>OV725077.1:204175145-205520145 GCA_928085145.1 Nezara viridula | reverse complement strand
AGAAGTTATGAATGTTTTAGTTATCGGTCGCGAAAAAAAAAAAAAAAAAAATGCTAAGAAAATCAAGTACTAAAATTTGCAATATCTGATTTCTATGAAAATTCGTAATTGAAATTTATAAAAGACTTTAAAAAGAATCTAACCTACTTTTTCACAACAAAAAATTACTTGGCCTACTTTAGTTGGAAGCGCCTTTTAGTTTTTGTAATTTATGGTACATTTTAACTCATTTAAAACCATAGTCAATATACTTTTCTTATTCTGCACAAAGAATGAAATCAATTGATATGTAATAACCTAAAAGTTCGGGCATAGCATAAATGCAAAAATAAATAACATAAATTTTGTTCGAAATTTAATTTTTTTTTTTTGATGCAGTATCACAGTAAAAAATTGTTAGAAATTAGTGACCCAGTGAACATACACTCCCTCCCTTGTTTGTATTCCATGTTTTCCTTCCACTTTCAGTAAAAAGTTCTTTGGGTCTGCCCTATTTTCAGTTTGTTTTTATTGATATTCGGATTCTCTATCTTTATTACGCAATGACATATCAGCTAAACGCTGCAGTTCGCTAGAAATCTTTTTTTGGTGTTGTTCAATTATTTCCACCTTGTCGAATTCGCAAATGAAAAAAACTCAACTTTTTCTTAGCCCTGAGACATACAAGTGTTTAAAACGCTTTTCTATATTTTGATATACCAATACATAACTATACAAGACTTCATTGGAAGGTTTAAAGGGCAATATATCTTCATAATGAGTCTAGACAAAAGCCCTTCACATTTTTTATGACGATGACGATTTGGCCAGTTATACAGACTACTTAAGAGAAAATCTAACCTCTCAATCGAAAACAAACTATTAATATACAAGACCATACTGAAATCCATCTGGACCTACTTACTTGAACTGTGGGGGACAACTAAATTTTCGAACATAAAACGCACATAATCCCTCCAGTCTTAAGGCCTCCGTACAATAGTCAATGCTCCTTATCATGTTACGAACAAAACCTTACATCATGACCTTAACATCCCTTATGTCCTTGACGTTATTTCATCCCTATTTTCAAATTTTCATCAGAACCTAATCCATCATCCTAATCCCTTTGCATAATTCTTATCCAGTTCCAGTCATCCCTACAATCCTCCTCGAAGGTTGAAGCGGCAGTGGCCTCCAGATCTTTTGTAAAGACGTCACTGGAGTCCTGGCAATGGCCCAGCTTCTCCACTCAAGTCATGAGCGTATGTGGCTTTAGTGCCCTCTCTTAGTCTCCACTGGATTCCCATTCTAGTGAGAGAAGCGCTGGGATCTCTTGGATTCTTGGAGGATCCTCCACACGTGGTGGAAAAGGTCCGACTCGGCTGACTGTAAATAAGTATGAATGTGTTTTTATTTATTTATGTAATGTTGTCTCATGTTTGATTTATTCTGTTATTCCAAATTTTCTATTCTTTTCTTTTGTTATAATATCGTTTTTCTTTTATCACATATATGGTATGTTTGTGTTTCATTCATCCTAAATACACAATACCCTTAATTGAGACAAAATTGTTTTTTTTTCTCAATAAAATATTATTATTAAAAGTTTTAAGGGTATAAATGTCATCTTGTTAAAAAGGAAATAAACAACATAACTTTCTAAAAAAATTAAATTACTTTTGAATGAGCTTCTTATAATAGATGAAAAGGGTGTTAGTAATTCTGGATGTCGAATACGATAAAATTTACTCATGGCTACAATTCAATATCCGGATGAAGAAAATTGCACCGAGTAATGACTATAACAATCAACTAAACTAACATTTCAGAAAATAAAGTGCTCGCTTAATCCTTACTTACAGATGAATTTATTTTCTCTAAGAAGGGTTTGGATAAAAACTATCAAATTCTAATAAGCCCGGACGTATGCTAGATAAAGTAAACATGAATTTGAAGTATTTCGAACAATTTATAGTTTTGACTTTTCTTTCCTCACTAGATTTTATTTCTGTTTCATATTGCCTGGGGTTGTGAATTACTTCGTTCCAGATAGACTACCCTTGATTTCAAGACAGCCATCAAAGAGTACATATTTTGAACATCCAATATCTAATTCGTTGCTTTATAAGAATTTCTGAAAGCGTGGTTCAAAGAACAATGAGTCTGTCATTTAGTGAGTTAGTTTTAATGGTTTAGTAACAATATAAAATTAGCTATTATTCTCCAGCCGATAAAATATTCATTTGTTGAGTGGATGAGACATTGCCATAACCGTGACTGTTAAAGTAGTACAGCGCAATTTTATTGAGAGCCTAGCGGACGTAAATCCTGAGGGGCCGGACCTATGGTTAATAGATGTCGCCTCAAATGCCAGCCTCTAAAGCGGCCTATATTAGGGCAGTCTGACATTTACAGCTCTCTCTACTCCACGAATAAAAACTCTCTTCCAGAGACAAATATGGGTTTAGTGACCCAGCTCAGGGTGACTCAGGCCGCCTCTTTATCGCTCTTATTGATTCCCTCATCTCGGGAGAATGGCGACCGTCTCTCTGATTTGTCAACATATCCGGAGGGGGGCCTACCCTAAAGAGATATGAGGCGGCGTATTGAAACTTCGGATCCGAGAGAAAATTGTCTTCTTAGCTTCCGAATGAATGCGCTGGCAATAAAAGAAGGCCGCGCTGATAGAGCTAAGTCTTGGCGCTCTTGCGTAACTAGTGAGTCATGGTAGTATTTAGACGTTCACGGGCACCGGATCCCTTAGGGTTATTGCGGTTCTAACGAACATTCGACTTCTCTATCTTTAAAATGAGTTTGTCTGATTGCCCCTCTGGTTTCTATATGTTTGATATCACGCTACGATGGACTTAGTAATAAAAAAAAACCGCTACAAATTATTTCACAATGGTTTATTATTTCCAAACAATTATACATCTAAAGTAACATTAACTCTCTAGTTACAAAGAAAAGTAAATAAAAGATGATTTCAATTATTGGACTAAACTTTTTTTTAATCATTAGCAATATGCTTAAAAAAAAATAGCATTACTTCAGTAAAACATTCAAAATTTAAAAACCAAACAAAGGATATAACCTTTGGAGTAGAACACATATAAAAAAAAAAAAAAAATGGGAGACCATATATTTGCTCCTAATTATTCGATTTTTTTACTTTTTATTATTATTCGGAGTTATTCGGAAATTAATTTTACCATCCCTCGTAAATTTTTTTTCAGCTTCTTTTCGTTGAAGTATGTTATATATATAAATTTAAAGGGCGTCGAGAAAATGACTAGCGAAGTTTCATTGAAACCGGTACGTTTGTTTAGGAGCTACAGTCTATAGCAACGCAGGTTTTTCGGTCGCCATTTTGAAAGTAAAAGACGGATAGTAATGTCGATGAAGGAGGATCATCCTCGGGTCACCTCTTGTTTTATATACAAATTTGAAAAAAATCGGTCCAGTAATTTCGGAGAAAATGCGCGGACGGACATAAACATTGTTATTCGTTTTTCGAATTCTACAAATTTTGAGAGGGGGTTAAGTTTTTGAATGTTCTGGTCGATCACAATGGTTGATTATTGAAAATAATATAGCAAAATCAATGATAAATAAATAAGAGAATGTACATGAATGACATTACATCTCCAAATGTATCAAAGGTATGTATGCATACATTTTATTAGTTTTGTCTATTTAAAAACATAAATGATAAGAAAAGTGTTCTTGTTCTTCGTCTCATGTTAGCTTTCTCCGAAATAGGACTCCTCTTTGTCCAACATCTTAATGAGTGCTGAGGATTTACTGTCAGCACCCTCTATATTATCGCAATTATTTGGTAACTGAAGTTACCCTACCATATTTAATTTACTATTATTTGAATTTTTATGGATGGCTATTATTTGTGAAAGCGTTGTGGGATGTGGGCGGCTTTCTGTTTTGAATTTAGCACATTTTTTTCGTTTATTGCTATATAAATGGATTCTAATTTTTTTAGCTTTGATCGGTGGTTGGATTTATGAAGTATTTTAATATTTTCGAAATCTATTTCATGTCTGTGGTGTTTTGCATGGTTTGATTATACGGTAACTGTTTTTGAATTAGGTTTAAGGGTACTACTTTTGTGGTAAATATTATTTCAAGGATGAACGGAAACAAGCGGAGTATTTTTTGTTCTCAGCAGTTACGTTAGAATGTTGTTAAAGTGAAAATTGGTAATAAATTTCCTAATAATAATAAGGCAAGATTGGTCTAAAAAATATATTTTTATCATTCATAGTTGGTAACTCTTTCACTGCATCGAATAAGTAACACGAATTAAAATAATAAATTCAACTTAAATATATTAATTTTTAAGTTATCGTCGCCTAAATAATTAAATATTAATTTATTTTAGCGCTAGATTAATGAGTACTCCGGTGGTCTACGGAGCCCATATGCAGTCTCGAAGTCGCAGCACAGTAGAACCGATCGCCGATCTAGGAGGACAAAACAACTTGAAAATGAGAAATCTAATATAGCATCCTTTCTTTAAATTATTAGTTGATGGCCTATAAAGTAAAATTTCATTGGTTTAAATTTTCACATTAAATTAAGGTCGATGAAGCAGGCTTTCACAGCCATCAATTGATAAATAGCTCCACTTCAAATCAATGCATGTGTATGATATCGCTTAAAAAAACTTTTGATGGTTTAATTAACTATATATCATTTTTTCAAGGAGCAAATTTTTACGGGTTTTTCGATTTTTGAAAGGGGTACATATATAAAAACTGTGTAGAAAAAATAAATAAAGGAAATAAAAGGGAAATTTAAATTGCAGTTTGAATGTGATTATGATGGACTTCAGTCAGAGAGTGAGCTTTATACTGATGTTTATTATAAGGTTGAGTAAATAGATTAAATTAATTTGTATAATTCCATAATAATTTTCTTTTTATCAATATTATTGTTATTTTTTGTCAAATCTTTGAATTATGATTCTAAGTTTTAATTTCCTCAAAAACATAATTTTCACCAGAAACTAAATTTATATCAAATTTTAAGACTATAAAAGTTTTATTTGTGACGAATACATGATTTCCAATCGAAACTTATGTTCAAAGAATTTCGTTCTCCTAGATCGGCTGTCGGTCCTACTGTGCATAGGTTCTGCACTTAACTTCTACCTTTCAAAACGAAATAAAGCCATTTTTTTAAATACATTTTTTATATATAGTAGATTAGCAGATTTAATGTTTTGTTTCTGGCGTTTGTTATGACCCTTGCCAGCACAGCAGCGAGTACATTCACTCTCAACTGTTTAACATTTTGTTCTATTGATCATTGATGCGAAATTTTTTAGATAGTTTCTCTTATTTCATTTTTTTTAATGAAAAGAGCATCCAGTCGGCATTTATTCAATTTACACGTATCCCCACATATATTATAACAGTCAGGCTCGAAATCGGTTTTGTACCAAATATAAGCTCCTGTCATGCTCAAATACCATGAATGTGGTACCGTTGGATTCAGAATTTCACGGGAGGTTAGCGAATCGTATTCTCCACTTACGTTTTTCTTTCTAAAATAAATAAAGTCGATACAAACATTTTGCTATGCTTCAATACTGGAACGGTGGTAGGTCTGTAGATCGATACGGGACAATATGGATCTTGAAGATTTTGATGCGTACTGCAAGACCTGGATAGTTCCTCCGGAACTATCTGATCCTGCGTTTTTAAGCCCAAAAACGTACTATTTATGCAAGGCATAGGGTTCGCATCCACACAACCTTATATTAATTGTGCCATTGAATACATGCCTCATTTCGTCGACTTGAGGTCTCTATGATCGAGAGAGGAGCAGTTTATATTATTTATCGATGGTGTTTTTGATCTTCATGCCATATCATCGTTAATTTTTCACCGAATCTCAAGATTGAGCCACCAATTTCGAAGGTTTCCTTCTCCTTCAGGCGGGCAAAATAGTCCAATCACCCCAAAAATTCACGCAAACAAGTTATGAAAGAAAACAAACTTTATTTGCGAACAATTAAAAAATTACACACTTTTCCCTTGGTTATACCCATGATTATATAAAAGATTACTAAATCCCCTACAAAAGGGAAAAAAAAAATCATCGGAATTGGGACTATTTTTAACAAAGATACAGCTTACTTAAATTTGTGAACATGTTGGCTCCAAACAAAAATGAAGATTTAAATTAATTAATTATAATCTTTGTCGATTATATTTATCGATGAAGTAACATTTGATTTCTTTATCTTTTGAGACCTTGCATTATTTTATTTTCTTATTAATTTGCCATTTGATAACAATATGCTGTGCGATTTTTTCGCACGGGCCTACTAGTATTTAATAATTTTAGTTCATTTCGTATACTATTACATGCCTGTTTCGCTAGCTTCAATACTTTGCTACTGTATACAGCAATGTTATCAGCATATGCTATCATGTAATGTAAGTTAATTACTTCAGCAGTGTATATGTTGAATAAAGTTGGTGAAATAACTACACCTAGAGGTATTCCACATCCAGGAACTGAATTAACTATCCAATTTTGTTGTTACATTGTCACTAATGTAATCTATCACGACGTTGACATAACATATCTATAAATAAGGTAATGCATGTTATGAATTTAAAATAAAAAACTGTTTTCTGGCACAATAAAAGTGGTCATTGGCCCTCAGCGATTTTGGGACAAAACAAACTTAAAGAGATGGAGCATGCAAGGCTGGAAGTGTGAGAGAGTGGCGGAGGGAGGGAGGGAGGGATGGCGGGAGTGAGGGAGGAGGGAGGAGGGAGAAACAGAGGCAATAAATTGAGGAGTTTTACTGCAGTCGGCGTCGGCTGGGTTTTCGGACCAGACTTGACGGCGCCCAGTAACCAGGTCATGGAACTTGCCCTTTACTAATTTACTTTTTGCTCTAGGGCTTTTAAAAATCTTTTATTTTTTATTCTTTATGCGTCGGATGAATGCCTCTAAAATATGATATTTACTTACCTCAACTATCGTATACGCCAGAGTATATGAGTATAGGTAGCTTATACGGCAGGCTAGCTATATTAAAACCTCTATTTTTCTTCTCTCACGGAAAAATTCAGAAAAGGACAAAACAATTCTTTTAAATTATTATTTATTTTTATAATTATAGACCAGCATAAAATTATAAAATGTTCCCATTTTATATAAATATCTTCAAAATTAATAAAATTATAATTTAAAAAAAAGGGGGGGAAACACATGAATCGGTGGTTGCAGAAACCATTTCAGTTACATATTTCTAATTTTTCAGGAGACAGATAAAACGTCATAACTCTTCCAAATTTTTCAAATATTTGAACTTTTTTCCCCCTCTGTTATAACATGTTGCTTTCATGCAAAAATTAACTAATTTCGACATAAATTAGGTTCAGGAAAATTTAAAATTTGATTCGGGTTTATGCAACTGTTTTTTAGAGATAGCTGAAAACTTGTAAAAAGGTAACCATTCATTAAAAGTTTATATTATTTAATTAACGATTTATATTAATTTTAAAAATTTATATTTTTTCATATTATATCAAAAATGACGTTATAGTATTGCAAATTCATCATAAAACAGAAATATAACAAAGTGAAACGCTCTTAAAGGTCATTCACGACGATTGTATCATTATCACGTGCTGTGGTTGGCCAGATAAATAATTCATCATAAAAAACTTTGAAGTTTTCATTTATATTCATAAGTACCATAAATATAAATGGTATTCGTATTTATATTTTTTAATATAAATATGCCCATCCCTGCTGGACATGCGATCCAGCGGTGGGTGCAGAAACCATGTTAGTCACTGACTCATGTTATTTCTGCGCTCATCGATCGAAAAAGACGGCATGTATTTATGGAACTACTCAACAGACTAACGCGGTTCTTACAATCAACACGCTTATCTCTTATATCTTGCCTATCTAATCTTCTTTTCATCTAAAACGGGTTTTCGCATTTTTTTTACTGAAGTGGTTTCTGCACTCGCATACATTCACATACATAATTGCATCATTTACACTTATATTAGTGGGAAAAGGAAATTGAAAGTATATCTTAAGCAAAGATCGTAAGCGTGAAAAAAAAAATTAAGTATGAGGAAGACTACCATAGTTTTTTTACACCACACGAACCGAAACTGTGACTGTTCTTAATACTTTGCCAATCCATAAATGGTATGCATTTGACTAGCATATATCCGAATCATAAAAAAAATAAATGCTACGATATATTGTTACCGTTGACAAATTGATAAGAGTACGAAGATAAGGAATCAAGTACATGTAGGATATTGTAATACCGTGAGATGAGATTATTGTGGACATGAAATATATTTTTGTTAAATATTGTGAATTGTCTTTAATTAGTAAATTGTTCAAGTCATTATTTTTTATCCCAATAAGCGAAGAGAAGGGACCCGAAGTGTAAGTTATATGTTTGGGTTGTCCGACAACTTTTTAAGTTTGATAGCTTAATTTATTCTGCCAGATCCCCACAGTGTTTTGAAAGAATTTAAGCAAAAAATATTGACTCGTGGTTAAATAACATGTGTTTAACCAATTTGTAAAAATCTTTGTAACGATTTATTGAGTGTATGGCTGGAGTTTGATGGCAGTTTCAAGTTCAGTTTCAGTTTTGAAGTTTGATGGCTCAAATGTATTCGGTGAGACCCCCAGAGTGTTTGAGAACAATTTGAGCTAAAAATACTGACCCTTGATTAAATAAATATGTTTAATCAACTTGAAAAAGCTTTGTAAAGTTTTTTTTGTGAAAAAAGGTTAGATCGATTTTTAAATTTTATATCTTAAATTATTCGGTGAGACCCCTTGAGTGTTTTGAAACAAGTTGACCTAAAAGCACTGAACCGGGATTAATATTTTTAAGAACGTTTTTTTTTTTAGTATTAACACAGTCTGCCACAATGAAGGGTATTGCTACTCATTCATAAGGCTATAGTATTCATTCACCCAATATGTAATAAGAAAGGAAAATAAATATAAATAACCAAAGTAAGAAAAAAAATATATATATAGATAAAGTAACACACAAGATAAGTAAAATAACAGATTAAAGCCGAATGATAATAAAATAAATAAATCACATTCACATATATATATAATAGAAAACGGCTCTAACGATTTGGATTAAATTCATTATATCAGTGCAAATTTAAGCGGTTTTAATGTAATGTAGGTCTTATTCTCTTGATGTTCTCTAACATGGTTTAAATGCCTAATTTATAAAATTTCTTCCTCTAATGTAACTTTTTTTCCTAAAAAAAATTAACCATTTCACATTAGCAAAATAATATAAAAATGGTTAAATATAATGAATAAAGAAAATTTATTAGTAGCCAGGAGAAATAAGGTTGGAAGCGAAGATAAAGCAGTGTGTTATGCAATATGTTAGTGTCATATATCACTTAATCATAATTTTTTAAAAAGCTTTTCATGCTGAGGATAGTAATATAAATCTATTAATATGAAATATTTACTAAAGTTAAGTTATTTTTTTCGAGCAGTACATGATAAATGTTTCCGGTAAAACTCAGAATTTTCCGAAGTATCAATTTTTCTCCACAATCATTCCTATTTTTTGATATTATACACAGTCGTAAAAGGAAATGGATGCAAGACTGGTTTCCGGAAGGGCAGATCGACAATCGACCACGTATATAGGTTAACGATGATTTCGGAAAGAGGTCATGAGTGTTGCCGTCAACTCAACACTTAATCATCCATTTAAAAAATGCTTATGACAACATAAAGCTAGGAAATCTGTGTACAAAGTGAGCAATCCAAAATGTTTAAATAGATATGGTAGTACATTATTTGAGTGGATAAAATTTCTCAATTTCTTTAGTCTTTTTTTTTATTTCAAATATATATAAGTTATGGTTAGAGGTAAGACTGTATAATAGTTAATCCTATTCTTAAGATGTAAACAAGACATAATACTATATATATAGCATTACTGGGAAATAAAGGCAGTCTTTATCGAGCAACCGAGTGAGTTATTTTATGTCCTTCTTTCTATCTTTCTTTTTTTTATTATTTTCTGTTCGGACGATCGTAAGTTATATATATATATATATATATATATATATATATATATATATTATATATATATATATATATATATATATGTGTGTGTATAAATATGCCTTGATTGTGAAGGAGTGGTAGCAGTGATGGAGAGATGATGGACGCCACGGATGATGATAATTTATACATTGAAAATTCATAAATTTAGTACATTGTTAAATGTTTTATTGTTCTTCAACGAAATGTTAATTTATTGTACGGTTCATTCATTGAATAATAAACAAAGTAACTGAAAAATGGTGTCCGTCAATTCATCGGACATCTCTCATTAAGTAGAGGCGCATAAGCAATTTAAAAGAATTAACTCACAGGAAAAGACTAATTTCATATAATGTTTTAATTTATTTAGCATAGAGAGAACCGTTACAATATAAATATATATTGTTAAAATATTTGTTTTATGGTACACCGTGCCAGATCCAAGTTACTCCAAATGTACTTTCGTTAATCCAAGGATTAAATTTAAAACAATTTTCTGATAATCGTTACACTATTTCGCATTTTTTTTTTTTTAGACTACAATGTGATATATTACAACTAAGGGTGTTTGTTATTCCACTCAGAGAATAGACAGGGCAGAACTAATGCCTCAGCTGAAAAGTATATCCCAAGACGTAGAACAATATACACAATAAACAGTCTGGTCTTGGCCGGGTCCCAAATTGGCCGAGGTCGGGCTCTTAGATATACATCTGTAGTGTTGGGGAGGAGGGAGGGAGGGGGGAGGGAGGAAAGCAAGTTTTTTTCCTTCGGAGAAGAAAAGCTAACCTCCCGCGGTCGGGAAACTTCTAGCCGAGTGGAAATTCGTTTGAATTACTGCTTTCATTTACATTTTACAGCTCGCGGCCGGGCCGAGCTCCTCGGTGGGGGTGATATTGGGGTGGCTCCCCGCAGCAACCGCCGCACTAATATTAAGTTGGGCCCCAAAAGCCCCCCCACACACACAGCCAAACTTGCTGGATTCAGGCATGTCAGCCTCTTTGCGATTGTTGAGATATTAGCAGCTCGATTCCATGGCTTCTTGCCTAATTAATTAGTTCAACTATTTATTCAGCTTCCAAATTGTTATAACTAAAACAGGAGTATTCAATAAATTGAATTTACAAAAAATATGAAAGCTAAATTATTTGAAGTGTAATTTATTCTAATTAAACATATGAAAACTTAAGCATTATAAAAAGTTTAATTTATTCAAAGCCATTCCACATTGAAGTAAAGATACAATTTATTTATAAGATCTGAAATGCGTTCTTACATATACACGATAACAAAGCAATGTTTAAATAATCAACAGACTGCCAAACAAAAAAGCTCCTGGCTATGATCTAATCACTCCCTTTATTCTTCGACACCTACCTCGAAAAGCTGTTTTCTTTCTTACTATAACTTCATAAATTCATCTATAACTCCATTTCACGCACTACTTTTTTTCTCTCCTTTGGAAACTCTCCACAATTAAAATGATTCCTAAACCTACAAAACCTACCACAACTCCTTCATCCTATCATCCTATAGCACTTCTTCCAATAATAGGGAAACTATTTTAAAAATTACTACTAAACCGTCTAAAGTCTACTCTAGAAAATAGTGAAGCGTCTAAAGCCTACTCTAGAAAATAGTGAAGTGATACCAAATCACCAGTTTGGCTTTCGCCGGTATTAATCTACTGTGCAACAGTGCCATCGGATAGTAGATGATATCTCTGTTAATTCTGAGAAAAAGGAACATTGCACTGCAGTCTTTCTTGACATAGAGAAAGCACTTGATAGAGTCAGGAACAAGGGCCTATTATGGAAACCAAAACCGCACTTACCTTCCAGTTAACGATTGCCAGTGCCTTCAAAGAAATATGTACGGTACCTTGGATTCTACTTAGACAAAAGACTTACTTGTAACATACATACGAAATTAAAAAGACAAGAACTTACTAGACGATATAGCCAACTTTCACATCTTCTGGACTACAGATCTTCACTTAACTTACGAAACAAGCAACTGTACTACAACACCTTATTGAGACCAATATGGACATATGGAGCAGAACTTTAAGGTTCAGCACAACAAACACACATAAACAAAATAAAAACAGCGCAATCGAAAATTTTACGAAAAATTGTTAACGCACCTTGGTACACTTCAAATAATACTATACATAACGACTTCAACACTCCAACAGTAAAATCCTACATCCACGACAAATACACTACATTGCATTCTTCAACCCAAAATCATTCCATTCCCCTGGTTCTTTCTATCTCCTGCTCTCTGTTGCCTGAACAACGCAAATCAAGAAGAAAATAGCCATGAGACCTACCTATATCGATAAAAACAAAATCAAGCAAATACATCAAAACAGTATAAATACAACAAATTTGCTAGATGCGTAGCCGTAAATTGTATACAATGAATAAAAAATGGAGTGCAACTTTTACCTCGGAGGTAAACAACACCATGTCCATTTTTATATTTGCTCAGAAGCCAATGTTCCATAACTTTGAGCTATTAAAACCTATTTGTTTGTTGCTAAATTTGTACCCCGGAGGTTCGGGACACTATGTCACATTATGTATTTGTCCAGGAAGCCAACTTTTTCTTCATTAATAAAAATATTTAGTGAAAATGGAGATGGTGTCCTTTATCGCCGTGGCACAGATTTTATCTAATAAGATACAGTTTACATTAAAAACAATAACCCTGCGGCACTCCATTTCTTTCTTCGCATTCATCGGACACTGAGCTTCCTATCTTACACTGAAAAGACAGTGAGATAAGAACTATTGGATGAACATCGGCAGGTTCCCTCTAAAATCTAATAGCGCCAATTTGTTTAGGATTATTATTGGGTTGATTTTATCATAAGCCTTGAGCATGTCAAAGAAAACGGAAACAGCTTCCTCCTTTTGAACAGAAAAATATTGTAGTTCTGCTTCCATCTGAACTAGGTAATCAATTGTTAATCTGCAATTCCGGAAACCACATTGAAAAATCTGAATCAGTTTTTTTCCTTTCTAACAGCGATAGATAGCTTTCCGTTCCAAGATATTTTACATACACAACTTAGCCCAGTAAGCTTGTACATTGTAGTTGCATTGAAAGGGGGTAGAAGGTTTCTTCTTATTTTCTTGTATGGGATATGACTGAGATGCAAAATCCAAGTTTTCGACCTCGGCGCCCCCGAATAGCTTTCGAATATCCCAAAACTTTCTATATTTTCGCATTTATTTAATTTAGTTTTTAAATAATACACGAAAAGCATTTGTCTGCGAAAGACATTCTTTCATCATTTTAAAAATAGAACAAATGATAAGATTATTCGTAGAAATGGCTACAACTACAGTGGAATAGACATCTCGGAAATTCGTGAAGAATTAAAGAACAAAGGTATATAATATTGAAATAAAGGCAAAGTTAAAATTGGGTAATCCTTATTATTATTTCTTAGTTTCGGAATAACTGAGTTCGCGCCAAGTTTATCTCACTCACTTTACATTGTCAAGTTTACCTTAGAGCTATTTTAAATTAACTAAAGAATTTACTTTATTAAAAAACGTTGTTTTTAAGTACACCAATGTTGCTAAGTGGAATAAGGGCAGGGGATTAATGCCAGAGTTAAAAGACCCACTCGGTACCGGGAGGCGAATTCGTAATTATTTTAACCAAATTATCTCATATACCAGATTGCCGAGCAACGGCGGTGCTGTGCACACGCGTTAGCCTGCTCGACTACACCGCCCCTATATTAATGTGTCTTGTAATAAGTGGTGTAACATGACGTAGTGGGTTTTATCCAGGACAAGACACTTTAACAGTTTAAAGCACTGACTGTAGCTCCCATATAGTAGACAGAGATTTATAGTCAAGAGATGGATCATCAGCTGTGAACTACGTTCTGAATGTGTCCATTGATAGAAGATTCCAATAAAATTCAGGAAATATATTTGCTACTACAATAGGATCATCATACAATTTACCATTAGATTTTAATATATATTTAATTGTAAAAGGTTTTTCAGTTAAAAGTATCAGGTAGCAAAATAAATATCTTGGACAAAACAGTAAATAAACCACACAAGGGCAAACATGAGCAAATATTTTTGTTTTTTGCTTTATAAGTAGAAACCCTACTCTTCAAGAAGACGTAAAAATTATATGTTGGAAAACTTTGGAAATATAACTTAATAATTAAGGAAATATTATCATTTGGAGAAAATGCTAACATACTTTTAAAGGCTAGACTTATGGATTACTAATAATAATGTTGGAAATTCATACAAAGAAATACATATTTTGTTCTAAAGATTCCATAATTGAAGACATAAAAAAAATAATCAACAATTGTACACAGACCTAACGAACAGCAGCAGAAATTTCTTTGCGCCAAAAATACCTGAAAGTGAAACGACCATCATCAACTTTGGATTGTTGATATCCTGAATCAACTAAAGTTATATAAATGTAAAGAATCAATTATTTTTAGAAAAATAGTTTTTCGAATTAATCCATTTTGAAAAAAATCGATTTTGGCCAGCTTTTCAGATAAAATTTACCGAAGTATATTTGGTATTATTAGACCAATATATTTGTTAATATTAATTTCCAGGTTTTTTAAATGTTAGCTTAGGTTACACTTAGTTTTATTAGTCATCGTTAATTCATTTTTAAGTAATAATTATATTAAATTAAAAAAAAATTGTTGGTTGAAATCGAATTTATAAATAGTAAATATATCTAATTTTGGTTATAATATATATTTTAAATTGATTAAGTGGATAAGAGGGGTTTCCCAAATATCTAAAAAAGTACGAATAGTACATAATTTAGTTTAATAATATACATTTACATTTTAAGTTAAACAGATAGAAATAAATGGTTATCCTCCTCTTTATTTATTTAAAAGGTAAAATTCAAATATTATTCACTTATGAATAATTATAAATATTGTTGTATAAGATGAGATCATTGAGTAACATTGGGTTTGCCGTTTATCACGACCCAAGTGCAACCCGCGACACCCAGTCCCAGATGCCCTAAACCCGAGAGAAGGATTGTCCGATGGTTTGGAAGGGGGGGGGAGGGAGAAGGGGTTGTTAGGGGGCGTTTCAGGGCCGGTTGATGGATGACTCTCGAGAAGTGAAAGAGAGAATATAATCCACGCATAGAAGTAGTTTGTCCTCGCGTCATCCCCCAACATAATCTGTCATGTCTCCCGATAGATTTCAATGTCCCTCTATTTAATTTGCACCATTGAACCATCCCTCCCTTCTCATGTTCAATGTCACTTGTATTAGCATCCCATTTTTGAAGTCATTAGTACTTTTTGAAGTTATAAATAAATTATATACATTGTGAAAACACTCTTGTTACAAATAATATAAACATATTTTAAGCTAGAGTTATTGTAATGATGTATTTATATGAAATAAAATAAGGAGTTGATCGGGGGGTGCGATCAAATAAATGCTAAATTATAGAAATAGTATTATTTAATTATTATGCCGACGTTTCGACCCACCTTTCAGGTCTTCATTAGGGAAACAAAAGATACAAAATATAAAAGGTACATGGTGAAAATAAAATAAATGAATTATAAGTAGATATCAAATAAGAAAAAGTTGTCTGATAAAGGAATAATAAGATGATTAGAGATATAGTGGGTGACAATGTAGTTAAAAAATAAAGTATGAATAAAAATAGACAATATTCTCTTTTGTTATCTATTTTTATTTATACCTACAAGGTGGGTCGAAACGTCTGCATAATAATTAAATAATACTATTTCTATAATTTAGAATTTATTTGACCGCACCGCCCCGATCAACTCCTTATATTATGTCACGGTCAACCATCTCTACAACACTATATGAAATAAAATATTTTTTCATTAATTAGAAAAATTATTAGTTTTTGCAGCTTTCTACAATATGCTTTATAACATATAGTTATATATTATATACTATGTAACAGTTATTGGCTACTAATTGCACGGATAAATTCGTAGACCAAAATATAATTAAATCTGCTGTAGTTCGTTCTGATTTAAAATTACTCTTAGTAAATATAGCATCAGTTTTCTCAGAATCGGTTGATACATGACACCTAACTTAAAACTGAAAATCATGGAGATAGCAGATATCTAAGACAGTAATGAGTCAATAAGATCAACTAACCGTCACCAAACACCAGGTTGAAAGTACTTTTCTAATCAATGAAAAGTCACGATTGGCGTGGACTAGAAAATTGGATTAATACGAGAGACTATAAGTTAACGATTGTGAAGATCAAGGTTCTAGATGTACAACCGAATCTATCTTAACGAGAGAGGGAAGGTCGAGATTCATTCTAACATAGCTAGACTCGAGAATCTTAAAATTTTGTGACTTTAACAAGCTCGGCCATCATGAGCTCGAAAGACCAAGGTGTAGCAAGGGATTTCACTTTGGTACCATCTTATGATCCATGGGAGAGAAAAAGAAGAAATTTATCTTCCTAAAACATACGCCTGGTTAAAGACCTATAAGTACCAGTTGTGAATAACCATGAATAAATTATAATTAATTACGTAGAGTATTAATTAAAATATTGACTCATATTGTGAGTAATCGACTGTTGTAGATGAATGAATGAAATAATTAATTTGTCAAAGAGTACAACATCAAACTTCAAATAATTCAAGATATGCAATAGTTAGATAATTGATTTATTACAATTTCTTTAAAAGAAAACTTTTTCTTTTAAACTCTGTGGTGACTCTGATAGATAAAAAAAATCACTGAATCCCTGCCGGGTCCAGAAAAGATAATATACATGTCTTATAATAAAAAATATTCATATCATATTCATTCATATTTTTAATTGTTACTAATACAGAATTTAATTTAAAAATTTTTATATATAAGGCATACAAATTTTTTAATGAGGATAGGATGAACCTGAACTTGATTGTTAATTGTTTGGAGAGCATAAATTAATTTTTAGAAGAGCAAGTTCATCCAGCTCACTTAAATATCTCATATCTCTTTTATTTTGTTCTAATTTTGAGATAAATTTATGTTTTTATTAATTCTTAGCAGTCTTTATGTATTTGTGCTTGGTCGTAACTTAAGAAGTTCCAATTTGATTTCAAGTAATAAATATTATCGATATTAACTGTGCTACAATATACATTGATAACAAAATAAACTACTATATCTACCGTTGCAGAGAGGACAATAGCTACAAGAAGTAGCTTAACTTAATTTAAGCGTCAAAATTAGATAAATGTAAAGTTATTTTTCATTTCGAGCATTTAAAAAAAATTAATTAACTGTTTTTTCCCCAAGTAATCCCAACATTCATAGCTAGAGAATTTATTGTTTTCCGTAGTAATTTTACTTTTAAATTTCATTAGCACTTGGTAAAAGATCAAAGAAGAAATTTAAATATTTTCCTTATAAAATGAAAGTATAATGGAGAGAGAGAGAGAGAGATAGAGTGGGGAGAGGGAAGTCGAAACCCCGGTAAAAGATAACCCTTTGAAGTTTGATTATTCAAAACTTTGCACAACCTGCCTCCTTCAATAAATTTCAGAGGTTATCATTAAATTTGCGTGCTGGAATATATTTAATAATTTCTATGGTTTATCATATCTTACTTTTATTGTAATAAAAATTGTTTTATATCATATAATATAAAGTTGATTATCAGAAGATTAATTTATGAAACGGAAAAATAAATGTCACGTACACAACTGAATCACATTTGAACATATAACATTAAAATAGTACAATGCATTTTTCAATTATATACGACGCTATCTGTGTCGCATTATCAAAAAAATAAATAAAATATTAAAAAAATAATAATAAAAAGAAAACATGTTACTTTAAACTTCTCGGTTTGGAAGGGATTTGTATGGATGTTAACAGCGCTACATTTAAGAGTTTTTTTTTTATTTTTTTTATTTTATTGAAATTTACTACTGTATTACATGGAAAATACAATCAGTAAACGTGACATTGGTAACACGACATGTACAGCATGAAGAGAAACTACCCATTGGTAGAACTCAAATTAAAGTTCTATATTAGAAGGTCACGAGGTTATCTTCTTTTCAGACGTCTCCGAGGGTAATCAAAGATCGAGGAAGAAGCGAGGTTTGAAACGAGAGGATTCGGATGGTTCTGCAGTTATTTGAGAGTTAAAAGAAAACAAAAAAAACTGTCTCAAAATAAAAAATTATTGTTTCCAGAAGTTTCAAAATTGGAAAATCTAATTTAAAATAAAAAATCACAAATCTAATGCCAGAGAACATTAGACACCACACCTGATGGCGCATTATAATAATTTATTAATTATATTTTACTCATTCTTATCTTCGAAAAATATATTTAGCCTGGATGTTTAAGGGCCGAAAATGCCTTTTTTCAGGCATCCACTCTAAACAATTTTTGACGCGTTTTATACAGTAAAACTATATGATTGGTAATTAAAACAGCGTTTTTTAAATGCCCTACATAAAAAGAATCATTCAATAATAATAAATTAAAGAAGTTAGTCGACTGTTCTGTATATCATGGGTGATAAATAATCAGGACGCAGTCCTTTTTTTTTTTTAAATTAATTTTTTATTTATGCAAACCTTTCAATCCATGCATGTGGGCCATCTTCAGGGCGTGGTTTGAGCACTTAGGGTGTTCAAGTACTGATTATTCATCACCCAATAATAAATGTTTAATTTGTTTTTTAAAGAACTATGATATAGCTATTTTCCAATTATAAAAAAGAACCTACGCTGTAACCATATGAAGTTTTGGGTATGTTGTGACTACTCAAATGCTCGGAACTTATTTGATTCAACATCAAGTTATTTTAAAATTATTATTAAATAATTCTTTTTCTTAGGTTATTTCAATGTTACATTTTACATTTAATGATACATTATCTATACCTCAACATCAGTTAAAAAGGAATTATATTATCAAATAATTGCTTTCCTTAAGTAAAACCTTTCATTTTTCGGACTAAGTTTCAGCTGATAGGGTAAATAATTTTCAATTTGTCTGAAATTTGATTAATAATAACCTGAAATTTAAAAAATTAACACTTCCTGCTTTGACAAAAGAAAACAAAATTTTAATTATTTTTCGATGCTATGCTTCTTTCTCTTGGAGTAAAAGCATTGGTTTATGTAATTCATATTAAACTTACTTCATGTAAGTTACAAATACTGTCATATATTTTATACAACATTCCTCGTTATGTCCAATCACGATAATTTAAAATTTCAAGAATCGTCATCGTATGGGGAGCAATTACGGATGAGAGATGAAGTAATCCCTTGACCCTGATTGAAGATGAACTAGCCTACTTAGCACAGACGAGACCTGTTGCCTAAAGTAGCCGATGCATTGGGAAACTCCAAAGTGGCGGGAAACCCGGACAATGAGCTTAGTGAATCGATAGGTCCGGCGCCAGGCTGCCGTCGCTTCGCTTGGGAAAAGTCAGTTGCCAAACTCCTTACCAAGCATAGGCAAACTTCGCAGGCAAATCTATTCCTAATATCTCCCTCTATACACAAACATATATCTCACTCCTACGTACGACCCTTTTTACAATTCCCGAATATTGTTACTCGATGACGCAACCTCTCCCCGACACAAATATACAGCTTATAAAAAACAATCCACAAATCTAAAGCTGGTATTAATAATCGAACAAGAACTTTCATCAAGAATAACTTTTTATTAAGAAAAAGAAAAAAATATTAAAAGAAAAAAAAACCCATAAAAATTGCATAGTTTGCTTGGACTTTAAGTCCTAGGTCAACGCCTGTGTCAGTTATTTTTGTTTATGTCTATTGAGTTCAGAAACTCTTAAGAAGAGGGAAAAAAATAAATAATCAAAAACTTATAATAAATAAATTGAATAATATATTAAATAATATTTAAAAACATATAAAAAATGAAATAAATTACAAAAGATAAATAAAATAATCAAATAAAAATTATATTTATTTCTATATTTTATCTAATAATCTATAAAAATTTTACTATTTAAAAATATTAAGTTGCGCGGGATCTGGTTAGTATTATTAAATTCTCTAAAAACAGATAAAAATCTAGAGGCAGAGCCAAAAAAGAATACTACTGCCAGGAGAATGTTTGCTATAAAATGTACACTTAAAAAAGGTTTTTGCGGTGCAAAAACGAATATCAAATTTGTTTGTGCCTAAAATAATATTTACTCTAGATACCATACTGGTTTTGAATGAGTATTATATTTGGCAGAAGCTATTTACCATGTGGGAGTAAATATCTTTTTAGTGAGAACCAACTTAATATTCGTTGTTCGCCCCTCCAAAATCTCTTAAATAAAAATTTTTATAGCAATCGAAAAATTAAATTTTTCAGCACGAAATTATTGTCTATGCCCTGGACTTCTTGTCGACAACTACAAAAAAATTGTTAGGGATTTAGGGCACTATATGCTATACGAAATGGTACAAAATCAACCTCCATATACAAATTAGAACCAAAGATATAAAATAGAAATTATTGTAAAGTGTTTCCTAATTTATATTATTAAAGCAGGAGTACCTCAGGGTAGCGTACTTGGACCAATATTATTTAACATATATATGTCTGACCTACCGGAACACAATGACGCAATACTGGCTACTTTTGCAGACGATACCGCAATCCTAAGCTCAGATAAAAACCCTGTTCGAGCATCTACCACCCTTCAAATTCATCTGAACGATATTGCAGATTGGGCCACAACGTGGAAAATTAAGATGAATGAAAAAAAAAAAGTGTGCATGTGGTATTCACTCTTAACCATAAACCTTCACCTGAAATATATTTTAATAACATTAAAATTCCAACATCAGAAGTAATGAGGTATTTAGGTTTTTACCTGGACAAAAGACTTACTTGGAGGACTCACATCAGACAAAAACGAATAGATACACTACATAAAGACTTAAACATACCTACGATTTTAGATACTGCAAAAGAGAAATACAATAACTTTCACCAATGACTGACGTACAACATGAATCCCCTGACAGAAATTCTTCATCGTACAAGAAACCCGTACAGCCAACTACGTCGATTAAGTAGGAGTTAGCCAAGAGACCTGCTGATCTGATTTATATCCCGAACATCATGAAAAGCTGTGAAGCTGCCAAAAAATTTGCTCATTGCAAAGAAATTTGCAGATTGCAAATTTAATCAAATGTTCTACATTTTTGTTTCGCTAATAAATAAAATTTCTAGTATAAAAACGATTAAAATTAAATTTAAAATATACCGATGTGGATTGGAAGAGCAATTATTCAGTTTTCCAACGGTTATAATAGCGTCGAATTTAGAGTAAATCCTGAGAAGTTATGACTTAAAAAAAAATATTTTTACTTATCCGCAGGAAAAGAATCCTCTATAAAAATTTACTTATACATTTCTTTATTGAATAATATTACATTTTGTTACTAAGGACATTGCTAAAAAGTGAAAAAGGAGTTCAGTCCTACCAAATGAACAATAAATAAAAATGATTTAAGAAAATCGAGTATTGAATTTCGCATTTTTTTTTATTTATATAAAATTTCGTTTAAAAGGACACTTATTAAGAACTTGCTGTTTCATAACAACAAATTTACTTTGCCTACTTTACTGTAATCGGTTTTTGCGATTTATGATACGTTATAATTCATTTAATACAACAGTAAATTTTTTTTTCGTCATTCTGCACAAAAAAACAACATAAATTTTGTTTTAAAGTATATAAATATTTTTTTTCGACCCCTAATACCTATATACGCATGGGTAACAAATGCCAATGGGCAACAGATGAACGAATGTCAGGACATGCATCCAATATTTAACGATGTAATATCACCGAAAAAATAATTGGTTGAAATCGGTGACCCATGGACTGTAGCCTCCCCCTGTAAGTACACCTTTGAAAGAGCAAAACTTTTCAAAAAATTTGTGTAGAACTTGGAGTACATCCAGAATTTGGAGCAAACAGTTTGTAATAAAGCGACGATATATATACATCTTGAAATGGTATTAAATGAATAAAATCATTGACAAGAATTTTCGTTCCTATGTAGGAAGAACACATTTGCAGACGCTCACTAAGGAGGGTGGGATATGTGATATGTGGGCAGTTAGTTTGTCCCATGATAAAGTTGTTGCCTCCGATGAACGTCAAATTAAGGCGGACTAACCATATTTCTCCCGCCACCGGACACCGGCCGATAACAACTCCCCAGGACTCCTCTGCGTCATCCCCAATAACCACTGGTATCCCACTGCGTATCCCGTAACCTCTCAGTTCCGTCTTTCCTAACGAGGGAACTAAAATCTATGTCCGCTGGTGTTAGATCCTACGTAAATTACTGTATTAAAAAAGTATTAGATACTTTTATATAGTTCGTGATTGAATCAATAAGTTCAAAAAACTGATTTTATATAGCCCCTGTTTACTGGATGTAAAACAAACAACTTAAATTTAACCACTCGACCCCAGAAATTTATAAAATCTAGATTTGTGGGTAATGAATGGATGTTATCAATGTCAAGATGCATATCAAACACTAACATACAGAAAATCTAAATTGAGTGGGGAAAATAAAAATTCTATTTATATTTTAGTTTCATAAAACGAACATCTTATGTCGCATTGATCAGTTCTTCATTGCTGTGACCAGGATGTTATCCCTAATTCATGTTAGATCATTTATGGTATAGATGTGTAAGATATCATTCAAAACAGGTAAGAAACAACAGCTTTTCGTGCTAAAAATTATCTAGATAAGGAGTCTGAACTACTTTTGGCTCGCGGACTACATCGGGACCTCCATTAATAGTCTGTGGGCCAGACCCCCTTACCGTGCACCCCCCCTCCCCACATCCCTATAAATTGCATATCGTTGTGTTCCTTGTAACTATATATTAAAAAAAAGCCAATGTTCCCAAAAAAAAAGTGAACGCACTGCCCCAAAATGGCATCCAAAGATGGCGGATTGACGACTTTGACTTTAACTAGTTTTTTGGTCACTGAGAATCAGAATTTGGCTTAATTGCCTCATAGTTGGTCTTTTATTAAAGCTGAATAGTCATAGAATAATAAAATATGAAGAAATATTAAAAAATAATTGGTTTAAGCTATGAAAAACACCAGTAAAGTCAATTTTTTTAACAAAAAAATTTTCAAGTTACAAATCAAGCGTCGTTTGTAATTAAACGGCCTACAATAACGCAAAACGTGCTGAAATAAAACATCTGGAGAATATATTTCTCTTTATGAAACGCTGATTTTTTTTTTTTTTAATTTAAGCAGTTCCGTAGAAAATGCACTTATGCGGCAGAAAAGCGGTACTGGCGTGGGTGCCTACATGCCTCTACCACATCATTTAGTACACATAAATGGCTTAGTTATAGTGATATGATAACATTTTTGGTACATTATATTGGTTTTATTAACGAACAAATATTAATGCAATAATTTAATTGTAAAAAATAAAAAAAAAATTTATTATTATTATTTTTTATTTAACCTCCTTTATTCTATACGTAGGTCGTCGTTTAAGAAGACCTCAATTGTAAAAATGATATAATTATAATAATAAAACTTAATTAAAAAATACTTTGCTAAATATCTTGATTTTCTTTTTATTTAACGTTTACAATTTAACACTGTGTTTTGTGTATTTACTGATTCTCAGAGGTAATTAAAATTTTTATATACTTCCCAGGAAATGAGTCATATTAATACCAGTTTTATAAACTAAAATAATATATACCTAATCTGAACTATATATAATTAATAGCTACCGGGTTGTTTAGTAAAACTCATATATCACTAATTAAAAAATTAATTTTTAATTCCTTTATTTTGTGCAGAAGTTGGACTATATCATAAATAAATAGGAAATTTTAATATTGAATGAATTATTCTCTATACACAAAGAAAGATAGAAAGGGTGACGCTATAAGTTCATCTATAAACCAAAACTGAGTGTTTGGATTTGGTCTCAAAATGAGGAAAAACGCGAAATTGAACCAGAAAATTGGAAAAATACAGTAAGCGAACGAGAAAGGAAGTGCAAAAACCTCGGAATAGATAGAAAGGACCAGTATCCATTATATAGCTAAATGAATGTATAGTAGACAGATGAACAGAATATTTCAAGATGCTGCTAAAAGGGGGTCAATTGCAGTTTGGATGATATTAAGTGGACGATGTAGGTATATTATGGTGAAAACGACTTTATTTTCGATTGTTAAAGGTGCATATCGGGACTATATTAACTTTGAAGCAGGATATAGAGATGTATATCGAGAAAGTTAGAGCTCATAGCTCTCCTTCTGTTTAGTGCATTTCCAAAGGTTTTTTAAGGAATCTTATATTAGTTGTAGCTCGTTATTGTTCAAAAATTGCGGAATAAATTGTTCGGAATTTGTACCATATCATAAAAAAATAGGACATTTTAATATTGAATGCATTATTCTCGCTGCACAAAGAAAGATGGAAAGGACGAAATCGAACTGTTTTATAAAGAGAAATATATTCTCCAGATGTTTTATTTCAGCACGTTTTGCGTTATTGTAGGCCGTTTAATTACAAACGACGCTTGATTTGTAACTTGAAAATTTTTTTTTGTTAAAAAAATTGACTTTACTGGTGTTTTTCATAGCCTAAACCAATTATTTTTTAATATTTCTTCATGTTTTATTATTCTATGACTATTCAGCTTTAATAAAAGACCAACTATAAGGCAATTAAGCCAAATGCTGATTCTCAGTGACCAAAAAACTAACTAAAGTCAAAGTCGTCAATCCGCCATCTTTGGACGCCATTTTGGGGCAGTGCCTTCACTTTTGTTTGTGGGAACATTTGGTTTTTTTTAAATAAATAATTACAAGGAACACAACGATATGCAATTTATAGGGATGTGGGGAGGGGGGGGGGGAGGTGGCCCACAGTGTATAACTCCCGCGAGCTTATTACGCTGTGATGGACGTTGTGTATCGCACGGATACGTTGTGACGAAAAAAAAATCGTGTTCTATAAATGACGCTTCAGTTGTGAAATGAGATTTTTAAGAGAAAGAAGCCATAAATGTTGTAATGACCTCTTGTATGAGCAATTTGATAAATTTTCTTAATAGTTTTAAAAACTTTACCATGTAATTAAAGAAACTTTCGCGAGCCGGATTGGAAATACTTGCAGGCCGTAGTTGGAGACCCCTGGTCTGGATTTTTAGTAGAGGGGGCTTTTCAAATCAATCAGATATTCCTGTAGGAAACATCTACGTACAGGTAAATCTAACACCTACACAGCCTATTAGCGAAACGAATACATCACCTTAAAATTGGAAATTGCTTGTTTTAGAGACAATATATCCTCGGAATTCTGGGATTTACATTTGGAACGACAGTTGAGAACAGGAGTGCAATTCCGTGTGCTCAAGTATTATTTATGGTTGTACTATTTCATGAAAATAGTTATCAGAGATAACTAGTTATAATAATAGGAAAAATAATTAATACACGCTACCGGTAGCATCGGTACCAATAGCGCCCTAGAAAGAAGTACTGAAAGATTTGAGAGAAAAGTCCTCCACGCGATAACTGGAGCGATCTGGGAGAGAAGGTACTAACGCTTGAAGGAGAAAGCTTAACAGCTTACAGAACTTGTCAGTCAATATCTCAAGATATGAAGACAATAAGATTAAAGTTAAAGACGCTATTTCGGTGGTACTGCCCACGGCAGCGGCTGCCATTTGATTTTGCAAACCGTTCATGCTAGTCTATATCGCTGAAACTGCTCACTATCGCGATAAAATCCTCTTGATTTAACATAATATTCTGAAATAATTTTAAATAAAAATATTGGTCTTATATTAAGTGGTTTTCATTTGCGTCAATTAAATCTTCGATACTCACTCGGACTTTATTTTATTTTAATGGTTACACTGAACATATTAATGGCAACCTACCAAAAAATGATGTTTCTTGTAATATTTTGAATAGATAATATCTCTGTTTTTAAATGTATTACTTATTATAAGTATAATTATTTATTTTTTAACACAATGTTTTACCGCTTAATCAATAGGCAACCAGTAAATCAGCACTTTTAATTAAAAATTACAAAGTGATTTTTCATTGTCTGGATTTAAGTATTTCCTTGAGAGTAACATTTTTATTATTATTAATTCATTGAATGTCGTTTGGATTAAGACATGTTAGAATGCCTCTGTAAAATATTTTTGGTGTAATAAATAATCTTGTAGCTTCAACCTTAAACAAACGATTTTCTATAGCTTTGTTTAAATTTGAAACTATTTTTCACTTAATTTTGCCTGCCTTCTTGAAAAATAGGAAATAAGGCGTACCAAGGAGATTGGTGTCATCAAAACTCTTCTCCGATAACATAACCTATGCATCACCGCCAACACTTCATTGCTTCGGGAGAACTCGGAAAGGAGTAGTATAGATATGAAGTTTACAGCTTCAATGACTGGCGAGCAGTGCTAATGAATAGGCTCCTTTCTATTTTTTTTTTTTTTTTTTTTTGGTGGGGGGGCAGGGAGGGAAGGGAGGGGGGATTCCTCCCCTTCCTCGCCGTTAAGGCTATAATACGGGGTTTTGGGCGAGGATTTAAAAGACGCCTTGGCACCGGGACGCTTTTTATAACATTTGTCATATATCAGGTTGCCGGGCAACGGTGGTGCTTTGCACAACGCGTTAGCACATTTGGTCACCCCGTCCAGTCTAACAGGAAACCTCTACACAATAATGCCTCAATAGGGAAGGAAAAAACCAAATGAATACATCGAATCAACAAATATGCAATAGAGCTGCATCCTGATAACTAGAAAGAAATAGCAGAGATAAAGAAGGCTGAATAAGATCTATAAGATCTGTAATGTCTACAGAAAAAAATAGAGAAATCAAAGAAAAGTTTACTCTGAATTAATAATACCTGTGCAACTTTGACTTTAAACATAAGTAAATAATGAAGCAATATATTGCAAGATATTAATCGAATTTAAATAATCAAAAATGATAAAAAAACAAAACAGAAACTTCAATTAAAAAAAAAAATATGGTGGATGGAACGAAAGTAATAAAAAAAAAAAAAGGCTAAGACGGTGAGTGTATTATTAATTTAGGATGTTGGTAGCGGGTGGGGCCCGAATCCAAGCCTCTCCTACTACTCATTCTTCAACATATCCTCTCTATACATTCTTAATGTTGGCAAATGCATACCTGATACAATTCCAACCAAAACCACTCACCTAAAAACTTCTATTCCCCTCCAGAATATTTCTTTTTACTTACTAGAACTCTCAGGAAAACTTTTGTAATTTTTTATTTGCGATGTATTGATATATAATGAGCTGTTCCTTATCGACTTCCTCTTCCTCGAACTAGTTTCTCTCTGTATCTTATAACTTCCCTTTCACAGGGAACACACTTCATCGAGGATATATATCTCCTTCTAAGACGTGTCCATCGAAAAAAGAAAAGAAAATCGATGAAAGGGAGGATAAATTATTTTATATAACTATCAACTAATCACATGTATGTATTTTTTAGAAACCAAGAAATTATAAGAACGAATGATTCTTTTTTTAATATTTTAAGAAAAGAAGCTGATAGAAGACCATTAGATTGAGTAAGACTGATAAAGGATAGAAGAATCAATAATTTAAGAATAGAAAAAACGAATCAATGCTTTATTTGCAGTAGAGTTGTTATGCAGACAAACGAAACATCTCCCTACAGCAAATGCCAGTATTGCCATAAAAGGCACAGTAGTGTTTTAATAACTTAAAATAAAGACACACAGAAAATTTAAATTATCGACAAAATGGCAATGATAAGTTAGATTACATAATTTTTTCTTCAGAATTACAGCGTTGTTTTTGGAAGCTTTTATAATAGCAGTTGACGTTGTACTCGACCACTATGATGAGTTTTCCATCAAGTACAAAGAGTCACAATTAATTTTTGTTAGAATACCTTAAGGTCTAATGAATAAGATATGGACTTTTTCAGAAGTTCAGAAAATAAATTACACCTCGTAAGATTTCTGAGTGAAAATGCCTCGAAATTTGGAAGAACGGTAAATGGAGAACTTTATGTATGTGTAACATTTCTTGATTCAGACTAATTTAAAACCCAATCACCTGAAGCTGGTTCGAGAATGTTCTGCTTTATTTTCAAAATATCCTCATACTCGCATGTATTCGTACTAGGCATTTATTTTTTAATTGAACTTTCAAAAACGGGTTGCCTGGGTATATGGTTCCCAGGTTAAAAAAAAAACTACGTAAAAGATGCGATTTTTGCGAGAAATCGAGGATTGGATGTAAAAACAGTTTGGCAGGGAATTAAAAAGTAACTATATTTATCCAAAATTTAAAACGAAAAGAAATCCAACCTCCGCATTGGCAGAATCATACAAATGAAATTCTAAGTGTCCAACAATGATCTGTAGTTGCAAAAAAACGATTTATCATTCATAATTCTTGCCAAGTGTAAACAATTATAAGTAAAAACGGTACTAGGCCTGTTTCAACTGCCAGTCTATCAACTGCTTCCTGCAGTGCCTGATACAACGCCCTGATGAAAACCTTCAACTTGGGTCGAAAGTTCGGCGAAAAAATTAAAAATACTATTTTTTAAAAATTTAGTATTAATTGGACCGCACCCCTCCCCCTAACTCCTTCTCATGTAAGTAAAAACAAATAACATATTATGAAACCATACCGAAACAAGTAATATGCCGTTACGTCAACTTTTTATGCAGAAAATATTTATTTCAAATTAGAATATAATTTATTGAGGATATGTAACAGTAAAATTAGAATTGTTTAAAAAAAAAAAAAATCATAGATGGAGCTATTGATTTTTAAAGTCATTGAAAAAAATGCTAGTTTATTAAACATTTATTTTATTTTTTTGTAATTTATTTTATTTTTTTGTAATTTATTTTATTTTTTTGTAATTTATTTTATTTTTTTGTATTTATTTTATTTTTTTGTACATATGGTGTGAATGTCATCCTACCTCACTATAACCAATGTCCAACAGACAGATTGTTATAATACTCAATAAAGAAATTAAAAAAAAAAAAAAGTTTATTAAAGATAGGTATTGAAACAGAAATTTTAGGTTCATTGTAACCAAAATTCCATCTCGAATTCAATATATTTATTTATTGTCTGGGGACGGGGAATACAAAGTTTTAACGAGTGTGCAACATTGTACCACTCATGCATTTATCTTCTACAGATCATAAAAAACTGTGTATGCTAATAATGCCTAATGAAAATGAAGAACCCTCAAAGAAACCAACCCGTTTAACGTATGCAACCACAACCACAACCTGCTCAAAACCGAGAGTACGCTGTAGTTTTACCAACAACAAAGGGAATTAAGCAAAAATTATATGTGGAAAGTCTGGTTGAACTGATAGACCTAAAGATTATCAAATTTGCTCACCGAATTTCTAATAATATATTTTGTATACACCTCAACAGACATCTCATATAGATCTGCTCCTACGAGAAGAATACTTTCGGTATAACATGAAGAGGTGGATCTACCGGCGAATCTCAGTGTGAGGATCAGTGAAGACCCTAATAGATGGAAGAGCATTCTTCGGAGAACACATTAAAAGAATGGAACCAGCGGTGGGTGACGTCGCAAAAATGGGCTACGCTAAGAAAATACTTCCCCACCGTTGGTTAAACAATGGAACAAACATGGGTTCTCCCAGACTACTGGGTCTCACAGTTCCTCACAGAACATGGGGGTTTCCGAGCAAAGCTCGTTGAATATGGTAAGAACATTGATCACCTGTGCCCAAGTTGCAGAGTGCCGGAGACCGCCGAGCATATCATCTTTGTCTGTACCGCCTTTGAGGCACTGAGGGCTAAGTTGTTGAGGGAGACGGGGCTTTACGTTCTGACGGAGAGCGATCGCCCTCAACTTATGAAAAAAGAAAAATATCCGTTCTACAAGGCCTTCGTATACGGGTGAAAGGAACTCGTTGGTTCAACTCACTTTTCCTTGAGAAGAAGAGATGAACCTGCATCCGGAAGACCGCCAGAGAGGATAGAAGACGACGCTGGCTAAAAAGAAGAAGAGCAGGCTGTGTGCTGAAAAATAAGAAAATGGTCTGAATGCAGCAATGAGTTGTAACGCATGCGTTGCCACTCACTGCTGCATAACATCAATATTGCCTTACCGGCAGGGTAGGGTTTAAATAAAATAAAATAAAAAATAAAGACATCTCATATAGAAATCGTTTCATACAGTTTTTAAAAACGACCAACATATTCAACACAATATCAGATTACAACTAGTGAATCCTGCGATGAAAGTCAACGGGCAGTTGTCCCTTTAGTTGCCTTTTACAACAAACGGTAAATACTGTGGATTTACTATACCCCCGAACCCATAGGGGAAAAGCATTTTTTGACTATAGCTATAAATAACAACATATTTTTCAATCAATAATTTGTTCTAGTAATTTTTAATGAGGAGTCATTAGTCCCAGAAATATATATATATTATTTTTATTTTATCTCACTCCAGTTTGTTGCGAAAACTTCATGAAAGTTTGTCTTATGATAACTGCATTTATATTATAAAAACACCGAGTTAATAACAAGCATCACAAATTCTTCATCGAGTACAGAAATGTATTCTAGCAATAATAACACATTTAGTAATAAATGAAACATTTAAACTTTTATATTATGCAATAATTAACCTATTAACCTCAATATTTTAGATGTTAAGGCATTTCGGGAAGCCGTGGTACATATGAGAGGAAAAGGGTACATGAAGTTGCCGGTTATGACATAGGATTTAGCCGAAAGTACTAGCGGAGAAGGCCTGGAGTATGTGAATGAGAGTGGAAATAGAGGTCGACTGGAGAAGCAGATGTCTGGAAGTGGGCAATAAGAAGAGAAAATCGCCCGGAAAATGGCGACTTAAGTCAGCTTTGTCCAGAGACTGCAGAGGGAGGCCAACATACCGTTCCTATTAAGGCCAACATACCGCTCCAATGACATTTTCTATCTGTCAGGACATTGCTCCGGAAAATGATATCCTCTGGGGCCCAACGTCTACCCCTGACCTCATGTTAAAAAAAAAAAAAGATATTTTGTATTTTATTGAATGATTTTATTTATTACTACAATAGTAGTCAAACATTAATTATAAATTAATAAAATCAAGTCTAGAAGGGATTATGATTTTTCTTGGTGCATTCAAAGGTTCATTAATGAAAATAAACCAATTAAGATGTGGTAAACAAAAATAATTTTTCACCATCAACAATAACCTAGAGTCTACAAAAAACTATGTTGGGTACCTTGGACTCTACTTTGACAAAACTTTGTTAGTAGGACCATACATACAAATTAATAAGAGAATTAGCAACACCATATATTGGCAAAAGGATATAATCAACTCCGGATTACAAACGACTAATAACACTTCACTGAGATCAATTTGGGCATATGGAATAGAACTTTGGGTATCAGCAAAACAGACATGAATAAAATAAAAACAACACAATCCAAAATTCTTCAGATAATTGATAACTCGTGATGGTATATTTCAAATCACAATATACAAAACGATACAACAAATTCATACATTTTCTGGATTAACATTTTATTAACCTTTTTTTTTTTTATTTCTTTATTAAGTATTACAACAATCTGTCTCTTTGACATTGGTTATAGTGAGGTAAGATGACATTCACACTGTATGTACAAAAAATAAAATAAAATAAATAGAAACAAAATAATAATCAAAAGTATATACAATATACAAGAAAATTAAAACTAAGCAAAAAAACGTCTGCCAAGTAAGGTCAGTATAGCTTCCTCACCGTTTCCGTTGTATATTACAAGGTATACAATTTTTCGTATGAGAATAGAATCTCTGAAAGAAGCAGAATCGGAATAGCCGATTACAGTTACCCTTCAACATTCAACAAAAGAGTGTTGTATTTGAAGATTCCATACTTGATTATGCTTAATAAAAAAAAACAAAAAAATAAATGCATACTGAACATAATTTCAATACTGTTAGTGCAAAAGGTATTACGTAAAAATGTATTTATTGTTTTACAAGAGTGCGTAAAAACCCATTATTTCTCTATGCTTTATTAGAATAATTTCATATTTTATTGTCATCTGCTATTTTCCATAGCAGCAGACTACTTATATCAGTTGCAGACTACAAAATGTCACCATTAATACACATAGAATTAAAGTTGAAAATTTTTACATTCGAACTTTTGCTCTGATAATAGTGATATACACTACCGAATCCAGATTTAATTTTGGGGGAGGGGCTTCAGCACTTCAGTCATATATATATATATATATATATATATATATATATATATATATATATATAGATATATATATATATATATATATATGACGATAATTAATTTGAAAAAAAATCCACTGCAAGTTATTTCACTATGGTATATTATTTCGAAACAATTATACATATAAAGTAACATTAAATTCCAAGTTATAAAGAAAAATAAATAAAAGGTGATTCCAATTATTGGACTAAACTTTTTTTTAATCATTAGTTTTATGCTAAAACATAGCATTACTTCAGTAACACATTCAAAAATCAAAACAAAAAATAAACCTTTTGCAATAGCACATCTAAAAATAAACTAGAGTCCATATCTTTGCTGCTAATTGTCCAATTTTAACGATTTTTTTTTTTTTTTTTTAGAAAATTCCGCAAACCTTTAAAAAACTATACACAATATTCACAAAAATGTGTATACTTCTTGAGTTATTCGGAATTTAATTTTACCATCCCTCGTAACTTTTTTTGATCTTCTTTTCGTTGAAGTATGTTAAATAGATAAATTTAAAGGGCGTAGAGAAAATGACTTTAGCGAAGTTTCATTAAAATCAGTACATTCGTTTAGGCGCTACAGTCTATAGCAACGCAGGTTTTTCGGTCGCCATTTTGAAACGAGAAGGCGAATAGTGATGTCGTTGGAGGAGGATCATCCTCTGGTGACCTCTGATTATATATATCTAAATTCGAAAAAAATCGGTCCAGGGCAATGCACGGCCGGCGGACAGCGGACTAGTAGTGCATATATAAGAGAAAGTGGTGGACAGAATTCAATAAAATTGATCCTACGTTATTTTTTCACCAAAGTCTACCTTTTATCTAACTTTGAGCCAAATCGAACAAGTCCTTTCTAAAATATTGGCATATCTAAAAATATACGTTTGCGCGTGCGTAAGCGGAAGTGCTGGATGGAATTTGATAAAATTGATGTGGGACCATCTAGGCACCAATCAGCATAATCCCTAAAAATTTCATGAAGATAGGATGAACGGTACTAGGTGTTATGCCCATCACATCGATATGACTACAGAAAGACAGACAGACTGACAGACGGACAGACATACAGACAGCGAACCGAATTTGATCCTTGATGTCTAAAACGTAAAAAGCGAGTGAAAATTTTCGATTCTGAGCAAACATTTTTTTTAATCTCACGCACGAACATAATGCTTCCCTACCTTCGGTAGTGAGGAAGCAAAAAACAACACATGCATACCTATATACAATCAGGCGAGGGAACTCCAGGAGAACCCTGCGCTACTCTCACAACCGCGTCACTGGTACTAAAGGCAGCGGAGATTGATCGAGAGCACAACATTTTATTAACAGAAATAAAATCTTTTTTAAATTTTTAGTAGAACTACACGTTACATGACGCGCGCCAAAAGCATAATAACAAACAATTGTCTCAGAGAGAGTTTTATGTTACGTTTCACTTCGGAGATCTGTTCAGTATATAATTAATATAATTTTTCTAAAAGGCGAATATTGGTCACTATACCGGCGAAATCAGAAGTGTGGTCGTTTTTTGTGAATAAAGTACGAAACAATGCTATTTGTTCGCTATATTCTTTCAAAACATGTTCCAATACCTCAAACTTGAGAGACCATCTCTTGAGACGAAAAAGCTTAAATCATCGTAAAAGTATTTAAATACAGCCATGTGGCTCACCAAAATTCTAAAAGATGAGCAGAGAAAATAAAATAAACCATAATTACCCGTTTATAGAAGACGTCCCGAATCGCTGAAATAGCCCGTTTGATTACTAAATTCAATAATATTGAACAATAAGGAGAAGCAATAATTTTGGGCATTTCAAAAATAAAATCAAAGAAGTGTGTTTGATCTACACCGGATGAAATAAAAACTGTTTCCGACATTGTAACTATTTTGACTTGCTGCTGAAAAATAACGGAAGATATTTAACTATATCTTAAATAATAACACTTGATTACCGGCTACTCATTAAATTAAAAGCCTTGGAAAACTTATTACAAACTAAAATTGGTAAATTTTTTCTGAATAAGTTGGCATAAAGCATTGCACGCATATTGTATCCTTATAAAACCAGAAGTATCCCTGCGTTGGCCACTCTTCTAGATCCCAGATGGAAGAAAAAATATTTCTAGTAGAAAAAATGGCAATAACGCTCAATTATGGGTACGAAATAATATATCCTTTTTAAATAAAAGTAAAGCTGACCTGCAGCTGGTGCAATTATTTCTGATAATATTTTGACCATTAAGGATTTACTACGAACATCAAGTGGCGTTTTGGTCTATATTCAGAAAAAAAAGACAAGGATAAACTGCAGAAAACAACCACTGTAAACTCAATAATTACTGTTCAAAAATATTTGCAGCCTACTGCTTCCAATGATGCTAATAAACTTGTATTTTGGAAGGAATGAGAGATTTAGGAAAAATATGAGCTTCTTCCTGAAGCAGCAAAAAAGTATATGTGGGTTCTCGGATCATCCTTATCTTCCGATTGAGTATTTTCATATATGATATATGAGGGAATATTATTTCGGAAATTAGAAACCGATTGAATCAGCGGAAATTTGAAATATTAATATTTTTATCAGGAAATATGTAATTGAAAGACAATAAAATCAACACAACGGTAAGAATTTGTATTTTATTCAACTAATGGCTTTAATTGACAATAGATTTTTTTTTTATAATATGTTTTATTTTTCAGGTTTTTCAGTATCAATTTACATTATTTTTCAAGTTCATAATTTTTTTTATGAATTATTATATTAATTTATTTTTACCAACATCATAATTAAAAAAAAATATTTTAGGTTATAATTAAGTGTTAACAAAACTATTTTCTGGTCAATAAAGATTTTCAATCGTTTATTTATTGATTTAGCTTCATTAATTTCTCTGAATATATCTGAATACTTTTATTTATCCAAAAAAATAACAATAGAAATATACGCATTTTGAAGTAACTAAAAGATTTTGCTTTAGAAGGTAAGTAAGTAGAAGGTAACATAAAATTGCAAGGGTAATTATCTATTCCTCCTTAAGCCAGCGCCTCCTTCTCAGCTATCGATTGAATCAAACTATCGATAGTGTCCAGCTATCGACAATCGCCCATCTATGATATTTATATACTTTTTGGAACATTGTCAATCTAACTATTTCATTCTCGTATTTCCTTCTTCCTTCTCTCTATCCTATACAAGGTCTGGATGCTCATCCGCCTGACACTTAAGATCTTCATTTCATAGCATCTTCCTCATCCCCTGAGTCATTTTTTCCTCATTTGTACATTTTCTGTGTTCTCTAATTACCGAACTCGACAAAATGTTACCGATTGGGTCATTTATTATGTACGTTCCGGCGTGTTTATTAGATACAAAAAAAAATCATGCTTCTTGGATATTACATAGACCGAGGAAATGTTCGATAAACCTCGTAATTTAACGTTAATATTAATTTCAAATAAATCAATGTAGACAGTTTTGTTTGTCATTGGTGGAAAAAACATGTAAATATTTATTTCTTCATAAGTAAATGAAGTTCGCGTATCGTTACAACGTTACGATAGTTATTTACAAGTATCTAAACAGTGACAAAGATTTCATATGTTTTTATTAAAAAGTGGTTTGAAGTAGCGAAGTAAAAAAGACCCATTGCACCTAAATAGATAACTGGATGGAATTTAAGTTTGAAAATTACAGAAATTAAATTATTGAGCAGAAAAATGTTCTAAACAAACTCAAATTAAAGAAACATGTAGAGAAAGAACACATCGTCCCGTTTACCTCCATATTTCTCCATATTACAAAAGGATAGTGTACAATAAGTAGGACTTACATTCGATAGGAGAGTAACAGCAATAATCGATATTAAATATTAATTGAATCAAAAGTAAAACAATGATTAAAAATCATACTAGCATAAAAATTAACTATCAATCAATCAAGCTAGAACAGATGACAAGCTGGGACAGTCTGCTGAATAGAAGACAAAACGGTGAGAGACAACCAATATACTATACCAAAACGTTATTTAGTTTATGAATAATATTTATTTGTATAAAACAATACAAAATTTCAAATAGTTGTTGACATCCTTCCAACAACACACAATTATGAACAGGAAAATGACACGGAGCCTACATAAATATTGAGGAAAAATGTTGGATTTACCATTCATATTACACTTAACATTGAAAACAAACAGACTACTCAAGTGCTTTTTCAATGACTACGAGCACTTCGGTTCATCGGTTCTACATCAAAATTTAAGCATCTAATGTTCCTGAAGTCATATTTTTCCGTACTATGATATCGGGTGGTCAAATCCCCTTCGCGGGATTTAATAACAAAAGCAAGGATAAAAAATTAAATAGTCAATAATAAATTAAATATTAATATGCGCAAGTCCTATTCGATTGTTTATACTACTACGGCGCGAGTTCGATTCCTGCATGGTGACGTTGACGTCCCCACCCAGAGATTCACATGGTAGTGAGTGATCTCTGTGTCTTACACTATAACTCCTGGTCCTCCAAGTTGGGAATTGGGTATAGGGCTGATAATCTTCTATTCTATTAAAAAGTTGTTCAGGAAAGCCCCTGATGAAGAGGGAGTGAATTATGATCGCGTTCGGTTAGTAAACTACCGGCTTCCTGGATATCTTGAAGAAGAAAACCAAACGTTCACTGCTGTCGTCTATAACAGCCCAAAAAAAGCTGCTAGAAGACACACGGCGAAAAGTCGAACTCGAGAGGCGTAAGAAAAATGTAGAAGCAGGATGGTGGTGGGTCTGAATGTTAATGCAAAAACCCTCGTAGAATAATTTTAATATTTTTAAACTTAAGAATTGAACTATCACATGTTGCTAAAGCCTCACCCTCTGGTTATGGCCACTAATCAGCTGACTGTGGACTCCAGGTCCGCTCTTCTTTGGAAAGCTAAGAGTATTAATAAACACAGGACTGAACTTGACATATACTTACAAGATGAACGGACTGATTCTAAATTTTACATTCCAGGATACAGACTATATGGTAAAAATAATTAAAACATCACCAAAACCCCACGCTTTACATGTAAACCCTGGGGTAAACACGTTACCCCACTAAACCTGACATGCAATTAACAGACATTACACTGTTGGTGTACACTCTCAAGTACACGATAGTAAAATAAGGAAAAACAACAATAGGTGTTAACTCCGCATACACACATATCTTTAATTTTTTCATTATTAATTGCGATATTTTATCGCGTTTGTATATACACACCAGCCCGGCAGTAATACCCAGTCTTGGGGATTAAGACACAAATACTGCGATAAAACTTTCGGAATGCGGTCTAAAGTCAGCCTGGAGCTAGCCTTTGTTGACATTAGATCTATGTGAAGACGTCTACCCCCACCAGTCCAGACTCACCACATCTCACCTAGCGCCATTTTCAAAGAACAGCTGATCGGCGCATCGGCAGTCGTCGATCGAGATCGATAGGCTATCGATTCGATACTTTCTCACCATCGACTGTGAAACATCGTAGAAGGTAACCTGGTTGGAAGCAGAACCTCCAACTTGACTCATTTTTTTTATTATTCTCCACTGTCACGAAAGACAATAAATTATTTTAATTTTTTTCTTCGTTAAATTAGTTTTGTTCTTTTGAACAGTTATGGTTTTCTCTTGTTTAATTTTTAGTTTTAGAAGTTAATTTTATTTATATATTTTTTTCTAATGTTTAATTTGGTTTTATTTTCACTGAAAATTATATTTTATGTTTCATTTTATTTCAGTGCATTTAATAATCTGTTTTCATTTGTTTGTTTTGAATTTCGTATAAATCTTTCATCTCAATAAATATTGTAAGCATTTAGAAGGGAATTTTTTATTTGTTTATTTTAACATATTTAATTGATTGAATATTTAATTTTATAATATTTTTTTATATGCATGCATTTTTCATGTTTACAGGTCTCATTTTTATTCACTAGTGTTTTTTTTCCCCTTCCTTCCGTTCATTTTTTAATTTTACTCGAATTTTCCTCACCTTTGAGGAAACTCACCGGGGAAAGATTTGTACTTCGATTTTGAAGTAGCCCTGGCCCCAATAGTAGGTATTCTAAACAATATAAGGAAAAACACTAAGTATGTGTTTTAAGTATTATTGTAGGTCGTCAACTTTTTTAAACTACCAATCTTCCAAGATAAACTAGCTTCGGAAAATTTAGTACATTCTTGTAAAGCTGATGAATTGCAACGACTTTATGGAATCTCTATGGCTGTAGTTCGAAAATACATCGTATTATATTTAACAGATATTAAAGTTACTCATTATTATTGACTTTTTTTACTGGACTTTGTCTTTATAATGTAAATATATATATATATATATAAATAAGTTTTTTATAATGCCAGAAATTGATCTTGAGGTAATAATTACTTTGGTCGTCCCATATTACGGGACTAAACACAAGAGACCTACAAAGACAGAATCGAGACAAGACGTGCTTGGTAGAGGTATTCAACGAACTAAATGCAGGTTTCGAAGAGTTAAGTGCAAAAGAAAATAGACATTTCGTAAGTAAAACATGTTAATTGTAAAATGGCTTTTGTGAAAATGTATTAATTACATAACATAAAATAAAAGATTTTCTAGAGAAAACTAAAAAACAAAACAAAAAAAGAACATAAATAATCCAACGAAAATAATTAAATAATAATACCTTCGCTGCAGTGAACTGTCCTCAGAGGTATGTGCTGACACCTACTATGTTTTGCAATTTCTTCATCCCCACAGCACACTCGCTGGTTATTGGTATTAGAAACAGGTGGGAGTTGAAAAATAAAGTTATAAAAAAAAAAAGAATTTGACAATGCGCTCCATTTATTGAATGTTTTAATTTAGGCAAAATCACTTAAACATTGGCAACACACGTTCCATTGATGTAAATGGTGAAGGGATGGGATGCCAGAAAAATAAACTGTAGAGAAAAGAATGTTAGTATGGAACATCAGTAGTATGCAATTAAAACATAAACTGAAACCTTAAGCGAAAAATGTTTTTGTTGCAAGGTGTTTCATTAAATTTGATCAAGGATATGTAATCAGTGGTTCCCAGAGACGAATAAACAAATGGTTCAAGTACAATACTTACTTTGCAGACATTTTTACGTTAATGGATAATAACAAATTGTCAACGACCGAATGGACAACATACACCATTTAGTAAATATTTTGAAGGATTTACTGATTTCCAAATGGTAGTTTAGTCTTAATCATCCTAATGCATAGATTCTGCATCAGCAGCTTGTCAACGAGTTTTTTAGATAGTTTATATAGCATATTGGTTATTAAAAAAAATAATCTTACGATTTTTTAAATATATTTTTCCCCAACAAACTTCATTAATGTGACAAAATAAGATTCCCTGTTCCTAATTTTTTAAACTAATTATTTATAAGTCACTGAAGTTGTGGTGTTCGATGTTGCAGGAAATTTTCGAGGACTTATTATTTATTTATTTAAATATATTTGGGTGCCATGTGAAACTGCTAAGGTTAGAGGCACCTTATTCAATTTAATTACATTTTCAATAAACTTTGTAAAAAAAAAAAATTATGTTATTCTGGTGAGATTGTGTTGTTGATATATGTCCATAAACAATCTGTTGTTACAACTGAATAGGTTTTCTTATGTTTTGTAATCGTCCTGAAAGCTCATGGATCAGAAGGTACTTAAAAGCTTATCTTGCTGAAGAGAGTTGGAGGAGTTGGAGAGCTGAGGAGAGGAAGACATTTCTTACGTCTAGTCCTTTTATAGTATACCGATTCATTAAAAATTTTGCACAGTAAACAAATTTCAAAATACTACGAAATGGAAATTTGTTAATAGAAGTCCTTAATGATGAAATTAAGGAAGAGCTACACAACGAAGGAGTGGTAGAAATTAAAAGGATATTTAGAAGATCTGGATAAATTAAAATACCAACATCATTACTTATATTAACTTTTGAATTGCCAGCTTATCTTGAATTTGACTTCTTGAATATAAAAGTAAGACCATACATTCCAAACCCACTGCAATGCTTCCATTGCTTTAAATTTAACCATAATTCAACTAAGTGTCAGCATAAAATTTGTGGTAAATGTGATCTTTCCCAGCACGATAACAAATATAGTCAACCGATTAAATGCATCAACTGTTCCGATGCACACCCTTCATGGTCCCGAAGCTGTCCTATATTTCTTAAAGAAAAAGAAATTCAGAAAGTAAGGGTGACCGATAGGGTTCCCATTCTTTGTTAAAAAAAACAACTGTTGATAATATAATTTCTATTGTTCTTCCTTTGAGGAAATTTTCTAAAGTGAATCGTGTCCGACCATATTCACTGAACCGGACCAACAAATAGAGAAACTAACGTCAATTATCGAATGATTAGTTGAGAAGATCAAAGTTTTAGAGGAGAAACTAAGCAATAGAGACAAGACTCCAATTAATCTACATACTCCATCATCAAGTCGTTCCTAATTGAATTTTTCTCTTATAAAGGAACGAAAAATTAATAACAGTGATCATACATCCAATGAATCGGAAAATATTAATAAAAGTAACTTACCGAGAATTACAGATTTGCAAAAACCCAACACCTGCTACTGATAACAATAAAACATCAACCATCCGAAGTAACCGGGAAAATTGAACATTGAACGACACATTGTTCTCCGTAAAGAAACTTATTAAATCACCAGACGAAAACTACCCACTTTCCTACATCCAATTACATACCCTGTTAGAAACAATCACAATTACATACATGTAATTGTAAGACTTGGTATCAGCAGCTCTAGAAATAACTAATGATCTTGATTCTATTATTATTACAATGATTTCCGAGTTATACTCAGCTCTTCCTACAAACAGTATAAAAAACAAAATGATAAAAGTCTTCAAAGCCATATTAGAAACAGCCCTGTTAGTGATAGCACCCACACATAAACTCTCCAAACACTCCATTAATAGGTTACATTCTATCACATTAAAACATATGAAAATCTTGAATTGGAACTGTGACAGTGTATACCGTCACTATAATGATTTTAGTTGGTTGTGCCAAAGAGGGGGTTTTCGTTTAAATCCCCAGCGTTACGGCGAGTAGTGGGGGCAGATCTAAAAGATAAAGATCATACTTAAGCTTTGGGAGAGACCCGAAGCCTCGAGGCCACTACCTGACCCCAGCATTGAACCAGCAAGGACCGACGGACCGACGGCGGAGGACCCTCCAAGGTAAAAAAGATGTAGGCTGGCATATAGACGGTAAGCTATTTTTTTTTGCACACTCATTAACCTACCAATCCCTTGAGATACAGTCCACTGCTTAAAAACTAGAATGTTACCATAAAATTTAGAATGTTGCCTTGTTGAAACTCGTGCGAGTTATTTTTCCATAATTGTAAAAGTTGCATAAACAATAGTTATTAATTTCTAATTATAAATCAGCAGTTTTATTACTGCACTGATAGTTGCACTAATAGTTTTATCACTGCATCGTACAAGCCAATCAAGGAATTCTAAAATCTTCATACAACTGTATTAATAAGACTGTCTGTCGCACTAATGCTACATAGCGACATCAGTTACACATCAATCAATTAAACCACCAAATTAGAATCAATAGCCGCCCGCCATCGAGGACTAAGATAATAAAATATAGAGTGTAAATTAACTAAAACAATGTTAGTTAGTGTGCATTAAATTTTCAAATGACTCTTCGATATAGTGGATTAAATAAAATAAATAAATAATTTTACTAATGAATTTTTGTTTTTTTATTCTCAATGCTCAAGATTTCTGTTTTAATAAATATCTATAAATAAATATATTTACTTTTCATTTTCCGTCCCGCATCGGCGCAGACAGAATTTTATATGGAGTGAGCATCAGGCCGGAAACATGAACTTCATTCGAAAAAATAATTCTTTGAAATACTGTTTTCGTATTTTACAAGTTCGAATCGTCGCTACATTCCAAAGGCTTCAAATAAAAAGAGGCTTAGTAGGGGTAGCTTTGGTAAAACTCTCCGGTTTCACCAGTTTTTGTTTATTTCGAAATAAGCATCGCTTTTGATAAAGTATTACACCTTTTCATACTTCCCCCTCCCATCACTGGGGCTCCAGCGTTGTTTGGAAAACCTGCAAATCCTAACATGGCAGAGCGATTTAGGACCCTGCCTTTTTTTTTTTCTTTTTTAAACTTTTTATTTTCCTCTCTTAAATGACTAAGTCCTACGCAAATATAGAGGTGGAATAAAGAAAGGTTTTGCTTGCCCAGAGGCGAGAGGGGAGTAAAAGTCGTGGCGGTGTAAATTTCTGGCTGTTCTTGTTTGGAGAGGAACTGTTTGCAGTGGTGGTGATGGATGGGGCCTCCCAATATATCTCCCTAGCAAACAATTATCGTCCCTTTTGTTACCCTTTCTTACAGGCCACCGACAACATAGACAGTCCTTCTTCAGCCTCAGTAATTCAGTTTGCCCTTCATATTTCGTTTATTACTATTTGCAGAGGATTTCCATCATATGACGAAATACTTTCTTAGTAAAAAAATATTGTCAAAAAAATTTAATTTTATTGAAATTCTTACAAATTAGAAACTATATCGTATCAGTTTAACTAAAAATGTGCTTTTCTTTCGAATAATTTCAAGTCTTTATTCAATATATATACGTATTCCGGACATATAATATTTATTAAGTAACAAGTGGATTGTACACAATATAATGCAGAATTTCAAGTTTTCTTTATGTGAGCCGTTTATTTGGAAGTCTATTTGTCAATTATTTCTGGTTGACCGTGGTTACATGGACAACTTCAAGTTATCTATCAATGAAACATTTGAGGTTATTTATAATGTGTGTAAATACAATAATTTTGGACACGATAAGTTTTCAGAGTTAGTTCAATAATTGATCCGTTTATTTTGAAAGTGGTCTAAGTCAATTTATACTTAAATTCAGATATTTATTATTGATAATTTCCCAAGGCAGTGATTAAGATAATTTCAATTAATTGGCATTTAACTACTTTACCTCATTTTTAGGACATAGTTAGGCTATAGTTCAATAATTAGTACGTTTAATTAATTAATTAATTCAGTTAAAAGAAAATTATACAATATACATACATTATAGTTAAAATTTAACTATAAGTATGTACCTAGTCCTTTCATAAATATTGTTACAAGGAAATGTATACAAATTTCAACAAAAAAATTAATTTTTTTCAAAAACTTTATTAGAAAATAAAATGTATATCTACAGAGAGTAAAAAAAAAAAAGAAATCACTCAAAATGTCTCCCTTTTCCCTTGACACAGGTATTTAATCACCATGGCCAGTCATCAATAGCACGCAGCACTTCTTGAGGAAAACGCTCAAATGTTTGGACCAGAGATTGTTTGAGACTTTCCAAGTTAGGGTGTGCTCTGTGGCATACCATCCTCTCCAGTTCGGACCAAAATAATCTAGTGGGTTGAGATCAGGGCAAATCCGAGATGTTTCCAGGCTTAATACTTGGGTCCCTCACATTAATTTTCTTCCAAAAATCACACAAAATGTTATAACATCAGTAAGACTTTAGCTGTCTACAAATCATTAGCAGCACTTTAGGGTCACATAAACTACATAAAATGGCATCAACAGGACTTTCGTAAAAAAACTGCAAATGGAGATAAGATATAAAAACGATCCTTATTTCTTATTATTAGTTTATTTTTTTATTAACTCCTTAGTCCTTAGTTTTTGTTTATTTATTCCTTATGTAGGCATTAAATCAAAAACAATTCATACGGTTTTGAAGAGCAAGAATTTAGCTTTCCAACGAATATAGTAACATCGAATTTAGAGAACAATCTGGAGAGTTATGAATGATCGGAAGTGTGTTGTGTTCCACCAAGACAAAGCTAGGCCCCACACCTCATCGGTCACTCGTAATAAATTATTGAGCCTTGGATGGGACCTTTTGCCCCACCCTCCTTATTCACCAGACCTCTCCAAGTGACTACCACTTATTCCGGTCTCTGCAGAACTCTATGAATGGAAAGAAATTCCAAAAGGAAGAGGAAATCACAACCACTCGAATCAGTTTTTTTAACAAACCCCAAATCTTCTATGAACATGGCAGTTACGCAGTTAGTGGAAAGATGGAGAAAAATCATATTAAATAATGGTCAATATAGTGTAGATTAAAATAAATTTTATGTCTATAATACATTGAGTTATATTTCATCCTGAAAAACGGAATGAACTTATTTGCCAACCCAATACTTTAACTTTCCCAGAGGTATGTTTCTCTATCGAATACAATATCTAAAAGATGATCTGATTCTATAGATCACTATTACTTCATGTAGTAACCACTAAGTAGAGCTGTGAGCATAAGATTTAGGATTGTCACGTCAAGTTTATTTTTAATTAATTTTTGGTGTACATTAAAATATTTAAGTTTAAAAACAATCTAAAGAAAGAATATAAAGGAAAAAACACTTATTTTTTCTATAGAAGTATACAGGTGTAACATGGCAACCCATGGTTACAGTTATTTATGTAACAGGTGATTGTGAAGAGTCACTTGTCTTTCGTTCTCGCATGGCGTACTTGTTTTTTATGCCGCAACGCGATTGGGAATACCAAAGAAAATCGTTTGAAAAGTCTAAGGAGAGACTTTATGTCGTATCGGTGATGATTCATTTTTATTTAATACTCGGATTATTTACAAAAGGGTAAATTATAGAGATATATTTAAATATATTTAGTATCGGAGATAATCTTGCATTTTGGAGCTAATCTACCATGGATAATTGTTGGAACAATTTTTGGATATTCTCACGTTCACGATCATTCTCTATCATCTAGGCGTCGGAGTAGAGAGATTAATATCCAAATTGTTTTGCAACATCAGGAAACCTAAATATAATAACCAATTGTAGCTGCTGCTGGACTGGGCTTAGGTTGTAGTTTTTTATACTCATATATGTACACCTTTTGTTTATAATTAAGTAAAGATTAGAGGAACATTTAATTTTGTTTATGGTGCCTTACACTATATTCAAATTATTTTAAATATTATATATATATCACGTATGACATTAGAATTATACTAACTATTATTGCTAATCTGGTCATAATGGTATTACGAATGTTCCGATGCATTCTAATGATAATCGAATATTTAGTCATTTTGAATAAACAGTTTCGACGATGGTCTAGAAGTATTTCTCATCAAGATATCTCTAATAATTACTCAGAAGATCATAATCATAATGAAATTAGAGATTTTTAAAGGGTATAATAACAGTTTAATATAAATATAACAGTTTCATATTTACAATGTATATAAAACTGATAATGGCGATGAAGTTTTATAATCCAGTTTCAGTCTAATAAACATTATTAAATTAGGCCAAGTATGGGTAATAACTCAAAAGTGAATCGTTAAGTAACGTCCAGAGCGGACTGTAAATACGTACGAAGCGTAAAAGTGAGCCAAATTAAGTTTTACCTTCTTATAATTACTAGTTATTGTGCTTCTTACTCATTAAAACTTAAAGATTAGGTTATCCTTTCAGCTAAAAGAAAAGTTTTCCACTTCGGCGGAGAGAACAAGCTTCTCTCACCCTCCGAGGTCTCTTTTTTTTATTATATTTTTATAAGAAGATGTAAGAAAACAGTTAAGGGTGTGAAAGCCAGGGAATCACCTTTAGCCAATGGTGGAGAGGAAGGAGAAAAGAGGGAAATAAGTTTTTATTAGAGTCTGAACTTAATCAAATCAAAAGTTTACTGCATGGGAGAGGAAGAGCTTTACAAGTGTGGCCAAGACAAATATAACAAAATATAAGACAAACTTGGCTGAATAAAAGAAAAGGAGATCCTACTCGCTAGCTGAAATGTAACTTTAAAACTTTACTGAGTTCTAGGGGCGGCTGGGGAAAGGGAGGGGGTAAAGTGGAGGGGGCGCCTGTGCCGGAATGATAAGCGTACATATTGCATGGTCCCTTCCCTCCTCCTCCCCCGCACCCCCTCCCGGCCCGACCTCTACCTTTAATAGTATAAATTAGTGGATAGTCATCTGGCTAGGGAATAAATTTTAAAATACGCTGATCCGATGTGTTTGGCCTGCGCGGGCCGACGTACTATCTTGTTAGGATAATCGCTATCATTACTGGAAGCGGACCATGCTAGGTAATTTACAACATATTAGTAACTAACGGTCTTGTATTATCAGTGGTGATAACGTGTCGGTCGGGGAGAAATATTCTTAAAAGTGTTTTAACATCACTATGCGGTCACACGATATGAGGTAATGCAGATATAATTATCAGTCAACGTTGGAAAATAATCTAGTCATAAATAATAAAGAACAATGTTATTATAATAAACATTGATCAATAGTCATCAGTTTAACAATAAAATAAATAATGAAGAGAAGAATAGTTGGGGTGCTCAGTCAAAAAGGAAGGCAAAAATAAATTATAATATTTATTTTTTACATCTGCCGACGTTTCGACCTGAAGTTCAGGCCATCCTCAGGGCTAAGAAAATAACCAGATAACAAGGTATGAGAAACTTAAGTAATGATGGTAAAAAAGATAATAACAAAAAAAAAGATGAGAAAATAAAATAGATTAGATCTAGATAAAATAGATCTAGATAAAATAAAAATAAAATACATAGATATAAAGTAAAATAAAATTGTTAGAATAATGACTAAGAACTAAGAGATAAATGATACAGACTGTTACATAGTGTGGAATGATGAAGTAGGTATAATCAAAAAGGGGGTGACAAAAGTGTTACATTGGGAATCTTAGAATAAAATGTAAAAACATAAAAAAGAAATATAAAGTTATATAAGAAATGAGAATAAAATAAATAGTAAAATGAAAACATTGAGAATGCAGTAGTTTGATAGAAAATTGAGATGTTGTAAAGTCTATCAAGATGTACAGACAATGTATAATATAATAGAGAGTTAACAACAGAGAAAAGGAATGAAAGGAAGGAGGGAAGAAATTGAGAAAGCTGAAATAAGAAAGAAAAAATAAAAGAAGTAGTACCTTTCTCTTAAAATGTCAAAGTGAGAATGAAGTCGTTACAAAGAAGGTGGAGAGAGTAGGGATGTGGAGGTGGCGTCATCTGTAACGGTTATCGGACGAAGTTAGAACTAGAAGAATGCTAGAAGCCTAGATAGTTACGAGAGATATATTATGTAGAAAAATTATGGAATATTGAACGAAAGTTAATAGAAAGTGAAAGTGAATATATATATATATATATATATTGTATATATATATATATACATATATATATATATATCATTATGTTATATATATATATATATATATATATATATATATTATATATATATACATATATATATATATATATATTATATATATATATATATATATATATATATATATATATATGTATATATATACGGGAGTTGTCAGCAAAAAGGAAAGGAATATAACTATGGATGTTTTAATAAATTCAGAATTTGGCTATAGGTTAGAGAAAAGTTGTTTTTGTCAGATTTAAGATTCACTGTCTTTGGTTGAAGCTGGATGTGGAGGGTTTCAGAAATGAGTCGTTTGTCATGGTTGAGAACAGTGGCAAGGATGGATGTTTTGTCGAAGTCAAATGAATGATTGAGGGAGAGAGAATGTTCGGATAATTTGGAAGCGGTGAAATTACGAGAGGATACAGAATATTTATGTTGGGTTATGCGGTCTTTTAGGAGATTTTTGGTTTCACCAATATAGGATGAAAAACAATTGGGGGTAGAACATGGAATACGGTAAACGATATGAGAGCGGTGTGAGAGAGGAAGAGGATCTTTTAGGGATGTGTATAATTTCGAGAGAGTGTTGTGAGATTTGAATGCAAGTCGTAAGTTAGGGTTAGTGGATCGTAAAACTTTGTTGATGTTGTCTGAAAGGTTAGGAATATAAGGTAGAGATCTGTATATAGGGGCTGAAATGGGTTGTGGAGAATTAGAGAAAGTTGAGATTAAGGAAGAGCGATTATTGTGGTCCGTTATAAGTTTGTTAATGACATGGAGAGGAAAATTATTGTTTGATAGGATCTGTTTTATGCGTTTGGTATTGGTAACATGAAATTGGGGATCAGAGAGGGAGAGACTACGGTGGATGAGGTTTTTCGCAACGTTAATTAAGCAACTGTACATCTTGATAGACTTTACAACATCTCAATTTTCTATCAAACTACTGCATTCTCAATGTTTTCATTTTACTATTTATTTTATTCTCATTTCTTATATAACTTTATATTTCTTTTTTATGTTTTTACATTTTATTCTAAGATTCCCAATGTAACACTTTTGTCACCCCCTTTTTGATTATACCTACTTCATCATTCCACACTATGTAACAGTCTGTATCATTTATCTCTTAGTTCTTAGTCATTATTCTAACAATTTTATTTTACTTTATATCTATCTATTTTATTTTTATTTTATCTAGATCTATTTTATCTAGATCTAATCTATTTTATTTTCTCATCTTTTTTTTTTGTTATTATCTTTTTTACCATCATTACTTAAGTTTCTCATACCTTGTTATCTGGTTATTTTCTTAGCCCTGATGATGGCCTGAACTTCAGGTCGAAACGTCGGCAGATGTAAAAAATAAATATTATAATTTATTTTTGCCTTCCTTTTTGACTGAGCACCCCAACTATTCTTCTCTTCATTATCCACGACAGTCAACCAATTACCAATTAATAAAATAAATAAAACTGTTAAGAAAGCACATGATTTTTTTTCTATTTTTATTAATACGACTATTTTATTGTTACAGGAAGTCCACAGAAGGAATGTTTGCCGACGCGCAACAATGAAGCTTAATATAATAACCTAATAAATGCTAAAAGACACATTTCTTATTGTTACAGTTCTAAGAGAGTGGGGAGTGAGACACCGTCAAGAACAAGAAGTGAAAAAAAATATAAATAAAAAATTTAAAAGACATCAATCACAAATTGAAAAAAAAAAAAACTGAAATAATCTTTAAATAAATCAATGCCCACCAGGCAAATTGAAGGGATTCGAGTTTTTTTTAAGGCCAACATTCGAAAATACAAGATAAATTACAGCCAATTTATACAAAATACAAAAAAAATAATTGTTAAAATCTCCATCTAAATAACTCTTAAGTAAAAAAAATACGCCTGTTTAAAACACACCTATTTGTACCAATAATCGTTAATACATTAAATGTCCATTATTCATTAGATAGGGATAAAAAATTGTCTCATTTTGTGAAAAAACAGTCTTTAAACATAAATTAAAGAAATATATTTATTTTCTCATCAATATCTACAAAAATCGGTTTTAAATATAGGGTTGACAAATACATCGCACGAGTAGATGACTTTAATAACAATGTTATCTTTCGCTTTTCAATGTACATTTGTGAAATCCCAAGCTTCTCTGCAAGCTAACGAGTAGAACTGTGATGATTTTCGTTGATAACTTCTTCAATTTGGTCGTTTTAAAACTTCAATTGGCCGGCCATAGCGTTGTTAATATTTCAGTAAAGAGCCTCTCGCACGAAATTAAGTCAATCAGTTTTGTAACGGCTTTCTCTTAAGGCTTCGGTACAGTACTACACAAAACATAATTTTTAGTGTAATTGTGAAGTATTTTTTCCTTTACGAAAATAAAAACCGGAATATGTCAAGAATGCGCACTTGCAAGCTTCCATTGCAAAAAGACTTTGAATACTAAACTAAACATTTGATCAGCAAAATATTTACATAGAACTATAAAGGAGCTATTCAAGTTCAAACAGAAATTACGAGATCAAAGTTTCTGTATGTATTCAAAGATAACGTTGTTATTAAAGTCATCTGCTCGTAAAATCCACTATTTTTTAGTTGCCAAACCTTAAGTTCGATGTATGAAATAATTTGAAAATTAAATTATAATTTCATTCATAGAGAACGTGATATTTTTCACAAATTGTTTGTTACAAACAATGATTGATTTATTTTTATTTTTTTAAAAGAAATGTATTAAAAATAAAATGAAAGCTGAGAAAATCATTTTAGAGAAATCTTGAATGAATGATGAGAAACATTCTTCAGGAATATTCAAATGGAGGGCTGGAGATATAGGTATATAGGAAGCTGGGTGAATATGATAGGAGCATTAGACATGGACATTGAAAAGAGCATGAGCAATCAGGACCTCCAATTCGGTTCTGCGAAGTGTATAAGTGCCCTTAAAAACAAAAAAAGATTTATAAATCGTTCCTGGAAAGTGTGACTCTCTACTCAGCCTTAGTAATAGTTGACAATTAAAGAGAGTAAATACAAAAAATAGTTGGCTCTAGAAATGGACTATTGGAGGCGATCAAGTGGTGCACTAGCGGATCCTAGATTGAATTTTGGGGGCGGCTTCAGCTCGAAAGATTTTTTTTTCATATACATATAACGATAATTAATTTGAAAAAAGAAAGAAATTAACTACCTATATGAAATGGTGTTTAAGTGGTGCTTGAAGTTACCATTTTGGGGGAGCTTCAGCCCGAATTTGGAATTGGAAACCGAACAGAAGACGGAATAAAGGTCGCCCGTAATAAGGATTATGAACAGGGGCATGCGTGAAGAAGATGGCAAACACTAATTTTTGGTGACGACATATGACAAGTTTTGTAAATGTCGTTAAATAAAAATCTTGAAAAATGATAAAGTACATCATAGAAATTTAAATTAAAAGAAAAAGATGAGTAATAAAAAAATACAATCGACTGAGGCTGTGAGTAAAATGATAGTGTTATTAACATAGTGTAATAATAAAATGTAGAAATAAATTGATAAAGTATTTAAAAAAAATATATTTATTTATTTAGTTATATGCCACTACATAGATAGGCATATAGTGTGTGCACCTTAAGTACACACAAGTAGGACATTAGATCAAATGTGTTTGTTTTTATAATTAGAAATATAATTCAAGTCCTAACCAACAAAATTAGAAATTTTATATATATTTATGATTATTTTTATTTAGTTTAGTTTCGTTTATTTTTATTTTATAGTACTCTGTTTCCAGAAAATGTTTGGGTGGAGGGGAAGATAAGCTATTATTGGCAGGCCTCCTCCGTAGATGTCTATCGACGCTCATGGCTCGACTTACAGCTCATGGTGTTTGTGTTTCATCACTTTTTTCCCTAAACGATTCAGAGAATTATTCTCCTCTATTATCGAAAAAAAACTAAACAAAAAACTAAAATTAAATACTAGTTAAATGAAATAATATTTTTAAATACGTGTACTAAGATTATTCAAAAATGAAATCACACAAACCCACACTAATAATAAAACAGTAAAGAAAAAATAAAATCAATACTCTTCATATAGTCACTTCAATAATTCCAAACTTCAAGTCGTAGCTTGTGAATCAAGAAAAGTGTTGTATGAAAAAAAAGCTTTACAACGAAAAATACTTTAACGTTTAAAAGCATATATGCATATGACGTGTTTTTTATCAGCGATTCTCCTATGTTTGAAGTAGACACCAAAAAGACCAGTATCGAGTCCTCAATTGACAAGCAAGAGAGGATCACCGCAAATCAGCCTGTTGAATCAGTTTAATTATATAAATACGGAAGAATATAAAATACCAAGTAAGGCAGAGTTCTCTGAAATCTGTACTTCATAAAAAAAAAGATTAATGTTTTAATATTTTACATCTCTTGCAAATTTACTGCAAAGTATTCGATGCTTCATTAGTGACAATGAACATCCTGATAAAGTTGTGTTAAAATGGTCTTTTTACAAGGTACAGGACCGTAACATGAAAGGCATTCTAACCGGCGATTGAATAGAATTACCGCCTCCTCAAGTAATGCCCGACACCCCCGAAGAGCGCCCCGTCGGGAGGGAAGAACACAGAGCGACAACACAAAGGCTATGACAATAGGCGACTTATCCAGGATAGGAAATGAGCCGGGATGCTAAGTAGGGCTTAGGGGGAACCCAATCCCTCAACCCGACCGGAACAGATAGCTCTCTGTCCCCGTCCGCAAAAATGAGATTATTTTCCCTCATAATCCCCTACAATACACTTTTCCCCTTTTTATAAACTGGTAGAAAAAATAAATGTATTTTTTCTTGCAGGATGAAATTGGTTTTGCGTAAATCTTCTAAAAATTTAAAACATTTATGAAAAAGGAGAGTTTTTTAATGAATAGAGAAGGATAACTGAACAGCAATTCCTCCTTTTTTAAACTGTTTATAAAAAATAAAAACAGGTTTTTCTATTTGTATGTTAAAAATAAATGATGAAAATTGAGGTGGGATGGTCTTCGGACATAACTAAATATATCTAACCGTTATAGTCGTACATGGAAGGTAGGTAAAATAAAATAAATAAAATAAAAAAAATCTGGTACGGTGCGCGCATAACACAACTTTCACTCACCACCCTCTTCTTAGTAGAAAAAGGGGTACTAGTTCACAACAGTTCCGCACGGATTACGCGTGTTTTCACATCACTTCGATCACACTTTGATTCATTGGAATCCCCAAAAACAGCCGAATGTTGTCGTCTTTTATGACGTCAGCTATTTCCCCATCACTCAACCCCATTACATGCATTTTTGCAAAAAAAAAAAAACGTATTCTCCTTCATGGAACTTCCTTACTAACAATTTTATTAAACGAATTTGTGTATTTACTCATTATGTCAAATTATCAATTTTTTTATTATAATTGTTATCAATTGTGAAGTAAAAAGAAAACATTACATACAAATAATGTTTGAGTCGTTTTCTTCAAGGCCTATTAAGATTTTTTTATCATTTTCATAATAAATTAATTGAAGTAATCTATTATCTTTTAATTGTGTTACGAGTTATTCAATCGAAGTTGGAATAATTGCATTTATAATTTATTTTAGCAAGCCTTTATTTAGTTTTTGTCATCATATCAAGTTTTATGTAATTTTTTGGATTTCCAATAATACGATCACCAACTATTTATTTGGGTGGGAGGGGAGCGCTTTGTATGCATATACTGTCAGATTTGAGATTAAGCAACAATTTTTAGTGTAACTATTATGAATTCTTAAGATATACGGATCCACTATTTACTAGTCGTCAGAGCTTTTTATGAATAAAACTGTCGGATATAAAATTGTTCGTCTGATTTTTGTAGATTTTTGGCTTTCTAAGAGATATATGAAACCACTAATTGAGTTTGTCCATAGACGCTTTTAGAAATAATTCAGAAAAATATTTATGAATATACTGATAATCCCAAGAAAATGAATAATGAAAATCATCAATAAGAAAAATAATACGTGAAATAGCATTTCAGAGATGTAATCATTAAATGTTTATCTATTACTGTTTATCTTTTTTACATATCTATGAAATGTACAAGTTCAATTCAGGTTTCATGATTGAAAACCTTAATTTAGAATGTAATCGGCTCCTGCCTATTACTGAACGTGGTTAAGGTAAAGTACTTAAATGGGCGGGACAATTTAATAGTAACCTGCCCAAGAGATCGGTCGCCATCGTTAACTTTCGGATAACCCGAACGCCTTCGGGATTCCGGAACAATTGACCCGTAGTGATGTGAACCATGCGTAATCCGTGAGGAACTCTTGTGAACTAGTACCGAAAAAGGTATTATCAGACAAAGGAGAAATGAAAGTAAACATTATAGACGCTATATTTACTTATAAATTTTAATATTTATATCGCTGTAATCCATACAATGAAATATTAAATGATACCAACAAGAGTATTTATGAAAACCAGATATGTATATTGTCGAAGTCCGTACTATATTAAGATCATGTTACGTATGGAAGCGTTCTAATCTTTCGGACGAGCTCGGGTGCGCTCGTATTCCTTTGGAAAAACGAAATTTCAACATAATGCATCACTTGGACTACATGGCTGGCAGGGTCAATTTCTCACTAAATCGATTCAGTCGAATTAGGGGCGCTCTCTGTGAATCAGATACCCAGCGACAATGACAATATAAAAGGAGTTGTGCAGGGTATTGTAACCCCTCAAGAAAATAGAAGAACAGTTTGGCGACGATACAGAGAACGGCTCTGCTACGGGTAACTAAGGCCTACAGGACTGTATCACATGAGGCAGTGCAGGAGGGGTTCCTCTCGACCTTATCCTGCTCGAAGATGCTACAGTGTTCGGCTGTAACAGAGAAGGCACGGCTAGGGTTCCAGAGATCCTGCGAGTGAGGATTGCAGGTGAGCCCATCATGTGGAAACAAATAATCCGAGAGCATACCATCGAGAGCATACCATGGAATTTACGAAACGAGCGACGCTAAGGAAGTTCTTTCCGACATTACACTCAAGATTAACTGCGAAACGAGTGCTCCCGGACTATTGGGTTTCTCAATTCCTCACAGGACATGGAGGCTTTCGGGCCAAACTTCACAGTTTTGGCAAGAACGTCGATCACCTGCGTCCAAGGTGTCGGTTCCAGGTACTGTAGTAACGACCTGCACTGTATTCCAAGGACTTAAGGGGCAATTTAAGGAGAAAAACGAGATTGCACATCATGATAGAAGATTCCCCTCCCTTATGAAACAATAGAACTACCCGTGTTTCGAATAATTCGTATACGGGTGAAAGACAACTGTCTGACCTCAACACTTTAACCTTTGTGCTCCTAGGCGAAGAGAGGAGGCGGCAGAAGGCAATTCAGAATGAAGATGTGGAGTTTAGTTGAAGCACTACCGTCGAATTGGCTGAGGTAGTTTGATAAATTATTTATTATGCTACCCTCACCAAAACCCATATTTCCGTAAGGTAAGGTAGGGTGAGAATATACAAATAAATAAATATAGCTAAGTGAAAGTAAAAAAAAAATCAGTTGGGATGGTATAGTATGGATAATAAATTAAAAAAAAAATAAAAAAAGGAAGGATCTTGGGTTCAGTACTATTTAGGGAAATGCCGATACCAGGGCAACGGTTGTGCAGGGAGGGGATAGGGCCAGGATCACGCTCAACCGCCAGGTTTTCCCCATTAATCAATTATTTAATTAAAGGAACCCACTTTGTAGAGGCTGGGTGTGCCTCAGAAGGGTCTCCCTACCCCAGGGTCGCCCCACGACAATGAAACAGAATAAATAATTTTTCTGCAATATTTATTTATTTATTAGTTATACATATTTGTGGCTCACAATAAATTTGCCATCTACCTTGGTATTCAGCAAATATGATATTAAGGAGAAGAAATGATATCATAAAAAAAAAAGAATAGTAATAACAAATTAATCGAAGCGGAATAACTAAGATTTTGATATACCATGAAGAATTCGTAAATATAACGTTTCACATATTGTATAGGTTACGAATTGTCTTAGGCGGTCAACGACTTGGTTATTATGCCCTTGGGTTTTTTTTTTTGTTATTTATAATTTTCCAACAGGAATGTATAAATTCAAAATTATATTTGGAGATTGCTACAATGGTATACACACATATATTTTAAATAACTACAAAATTTTAATATTTTTTAAAAATATTTTTAATATATATATATTTTTAATAAGTAATATTCTAGGTAATTTCATGTATTGTATTACTACTTTTTAAATGTCTACAATGTTTTCTATTGAATCAACTGAGTATTTTAATGCTAGCTCTCTACAACGGGAAATTTTGTTTTTTTACAAAAGCTTGATGCAGTAATGTAAAATCTTTTATTATATGATTTTTGGATAGCGGGGACTGGCAGCTATCGTTGTATAGTTGGGCCTCTTCTGTAATTAAATGAACACGAGTCAAGTTAGTATGACCAATTGTCATCCGTGTCACTACCACTCTTCTTCTGTTTCCTCTTCCAGCACTTCGGTGGTTCGAATGTGAACCGCCAAATCTAAGTCAGCGGTAAGTAAAAGTTGTGTTTTGTGTTTTGCCACCAGATTGTTTTAGTGATCTTCTCTAGAAAATTGCCATACGATTTCGTTGGTAGTGTTAACGGTTAACGGTAACGATTTTAGCTTTTGAGACTAAGCTAATATGCAAGGAGAGAACATTATACATTTAACTATCAATGCATACCCTATCCTGATTTAGTTCGAGCGAGTTACTCATATTTCAACATTTTAAATATTGGCCCTTTTTGTTTCTGTAAATAAAAATGGTGACGCTATATATACCTACCAAAGTAAAAAACTTATAAACAATAACAGAATTATTGTCTATTCAACCATGGATCTTGAGTAGATAGTTACTTATAATTCCAAAAGTAAATTTCCAATATACTATTTTGTTTATAGCCTTGTTGGTATGGATTTTGCGCAAAAGTTGGTAACAGGAATTTAGTTCCGGTGTCAAATGTGACTGTTTCAAGTTTTCTAAGCATGTGTTTACCAACACATCTTTAATGTGAACTTATTCAAAGACAAATACAATTAATCAAAAATATTATTTTTATATCAAAAATAATATTTAATGAGCCCAATATAGTCAATTTTATATGGGCAGGTCATATGACCAGAATGAGAGACGACATGGTCTTAAAGAAGGCGTGAAATCCTGCAAGGAGCGCGACGAGTAGGAAGACCAAAGTTAAAATGGAGGGACAGCGGGGTCAAAGATGCCAAGAAGCTAGGAGTTCGAGACTGGATGGTGGCAGCACAATGTAGGGACACCTGAAAATACATATTAGGAGAGAAAATTATACTTTTAACTATCAATGCATACCCAACCCTGATTTAGTTCGAGCGAGTTACTCATATTTCAACATTTTGAATATTGGCCTCTTTTGTTTCTGTAAATAATAATGGTGACGCTACTGCATTTATACCTACCAAAGTAAAAAACTTATAAACAATAACAGAATTATTATCTATTCAACCATGGATCTTGAGTAGATAGTTACTTATAATTCCAAAAGTAAATTTCCAATATACTATTTTGTTTATAGCCTTGTTGGTATGGATTTTGCGCAAAAGTTGGTAACAGGAATTTAGTTCCGGTGTCAAATGTGACTGTTTCAAGTTTTCTAAGCATGTGTTTACTAACACATCTTTAATGTGAACTTATTCAAAGACAAATACAATTAATCAAAAATATTATTTTTATATCAAAAATAATATTTAATGAGCCCAATATAGTCAATTTTATATGGGCAGGTCATATGACCAGAATGAGAGACGACATGATCCTAAAGAAGGTGTGATATCCTGCATGGAGCGCGACGAGTAAGATGACCAAAGTTAAGATGGAGGGACAGCGGGGTCAAAGATGCCAGGAAGCTAGGAGTTCGAGACTGGATGGTGGCAGCACAATGTAGGGACACCTGAAAATTATACTTTTAACTATCAATGCATACCCTACCCTGATTTAGTTCGAGCGAGTTACTCATATTTCAACATTTTGAATACTGGCCTCTTTTGTTTCTGTAAATAATAATGGTGACGCTACTGCATTTATACCTACCAAAGTAAAAAACTTATAAACAATAACAGAATTATTATCTATTCAACCAATGGATCTTGGGTAGATAGTTACTTATAATGCCAAAAGTAAATTTTTAATATACTGCGTCGGAACGGGGAACGTCATAGAGTGAGTTGTTAACTTAGTGCTTCTAGTAGCCATAGTGAGCTTGCAGTGTTTTCCTTTCCTCATTGGAATTATGTGATAAGAGAGGCGGGCTGACCCGGAACTCGCCGAAAGCATCGTCGCTGTGACGTCTCGGTGTACGAAATATATACTTAAATGAAATAAAACGGTTGGCCGTACAATTTTACGAAAATAAACAAACAATTAAAAATAACAATAACGTAAGTATTTGTATGAAAAATAAAAATATATATTGATATGGTCACAAATAAATAAAAATAACCACACTGTTGGCGTCAACAAACACTTACTCGCTGTTTTGTAGATTTTTTAATATTCTCAGTTTATTAGTCAGTGGAATTCCATCCCCAAGGACTCCCAAATTTTTCGTCTTTTAGCAATGTTTTTAAATCACTTGGCTGGTATATTTGGAGAGGTGGGATACTTATCCCACTTATAGATAGCAATGTATCCCTCATTTCTATGTATCTCTGAGTGTTATGGAACCCAGAAAAAAATTATACTTTTATTAAGATCGAGATCTAATGGAACGATATTGATAGCTGCGCTGCGTTTAGTTTTACAGCAGAAAATTATGACGTAAAAGAAACTTGGTAAAGTTATTATTAAGACTTATTCTAAAACGTTTTAATAAAATAAACGGCTTAGGTATGTTCATGTTTATAGCGCTACGTCAAACCTTAATAAGTGCTCAATGTATCTACGCTCAAATTGGTCATAATAAATTTTTTTCGTTAGTAAATTTTTATGTAAAAATCATTTATACATTACAGTGTGAGTTCAAAGACTATTTAATCATTGTTTAAATAAGCAGAAGGATGATTAGATTACGCTTTCTTTGATGATTACATGCGCAGAACAAAACAAATAGGTACATTACTGACTTGGCTAAAAATGGTCAGATTAAACCAGACATAAAACCATTAGAGACGTTTTAGTCCGTGGTACAGACACCTTTTTTTATCATATTATTAACATTCGGCTGAAACATCGTAAATAGCTTCATCTCATCATAACCTACAAATATTTTATTTTAGAAAATTCTCGGAATTGGGGCGTTTTCAATCTGGAGATTAGGGAACTTTGTATATATAATTAGTTACTAAAAACTCGTAAATTTGCGTTATGCTTGAATCATAAGATAACTTGAGCACAAAATCGATAAATAAAACGATGGCTTACAAAAATATTGGGTCGTTTGGCTATATAGGCTCGTTATTTTGACAATTTAGGGATGTAGGTCACGCCTAACGGCTCAAGTTATCTTACGATTCAAGTGGAAAATAAAATATAGTATTTACGAGATTTTAGTACCTAATTAAATAGACGAAGTTTGCTGACCTCTGTATAAGCCCCATTTCCGAGAATTTTCGTAAATAAAAAAGTTATAGGTTACGATGAGGTGAAGCAATTTACGAAGTTTCAGCCCGATGTTAAGAAGTTGATAAAAAGGGGTCTGTGACACGGACTATTTAAATTGGATAAAGATTTCTAGGCGATCTAAACAAATAACATGGTCACATTAATAAAGGAGAAAAACAGTTTAAGATACTACAATTTTTATTTTTATAAAAATAAATTCCAGAAAAAATATCAGCTCACCAGGAACATAAAGTATAAAAAATGCCTCTTTAACAAATTAAATGCCTACGTGAAAATCCGTTTAAACAGTTGGAGGAACTTAAAGTGGCAGGAAACTCTTAGAGAACTGTCCCCTGGTTGTAAGCAATTTTGGAAAATACACAAAATTCTAACAAATCGTCCCCACCATATTCCTCCAATCAAACTATCAAACGATTTCGCGTATTCTAATACAGAGAAAGCTGAAGCCATGGCAAACTATTTCACTAATATTTCAGCTGATGTAGGCACCAACAACCACAATCGAACTATCATTAAATCAGTAAAATGCTTTCTCAAAGAACCAGTTCCAAATACATTCCCTTCAATCTAATTCAAAGAGGTGAAACAGGTTACAAAGCAGTTAAAAACTAAAAAATCGCCCGGTCCAGACTCTATACCTCCAATTGCCATTAAGCAAAAAGGCTATTTTATTCCTAACAAAGACGTATAACTGTATGCTTCGTTTTAGATATTTTCCGACGGCTTGTAAAACAGCAAAAATCATAAAGATTCCGAAGCCAAACAAAGACCCAACAGATGTTCGTAGTTACAGACCAATAAGTCTACTTATTATAATTTCAAAACTTTTTGAAAAACTACTTTTAAAAAGAATACTGAGCCATATATCTCAAAATAATCTGATATGTAACGAGCAATTCGGGTTCAGAAAACAGCACTCAACAGTAGCCCAGCTAGCCAGATTGACGGATTATATTACCAAAGCGTTCAATGAAAAGAAGCACGTCGGTACGCTCATCCTAGACATAGAAAAAGCTTTTGACACAGTATGGCATGAGGGCATTATCCATAAACTCATTTTATATAAATTCTCTCCTTACATAATCCACCTCCTTCAGTCATACCTCAACAATAGATCCTTTTACATTACAATAAAGAATGACCATTCCTCAATCCACTTCCTATCTGCAGGTCTCCCTCAAGGCTCCTGTCTTTCTCCTACACTATTCAGCCTATACATCTCAGACATCCTTTCCACTTCTTCACTAGAATACTCCTTATATGCAGATGATACAGCTATTTATACCTCTTCTTTTAGAATCGATACTATAACTAACAGATTACAATCCCAATTCATAAAACTCTGCAAGTATTTTGAAAAGTAGAAAATAAAAATAAATTATAAAAAAACTGAAGCTTTTAGTTTTACAAAAAGAAGACCACGTATAAACCACAATTTACATATAAAAGAAGTACAGATTCCTTGGTCCAATTCCGTAAAATATTTAGGCCTAGAACTTGATAGGTCCCTAAATTTTACCCAACATATTAACAACAAGTGCAATAAAGCAAAAAACATGATCAGAAAAATGTCACCATGTTTTATATAAAACAGTAATCCGCCCTTTAATCACTTATTCTGCCCCCCGTATGGAGTTACGCATGCGAGACTAATTACAAAAAACTCGGAAGTAATTCAAAATATGTGTATGACAATCATAAACAATTATCGACGTTATACTAAAATATCTATTATGCTAGCAGCATTACAGCTTCCTACTATAAAAAAATATATTTATTTTAAAACTCAGAGATTTTTTGAGCTAACACCAACGTCTGAAAACCCTATGATCCGAACAATAGGAGACTATGACAAAACATCTTTGAAATGGTATACACACAGACTGACTAAACACATATTACTGAACGTCTAAATCAATCAGTTTATTTGTGAAAATTTAACGGCTTCTTATCCATTACCAAACAAGTAACAATTAACTCAATCACCCCAATTAACAAATTGTATTTGTATGATGTGTGTCTGTGTATATATATATATATATATATATATATATATATATATATATATATATATATATATATATATATATAGTTTCCTTTTGTAGATAAATTATATTTAGTTTTTCTTTTACATTTAATGATTGTAACCTAGTTTTTTCATTTATATCTTATGTAGATTTTTTATGAGATTTTTCCTACTGTAAAAAATGAATTTCAATTTTCTAAGTATCATTCAAACCACTAGTATGTCATGTGTAAGGTTACTGTAACCATAAAAAATGCAATTTATCTGTATGGCATGATGTAATGTATATAAAAAAAAAAAATAAAAAAAAAAATAGGAAAAAGTTTAAGGTATAATAATAATAATCAAAAAATAGAGAATCCTAATATAATTTTGAAGTCATATTTAGAAGATACGAAATGCTCAGAAAAACAAAATATATATAGATCAGGTTAATTTCACTTTTTCGCCTTCGAATACTACATTCATACCTAAAATAAGGGTTTCCGAACGTTAGTTTTTAGTAAAGTTTAACATCTTGTTCCACAGGGGTTATTTATCATTTCCAAGTCAATTTCAACCTTTTCCAAGTCAAATTCAACCTTTTCCAAATCAAATTAAACTTTTTCCAAGTCAAATTCAACCTTTTCCATTTCAAATTAAACCTTTTCCATTTCAAATTCAACCTTTTTTTATTTATTTAATTATCTTTAATTTTTCGATGCGTGGGTCTGTTATCGTATGAGTAGTTTTTTAAAATAACCTCCTTTTTAAGATTACGTGACTGCGTTTCGAATTATTTAAGTTTTTTTGACTTATTCGATATAAGGGTGTATTTTTATGTTTCCCGATCAGTAAATTTTTAAAATGACATCTATTTTATGTTTACGCCACTGTGTTTTGATTTATTTAAGTTTTTAGAATTTATCCAATATAAAGGTCTACTTTTTTGTTTCCGGAGCCGTAGATTTTGAAAACGACCTCCATTTTAAGATTAGGCCACCGCGTTTCGACTTATTTGAGTTTTTCGGATATTTTTCATATGAGGGTGTATTTTTATGTATCCGGAGCTGTAGATTTTGAAAATGACCTCCATTTTAAGATTAGGCCACCGCGTTTCGACTTATTTGAGTTTTTCGGATATTTTTCATATGAGGGTGTATTTTTATGTATCCGGAGCTGTAGATTTTGAAAATGACCTCCATTTTAAGATTAGGCCACCGCGTTTCGACTTATTTGAGTTTTTCGGATATTTTTCATATGAGGGTGTATTTTTATGTTTCCGGAGCTGTAGATTTTGAAAATGACCTCCATTTTAAGATTAGGCCACCGCGTTTCGACTTATTTGAGTTTTTCGGATATTTTTCATATGAGGGTGTATTTTTATGTTTCCGGAGCTGTAGACTTTGAAAATGACCTCCAATTTATGATTACGCCACTGCATTTTGACTTATTTAAGTTTTTCGAATTTATCCAATTTAAAGGTCTACTTTTATGTTTTCGGAACCGTAGATTCTGAAAATGACCTCTATTTTATGATTACGCAACTGCGTTTCAACTTATTTAAATTTTTAGAATTTAACAAGTATAAAGGTCTAATTTTATGTTTCTGGAGCAGTAGATTTCCCCCATTTTGTAAATGACCCAATTTAAAGTTTATGCCACTGTTTTGGATTATAAAAGTTTTTTTTTTTACTTTTTCGGTATAAGGATCTACTTATATGTTATCCGAGACGTATTGAAATTTTTCTAATCTTTAATATTTAAATTTATCTAATATTTAAGCTCCATTTTATGATTAAGCCGCTGCATCTTGATTAATTAGGCTTCATTTTGGATTTTTTCAATACAAAGTTTCATCAATATGTTTTCGAGTATGAATAAATAAATAAATATTATGAAGCTAAAGTAAAATTAACCACAGAATACAAACTAAAAAGCCGAAAAGCAACTGGTAATAAATTTAACCTTCCGTATTCAGATTTTTCAGCTAATTGTTCGAAATCTTATAATTTTGTGATAGGAGACCACAACATTAAAAAAGATAACTAAAATTAAATTAAAAATGAGACAATACATATTTTATTTATTTTGATTAGATATTTTTATTTATTTATTGAAAAATAAATTAATCCTTCGTATTATGTTTTTTATTCGAAGGAAAAATCAAAAACACTTAACAAAACCGAAACACAGTGGCCTAATCTTAAAATGTAAGTCGTTTTAAAAACTAAGGCTCCGGCATCATAAAAGTAGACCTTTAAATTGGATAAATTCGAAAAACTTGAATAAGCCGAAACGCAGTGGCGTAATCTTAAAATGGAGGTCATTTTCAAAATCTACGACTCCGGAAACATAAGAATACACTCTTTTATGATAAAAATTCGAAACACTTAAAGAAATCGAAATGCGGTGGCCTAATCTTAAAATGGAGGTCGTTTTCAAAATCTACGGCTCCGGAAACATAAGAATACATCCTCATATGAAAAAAATCCGAAAAACTCAAAGAAATTGAAATGCGGTGGCCTAATCTTAAAATGGAGGTCGTTTTCAAAATCTACGCTCCGGAAACATAAGAATACATCCTCATATGAAAAAAATCCTAAAAACTCAAATAAGTCGAAAAGCGGTGGCCTAATCTTAAAATGGAGGTCATTTTCAAAATCTACGGCTCCGGAAACATAAGAATACATCCTCATATGAAAAAAATCCGAAAAACTCAAATAAGTCGAAACGCGGTGGCCTAATCTTAAAATGGAGGTCATTTTCAAAATCTACAGCTCCGGAAACATAAAAATACACCCTCATATGAAAAATATCCGAAAAACTCAAATAAGTCGAAACGCGGTGGCCTAATCTTAAAATGAAGGTCGTTTTCAAAATCTACGGCTCCGGAAACATAAAAGTAGACCTTTATATTGGATAAATTCTAAAAACTTAAATAAGTCAAAACACAGTGGCGTAAACATAAAATGGATGTCATTTTCAAAATTTACTGATCGGGAAACATAAAAATACACCCACATATCGAATTTGTCAAAAAAACTTAAATGATTCGAAACGCAGTCACGTAATCTTAAAATGGAGGTTATTTTCAAAACTAGGTACAGGACAGCATAATACTAGTCCCTAAGAAATCCGAATAGGTACAATAAATCGATATCCGTAAGTGAAAATTCTACTTAGGAGAGCATAATAATAGACTTTCATATTGGAGGGGGGGAGGGGATGGCCATTATTTAAAAAAAAATATAAAATTTACAAAAACTTAAAACATTAATTTGAAATGAAAACGGTTGAATTTGAATTGGAAAAGGTTTAATTTGAAATGGAAATGGTTGAATTGACTTGGAAAAAGTTTGATTTGATCTGGAAAAGGTTGAATTTGACTTGGAAAAGGTTGAATTTGACTTGGAAATAATTGAATATCACATAGAAATATCACACTGAAAAAATCTAAAATGTTAAAATAAATGGATATGCAACTGCGTAATCAATTTTTTTTTGTATTTTTTAAAAGCTATGCCGTCGATAATATAGTAAGTGGCCTTCATTTCGAAAAAAATCGAAAATTGACAAAAATTCTAAAGTTGAATTTGAAATGGAAAAGGTTGAATTTGACTTGGAAAAGGTTGAATTTGAAATGGAAAAGGTTTAATTTGACTTGGAAAAGGTTGAATTTGATTTGGAAGAGGTTGAAATTGACTTGGAAATGCTATATATGCCGAGAATATGCTAATTTATTTAGAATTTATAGAAGCTATAAAATACGACAATGTCGGATTATTATTATGGCTTGAGAAGATTCTTGAAAAACATTTCAATGTCTTAAATATATATTTTTAAATAAAAACATTAGAGCCTGTTTTTTGTTTCTTTCTTTAAGCGTTGAGACTATTTGCAAGAACTGTTTTTAGTACGATTTATTTTAAAGTTAATTATAATGATTTGACTTGATGTACTAATCCATCTAGTTTCACAACCAAGCGATTCCCTTCAGTAACTGAGGCGCCACTTTCCATCCCGCAGCCCCCCCCCCCTGCTCCTCCGGCCCTCAACGACCTCAAGAGCCCCCGATAAGGACGACTATCTCCCAGGAGGCGGTGATGACTGGAAGAGACGGCCTACTCTGAGTGATTCCTCCACCGAATAATGAGCTCTGCTATTAGCACCACTTAGCATATCTGCCCTGCGAATATTCGGCGTAAATCAGTCGCTAACTCAATCGCTAGCTGATGGCACACCCTTCCCCTCGAGGCGAGAGAGAGGGTGACAGAGGGAGGAGACCTTTAGCCCAATGCAGTTTTAATTTTATTGCTGCTTTTATGGATATGCTTTTATTGGGGAACCCTGGGGGTGTTGTAGAGCTGTACAGGCTTTAAGATGATTGTTTCAAAAGCAACATGCGACACTTAGGCGATTACGTCTTTGATACGTTTTGTTTGACAGTGTTCATTAATACTGTTTAAAAAAAAACAAAAATTTTGATGGGTAAGAGTTGCAAAACTGTTAAAAAATTCGTTGATTGCTTTTGTCCTACTTAGACCAATGATGAATCAAACTAATTAAGTAAATTACTAAAATCATTATAATAGGAATGAGTGAATTTGATTATTGAATTACTCTGAAACTGATTGCGGTAAAATCAATAACAAATTGACAAAAAAAAATATATATAGAGGAAGAGGAGTTTGGATGAGAAACTTCCAAAGACCCTCAGCCAAAATGGCGAGAAATACTTCGTCAGATGTCAAAATGGAACATAAAGAACACAATAACGATGGCTTGTTACAGCAAGAAAGAAGCATTAAAAACAACTTAAAGATGTTCTTTAAAAAACATTGATAAATAAAAAAAGTAATCCAACACAGAATCACTGTGATTAGCATAAATATAACAATAATAATAAATATTATTATCAAAGCGTCACAACAGACCCGATATCCTTATTATAGATTTAGGAGGAAAGAAGGCAGGAATTGATATAGCGATTCCAAACGATAACAATATAAGCACAACCGTGGGGGGGAAGCTCCGTCAGTACCAAGAATTTGCGATCGAATTAAGGGAGTTGTATCATTTGGAAAGCGTATTGGTTACACCAATAATGATATCAACAAATGAGGGGGCGGGGTGGCTTTTTTTTTTTTTTTTTTTTTTTTTTTTTTTTTTTTTTTTTTTTTTTTTTTTTTTTTGTTCTTCCCTACCTCGCCTTTTAGGCTATACGGGATTTTCCTGGGCCGGAGGGTGAGAGCGGGGAATTTAAAATCCCCTCCGGCACCGGGATGCGAACTCGTACTTTTAAATCTTCTTAAATCTCTTATCGGGTTGCCAGGCAACTCGCGGTGCATTGCACACGCTTTAGCCCATTCGGCTACCCCGCCCCTAGTTGCCTGGCAACCGGATAACAGAGATTTGAGATGATATAAAAAGTACGAGTTATAGACGTCTTTGAATTATCCCTTGATGTGTTAAGAGAGGCTCAGCAAGCGGTTCTCTTGGATACAGCCAGAATTACGAGTTTTTAAATATCTAAAAAAAAATTATAACTGCAGGTGGTTCGACTTGTCCCCTACCTTCAGCTTTGAGACCGCAAAAGCGAGAATAATAAAGATAATAATAATAAACTCTGAGTTTTCTGTCCTTCAGATTCTTATAAATATTTAGGTTTCAGTCAACTTTTAAAATACAAGAAAAATACTAAAGGGGATAATAAAGAAGAATTCAAGAAGAGAATAAAACCACGACTCAAAACGTACCTATCATCTAGCAATTTAATTAAAGCTATAAATACATGGGCTATTCCTGTGTTGACTTATATGTTTGGCGTTCTAATATGGTCTAATGCGGAGCTGGAGGAAATGAACCGTTTGGTGAGAGTTCTTTTTACCTCAGCCAGGAAACGACATTCCAAATGATCGATTGAGAGGATGTACTTGCCACGGATAAAAGGAGGAAGGGAACTTGTCTGCTTATTAAGAAGCTGTAGAGAACAAGAAAATAATTTAAGATGCAGTTTCCAACTAAGAAACTCTCCTGTATGGTCAGCCATAAAATCGCTGGATAATGCCTACACAGCTTTAAACTTAGTTTCAAAGGAACATAAAGAAGTCCCTACCGAAGAAAATCTAGTCGAAAGTTTAAAGAGTAAAGCACTACATGGTCTTTTTTACAATGCTTTATCTCAATCGGGAATTAACTGAGCGACCTCTAATAAATGGCTTAAGAAAGGATACCTACTTCCCGAAACTGAAGGGTTTATTGTGGCAATACAAAACCAGGTAGTATCATCCACCAATGCTTACAAAAAATATCCATGTGGAGAAAATGTAAATGACCGATGTCGCTTATGTAACAATGCAATAGAGTCAATCCAACATATTTCGTCGGGATGTAAAGCGTTGACAGGTAAAGAATATCTGATAGAACACAATAACCTGGTTAAAATTGTTGACCAAGCCCTGGCTTCATTAAATAACATGATAACAGATGAGATCCGGACATTGTGTTAATTGATCGGAAGAAACAAAGTGGGTATGTCATTGATATAGTCCAACCAAATCCGATATAGTTCCAAACGATGATAATATCGGAACCGCTGGAATCCTAGGATGTAATGAAGAAAATTACTAACCGAATTGTGGAAAAATCGGTGTGCTAATATTCACTCAACGACTTTTTTGTCATTCAAAGACTACCGGAGGAAGACGAATGATCTCCTTAATGGCTCCACACCTGGATGAAAGCTGAAGGCATTCAGAGTAAGTGAAGTTGAAGAGAGGATAAATCACTCAAAAATAAAGCAGCAACTAACCAGAGAACATTTGAGCAAAAGAAAGTTGAGATACCTACAATAACTGAAATCGTTAAATCTATGCCATTAAAGTCCGACTTACCGTACAATCCATGAATGGTATAGCTAAGAGCCCAGTTGAAACAATTAATGGGCATCCCTTCTTTACTGAAATAAGTATAAATACCTCTGTTGTATGGAAAATTAAGGGAGAACCGATCTTGGTACGGTTGAAGGACTGCAACTTCATAAGGCGACAAGAACTACGTTAAAATGGCTTGCATGCTAGGTTAGCACTAACAAGAGAATCTTAATTGGAGGTGAGAGGTGTGCCTCACCCATGGCGTAAAGAACTAGATTTCTATGGGAAATAATCTCCAAGAAGCCGGCCCCCATTGAATAATGACGACAACTTTTCTCTAGTGACTAAGAACGTGTTTCCTAATAATTGAGTGCTTGAGGTGCACCCACTGGTTCGGTTCCAGTTGTCAGGGATTGGTAGTTTAAATGGAGGGTGATGGCCTTTAACATTTAAGGATCACATTGACGCCCCTTACATAGTTTACGAAGACTGACCACACAAAGGCTACATGCACTGCGGATATCATATGAATTTGGTGTTCATATAATAATTAGTGGTTATATGATAAATACCTGTCCAAGGAACAGGAAGGATAATGGCTGACCCGACTTGCATTAATTGTGTGTGGTCAAACACCCAATCCAGACAAACTAAGCACAGATCTGCACAGATAGAGCCATAAACATGCTAGATACTAGCCATAGACATAGTACATATGTATCGTGGGTTTATTGCGGAAAAAAACATTAAGTAACTTTTCATACTTTTAAATCAAATAACTGAATACTTTAATGAATTTTATATCTGTGAAATAAGAACATTTTGAATATTTTTTTAACAAAGGATTTGTGTCAATTTGATTAACTTACTTTTATGTACTCTTCTTCTGCTTCTTTCTTAGCACTCCATCTCTTGCAGAACCAGAGCCTCCTGCAACTTGGTCAGCAAGTCATCTCTATTGATTGCTGCTATACCAGTTAAGAATACACAGGGATAGGTCACGCATCGCCGTAATCCCTACACTTCACTATTTCTGGCATACGTTGGAGATAGAGAGGTTCAAAAGGTACAATCAAACCTATTCTAACCGGAGTGGGAAGGCCAAGATTCATTCCATAGGTAAGCCGCGACATAAAAGTCAACCCGCTCAGTGCGGATTCAAACCGGTGTCGCTAGACGCGATAACGATAGAACAGACAACGCTCTCACGTCAGCGATCACGACCTCAGACACACCATCCATTCGTCGTAATCGGTATCTTCCTACTCTTCTGCTGCCACTGTCAACCTTTCAATATGGCCAGCCCACCGAAGGCTTTGATCATTTTAATAATATCAGGGTTCTTATACAGTTCCCCTAATTCTATGTAGCTTCATATCCTCCACAAACTATTACCATGTTTAAGTTTGGACATTTTTCATCGTTCAATCCGAAGAAGAGATTCCTGTACTCTTGTTGGCGTCCAACATTCTGAGCCATATAGTAGCACGGGTCGGAGTCTTATAAATGCTCATCATCGACCAAAGTAGCATTTATTGGCTTCTCTGAATCTCCTCAGGGTTATGGTTCACCTGATAACCTGGGTAAACTAACTCTTCAACCCACTCAAAAGTGCAATCTTACTTTACTTTGTGCATAGATAAATTATTTAGATATCCATAAAATCTTAATAGTTAAGCTCTTGAAAAATATATTTTGTGATTTTTTACAATATACCTACGATATTTGCCATATTGATGTATTAACCGTGGATTTGATCCGATGGAGTGTAATACATATTCTATCCTGGTGAAATGAGCCTATCCAATCCAGAATCCAAAGGGAACCTCAAGGGATGTTATTATGAGAGAGACTATAGACACAATATCGACTGGGAGGTACCTGGGGCTTAGAGGAGGCGAGATGCCGACGATGAGCCGGCAAATAAGGCCTGCGCCGGCGGAATCCTAATTAGTAGCCAGCAGTCCAAGCACGTACTCTCCTCTCGCTCTTTGATTTACAAGCCAAATATCGATTGTTTTCAACGCCATAGCTCGCTCCTCTTTGTTTGCTGTTTCTCGGTACAGCCTATCGGAAAAAAGGCTGATTTTTCAATATTAGTTAACCTAATCTACACTAAATATAATATAAAGGTATAGATCCCTTTTCGGGCTTTTATGAGCGAAGGATTTAGATAAATGAGGTATCGAACGAAAGAGACTGTCCAGTAGATGTGACGAATGAAAATTAAAACAAAAATAAAACTAATTTTTTTTTTTTAGATTGGACACAGTGGAAAGGCGTCCCCTACATATAACAGAAAATTATTTTTTCATTTTTCGAACAGTTTTTCACCACAAAAACAAGCATTTTGAAACTGAAAGGATTGTAATTTCCCTCTATCTATGATAACCCATCAATCAATAACTCAGTATTGAACGAAAAATTGACATGGACTGGTCTTCAATTAATTAATTATTTGTGTTGGTTTTTGTATAATTAAAAATCATGGATCTATTGTATATACTCTATTATATATTGTACATATATTCTAGTTGCTTTTACAAAATTAGCTGATAAGTAGGAGCAAGAACTTAATTTAGAGCAGGTAAATATAAAACATACAACAAGAAGAATTAATGATTTCTGATGCTCCTACAATATAAAACGAAATTATAATCAAGAATAGAGGATGCAGATGCAAATAATAGCAGATGTATTGAGCGAAATGTTGAAGCAGGAGATAATAAAGTTAGTTCGGGACATAAAAACTCTGCTAAAAGTTGTTCTTTTGTAAGCGTGAATTTCAGTAGATAAATCATATAAATCACTTTAACTTGAAATTCTTAGATTTGATGGGGATTTAAAGAATTAGTTTAGCTTTTGGGGGAAATTAAAACAAATTAATTTCGATAACAAAATGGTTCATATTCTAATCCAGAGAATACTATTTTTTTTATATACTACACTATATATAATATGAAGGTATCGATCCCTTTTCGGGGGAATTTAAACTTAAACAAAAACAAATGAATAGTCACTGTCAAGGACGCTAAAAAATGTTACATACCCCAATTTTATACGATTTACGAAATTTCAATTAAAGATCAGGCCATGCCACTTTTTCTGTCAATGCTGAGTTATTGATTGATGGCTTGTCATAGATAGAGGAAAACTACAATTCTTTCATTTTCAAAACGCTTGTTTTTGTGATGAAAAGACTAGAAGAGCATTTAAACTTTATGACGGAAGTGTTGAAAGGCAAAACGTTAAGCTTGAAGACAATAGACAATAAACCTGTTCCCTCAAAAACACATATACAGTATCTCGGATTATACTTGGCCAAAAAACCCACGTGGAACATTCACACTAAAATAACAAAAACAAGAACTGACCAGACGATACAAACAACTGTCACATCTTTTGGAATACAGATCTCCACTCAACTTATTAAACAAGCGACTAACCTACACCACCATACTAAGACCTATTTGGACATACGGAGCAGAACTTTGGGGTTCTGCAAAACACACACACATAAACAAAATTCAAACTACACAATCCAAAATACTTCGTAAAATCGTCAATGCTCCTTGGTTTATTTCAAATCACACCATACACACATACATGAACATAACAAAAGTAAAATCCTAAATACACATTTCATTCTTCTACTCTCAATCATCCAAATCCACTGGTTCTATCTCTTATCTTCCTTCCTGTTACCTGGTAAGCCTCAACGACGACTAAAAAGGCAGTGGCCTAGAGATTGCTGGAAAGTTAAGAAAATATCAAGAATAAAAGAAGATAGAATAAACAATGCAGTGGCAAATTTAATGGAAAATAAATAAATAAAAATATAATAAATGACATAATTACAATAAACTGAAAACTATATAATCATTACTCCATCAGAATTAATTAAGGCATTTAAAATTAATTCTAAGTAGATAAGTAAATTATATCAATAATTAGCGTATACTAACTGTCAAAGGCTCCCGCCAGTTTAATTAGATAACAATGATAACTGTATTTCAATAATAGTTATTTAACGAAATTCACGGAAAACGACGGTCTTCGATCCAACATACAGTAGGCTAATTAAACAATTACTTCAAAATATAGTAACACCAATTATGAAAATAACTAAGTCTTAGATGAAAAAAAAAAATCATTATTCGAAATCAATAGTTAAAAGATGTGTGGAAATGTTAAAAAAATTAAAATAATAATTTTTTTTTTTATGTTTACAACTGTATTAGTATAAATACATGAAACACACTTGTTGAGAAACTACCCACTGGTAGCACTCTAATAATTTGTCTACATGAGAAGATCACGAGGCCATCTTCTTTTCAGACGCCTCGGAGGGTTATCAGGAATCGAAGAGGAAGCAAGGTTAGAAACAAGAGGATTCGGATGGTTATGAAGTTTATTATGGAAGGATAGGTATCTGGATTTGGCCAATCGGAAACATATGGAACATTGAGGTCTTTATGGATTATTTTATTAGTGACAAAGTAAGGAGCATTGAGGATTTCACGAAGGATTTTGGATTGTAAGGATTGGACGCGAGAGGATATAATAATAATAAAATCAAAAACGTTAGAGCAAGTAAGAAATTTTAAGTATCTTGTTGCTCACCTGAACGAATATTGGTAATATAAATGAAAGAATAAAAGCTGCGAGCAGATGTTTCAATTCTCTTAAGAAAGGTTTTATAGGAGAAAAAAGAAATGACAAAGAACACAAAGGAAGTAATTTACAAAAACACTTTCATACCGATTCTCACCTATTCAGGTGAATCTTGGACTACCACCACAAAACATAAGAGCCAAGTTCAAGCTATGGAGATTCGGTACTTGAACCTTCAACCTGCGAGAGCTTGAATGTCATGTCCAAAGAACAGTAAAACATGTTTTACTGCTCTACAACGAAAGCTATCAGAAAATGTAAAAACTGTGAAACTGTAACAGAGTGTAATTTAAATATGTTGCCAATGATTCTGAAAGGTAGAGGCAACAAAAAAAAAATTCATCCAATTCATCCAATCTTTCTTGGAATAATAAAATAATCAACTTCGTAGTTTCCGAAATAGCTTTCATGTTTACAGATGTCATTAGCAGCTCTAACTGCCTGGATCTATTCACTCATAAGGGCAATTAGCTGGATAGTGGGCCTTTGACCTTTAGCTTGACCTTAAGCACCTCTCCAATCAAACATGTCCTCAATCAAGACCCTTTGGCGACATTATCGGTGTCCTATTTGAAACAATAAGATTTATTTTATAAGACTGTTCTGCGATTTCGAATCCAAATCCAAATTCGAAAGTGAAAAAGAAAATCAAAATATTTCAAATGTTTTCCTTTTTTAATCTTTTAAAATTTATTTATTGAAAATAATGCATTATGAATCACTCAAGAGCAATAGGTATTAGTGATAAAAGTATCCATTCAAATATATAAATATCACGGCCATCAAAATATGAGCCTCGGGATTTGAAAGCTAATATTAATGGTTAAAAAACAAAAACACCAAATTCGTAAATAAATACCAATATTATTTTATTTGTAAAAGACTTTGGCTTTTCGATCACCTAGGTAATTTTCGCCCTATATTAGAAAATTTTAAATTATTCCAACAAAAGATAAGGGATATAGGGATCGAAAAAGAATTAAAACACAGTTTCAAAATGGAGTTGTGAGAAAACAAAGGCAATTCTTACGCCAATTCATACTGTGGAAGAATTAATTTTTATCTCCTTAGTTGATTACAAAGTTTATTCAGATCAATGTGTACTAATTACAATAATATGTATTTTTGCATTTTTTTCCGTTTAGTTGGAAATGTAGGAACCTTTCAAATAATCATATATAATCGATCATAAACTGTATACTTTTTAAATTATGCGCAAATAAAGTGTATTTTTTGTTCATATTTTTTTCCTGGAATTTAAGGAAGATATGCCTATTTCAGACATATGAAGGAGAAGATAATTTTGGAGATGATGGCTCAATTATAGGATTTGATAAAGAATTAACGAAGATATGGGGTGCCGACAAAGATTGAGAAATAATAATTGTTTATCCTGGGAAAAATGTGACGTATCAACAGATCATATAATTTTATAGGGCAGGGAAAACATTTAAAATTATTATAATATAAGTATTATAATTTTTAAAATTATTGTACATTGTACCAGTGTAAAATTCTTCAATCCATTAAAAAATCCTTATTAAAAATTTAATGAAATATAACATTAAAAAAAAATTATACTTGCGTCACTGTTAACACCGGATGAGAGATATACAGATGCTCAGAAAGTTATGAACTAAAAAAAAAAAGAAATAAAAAATTAGTTTACATCTTGTGATAAAAATAAATAAAAAAACAACAGACCTTCAAGCTGAAGTAGTGGAGGTTTAAATAAAATATTTTAATGAATATGCCGGTGGAATAAAATAATAAAAATTAAACTATAATATAATAAAACTAACGGTACCACACTCTATCCTCACAGATAGCTTAAGCAAGAGTTGGTAACTTTCTTCCAACAGTTGTTGAGTAAGTGCAGAAGCCGTGAGGGGTTCAAATGCAATGGTAATAAAATTCTCCACCTGTAGGAATTTAAATAAAAGCAGCTTACATTAAATGGCGGCCTTCCTAATCTAATTTCTATCCTTGTTTCTACCCTTAAGGGCAACTTTTTTTTTTTTTTACCTCCTTGCCATTCAGCCGTTTCGTGTTTTAATCAAGGACTGTTTATTTCTTCCTCTAGGGCCCTTTCCCTTGTTCGAAACATCTCTTTTAACGTGTTAAAGAATTCAAGATGGGGAAAATTGGACGGGTGTTTATAATTCTGTAGGATAGATTGACCACTGAATCTCTCGTTTCCAAGATATTTCTTCTCATAAATAAATAAAAAGGTCACCGTTTCATTAAGAAAAGATTAATCACATAGTTAGGATTACTTATAATTGTTTCGAACGTTAAGTTAATAAATTATTTTTTTCTTATCGTCAGAGTTTAATCGAGAGGTTCGGAAGCTAAAGGTGCCAAAGAGTATTTTTAATGAGGTTAATTGCAGAAATTAAAACTAGATCATGGGTTTACATAGCAGAAAAGAGATTCAAGTATAAAATAAGTTTGAATGAGCACACAGTACAGTTAAACAGTATTTTTCCAGAATTATTACATCTCTCTTACAGATTATGGTTCTATGAATAAGAATTTATTATATTCATGTAAATATTATTTTAAAACTTTTTAAAGAAGAAGGTCATACCGTCGTTGTTTATTTAATTTTTATGTACAAATCGACTTCAATAAAGTTTATGTTTTAGTTTGGGGCCATTCTGATCGGTGTTTATTTTACTAATTAATCAATATTCCAACAATGCTGTTGGGGTCGGGGGTATTTCAAAATGAAAACACAAATCCTTCCCCGGTGAGTTTCCTCAAAGGTGGGGAAAATTCGAGTGAAAATTAAAAATGAAGGAAAGAAGGGGAAAAAAATTAGTGAATAAAAATGAGACCTGTAAAAGAGAAAAAAAAATATGCATATCAAAATATTAAAATAAAATTATTCAATTATTTAAATTATGCGGAAAATAAAAGATCCCTCTTTTGAATGTTTACAATATTTATTATGATGAAAAAAGCTATAAATAAACAAGGATGAAAAGTTACGAAAAAAAATAAAACATAAATATAATATCCAGAGAAAATAAAAACAAATTAAACATTAGGAAAAACATATATAAATAAAACCAACTTCTAAAACTATTAAAAAAATCAAGAGAAAAAAAATAACTGTCCAAAAGAACAAAACTAATTTTAGCGAAGAAAAAATTAAAGTAATTTACTGTCTTTCGTGACGGTGGAGAATAATGAAAAAACGAGCCAAGTTGGATATATGCATTACCTAGTTACCTTCTCGATATCCAACAGTCGATGGTGGGGAAATCGAATCGATAGAATTATAAAAAAAATGGCGCTAGGCTGGTGAGTTGAGGTGAACCTAGAGCAGCGGGTGGCGGTAGCCGTCCACTACGTGGATCCGTCATCAAAAGCTCCGGACTGGCTTCAGACCGCAGCCCAGCAGTTTTATCGCAGTATTTGTGTCTTAATCCCTAAGACCGGGTATTACTGCCGGGCTGGAGCATATACACAAACGCGATAACACATCGCAAACGAAGTCAAATATACAAATAATATAAACTTAAATACATTTTAGGGACAACATCTCTCGGCCTATTACAAAAAAATAATAAACATTTATTCCATTATTAACATTTAAAAGGGATTAATGGTGAGAAAAAATAATAATTAAAAAAAATTAAAGATAAGGTATGCGGCGTTAAGAAATACAATATAATTTGTTCCAACCATACGGTTTATTAGTACATTAAGGGTTTTTAAATTTACTTGAGTAAAATGTTTCATTAACCAGTGTATAATACCCACTTTGACAACGACTGTGTGGTGTACGGCGGTCTCTCAGAGGGTTTCGGTGACAGGCTGAGAAGAATTGTGAATAACTTTGCCAGATTTATCATCAGAATCCCGAGACGTTCTCGTGTCTTCCACCACTACGTCGAGTTAGAGTGGCTCTTCCCTTCCTTCCATAGACAATATTTTCTAGGCACATTCTTCTATCAAATTATCAACTGTCGGCGCCCCCCCTACCTATGATCTCCAATTCAAGTCCTATGTCCACTCTCTCACCACAAGATCCCGACTATCTGAACTATATACTCCTTTTCATAACTCCTTCGTAGTCCGCTGTGTTTTATTCTGGAATTCCTTACTTCTAAAAATTCGACATGATCCCTTCCTATCCACTTTTAAAACAGTCCTTTTCCAATTTCTTTTCCCGCAAACGTCAGAAACCACATAATAAGTAATAATATAAAAAAAACAGTATTTTTTTAATGTTAGTTTATTATATATTTTTTATACATATTACTTACGTCCTTTATTTTATGATCTGTTATACATAATATATACATTTATATGTATTTATTATTTATTCACACATTTCTTTTGACAACACGGTTTATGTATATATTTGTGTGTATGTGTATGAGTATTTCAATATGAATTGAAATTTTCTTTTATTACTAGGAGAATTGTAGCTCATTTATTAGAGGACATCATTTTGTATTCTACTGTTTCTTTTTTAGTATTTTTCTTTTGATTATTATATATGCGGTTTATTATATATGATTATTATAAATGCGGCAGAGAGTCTGAAACACCAGCCCATGTGCTGGGAAAATGTCCCAACAACTCCCTCCTCATAACACGTCGTCACCACCGGGTCAAGTTCGAGTTGATGAGGCCCCTTAGGGAAAGGAAATTCACCTGCTTTGACGAGGTAAATTGCATCGATAGTGAAGGCTCTACGAGATAAGCGGATATCGTCGCATTTCCAAAGACAGGAAGGACAGCGCTGATCTTGGATCCAACTGTCCGCTTTGAGAGCAATGACCACGATCAGGCGGGTGAAGTGGAAAGGGAAAAGAAGAACACGTACGATAAATGTATCCCTTTCCTAAAAGATAAATTCCGTGAGACCTTCGGAGAGAGAGAGAGAGTTCACCGTGAGGGGCCTCTGGTTTGGGTCTCGCGGAACCATCCGAAAAAGAACAAGGAGCTTCCTCGAGGAACTAGGTGTCGACATTAAGGACGTAGCGAGGTTGGCTGAAAATATAGTCCTCGACTCCCTGGGAATCATTCACCACCACGTGCATGGCTAGCCCGAGTTTTAATTTATGTATTTATTTAATGAATAATTGAAAACAATAGAGATAAAGAGAGAGAAGTGAGAGAAAGGGAAATTAAATGTTAAAAAAAAAAAGCATGAACAATGAAAGGAAGGAAAAAGGAAAAAAATAAAATAATAAAAATGTATATATATATATATATATATATATATATATATATATATATATATTACTAATATTACTACTTCTGTATATTTATATATAAGTTCATATATTGTCCTAAGGATAGAAGAGTATGCTGTGTATATAGCAACCCAATATAATTGGGCAGCAATCCTTTATATTTTATGAAAATAAAGTGTTTGTCTCTTTATCTTTTTAAACTATAGTCTTCTTAATTTCTTATTTGTATTGTATATAACTGTAGTATTTCGTAAATAGTCTCACTGTTTTGATTTTGAATATATAGTTTATTTACTTCAAGCTTTTTATCTAGCTAATGCTTCCTCACTACCGAAGGCAGGGAAGCACTGTATTCGTGCGAGAGGATAAAAAAAAAAAAAAAAAGTGCTCATAATACAATTTTAGAAAAAATAATATCAAATAAATAAAGTAGTAGAAGGTAACGGAGAGTGACTAAAAACATATACATAATAATTTCAGAAAACTAACATTATTTAACGTAAATCACATGTTTCCTAGGAAATTAAATGAAATTTTCTTACTAATTGTAAACTTTTTTTTCTAAAAATTTAAAAAAAAATTTTCTAAGTAAAAGTGTTTATAATCTACCGAATCAAGCCAATGCCATTGTTTAAAATATAAAAATATTTCATAGATATGTTTATAAGCTTAATTACATTTACTGTAGTTTAATAACTCTAGATATATTACATTTAAATAGTTAGGTACCTATCGGCCGCTTGTTCTAAGAAATTAAATAAACTTTGAGAAAATTAAATTTGTAAATAATATGATGAACTTTTCCTTTGTGAAACCCTAACATTATCCACTTACAATTAGTGTGAAAACTTTTGACCTATCCATGGCAGGCAATGAAAGTCTCGTAATTTCATTTTAGTAAACTTTACAATGGAAAATAACTAATAGTCTTACAATCCATAATCATTTATAGGTTAAATAGTCAGATGTAATTTCAAATGTCTCTTGGCATATATCAATCTTTCGATTGACAGAATGACTAACTGAAATTCCAACATTCTTTATTATTGTTATTACACCTTTATTCACAGTTGTTGCTTCAACACTGCTATCACCTACTCTGGAATCTACTTACTCACTGCCTGTATAGATATAACTTTTTCTAATAGAAATATCACTAAAATGACATAATTCAAATATTTTAAAATTGGATTTACTCATTTTGTCAAGTGAAAGGCTCAGAGACTGAAGCAGATGAAACATCAGATAGTATGAAAGCAGATGAAGTAACTAGATTTTTAATGCCTACCCTCGATATAATAAATATACTTTTTGTAATTGTAATGATCTTAATGATTTGTTATCTGCAATCTTTAAGCTTTAGCTCTGTTTAAATTGTACTTCAAAAAATTTATAATAGCCCAGCAATGCAAGAAAATAATTTCTATTTAAAGTAGAGCGGTAAGTGAACTTGTGTGTTGCGCGCACCAGATTATTTTGTAACCGACGAGTATTTTGTAGAAGGTATTGTAACCAAGATTAAGGAAGCATTGGAAAAAAAAAATAGAACTCTTTTTTTCTTCCTGTGACCAATTATAAATTTCTATTTTTAGCATGAGCATGTACTCTTACATCTTATATATAGAATAAGTATCTCTTTTTGTCCATATGTGCTTGTTTAAGGTAAATTTTTTTAATATTATAAAATAAGGCTCTGTTTATTTTTTCATCATATTTATTTCAATTTACATAGCTACGTTTCGGCCGGTAAGCCATCTTCAAGCCATTTTATTCAACCATGCTTTTTGCATGTAGTCCAAAGTCTAATTAGTATAAGAATTAGACTGGCTTACCGGCCGAAACGTAGCTATGAAAATTAAAATAAATATGATGAAAAAATAAACAGAGCCTTATTTTATGATATCTTTTTTTGTATTTTTATTATCTTTGCTATCTTCCTATTTATCTTTAATTGTATACAGTAATTATGTATGAATTCTCTCTTTTTCCTTTTATTTTATTTCTTATGCTTGTACATTGTATTAATTATGTAAATATTTCTTTATGTAAATAGATCTCTTAACATTTTTGTTGCTTTATAAAAATATCCAACCTAACCCCTTCTCACCTGAGCTAGTAAGGTAGAATAAATATTTAATGATGGCCAAATAATGGGTAAGTACCTTATATTTTCTAGACTTATCTCTTTAGAGATGAAAAGCTAGAGTAAAGCCAGGCGCACAAGTAAAAATTTCGATAGAAAATTATATTTACTAAAACTTATTTTATTATCTTTTTATTTATCCTGTCTTTTTTGGTACCATAAGAATAATCTAATAAAAATTTTGAAATCGAAAAGTTGAAGAGCCTGTGTTTGGGAGAAGTTATTACGATCCCTTCGACTCAGATACCTGTCATGAAATTTTGACTACAAGAGCCCTTCATAGGAAGCATATAGGTTCCACTTTATATTCTATCGTATGTTTTATATCGTTGCCATAAATCTCCTTTTATTAGGAGGGCGGGAGGACGGGAGATGGGAGGAGGGAGGAGGAGGAGGAGTAAGGACTCCCGTTGGGCAAACATCTCGCCTCAAGGGGATCAATATTTGTCATGTAAATCACATAGACAAAGGAACCCGGGCCCTCACTACGTGCTCTGCTTAAACATTGTACCGAATAATTCAAACGAGGAGCACCGCGGATCTCTGTATTTTAATGGCCCTCTCCTTGTTTTCTTTTCTCAAATGAAGACGACGAATGTTCATAACTCTAAAACAGTTTCGAAAAACCGAAGGAATTATGAATCCAGTCCTTTCTCTGGACCATGAATCCGGCCTTGGCTACTGAGTATGTGTATCAATAACTATCTCTTCTAGCTCAATCACATGAGATGCTATAAATTAATAAACCCAACTTATTTTGCAATGTTTAGTCCACTTTTTTTCAATTTAAGATTAAGTGATAAATAATACGATTATTTAACTGAATCCATGTCTTCTATGTCAGTAAATTTCATTTTAAAATTAAAATAATCAACCAAAAGTTAATATATTAACCTCTCCAACACGACTATTTAAATATGAAAAAAATATGATTCTATTAAATTTTTACGAAAATATGAAAAAAAATAGAATAACAACAACAAAATTTATTTTTTTTTTTTGTTATTAAAACAGTGCTACAAAAATGTATTGAACTGTGTATTTATGCTTTATGTTTGTATTGAAAGCATGTTTATCAATTGCTATTCATCTGATCATAACTCCAGGAGTTAAAATAGGAACTGTTGTCTGGCAGCGAGTTAGTAAAATTACAATAACAAGTATTGTGGCCAACATAGATTAGTCAAAGTACTTTATTAAATTTTATCTCACAAACAAAATAATTAAATTAATAACTAACTATCTCTTCTAGGTCAATCACATGAGATGTTATAAATTAACAAACCCAACTTATTTTGCATTGTTTAGTCCACTATTTTTTTTCCAATTTAAGATTAAGTGATACGAATATTTAACTGAATCCATGTCTTCTATGTCAGTCAATTTCATTTCTTTTAAAATTAAAATAATCAACCAAAAGTGACTAGAGTAGCCTCTCCAACACGACTATTTAAATATAAAAAATATGATTCCGTTCGATATTTATAAAAATAGAAAAAAAATTGTATAAAAACAACAAAATTTAATTTTTTTTTGGTTATTAAAACCAAAGCCAAGCCAGAGCTGGTAAAAAGAATCGATTTTTAAAATAAAAATTAAGTTTAAATTAAGTTTTAAAATAGGTATTTATAATAGAGGTTAAATAAAATTTAAACTAATTAAGTTTAAAATAGTTACTAATACTTGAAAATCTTAGTTACTATATGTAAATAATTGCTATAACCAATATACTTTTGCATTTAACTCCTCTAAATTGTCATTAGGGCTTAGTTAGGTTTCTCCTATCTAAAAAATTACAGTAATATCGCTATAGTAATAAGCTCATAAGTAACTGCAAGACCGTTGCGAAACTCTTGCGCAAGACCAAGACCATGACAAGACTGAGTTTGCAAGACCAAAATTCGTCTCGGTCTCGCATTTGGGCAACACTAACAATGAGGTCTGAACAACAACGACTCACAGGCATATGTGAAATTAATTTATAAAAAAATCATGCGTAACCTCTAAGTCTCACTGTTATGTATATAAAAACATTAGTTATTGAAAGGGACAAATTCATAAAGATCTCTTGGAAACTGGAATCGAGAACTACTCTAACTGATATACTTCAAGAAGAATTTTAGTAGATGAACTTAAATCTAATGTGTATCATTAACTGAATGAATCTCTTCAAATATCTAAGGTGTTGAGAAGAGTTAATAGAAGTCAAATAGAACCCGTTGGCAGTTCTTTGGAAGATAAGTTTCTGAGGTATGTTCTTCTAGAGGAGTACCAGGATTCAAGAGGTCATGTAATACTATCCAACCAAGGCATGTATGTAGGGCGTTAACCAATTAAAAACGTAGTATTCGCAATTAAATCCATCAATGTATATCGAAAGGTAGGTGTTAAATTAGATACTGAATTAAAGAAAGAATATTTCGATGATGATGGAAATCTGTGTTTTTAATGTATTCCTTTAGAAAAGCGAAACTCTATATCACACTAAAAAAAAAAAAATGACTAAATGTCGTGGTTCCTTGGTTGATTATACCTTAGCAAAAGAGAGGTTATGCTTGGAAGTTGAAAGCACAGTGGCTTCAAGAATCAACATGACAGTGATGGTGATACCAATGGAAGTTCATGACGAAGTAGATAGGAAAGTAGTAACTATTCATAAACAATTATTTAGAGTATTAAGAAATCTTGATGACTCTTTTAATACAATGTAAAAAACAATAATATATGATTTAAAGATAAATAAAAATTAGAGATAAGTTTGAAGTACATGAACGAAAATCCATTAATGTATAAAAAAAGTCGTGTTTCATAGTGAATCTCTAGGTTGGACCAACAGATATTACGGAACTATTTTCTATCAGAAGACCCGGAGGAGACCGGAGGAAGAATATCTTCAGCGCGATATTTTAATAGGATTAAATTTCTATTATGTAAATGTATCATGGCAAAGAAATGGATGAACGATTAAAATACCATTGCTTGGAGATAATTTTGGAGGTCGAATTACGTCAAAGATGGTCAGATAATCAAGATTATCAATTCACAGTAATTATGATTACGTAATCACACGATTATAATCGTAATCAGGTTTTCGATTACGGTTATAGTGCTATTGATTCAAGTATAAAATTGGTGTCATTAAGTTTTATTTTCAATTTTAATCATTGATTCCGTTTTGCCTATCTCTGGATGGGAATGGTGAAGACAAGGTAGTGACATACTTGTAATATTATATTTGCTTGTTAGCTAAATAAAATTGTATTTCATCTCTGCAGACATACACACGGAGAAAGATAGAGCATAATTTTAACAAATTAATTATACTTTGCAATGATGTAACAAGAGAGTTGTTTAATTCTTTCATACTAATAAGATCCTGAAAACATTGCATTACAAATAAATAATTATAAATACCTATCATGATATGCAGTCAATTCTAATACCGCTGACGGTCGATATTTATTGGAAAATACTAAAATAGTATAATATAGAGTTATTAATGTGAAATGGATGGATACAGCTAGCGAGAGGTTTGGTCGCGTGCGCTTCCTTACTGCCTTCGCCTTGTGGATGATGAATCGGCTTTCTGATTTTGTCACGAATACTTCTTGCCCGTGGTCCCTAATCCGGAGGAAGTTATCAAGTGACTATGGCTGTAAAAAGAATAATTCAATTGGATATGAATCACTTGTAACATTTATCCTTTTCTCTAGAAGGTGTAACCCTCATGAAAAGGATATTCGCAACAATAAACGTTTTCTGTAAGATATAACTGTCTCTAGAGTTAATCAATTTTGAATAAGCAAGCAAGTCAAATATAAAAATAAAAATAATTAAATAAAAATAAAGGCTTACATATAAAAGATTTTTTTTATCAGTGTAGAATAAATATCTTTTTATACATCATTTCTGAAATCTATATCCCTTTTCCGACTCTCAGGAGTGAGGTATTTTGACGAATGGGGTATCAATGGAAAGGGAATATTACATAGAGTGCGAAAATCGTAATTTTGATATCCAATTTTATACCAGGACTTAAATAAAAGTAAGTGTAAAAGTGGGAGGTTTCAAACCATATGATGGTGCCGTCTCAACCAATTGAGAGGTTACAAATTGATAATCTTCAAGTAACTCAAAAAGTACACAGTTTTCGGTACAATCAAATAGTACAATGGCATTGGCTTGATTCGGTGGATTTTAAATACTTTTTTCAATCTTAAAAAAACATTTTTCAAACCAAAAGTTTATATACAGTAAGAAAATTTCATTTAATTTCCTTGGAAACATGTGGTTTACGTTAAATAATTGTAGTTTCCTACCCTATTATTTATAATGTTTTCGCCACTCTCCTTTGCCTTGTACAACTTTCTATATTAGATATTGTTTTTTTCTAAATCTTTTCGCTTTATAACAGTATATTATACGTACACAATTCTGAATGTTATTTCCTGGGATTAATTTTCGACCCGGATAAGCATTTTTATTTTTTTCTCCTTTATTCAATTATCAAATTCTTTCAAAAGTTATATTTAGCATTTCTTTGAAACTCTGAATAACTTGAGATTATTAATTTTAAAATAAATTATATTAAAGGTACTTTAGAGGAAGACGTATACGAACATTGGGCATTTAAGCCCTGTAAAGTGACATCAAAGGGGATAAGACCGGATTGATATTAAAGGCCACTTAATTATACAATGATACACAGTGTTTAATCAAAATCGTTAGAGCCGTTTTTGAGAATATTGTAAAAATGATTGCGTTGATATAAAGTGACACTTCCGGTTATCCGATTTTAACAAAAAACTTGCTTAATTTCTCTTAAATACGTAATATTAGTTTCTTAGGTTTCTTCGTTTTTGAGCTAGACTGCTAACATACATACAGACAGACCATTTTCCGGGACCTGGTTGCTTGGACTCAAAACGTGTATTTCCGTTGAAAACTCAGACTCGAAAATTTTCACGATCGCAATACTTAAACTTCCTATATATTTCATATATGGGCCATTCTCTCATTTTGTTGGAATTTCGGAACTGTGATTCTATCAGAAAGAAGTAATGAAAAAAAAGTTTTTTTTTCATAAACAACTTAACAATAGTTCACTAATGGCACTAGCGAAAAATCCCTTCATAGAATGTGGTCTGTATGCACATTTAGGATCATGATTGAAATCATGAAAGTGAGGGAAATATAGAGGGTGTGAGGGAAATAGAAAACACTCAACATTTAATTAATAAAATATTTTTATTATGAAATCAGTAAATTAAAAGATATTATTTAACACTGTATGAACAAGTGAACAGAAAACAATAATAATAATAATAAATAAAATAAACATTTGGAATCTTTAAACATTATAATATAAATTTATTTTTGGAATCGAAAAGGAGTGAAATTGAAGTTGTGATTTTATTTTGAAACTAATTATAGGCTTTTACTAGGATAGCCTATAATTAGTTTCAAAATAAAATCATAGTGGTGACATAAATTTTACTCTTTTTTCACTACTTCAGAGTCAAACGAAAAGACTTGCAGGATTCTCCTGTTTTGATTTTGACTTTAGGAGCGGTAATTCCATCAAAATATCACTTGGGTAAACAGAACTGGTGTTTTCTGTTTAAAATGGAAACACGTTTTGAATTTTGAAACGAATGTAGGCCAAAAGCAGTTATTTCATTATTGCGCACAATAGTCAAGCTACAAACGCAACGATACTCCTTCTTACCATCAGATCGTGCGATGATGTAATCCCCCTCCTTTGGTTGACCATAAGGATTAGCACCAGGTGTTGCCTCAGTGATTAATATATCTTTAGGTTGGGTGTCTATAGGAGCTTCAGGTTCACAAATCATAGTCTCAAGAAGCGAGCATAGATGAAGCACAGATGTTTCTTTATCTACTTCTAAGAGTGCAGCAACAGAGCAGCACCACAACTTGTTTCGTGAAATCCGACGGAGAAACTGTTGAATTTCAAGCAATTAAAACAATTAATTTGTTTATTTTTGAAATCCTCCTAGATGTTCCATTTCGGTGGTATACAACCTAGTAGACCTGCATAGTACCTTTGAACGGCAAAAGCAGCTATAAAATCAATTATGATATTCCACAAATGTCTTCTGGAGCCATCACTCACATACAGTATGACTTTCTGTTTTTTTTTTCGGAGTACTTCTATGAATGTTTGGAAGCTACTAATACCATCCCCACATGCGACTGCTGTGTCCGCCGTTCGCATCAAACAGCCTCCGATTCCATACGCTGCACCCTTGCCGTGACCAGGAGCAGAATAGTTCCTAGTGGCACATTTCAGTTTTGTGAAATAAACTTCGAGGGCATTGGCTATAAGATAAAAAAATGTCCGGTTTCTATACTGAGTGGCCTGTGAGTAAAACTCTTAGGAGATGAACTAGAGGAAGAAGCAGCTTGCCCTGTTTTCCCTTTTCACCAATCTCTCAATAATTCTTTGTTTCTTTTTGTAATCATCTTCCATTTTTTTTTTATTTTACCTGCAATTTACTTCGATTTTGTCTCTTCCATTTTCTAGCAGATTTAGATTTCAGAATGTGCTGCATTCTGTCAGTGGATTCTTTGGCTTTTTTTGTTCCAGTACCACTTTTTATTGGTAGCCCTCCCAAATTTTCGATATTCCTTTACGTCAGTTCTCTGAGACTTTCCGAATCATTTTTCAGTTTTTCCTATTATATTCTTTTTTCTTTTCTGAATCCGTAACTTCTTCCTTTCAATAAATTTTAGTGAATTTATTATTATGTTTAAAAAAAAGTAGCTATTGGTGTAAAATTTGGAAAGTTCAATAATAAATAAAGGTTCAGTGTTTATTTATATTTACTCCCCATGAAGGGATTCTGTGATAGATTGAATACATTTTTTCATGCACAAATCAGGGACTCATTGCAGTTTTATTTTTCAATTAAACTCGGAAAATATATTTATCAAAGGTCTGGTTTTATCTTATTTAAATTGCAGTTTATCATACTGTGCTCTATTTCCCTCACTTTTATTGTTGTGAGGGAAATAGAATTTTGAGGTTAATTTGAGTTTAACCATGCACATTCATTTTAAAACAAAACAAAAACAATTCGAGCTTTGAACTCCTTTAGAAACACGTACTTCAATGAAAATAAAACAATAATTAAACTTACCTTCTTTGAAAAATCACTGTGTGAGGGAAATAGAATGATGAATTACGTGATTCAAAAACTTGTATTAACACGAACTTTTACGAAACAAACAGAGGAAGTTACTTGTAAATAAGGTTACCCTTAGTTGAAGGGACGCTACTGGAGTGTTGTTAACGTAATAATGTAATGAAATGAAACTTGGTTGTTCTGTGGCGGCCTTTTTTAAAAAAAATGAGGGAAATAGATTGAACCTATGGGAAAGACGCATTAGAGGTCATTGTTATTATTGTAAGCAATTATTCTCACTATCCATTTTAAAATTCGAAATATTGCAACTTATCAGAGGTAATAGAAAAAAAAGTAAGTTGATAATTGCAGAAATAGAGAAATGATTCGCCTTCAACATTACCAACTCGTGTTATGGGACACATGAGGGAAATAGATTTTGACATTTTGTATTCAAATTTAACCATGAAAACAAACCAATAACCATGGTAAAACTACTTTACGTTTAAGATGAAAGCACATTTCACCTACTGCTTAGAGTCGGGTTACAAGAAATTTCATGTAGAAACCACAATTGCTTTGGGATAGGAATTCGTATGTAAAGGGAGAATGACCCATATACGTAAGTGAAAGTAAAAATTAACACCGTCTAACTCATTTCATAACATGAGTTAGGTAGCTAAATGTTATTATTTTCTTGACGCCCGATTCTATGGCAACGATGTACATTGAAATAACTGTTTCAAGCAGGTTGAAATGTGCTATAAACTATAAGATCATGGGCACAAGTAACGAAATGAGGCAGTTTTAAATAAACTTTTGCAATCTGTGAGAATTTAATTAGGTGTTGTTAGAATTTTGATGACGAGAATGTAGGTTTTCTACAATCAACCAACCTACTGGGAATGTTAACCATTAATTATCACGTAGTTCATTTACAAAATATAATTAACAGCTGGATATTTAATAGTAATTTGCAGCGCTTAAACTAAATGCGGGAACTTAAAATTTTGGTTACTTCTTAGTAAGATTACACTTAAAAAAAAAGTACATGCATAAATAGATGCATTAGATAGACTTGGATAGATCTAGATAATATTGAATCTACTTTACGATTCAGGTGTTAGTCCTTACTCGATGCCGAAGAAGAAAAGGTTATATTTCACATCATACCAAAGGTTGCTACGGGATCCATCAATCGAATTTCGAGATAAAAGAATTTCTAAACAAAGAAGTTTAAAGATTAAGATAACCATTTATTAACGATTACATAAAATACAAATTAAATGAACAAAACAATTGTTTATTCTTATCAATTTATTTTATTGTTTGTTACTTATGATTGTACTTCAAGCAATTCATTTAAACGTATATCATGAGGTGTCAGATTTTTCTTGAAAGATATCAGTTTTAGATACCGCTGAGGATAACCATAATGCTGTTGTAACAATTTCCAACGGCGGGAAATAAAGTTATGTATAATTATTGCACAGCGTTTTCATTTTAATAGTCAAATTATTTTATTATAATCTTTCACACGTTGTTGGTGTTCTTGTCACTATCAATATTTCCAAAGGAAAGCTTTACTTTTGGGGCTATAATACTACGAAAAAATAACAGTAAATACAGTGTCATAAAATGGAAGGCTATTACCTAATAAGTTAACTCCAGTTTACGACAGGGTTAGCCGGAGCCTATATAGAGGGAACCTGTTGGGCGATAAATAAGCTACAAGAGCCCTGAATCGTAAAGAGATGTCCAAAGGTGGATTATGTTTACAGTGGACCACTAGCCACTATGTGCCGACTTCACATATCAGCTAACTTCACGTAACCTAAACCCTTATAACGCCACCTTAAACTTAACACTATATAGCCCCTATAAACTGTATATGAAACGTTCTTACTCTCATCTTTCCTTTTACCACTATTTTACGGCCCAAGTAAGAAAATATTAGGTATATTTTTTTGTATAGTAAGGTAATGAAAACTTCGACATCAGGAATAAAAGAGAAATTTAAAAATAATTACTGATATTTTAAACGGTAATCTTAAAATTATCTGTAACAGAGGAAACATAACACTTGTTCAACTTAGATTACCAGGATGAGAGTAAATATTGTGCATAAGTATGACTATGTTTTATTAAGATTATTCATTTTTTTAATTAGCTTATTTTTTTTTTTGCATTGACTCATTTTTATTTATGTTTTTTACGTCTGTAAGGGCCAGTTACAGATCAAAGGTGGGGAACGCCCCATTTATTTTTTACGTTTAAAGGAATTGCTTGAATTAGAATAACAATTAATAAACAATAAAATAAATTCATAAGGATAAACAATTGTTTGTTAATTTAATTTGAATTTTATATAATCGTTAAAAATGGTTATCTTAATCTTTAAATTATTTTGCTTAGAAATTCATTTATCTCTAAATTCGCTTGATGGGTCCAATAGCGACCTTTGGTGTCATGTGAAATTTCTACTTTGGTATCAAGCAAAGACTAATACCTGGAAATTAAAGTTGGTTCAATATTATTTAGATCAAAGTCTACCTAATAAGTGTATTTATTCATGCTTAGTGTACTTTCTTTAAAATAATATGTTACCACGAAGTAACCAATTAAATCAAATTAAAAATGATAAAAGCTTTGGAACGTGAGGAAGGGCAAATGTGAAAAAAGAAATAAGGGAGATTGCTAATTTTCTTTTTTACGGCAAAAACCGGATATTACGCATAAACACATGCATTGTTATTAGTAAAATACTTTACCAACCTAAAAAGTTGCTGTTATGAGGAATAGATCCAATATGCACCCGAAGTTAAGGTTAAATCTAGGTACGTTCAAAAAAAGGTTGGAACTAGTAAATTTTTTTTGTGAGTTTTAGATAGATAAACGCTTTACAAATAAATATGCGGAGGAGAGGCAATAAACTATAAATTAAATCAAACCAAATAATTTCAAAGTAATTTTGTATGACAAGATATTTAAAGTTTTTAAAGATAAAAACTTGTGGTAAAATAAAAACTCTGACGAACCAAATCAATATACGAATTAAGTGAACAATGGGAGTTTAAATGGACGTTCAGGAGAGTGCATTGAAGAAAACCATTATTAGCATTCCATTCGTTGTTTCCAGTTTAATTTGGTGTTCAGATTAGATCATGTTTAACATGAAATCGTTCAAAAGAGGGAAAAAAAATTCTCTTTTAAAAATAAAAGTTTCAATTAACCTTGGTGAAAAAGTATCCTATAATCATGGAATGAAAAAAAAACAAAAAAAAAAAAAAAAACATAATAATATGTAAGTAAATTTCGTGAAACCTATTTGGAGGATGGATTGTTCATTTAACAAACTGTTGTTTTAAACAGAGTAAGCGTAGCTCAGTGGGCAAGGCACTAATCTCACATACTCAAAGTTCTGGGTTCGAACAATGATGACGACTAATCATTTAGTCCGTGTGTTAAGGATACTAAAACCGACTTAGACAAAAGACTTACTTGGAACATACATACGAAATTAAAAACACAAGAACTTTCTAGAGAATATAGCGGACTCTCACATCTTCTGGACTACAGAACTTCAGTCAACTTACGAAACAAGCGACTGATCTACAACCCCCTACTGAGACCAAGGACATATTTAGCAGAACTTTGGAATGGAGCAAAACAAACACACCTAAACAAAATACAAACAGCACAATAAAAAAAAGTCTACGAAAAATTGTTAACCCAGCTTAGTACACATCAAATAACGACTTAAACACCCCAACGGTAAAATTTTACATCCACGACATATACACTACATCTCATTCTTCAATTAATAATCACATCTTTCTCTGGTTCTTTCTATCTTCAGCTTTCTGTTACTTGAACGAAGCAGATTAAAAATAAAATGGCCAAGAGACCTACTATATCAATAAAACAAAATTAAGCAAATACATCTAAATAATATAAATACAACAAATTTGCTAGATGCGCTGTCGTGCAGGTGAAAATTGCATGAAACATGAACAAATAAATAATATTAAAGAAGTCTATAAAACTAAAATCAATAAAACGTTTTTATTAGCCTGATACTTTCAAAGTGTGAGTGAATTGACGATTGCCAATGTATGCCTCGACCCTAGCGGGTAGAGACATACAAACAAATAAATAAATAACTTTCAATTTAATTAAACCTTAACAGATGCAAATATTGTTCATACTTTGGAATAGCCTTAATAAACAGGTTTGCTTAAGACTTGAAAAAAGGAAGGGAAAGAGAAAAGTTATTCTCAGTAGATCAGGTCACATTAACATTTCAGAGTGCGATGGTAGAAAGTGAAAACGCAACAGTACAAGCTGTGATGACAAGATTTATAGAAGTAAAGAATGAGATCTATTAAATCCAGAGAAAAAAATTGTGGGTACGTGGCTATACAAATCTTAGAATTACACAATGCAGGTGTAAAAATTATGAATGTTCGAACTGTCATATCAAATGATATTTAAAGAACATGAGTAACTTCATAAATTTAAAAGAAAACAGGCAACAGAAAAATGTAAGTAGGACATTTAAGAATAATTATAATTACAATAATGTATTATTTCCACAACAAAAATCAGTGAAGAAAGTACCTAGATTTTTCATTTCAAGTTGGAGAAGACAAATATACAACAATCCTGAGAGCAGTAGTGTATACAACAATCCTCCCAGAATCTTTAGTAATTAATACAGAAGAGGGTTCTTTCCAGTGTTGTTTAACGAAGACACAAGAGCAAATTGAGTGTAACCCTCACCCCTGATAGTAGACCTATCAGTAAACTGAAAATAGTAAATAGTAGGCATAATAAGTAAGCTGTGCTCCTATTTCAATTTGCAGTGACTCATGTTCGGCCCTTAAGAAAATTTAAAAAAATTAATTCTTAGATAATCCCACTGTATTTTTCATAACCAACAAAATTTTAAAAAATTTAATAAAATGTAATTAGGTTCCTAATCATGTTGGCAAACCAGGTAATGAAATAGCTGACACAAGTGCCAAAGAAGCATATACCATACTTTCAGTTCTCAAAGTTGACACGGTTTTTACCATCTTGATCCAGCCATGTTGGATCAATGCAAAGAAGCATGGCGATACTTTTGGTCCAAGATTTAAAAATCTTAATAAAATGAAGAAAATTAATGATGACACCACATCAACTGCCTCAGACAGTAGGAAACCGCCGGGAACAAACTATCATTACCCGACTCAGGATAGGGCACACTATCCATTGTGTGGAGGATCCATTGTAACCTCTTTGAAGAAAATTCTTCTCCACCAGCAGGTGTAAAAGTGCTTTGACCACTAAATATATTTAATACAATTGTCAGCGTTTGTATTCGCTATGCCTCCGGAGCTAATGTCAAGCTTTAAAACATAAAATAGATATAACTTATTCCTTACAGATTTAATGCAGCCTAAACTGGTTTTTTCCATCTCGGTCTTTTTTGAGCTATTATTCTCCAACTAGAAAGTAGATAACTATCTCAGCTCAATTGCATCTTTGTTGATTCGATCTCTCCATCAACAGCAAGATTACATTTGACATGTTAAACTGTAAGTAAACAAATCAATAGAAAGCCCACCTAGCAAATTAAAAGTTATAAAAAAATCGGTGAAACCCTGCAACACATTAAATCGCCCTAATCGTAGAGAGGAGGTCGCCGTGGCCAGGTTAAGAATAGGACTTACGAACCTAACCCATGTACATCTCATCATTAAGCAGCCGCCACCAATTTGTGAGCACTACAGTAGCTTTCTCACAGTCAGTCATATTTTCCAAGAATGCCCTTATTATACTTCAAGCCTCAATCAATTGTCTCTAAAACCGGATATATCAGCAGTATTAAGCAACAACGAGTCCGACATAAAAAAAGTGATAAAGTTTCTTAGAATACATAGGCTATTAAATAGAATATAAAAATAAATATAATTTTTATTTTATTGTTCTGTCTTTTTAAATTTATTTTGATATATTTTATTTTTCATATGTTTTTTAATATCTTTTTAATTTGTTACTCTATATATTAATAATTATTAACTCTCCTCTAAAGAGTTTACAAATATAACCGACTCACAGGCGTTGATGACCCTAGGGTTTTACGCCTTAAAAACTAAATAAACAAACAAACAAACAAATCAATAGAATCTATTGATTTATTTTTTCTTACAAATTAACGTGATCCAACCGATCCCTGATATGCGAAATTTAATTTTAAAGAATGATATTTACTTCTTGGTTCAGGAAAGCGTTCGTACTATTTACTGTTCAAATCACTTTGAATATAAAATATGGTTATAATAATATTAAATAAGAGTAACAGCTCCCTTGGAACTTGGTTAAACTGATCCTTGAACCTTCATCGTAAACTAACTTTGAATTAGGTTAATTTAAATATATTAATTGGAGACTCATAAATTTGATTTAATAATAAGTAAAGTTTTTAACAGGGAATTAAATTAAAGAATTTAGCAAGAGGATAATTATAATGAAAAACTATGGCTTAAAATTTTAGCAATGTGTTACAGCAATGGAGTTCAAGGACCATTCAGGAAGAAATCGAGGCGTTAATGAAAGCAGTTAAGAGATACGGATAAAAACTAGATCCTAAAACATTAATAACGAGATACCGAGCACTGGGGGTTTTAAATAAGATAAAAACTTAAGATCATAGAGTAAGGAGTTCATTAAAAATGAAATCCTTTGATTCTTTGAGGTAAATGATGTTGGTTGGGGTCTTCAAGTGGACGTTAAATGACGTACATCCATGTCCTACATATTCAACTTAAAATACAACATGATTTATTTATCTATATAAATAAAATAAAGATTTTGTCTGTACATTGAATAGAATCAAACCGTATTATGATATCTTTCCGTTTCATACATTGCAGACACCAAATCCACTTTTAAAAAAATGTTAGTCGTTCTGTATGTTCGCATTGAAACGACATTTTGTCAGAGGTAAGCTCAGGAATGGCTTATTGTAAACTTTTGAAATTTGGACATTTCAGCTTTGCTTGACTTAAAATAGAGGCTTTAAATGAAAACAAAATATTGAGTAGAACCGAAGTTATGAATTCTTGAGCAATTTGTCTAGAGATCCCCGGTTAGGCAGTTACTTCGATTCTAATCCCAACCTACTCTACAGCGAGCCACATTTAAAAGTTGTACTATTCAAGTGACGGAAAAATCATCACAACGCAACGGGAAAAATCCGGGACACCGTACATCTGTAACGCGTGGTCACATAAAACGGCTAAAACTCACTCATTTTTCAATTCTATTCCATTCAAGGTGTCATTCATTTCAACTTACCGAGTCTAAAAAATGTTGCCTGTACATTTTTAGGATTAACCAAATGGATTATCCGGAAATCAGGATAAAAACTCAGCGTACAGCAGAGTTTAAAGAAGTGGAGGGACTACAACTCTTTTTGATTAATTAATCGACTCCACAATTTCCTCGCTTCATCATAAATGAAAATTAAACACATAACAAATTTTAATGGATCGGCCGTGGTCGGTTTAGTTGTGTGGTCTCTAAACAAATAGCCGAATAACCATGTTTTTGTTATGACTATTGCGAAACCTCGCCATAAAAAAATTCAAAACAACTCCCATCCTCTCTCTAGATCCAATTTTATGGAATTGAATTTGGACCCCCTCCCCCATAATACAAAATCCATCTCAAAAAAAGATTCTCAAATTTTAACTACACACCCGTCAACGACAGGTACATCAGCTAGGGTTATTATAAAATCATCATCTAAATCAAAAAGGTTTATTTAATTAAGAATTAAATAATATTTGTTATTGATCAAATTGTTAAAGAAAGGAAAAACGCACTTATGCTTATTGTAAATAATATCTATGGCAAATTGTATATTAAACAAATTGGTTCAATTTTGAATAACTGGGCTTAAACAATATTCTCCGGAGATAAATTCAAGCCAAAAGGGAATTATCCAAGCTGTATTTCACTTTTTTAAATAGTATATAAGTTCCCCCAGGAGTTAACGAGCCTGGCAATTCGCTAGTCATGATCGGGGCCCTGAAATGTTTTCCACTCATGGCCATAACTAAAAGGACAATCCTCCCATGGGTAATGATCCGGCGGGGCGGCAACTTCGGGAGCTTCACCTCCCTCCAACCTCCCCCCCCACTCCGCTCTTCAGTAATTATTCGATTGGCACCCCGTTTGTCTTTTCTGTTTACATTCAACTGGATCCGGTAGGGAATGACTGGCTAAATTCAAAGATGATTATACAGACAAAGATTAAGTAAGGCCTTTATAACATACTCGTGCTGATATACCATACTTAAGAGAAGGAATGTGAATAAACTACAAATCATCGAAACGAGAAAATTTTTAAACACTTGAAGAATATTTGGTCAATTAATTATATTCAATTAATTTACCGAAGTTAACATTGGAACATTTAGAATTATCGAAAAATTCGAATTATCGAATGTGTGTAACCTTTACTGTGTGTAAACAGTCCATAACTATGCTTTCTAGGTTTAGGCTAGATTTTGCCCGGCTTACGATTGGTCACTCAAGATTGACTAACCTGCACCTCATCACTAAACTTGCAACACCTAGATGCCAGTATTGCAATAATGTCCTGTCCATAACACACATTTTCCAAGATTGCCAGTTTTCTAATAATTAGTAATATTTGACGTCATAAATTATTTTACATAAAATATATCTTTTTCCATTATTGCAAACTAATCATGCGAATTAATTTCTACCCCAAAAATACTAATTAATAAAATAAAAAAAGCATTTATCACTTCTATGGACGAGAAAAAGTTGTAGACCATATTTTAAAGTTTAGTAACTACCTGATCACACATTCACACTTCATAACAACTCATTGCTTCAGTCAAGGAACTCTCATCTCCACCAATGCTCTTCTTATCAACTAAAAGCCACATCAACTATAAAATCATACTCCTAGTATACGATCTACTCACTCCTCAAATACTGCGTCAACTATCTCCCAAAGCTATTATAATATTGCTCACATATACAATTGACGCTCGATAATTCGAAATCCAAGAGACTTTAAGAAAAAAATTGAACTTATATAAATTTTATATATATGTGTACATAGCCTCATGTGAAAACTATTACTACAAAATTTCGAATTATAAAGAGGTGAAGTGGCCTAGTTCGAATTATAGAATGTTCTCTTCCTCCCTAGTTTCGAAGAGCATTTCGAGTTATAAAACCATCAAACTACAGCATTTTTCAAATTACCGAAGTTAACATTGGACGAGTTAGAATTATCGAAAAATTCGAATTATCTTCAGCCGACTTTCCTTTACTGTGTGTAACGAGTCCATAACGATGCTTTCTAGGTTTAGGATCGGCTAGGTTTTGCCGGCTTAGCATCCGAAACTCAAGATTGACCCACCTCCACTTCATCACTAAAGTTGCTCCACCTAGATGCTAGCATTGCAATAGTGTAGTGTCCTGTCCATAACTTACATTTTACAAGAATGTCCGTTTTATAGTCGTGAATTAATGACTTAGAAATATCACAAAATATATCACTAGCCTTAGGAAACGACAGCAATAGGACTGACATAATAATAACATTTCTAACAAGGCTCAATAATAATAGGCTCAAGAGCTATAATAATAATTTCTATTATTTCTTTCTTTTATTTATTTTTTATATGTATATATATTTTTTATCTATTATTTGTATATGTATATATATATATATATTATATATATATATATATATATATATATATATATATAAATTTAATTTTTTTCCATTAAACCTACCAGCTAAATATTTTAATAATAATATTTTATGGATAAGGTGCTGTTGACCTAGATGTTTTGCGGCTATAATATCAAGACAGCCAACCAACGATTCTTTCTATAAACTTGGCTTATTACTCTCAACAAATTTTGACGAACATCTCTGTTAACGCCGCATACGCTCATTTCTTTATTTTTTTAATTATTATTTTTTCTCACCATTACCCCTTTTTAGTGTGAATAATGGAATGAATATTTATTATTTGTTTGTAATAGGCCAGGGGATATTGTCCCTAAAATATATTAAAGTTTATATTACAGTTTATATTTGCCTTCGTTTGCGATGTGTTATCGCGTTGTATACACAACAGCCCAGCACTAATAAGCTGTCTTAAGGATTAAGACTTCAAAATACGGTCGGGAGTCTGGAGCTGGCCTTCGTTATGGGTCTACGTAGTGGACAATTTCTCTCACCTTCTCACCAGCCGCTCCAGTTAACTAAACCCCACCGGCCTAGTATCAGTGCCCTGTTGTTTTTTTTCGGAAGTGTGGAGATAGCTCTTGTCGATATTAGACCCATGTAGTGGAAGTCAACCCCCACCAATCTCACCAAGCTCCAGGCCGTCTAATCTCCTTCACATCACCAACGCCATTTTTGAAGATCAGCTGTTGGGCACAGCTGATTAATCGATCGAGATCGATACGACCCCACCATCGATTACTCGACAGCTGGATATCGGAAGGTAACAAGTTGGAAGCAAAACCTCCAACTTGGCTTGTGTTTTTATTCTCACCAAGACATTTAAATATTAATTAACTGTTTTCTTCCCTAAATTTGTTTTATTCTTTGGAAAAATTCTTTTGTTTTATTTACAATTTTAGAAATTGATTTTTTTTCTTTATTGTTAATGGTTAATTTCTTTTATTTTCTCTCGATGTTGTATTTATGTTTTATTTTTCTCGTAGCTTTTAAGTATTGTTTATCTCAACTTTTATATACATTTATATCTCTTTTTCTTTCTCAATAAATTGTAAACATTCAAAAGGGGATTTTTTTTTATTTTCCATTTTTTTATTTATTGAAATATCTCTATTTTTTTTTTAAATATTTTCTTGTGCATGTATTTGTTTTTTTCTCTAATGTTTTATAGGTCTCATTATTCACTAATTTTTTTTTCTCCTTTCCCAACGTTTTTTAATTTTTCTCGAATTTTCCCACCATTGAGGAAACGCACCGGGGAAAGATCTGTACTTCGAATTTGAAGTACCCCTGGCCCCAACATCTCGTTAAATTATACCTTTGTTATCCATTGTCAAATTGAAGAGTTTTCACGATCACTATTCTGGATTCTGTCCAACCTAATCAACCGTACAAGAGCTCACAGTCGTCGACAAGATATTATTATATCTTGAAAACAAGCAATGTTGTCCGATACGGAATGTTTTTAATTTTTTTTTTTAAAGAAGGAGAATTTCAAAAAGTGTCGGATTTCAAATGTCCTCCATTTGGAGAATTCGTGATTAAACGTTCCTAATATATTTCTTCTTCCCTAACCCCTCAATAACCATGACATCAAATCCACTTTATTCGAGTTGGAACAAATAAAATTATTCATACTATTACGAATATAGAAATAAATCAAGTTATATTGGACAGATGATGTAACACTGCCACTAATAAAATGATGCTATCATGGGGTGAATCCCTTGGCCTCCTAATGGTTCAGAAATAATGAAGCGTTCAGCTGGAGAGGGTTTTATGGCCGAAGGGTGATGAAGTATAGCCCTAAGAAGCACTTATCCATAGAGCCATGATTTTATAGCGATCCCATTCCTATTACAAACTGTCAACTTGTTATCGCGCAAGTATTATCATTAGAGGTTTGGGTATAACTCACAAAAGGAACTAAAAAGTTCGTTCATAATTAACTTACTCATAATTTTTTTTAAAATCTTATTTATTGAAAAATATTAAAATCTGTCTCAAGGACATTTATAATAGTGTTCAAAGATCACATTCACACTCTATATATAGTAAATAAAATAAATTATACAGAAAAGTAACATATATACAATAAATAAGAATAAAATAACCTAAAAATAAATGAATAAAAAGAACACATACATACCTATATACAATAGTCATAATTACATTACTCATAAAAGCCACGGATTTTATTTTATTCCTATAAGATAAAAAATAAAATAAAATAACTTTCTAGGTCGGATTAAGACCAAAATATATTAATAGCTTAGTGTAATGACGCAACTTAATTTTTTTCATATAAAATGGTGTTAATTATTGATTACAAGAAAAGATTTTTAAAAAAAGAAAAGAAAAACTAACAAGTCTCAGATAAATATGGACAACTATTCCCAGTACAGGGCACCTAGTATTTTACCTTAATACCGAGCAATTCAATTACTACTTTAGTATGTTAAAAAAAATTGGGTCCGTATGGCCACCAGTTCAAGATTTCTTGACAATCCACAGAGTAAGGTATCACCGCGCTGTAGTATCAAATCGCGAAAAAGTGGACACATACTATTTTCGACAATTTTCTCTGGACTAAACTTACCAATACCTATTCAAATCTACAAGTCTAATCTATACAGGGCTAGGTTTTCATGGCGATAAAATAAATTATAAACTCTGAAAAAACGATAAATGTAACTAAAATGAGTTAAACTGAAGTATTGAAAAAAGTAAACAAAAGAGACTGGATTGGGCTAACCAATAGTTCCAGATTTCACTTAATGGTGAAGAAATATTTATCTTTTTCATTTTAACTTCTTTTCCATTTTTTTAAAGTAGAGATCTCAATTTCGCCCACGAAAGATTCTTTCATTACAAAAAACTTATGAAATTTAGCAAATTACTTACATATAAGGTTACTAAACCATATGTTGAATAGGTTTTTTTTCTCTTAAAAAAGTTCATTTCACACCTGAAGTCTCATTTATATATGGAGCAAGATATTTTTTTTTCGTCACAAGCCAAGGTTCGCGGAACTTAGTTGAGATATCGATGCGGCCCGCAGGAATAGTTTGGAGACTCCTGTTTTAAAGGATAAAAATACTACATATTTTTCGATTCGTTCTTTCTATTTAAAAATTCTTCACAAACCCTCATCATTCACAACCTAAATCAATACTAAACAAACAGTACCTGCCACCGTTGTCTTGGAATGAATATTTATTTACATTTCTTAATACCTGGAGCGCGAAGGTGAACATGATAATAACTATTAAGTGAAGGGATTAGTTGTGTTGTGGCTGCTTTAGGGATCAATCAAATTAAAAAAAAAAAAGCCTTATATTAAAGAGAATCACTGTGTCTTAGTTGATATTTTACTTTGGTCGAGTAAATGCGAACGTAGAGGACTTTTTAGCGGATCGTTATAAAAAAGTGAAATCAACATTTTCAAGCTAAATGGTCACTCAAATAAATAAAAGTTTTAATGGTATCTAATCGGAAGTGAACAAGAACTATTTTCGGTAAAAAATATATTGCCAATCTATGAGTCAAAACACAACGTGAAGTCTAGAATTTCGGAATCAACGAGCATAGGTCCTCTCTCCAAACCATTCGAATCGTTGCCTGCACGTCTGAAAGATTGCAAAAGATATGTATGAAACTGTAAATAAAAGGGAGAAGGAAAAAAGGTAAAATTCTCTAAAGTCTTTCCCAGACGCGGTGGAGAAAAACATGACGGTGTATGACATAAGAGAAAAACAAGCCTTAGATAGAGAAGGATGGAACAATATTTTAAAGAATATTAGGTCAAGGATGACCACATTGGTGGAAAAGTCCTTAATAAAAAAAAAATTTATATATAATTAAGTGACAACAACATAAACATAACGAACCAGAGACAATAAGACAAAAATTGATGAATTTAACAGATAAGCCACCAGTTATAATTATTGTTTTGAACAAGAATACCTTCAAAAATAACGAAAGGTAATCAACCAACTGGATGGGAGAGCAGTGAAAATTACATTATCATAAATTTACTATCAACTTACCCATTTAATGTTTGTAATTCGCCCTAAGAGAACTCTTAAAGAAAATAAAGACAAAAAAAAAAAAAAACTTCAGCTGTGATATATGGATGTTATTAGAGCCAATTTTCTTTAGAATATAAATTGTTTTTTCCTCCAAAGGGCAGAATTAAAACTGGAGTTCAGAACTCAATTTATGGCTAGTGATCCCGGATATTTTCTCTCTGTATTCTATTTATTTTCTATAAGTTTATCTTTCTATTACAGAACGCACTCAGTTGGAATAGCGCAGCATTTATTGCAAATAGTTAGAAATATTGGCCACTATAAAATAAAAATTTCTAACATTGAAGGAAGTTAGTCGACTGTTCTATATATCATGGGTGATAATTATTCAGGACGCAGTCTTTCAAATTTTTTATTTATTTATTTGTGCCAACGTTTCAACCCAAACATGTGGGTCATCTTCAGGGCGTGGTTCGAGCACTGAATGCTTTCAAGTACTGACAGCTTGTGAGGTTTATTGAAAACATTTTAATATCGCCGCCAAAATCAGTGCTCCAAACATGCCATAAAGATGACCCACATCATGTTTGGGTTGAAACATTGCCACAAATAAATAAAAAATAAATTTTTTTTTTTTTAAAGACTGCGTCCTGAATATTTATCAACCATTATTGCAAACAGTTTAAAGGTTTAAAAACTGGCGTGTTATGTTATAAGAATTAAATGTGTTTAGGAGGAGAATCGTCTTAAAATTAATCCAGGAAGAAGTAGAATACTTAAAACGCCCATTTATAAATTCAATTATTATAGTTTATTTATTTGCTATAAATACTTTATTTAAGAAAATTTATCCTATAACTACGGTCAAGATATGTTCGTCTTACTGATGTAAGACCAAGTAAATGATTCCTGTAAACCATCCATTCCTACTCGCATGGGTAAGGAATAGGATACGGATAGTGTGTGCTGTTGTCACTGACCAAGCTGTTTGCTTGCCGTGTTCTCTAATGTATCGCACAACATTCTGTATAGTTTGTAATCGATATTAATAAAACGAAGTGACAAATTATATTGCTGCGTTGGTTTATTGCTAGAAAAATGTTTTGGGTGTTACTAACAACAGATAGTAGCGTGGGACAAGCAAAGCTTTCTTACTAGATTGGTTGAAACCATACTTATCATATGAAATAAAATTTGACAATAAATCAAATAATGTTGCTTTAGAATTACAAGTTCTATTTACCATGTACATAGATTTTTAATTAGTTTCTCTATTTCATTTTACATATTTCACAAACATGTGAGGTTTATTGAAAACATTTTAATATCGCCACGAAAATCTTTGTCTAGGTCTAGCGCATTCCCTCCACTCTACTCCACGCTCAGGCAAGAACTCGCGTTTCCGAGGCTTACCGGCCACCTAAAGCTGAGCTAGAGGTTGAGTTTAGCTAGAGGGGGTCGGTGACCGATTCCGTAGAGGAGCTCAGCTTAGTCAGCAACTAGCCTTGCATCGGCATCCTTCTCATATTCTGTATAACATTTAAATATACATCGCATATATAAGATACACTCAACCAAAATAAAATATTTGGAAGGTAGTGCAGAGAGAACAAGCGGAAAGAAAGGATGAAACTGAAGAACAAAGCCACCCACACACACGGTTGTGAGTAGGTGTGGTGGGGAAGCTGAGTTTAGCTTTAAAACCGAAGCTCAGACGAGCCGAAGCTGAGCGGAGCTGTACCTTGCTACGCCGCTCAACCCAGCACAGCTCAGCTGCGCTTTCGGTGGCCGGTCAGCCTAATTCGTTGAGATGCTTAACGAAGATTTTGTCTAGGGGAGGGGTGGCCGAAAGGGCTAAAGCGTGTGCACAGCACCGCGAGTTGCCTGGCAACCGGATTATAGATTTGAGAAGATTTAAAAAGTACGAGTTCGCGTCCCGGTGACGGAGAGGATTTTAAATTCCCCGCCCACACCCCTCGGCCCGAGAAAATCCCGTATAGCCTAAAAGGCGAGGTAGGAAAAAAAAATACAGATTTTGTCTCCATTGCCTGTTTCACTTCCTCATTTGAGTGGTGGTTGCTTTAGATGACTCAGTTAGTTGAAGTATTACCGCCACTATGACAACCGTCGACTACCGATCAGGTTTCTGCGGACAACATAAATTTTTCTGCCTGAAACAAAGTGGAATATACGTCTAATGGAATACTCAATTTCATTAGGCATATATCCTACTGGGTCCTCTAAGAACACTCCATCCTCTGTTCGGCCAGTTGAACTTTACCTCGATACTTCGGGAAGGCAAGATGGCTAGTCTTTAAGAGTTTATGTTATACTATGAGACTAACGTTTTCAGAAAGAATCAGTTAATTGTATTATCAGAACTTGAAGTTATTGTAGAATAGGAAGCTCCTTTTCAACCACCATGGATTTTTGTAAATGACTAGAAGATTCCTTTTATGTTTTTTGTTGTTACTAGTTTGATTTTTCAATGCATGTTATTAAAAACCACAGAGCTTTTTCTCTTTGAACTAGAAACAAGCACACTGCTAAGTAGAGCAAGCTTAGGAGCTCAATAATTTTAGCTCCTGCACATCCTGAAGGATGCTGCATAATCAAGATGGTCCCCTTTCCTATTTTTCGGAAGCCACAGAAGCTTCATTTCAGGAATGTTGATATCGTTAATTCAGTCCCATGGACGTTTTTATACAATTTATAAACCAGAGTTTGCCAGTTTCTTTCGTTTACATTTTTTTTTTTACTCGTACGTTATTTTTATTTCATAATTATTTCCACTTGCATCTGTAAAATTAATCAAATACAGTTAATTCATGTTTTGTTTATTGCATTTAAGATGCTCCGAAACAATAAACCCTCACTTAATCTTCAAAATATTTTAACGGCACTTTTACTAAATAAAGTTTATAATATCATATGAAGTTTATAACTTTTGAATTATTTAAAATGGCAACTTGATTTTAATGAAACAATTTTTGCAGTAATGATATAAAATCGTGGTTAGATGGATTATATAATCATATTGTAAGTAAAGATATAATTCATTGATTTGATATTTAGGATTTCCATTTTATTGTTTTTATGAGCTGTTATATTTGTTTACATGTATATTTATAATTATTACGATTTATATTGTAGATATAATTTTCGACTTGATTTTTATAATTTATTTTTTTCTCGATATTATACACTTTATTGAGTAAACCTTCACTTGTGAAAGACCTAAGACCAGTACAGGAATAATTTTAAATTAATGAAACAAATTAGACTAATACCTATGCACTACGTAGATACACAAACGACAAACTTATCTTTAACTTCTTCTCCCATTTTGTAGTAAGCCTCCAGCGTGACAAAGTTAATTCTCCAAGATAACTGTAACGCTTCCTCGGGCCTCTCCTTTGTGTACAAGTTTAACTTAATCCCTAAGTTGAGAAGCAGGGGCATCTGTTTATTGAGTTGGTGGACATAAATAGCTATTAATGTTTCTAACTACTGCTCACTGACTTCTGTTCAGCGGCTTCTACTGCTCCGGTCGAGATACCGTCCGAGATTTATACTCAATACAAATCTAAAGCTAAACTTATTGGGTTTGAAAATGATTTTAGATGACTACAGAATACAATAATACCGTAGGCCAAACTTATGAAAGTTTTGGTCAATAAAATGGATAGAATAAAATAGAATAGAATAGAAAAATAATTTTATTCTGGGACGAAGTCCCTTCAGAATAACAAAAAAGTAGAAATTAAAATTTTATATCTGGCCAGATAAAAACAAACATAAAAAGTTAAGATAAAGATACATCATTAAAAAAAAATCTATATAAAGAACTCTTGAAACCATACTAAGATACTTAAAACTATGTACAATGTTAAAATATAAATAAACCATTTTAGAAAAAATAAAAAATACAGAAAAAATAAATGTAAATTCTTCTTAACAGTAAAATCTGCTTCTGTTGAAAAAAAAAAAAAAAAAGAAAAAAAGAAAGTCGAATCTATAATAAATATTTAGGTTATGAGCCATATGTGAATATGTTATTATAAATAATATGTAATTTTACATAAAAGGTTAGCTGATATCTGACTGTGTTTGGGACAGGAATTAGAATGTAGAATTTTGATAGGAAGGGAATTCCAGAAACTAACAGAACGAGCAGATCTGTGAGAAGGAATGTAAAGGTCGGAAGGTCGAGATCTTGTGGAGAGGGAGTGGACTGAGGACTTGAATTGGAGAAGGTTGTAGGCGTAGTAAGGACGATGATTCTTGATATGATAGAGGAATGTACCTAGGAAATGTTGTCATCGAATGGAGGGGAAGAGCCACTCTAACTCAGTGTAGTGGTGAGAGACATGGTAGTATCTCGGGGCACCAATTACAAATCTCATGCAACCGTTCATTAATCAATAGTTAAAAAAATGTTTTATAAAAATGAACAGATCTGTTCTTAACCTGATCTAAAGTAATATCCTAGAAAATCGAACCAGAGAAAAAATAAAGTAATAGAACAACCAATAATGAAAGTTCAGTAAATTATTCAATGGAATTTTAACAGTGTCTTTTGTCAAGAAATCCACCTCAACGAGAAACGAACTGAATATATCAAGCGTTACCAGCGTTCAGAAAAGAAAAATAGGGAACTGATAATTCATGTGGAGGCGTCGCTACATTCAATAGAAATGACATTTACATCAACGAAATCAATCTTTAGACCCGATCCGAGGCGCAAGACGTACTGGAATAATATAGAAATGGGCTATTAACATTTTGTAACATATACATCCGACCATCGTATAGATTCTCAAATAGAAGCAACTGTTTATCATTTTCACATGCCTTACTTCATTTTAGAAATTTTTAAAGCTAATAACGAATGTGGAGCTCATCTATCCATAGTTTGTGTCACTGAGGATTGATAATTGTGAATTTTTTAAAACAAATTTCACTTCAACAATCAAAAGACTTCCAAATAAAAAAGATCCTGGCTTAGAGTTGATCACTCCCTTTATTCTTCGACGCCTACCTCAAAAAGCTGTTCTGTTTCTTACACATATCTATAATTTCATCTTACGCACAACTTATTTTCCTCTCCTGTGGAATGATTTTCCTCTTCATACGATTAAAATGATTCCTAAAAATTCAAAACCTACCACTAATCCTTCATTCTCTCGTCCTATAGCACTTCTTCCAGTAATGGGAAAAATATTTGAAAAACTTCTCCTGAATTGTTTAAAACCAATCCTAGAAAGAAGTGAAGTGATACCAAATTACCGGTTTAGCTTTCGTTGTTATCACTCCACTGTGCAACAGTGCAATCGGAAAGTAGAAGCTAGCTCTGTTGCTTTTGAGAAAAAAGAATACTGCTCGGCGGTCTTACTTGATATAGAGAAAGCATTTGATAGTGTCTGGCACAATGGCCTATTATGGAAATTAAAAACACACTTACCTTCTACTTATTTTTTATTATTCAATCCTTCTTTCTTAACAGATTTATTTGTGTTTCCGCAAATTCTTCTGACTCCTCTTTTCTCCCTCAACACATTGCAGTACCATAAGTTAGCGTCTTAAGCCCGGTTCCCTCTTCGCTATACACCTCGGATATCCCTGAGCACCCTAGCACCACCATCTATTGTTTCGCTGACGACCCTGCAATTCTTTCTTCCCACAAAAATCCTACTATCGCATCAATTGCCCTTCAAAACTATCTATATGATCTTCAAAACTGGTTCGAAAAATGGAAAATTAACATTAGCAAATCTACCCACGTGACTTTCTTATTCCCGCCCATAATCATTGACAATAACCCAGTGCCTTAAAAAAAAAAACTATGTATGTTACCTCAAGAGACAAGAACTGACTAGACATAATCAATTCTCACATCTTCTGTACTACAGATCCTCACTTAACTTACGAAACAAGCTACTGATTTACAACACTATACTGAAACCAATTTGAACATACGGAGCAGAACTTTGGGGTTCGGCAAAACAAACACACATGAATAAAATACAAACAACACAATAAACAATTCTACGAAAAATTGTCAACGCGCCTTGGTACATTTCTAATAACAATATACACAAAGAACATCCCAACAGTAAAATCCTACATCCACAACAAATAAAGTTCATTTCATTCTTCAACTCTAAATCACATCAATCCAATAGTACTTTCTATTTCCTGTTCCCTGTTACCTGATCGACGCATATTAAAAATTAAAAAAATGACCAAGAGACCTACTACATCAATAAAACAAAATCAAGCAAATACACCAATATAAATACAACAAATTTGCTAGATGCGCTGCCGTGCAGATGGCAGGTGACATATAAGTGAGTGTTATGGAATATATGTAACCATTGAAGAAGGCAATAACGGTGTTTTATAGAAGTAATATGAGTATCGAGTGTTTGTATTTATTTAAATTTTTAAATAATCTTAATTTAAGAGGGAAGGAATTAATTCAAAAAACGATAGTAAGCTTGTAGATAATTACCAATTTTTTGATATCCGCTACATTTAGATTAAATACTGGACATTACAATTTGGCCTCTTATCTCGGCCACCCATTAGTATTGAACACTCCAGCATATTAATTTTCCGGACAGAAAACTGAAGATGCAGATAAAGCTTTTAATCTCAAGCAAAAACAGAAGACTGTGTCCTCAACGAAATTCATCTATACAGGTCGGCACAGCACAAAACCATTTTTGTTTATTTAAAATACGTTTGCTGCTACGATTATTTAACTTGGCTCAGTACATTGTATTTCTAGGCTATGTAAAGCAGAACGTTTGAAATTCTCTAAATTTAAATCATTTCTTCTGAAACAGCCAATAGTTTCTAATATGCAATACACTCAGACCGAAATCATCTTTTGTGACTTTAATTTATCATAACACCTTATTCAATTATTAAATAAGTTCAAAATAATTGGTTAAATGTAAGCGTTACGCTGTTTAATAAAACGCTATCATTAGAGAGTATCAGAGACTAGTCCCTGTTGGGAGTTTAATGTCCGTTTTATGCAAACGTTATTGTCTGGAAGGGACTAAGCGTATTAGAAGGGAAGAAAGACAGATGGCAGGAGGCATGGAATAGTTTATCATCATTTGGCCTAGCACTTTAGGGAAATGGCTTCACACAACTACAGCTGTACATCACAGCTTCTTTCCCGGATAGTGTCTTTGGTTAGGAAAAGTATATCTCCGTTGAGGAAGATGAAAATCCTTGTTCATAAGATATACATTAACTTTGAGGATGTGTCAAGGGATCGAAATACCACAAGGTAATATTTGTACCTCAGCTTCATAATTACTCAATATTTTATTTTGTTTTCATTATTATAAGCTTTGTAACCAAGATTAAGGAAGCACTGGAAAGAAAATAGAACTCGACTCTTTTGTTTCCTGTGCCAGATTACTAATTCATATTTTAGCATGAGCATGTGCTCTTACATCTTATATCTCTTGTATCTTGACTATCTTTTCTAGATGTTTAGATGTGGCATGCCATACTATTGTATATAGAATAAGTATCTTTTTTTGTTATTTTTATTATCTTCCTATTTATCTTTAATTGTATATAGTAATTATGCTTAAATTCTCTCTTTTCCCTTGTATTTTATTTTCTTTTATTGTACATAGTATTAATTCTGTAAATATATCTTTTTGTACTTAGATCTGTTAACATTTTTGCTGCTTTATAAAAATATCCAACCTAATCCCTTCTCACCTGAGCTAGCATGGATAAATGATTAATCATGGCCAAATAATAGGTAAGAGCCTTTAGAGATGAAAGGTTAATAAAGTCAGGCGACCAACAAGTAAAGATTCCGACAGAAAATTATATTCATTAAAAATTGTTTTATTATCTTTTTATTTATCCTTTTTTTTGTCATAGCTTTTACAGAAGATTGCTAAGATACATGTCCGTAAAACATATCTAAGATTTCCAATAACTTCGTGACCAAGTTACAATTACATTTTCAAAAATTGCTATACTAAATCTTATTAAAACAGATAATAGAAAAAATTAAAACCGACAATACAAAAACAAAGGACAATTTAAATGAGATCAAAATAATGAAGAAAAGAAAACTTGAAAACCAGAAAAAAAGAAATTCAAAATTTTCAATCCATTGTCAAAAAAAGGCAGGACACATCAACTAGCCTCATACTTCACAAGGAAGATGAAATATTAAATGGAATATGAGTTTAGAAAAACTTAAGAAAAATAATATTCGATGAAAAATTTCAACCTAAAGATCTAAACCGAAAGAAATCATTCTTTGCCGCCTTCGTATTGGACACCGCGAATTTATCCAAGGATACCTTATGCTAGCGGATCAGAAGCTCCAACATAATCAATTGATAAGTCTAAAGAACAGTAAGGTATGTATATATATAATGTAGTTCAATTCAAGGCAACATCCAAAGATGGGGAAACACTGGAAGAAATCACGCAGGTAGATGAAAAAGAAATACAAAATCTGACTATTTAAAATAAGCTGAATCTTTTTTTTTTTTTTTTTTTTTTTAACACTTTATTCAGAAATATTACAATTTGTCACAGTTAAGGACACTTATAATAGAGTTCAGAGATTGCATTCATACCGTATATACAAAAATATAAATAAATAAAGTAATAAAAAAAGAATAAGAAGAAAGAACAAAAGAGTAAAGAAAAAAAATATATATATACACATAAGTAAATAAAAATAGAAATAAAAGTAAAACAAACACCTTATATAAAACATACATTATTTACAATTTGCCAGGTGATCTCCGAACCAATCCTGTCCCCTCCACATGTGGAGGGAAAAGGGAGGCCTAGGAGATCCCTACGCTTCTCCCTCAGCCACTTCACTGGTATTTTAAACCAGCGGAGGATGAGTAAGAGCGCTACAGCCACAGACACTCATGACTTGAGTGGAGAATCTGGCCATTGCTAGAACTCCAAAATATCCATATTTACAAAAGGTCTCGTGGCCACTGCCGCTTTAACCTACGAAGGGGATTGTAGGGATGGGTGGTGCTTGATAGGGATTGTACAACGGGATTTGGGTGATGAGAAAGGTTCTGGTGAAATTTGGAAAATTTGGCTGGGATAAGATCAAGAATAAATGGGATATTAAGGTCATGATGTAGGGTTTTATTGGTTACATAGAAGGGAGCATTGACTATTGTACGGAGGACTTTAGACTGAAAGGATTGAATGCGTTTGATGTTAGAAAATTTGGCTGTTCCCCATAGTTCTAGTCCGTAAGTCCAGATGGGTTTCAGTATTGTCTTGTAGATCAGTAATTTGTTTTCACCAGAAAGTTTAGATTTTCTATTCAGTAGTCTATATAGCTGGCCATATCGTCTGTTAAGTTCCTGTCTTTTAAGTCGAGTATGTGGATTCCATGTTAGTCGTCTGTCTAAGAGAAAGCCAAGATACCGGACTGTATCTGAGAAAGGAAGCTGGATGGAGTTAAAATAAACTGGTGGGCAGGTATTACGCCGAAGGGTGAAGGTAATGTGTTTACATTTAGATTCGTTTACCTTAATGCGCCATTTCTTACACCAGTGTTCAATCAGGAAGAGGTGCCTTTGTAAGTTTGCGGACGCTGTTTCAGGATCTGAGTTGGAAGAAAGGATAGCAGTGTCATCAGCGAAAGTTGCCAGGAGGGTATCGGGATGGACAGGAATATCAGCGGTAAAGAGAATGTAAAGGATGGGGCCCAAGACGCTGCCTTGAGGAACGCCAGCCTCAATTGAGTAACAGTCGGAGAATTCGGTGCCACAGCGAACTCGGAAGGAGCGGTCGGAAAGATAGGATCGGAGTACTAGGTATAAGGACTGTGGTAGATGGATTTTAAGCTTGAAGAGTAATCCGGCGTGCCATACCCGGTCAAAAGCTTGCGCTATGTCCAGAAATGCACCCGAGCAATACTGCTTGCTTTCTAGGGTTGAGGATATATGGTCAACAACTCGGAGTCCTTGCTGGACAGTGGAATGTTGGGAACGAAATCCGAATTGATGAGTAGGAAGGTTATAGGATTCAATTATAGGTAGGATTCGTTTCAGTAGGATCTTTTCAAAAATTTTTGAGAGGATTGGGAGTAGGCTAATTGGTCTATAGGATGCTGTATTGTTGGAAGGTTTGCCTGGTTTCAAGAAGAGGACGATGGTGGAATGTTTCCATAAAAGAGGGAAGTGGGTAGTTCGTAGGATGCAATTGTATATATATGTAAGAAATGTGATGGCTTTAGATGGAAGTTGTCGAAGGATCTGTGGGGTTAGAAGGTCATATCCAGGAGATTTGCGAGGTGTGATTTTCCGTAAAAGGTATTTGACCTCAGAGGGATTAACAGCTTTAGGTGGTAAGGAGAGTGGGATAGGTATTGAGAGGGATTCTTCTACTTTTACTGTGTGGCTGGGATGGGATTCTGGATGAGGAGCGAAAGTATAGGAAAGGTGTTTGGCAAATTCCTCGGCTTTATCTTCATCAGATGCTGCCCAGGAGCCATCATCTCGTCGAAGAGGGTGGGAAATATGATGGGATTTGAGGATTTTTCTGGTGATATTCCGGGAATTATCATGAGCAGAGAGTGTGGTGAGGTAGGAATTGAATGATTGGGATCTGAAGGTGGCTAATTCTTTTTTTAATTTTTTACAGTGATAATTGTAGGAGTGGCGGTCGGCTGGATGTCTGGTACGTTGCCATAATAATCTGGCACGGCGTTTTATGTGGATTAGGTCAAGGAGGTGTTGAGGTAAATTATGTTTCTTAAGGATTTTTGAGGAGTGATCAGGGGAGGAAGCAGTCCAGACTGGTTCTTGAATTTTGGTAGTGAAGGAATGTACTGCATTGTCCAGGTCTTCAGAGGTTTTCAGGGTTACTCTGAGGTCAATTTTATCGGAGAGGATTTGATGAAAGAGTTTCCAGTTAACTGGGCCTCTGATGAAGGACGGAGGAGAGGGTTTAGGAATAGGAGCTAGTGATACTTGGAGTATTAATGGGCTGTGGTCTGAGGAAAGCTCGTCAAGACGGGCAACGGAATGGTTGAGAGCACCTAAACCATTATGGATAAAGAAATCGAGGATATCGGGATTACGGTTAGGATCAGTGGGCCAGTAGGTAGGTGAGTTGGGTGGAAGAAGGGTAAAATTTTGGGAATTGAGTACAGACAGCAATGTTCGACCACGAGAATTCGTGGTTCTTGAACCCCATTGTTGATGCTTGGCGTTTAAGTCTGCACCCAAGATGAAATGATGTCCTAAGGAAATGAGGAAGGAACTAAATTGGATATTGGAGATGGATTGGTTTGGAGGGCAATACGCTGATGCAACGGTAATAGGAAAGGAGAAGGTTTTGATTACGACTGCGGTGGATTGTAGGAAATCGTGTGTAGGCAGTGGGAGTAGGTGATGGGAGAGGGATTGGTGCACAATGACTGCAGTACCGGCATGTGCTCTACCGTCAGGATGGTCGGTACGGTAAGTTATGTATTGTGGTATTTTTAGGAGCTGTTTTTTAGTCAGTCGAGTTTCCGTTATTAGGGCTACGTCTACGTTCTTGTCTTGTAGTAAGGCTGTTAGTTCGTGTATGTGATTTCTAACACCATTCGCATTCCAAAGGAGAATGGATATGGGTTTGATGGAAGTCATTTAAGGATTTTTTAAAGGAGGGATAAGGTGAGATACTAGGTTAGTGAGAAGTGATATCAGTGGGGTAACAATAAGTAACTGTTTAGGCATGTATAGCTACCTGGGCAGATTTTATTAAGTTGAGTACACAACAACTGGAAATTTCTCAAATTTTTGACAAAGATAGGAGGTGGGCGTGGTTCTCGAGGTATAGGTGCATCTTCCATTTCTTCCCTGTCATTTTCAAGCACCTGGTATGGATTAGGTGTAAAAAATGGAGATTCCATTTCTTGTGAAGACGTACTTGGCAGTGGTTGAGACACAGATTCTTGAGTGTTCGCTGGAGGAGTTCCGGGGGGTGTTAATCGCTTACTACGACGTGTTTTCTGTTTAGGCGGTGAATTACGTGGGGTAGAGCCAACTGAATGGGACCTCTTAGTTGACATTACTTGGTGATAATATCGCATATAAAAAAAAAAAAAGAAAGGGAAAAAAAATAAATAAATAAATAAAACTACGTCTGCGTGTTATTACAATGGATGAACCACCGGCTGAGAACCAGCCAGTTACGTGGCAGAGCCACAACTGGAGAGGGGAGCCGTCAGCTGTTATGGCTATAGAGATTAAGCCTATAGACGCTAAATCACTAAATTCACTGTCTGTAATAGTACACAGTAAATAACAACACTACTCACTGTGGTGTTAGTCCATTGTTGTTGTTTTGATGTCTGCTTAACTAGTTTTGTTTAAAAAAAGTAAAACTGAGCACTTATTCTACTAAAAAATAGTAAAACTGTGGGACACGACGTGAAATGTGGGTATTCAAATCAAGCGCATGCGTAGAACTGAAGCAGAATCTAACCAAAGAATATAGAACTGCGATTTAGTGCGCCAAAACTTGTTGTTTTAAAAACTGTACCTTTTTCAGGCTCGGGAGAGCGCACGGGGGAATTCTGCCGAGTTAAATGTCCCACCAAGCACCGGGATTTAAACTCTTAATTATCTGTTTATCTCAAATCTTGGTTATCAGGTTGCCGGGCAATGAATAGTCTGTGCACACGCTTTAGGCCGTTCGGTCACTCCGTTCTTCCCTCTCCTCTCTCCCCCGCCATTCACAATATAAAAACTGTACTATAGGCGCAAGCTTAGTGGGAGGGGAGGCAATCGCACTCCCCCTTAATATTTTGAGGAACAAAAATTAAAAAAAATATAAATAAAAAGAAATAAAATTAATTTACACGAATGAATAAAATATGTAAACTAAAATCAATTAAGAAAGAAGGATAAGCCGAATAGATGATTAAGCCTAAGAGCCTAGAAATAGGTACATAAGTATTTTACGAGTCATTTTGTTCCTATTACTGAAATTTAAGTTTATATTCCAAGATCATAGGATAATAGTTTAAGCATCGGAGAATTGTGATTTCATCTCACTGCCTCAAATAACAATAAAAAACATGTAATATATTCAATTGCTTTGTTAATGTATTTTGAAATACACCCATACACAAAAAGCTAATATATAAATTTATTTTTATGTTATAGTATTATGTTGTTGGTTATACAATAATTATGTTGATTTTTTTTTTGTTCATCCCTACCTCGCCGTTTAGGCTATACGGGATTTCCCCGGCCCGGAGGGTGAGGGCGGAGAATTTTAAAATCCCCTCCGACACCGGGACGCGAACTCGTACTTATTTTTGTCTCTCGAAACTTGATATCTGGTTGCCGGGCAACTCGCGGTGCTGTGGACACGCTTTAGCCCATTCGGCTACTCCGTCCCCCATAATTATGTTGATTGTGTTATGACTTATATTTTTATACATAATACATAAAATCTCGTGACTTTTTTTTTTCTGGGGAGGAGAGGTCAATTGCCCTTTCCCCTTAGAGAATGGAAAGTCATGAACTGTACTATCCATTATATATTCTGATTCACATTATAAAAGTGGGAATCTGGTGAAGTATCTAGGTTAAGCAGGATACTTTTCAGTAATTGAGTTCTCACCACCGGGTTCACTTCTTTTAAAACTATATCAAGATACATCATACCATTTTTTATATGGAATCGATCTTTACATATTAAAACAAAATGCCATGCATTCATAATTGAAATATGTAAGCTAACTTTATACTTTATTACTTCTAATTTTAATGTATTCATATTTACGTCAATTATTCAACAGATATTTATTACTTCTAAAATAGTTTTACATTTTTTAATATCCTTTTTTACCTCCGATGATGGCTGGACAATGTTGGTCGAAAGGTCGGTATGGAATACATAATTAAAAGTAATTTTTTTATTTAATCAGTGCTGAAATACTAACTGATTGCCGAACCAAGTGCACTCGAATTCACAGAAGTAGGAAAATATAACTCAAAACTGATTTTTATAGTTTCTGACATGTTATAGTTAATGTCAATAACAATACAACAATACCAATCGGAAAATATTAACAGGGAGTGGCAGGCAGTGCAATAAGGGCTCTAAATCGGCCCCGAGACGTGAGAGCTGGGCAAGACTCCTCCCTCAACAACTAATATCCTACCGGAACTGACGTCTTATTCTTTACAGTGCCGACGTGATCACACGTAGCCACTCAACAACACACAAACACCGTCCCTCGGGGACACTTTTACCTCCCATTTCTGTTAGGGCGGCGCTGATTTCATTGGTTATAGCTTCAGCCCAACAAACGAAACACATTGCAAATTGTTTTACACTACAAGTTCAAGCGGAGTTGACTAAAAACACTTTCATTGATTTCAGTTTAATAAATATGCTCTATAAATAAATAAAACGGACAACTTTCGTATACCAACAAGATTATTTAGGTTAGAAAAATGTACTAGCATAAAAGAAAATCTGAGTAACTCATCAGGATCTTAGTCCAATGTAGCCACAGTCTGAGCCAATTATATTCATATGCACATTTCCTGTATAAGGTTAAGTTATCCTGTTGCATATAAACTGATATATTATTCCCGTTATGGCAATCCGTGAAGACCCGAAATGACGCTTCCAATTTGGAATTGAAATTAAAATTTAACATCACTAAAATGTACGAAATCTATTTTTTTTTTTCAAAAAAATAAATCCAGTAAACTAAACAAATAAGCGTTTTGACTACCATACTGCAAAAGCCTTTAAGGAACTTTTTATTGAAAAATGGGGTTTTGAGCTTTTCTGACCAATCTTGACGCACGTATTAAGATGTTTCATTTCTTCCCTACGGAGTTTTGTAAAAATCTGTTAATCGTGAAGAAAAACATGTCAGTGGATCCCCAGCCATTGTGGGATTCCGGGAAACGTTGAAGCTGATATTCTTGTCAGGCGAGGAACAGATTTGCCTCAGACGATACATCCAAAACCCTACGACTCAATACGGTGAATGGTAAAGATGGTAGTGAAGGAAGAAATAAGAAAAGCACATTTCGGCAAAGTGGAAGGGAAACGTTATGAGTGATTGCAGGATAATCCGATTCCAGCTGAGCTGCTGAGAAGAGATGCAGTTGCCTGCTTCCGCTTGGCCACTGGTCACGACTATCTGCAGAGTCATCTCTACAAGATAGTCGTGGCTGAGGATCCTACCTGTAAATTGTGTCATCAAGGAAAAATGGATGCAGACCATCTAGACGCATTTCCTGCCTTGAGAGACATAAGAGAAAAAAAAACAAAAAAAAAAAACATGTACATTACTGTGAAGGTTTAAGAGATTATGTAGTTATCGAAAAAAAACAAAAACACAATTAATTGCTCAATGAAAAGTAGTCATGTAAAAGTTATTGCTCAAATTGAAATAACTTTAGTTGATTTTACCTAACTAATACCCATTTTCCAATGTAAGTCAAAACTTCTAAGTTAGGAAGATAGCTCTAAAAGATCATTTTGCAGAAATATGATAAAACATTACATTGTGCAATTCGTCTTTGTCTTTCGCCTGTAAATAAATTGCATAGAAAATATAAAGTTTATAAAATACAAATTATGAAGTTTATTTCGTCTTTTGTGGCTGTCGATTTACAAAAAGGAATTTATTTGAATTAAACTGATCATACTGATATGGTATTCTTATAGAAAAAATATTTAGGAATTTAACATTTAATCCAATTCAAGGAGAAGTTAGGTGAATAAGGAGTGATTTTTCTCGTATAGATCTGATATTGGTCTCACTCAATTGCTATGATACTATCCATTGTAATCCTGATTTAAGATCTTAACACGGTTATAAGGGGGAGAATAGCAAAACACTAGCCCCAACATAAGGCCTACTTATGTATATTTAAAGGGTCAGCTGATTAGTGGACACTAAAGGTTACAATATGTTTTAAAGGGCTGCTAATAACCTGTTAAGGTAAATTTGGAGTACTCATGAAACCCAGATTTTTTTCCGTTAACATTTACAAAATTATGAGAGCGACCTTTAGACAGAGAGCGATTTTCCTTAGCTAATGAGTGTGGATAATTATCCAAAAAAGATTCTCTACAGGGATGGAAATCATTTATAAGCTCAACTCATTTCTCCTTGGCAAGAAGAGGAGGTGCAACGCCTGCAAGGACGCCGGACAGAGTATAACAGAATGGTTTGGAATCTGTAAAATTTAGAAGTACGACCCTCCTATGGGGGTATAACAGAGGAAGTCCGGGAGCGGAAAAATTTGTAGGTTTGGATACAGATTTATTAATACGTTCATAATAAAGGACCAAACTAAACCTCCGTAAATTGAAACGTAGTTGGAGGAACGTACTATTCACGAAATCGAGCAACTTTAAAGGAGTCCAGGGAATGTAGTATCGTACAACCTTTTGTAAATCCAGGACAGGATTGAAGTATGGAACGGTGGGTAACTATCCCCAAAGTACATTGAGAACTTTGGCCACAGGCAAAATTGGTCTTCCAGGACTACTAGATTTTACAATTCATCCTTGGGCATAGAGGATTTCGAGTCAAGCTTCATAGTCTTGGCATTGATATATATCAACTATGTCCAATCTGTTGTTCCGGGAACTGTATAGGTCGTGATTACGTCATGCGTCGCATTTTAGACGTTAAGGGCCACAATAATGAGAGCCAGACTCACTGAAAATGATTTTCAAATTTATTTACGGATGAAAAGCGGCGGTCCACGATAACCTCGAAGCCCGAAGAACAAGGCAATGGCCCGCACCAGCTAGACCGCCGGACCGGATAGGAAGTAAAATAGGAGGATTTAAGAAAATAGATCTTAAAAACAATGAATGAAGCAGATAAGATTGGTATCAGTGATTTACGCATTACAGCTCAGTGCTACTGATTCTAAATCCCGTATTACAAGAAGACTAGATAGCAATTACATTAATTGTTATTAAAAACTAGTGTTAGCAATTTGAAATATTTCTTTAAACCCTTAAGAATTAAGAATGTTAATGTAGTACATACAACCAAAATAGGAAAATCTAGTGAGCGCAACACACAACTTACCACCCTACTTTGAGTAAAAATAAGCTTTTTCACTATTTGATGTTCTAGACTCTAAGTCATTAGCGCCCGTAATAAAGCAATAGAACAATTAAAATATTTAGCTGGTAGCAACTGAAAGTAAAAATAAAAAATGGTACAATATATTATTTTAAACAATTAATTATTCTATATTTTTCTCGTCTAATATTTTTAATTTATTTATAATAAAATTTTTGCGTTGTTCGTCACCAACGAACATTTCCTTTTACTAATATTTATTTAATTTTTGGGAGAGGGAGAACTTCAGTCCGATAGTTTTTTTTTCTTTCTTTTTTTGGTAAATAAGGATTACTACTTCGGTAGAAAAAGAAAGAAACTAACTAATTATCTGTATGAAATGGTGTTAATTGATTTTTGAACTTTTATTAAATGTAATTACACGAACAATAATACTTTTACAGATAGGTTTAAATATTTATATGACAATTCATCGTTATTTTTTAACATAAGCAATTTTTTTCCACTATTTATTTTTAGTCATTTTTTGAATTGTGAGATAGTTAAAGGTACTATAAAGAAAGACATTTTTCAAAAATTGACATTTAGACAAAAATCGAGATAAAAACTACCTTATATTAGAAAATACTTAATTGTACATAAGCATGAGTTTAATCAAAATTGTTAGAGCCGTTTTTGAGAAAATCGTAAAAATGTGTTTAATCGATGATATAAAGATGCCTCTCGGTTTGCCGATTTTGACGAAAAAGTTGCTGTAACACCCCGTGCATATAAAAACGTTAAATATTTCAATTTCAGTTTCGTACGAGTTTTTGTTTTTGAGCTAGACTGTCAACACACACACGGACCATTTTGAGGGACTTGATTATTTGGACTCAAAGGACTTCAAAAGGTATATTTCCGTTGAAAACTTCATATTCAAAAATTTTCACGATCGCAGTTCTTTCCTTTACTATACATTTCATATGTAGGTAAATGAAAGTAAAAAAAAAAAGGAATATATTTCGGATTTTAAAATTCAGTGGTTGACCCGGAGTGAATAAAAGACACAATGACTTGGGGGAGGGAGGTTGAAAGGGGGTTATGTGAGGAGAGGGGCGGGTTTAGTTGGCGCCGTTTTTACGAGTGATCAAACAGGCGGGACCCTCTCATCAACCAGTTGACAAACAACTTAGCCGGCAAACAGGCCTTATTACATTTACTGCCGGTTGTAAAGTTGTAATTAAATCCATCACCGCTGATTGCCATAGGACTTAGTACTAAAACCTCTTTATTGTATATAGAACCGAATAAATATTGCTCTATGGTTAACCATGTTTGTTACCCCCACGGGGATTACGACTGTTGATTTAGTTAACGGAGGACGACACAAGCGTCGTGGCACGAGCGATTCAAACCAGAATCCAATCTTGAAACATCTAATTCCAAATGGGCATTTATGACACTACGTAATGAATATTTATTTCTGATAATTAATATATATATATATATATATATATATATATATATATATATATATATATATATATATATATATATATATATAAAACAACAGTGAGAAACAATCTGGCAAAGATTTCCAGAAGTAGTAAAATATATAAAACTGATGAAATGAATAATTGAAGTGGACTTACCATAATCTTGATAATTTGTATCTTAAAAGGACCGAGGGTTCAATATGAACTTTCGGTGGTTCAAATTATAAATGGTATCATTAACCGGAAATGAAAATAAAAAGAAACCACTGCCAAGTAGGGTCACTAGAACTTCCGTATTGGAGCCCGCAGGAGAAGACAAGCGCCAGGAAGACCTCCAGATTCTGGAAGCTAGGCCAAACAAGAAGATAGAACAGAAGAACTGCACATCATGTTAACTAGTAGTAGTGTGTTATTAAGCATTCATGCCTAATAACACACTATCGCAAACACCCGTATTGCCATAGTGGCATAGGAGGGTGGAATAAAAGAACTTTCTTATAGGAGTATAATCACTTATATTTCAACAAGTCACAAATGGTGAAGTAGAAGTCAAAACAAAAAAAAGATCAATACTTTTTTATCCACAGGACTCTTTTTGAAATATAACTTAGTCAATAATAGGTTTATGCTGAAACGTTGGGTTATGAACACATTTTTTTTTTAATTCCTGCGTTACAACAAAACTTACCAGCCTTCTGGGAGCCGAATGTTGGCAGCTCTCAATGCTGTGAAAAATGGTGTTGCAGTTGCAACACCAACCCGGAATTACAGGGTACTCCGTGATACTTTTATGTATAAAACAAGTGGTAAGTCCCCCATTAGCAGGAAGTTTTTATTTCACGGGCCCCGCAAGTTTGTTAACCAAAGACGAAGAACTAATCCTTATCCATTCCATTAAGCGGATGTTTGAAGTAGGATGTTGAGTTACCAGTGACCAACTGCGTAACAGCGTTCAGTTTTTTTTTAAGAAGGAAGTCAAGAAAAAATCTCCTTTCAAAGATGACCGGCCTTTGAAAATATGTCTTGCATTATTTAAGGAATGACAATCTTCCGCATTTAAGCGAAATAGTATTTTTAATTGTTTCGAAGACGTTTCGACCCACCTTGCTGGTCTTCATTAGGGCTACAAGGTAAGTGAGAGCGATAGGTCACATATTATTTACTGATTGTGTTTTTGATTAATATTCTTGTTTTATACTTAGTTATGTTGTTTATTTCTAGTTCAGAGTTCTTTAGTTCATTTTCTAGTCAATAAGTGTTTTTTTATTGTTTTGTGTTTTTGTTTATTTTTATTAACATTGACTTGTTAATTGTGAGGATAGGAGTGGAATGTAAGTTTATACTATCTTCTTGAGATGTGTTTCTTAGTGAACTATTTTAACTGAGAACTGTAAAGACAATTAGGAAGAAAAGCCAAGTAAAATTGGCGGGACAATATCTTGTAAAGTGAACTTGGTAAGTATAAACACTTTATCATTGTTTACTCATTTATTGTTTCCTCTCATACCTTCTTCTTCCTCTCATACCTCGAGCTAACGTAAGCCAATCTCTTGCTTAAAATACTTGAGAAACGTTTGCAAAGTGAATGATATTGTGAAAACGGTTATTTTTCAATTTTTATTATTAATGTGAAAGGTTATATGTTAATAATAACAATACGATATAAATTCTCCTTCTGATAGCAATATTGTAACTTTTGCAGTGCTAACAAATATCGATCTTTCCACGGAAAGTTTTGTGATGAAAGAGTGGCAAGCGGATGGCAAACCTTTCAGGCCATTAGTTAAAAGAGTTCGAAAGGCTTCTTCAGATATTTTAGATACAGTAGATGCGGGTAGTACTGATAGCAACTTTCACAGTGCCAAAAAAAATCCGGAAAGTATTAAAGTAGCTTAGATAAAATTAGGGGAAAAAATAGTGCCAGTGTTCGAGATCATATCAACAATGAGATTCAATCTCTTGTTGATATGATTGAAACACTAGAAAGGGATAAGGACAAAGGCGGTGAATCAGCCATTGTTCAGAGAGCAGATACAGAAGCACTTTCATCTCAGAAGGTCTACGACGTACTAACTCGAATAATAGCTGATAGCTCCTTGCCCAAAGTTACTGAACAGCATGGTATGGTATCAAATCGTCCTCAGGTTGGCACTTCTACGAATAAACCACACTCTGGAACGAATAGTTATCAACCACAGGCAGGGACTTCTAATGCCCAAGAACAGGTTAATGTAGATATGATTCCGGCTGAATCTTCAGCTTCCATCGAACCTTTCCGGTAGGTCCTGAATAAAAGGAAAAAGATTAAGAATGCCAAGGAAAAGATGATACGATAGAGTCAAATCAACTGTATTGATTCAAAAGCAAAACTACAAAGAGAGAACGAAGAAGTGAAGGCAAAATCTATTGCTTCCATAGTTAAATCCTTGCTATCAAAGCCTACAAAAACGCCCCGGTCAACATATGTCACTATCAGTGGCCCTGGTAAAACCACGGCTGACATCATTAATGGGCTACCATCACCAGAAGAAATTGGAGTGAAGGCCTCAATTATACGTAAAACTAAGGGAGGCTCCATCTTGGTGCGTATGGATGGTATAAAAGATGCTACTAAAGTTATAGGATGCCAGGGGCTACGTGATAGAGGTCTACAATCCAGGCTTGCTCTGAAAAAGAAGCCTAAACTAGAGATCAGGGGCGTGCCTCATGCCTGGACTTCAATGCAACTCGTGGAATTTTTATGGGAAAAAATTCCGGAGTAGTCGGGCCCCACACCGCTAGTTCTTGTAGACCTTCAGCCAATGTTCTCTACAGTCGCTAGGAATGGCTTCACCAAGAATTGGGTTCTGGAAGTCAACCCAATGGCCAGGTTTGCGCTACTAGAAGCAGGAAACTTGGATGGACGACTGTGGTCGATGACGCCCCGCGTTCTCTAAATGTCAGGGCTATGGCCACACAAAGGCCACTTACCAAGCTGACAGTGTCGTCTCCATTTTATATGCAGCAAGCGGACATATACTGAAAGATTGTCCAAGAAAAAAAAAAAAAAAAAAAAAAAAAAGAACAGGTTGGACCAACGTATATTAACTGCGTGCGAGCTAATGCACCTCCCAACCAAAGGAACCACAAGGCGGGCAGTTGGGACTGCCAAGTACACTTAAAGTGGGCCGGTTAAGTAGTGAAAAAGACCTACTAGGAGTAAAATAAATTGTTAAAATAAATCAGTAAGATAAAACTAGCAACAGTGATTTGTTATGCAAAAAATGTGTATCAAGTCACTGCTGCTAACTCCCGTATTGTCTTAAAGGCAGGGTAGGGAGGAAAATAAAATAAAATCAGGGCTACAAAAGATACAAAATATAAAAGGTATAAGTTCAAATTAAATAAATTCACACGCATACAGATACACACACAAATACACATGTATGTATATATATATATATATATATATATATATATATATATATATATATATATATACACATACATACATGAAAATTCATTGAAGTATGAAAATAAATATAAATATTGATTTTATAGCACATAGACGCATAAAAAAAATGTTATTTTTGTTTTTGAATTAATTAAATTCTAACGATAAGATAAGGCCTTCGGGAATTTTTATATGGATGTTAATAATTTGATAAAAATGGGTCTCTACAGTGGATTAAAAATACACATTTTTTTCTCATTATATACAATTTCATTTTAAAAGACAAGTTCCTTGTGTTTATAAAGAAAACATATTTTTTTCCATCATGGTCATATTTAATTAAATATAATTTCAGTTGTATCTCTTTAACTAAAACTTTTGTTGTAATAACAATTGTAGGACCTTCTGGCAATAAGACTCAATCGATCTTACAGTTTTTAAGTCCATTACTAACGAACGTATAGAACAAATAATATGTAGACAGATATTTTTTGGGCTAAATGAAAACTTAAGCACAATAGTGAAGAATAGAATGTTAAGTACCAGAGGAAGTACAACAAAAGAAGGGCCGGAGATCGTAAACCAAGGTAGCTTACTAACTGAGGAAACTGCTCATCTGAGATACGCCATAGTTAGTGGGCCGTGGAAGGAGGACACAAATCAAAGGAGGAGCTAATGATACAGAAAGGGGACATAAAACCATCCCCCGCGGGCCCTATATACCGGGCCGGGGGCCCCGCTGACAGATGCACTCGGTAACGACAGTCGCACTGCGGCTTCCTCTCAGGGATCGTTTTTCATCTTTGGTACCTAATGGCTCTTAGTCGGCAGTCGCTATACCTTGGGCAGTGTCTCGAGGGCATTAAGGACATACTACACGGCTTCATATAGAAAAAAATATTAATTATATCTAAAAAAATAATTTTTTTTTTTATAGAAAACAGTTAAAACTTCTAGAGATGATTAGGGTAAGGTTACGAAAGTATTTGCAATAAGGTAAGCTTAAATAGTTGTTGATATTTTGGTCGCAGTTATTTGCCTTTACCAGTAAGTTTTAAATGTAAAAAAAAAATTGTAAATTTATAATTTAGAAAAAAACCCATAATATTAAGAACAGCTTAATATAACAATGATATAATAAATTTAATAAAAAACGTTAGAGCCGTTTTCGAGAAAAGTGGAAAAGTGAAGATATAATAAGGCTGGTTTTCGGGAAAAAGTTGGAGTGAAATACTAGGCATCCTTTCGGTTTTTTAGGGCAAAATAAAACTCAATGTATTATACATATAAAATTGATTTAAATCTACAATATATTGACCATTATTTAATATGACTTTTTTTCCATCTTACCAGTAACTACACAATGCTATGTCATAAAATGTCTGGAGTTTATGTAAAAAAAAAAATTCGAAAAAAAAATCATGTGAGGGACTCAAACATTAAGCCTGACAACACAGCTGAGCTTGTGCAAATGATTTTCTAAGCTTGTGTCGATACATTGAGGGCCATAGCAATCGCTCGCACTGATTGGGTGGAATTTCGATCAACAATGGCTTTAACATTGCTAGTTCCAATTTCGTGTGGGCGACCAGACCGTTGAGCATCATTGATGTCAAAATTTCATGAATGAAATTTGGCAAACCAATTTTGACAGGTGCATTCAGTTAAGGCATCATCCCCATAAAAACTGTAAATTTTTCTATGAGCTTCAGTAGCACGCTTACCTTTCTTAAAATAATACAACAAAATATGGAGATAATATTTTTTTCCATATTCAATGCACTAGTAAACACATTACAAAGCTTGTTTCAAAAAGAGCTAACATATATAGTTGTTGACATATCACAAACAGGATAAACAATCCACCTTTTTAATTCATCAGATAAGAAGTGTATGATGGTGACATATAAATAAACAGAAAAACCGAAAAGAATTATTTGCCAGCCCAATACATATCTTAAATATGAAATATGAGTTTTGTACGACTTTCGCTGAGCCTGACTCCACACAAAAAGATTTGTGAGACATGGCTATTTGGATCCAGGCTCAGGCGAATCTACGGGAGGGAGGGAGGGAGCTTTAGTGCTGAAGTCCCCTCCCCCAAAATGGTAAAATATAATGTTTTATTAAAAAAATTACCTCTAAAAGTATTACTGTTCGCTTAATTACATTCAATAGGATTTAAAGCAGCAATTAAAACACCATTTCATAGAGGTACTTAGTTTCTTTCTTTCTTCCGCAGTAATTACGGTAATATACATTTATTTAGGCGCTACAGTCCATAGCAACACAGATTTTTCGGCCTCCATTTTGAATCCAAATTTGAAAAAAAATCTTCCAGTAGTTTCGGAGAAAATGCGCGGACGGACAAAAAATTTAAATTCGTTTTTCAAATTCGACATATTCTGAAACGTAAAACCTCAAACTTTTCAGGGGTTAAATTTTTGAATTTTTTGTTCGATTACAATGGTTCATGGTAAACTAATGTTAAATAGCGGGAATATGAGGAAAAACAATATTTTCGATATTGTGCGGAAATTCTTTATTGAGATATATTACAATCTCTCACATCTAAGGACAATATTAATAGTAATATAAGAGTAGCTCATTCACATTAATTGTTATTGTTAAAATTTATAACGGAAAATTTTATATTGTTAAGCAACGTATCTCACCTTACTAAATCAAATATAATAAAATCATTTGCAATCAATTAACACTAGAAACCGTATTATCTTGGGGTAGGAAGATTAAATGATGACCTTAGTAATTTTCAAGTTTTATTTTCTGGTCAGCAGATAATATTATTTTATCCTTGCCCATTTCATTATCATTAATAATATTTGTAAATTATAGTTGTTAATCTCTCTCAAAATAAAATTAAGAGTATATAATTCCATCCCTAACTGTAATGAAATATGTTTATGTAATGGTAGGCATTTCGTTCTTTCCAAGACTCCCTTGTAATCCTATTTTGTTGGCCGGTCCACATAATTCTTTCTTCTCGTAGAATATTTGGAACGTCGTGAACAGACGATACTTCGGACATGCAATGGAAAGCTGTAAACGACAGAAGATAGAAATCATACTTAATAAATGACTACGCAAATGGAAGTATAGCCTCTTTTATGTAATCAGGGACGAATCGATGCAAAACAATCAGCTGCTCTCCCAGTCGGGGACCCATTTTCCTCCTCTTCCGAATGATTAGATTGAATCATTCTGCGGCAGAAGAGAGATTGCGCCACGTGTTTCCATGAGAGCGGAGAAATATGAAAACGTCTACACGGAAACTGAGTTAGGATGATATGTTTCTTTTATACCCCTCCTTTTGGACCCCCACCGCAGTTGTAGTTGCTTCATTTCAATCCTATCAACATAAACGCTGACGTCCCCGCTGATATGAATCGGATCGGTTTATTGCTCAGCTAACCCCTCTTCCCGGAATCTGGCGGATCTACATATATGGGCTGTTTGTATGATAAGCAATGGTCTTCTATAAATATTTACAGCTTTTCTATTCGTCTTATGGCGGGGGCTGATTTGTGAACAAGCTATGAATGGATTGGCTTTCAATATTGAAGGAAAGGGGATTCAGTTAACCTTAAACGCCCATGAAATTTGAAAATATATCCTGTTTTCCACATACCAATTTATTTTCACCATGTAAAACTGCTTTGAGAAAGTAAACTTAAATAATGGAATGAAAAAAAAAGTTGATATAAATACAAATGCATCTAATTAATCCAACATGAAAATGATATTAAAGATTGGTACTCCATGTATGTTAAGGGTTTTAGCATTAGAAGCAGTTTTAATATTGTTCGTTCTCTTTTGAGCCAAACCGGGACACTTTTGTAGTTTGACTAATTGGACTCGTTCCAATTTGCGAAATTATTCCTTTTTCTCACTTGATTGTTTTGTCGAGGAGAGAATTCATTTTATGTCACTGATGCAGTCCGCAAATTCGTTTTTTTTCCACTCTTTTCGTTTGATGAGATCATGGGTCCGTGAAATACTAGCAGATCAAAGGGTATGATTTTTCCATTAATATATCTATGTTCATGATTGACATTTTACGTCCAATATAAAAAAGAAGTTCAATGAAATATCGAATTACGAAACTTTTCCTTTAATTTTGACTGACATGAGTGGCTGTCGCTGTAGCGCTCTTACTCGTCCTCCGTTGGTTTTAAATCCCAGTGAAGTGGCTGAGGGAGAAGCGTAGGGATCTCCTAAGCCTCCCTTTTCCCTCCACATGTGGAGGGGACATGATTGGTTCGGAGATCACCAGGCTAATTGTAAATAATGTATATAGGTATGTTTTATCTAAGATGTTTGTTTTACTTTTATTTCTATTTTTACTTACTTATGTGTATATATATATTTTTTTTCTTTTTTTCTTATTCTTTTGTTATTACTTTATTTATTTATATTTTTGTATATACGGTATGAATGTACTCTCTGAACTCTATTATAAGTGTCCTTAACTGTGACAAATTGTAATATTTCTCAATAAAGGATTTAAAAAAAAAAAATTGACTGAAGGGAGATTTGACAGTAAAAAAGAGATATTTGCTAATACTGTGAATACTTGATCCGTTGTTTCTTTTTATTTGCCATTAAAGTATTGAAAGAAAAATAATTGCCAATATAGAGTATAGTAAAAGAAGAACGTTATATAAATAACGCCTTGAGACACTCCAAGTGGCGCAACAATATTGAGGCTTGTGAGCTAGGGCGCATTGAGACGCAAGTATGTGGAGTGAGATCCTTTCTAGATATAGCCGGGGATAAGTCAGGGGCCTCGGAGATTTACGAGGTATAAATCTCCCGAGCAGACCTCATTACTCCAATAGATGGTTTGAGAACCCAAGACCCGTTAACCAAACGTCTCAGCTCTTAGAGGGAAATTCACGATCCCTAGAAGGCAAACTAAATCGATATAAACCTTATTGAATTGGCAATCGCGGCAGAAATCGTAGTACAATACAAAACTATAGATAGCAAGAAAAAAAATCACTCTACATTTTCAAATGGTTCTGTAGATTTGGTGTAATTGTAATCAACTGTAGTAAATGTCTTTTGACACCGTGATGTCAGTCCGATGAAGCTGATATTTGGTATAAATGCAATAACGATGACAGTAAAACAACTCGCCTGATTTTGAACATCATGGCGCAAACTTATTACGTCTATCGATGTCTTATAGGTATACAAGCATAAAAATAAATAAATAGAAGCTAGAATCATATGTTTAAAAGGCAGTCTGAAGACTGTTAAAAATATGTTATAAACCTGTCGAAGATTCTATGAGAGTAGTTAATAAGTACTGATTGAAGATGTAGTATATCCAGTATATCCTAAGACATATAATTTCTGTATTTTAACTAAGACAGTATAAATTAATTCATATTGTCTGTTTTAGTTTAATTACTTAAATCTTTCTATTTTAAAAATACATGTATTTTTTATGTTGACATAACTTTATGATGATTGGATAAATGGGTAAAACATTTAATGTGAATTATTAACAAATATAAAAGTAGAGCTGCGGGCAGAAAGTACTCGTAGATATGATATGGGGTTGATACCTTTATGCAGCTTTTTAAAAATTTACATTTTGTATTTTTCCGCAGAATGTTTTTTTTTTTTTTATATAGCTATATGTTTATGGTGAATTTCAAACTGAAATGAATAATAAATAGTATTCGGGCTTGGATTAAAAGTATAATTTATTTTAAATCAATATTTTGATTCTAATGAGTCAAGAATGTTTGAGGAGCTAAGAATAAGTGATTTTATGGATCGACATTTTGGTGAAATAACCAAAACTTTGAATTAAACGTTATTAAAAATAAAATTTATGTCAAACTGTTACTTATGAGAACAAACATTTGTTATTAGTTATGAGTACAAACAAGGAGATATTTATAAATACGGTATTTGTTTGCAAAAAATACCCCATTAAAAAGAGATAAGAAAGAAAAATGGTAAACACGGAAGCCCCCGCCTCTTCACAAGAACCAGTTGCTAAAAAGGCTAAAGTTGAAACGGATCCCAGAGTAATACTGAAACACAAGGTCATCACAATGGTGATACATTCGTATTGTTTAATTGGACATGAAGTTTTAGTGGGAATCGACAACCTGTTGCAGCAAAAGATAATAATAGCCCACATGTTCAACACTTTGAAGCATTTGAGGAAACAGTTAACGGGACAGGTTCAGTCATAGCCAGGGAAGGGTGGATGAAGAACCCATCAAGTTGGGGAAAAGTAAAGTGACAGGCAGTGATGGCAAAGATACCGCAGAAGATATTGCCATAACAATGCTAGAAATGCGGGATATGCTGAAGAAGGTTATAACTGCATTCTCATTAGCCCTTGTTAAAAAAGCAGACTGGATAGGGATAATGACACCTATATTAGCTACACTAGTCTATTTAAGGCTAGAATAGAAGAACTGCGAATGGAACACACAAAAATGCCTAGGGGGAAGGCCGAGGATGAAATTTCCACCTTTGGATTGAATCCAGCTCACGGGATACTGTTAGAAGGTGTTAGGTGGAGTTCCCATATCCGATCTGCTTGTGCATCAGCCTGCCCACCATTGACTCAAGTTTCTGCTATCTGCTACCGTGTGGCTTCTAGACAAGGCGGTGCGACAAACAGACTATGCCTCTAAATGGGCCAGGGCAATCAAAGAGTCTCTAATACATTCACCCACTTGCGCAGACTTGATTAAAACAATTCCGCAGGCTACAGATAATGAATTCCGGAATTTCATGCCTATCCTTGGAAATCTATTACTGCTCATGGGGTCTCGTTAAAACAAAAAGGTAACAGCGCTACCTCATGCCTTAATAAAGCAGACAGCAAGAAAAAACATCAAGCTAGTTAAATCACAAGCGGATAGCAACAAGATAGTGGCTTTACTTAACTGATACTAACATACGTAACTGAATTCTATCTACTGGGACATTGAAAATTATTAATTTTCTTAGAGCATTAGTTTTTGGATATTTTCAGATTTCGGGAAATACAAATTGATAGAAATTTATATGAAATACGTAGTAACAGAAAAAATTGCGATCGTGAAATATTTCGTATCATTAAGTATTGGAATGAAATATTCACTTTTAGTTCTCCTGAGTCCAAAAATTAGGAAGTCTCACAAAATGATATTTGCGTGTCTGTGCGCGCTTGTGTTTTCCAACAAGGCCAGTTCCCCGAACTATTTAAAAAAAAAAAAAATCTTTATAAAAAATTCAAACAAAGGTTAATTTTCGGTAAGAATTATTATAAAAACCAAATTATAAAAAAACCAATTATAATAATATCCATATCTAAAATAAAATCCAACTTAAAAGGAAGGTAATCTCGAGATGAATGATAAAGAGAAGTTTGGTCAGGGCAAAGATAAACTTCTGACTACTGTTCCTTCTAGATACAATGAAATTAGCCAAGAAGCTTGCTCTTTGGAACTGGCTTCGTAATGTGCTTTGCAAGTTAAGTCCCACTGTGCTAGCATTCCGCGAGGGAACATTTACATGGTATCATAATCTCTGAAATTTACCTGTCAGCAGATTAATTATTTCGAGTTCTCTCAGAGAGAACAATAAAATTAGTTCTGCTAATATTACAGACGGCATTATAAAATATTTTATGATTTCAATTATTTTTATAATTAATAATGGAAGAAATAATATATTGATATAAACATAGTATGGGGGAGAAGGAGCGAATCCACGATAGAGAACACTAGTTATTAATCTCTCCATTATATAAAAAAGGTTTTAGAGACGTCCATATTTTATTTTATTTTAATATTAGGGGAGTAGGAGATAACAGAAGCTTAACATATTAGACGATTATTTTACAAATTATACCGCTCGTCATTTAATTACATATGTGTTGCCCTCCTGTTATCTCCTAACTTCCTAATGTAAAAAAAAACAGAAAAAGATTTTAGACTAAACGATTGTACGATAAGTATTATTTTCATCTGGAGGTGGTAGGGTATTTTAATTTCGCATAGGTGACAGCAATTATTTTTCGATCTAGACTTTTCCTCTTGAATAAAATATATTAATTATTATATTATATTATATTGTGTTATAATTATAATGATTATGAAATAGAAATGGAAGCACAATATAAATGATAGAAATAGAAAGATGCCACAAAGTGTGCTCAAGAATCCAGAATATGTGGTTTGTTATCACAAAGCATCTTTTTGAAAATATGTCTTTTTCAAAAAGATAGTCTAAACTATGCTATATGTTATTAATTATAAAGAGGGGTTATCTACATCAGATGTTAATTGTAAAGTGAGATAATGCATAACCTCAAAGTACAACTTAGACATGTGAAGTAATTATAAGTGATTACTATTTAATGTATGTAGGAGAATTGTATTTTTTGTTTCAAGATTTTGTTAACATTATCAGACTTATTTGACTGAATACTCTTAAGATATTGTTGAATAGTCTTTAAATAAATTAATATATGTATATTTAAATCTTTATTGTTTCATCATCTATGTTACCGATATAGCTAGTGACAACTTACCTCAATTGGGATTACTTTTTTGTTTCCCTGTATACTAAATTTCATATAAAAACATTCGTTAAATTTACAGCCGAAAATCTTTCAGATTTATAAGGAAGAATATTATATAAAAATTATAAGCCAGCATAAATTTTCTTAATATGCCGTTTTCTGAATAATATTTGAGGTTGTTAAAAATCTGAACTTTTAGATCCGATTTCCCCTAGATAATGTTATTACGTGCAAAATCATGGGTAAGTATTTGTTTATATATTCTACGTTTTTTTTTTGTTTTTTTTTTGGATATAATCTATTTAAAACAAGAAAGCTAAAAATAACCAGGCACCCAAAAAATCAAGTTCGTTCCATTATACAAAATTATTATTAAATATATTTTTTTTGCATGATGATAAAATTATAAATTTTGAAATCAAAATTCGTATTACATTAGATGATTAAAAAAATAATATTTAACATGCAAGACACGATTATGAAAAAAGGGAAAGAGAGGGAAAAATGATAAACAAGCTTCAATAGAACGACTAGCCTCAACCCGACCAATAATTAATTCTGAGAAGGACCTCAATTTAGGCGGTACAGTGATCAACAACAGTTGAGCTAGCATATCAATTTTGACATATATAATAATAACCAATTAAGGGTACTGAGAACCTGTTAACGTTTAATTTTATAGGTTTGTTAAAGAAATACATTGGATAGCAAGCAAGGAAATGTTTTTGTGTATATGGATCATTTCAAAGCGCTGTGCAACTTAGAACTCACTGGTTTCCTGCTTTGTAATGGTTAGTTTTATCAACCATTCAGATGTGTAAAAGGACAAATTAAATTATTTTTATAAATATTTAAAAATTCTCAAAATATACTTAATATTTTTATCGATCCATTTCTGCATTCACGACGGTGACAGAGAGAAGACTTTTGGCGCTCCCGACAATGACCCTTAAAAAAAAATTATTTCTTAAGCTGTTATATATTATGTAATATTTCATTCACTATTTCTTTATCGATAGGCTAAAATTAATTATTTTAACATTGCTTTGTATTTAAAAAAAAAATATTTCTAATAAACGGCGCCCACAAGATTGGTCGGCGCCCCCAACTGGTACCTCTCTAAGTCAGGGCTATTGCCCGGTTGCCCCACCTAAGGTCATCAATATTATTTTAAAAATCATTTCTAATTTCTGTGTAAAAAAAAAATTAACATTATAATGGTACAATAAAATTTTAAAACTGGTCCACTGTGTGCCCACAGGAAAACTGTGTGTGTAATTTGTCATACAAACTATATTAGTGAGTCCGTACCAACATAAAAATATACTTAAGAATGTCGCTCAAATTAAAAATATTAGCATTGGGGAATACTATTTTTTAATTTATTTTTTTATTTCTTAATGATATCTACAACTGTATTAAAGAAATATATTTAGTAAATTTGAACATATGGATATAATTACGTGAAAACACTTGTTGAGAAACTACCCAATGGTAGCACTCTAATGATATGTCTACATTAGGAGATCACGGGACCATCTTCTTTTCAGACGCCTCGGAGGGTTATCAGGAATTGAAGAGGAAGCAAGGTTAAAAACGAGAGAGTTGGGATGATTCTGAAGTTTATTATGGAAGGATAGATATCTGGATTGGGCCAGATCTGAAACATAAGGTCATTATGGATGGTTTTATTTGTAACAAAGTAGGGAGCATTGAGGATTTTACGAAGGATTTTGGATTGTAAGGATTGGATATGAGAGGAGGTTTAGTGGAGCTCCATAGCTCAACTCCGTAATTCCAAATAGGCCTTATGGACTATTATTTAATTTTAAAAATGATAACAGTTATTTCAGGTCTTCAAATAACAAAATGATTAATTCGAAAAAAAATGCGATTAATCGTTTTTTCTTTTTTTTTTTTTTTGGAACCACCAGCTACTCTTCGAAATATAATTATGCTAAATTCCATCTGATTACATTTTCCTTCCTACCGTAATAACACGGTAGACTAGGGGGAGGGAAGAAGAGGGGGTATTTTCGCCTGTATTTTGCTCGTGAGGGGGAAAGCGAGGAGCTGGCGAGGCGCACTAAAAATGTAAATGCTCTGCTTAAAGAGCTCTAATTTCCTGTTGAGGGAGTAATTAAACTAAGCGACATGTAAACGACTGCTCCACCACTCCTCTATTATTTTAGCTAAGTGGAATGCCACTTTTCCATTATTCCATCAGCAATATTAGACATCGGCTGCGAAAATCATTAGCATGTTCGCTCAGCTAAAGTAGTTTACAATTTCCAATAGTTAAAAACTACCTTAAGGAACTATGATATCGAATATAGAAGGTTGAAGTAATTATCTCTAATCAAGGTCTCTGGATAATCTAGACAGACTGAGGGTTACAGCTATTAGCTAAGATTCAGTTTCAAAGAGATACCTTAAAAACCTATAATTGTGATGAAATTATATTAAAATCGGATAAATTCAAGCTTACAATTCATAATGAAACCTAAAAATCTTTCTACATACTATTCTTTCACTTCATTCAATCAAATTATTGGAGCTTTGTTATAAAAAATAGCCCCATGTCATCCTGTATTTAACTTAGTTTTATATTGAAAATTAGTTTTCGTTTTTAACGGAAACAAATGAATGCTCAGAGACTAAGTGAAAATCCTGAAACATGAATTGCAGAGAACGCTAAGATTCCAAAAAAACAAAAACAGAAGTAAAGACTTTTTTCTAGAATAATATAAGAAAAATTAAGACCTGATCAAGAGATTGCTTTCAGTTTAACCTCCTCAGATTCAGGAGAATAGCTAGGAACAGACTATCATTATCCGACTCATTGACCGGCGGACACATTCTTGGAGGAATCAATCTTTCACCAAGATGAAACAGCTGTAAAAGCGCCTTAACTATAGAACATACCTTGCACTCATCAAGAACTCCACCAAGTCCAAAGTCCAAGCCTCAAACCTGAAAAACAAAAGATGTTATTCCAAGGAAGGAAAACAATTTGTATACACTTATATCATTTTTGGAACAAGTAGGTCTAACTTATGTGTTGTACATGGCACCTTCAGTTGTGATGAAATAAACAAATCAAACAGTAGTAGCCTTAAAAATAATAAATTTGTCAAACGATACAGTGAAACAGATACATTTTTACTTTAGCTTACGGTTATATGAAATAGTAAATAGTATGGGGTATTGCGATCGTAAAAACGTTAGAATTTGAATTTTCACAATACATGTTTTGAGGTCTAATGAGTCCAAATAACCAACTCCCACAAAATGATCTGTGTGTGTGTATGTGAACAAGCTAGCTCAAAAATGAAAAGTCGCACGAAAGTAAAATTGCATATTTAAGGTTTTTATATTCTTGACATGTCACAGCAACTTTTTCTCCAAAATCAGCTTAATGGAAGTGGCACTTTATATCATGGACCAAACACATTTTTACAATTTTCTCGTAAACGGCTGTAACGATTTTGATTAAATTCATCAATCAGTATAAAATTAAGCACTTTTAAATAAAATGTAGGTTTTATTCTAATTGATGTACTCTAACACAGCTTAAATGGCTAATTTTCAATACTAGCTTCCCCTAAAGTACCTTTAATTTTTTTTTTATTTGAAACAATTGACCATTTCACATTCATCTATAATATAAAATATAGTTAAATATAAAATATGAAAGAATTTGATAATTAACTAAAGGAGAAATAAGAGATCGTAACGGAGAATAGTTGTAATTGAGGAACCAAAGGAATACGAGTGCAACGGAGCTCAGATAAGAACACGCTTCTACACGTAACATGAACTAAATATAATAAAAACTCCGACAATATTTCGTATATATACATATGCGGTTTTCATAAATGCTATTGTTGGTATTATTTAAAATTCAATTGTATAGATTACAGCGATATAAATATTAAAATTAGTATATATATGGGTACATATACAAATAAAAATACCCACAATGAAATATAAATCAATATAGCGTTTATAACCTTTACTTTCACTTCCCCTTTGTCTGAAAATAATTATTTCTGCCAAGAAGAGGGCGGTAAGTGAAAATTGTGTGATACGCGCACCAGATTTTTTTATTTAAATGCTCCATACCATGATTTCTGAAACTAACTGGAGGAAACAATATGGTATATCCAGTTATGTTGTATATCGCATTAAATCCTATTTATTTGTTAACCTCCAATAAACAATGTAATTTTAAATAAATAAACAATCTGTATTGTAATGAATTTCAGGAAACCTGCAAGCCTCAATTTGCAAATACAGATATATCAAATTCCTGCAATTCACGATTCAATTGTAATTGTTGAAATAGCCCGAAAATATTTATTGATTATCTAATTCTCTTGGATATGTCCAACTCTTTGAGCGTGTGTATGCCACTTTGGTTCCAAATAAATTAGGAAGATATGAAGATTCAATCTTGTTTTTGAATATTTCACATGGATCTTGATGTATATAAGAAATCTGACTAAAGAAAAAATTAATCATTCTCGTCGTAGGCGAGTGTTTCCAAGTATATCATAGACAGTGAGCGTTAATAATCATTAATTATCATAATTAATAATAAAGAGAAAAAGCGTTAATAATCAATAAATAAATCCAATAAAATGCTTCAGTTAAAAAACAATGGTAATGTTTAACAAAAAATTGCATCACGTTATTTATCTACCCAACTGAAGATTTAATAAAGGTATTAGGTAAATATTTGAAGAGAAGTTCGTTGAGGCTTTCAGTCAAAATACAAAGTAAAAATAGATGAATAATATTTATTCCCTTTGTGCCGAAGTCTTGGCCCAGGTTTCAGCCCTTCTTCAGGGTTAAGCAAAGACATGATAGCATGTGATATAAATATTGAGACATGATATCTACAAATAGACAGATAAAAATTATATATAAATTGAGGAAGTACGAAGTGACGGTAACAAAGCGGAGAGTTATAAAATAGTGGTAGTACAGTTAGGATATAAAAGATAATGGTACAAAGTTAGAGACCTGTGAAATATAGGAACAAACTTAGGAAGTTATAAAATAAAATTAATGAAGTGATAAAGTTAACAATAATAAATTTATTTTATAAATTCCTAAGTTTGTGTCATTATTTCATAAGTCCCTGCTTATCGCCATACTTCACACTTCCTTAATTTATATGTAATTTTTATCTATCCATTTGTATACATAATTTCTCAATATTTTTATTACATGCTATCTTGTCTTTGCTTTGCCCTGATGAAGGCCTGAAACTTAGGCCGAAACTTCGGCACAAAGGGAATACATATAAATATTATTTATTTATTTTAATTTGTATTTTGACAGAAAATCCCAACCAACTTTTCTTCAATTATTTATCGACAGTCCACCACCAATCCACTATTCAGTAAATATATTATTTCTTGTTATATATAATTATTAATATTTTTTTTCCATAAATATAGATGTTTATATAATATATGTATATAATAAATTTATATGTTTCGAACATATATATTTTTTATCACCATGCCATAGTAGTTAATTGTAATTGAGCTAGGTCAAATAGAAGTGGGTCACAATCGCAAAACCCCAGTCATTTCCACAGCTACTCCAATCTCTAGTCTTCAAAATTGATCTGTTAATCTGCTAGTAACCCCGACCAATTTCCAAGCTAAGCCTTTCAGTGCTGTTCGATTATCGAGTTGGCCCCGGCAGCTCCCGCTCCGTTGGAAGGATTACCGACGCACCTCACAGCTCTTGCAGTCCTGAGGGTAGGAGGGAATTTATCATCTTTAAAAGGTAAATAAAAAATAATCCATATCTAGAACTTGAATAAGAAATATAATATAACAATTACGTGAATTGATAATGCGTCGTGGTACAATAATCAAAAATACACCTTTAGTAATATTTTTATTAATTAAAGGGCACGCAGATTGTTTCCACGCGGTAGTTAATAATAATGAACCTTAGGAAATCGAACGAAAAAAAAGTTGACAGTCCATTGAAAGCAATGGAAGGGGAAGGACTGTCTGGAATCATAGTAAGAGAGACATAAAATCAATAATACAAACCATGAATAACATTTAATTTTTAAAAAATCACACATGATAAATACATATATTTGTAGTTTATGAATTGACAAGCATTTTATTAAATGCAAATACAATTTTAATGTAAAGAATTGTTTTATATGGCTGTACTAGAAGAGATAATGGAATTACGAAATATGAAAAATTCAAAAAGTATATAATAAATTTTGAAATTACAAAATCAATTATCATTATTTCTTTAAAATATATTAGGCTTTTTTTTTTATTTAAACATGACTTGATAATGAACCAATGAGGTTCGAAACGTAACCTATGACGTTTAACGTTTCGAATCTGAAAATCGAATAAAACAACACATCCATTCGTTTAGGGTTTTCCTTAAGCAGTACTTGTTTTCATATTCGACACAAAATCACTCGTCGATGATCACCTCCCGAGAATGATTTCCGTGACTCAACATTACCATCCGCCATTTTGTTTCAAAATGGTGCCTAACTATAAACTTAATACGGCTCTATCTTTGCCACAATGTTATCAAACTCATACCAACCTTTGATAAAAAAAAGATAAAAAGAAACTTTCTTACCGCTATTAATTAAGGATACTCTAATGAACATGTTTATAACAATATCGGCGGATCGATTTGTTTATCCTCAGTTTTATACAGCTTCGGTCATCGGTGTGTGTGTAATTGAACTAGCTGTGGATTTATTATTGCACAAATTTACTAGAGAAGTACTCGACGGAATTTGATATAATTGATATGGGATCAACTCGGCACCAATCCGCACAATATCTGAAAGTTTTATGAAAGGTAGCAGGTGATATGCCCGACACATCGATTTTACTATAGACAAGACAGACACCGTAACAAATTTGATCCTTGATGCCTAAAAACGTAAAACGCGAGTGACAATTTTCGATTCTGAGCACAATTTTTTTTTTTTAACCCCTCGCACGAATACAATGCTTCTCTACCTTCGGTAATGAGGAAGCAAAAGAATAATAAAATAAAAAAGGTTCAATTAAAATCTTGAAGAATGGAGTTAAAGTTTAAATGTTAATCAAGAAGCACAATAAATGAAAAGGTACAACCTCGTTTGTCGTTGCTTACGGTTGGTAGGAAAGGTAGCTTTGGCGATGCATTCACAGATACGTTCATAGGCTGGGCCCGTTGTCGTTGACGCTAAGAGGCGGTCTTCAATTAGAAGATGTAAAAGTAAAAAATGTTTCATCAACAAACATAGACGTGCCGTACTGCGTGATCCCTGGACAAGGAGTGAGGCTGTTTGTTTATGTCGTTAATTCTACTCTCTCGTAAACATTGCATTAAAACTTCAAGCTTGACGTGGACGAATCTGACTCAACAGCTTCCTGTAGAACCTCAACAGTATCCATTAAAGGTCTCCGGGAGCCCTAATTCCTTTCCAACGTCGTATCTCTACTTCTAAATATTTCAAACCACTTATCAGTGTATGTCAATATCCAAAAGAGTCTTGAGTTTCGTTGGGGGTGTGGCAGAATAACTAAATCCAATTTCAACATTTTTGAGTATAATCATTTTAGTGATATTTCTAGGCGGGATATTTATATCTGTACAGATACTGAATAAGTTGATTCCAGTGTTGAAATATAGAACTGGAAATAAAGGTATACATTTTCCCACTAGAAATATGACTAAATATATATATATATTTTTAAAAAATCTATTTATTGAATTATAATACAATCAGCCACTGTTGGAGGGCTATAAGCATTAGGGCTATAACTTCTCATTCATAAAATATATACAAATAATAAAGAAATAAATATAAATATACGAAGTAGATAAATAATACTAATGAAGAAGGTAAATAAAAAGAAAAAAAAAACAAACAAATAAAATAAAATAAAAACTTCTAAACACAATCATAACTAAAATTAATGATCAAATATGTCGAAATTGGTGTTAGCCATTCTGTCAAGAAGAAGGCTCATATATAATATTTTTTTTTTTTTTTTTGGGGGGGGGGGGAGTTATTTTCTTCTTCATATAACAGTCGCCATGATTAAACAGTGCGATTGCTAAAAAAAAAGGTGTCCTATTATAAATTATTGAGTTCTCAAATTCGTAAGGTGTTTTATAGTGAAAATGTGGTCAATTTAAGGACATAAGCTTTTTTTAACTAATCACAATAGCGATTAGTTTTAGATATATTATCCTTACTTGGAAGATTTTTTTCTATAAAAAACGAATAAATTAGATAAATTCATAATTTCTGAGGTCACAATTAATTTCTGAGGAACAACCATATCTCTGAGAAATATCAAATTTTGTATTACCTACTCTAAACCTATTTTGGAAATATAAGAGGTATTGAAAATAGTAATTTATAGTACTGATTATGTTTTAAAAAAATCAGGTTATACTATAATATTTCCAGCGTAATGTATTTCGTCCAATAGTAACCTTTCCTCGATTAAAATTCCATGAGACTCTTAAATAGACTAAGCCTCTTAGAAGGAATCCATTGCTCCTTGTAAGAATAGCAAAAAGGAGGGGGGTGGGGAGGGGGACAGTAAGAATTTAAATAACGACTGCCGATTGCTCGCTAAGCCCCGGGTTCCATTATCTTTTTTAATCCGGAGGAGTTTGCGCCTGCAAGATCTGTTTGAACCCTCCTTAAACCCTTGCCTGGCCCAATCTCTGGAGTAATACTTTTATCTGAAAAGGGGATTTTAAATACTTCTAATTAATTAGTCTCCTTTTTTTCCTTCCTGCCTTCCTCCTGTCTCCTCTATTGGTGTATAAATCCTTCCGACTAAGGGATTAGCTGCTCTGATAACATTTAACGGCTAAAAGGATCCGAATACTACCTTAACAAACTCACTTGAAGAGGAATTAAGCTTGCAAAAAAGTTTCGTCAATCCTAACTAGTCAATTACAAATCTTGGAAACATTGTATGTTGTGATTCGGACAACAGATCTTGAACTTAAATTAAACAAACCAAACACAAAGGAATTAAAAAAAATGTTTAAATTTAAACAATTACAGATCTTTAAATTTCACCTTTAAAAAAATTAATGGATTCATTGCTTTGAGTTTCTCTCTTTCTATAAATTTATAACTAAACCACTTTAAACTAAGGTAATCAATACATACCACTTCGACATATCGATCCATAGGTGAGATAGTTATTCAAATAACAACAGATGTTTCTTCAGTGTTATTTAGGATTATGAATAAAACAGTGTGTGGTTAGTTAGAAATACATTCTGTGCTTTAACATCTAAATACTTAGCAACCACCAGATTAAAGTATCTAATCTTTTACTTATTGTGCTATATATCATTTACTATTATTAAATGGATGTATCTCTGTATTTTAGAATCTATTTATTATTAGTTTGGGATTAGTTTTAGTATTTTAGCATATTTTTTTTATATTAGTATAACATTGTATTATATTCAGTTAAACCATCAATTATTAATTGTTTAGACCTTATTCTTATTATTATTTACTCTAATTATTAGTTTTTTATGTATGCAAAATCTTGATTATACTGTTGTTATTATGTTAGTTATATCTTATTATTATTTTTTTATTATTCCTATTGTTTGATTAAGGACAGCTGAAGATTGTAATTGTAAAAAAACAATCTAAGCTGTTGTAAATATTATACAACAGTATAATATGGTATTTCAGAGTTAAGTGGCCGAACTACGAAAATGAACTAAGGACCTCAAAACAGGGAAAAAATTTCGTCTGAAGGTATATCCGCAAACGCTTTGTTTAGGAGATATTCACAATTACGGATTTTATTTGTAATGAATTATTCATGTTACATGAAACAAATAAAACATATTTCTCCAAGCAGTTCGTGAGCACCAGTTTCAGTGCAATGTATGGTTGGGGATAATAGACAATATTTTAATATGTCCGCATTTCTTGCCGCCTCGAATCAATATAGGTACATTTCTGGAATTTCTTAATCATTATTACAATGATTTAGGTGAACATATTCCACTACAACTGAGCAGAGACATGTGGCTTTGATTAGATGGTTGTTCTGCACATTAAGGAAGAGGTCCATTATACTAAATGTTAATTATCCCAATCAATGGATTGGCCGTGCAGGACCAGTGGCTTGGCCTGCACGCTCTCCAGACCTGACACCACTGGATTTTTTTGTTTGGGATGACATTAAACAAAAAGTCTATGCAAGTCCGGTCAATGACGTTAATTCCTTACGAAGAAGGATAATTAAATCTATTGAAACAATAACACATATTCAGTGGCGTTCTGAAACGGCTGCTGTTGAAAAAACATGCCGAGCCTGTCTTAATGCTCATGGAAATCACTTTGAAAAACATTTAATATGAATATATATAACTACTTTATTAATGTTTACGTGTAATTAATAAATTAGATGGAACAAAGAAATAAGTTTTATTTATTTAATATAACGTTAATAATTAATAACAATGAAAATCTTCAGATGAAAATATCTTCTAAACAAAGCGTTTGCGAACATACCTTCTTGGAACTTTTTTTTTCTTGTTTTGAGGTCCTTAATTAATTATTTTCAGTTTGGCCACTCAGCCCTGAAACATCCGGTGTATTATTATTGGCACCGACCGACATATGTTGCTATTTGGTCGTACCAAATTGGTGTAATTATTAAATAAACTGAAGTGTAAGTATGCAGTAAAGAATTATATTACGAAATTGACCATCGTCCTCTGATTCCTTATCTATTAATTCTCTCCAATCCTCTTTTACCTTCTACAATTATTTTTTATCTTTTTTTTTTACATTTTCAACCCTTTCATAAACATAATATAGAATTTTATTGAAGAAAAAAATATATACAATTTGCCACAATCTAGGATTTTGAGTGTTATGGATCTATGTTCACATTCATACATTTTATATACAAATTAAAATCCAATTGAAACAAAAATAAAATGAGAAGAAAACATGGAAGTAAAAATTAAAATAAAATAGAATATAAAATAAAGAAAACAAATACATTGATAGAATAGTGAACAAAGAAAAAAAAAAAATAGTTGTCACACATTCATCCCTATGTAAACATGATATAGTATTGTAAATATTTACAATTTTATTGGTTTACAATAATTTATTTATTTCTTCTATTACATCAGTCAACCATGCACTACGGAAAAACAATCAAGAAATTAGATATATATTTTTTCAACTTTGTTTTTTTTTTTTTTATTTATTCAGATTCTGAGCCATATTTCCAAAATGGTAGAATTTCGATTTCATAATTTTAGTCTTATTAGTTTCTCATATGAAATAATATCTAACTTTCAAATAATCTAATAGTTATTATGAAGCTTACAAGTTGTATCATCCTTATTCATTGGCTGTTGCTGTCACTCTAAGTATTTAACTCTGCAGGGCAATGGTATTTTACTCAGTTACAGGGAAATGGTATTTTACCCATTTAATTTAAAAAAAAAATATGTATATAAAAACTTTAAAATAGAGCTTGGTTCAAACAGTGATCTGAAACCTCCCCGTCGTATATGAAACAAAACTCGTATTGGTATTACACTACAAATAGCCTTTAAATAAAATATTAAGAAAGAATATTCTTCCATTTTGATATGATGATACTTCTATACATTAGATTTAGGTGAATATATTAATGCTAAAATAATGAATAATAATGTAATCGTAATTTATTGTTATATTAATGAATATAATCATTAATAATCTCTAATGATACCATCATTATAAATACGGGATTTGTTCTATTATTAAAGAGAATCAAAAGTTGAACAAACAAGGCAATTAATCTTTATTTTAAGATGTAAAAAAAACGGGGTTTGAATCGGCCACTTTTGAGTTCATCACTAGTGCATTACATTATTAGTTTATCAGATGTAGTTAATTTTTGTTTAAGTTATTCTAGACCGTATGATAGATCAAAAATAAGATAGTACGCGAGTCAGCCATGAAAAAAAAATCTGGTGCGCGCATCACACAACTTTCACATACCGCTCAACTTTGAATAGAAATTATTTTCTGGCCATGTTAGGCTGCTATAAAATTTTGAATTGGATTTTTAACTGAGTTAAAGCTAAAATATTGCAGCTAACAAATCATAAATACTATTAAAATAACAGAAGTCCTATTTATTAAATCACTGGTTGATTATGGATTGTACGATTCCTTGATTATGGTTGTACTACTATTAGTTGTTAAACTGTTATTTTCCATTGCAAACGGAATTAAGAGATTTGCATTGTCTGTCATAGACAGGTTGTCACACTAATTGTAAGTGGATCCTGTTGGAATATCGCAAAGGGAAAATTTATCAAATTAGTCACTATTTTTTTTTTTTTTTGCACTTACATATATTTATCCGCACCAGTCAATTATTATTGACAATCAGCAGATGTGCTGGCGTAGTAATGAGAAAAAAAAATAAATAAAAAGGCTTGATAAGCATGAGGAATAGCAATACCCAGCGGTATCCCTTCCATGGCCTTTATTTACTAACATTATTTAAGCAGATCCCTCATCCAGACCATTTTTAGTCGTCTTCTGGAGTTCTCGGGCATACTAGCTGTGGCCATTTCTTTTACCAGCTGGTTGGAGTGCCCGTTTAACATGTTTTGAAATAGTTTGTAGTACGTTCGTATGTGTTCATTGACTGTTGCAACGTGTAGGTCGGTGTGTAAAGTGCGATTGTTTACGTACCATGGTGCTTGAGTGACTAGTCGTAGTATCTTAGACTGAAAAGTTTGAAGTTTTTTTATGTGAGTTGGTTTTGCAATTCCGTATATTTGTAGTCCGTAAGTTCAAAGAGGTTTTAAAAGATACGTGTAAATACTTAGTTTCTGTCTTGCTTTTAATTTGGAATGTCTTCTTAACAGTGAATGTAACAATTTTAGTCTTAGATTTAATGCGATTCGTTTTTTTCTTCACATGTGGACCCCACGTCATTCTCCTATCGAACGTAAGGCCCAGGTATTGTACTCTGTCTGTTTGTGGAATCGGTATGTTGTCTAAGTATACAGGAGGGCATGTTTCTGGCCTTAGAGTAAATGTGATGTGCTGTGACTTTTGATAATTTATTCACCAATTTAATTTTATAAAAGGGGATATAATGATTTTTCGGAATAAGCCTGATTACTTAATACCTAATTATTTAAATATAGATACATGAATCTGGGAATCTGCTGAACGATAGTAAAAAAAAAAAGAGGATTAATAACGGATCATTATAATCTGTAAACAAAAACATAGTAAACAACAAAAGTCCACTAATCCCAATTTGAATTCTTGAAACAATAAAACGGGTATTTCATATGAAATGAACCAATAGTTAGCAGTTATTTAATGTACATTAATACATTTGGTTATTTGATGTATATATATATATATATATATATATATATATATATATATATATATATTTATATATATATATATACATTTACGGTGAACATTTCTCTTCTTTTTATGTATATCTATTTATAAGGCATGTAATCCATATTTATTCACATCCCTTAATATATTATAAGTTTTTATGCAATGTTTTATTACAATTAAATGTTTTTTTTTGTTTGTTTTTTTTTAGAAATTATAAAGTGACAGAGCATTCGTTCTCAAGACAAGCCGATCCGATATGAAAAGATAGCGGCGCAGTATAGGATGGAAGAGAAGCAAATGAAAAATGCATACGGTCCGGGAAGGTGCTGTTATAAATGACCATCAGCTTTAACGAGATAGGCCGCGGCCTCACCTAAAATCGGGATGGTACATTTGTCTTCTTCATTCCTTGGCTTCTGTCAGGGGGAAAAAAGGAACATTAATTCCTTCATGTGTTCCGGCTGAATATTGAGGGGTTTAGGGAAGCGCTAAGGGAGCAATGATATCAAAGATTCCACGTATATACTTAGTATAGCTATAAATTAAACTCGATTGAAAGATCTGGTGCAGTACGCGTGTCACCCAATTTTCACTTACCACCCTAATCAAAATAGTTAAAAGTAAAAATAAATATCTTTCGAGCTGGGTTGTTTATACATAGTTATGGAAACGAACTATGCTGACTTGACATTCTGAGCAGCCTCCCTCTCCTCTACCTATATATACCCCCATAAAATCCTAGGCTAGTCAGTAAGCAAGATATCTGTATCAGTAGTACTTAGCATGTCATAATGTTCATTGTTTGATTTGTTTTCTCAATAAAGTTTTTTTTTCACTTTTCGACGGTTGAGTTTCATAATTGGCGCCCAAACAGGGACCGCATGCATATTTCATCGCGGTTCTAGACTCGAACTCTGCAGTACCAGAAATCAAGATTTGATCTACCTTTCGAGGATATCACACCTGTAAGAGGCTGGCACCCCGCTCTGACTCTTAGATCTTGAAGAAGGACCTGCTGCTGAGCTGAAATCGTCTGATCACCCCGACAGACATTGAAACTCTTGGAAGAAAATTGTGAGTCAACTTTATTTGAAATCATCAAAACTCATTAAATTTTTTAATTTTATTATTTTCTGATTTATTAATATTTAAATTATATAAATTTTTTTTATTATATATATATAAATTAACATTTATATTATTATATTGTTATAAACATATATGTACTAACAATTTTATGAGTAAATTAGCTGAAAGGTTGGAACAAATTAGATCTATTCGCATTAACGACTGTAATAATTTAGACGAAATGGCAACCACTTTTGCAATTAAATCCGCTGATTATGACCATATTCCAGCATTCAATGGGGATCCACATAATTTGCTTAAATTTGTAACCGTTTGCCGACAGGTTTACAATATAGTCTGCAAACCCGATAACAACCTCCGCGAACTGAATGACCAACGCTTACTCAGTAAAATCCTAGCTAGACTTACAGGAGACGCTGACTACATTAATACGACGTGTGAATTCACTGGGGTCACTGAACTTTTACAATATTTAGAAAATACTTTTAGGGATTCTCGTTCTATTGAACAACTAACATTTGAACTCTTCAATTTAAGAATTCGTCATAAAGAACACCCTCTAGATTTCCTTCAACGATTAGACAGAAGTCGAACACTAATCATTTCCAAATACCGAATTCAGAACACTCCGGAACGAGCAACTATAGTATCCGCTTTAGAGAAAAATATATTATACCACTTTTTCACAAATATGCCTCGACATATTAGGACATATTTGATGACTAAAGCCGGTCTAAAAACTCTTGATGACCTACGGAATCTTATACAAAATGAAAATCACCTTCTATTTGAAGATTTGATCAATTCTGGGAATATGAGGAAGCCCGGGGAAGCTCAGGAAGAAAACAGAAGAGGTTATGATAAGAGACATGATAAAAGACATCATAATAAAAACTATCACCAACCAAATTTCTACGGATCAAGAAATGATGAACGTCGACACTCCCCTAGGAGAGATTATCACCAAGATTACCATAACAGTAATCAAAATAACCACCATGAAAGGAGAGATTACCACCAAGATCACCATAACAGTAATCAAAATAATCATCATGAAAGGAGAGACTACCAACCTCACAAAGAGCAGTGGAAGCCCGAAGACCAAAGAAGGTATTTTCGAGGCTCTGGACAATCTAAAAATAATAAGCCCGCAGAGAAAGGTGAACCATCAAACACAGTCTCAATGCGTACCGTGAGCGGTTTTCAGAAAAACAACTCAAGACACCCAGTATATAAAGTGGAAGAAGAAGACCCGAGAGATAAAGAAATAAGAGAACTTCGTGAACGATTAGAGAGGCTCACCGCAAATACAACAGAAGATCATTTTTTAGAGGACGACCTAGATCGGAATTTCAAAACATAGAAATTCAGAAACTCCAGACAAATAATTTCCATAAATTGCCTTATGTAATTGACAAAAAGGACCGTAAATGGCTACTCGACACAGGAGCACAAAAAAACTATATAAATCCAAAAATAGTACCTGCAGGAGTCAGAAGAGAAAATGAAAATTTCATCGTGTTAACTGCCGCAGGAGAAGAAAAGGGAACAGAAACTATCACCACCGAAATCAAAAACACGTTTTTAAAATGTCCCACTAAAGTTAAATTTTAGTCCAAACCATGACGTTCTGATTGGTTCCGAACTCATGGATGACCTTAACTTTAAAATAGATTTTGAAAATAGACACATTAAATCAGACTATAGTGAATTTAACTTCATATTGAATAGGGACTCCCTCCCGATTGAACTCAAGAAAGGAGAAAATATAGCAGAAATACCTAAGGGAAAGAATTTTTATATAGATTATAAAACGGACGGACTGGAAATACCCCCAGGAATATATAGGGATAAAATAAAAATTATTAGTGATAAAAGCGGAACAGTCAAATTGCCTCTAATGCATTTCCAAGAAGTGGAAATAGTGAACCCACCAATAGATAAGGAAGACAAAAATATAAACGAGCTGGTTAGAGTTGAACATATTCCTCCGCAACATAGGTCTGAATTATTAAAACTGTTGGAACAATATCCTGCCATATTTAAAACAGAAAAAGATGCATTATCAGCGACGGATCTAGTGGAACACCAAATAAAAACCAAAACGGATGATCCAATTTATTCTAGAAATTATAGATACCCGCAGCAATTCAGGGAACAAATAAGAGAAGAAATAAATAAAATGCTAGAAAACAAAATAATTACTCCCAGTAACTCACCCTATAATTCACCCGTTTGGGTAGTTCCTAAAAAAGCCGATGCATCAGGGCAGAAGAAAATAAGAATGGTGATCGATTACAGAAAACTCAACAGTCAAACGATCCCAGACCGATACCCCCTGCCGAATATTGAAGACTTACTCGGAAAATTAGGTAAAGCCACTATTTTTACAGCAATGGATCTTTGCTCTGGTTTTCATCAAATTAAAGTTGATAAGGATTCAGTTCATAAAACTGCATTCAGTACTGACCAAGGACATTTCGAATTCTTAAGAATGCCATTTGGGTTATGTAACGCCCCTGCAACATTCCAAAGGGCGATGAATATTATATTTTCGGATATGCCACATGTATTGGTATACATGGATGACATTATTATATTTTCTGAAACCTTCAACGACCACTTAAAACACCTAAAATCTGTTTTAGAAAAATTGAAAGCACATAATCTTAAAATCCAACTTGACAAAACGGAATTTTGTAAAAGAGAACTATTGTTTTTGGGCCATATAATAAGTGAAAAAGGAATAGAACCTAATCCAGATAAAATAAGAGCAGTCAAGGAATTTAAATTACCTAAAACAGAAAAAGAAATAAAAAGTTTTCTAGGCTTGACAGGATTCTATAGGAAAATGATACCTAACTATGCAAAAATAGCTTCACCTATGACAAGATGCCTACGTAAGGAAGAAACTGAAATAAACCCTGATTCCTACCGTGAAGCATTTGAACAACTAAAAACCTTAGTATGTAGTAGTCCCATAATTCAAGTACCCAACTTTGAAGAAGATTTCTACTTAACAACTGACGCCAGTAATTACGCCATAGGAGCGGTACTTGCTCAAAAGAAAAATGGTAAAGAATTACCAATTTGTTTTGCATCTAGAACACTAAATAAAGCCGAACAAAATTATTCTACAACAGAAAAAGAGTGCCTAGCAATAATTTGGGCATGTAACCATTTTAGGCCTTATCTATACGGCAGAAAATTTTTTATTTACACTGACCATAAGCCACTCGAATATCTTAAGACTTGCAAAACACAAAACGCCCGTCTTATCAGGTGGAAACTGCTTCTAGAAGACTACGAATATGATATCAAGCACATCGAGGGTAAAGCGAACAAGGTTGCTGACCACTTGTCGCGACATCCAGTTGACAAGCATGTTTCAGAGACACCCGAGTTCGACATGTATCATATCGCAGAAGAGGATGACTCATCTCTAGATACCCAACACTCTGCCGAGTCTTCAGATAATAGGATCCTTATCGTCGACGATGGTCAAAGACCTGTCAACGTAGAGAAAAATCAATTAGTCATCATGAAGGGATTTAATGAGGCTAAGATAGAAAAAGTATTTAATAAAAATAGAATTATTCTAGAACTAACTTATCCATATAACCAAAACGCAGAACAACTAGAAAATAAGTTATTGGAAATACTAAAACCCAATACAACTTATGGCGTTTATTGTCTTCCCAAAATCCAAGGAATTGAGAGTGAGACCAACTGGTACGAAGGATTGTATAATAAAGTCACAGAAATTATCAGAGAAAAATTTCCGACTAATAGAATAAAGAAATACTCTTTATTATTACCAGACATAACTGACAAAAACCAACAAAAAGAGTTGATTTTAGATCAGCATATCGGAAAATCATGCCATAGGGGAATAAATGAAACATATTTAAAATTGAAAACAAAATATTATTGGCCAAATATGAAAGACCATATCACCGATATCATTAATGCTTGTGATACATGTAATTCAATTAAATATGACAGACGACCTATTAGACCTAAATTTATGATTACACCAACACCTGAAAAACCTTTCGATTCAATCATGATGGACACTCTCCATATGAGAAATTATTACGTTTATATAATAGCGGACACCTTCTCAAAAAAGATATTCACAAGATATAGCGAGACAGCAAACGCTATTGAATCAATGGCAACACTGAGGAAATATTTGGTCCATTTCCCAAAACCATTAGTAATCACGACAGATAATGGCCGTGAATACGACAATAATTTATTTAGAGACTTTTTAAAATATTTAAAAATTGAAAAACATGAGACAACACCTAACCATCCAAATTCGTTAGGATTACTTAATAGAGCAAGCTCAACGTTTATAGACTTAATCAAAATAATAAATACTCAATCCACCGCGCCTGAAGAAGAAAAATTAGAACTAGCAACAATCGCGTATAACAATTCAATGAACCAAGACTTAAAATTAAGTCCGAACGAAATAACATTTGGAATCGGTAGAGACAACTACAACGAAAATCCAGAAGTTCAGGAATATTTGGTTCAAGAATATCATGAAAAACTTAGAAACACCAGAGAAGCTATAAAAGCAAACATAGAAAAAAATAAAGAAAGATATATAAACAAAAGAAACGAAACTAGAGAAGATATCCCTAAATTACCAGAAGAAGTTTTTATTAGAAAACCCAGTTCCAATAAAAAAGATCCAAAATATCAAAAAGGTAAACAATCTAATGGCAAATTTGAAACCGCTAAGGGTAAAAAGAAAAAATTACATGCAAGCCAAATAAAAAGGCCCAGGAAAAAGAAAAACGATTCAGGAAAACCTACTACCATTCAAGGCACAAATCAGAATGAGTGTCTAGCAGATAATGTGTACGCACAAAAATTAAATGAAGAAATCGAAAAACGAATTCAGGATTTGAGGGTTAATCCCAATAATCTTCCTGTTGCAGATTTTGAAGATGAAGGACTGTTTCAAGTTTCTTCTGATCTTAATTCTTCTGGCTCGGACCCTCCAGGTAGAAACGTTGAAAATCCAGACGCTGTCGAATGGCCCTGGGGCTTCGATCATTCAAATGAATTCGTCGTATGTGATGACGGAATGGTACACTTTCCTACATTACAAGAATCTATCTCAACTAAATGATGAAATCACAACAATAAAAACACATATTAATAGTTTGAAGACAGAAAAAGAATTTAAAATGCTGCATCAAATATTAGATAAGAGGTATGAGAGAATAACAAACCAAATCACCCACCTTATTAAGCGTAAATTTATAAAAAGAGAAAAACGTGGTATAATTAATGGTTTAGGATCTGCTCTCAGTTGGTTAACGGGAACTATGGATGCAGATGACAAAGAAAAATATGACACCATCCTACAAAAGGTTGAAAGTAATTTATATCACATAGAACATAACGAGGAAGCTAGGCTTAGCCTCAACCGGAAATTAACACAAGAATTAAATAAAGATATTATCATTTTAAATAACTTCAAAAATAATATAGAAACCAATAATAAAGTATTAGATTCCACAATCATCAAATTATCATATCATGACCTTTTAGCATATTTAACTCTCATAGAAGCACAATTACAAGAAACAGAAGACGCATTAGAACAATGTAAACTAGGCATGACACACCCCAGCATTTTATCGTATGACGAAATTAAAAATATCAAAACTCCATATAAAAATTTACTAACAAGAGACGTAGAATTAAATTGGTTATTAAGTAAAGCAATTTGTTCAATGTCCGATTCGGGAATGATTTATTTCTTTATTAAATTACCACTAAGGGTTGCCCCTTCGACTGCATATTACATACTGTCATATCCCATTGTCTATAAGGAAAATATTGTAACTATTCCAGTAGAAAATACTTTAGTTATAAGAAATAATAACCAGTTTTATAAGGGAAAATGTTTAAAATATAATTCTAACTTTTATTGTAATTACAAAAGTCTTAGTTTAGTAGAAGATAAGTGTATATTAGAATTAAGTAACAACCAAAAATTAGAACATTGTAAAATAATAGGAATTTCACAAAAACCATTTATTAAACTTATACCTAGCCTTAATCAATATCTCACTTTTAATTTATCTACTATTGAAACTAACATAACAGAAACCATGTTATATCATTTACCAATCACTGGTTTAATAAGCCTTGACAGAAATGAAATATTTGTAATTAAATCTATAGTTATTCGAATCGAAGAACATGTAAATATACCCATAATATCTATGCATAATATTGATAATGTAATTTTTACTAATTATAGCTACGATGATGTAAATAAATTAGACTTAGGGACTCTAAATATAGAACCTTTAGAAGATTATTCTGTAATTACTCATTCTGACATTATGTTATATCTTACTTTGATAATATGTATATATCTGTTTATTCACCATATATTATTTTATTATTATAAATTTAAAAACATTTTTAAAAATAAGACTAACAACCCCACACCTCTAACAAACATTGTAACTCCTGATCACCCACCTATCAGCAATCCCATCGAGCTATCATCCTTTTGCGACGCCAGGTCTAGAGCGTGGCATTCCTACCTTACCGAAAAACAAGCATCCTAGTTCGGAGGACCTCACTTTTTAAGGGGGGAATAGTTATGGAAACGAACTATGCTGACTTGACATTCTGAGCAGCCTCCCTCTCCTCTACCTATATATACCCCCATAAAATCCTAGGCTAGTCAGTAAGCAAGATATCTGTATCAGTAGTACTTAGCATGTCATAATGTTCATTGTTTGATTTGTTTTCTCAATAAAGTTTTTTTTTCACTTTTCGACGGTTGAGTTTCATAATTCATGAACAGACTATTTTGGGGAACTTGGTCATTTGAGCTCAGAGTACCTCAAATCGTTTATTTGGATTCGAAAATTTTCTTGATAGCAATAATTCTCCATAGAATATATTCCATATATAGGCAAGTGAAAGTAACATACTGCGATAAAATCAATAGAACCTTAAACATCAACCGTTATAGCAAGCAGAAGAGTTTCAAACAGGATCACGTAGAACAGTGACAGCGTCAAAGGATCACTGCATTGAAGGAGAAGGCTTAGGAACTCTACCCGAGGAGCAAATTTTGCTTGCAGTTTGTTCCCTTAATTAGAAGACTAGAGTCTACCTGAGTGGGGCTTACCCAGGCTTTATAATGATGGGCTCCGATCCCATAGAACAGAGTATGTGGGTAACTAAAGGCATTGTCAGGGTCCTATTGATCAACCAAGTATGTTTCACGCAATCTTGCGTTTTATAAAAATTTATAATATTCACAGACAGGCAACCAAAACTATTAAATATATGTATATATATATATATATATATATATATATATATATGTTCGAGAATATATTGGTAAAATAGATACATGTAATACAAATAAAAAAAGGAATTTAAAATTACGAAAATATACAGCTTATCATTATGAATAAAAATACTAATAATTATTTTTTTCTGTCGTAACAAAAATATATAGAAAATTCGACATTGGTCTAATAAAAAAACTCCATAAGGGCAGGAAAGGTAAATAACTATTTGCAAAAATGAGTTGTTTTTTTTATAAGGTCACCGTCAAAGTTTCAATATCTAGAAGTATTGGCAATTATTGGAAAAAAGGGCAATTTTTTTTTTCAATAAAAAACAAAATAAATTCACTTTCAGAATAATTAACTAGTGATGAAATTAATAAAAAAAGAAACAGGACTATTTTTATTTTTTTAGAATTTACTTGCATTACTTTTCAGTGTTCAAAGGCTTCACAAAGGCAGGGTCCGTATTAGTTACTCGATATTCGGATTAAAAACAATCACTAGATCTTTTAGTACGACGACTGAATTGAGTCCTATTCTATCCTGAATTTCCCGATGTGAAAATTATTGTCAGACGACAGCGAAAGTGGTCTGAAAGCGACAAAAAAACCCGTTTTTCAAGGTGTTATGATGATTAAAATGTCTATGTTTGTAAAGTCTGACATAGTTAGGCTAATATATTCCTAAATTTTAGGCACGGATAAGAATCCTAGTTTCCAATATATTAAATGAGATAGAAATGAAAAGCGAGTTTCTAATATATTAATAATGCAACTTGTTATAAATCATCAAATATATTTTAGGCGTTTTTGTTGATTTTAAAACATATTTTTTGTTGAAATGAGTCAAATAAGTTATTTCTTAATAAAATAAAAAAAATCATATTTTCATTGGATAACTTATCACTTGACAGATCCGAGAATTTCATTTTCCCATGGGATCGCGCCAACGACCGTCAAGGTGTTACTGTAATCAAAATGTTTTTGAGTTCTCTGTTAAAGATAAATACAAAAATTAGCTGCGATAGTCGGAGATTTTGGTAATTATCTGAAAAATTCAGGCAAGAAACTAATACTAAAAACGAGGAAGAAAAAAATCATACCTGTATCTAAATAAATTTGTAGCTAATATAATTTATTCCTTTCCGTCATAAATTGGAGGAAAAGTATAGAAAGAAAAGAACTGAAAGCAAATGCGAAGGAAAATATTAAAGAGAAATTAAAAAATTTCGAGACTTCTAATTGATACTGGGATAATATTTTCTACTCACTATCCCATGTATTTGGTTTTATCTTCATTTAGTTGGAGGCTAATTTGCTCTTCTTCGCTTACCAATATGCCCAATTGATAGTAATATAGGTAATAGATATTTATAATTGTTTCTGTCCATAACCTTATACGATAAATTTTTACTTTTACAACAAATTACATTCAAAATATATTTTATTCATAATTTAAAAAAAAAAAATATTAATAACGGTTGGTCCTACCAAATAGTTTTATTGTATATTGATTCAGAATGCCCGACAAGCTATAACAAATTCAGTTTTTCAAATATCTTGCTTAAACTGCAAGTTTCCCAGGGTTATTGCCGTTTTTATGACTTTTCCGATTCTTGTGCGGCGCTAGGTGTCAACACTACCCGCAATACACAACTACTGCTTAGCTGGCATACCCTATAGATTTTAAAAATTCATCGTTACCATTTCCGAAATTTTAATATGTTTTGTTCACAAATTAAACAACGGATAGGGGAAAAAATATCAATAATGTGGGTAGATTTTGAGAATATAATTTTAAAAAAATTGTTTTTACAGTATTCTCCGTTTATTTTTTTCCATATCATGCTTAAAATTAATAGTCTTATCATACGTATAGTCTTTTTATAACCGACACACCAGATGATCTAGTTACTCAATAAATTACTTATGATGTACTTTTAAAAAATCGTCCAATAATGAAAAAAAATATATCTTGAAATAATAATATTCCATTCCCTTTAAGTATATAATAATTATAAAATGAAATTTAAAACAAAATGTTATTCCCTAGTTACGGAATGGACTTAATCCGTAACAACTATTAATATTAACTTTTATTTATTTAATCATTTAATGATTCATTGACCTTTCTCATGACCTTTATCAAAGCATTAAGGCACAAAGCCCTAGATAGCAAGGTCAAGCTATTTCTGATAGCTTAGAAATAGTTATCTAGAATGTACTGACTGGACAGAAGACACTTATCAAGACTTAGGGAACAATAACAGTTTTCAGCAAAAGAGCACTTTCTCACAGACCTCATACCAATTCTAAGAGATAAGGATATCAATTCTTAATAGATATAACTTCATTCACACGCTTCCTTCAGACCGACCAGAATTGATTCATCCCCCTACTATGCCTGAGCATATAACAACCATCCTTCCAAGACCAAACCACTCATGTAGTTTATTCTCTTGATGTCTCTTACTGCAGGAGACCTGGAGTGAACTTATGCAGACAACTCATATGTCCATAGTATATTATTCTGTATTTTAGATGCCATTTGTAACATTATGGATAAAACCATTATTTATAAAGTCTCCACTGTCTCCGATTCGTTAACTTCTGAAGTACCTCAAAACGTATTTATTTTAAATTTTTATTTACAAAGGATATCTTACATTTCATGTAGTCTTTTTTTTTAAGAACCCTAATTGAGTTGTTTTTCGTTCCTCTAATATGAGGTTATAGGTATATGAGATAACTAAATCATATATCAATTTATTTGTGAACCATTTTACGCTCTATGTAATTAGCAGTGACCAATATATTTGGCAAATTCGTGCAATTTGTGCGATCATACCATTAGATACATACTAATTCAAAAGATAGATAATAAATCAAACGTTAAAATAAAAAAAGATTTTCGATTACTATATCGAAAAATATTTTGTCCTTAAATTTCATTTTTGACTAATATATATTAGTCAAAAATGAAATTTAAGGACAAATATATTTTATTTATATATATATATATATATATATATATATATATATATATATATAAATGAAAAGCAACGCCGAGCGTGCTTAGCACTTGGATTGGTGACCAACCGATTTGGGCAACCACCAGGGAAAGCCACGATACCAGAGAATCCTCTCTCTCCCCGGGTTTGTGATATCTCACGGTCAAAGATCTACAAGGTCTGTAGCGCCAACCGAAAAAAAAGATATATATATATATATATTATTTCAAGTAATATACTTTACGTTGTGGAACAATTTTTTATGAACAAATTATAAATTACATTTAATTAATATAGTAGTTAGGACAAATAAATAGATTTTATTTATTTCATATAACATAAATATTCATAACAACGAAAATCTTTAGGTGTGAATATCTCCTAAACAAAGTGTTTGCAGATATGTAGATGTTTTGAGGTGCTTAGTTCATTTTGTTCAGTATGGCCACTAAACATCCTATATAATATTCGGGGACGTTAACTATGATAACTGAATGCTATTAAACCAAATTTCCTAAAATCTTTGGGTGCGTCACGTACAAAAGTGTGATGAGGTGAAATTTTTGGAAACCATTTGTAAAAAATAAGTTTTCAGTATCTGAATTTAAAAAAAAAATGGAACATGAGCCCAAAAACAATTTAAAATTCGCTTTATGATTCGAAGTGTGAAGAATTCGTAATTTTCTGCGTTAGGTACCGAAGGTTCGAGCTCGAGATTTAAAGAAAAGAATTTATTGGCAGCTGAAACATTTATTTATTGGTGTAGGCGAGGAGAGGAGAGATTACTCCATACTTTTGACAGGAGGGTGACGGAGTAGGTAGCACTGATATTCCTGGTCGGATGCGAAAGTTTGGTATTGACTAAAAAGTTGATGAATGGAGTCTTTTATCGAGCACTTTCGAGGTGGGGAGGGGATAAAAGCTGTGTATATTAGAGACACCTAATGATTATTTTGAGCAAATAATTTGTCGGATCACATTGAGCAAAGAAAATTGGCTCCTAAAATGTGGTCTAAGGATTTAACATAACTGGGGTATCAAGTTGGTCTGAAACTTATCGTAAAATAATTATTTGTTAGCAATGTAGAATACATATGCTATTAGGACTTCGTTTGGACAAGTGACTCAATTGAGATCTTAATAAAAAGTACTACTATGTGCTTAAAGTTTGTAGAATTTCTTTCTGGAGGGAGGGGAAAATCTAAGCAGGGCGTTCATTTGGCCTCGAAAAACCCACCTACTTGTACGGTCCGGTACAATCCGGCTTCCCTTCGGACTTTTTTAATGAATGAATAGGTAGCGAGTCGGCACATTAATTCGCTCCGGCCAGGCCGCGCCTTTTAAAGTCCAACGGCTCCGTCCTCGGTCATAATTATTATCAATTATTTTCGATAAAAGTTGCCTTATTGTCAATAAATTGACTTATTATGGATCTGTTATCAATCATTTAACATCACCTTCAAAGAAGAAGTAGTCTGTAAGGAAGTTGTCAGGTGCCAACCGATATTTCCGTCGAAGAGGTTTTTATCGCGATTAACCAGAATTTAGCATTTAAAAAATCTAATTACATTTAGTAAAATGACTAGGAGCGTAGCATTTGGTTTTACAATCGGAAGCATGAAAAATATTTTCATCGGTAAGTAATCAATAATCAAATGTTGACATTCTTTTTATTGTTCCTTGAAATTGCTATTTATCTCCACAGCCAGAAAAGAAGTGTTGAAATCATGAATATAATACATTCTTCCCAACTTCTTTCCGTAGATAAAAAATGTACGCCAATGCGATGGCAACAAGCGGTACTGTAAGCTAATTAATTAAAGCAAGTCACTTCTAGCAACTCTAAAAAATCGACAACGTAATGGAATGAAAAATTTAGCTTTATCATTTACCATGGGGCTCCACTAAACCATCAAATTCCTCTCGTATCCAATAACTACAATCCAAAATCCTTAATGCTTCCTACTTTCGACGTTATCAAAAAATAAAATCATCCATAATGACCTTAATGTACCACATGTTTCCAATTTAGCTCAATCCAGATACCTGTCCTTTCATAATAAACTTCTGAACCATCCGAACCCTCTCGTTTCCAAACTTGCTTCCTCTTCTATTCCTGATAACCCTCCGAGGCGTCTGAAAAGAAGATGGCCTTGGGACCTTCTAATATAGAAATATAATTGGAGTGCTACCAATGGGTAGTTTCTCTTCATGTTGTACATGTCATATTACTTGTTCATATTTACTTGTTGTATTGATTATTAATTACAGTTGTAAATTTCGTTAATAATAACAAAAAACAAAAAAATCATTCACCAAGTTCTAGGTATTTTTAAACTCTTCGCAAAACAGAAATAAAGTACGCCACAGTACTTTAAAAGAAGTAAAGGAAACAAGAAAAAAAAATATTGTTGCGCAAAAGAAATAGAAAACTTCTTAAAATGCAGTGTCACTGCTGAAAAAGTAGAAAATGGAATAGATATGTTATAATATAAAATTCACAAAGGGTTTTTTAAAAATAAAAATTATATGAAACTGCAATTAAAAATTTAAAATGAAGTTACACATCATTGGGTACAGAAACTGTCAAATATGATAAATGGATTCAAGAATTCAAAATCACAATCGATTCAAACATTAATTAATAATAGTATCAACGAACGAATAGTCAGATACAAATTTTTAACTTGAACTCGAAAAGATTATTCAATGAACTAGGAGAGATAGGCACGAAACCGAATAGCTTTGATCATACCAACCGTCGCTGTGATAACCGATATGAGGTTTATTATTTATTTTGTTTTATTTATGATATTTAAAACTTTATTAGGAAAGAATACATTCAGTAAATGTGATAAAAGAACAAACACTTGTTGAGAAACCATCCACTGGTGAAACTCTAAAAAAAAAATGTATTTACAATGGGAGATTTGGAGGCCATCTATTCAGACGCCTCGGAGGGTTATTAGGGATCGAGGAGGAAGGGTTATCTGGGAATGGGCCGATTCGGAAACATAAGGAACATTAAGGTCTTAATGGATGATTTTGTAAGTGACAAAGTAAGTAGCATTGAGGATTTTACGAAGGATTTTGGATTTTAAGGATAGGAATTCGACATGAGGTTAAATAACGAAAACATTACTTCTACAATCTTAAGTCCGAGAATATTGGTCTTCATCGTGGTGTTGTGATTGTTATACGCATTTGTACATGATGTATAAAGAAATAATACCAAATTGTTAATGCTTCCTACAATAAAATTAACCGAAAGCAGACTTTATACAAGTCCAGTTTCAAAAAATGCTCCTCGAAGAATGTGTAAAACGATTATATGACCACATAGTGATTGCTGATTTAAATATTTGGGACATTGCTCAGCACATAGCAAAAAGTAACTGAACTTTGTGTAATTAGTCAAAAAGATAACATTTAATGTTATTCAATCGGAATCGAACTCGTTTCGATACAGGGGAAATAGTGAGATGATTTCGATCACCTATCCATAAAAGAGACAAGATCACGTGATGTAGTATTGGACTCCATCACTTCCAATCAGAAGTCTCTTGGAAAACGAATAAGGTAAACTACGGAAATTCTCTTTAGAAACGACTACAAGCAGCCGGACTGGGATTTATACTGGAGTCGGTTACAAATTGTTCCAATACTGTCATCAGTAGATAATATATACAAGAAAATTATAGTCTTCCCTTAAACCTCAATGGAAACTGGTGACCAAGCGATTCAAAAGTTAACACCATTCACAACGGGTGTTATATCCCGCCAGAACATATTCTACAGCTTAAAAATAAATAAGGCGGGAAAATAGATAGCACTGGACAAGATGCAGTAAAATTTGTAATAATATATTACTCTTTACCAGTAAAAATGATATTTATACTGTTAAAGAGCGGTACAGGAGTAATAGTATAGTTTTCTAAGTTTGTAATCTTAAAAAAATATTTAAAAAAAAAACCCAAAATGACTTTTTTCACTACCGTCCGATAATCTTTCCAACTCTTCTGGAAAAAATATTTGAAAAATTCATTCTAGATTACATGAATGATTTCTGCCAAAACGAGGAATTTCTGTAAGAGCATGTAGGTTTTCAAAAGCATTTGTCTAATAATACATATTTAAATGAAATCGGCTTACTTTTTTTTCTCCAAGACTGAAAATACTTATATCGAAACATATTTACTTTTTTTTTCTTCTACAATGATGTTAAAAAAATTTATATCAAAACATTATGAAAGTATCATTAACATTTTAAAAAAAAAGAAATTAAGCTTAATCGATGGCAAGGGATAATGAAAGATTCCGAAAAAAAGGAAGATATAACGAAGGCAGGAGTAAGAACTTGTTGAGAAAAGCAATAAGTTACAAAAGAACCAAGGCCCCTTCATCCTTGATTACTTTTTTCTCCTTCATCTCTTCATCTCGTATTTTCTTACTCATTTTTATTTTCCAATTATTTCGGGAGGAATATCTTAATTAAATGAATTTTAATATAAGTAGGAAGAGGAGAGGCAGCCTCAGAATCATCAATCAAAGGACTTAGCTGTATAAGTAGGGACTTGGTGGTTAAGTAGGGACCCGGTGGGACTGCTAAGACCCCGGACAATGTTATTATAATCCCGATCTCACTAGCTCTAATTATAAGTTAAATATGGGGCGGTTAATATGCATGAGGTGGCGTCTTCTCAGACCCCCTCCAACACCGTCAGAAATATTAACACCCTTGTTAAAGGTTTCTTTCCGAATATCCATAATAACCCCCTTAACTAGGGTAACTAATTTTGACATTATACTCCATTTTAAGTAAGCATTAGACTTCCTTGTAAACCTTTCAAATTATTGGTTCATTCCTCAGGGCTGGCGGTAATTTTTCTTATTACGCATTCAGAATAGGAGTCTTATGTGAAGGACAAGACACTTGTTTTAGATGAAATTTTAGAAACAATTTGACACAAAGTATGAGCATGTAGCGAATAATATCACCCATGTCAGTATAACATTTGTTTCAAATCAACTCTTTCTCTTTTTTGTGAATAATATGTGACAGAAGAAAACAAATAAATTCTTCCTAATGTGAAGTATGATTTCCTTATGGCGTTCTAAATTATATTCAGCTTAATAGTTCAACAACAAAGATGTGACAAAATGTTGAAGTTATTGAATTGGTGCGTGCAGAAATAACTTCAGTAAAAAAAAAATGTAAAAAATAATTTCCGATGAAAAGAAGCTTAGAAAGGCAAGATGTGTGTTGAGTGCAAGAACCAAGTAATTCTGTTGCGTAGTTCCGTGAATACATGACGTCTTTTTCGGTGGTTGAGCGCAGAAATAACATGAGTCAGTGACTAGCAGAGATGGGCATATTTATATTTAAAAAATAAATACGAACACCATCTATATTTAAGGTACTTATACTTATATTCATAAAAAGAAATATGAATACAAATGATACGGATTTCTGGCTGTAAATATAAATACGGAATTATTCACGATTGTAAAAGTGAATATGGCTGTATTAAAACCAGTAAAAGTGAATACGGCAGTATTGACGTTTATCAAAATGAATACGCTTAAATTTACAGAAGTGAATAGAAATATTTCCACACTACCTTCTTAATGAATACTGTTATTTATTCAAAAATATTTTTACTATATGTCTAATTTTATTTTTCTAACTAATATTATATTCTTTGTTTACAATACGTTATGTTAATTATGTTACGATGTATTATGCTATGTTAATTATCATTCGTAATGTTTGTAAGTAATATAAAATCCTGAGCCTTTGTATTTACACTTATAATCAAATTAAATTGTAAAGTAAATTAAAATTAATATAAATTGTTGTAAAATAAATTGTTAATTAAAAAATATAAACTTTTAATGAACGGTTACGTTTTTCCAAGTTTTCAGCTGTCTGTAAAAAACAGTTGAGTGCAGAAACAGCATAAGTTCGAATCAAATTTTTAATTTTCCTGAGCCTAATTTATATCGAACTTAGGTATTTTTTAGACAGCAACATAAATGCAGAGGAAAAAAAAAGTTCAAATATTTGAACATTTGGAGGAGTTATGGCGCTTTTGTTGAAAAAAATTTGAAATTTATGACTTAGGTGGTATCTGGACTCACCGATTCAATTACTACATACCATCAAAGTGGTATAGGTATTATTATATCTAGAGCAGGCATCCAGTTAACAAATCTTAGAAAAAAAGGTAACAAATCAGAAGATAGCAGTCAAGGCCGTCGCTTAGGTTGTAATAATGTAAAATAATAGAAATTTTATGAAGCTCACCCTCGTTTCCGAATTATATTTATACTTTTATGAGAATTATTATATCACAGCATACCTTTGGAATTCCACCAATCGCCGATAAATTTCAAATGTAATGTTTCTATAAGCCATTGGAACTTAAGTTAAAAATAAAAATTTCTAAATAATAACTTGTCATATATCAATATCAGAGACGTAAAATCCGAAGCCAAATGGACCCTCCAGTTCTTCTTTATATGGAAGTTATATATATTTTTTTTCTTTCAATAAATATTCCTGAGGGCTCACAAAAAATAACAATAATTATTAAAAAAAATAGGAGGGAATAAGAAGTTTTGTATTGTAAGACAGATATATTACAATATAGTAGTAATAGTTGCATAACCATTCCAGCAACTATTGGTAGTTGTTCAGCTGCTCTTTATATTTGTTAATTTGTATACCTATAATTTAGAATCTACTTGTTTTAGATATTTTTCATTTACTTTTGTTACTATATCGTACCTGTAACGTGAAATCCTACCTGAAAAAAAATCATTACTTTTAGATTTCGAGCTCAATACTACCATGGAACTTCGGTCAGGGAAGAAATAGGCTAGTTATATACAAGTCACCAACTAATTCTAGACAGGGGATGCAAATCAATCTTAAAAAATAGTAATCGAGCATTGAAGAAATGTGCCGCATGTGACTCTTGAACACTTAGAAACCACATACTTCTTCGTAACCTTAGTGATTATCCTTGAAATCATGAAAGACAAGAAAAAATATTACTTCAAGGATTTGAAATAAAAATAGACTAATCTGAAATTCATCTTAAAAATATCAGGATGTTCTCACATAATAACTTCGTAAATAATTATTTTTGCAATAAATTATGTTACAACTGTATCAATAAATAAAATACAATTAGTAAATTTGATAACAGAAAATAATAACATGAACTCACTTGTTGAGAAACTACCCACTGGTAGCACTCTAAAACAAAATGTATTTACAAAAGGAGATCTCGAGGCCAACTTCTTTTCAGACACCTCGGAGGGTTATCAGGGATATAAGAGGAAGCAAGATTAGAGACGAGAGGATTCGGATGGTTCTTAAGTTTATTATGAAAGGATTGGTATCTGGATTGGGTCAAATCGCACACATAATGAACATTAAGGTCATTATGGATTATTTTATTGGTGACAAAATGAGAAGCATTGCGGGTTTTCCAAAGGATTTTGGATTGCAAGGATTTGATAAGAGAGGAATTCGATGGCTTAGTGGAGCCCCAAAGCTCAACTCCGTAAGTCCAAATAGGTCTTATTGTAGTCATGTATATGAGTCTTTTGTAATTAACTGAAAGCTGAGAGCGTTAATTTAAATTTAAAAAAAAAACTGCTAGTTTAGTGGCTTAAAATTGTTTGAAGGCCTCTCTTAATAAGTTCAACTCGCTTTTCGTTAATATTTAAGGATAGACCTATTATAAAACAGCTTTTCAATTAAAATTGTAAAAAAAATAAATAAATAAAAGGTAGTTTGTCACGCGCGATGATACATAAAGTTTGAATCTGTATTAGCAAGGAATGGATTGGTATATTACCATCTTTTGGTGGAATATTGCCATAGCGTGTCCTCAACGTTATGAGAATTCAAATTCAAATTTAATCATTAATATACTGTTAGCGCTGTGTAAATTGAATAACAAAGTTATGTTAATGAGCGTTCACTTTGTCTCCTCCTCGATTTCCCTCCATATGACAGCCTTCAGGATGTTGGCCCCGCTTTCATTCCCCTTATACATTATACATAGCCTTGCAAACGGTTGATTCCTTTTTTTATTAAGTTTCTGCTAATTTATAGTTATTATTTTAAGATACTTTGATATTCATTTATCTAAGGAAAATTTGAAAGTGTTTATTTTATAATTTTAGATTTTCATATTTTAGAAGATTTTACAGGCGAAAGGTTTTATGTTGTGAGCCCGAAGCATTATAGATCAAAAATCAAATCCACGGAAAAAAAAAAAATCAAAACTGTAAGTTTACTGAAGTACTTAAGTAGTTTAGATTGTCTAGGATACCCTCGGGTAATTAAGGAGCATCGAAAAAAACGAAGATATCGCAGTATAAAAGATGACAAGACTAAGGTCATAAGAAATCCTTCTCGATGTGTTAAATGTGCCATAGGCTATCAAAGTGCTTCCTGAAAACTGGCAGCACATCGAACAGCAAGAACCTACCATCTTCAATTTTCACCTCCACCTATAAGTTTCCAAGGATTCCTCACTCTTCAGCAGTCCTTCCAAACTCAGCAGCCAATACAAAATCAGTCTTGGAGGAAGCATTTGCCAGCTTAGCAGTGATCTACACAATTTTTTTTTTATTATTATTTCTTAATGATATTTTAATGATAATAATGATATTTACAACTGTATTAAATAAAGACATCTAGTAAATTTGAACATATGGACATAATGACATGAAAACACTTAACCAATGGTAGCACATTAATGATATGTCTACATTAGAAGATCACGGGACCATCTTCTTTTCAGACGCCTCGGAGGGTTATCAGGAATTGAAGAGGAAGCAAGGTTAGAAACGAGAGGATTGGGATGATTCTGAAGTTTATTATGGAAGGATAGGTATTTGGATTGGGCCAGATCTGAAAGAAAAGAAAAATTAAGGTCATTATCGATGGTTTTATTTGTAACAAAGTAGGGAGCACTTAGGATTTTACAAAGGATTTTGGATTGTAAGGATTGGATACGAGAGGAATTCAATGGTTTAGTGAAGCGCCATAGCTCAACTCCGTAAGTCCAAATAGGCATTATTATAGTCATGTATATGAGTCTTTTATAATTAATTAGAAGTTTAGAGCGTTTGTCTTGTCTTGTCGTTTCATTCTAGTATGAGGATTCCAAGTTAGTCGTTTATTCAGGTGGAGTCCTAGGTAGCGGATTTGCTCAACAGGGATAAGTGGAGTATTGTTGAAGGAAACATCTACACAAAATAAACAGTATATTTATGTAAGAGGCGGGAAACTACCCACCCCGAAACTGAAAATAATCTCCTACAAGAAATGTTTCAATTACTCAATGGTGTGAACTCCCTCATCTAGCCCGTTTTTATATATATCCTCCGAATGGCTGCTTTACTGCTGACTATGGTTCATTGCTAATCCTTTTATGTAACGAAATAGACACAACGGACAGACTATCACTCTCACACAACCATGCACACGTATCAACTACACCTGTCCACTAGTCTACACTGTAGTGCTTATATTTCGTTGCCTAAAAATATATATATGTTACGAGACTGAATGAAAAAAATATTAATAAACCGACAATATGGGAGATTGTTTTAGTCGCAACTTAATGAAACAAGCGATATTCTGGAAATTTACCAGTGAATTTAGCTTTATGGCAACAGATTGTATGGAAACCGGTTAGTGGCACGATATATATATTTGATTAGTTAATTTAGGTTAATTATCTCAATATTATTTAAACAACATCCTTCTTTTGGACCTGATTTGTTTTGTTTTGAAGAAGAGTTTTTGTTTATAAACAAAAATTTTATTTCAATAAGTTGTATGTTTTGATTTGATTTTTTAAAAATTAAATTTTGTTATCGTAGTAATTAACCAATATCCCAACAACGCTATACACAAACATGAGACGTTGTCACTGGCTTCTGTTTATTTTCCTCGAAGATATGTGTAACTTACATATTTGATGTGTAACTTCTTCGAATGCTTAGGGCGGTGTTTCAATTATCCAGTCGTAGTTAACGCTTCCAACGCTCAACTTATGTTTGTAACTATTGTGCTTATTCTGTTACCTCATTTGATTTTTCCAAATATGGATACTATTTCAAAAGGTATATATTTTATAATATTAATACCAATGGAATAAAAGTTGAGCTATTTTTCAGATAAAAATTAAGTATTTTACTCTTATAATTTAGAGTGAAAATGTTAAATATGATATTTCAAAATGCCATAACTTATGAGGAATCTCTCTACACATCAACATTTAACTAATTATATATTCAGCAAAAGATTACAGTTTAAATATTTCATACTTTCAGACTCTGGTTTTTCTTTCAAACCCACAATTTCAAAAATTGTGGTCGTAAGAAGCACCTGTTTTAATCATTCGAAGAATAAAAATACAATATTGATGAACCTAAAACATTCTAAAATGAATTTTAGTAAGTTTTTAATTTACTTATACAATATAAAAATACTTCAGAATATTTTAAGTTATAAATTATACGTCTCACTTGGAATCCTCATACAAGACTGAAACGGCAAGAAGTTGCTCAACGTTTCAGCTTACTTCTAACAGTTACTAAATAAATTTCCAATTAATTACAAAATACTCATATACATGACTAAAATAAGAACTATTTGGACTTAGTGAGTTGAGCAATTGGGCTCCACTAAACTATCAAATTTCTTTAGTATCAAATCCAAAATCCTTAGGAAAATCCTCAATGCTCCTTACTTCGTCACAAATAAAATAATCCATAAAGATCTTAATGTTCCATTTGTTTCCGATTTGGCCCAATCCAGATAAACTTCATAACCATCCGAATCCTCTCGTTTCTAACCTTGCTTCCACTTCGATTCCTGATAACCCTCCGAGGCGTCTGAAGATGGGGCCTCGTGATCACTTTATGTAGACATACTATTAGAGCGCTACCAGTTTTTAGTTTCTTAACAAGCGTTTTCATGTGATCATATTCCTGTGTACACATTTAATTGATGTATTTATATTATAAAACATTCGCAAATATCATAAATAAATAATTTTAAAAAGCTATAAATTAAGCGATATTTGGATCTATTTCCCCAAATCTCTAAAATGATGCATACCAGTTATAATTACATTAAATCATGGGCCCAATAAGAAAATTAGTCAGTAGGACACATTTAAACTGTTGAGCTACATGTTTTAAAGTTAAGACCGAATCGTCTAAAAGTGGCACGGTATTATTTATGAATAAGGACTATTTTTATTTTGTTGTATGATCTCAGTATACTTTGCCGTACAACATAATAAAAAGCTGTAGAATTTAGTATTAAACAGTTTATAAATATGCATAACCTGTGCAAAACTAATTTACAGCAGAAATATAAAAATCTAAAAATGACATTTACGTAAAATTAATTTTAAATTAACATTACTGTTCATTAATAATTTATATTTGTGAATTTATACGATTAAATATTTGAAGAGACGTGCAAAAAAACCTTTATTGTGCGCGGAGTGCCCGACACTTAATAGAAATTTAAAAACAACAATACAAATTAATTTTAGCCCATTAATAAAGCTAATAATTATTGATGTTACAGGAAAAGAAGATAATGATTTTCTTTAGTTTCATTAATATTATTAATCTCTGAAAAGGAAAGAAAAATGAGCCAACTTAGCAGGAATCCATTATCATTTACTTTCTGAATCTGACATTCCTCTAAAGTACAGTGACAATAAGACATTTAACCAATTCACAAATCCATATATTTAATAAATAAATAATTAAAAACGAAGAGTCTGATCGTTATAAATTAACGAAAATGAATGATTACGATGCGTAGATTGTAAACTCATTTCATTTATACTCCTCAGATCTTTTTTAAAATGGCTTATGAATTACATTCAATTTGAGATTATAAAATTTCTAATAATCCTTCAACGGGTCTCTATTTAAGAGGAGAAGAGTTACCAAATTTATACATAAAGTACAATATTTTATAAATAATATCTTAAGAGTTAGGGGAAAACGAAATGACTATCAACTTTGAACCGAATGATTTAGAACCGGCTCCTAACTAATGGTCGAATTATAGTTAATGAAGGAAATATGCATTTCGTTATTTTCGATAACCATGATACCGTCAGTATTTTATAAATCGTAATAAGTATACTATTTTTATTTGGTATTATATATATATATATAAAAGTTTTAGTTTAAATATTTAAGGAATCGATACATCGTAAAAACTCTACTTGAAAGCAGATGTTACTACGGCTGGAAAGCCAGTTTGGAGCAATTAGAATCTCAAATACTTCTTGTTATTCTCGCATTGCAAACAGAGTTAGATGGGGAATTAATGAGAACCGAAACGGAGAAAAAAAAAGAAGAAAAAAACGGAGCGAAGAAGAAAAGGGCCCAGCCTGGGTTATAATATCGCAATAAGAGCAGTTGGGTGTTTTTACTTAGCTAGCCTTCATTCCAGATTAAGTAACATTTCTCTGCACAACACTCGAAGTGACTTGTCCTCTCATTTTATGAATGACAATGCAGCATTTTGCTATAATACGCAGGTTTTGTTTTACAGCAACGAACCCTTTAATGTTCCACGCTCCGGTACCATCACAACCAATCAATCATAAAGCATTGAGGATGTTTACGATATCTTCTTTAAAGGCTGAGGCTTGGCTCGCTGAACTTTTCTAAAGCAGCATGCAGTGAATAGATCCCTAACCCCCTCCTATTGGCGCTTGCAACAAAGCTCCATAATGGAATGAACTTAAACCTTTTGTTTTCGTGACCTTTCATGCGTGACCTATTGACTAAGCTTAAGGATCAATGCTTCTTTTCCTCGTTGTATATTTAGATCTTAACGGCGTGCCTAGGCAAGAAGGGGCTGGCGCCGAGATAAGAACTTTCAACTTTATCTATATTCAGAACTTTCTATTTATTGAAGTAGGAGACGATTATTTGGTGATGATATCTTTCGGTTGCTGGAAACTTACTTTTATTTAATACGCGAATGGCATGAAACCAACTTATTTTATGTTTCTTGATATAATAGTTTCTATTGTTACTTATCGAAAGCCACGCTGGGAAAACCGGAAGGTACAATTTTATTAGTTTTTGTAGTCAATAAGCGCCTCACGCGTTTTCAGAAATACAAACTAAAAGCATTATTAAGAGCATTGATACTTGGCATGATCTTGAAAAAAGTTAAACGGAAAGTTAAGATTTATTTCGTCTCATGAATGATTTTAGTTTTTGTTTTTTGCACTTAATGGCTTTAGAAACAAACGTGAGTGTTAATAAAACAATCACTTAAAAATTATGCCAGTAGTTAATTATTGCTACTTTTTTTCCCTCCTATGTCTTTTCTGGTATGAGAATTTATTGCCGGAAAAGAGAGGAGGGCGTGGAATTAATGACAAAGTTAAATACTTCCATTAAATAGTTAAATACTACTGGAACTTCAGGTTGTCAGGCAACGCGTGTATTGCAAATGCGTTAGCCAGCCCGCCACCCTGTTCTCTTAATAGAGAAGAGCTTATCTGCAGAAGATCGCTGCTTCTGAAAGTCGATTTCCGAAGTCAATTGTAATGGTACAATGACGTCAAAAATAAACAGGAGTCGGCGATGCAATCAACCGTAAATTTCTTTCTATTCACACTGTCCTGAGGAACAATCACAATCCTGAAGTGTGAGTTCCGGTCTTATGTCTTCATGGTTAGTAAAATTCTTGAGGCGAAATAATCGAGTAAGGATTGCAGCAAAGAGAAACTGCTGCAAGGTGCATTAATTGCGGAGAGCCACATCCAGCTAGCTATAAGGGACGTCGAATATTAAAAGAATTGAGACGAGCCCAAGATTTCGCAAATACCAAGAAAAACACAAATAAGCTCACCTCCAGCTACCACTTCCTCAAATTCAGCAGTCCCAATCGGGTTCATTAACATCAGATTCGCAACATCTAAGAGACGGCTTCTATGTACTGTGTTCCTGAAGCAGCACCAGGTCCTCATCAGCAACAGGAATTTTCAGAAATAAGGAAGGGAATACGTCAGCCGACACCGCTAAAGTGGGGTGAATAACGTTTTCCAACCTTTATTTTCTTTTGTTTTGTTTAGTTTTCAGTTTTTTCCAAGAGCTTTCACATGTTACTCAGGCCTAATACTCTGGTTAAGGCCTCTAAACAGATAACTGTTGGCTGCATGTCCTGTCTTCTATGAAACACTAACGGTATTAATCAACATAGGACTGAACTAGATATATACTAGCACGATAAACGCTCTCTAACGGTCAATTGAAAAATAATTGACTTCATACTCTAAAATTATACCTTCTGGGTTACAGAATATACTGAACTGATCACGCAGACAACATAGCTCGCGGTGGCACAGCAATAATAATTAAACCACCAGTGAAGCACAACTAACAACATTTAGTCATTAAACCTGACATACATTCTACAGCCATTATTACACTAGACAGTATTCTCAAGACAGTAGAGTCAGACACTAGACAGTAGAGTTTTATCTATAGAGTTTTATAGATAAAACTCTATTACTTTGGAAATATAATTTGGCAATTATCTATCTATGCACTGTCTATTATCTACACTGCAATGTACTGTCCTCCGAGGTACGCCTGCTATGTTTTTCAATTTCTTCAGTCCCCTCGGGAGGTATTTTATAGTGAGAGGTGATAAAAATGCCAAATATCAATCCTAATTAGCCCAAATTTCTATTCCTAGTGGAATAAGCCTAATGTACTCACTTGATACACTTCCTCATTGGCCAACAACAAGGCGTAAATATAAATCCGATCTTTGTTCTGATCATTCTTTTCTCAGTTTAATGCTGTGTGATGAGTGTACTCCACGTTTAAGTGTACAAATAAAGCAACCAACTCTCATAGGATGAATGATTGATTACAGAAATAGCCTAATCTCAATGCTGTTACTTATATCTTTAAAGATCAAAGACGAGCATGAAGAAGCTGTGGATAAATTTACAAGCTCTAAACCACGGGCTGTATAGTCTTCTGATCCTAAACGAACCAGGAATGAGAGGTATCCCCAGTACTTAAGAGATTTGATCAGAGCTCGCAAGGTATGGTAAATTAGAAGACTTCCGTCTGATGCAATAGGTTCCTTCACATGTAGGCAATAAATGACCTAACAAGGGGGAAAAGAAAACAGTGAGGAACTGTGATTCATCTTATTTAGGAATATTTCTCATCGAGTGGTCAAAAATAATTAACATAATTATTTAAATAATAACAATTACAAGCAAGGTTAAGATATAATAAACAGTGAAAACGACTTCATTCAATCATCTACAGGTTTAAGTAAATAGAACAGAAGTGCTTGCAAAAAGGCTGAATTCACGGGAATATTCCATAATTTGTAGGCTAAGAATTGGTAAGTTATTAGTGTGTGTCCTTTGAAAATCAAAAAGATACATCATTTTAATTGTTCCTTCACTAGAAAAATGGTTCGTTGTAAATATGTCTTTTTATTAAAGTTTCTTAAAACTTACAGTCTTTGGAAAATCGTCCAATTATTATTACTGTCCATTGTGAAATTAATATTTTCAAGGGATCGGACGCAGTAATGGTGAAAGGGCTTATCGAAAAATAAAGGTTATTGTATCAAACCGATCAAGAAAAAAAAATGATGATGAAGATGCTGGGAGATTTGCAATAACAGGGGTGGAGGTAAAGCCGATGACCAGGCTCCATCGGACTATAACAAGGATGAGCCATAATTCCCCAACTCTATTATCAAGCATTAGCTTATTGCTTCCGGATCTCATCTGACTATCTGGCCCAGATCCGATCCGATTTCTGGATTAGTCAAATGACCGTGTATCGATAGCGGCTGCAAATAAATAAATAGCTTTACGTTAATGAGTCGTAAAATACCTGGGCATGGTGGATCATAAAGCAACTAGGATGCAAAATTGTATTTAATTTTACCTCTGATTAGCAACTGCATTTTTTATACTTTCATAATTATTATGATATGGCAGTCATCATACTTTGATTGCCAATGCATTAAGCATAGGAAATATAATAATCCCAAACATTTTTTTTTACTATTATATCAAATATAACTAAGTGATTAATACAGTTTTGATCGTGATTCTTATTATCTCATCTATTTCCTAATTAATTTCTAAATTATGGGACATTTGCAATGAAAGTTTAGAAATAAAATAGCGAAAATATAATCAAAAATAATTTTTCGAAGCTGAGTTCTTGGCAACGAATTAAAATTAATTTTTTACAATAACACCAGTAAATTTATTTAATTATGCATACAAAGCCCTTGTATATAGAATACATCTTTCAATTTTTATAATATATTATAAATTTGAGTTAGTTTAATCCAATGTGAACTAAAGTATTTTGGTTAAAAATACTTATAATAATTAGGGAAAAATTATTCTATCCATTCCAAGACAATATCAAAACAAATATTTAAAAACAAAATCATTCCACTGGCTTTAGCAGCAGTGAAGTGGTTGAGAGAGTAGCGCAGGGATCTCTTGGAAGTCCCGTTTTTCCTTCTATAGTTAGAAGGAGAAGCCTGGCTTGGGGCTCCCCTGCCTGATTGTATATATTGTATATAGGTATGACTGTGTTTTTATGTTTTATAATTTATTTATCTTTAGGTTGTTTTATTTTTTATTGTACATAGTTTTTGATTATTATTTTACTGTTATATGGTATGAATGTGTTATATCATATATCACTATAATTATTGTCCACGTGACAGATTGTTATATTTCTAAATAAATAAATTTAAAAAAATCAATTAAGAAATTCTTTATTTGTAGAACATATTTCCGAAAATCGTTTATTATTATTAGTAGTAGTAGTAGTAATAAAAAAAAAATTGAAACTTAAATGGGGTTCCTTTTGGAAAGGAAAAAGAGTGTGTTGTTCGTAATGAAAAAAGTTATAAAAATTGTACTATAAAAAATTAACTTTTATGCACATATTTGCTTAATATAGCAGTATTTAAATTTTTCCTGTCAGAAATATGTGTATCTTATAAATAAATAAATGATTTTTTTATTTTAATAAAATGGTTAAAACAAGTTTAGACGATTTTTTAACCTTTTTGAATACTTAAGAAATGCAAGTTTCATTACTTTCCTTTTTTTTTTACTTAATAATTGAGTGTTGATACCATTGAAATGAAGATTGGTTAGGCCTTGATGAGCTCGGGGTTTTACACCTCTAAATCCTAAATAACAAGATATAACAATATTACATTAATTTTAAAAAAAGGTCGGTTTTGGAAATAAACTTAAACTTTATTTGATATTTAGGTTTCGCTTTTGAAAATAAAAAATTGCACCATCGGATTCATTGGGTGTTTTTAAATGGGAATCGATACTTATCTCAATTGCCAGAATATTAATAACAATTTTTCAGGAAACAGGAAAAATTATTCTATTTATCCCAAGACAAAATCAAAACAATTATTTAAAAACAAAATCAATTAAGAAATTCTTTATTTGTACAAAATATTTTCGAAAAAATAATATTTGATTATTCTTATTATTAGTAGTAACAAAAAAACATTGAAACTTAAATCGGGTCCCTTTTGGAAATAATTAAACTTCAAAGCTAGTCTTTTTTAACAAAAAATAAAGGTTGGTCAAAGGTTTTTTTGGAAAAGAAAAATGGTGTGAGAGAAAAGTTATAAAAATTGTACTTAATTACAAAAGGTTTTGGAAATAAATTTAATATTTAGGTTTCGCTTTGGAAAATAAAAAATTGCACCATCGGATCCATTGGGTTTTTTTACATGGGAATCTCGATACTCATCTCAATTGCCATAAAACTATTACTTTGGAAATAAGCGACTCAAATTATTAAGTGAAAAATCAATAGAAATAACATACTTTAAATACAGATCATGAAAAAAAAACGAATGCATATAAAAAAAAAAATAAGAAAGAGATTAACAATAGGATTCGATACTCTTGAGGTAGCACGTATAAACTACAATTAAATATTAGAGTAGCAATTATGTCGCTACGGCGGTATCCAATTGAGCCGTACCATCCGGTATCACTAATGAAAACGATTAAATGGACAATAAGACATTCCGGTAGGCAATCAGATCCTGTTGGGATAGCCGAAGAGACAATCAGTCAGCGGTTAATATTAAATAAGCACTAGGACACACCTGGTAATGAGGCTAAGATTGGCTCCAATTTGGCGGGGCTGTGGAGTCAGCAGTACGCCGCTAGTAGCCGCTAGTTCTGCAATTAAGGACCCCGCCTTGGGCCTCCTAATAGCCATCCAGGGTGTAATTTCCCCTCCAACTTGCTACCCCTGATGAACCGGCTCCAATAGCTTCAACTGCCCAATAGTTTCCTGATTTATTGTCAGGTATTGTTTAAACAATAAACAACACCCGCTGGGGATAGATTACGCGGGACGAAAATCACTAAAGGATGGACCGTCTAATGAAGCGGATAGAAGCGATGCGCAACAAGAAACTAGCAATATAATTATTTACGAATAACTGAGCTGTACGATTTGACCGGCGGTAAATTTGGATTATATGAGCTGTTTATACGATGATAATGATAATTACGAATATACGATAATTACAAGAACAAGAGGGTAAGTAACTGAATAAAAAAACCTGTACCACTACGACCCATTAAGGGCTTGGGTTCAGTACTATTCAGGGGAAGTACTGTTTCAAGGCCACCGGTTGTGCAGGGAGAGGATCGGGCCAGAATCACGTTCAACCGCCATGTTTTACCCCTTAATTAATTGTATAATTAAGGGTACCCACTTTGTAAAGGCTGGGTATGTCCCAGGAAGGTTCCCTTACTCCAGGCCGCACAACGCCCAATAAAACAATGAATACATTTTCTACCATGAGCCGAGATTCGAACCTGTGACTGAAAGCTTAGTTCCCTACCACTGAACTACTCCGCTCCCCCAATTAACTGAATAAGATTCGAAAATTATCTTAATGAAATGGAAATTAATGTAATAACGCATATTCTGATATCACAAAATGAAATCTAGGATGTTTTAATTCTTCAAAAACCTGTAACTTAAAATCACCAAATCGTGAAGTAAAAAACTGTAAGTTACAATGAAGGTTATAGAAATTGTGTCTTTACCGAGAAAAATTAATGAAAGATGTTCATGTAAATATAGAGTGTATAAATCGTTTTGCGTATCTACACACACAATACACTATCAATTAGCTTAATTAGTAGGATTAAATCATTTTTTATCTTATTAAATAATACCTTTCTATTATTTTTTAAAATTTCGATTAAGTGGCAGGTACTTCCAGCCCGGCAATGCTTATCATGGAACTAGATGAAGCCAAGAAGAGAATGGTTAGTGGGAATATAACATTTAACGGCCTTCAAAACAATCGAAACCTCCAGAGATCAGCAAAATGAGCATAACTGGAACAAATCTACTATGCTGCCGAATTCTAGATAGTGTGAGACATAGAATTGATTTCATTAATCGGAAAATTTAACACGAGACGAAAAAAGAACTCTAGTTTCATCTTTTCAAACCAATGAATCTTCGAAATCGAAAAATAATAGCATAAACAAAGTGTTCTAGACATCAGGAGGTGTCTAGAACTTACCAAGCATTCGTATATCAAACCATGTCCATATGAAGTTAAGTAGGTAAAAAACGGAACTTTCACAGACTACCCCAAAATGTGGCGCAGGCACCAGCCACCCCCACAGTAAGAAACAAATCTACGCTTTTCAGTCAAATGTTTTACAAATATCGTTTCTCTACATTTTGCAAACTGACTTTGTTCCTGGAATGATTTGATTATTATTAACAAAGTTATGGGTGTTATTATAATAAATTTAATTGCTTTAACCTAACTGATACCCGTTTTTCAAAAAAACTAAAAAGCTACAAGTTAGAAGTAATGGCCAAACAGGAATACGATCAAAAAGGTTAAATAGAGCATTAAGCCGAAAATATAATGCTCATAGAACAAAAATTGCGCAGTTTACTCGTCTCCTTAAAATATTTAGTTTTTGTTCTTACAGGCTTTTGCAGTGTGGTTGTCGATATGTTATAAAACATTCTTTTTATAATACTATATATATGATATGGAGACAGTAAATTTCATAACAAAGAAAAAAGATGTTCTCTAATCAAGTCTCTAAGGAAATTCCGTTTATACTTTCAAGTTATAGCTCATGCTACCTTTGCACCACAAATGCTCCATCACCAAACCTTCCTTCGTAGTGTTTTTTTAATATTTAATCGGTTGATATTTTCCTTCATGCCTCTCATGTCATTGTAGTGTTATCAATAGTCAATCAACTGATAGTGAACGTCGTATTTGGTAGGTGTGGATGCATAATATTCAAAGAGAAAAATCTATAAGATACTGTCTACAAAATAAATACTTTGAAACCAGAGAGGGGACTAAGTTGTCAAATAAATATAAGAGAATTTCCTAAACTAGACCATGATGTCGTTTAAAGTAATAATAATTGGATTAGGCCTGTTAGATACTTTGAAACAATAGGTAAAAACGGTTGAAAGAACCACACCTTTAGTATATAAATATTAAAATAAAACAAACTACTAAAATAGAAAAATTATAGAAGATGATGTTCTGTTCATATACTCAGTAAGAATTAATTTTATTTTAATTAGAAATAAAATCATTTCAATACAGTGATGAAGATGACAAACAAATGTATATAGAAAAAATGCGAAAACAATTTTTAATGATCCTCAATATGTGATATTCTATTGACTCTATGGAGTGTTGTTGATCTATTTCCAGATAGCCATGTTAAATTTAACCCCATGCCATCGTCAAAATCCTTCCGACGCTATCGGCACTGAATATCACATGTAATATCTTGCAGGAAATTGTGGTTTCGACTTCAAAATATAATTATATTACCTTCCATATTACTGTTTCTGGAATCTATTACTCATATACATAATATTTATCATTTCTCTAGTATGTAACATTTAATAAAAAAAAGCAGTAAGTATTTTTTAATAATTATTAATTAAGAGTAAATTAAAAATGAAACATACAAACCAGGATATATAAATGACAAAAATCGACCTCACAAAGTGGAAACAGAACCAAAGAAAATGATGGAATTTCAATTCAGAGAGATCTTATTTTAAGGAGAACATTTAAAAATCCAAACTTATTCAATTTTGGAGGATCCTAACTCTTAGATATCACTTATAAAATATTTATAAATATATACACGTAATTAAAGATGATAATTGTAATATTGCACTGTATTTTTACATTTTGTTAACTCTTGTTCCTCTTGAATAGAGGATTATTAGAAATTTTAGAATCTCAAATTGAGTGTAATTCAGAAGCCATTTTAAGAAAGATCTGGGGAGTATAAATTAAATGAGTTTACAATCGATTTTAATATCATCTAGACTCCTGTTTATAATTATTCATCTATAAAATGAATGGGTTTAGAAATTGGTTAAATGTTTTTTTTTCAAATATCTTGGACGGAGGTCAGATTCAGAATTAATTGATAATAGATTCCTGCTAAGTTGACTATTTTTTCTTTTTCTTTTCAGAGATTAAAATATTAATGGAACTAAAGAAAATAGTTTTTTTCTTTCCCAGTAAAATCATTATTACATCCTTTATCGAAAAGCTAAAATTAATATTTTTGAATTATTTCTTAAAATTTCCAATAAGCGGCTCACAGCTTAAACTGATAGGTTTTGATGAAATCCATTCTTACTAGATCATTTTTTTATCCCTAACTTCTGTTCAAATTTGGCCTAAATAAAAAAAGGTGAGGTTTTTGTGATATAGGCGTGTCAAGGAAAGTACGCTTTCGCATATATATGAGAATTATTATGCATATATATTCGCATATTACGAGAAAGTAGAGGATTATATTTAATAAAATTGACAAAGGATCACTATTTTAAGCGCAATCCGAAGTACTATAAAGAATTTAATAAAATTAATAGAAAAGCATTATTTTATTTTACCAATGCCCACTTTTTTTTCCACGTTGATCCAAATCAACGACCCGTTTCTGAAATAATTGCATACCTAGGAGAATAATAATCCGAAGTACTGTTCGGAATCGATAAAATCGATACAGCTTCATTAACACCCACATTTCTGCCAACTTTGAGACACATGGTGTTTCTGAAATATTAGCATATCTAAGAAAATATATTAGCGCGTGCGCAACCGGAAGTACTTAATGAAATTGATATGGGATGATCTAGGTGCCAATCCGCACCATCCCTAAAAATTTCGTGAAAATCAGATAAACGGTAGCAGTTGGTATGCCAGTCATATCTATTTGACTACAGAAAGACAGACACCGAACCAAATTTTATCCTTGATGTCTGAAACATATTTTTTTAACCTCCCACATAGATACAAAGCTTTCCTGCCTTCGGTAGTGAGAAAGCATAATCTACTCTATTTATCTAAATGCTCTACCATCGTTTATTAAATCAGCAGAAAAAAAGAAAAGAAGTGAAATAAAATTTATTTTACAAGAGCCCATCAGAATAAATTATTAATTCGCTTATTCATTGGTTGTGTTGAGGGCTGTTGGAGAGGGAATGGGATTAGCATATAATTAGATGAGCGGTTTGGCGCAACCGGCCGTGCCAGGAGCTGGCGGATCGAAGGCTCGCGTGCTCTATTCCCGCCAGAAATTGTTACCCGCCAAGAAGGCAGGTGCCCCCCTCCCCATCGATTTTACAATCGACGCTAATGTTGTAGATTTGCAGGCAGTATCTCGGCCCCGCACAATGCTCCCTATGAAGGGTTCGCTACCCTGCCTGCTCTCCCTAATACGATCCCTCCCTCAAATTAACCCTCCAATCGACAGCAAAAGACGTTCATTAGATTTTTTATTTCCATTCCGAAAATCATACGGGGTAAGTTGATCTTATTATGAAAAAAACGACTTAAAATATATCGAGTGCTAATGAAACACGCCGTTTATAATTGATCCAAGTATGCATGGATTAGAATACTCCTACCAATTGTAAAATTCATTTAAGATTAAATCCATATCAAATCTTCCAAAACATAAAACCCAGGGTCTGACATTTTATGATATATTTTGTTCCAATTGTTCCCTTTATGATTCTCATAAACCGTGTAAAATTTCGATATCTATAATACTTCGAGATATCAACTTTCCACAATGTATAAAAAAATCAAGGTTTTGCAGACTTGTCAACTGCACTCTTAGTGACAGAATAAAAAACAAAAAACTTGTACCACTACAACCCATGAAGGGTCTTGGGTTCAGTACTATTTAGGAAAAGCACTGTTTCTTTGTCTACGGTTGTGCAAGGAGGTGATTTGACCGAGATCACGCTTAACCGCCAAGTTTTTCCTCTTCATTAATTATTTTAATTATAGGTGCCCACTTTATAGAGGCTGGGTGTGCCCTAGGGGGGTCTACCCACCGAAGATCGCCCCATGGCTAATGAAACAATAAATAATTATTCTGCCATGAGCCGGGATTCTAGCCTGGGACCTTTAGCATTGGAAGCACAGTACCCTACCACTGAGCTACCGCTCGCTCTCCGACAGAATTGAAGCAAAAAAAAACTGACATTTTTAAAAATATTATTTTAATTGACTTTATTAAATAAAAATATCATCATAATTAAACTATGAACACAAGTATTCAGGTTGACCAAATATTTATTCGGTAAAATTTAAGTTATTAGTTATGTGCTACGTAAAACGCTTACAGTAGATACTGCATTTTTACTTTCACTTATCTATAGATATAATACACGTTTTGAGGTACCTTGAGCCCAAATAACCAAGTCTCGCAATAGGGTCGCTCTTTGTGTATGTGAACAATATGATGGAACAGTCAAGCTCAAAAACGATCTTAATGTGTTGTTGGTTTGATATATATGATCTTTAATTATTCATAGATTAAAATATGCATTTTTAAATCTCTCTTCGTATATAGAGAATTGAGACTGCAGTCATGTGGTTCAAATAGACTGATGAAATGGCAGGTTTTCATTCCCTAACGTTGATATATTGCTATTTGTTTGTTTCGATGTCTAGGCGCAAAACATCCAGGTCTCGATCAAATAAATAACACCATTTTTGTACTGTTCAGGTGGTTGGTACAAAAAATAAAAAAAAGGATAAAAAATAATAGAATAAAATAAATAAATAATCGTAATAATAGACTCTTATAGATAAGAAAAATAGCAATAAAATCAATATATTAATAGAAATTAATAAATAAAAGAACCTTTAGAATTAAAAAAAAATCTGCAAAGGATCATTAGTTATAAACATGACATATATGTTTTATAATTTTTTCATTGTTTAGGAACTTCATAACTTTCGTAAGAATTTCTTCTTGATTTTCCAGGAATGCTGATATATTCTGGGGTATTCCGAGATCTTTTAACCTTGCGGTGTAAAAAGGGCACTCTTCAAAACATGTTTTATAGTTAATGACTGGTCACACCCTTGACATCTGGAGATAAGATCTTTTGTTATGAAGTGAAGGTGTGTCAGTCTAGTATGTTAGATGCTCAGTTACGTAAGGAAGAACTCTTTTCTACGACTAGTGCGTTTGGAGCTGCTCCACGGTTACACCTCTTTCTTTATTGTCTCCGTCAATATGTTAAATGAGGTTCGTGTTATTTTTATGGTACGAATGAGGTTTTTTATGACCAAAATTTTCAGATGTGTTCTTTAAGGTTTAGCTCTATAAAAAATATATTTTTTACAATATCCCAATTTCGTCAGAAAATAATAATTACAGATTATAATATTTAATTACAACTGTTCGAGTCAATTTAATTTAATTTCACCCAGTTCCAATTAATGATCATATTATATCGTCGATACAATAATAAACGATCGAATATGAAAAGACTAGCAATTAAAGATTTTTAAACATCCATGATGTTTGCTGAATGGTTAATGATATTAGAGTGATGATTTTCATATTAGATAGTTTGCCATTGTAACGACGATATCAATATTATGGGCAGTTAAACAACAGGAGACGGATTTTAATTTTTTTCCAATAGGCTTTGAAAGCTGCATAGAGAGAAGCGAAAATTAGATCGAAAAAACGTAATAAAAGATAAATATTGAGAGAAAAGCAGAGGAATGTCAAGCAAATAGGCGAAGAACAGCTCATGAAGGTAGAAAGGAGAGATGGAACAGCAGGAGTAGACGATTTTAGAGAAAGGAAAAAAAAAAAATATATATATATTAATAAGTAGTATTATTTCAGTAACTCCTACACAAGAACAAAATATTCCTTAACCAATACACCCATTCGGAAACGTGAAAAGAGGTAGTCGTATTTTAGCAGAGCATAGCAAAGCAGCTTTTCGAAGAAATAAGATGTCGTTGCAAGAAATCTATTTTTAAGATATACATTTCTTAAATGTGAAATTCGGAGAGAATACTACCAAAAAGAGTTACCGTAGGTTTAAAATTAAAGAAAAAACCATTCAATGTTTGTCTTTTAACCTTAAAAGTAAAACGGTAAAACAAATAACCGATAGCGTTGGAGAATTGTTAACGACCACTTCATTGAAAAAGCTAAATATTAGTAGTAAAATCAACTTACTTATAGCAATGTTATGATCTATGAGCTGCGAAACTACTAAAAAAATCCTAAGCAATGTATCAGCAATTTTTTCAAAGGTAAACTGGTGAGGAACTCCGGTGGGTGAGCTTGATAAGTTAAAGAACAGCAAACAGACGTCACGAAGTACTAATTCGATACAAAAAGGAAAGCAAAATTTGATTTTTTCTTAATCATTTTTTTTATTGTGATGACGTGGAGCGCGTCTTCGGGAATAAATGAAACTATTACAAGGAGAGGAATCAAAATTCAGAAACGTTACTTTAAAAAAAATGATTGTGAACTTCATCAACTGACACTGCTGAGCTATTAGCAACTCACGTTTTGCTCTTCTTCACCCATTTTTGTTATGAAGCAAGATGTTAGCAAGAGAGTTAATTGCTTATGCATTTATAACGAAAACATGAAACTTTTAGCGGAAAAAAAAGGAAGTGGACGAAAAGTAATGATACATGAAAAGCTGTATGGAACATAGAGTATATTAAGAATGAGTTTTCTTTATGTATAAGTGTTATAACTCCAAACAGAATACAATGGCTCTCCATATGACTTTAAATAGCAACAGGAGAGCTCTAATATTAATTATTCTAAATGTTTACTGTCGTTCAGAAAAAGGCATTGCATCGAGAAAAAGCGGTTTATCACCAATTAAATAACTTATAGGATACTCGTTACCAGAGTAGAAACCCCACCTCCAACGAGCCTATCCTAACAGTAAACAAATGGACGTAATAAAAAAAGCTATCGCCAAAAGCAATAGAGATACGGACCACCTTGATTCATAGGCCATTACCGGGAGGCCAGACAGTTTTTTTTTTTTCAGTTAGGACTCGTATGAGGATAATGCACACGGTAAACTATAATTATCATTGGCTATGACTCACGAAGCGCTACTGAATCATTGTAATGCACCAACCCCACGCACCTAGTGATAATACCTAGTAATTATGGAATCCATATGTTCCTTATTTTACCGAATCCAGGGGGCGTTTACCGCTTCGGAGAACAGCTGCACAGTAATCTAATTTTCTTTTAGGCCGGAATTTGAAGGGTGGGAGTTCAATGTAAACGTGGACAGCCGAATAATAATCGAGCAAGCTCGGCCATGATCAGCCGAATGAGCGTACATATATGAAAAACGGGCGTCCACACAACACATACACGGCCGAATATACCACCAAACGACATACATCAAAGCCAATGTAGAAAAATCTATAAATTTAAATTTTTAAAATTGTTAAGGAACAGTAAATATGAACATATGGTTATTTTTCGTAGTCTCGAGAATACTAATTTTCAATTAATTTTTGTATTCATTCCATTATTTTCGCAGCGGAAATTAATGAAATTTAAAAATCTTAAGTTTATGGTTATATCAAATTAGAAAACGTATTCATTAACTTTTATAAACTTCTGTACGATTTTAATTATCTGGAATCTTTCCTTGACTGCTCTGAATCCAGAAATTGACGTGTGTGGATAACTGGTGCAAGCACGGAAAGCCAAAAGCTTGCTCGAGGCGAGAACAATCCAGAAGAAGGTGGATATACGAACTGGAAGAAAAAGTGGCTGGCCGGAGTCTTCAGGGCGGAAATTGGCTTAACCATGACGTGGAAGATCTGGAGTTCAGCACTCACGTAAAAAAGATAATACTCGATGAAACACCCATAAAATGATAGATAATATATTCATAATGCCAGTAAAGAGGTGATATTCAAAATTTCCTTACTTTCAGTATAAACAAAGATAAGTAGTTGTAGAAATAGCGTCAGAATTCTGAAGTTAAATAAAAACCACAAGACGCACAAGGTTGTTTTAAACATAATTGGCGTAAAATAATTTTGCTTATTTTTTAAATCAAAAGAGTTTAGGACTTGTAATATAAATTATGATAGAAAAGGTCAAGAGCTGAAATGTCAGCTTAGAAGAAGCAACGCCCCCTAGGACAAGACAAAAGACGGTGTCAGAGAGCGAGGGCATGACGTGAGCTCATATGGAACGTACACGGAAGAACACACACACTCCGAACATACTGCACGCTGGAGCACTCCTACAAAAGATGTACAAAGAAGAGGGGGGTCAATGGCTCGGAACCTATATACGTTCTGTAGTAAAAGGAGCAATATCTGCCCTGTTAAATCAACCATTCTCGTTTAAAGCTGGTTGGTACATTGAGCTGATGGGCGGTAGAGGGAGTGACAGGGAACTTACCTCCGTTGCAATATGTTTAATTATTTTAAGTTTTAACTCATGGTTACCTTTATTCAATTTTAAGTATCTAATACATTAAGAATTTGAACTTACGAAGCACAGATGAATATAAATTCGACTTTGACTGAAATTTTTTGCAATGTTTCTTAAACAGCTGCTATTTATATAACAAATATATATGGTCACATGAATTATTATTTTTTTTTTTTTTTGCTCTTATATATATTTATCCGCACCTGTCAATTATTATTGACAATCAGCAGATGTGCTGGCACATGAATTATTAAAAAATTAATTTGTAATAAAAGAGTATTAGTTCTTTAGACAAGCAAAAACAAACTGTTAAATAATTTATGAGCGCCAATTCGAAAGAAGGAAACCAATCTTAAATTCATATAACTTAAGTAAACTAGTGTCAAATTTTAAACAATTGCAAACCCTGTAAGTTTTTAATAAATATCGTTGGTTTATTGTAAGAAGCTATGAAGTACATTTAGGGGGGAGCGTTTTTACAATCGGGGAGGGGTTTAGTTCAGTGTGTAAGCACTGACTTTCAAAGTTCAAGGACCGGATTTCAAATACGTCTGATGAGATGCAATTTTTTATCAGCTGTGAATCGACCCTGTGGTTGAGGAATCCTCTTGGTGCCCATCTAGCCTCTATAAATTGAGTGTACTTAATAAAATAATTAATTATTGAGGAAATTCTGAAACAGTACTTACTTACCAACTACTGAACCGAAGAAGAAACAGGACCAAAAAACGGATTACAGATGTATGTTTATATTTATATAAATAAACATAAATAGAGTTGGATATCCAGCTCATCGCCGTAAAAGTGGAAGGATCGCTAACAATAAAATATACTTATTTTAGATTAATTTAAATAATAGCCCATAGATCCAAAAAATAATTTATTAATATTTATATACCTAGGACTCCATCTGGACAAACGTCTAACTTGGAATCCTTATATCAGACTGAAACGACAAGAAACAGCTCGACGGTTTCTGACTACTTCAACACTTACTAGACAGACAAACGCTCTAACCTTCCAATTAATTACAAAAGACTCATTTACATGACTATAATAAGGCCTATTTGGACTTACGGAATTGAGCTATGGGGCTCCACCAAACCTTCAAATTCCTCTCGTATCCAATCCTTACAATCCAAAATCCTTCGTAAAATCCTCAATGCTCCTTATTTTGTTACAAATAAGAACATCCATAATGACCTTAATGTTCCTTATGTATCAGATTTGACCCAATCGAGATATTTCTGCTTCCATAATAAACTTCATAACCATCCCAACCCTCTTGTTTCTAACCTTGCTTCCTATTCAATTCCTGATAACCCTCCGAGGCGTCTGAAAAGAAGATGACCACGTGATCTCCTAATACAAACATATTATTAGAGTGCTACCAATGGGTAGTTTCTCAACATGTGTTTCATATCATTATATCCATGTGCGAATTTACTAGATGTATTTTTTGTATACAGTTGTAAATATCATATAAATAAATAAAAAATATTTATATGAAATCAATTGGTCACATTGGAAACGTGATATAATAGAATGTTACAAATACGAACTGTTATAATCGCCGTACTACTGCAAGTGTAAATAAATTACTGGTTCTGGATATACAACTTAAAATTGTTATATTTATTTACAGTTATATCCAGAAGCCAGTTATTTACAGGGGACGCCAGTTTTATATAAATTATATAGAATGTTGTATTATTTTTTATATAAAAACGTTTATTAAGGCCACTTTAATGCCACTTCGAACTAAGTTAACCAAAAAAAAAGAAGCTTTTCACGGATAATGCAACCATTCTTCTGAGTAAAAAAGACTTTCAGGAACGAAGTAAATGCGTCTTATTTAAGTAAAAAATAAGAGGTGGTTGAATTTATTACAGCTACTTAAGGTGAAGGAATAAATGTAATGGAAGAGGGAGGGGGGAAAATATAAAATGGATCCCACATTTTGACTAAGGGTATAAATTAGGCCGTACTCCACCCCATCGCCTCGGGAAAGTGTAGTAATGAAAAGCGTTGTTAACTCTTGGAAATGGACGCTATTGCGAGGGGTCGTTTAAGTCGATTCTTGACAACTGACTGATTCGATTATCGAGAGGATCGGGTGAGGAAGAGACCCCCTCACCTCCCCCGTCTGAGACCGAAGATCCCAACTGGGGCAAGCGTCACGTTCGAGAGAATGCAGCAGTGCAGTCCTCTCCAACTAGCAATCGCCGTCACAGCAGTTCCTTATCCCATTACTTCTTCTTTCCTCCATCTCCACTACCTCTGCCCTATGCTATATTAATTGGACGTAGTCAGCTACCAATTGATGGAGTGCTCCCCTACAATTTTCGAACATAACTAAATTTTTTTTAGGAATATTCAATAACTCGATCCGCCATTATGAAAATGTCTCAACTCTGGATTAATGATTCTTCCAGAATGACTGATAACAAGATTTCGAAATTGACATAAAAAATCTTAAATAACCACGATTTCAAAATTTCTTGTTGTGTATCTTGTAATGAAGTCAAATGAATCAAAAATGTTTTTATAAGATTTATTACTTCAAAGCACTAGAAGTGTCATTTCTTACTCTATAGAATGGATCTACAGTGATTAAGATAATATGTAACGCGTAAATTACATTGTTATATTTTCCTTTTTTTTTTTAAATTTTATAAATCACTTTGTACACATTTTAGTGAGTATTTTGTAAGGTATGATAATGGGCATTTGTCAATTTTCTCATTAGGAGCATTCATGCAAGCAGTGCTAAGCAAGTATTATAAACTTTTTATTTATTTCTTTATTGAGTATTATAACAATTTGTCTCTTGGACATTGGTTATAGTGAGATAGGATGACATTCACACTATGTACAAAAAAAAATAGAAAATAAATAGAACAAAACAATAATCAAAAGTATATACAATAGATAATAAAATAAAATAACCTAAAAAATAAGAAAATTAAAACTAAGCAAAAAATATACAATATACAACTATATACAATATACAACTATATACTATATACAATCAGGCGAGGGAACTCCAGGAGAATCCTGCGCTACTCTCCCAACCGCGTCACTGGTACTAAAGCCAGCGGAGATTGATCGAGAGCACTTTAGCCACATACACACATGTCTTGAGTGGAGAATGTGGCCATTGCTAGAACTCCAATTTATACAATCTACAAAAGGTCGCGAGGCCACTGCCATTTCAACCTTCTTAGAGGATTATAGGGATGGGAGGTGCTTGATAGGGATTGTGCAAGAGGATTTGGGTGGTACGTAAGGTTTTGGTGAAATTTGGAGAATTTTTCTTTTTTTTTTTTAATTTTTTAAAGATTTTTAACTTAAATTTGTACTTTTATTAAAAATGTGTAAAGTCGACAAAATCATTTACGAAATATGTGTTAAATATGGTCACTAGCACTCTCGATTTTAACGATTCCTAAGGCTCTGTAAAGTGTTGCTAACTTCATAAACGCACGGAGAAGATATTGCAAGGATTTGATTCTTTGTTTGTTTACAATGTCCACAGAAATGGAATGTAAGAATGTGAAGACAGCTAGGATTTCATCTCATGTATTCCTCGTGTTCTTTGCCTTCTCAATCATCTGAATATTCAATCATGTTTTCTAATAAAGAATGTTTAACAAAATAATCTAGCAATTATACAATCTTTTCACTTCGCATAGGCATTATAATAATAAATAAAATCGCTATTAGATCAATTAAAAACTTAGTAAAGGCATAAGTTTATTAATTTAGCGTAGACAGTTTATTTACCATTCATTCAAAATTTGTGTTGACCGCTCAGCATGATAAGCACATTAATTTACAAGTGCATGAGTACCCCTATTGCTATCATTTCCGCGGTTTAAGTCCCTAACTGAGTCAACTTTGGTTTTTGGTCAACGTAAAGCGTTTACAGTCAAAAGTGTTTTTCGATCTTGATTTCGATTAGGCCCTTCTAAGAACACATCGCCCTTCCGTGTTATGTGTTCGTTCACTTCCAATTAGCACCACGCAAACACTTATCCCGCACGCATAACGTCCAGACAAGAGCGTTAATAATACTTATTGCGAAATCCTTCAGATGTGTGTAAAAACTATTTTTAGACTTTAAATAAATTCCGCAACAAGAAAACTGGTTTTAACTTTGGTTGATGACATATTTTTTTTTTTTTTTTTAAATAAACGTAACCATGTTACGTTAGAGGGTGACTTCAAAGTCAGACAAAGTCTTGACAACAAAGACAACAGTGAGCCAAAGTTGGTATTCGATATCTAAAATGAAAGAGCCAATAAAATTTATACGAATAAAAATCATATAAAAACATACGAGTTCTTGTTTATTACTTTTCCTGTGAGCATTTAGAGTTGCCTAAATGCGAGACCAAGAAGAGTCTTGGTCTTGCACAAGAGTTTCGCAACAGACCTGCAGTTACCTATTAGCTTATTACAATAGAGATATTATTGTATTTTTTTATATAGGAGAAGCCTAACTAAGCCCGAATGAAAAATTAGAGTTCAATGCAAAAGTATATTGGTTATACCAATTTTTTACATATAGTAACTATTTTGCCTTTTTTATTCAAAAGGTAGATTTTTTTTTTACCAGTCTTTGTCTTGGTATTGCGAAATGCAAGACCAAGACCTATTTTGGGCAACACTATATTCAATGCACTCTTGGATTTTCATCCGTTCCTAACGACTCAGTCTATATATATTAACGTGCACAACTAAGTAAATACATAATTCCTCCTTTAATAACCAGCCGAACCGTAAATACACATATAAAAATACAAATACGAGTTATAATACCTTAGAACAGGTTTTGAGTTTGAAGAAAGTTTACTCTTTGAATATGACATGATTCTCAAAAGAAGTGATATATATATATATATATATATATCAAGTATCGCAGTTAGGCCATTATTCCAATACATAGAGCAATTACAGGACAGCACTTGGATGATAGTCACTAGTGATGAGTATAGAAATAGGCCTTCCAAGCCTAGCAAATTATTTTATTAAATAAAAAGCCCTCGAAAGGATTTAGCCATTAAACTTTTGAACTAAGAGCTTTAGAAACTAATGGGAGAAAGGGATGGGCGAGAACGTCGGACCGTAGGTCCCAGAGTGTCCGGTTCTGAACGTTGTGAGTGTGATTTACACATGATTAATTTTCATATTTCGGCGACCCAGGGAGAGGAATCTTGACATTTCTAATCTGGTCAGTACGCGGCAGCAAACTCAAGGTAGCGGTCAGGGTTTGGCAAAAAGGATCACGATAGAACTAGTTTCTTCCACTAGTACCAGTATAAATCCCTGGATTCGATTAATATTAATAAGAATAAAACCATCATAATAATTAAAGAAAATTCAGATACATCTGAATTTAGGAAATTTAATCAACGAGTAGCCGCAACAAAAGGGCATATAATTTGTATTCTTGGGAGATAAATATTCAGGACGCAGTCTTTTCTAAATGTTTTTATTTTTGTCAACGTTTCAACCCAAACATGTGGGTCATCTTCAGGGCGTGGTGTGAGCACTGAGAGTGTTCAAGTAGTCCAAGTTGGCAAAAATAAATAATTTGTGTTCTTTTTATTTATTGAGTTGTATAACATAATGTCACACGGACAATAATTATAGTAAGGTAAGAACACAAGGAACACAATAAGGGAGCGGGGTAGCTCAGTGGTAGGGCACTGAGCTTCCGATGCTCGAGGTCCCAGGTTCGAATCCCGGCTCATGGCAGAAAAATTATTTGTCCAGTTTCATCGGTCATAGGGCGATCCTGGGGTAGGAAAACGATCTTTGGACACGCCCAGCCTGTAAAAAGTGGGCACCCTTAATTAAAACGATTAATTGAGGGGGAAAACCTGGCGGTTGAGCGTGATCTTAGCCCGATCTCCTCTCTGCACAACCGTTGGCCTTGAAACAATACTTTTCATAAATAGTACTGAACCCAAGACCTTTATACTTTAAAACCTTACAGGTTATTTTATTTTTAAAAAAATTAAATCAACTTATTTGATTGTATTTAAATTTCTACTTATCCATCTACTATACCTTTATTTTATTTACACTACTTTATTAGAATAGATAAATATTAATTTGCATGCATTTCAAGATAAATATTCATCTATAATTAATTTATCTGCATTATAGTCGTAAACTATAGAATTAAGATTATTATTTCCTAAATGAACGAAGGAATATTCCTAGAAGACATCGGCGCTTAAGCCTTCCTCAAAAAGAAGATGGATAGATTAGAAGAGAAGCGGCACGCTATAGAGCCATCACATCATAGCTGGCTTTAGCCGCGTCATAACTGTTCAATCAAATTACATTTCTTCCCTTATAACTTAATATTTTAAAACTTGTCTGAATGGAAGGAAAAAACATCCAACCAAAGGAATAGAAAATTTAATTCAATCGGTTTATAAATGAAACACAAGCAATAAATGGTGAAAGCATTGTAGCTGAGCAAGAATAACAAAAATGAACTAGTAATACAGTTTTCAAATTACCTTTTTTAAAAAAAGAAAAAAAAAAAACCTTTCATTTCTTGGTGGAAAAATCTATTATAAAACAAATACATTTGAAATTGTTTTTCAAACCTATAAATGGACATCCGATTTTTCTTCGTCATACAAAGGAATTGGAGGTGATCAATCAAAATAATTATCTAATATGAGTACCAATGTGATCGATATGGGGGTATCGTGAAACCGAGAACATCAGCCATTTACATACTCCATTAACTGTGATTGAGTATAAATTTTATTTCATAAAAACTACTTGTAGAGGTCAAAATAATATTCTGCAATGTTATTTCCTTGAACTCATGTATTTTCTTTTCAGCCAAGATTTAATATGAATCATTATAATATTTCACTAAAATTTACTCTCCCAATAACAACAATTTCGGAATTAAATTTCATTATGAGATACATTATTAAAATAACCATTCCTTGTGTATTCGATGTCACCGTAAGATATAAAACTTTTCGAGAAAATAAAGTATGAGAAAATTTGTATTTTTTCCCTAGATTTTAGCGTTTGTTCCACTGTGCGTTTGATAACATGTTTTTTTTTTTGTTAAAAAAATACAATATAATGAAAGTTTTTTTTCCACTACAGTAATCACAATTCTCTTGAAGGGTGAAGTTGGCAACAAGCATTAAGCTCTCTTTGAGGATTTCCAACATACAAGACTACTACAACTCCAGCAGCTCGTTATGGAAAGGAGGTGATGATGTTACGATTTCGGACCAGCACTTGATAGTCTTGATTGGAACCCTGAACTCTCTCCCCGAAGAAGGCTGGAATTCCATTAAACGGAAGTGCCCTAGAGAGAGCGGAAGAGGATGAGGAAGAAGACAAAGAGAGACGCGATGAGTAACGATTTGCTGCGAGCAATTAGTGAAGCTAACCCCCCCCTTTCCTCTCCCCCCTGGCTAACGAACGTTTAACGACACTTGGTCCATCCAGATCTTCTTTAATGATCTCTCCTTCACCCTCTCAATCTTTATTCGGTTCGACCTCTTACCCTCCATCGAACTCTGTCGAGGACCTCACTATCAGATGTAGCTAGAGGAAGTAACCATGATTATTTCAGGAAAGCTTACAATTTTAAGAACTGAGAAATACCTCTTCTAATTTTATCAGCTTTCATTTTTTTTTTTTAATACCAGTTCTGAAATAGAATATTTTATTTTATTTTAATAATAGAAATATTAAATAATTAAACAAAAAACACGATTTCACAAAAATATCTTAAATAACCTCAAAGAAATCCACCAATGTAACAAAAAAAATGTCAAAAATCTTATGAATTCATGTTTCCACGACGATCTCGTATTTCTTTTTCATATTGTATATATCATGAGATATAGCTATAAAAAATCGCACAACGTCTATAATAATTAGCACTTATTTAATTATAATGAAGAGAAGAATAGTTGGGGTGGTCAGTCAAAAAGGAAGGCAAAAATAAATGATAATATTTATTTTTTACATATGCCGACGTTTCGACCTTAAGTTCAGGCCTTCATCAGGGCTGTCTCCTTAAGTGTTGCAGGGAGAATGTCTCCTTAAGTATTCTCCCTGCAACACTTAAGGAGACAGCCCTGATGAAGGCCTGAACTTCAGGTCGAAACGTCGGCATATGTAAAAAATAAATATTATCATTTATTTTTGCCTTCCTTTTTGACTGACCACCCCAACTATTCTTCTCTTCATTATCCACGACAGTCAACCAATTACCAATTATTTATTTAATTATAAATTTTGCATCCGTATTTGTACAATATTAATATTCGAACAAAAGATGATATTGAGATAGGAACCTTCACAATACATATAAATAATGTGAGTCTTTCAGTAGACAGAATGACTCCTACGTCAACATTTTTGATTATTATTTTTAGAGATATTTCTAGGAAGAAAATTTATACCTTTATTCACACTTCTATATTTCAACACTACAATCAACTTACTCACTTTCTGTACAAATATTAGACATTTTCCAATTAGAAATATCACTTAAACGACATTACTGAAAAATGTTGAAATTGGAGTAAATTATTCTGTCAACTGAAAGGCTCATTTATTAACAGTTCAGGTAGTAATAAGTTATCGATTCTGTTCATTCTTGTTTTTACACAAACATTGGAAATTTTCAGAATCAAGCAAGTATTTGGAATCGATTACTTCAGAAACGAAACGCATGTAACCGATCCCTAACATTCAGATTTCGACTATTCAGAGTAGAAAGAACACAATTGAATCACAAGTGGTGTTTCTGCAGAAGGTACTTTATCAAAAGTAATTATAGGTCGCTATTGTTTGCATGTACAACATGGAGCTTAGATAGGTGTACTATAACTATCTCAGAAGTGAAAGGTCTTTTTTACAGCCATCTTGATATATTGTTGCATCATTAATCATAGTTCGTATTCAACAATGCCTGAAATTTTCCTGTAACTCCAGTAATTCACTCTTTTATCAACCTTATTTTCAAACATTTGGTCGTTCTTCAACTTCTTAATTCTGAGGTGCAGCAGGATTTCACTGAAAGAATTGAAAAATACAAAAATATAAAATTTGTTTGTTTTAAAATTAATATAAAAGTTTATTTCATCAAAAAATAACTTAGTATTTTTTTTTTTTTTTTTACCCGAATCGGCAAGCAAGGACCACGCGAACATCATTTCAGTTTCCTCTTCACACCCTCAGCCTTCCTCTTACTCCAATACTCTCCCATCCTACGCGACTGTTCCTCTCGCTCTTCCTTAGTCAATTTTCTTCCTCGTATATACAAGAACCCCAACCCCTTTCAGTTTTTCCCTCAAAACTTCTCTATCAAAGCAAACTTTATCCGTGATTTTTAGCCTGTGTAGTTCCTCCCTCATTTATTTGTTTTACATATCTCCCCATACTTTTATAGCTGCAAACTTGGTCAAAAATTATTTTGTTCAGTCTTTCACTGTTCATTTTGACCATGTGCCCGTAGAAGCTCAGTCTTCTGATCCTGACGACTGTTTCCAAATCTTACAAATTTCTGTATATTTTTTTTATTAGATTTTAGCCTGTATCCCTCTTTCGTTACCTTGGGTCCGTGGATCCTCCTCAGAATCTTCCTCTCAATCTTCAGGATTTTCTCTAGGCTCGGAAGGCTGACTGTTTCCATACCATATAATATTACAGGTCTTGCAGGTGCTATTGTACAGTGATGCCTTATTTTTGCATTTGAGGACAAATTTTTCTTAGTGTAAACATTCCTGGTGGCGAAGTTTAGTCTCTCCAGTTTGGTTATTCTTCCTTCGATTGATGTCTTATCCGTTCCGTTACTACATATTATCTCCCCTAGAAATCTAAACTTTTCGGTCACTGTAATTTTCCCATATTTTGTGTCCAATATTTTCTTGGTGAAGTTGGTATCTATTGTCACAATTTCTGTTTTTTCATAAGAGATATGTAGTCCCGTTTTCTCGGACATTTATTTCAGGATGTTTACCTGTTTTTTGGCTTCTTCTTCTGTCTCTGCTAGTAGGGCTAGATCATCTGCAAAGGGCAGGCACTTTACTTTCACATTGCCCTTCTTTGTTCCTATTACTGCACTTGCCTCGTCCTTTCGCCAGAATATTGTCATCATTTTGTCCAACACAACTTTAAAAAGTATCGGTGACAGGACATCGCCTTGCCTAAGCCCCGTGTTTATTTTGAGTGGTTCACTTATTAGTCTCTGGAATTTTATTTTTGAAATGGTGCTAAAGCCTCCCTGATATTCCCATATCTCCAAATCTATATGCGGCTCTAATCTATTAAGTAGAGATATTAAGATTAAGTAATATTCTAGAGAATATTTTATATGTTACTGGTAGTAGCGAGATTCCTCTGTAGTTGTTTACGTCCGCTTTCTTCCCTTTTTTGTTTAGTGGGTGATTTTATATTATTATTTAAAACGACAATTATGTTCAATAAGTGCAATATCTGGGCCAATATATCATTTTATGTACTCTAAGAGGAGAATAGTCCTATATTTTTTTTTATCTGTTTGGCACTAGGATTAATAAATAAAGTTGAACTTGTAATATTCTTTACCGTTGAAAAGAAAATATATTGAATAGATAAAAATAGAAAAAAACGTAATTTTTGTATAATCTCAGGCATTTTGAGTCATGCAGTGGTAGAATTGGAATGATATGGTTGAGAAAAAACTAGTCAATTTAAAAATATAAATATTAAGCTATATCATTTCCATACTCACACCACAATAAAATAAATCTGGCTTGCTCGGAATAAAAAAAAATAAAATAGAAGGATCTAGAACAAGTTGGTTGAGGAAGAGGAGGCGATACTAACAGGTTTTAATTGCCTTGAAAGGTAATAAATTTGGAGAAGCGTGCGGGTAAAGTCAAAGGCTGAAATTTGTGACCGAGTCCTTTGTGTGGCTAGCGTGCGTCCACCGGGGCCAAGCTATTGCCTTCACAACTTGCTCTAGTTTGGTCAGCCAGATTTAAACACTGCGGTCACTGGGAGCTAAAACCAGGTGTTTACATTCGATACATTTGTTGCACTCAAGTGAAACGTCAGTTATATTATCTTAATAAAACTTTTTAAAAAATAAGTAATAATATAACTGTATTCAGAAGTTTTTTTTTTCTCATGATAAATTAATAACTCAGGCCACCAAACGTATGGAAATAAAATTGTGGAGATTGAAGCATTTGATAAAGGATACCAACAATAAAAAGAATCTTGCAAAAACAGTTGAAATGAGAAACTACGAAACAGTTCTGAGGCCGGTGATACTATACGGATTGGAAAGAAAGGGTTTGAAAAAACTACGAACTACAAATAACAGAATGGTAGTATAGAATTATCCTTCTTCCCCTCACGGAAATTGTTTATTCCAGCGATTAAATATATTATTTATTATTATTACTAAAAACAAAACAGAAATGTATGAGAGCATGGAAGACTTGGAAACAGCAATGAGGAAAAGAAGACTGCAATTGTTCAGGCACATGAAAGAGAAAATAATAAGACTTGCTTTTACAGAAAAATAATACCTGGACAGAGAAAATATATTAAGCCCTTCTAGTGGAAAAGAAGAGGAGAGAAGAGAAAAAATGGGCAGACTAGAGAAAGAGAGAGAAAATGAAGACAGTATGAGCTAATAAGAAGGCCGAGAATTGATAAAAGCAGGGTTCTTAGATGTTGGCCACTAACGAAAAAAAATAAAAGGATAAATATAAATTTATATACACACACATATAAATACATGGTTACTTAATAGACATATTATTTAATAAAGGTTTTCTTAATTTCTTTTGATTTGAAACCAATCAAGATTTCATATATATATTTTTTTTTTTTTTTTATATTTGTTTATTTAGAAATATCGCATTCTGTCACATCAAGGACATTTGTAATAGTGTTCAGAGAACACACTCACACTCTATTTACAATAAATAAAAAAAAAATAAAAAAAATTATAATAATAATACAGAAACTTAATAATAATAAATACAATAAAATAAAATAAAAATAAATACAATAAAATAAAGTAAAAATAAATACAATAAAATAAAATAAATGTATATAAACAAAAGAACTAACCTAATCATACACACTCGGGCTTGAGTGGAGGATCTGGCCATTGCCAAAACTCCAATAGATGCTTATTTACAAAAGGTCTCTGGGCCACTGCCGTTATTAAAATTAAAATTATTAAAAATAGTTTATCGTTGAATAAACGTCTTTAAACATATTTAATAATTATTTTAAAAAAATTAAAGTGGCTCTGTGGAATAAAAACAAAAAATTTATGCCCCGAAAAAGGAATGTAAATGTGTCAGGCACAGAATACGAAAAGAAGAAGCAGGCGATAAAAATGTACCAATTCAGTTTTTCTCCGTAGTTCAATCCGGAAGAACAAGAAGTATGAGGAAAAGTTTAAAATTGAACTGCGGATTGGCGGAGTCAAGTCTTTTGACGGGCAAAAGAATCTCTTACTGCCCAATGTAGGCCCTAAGTTATTAAAAATCCTATTTGATCATTAGCCAAATAAGGTGATTGATTTTTTCTCATAAAATGATTGCACACTCAAGGAGAGAGTAATGTTTAACTGACGCCACTAGAAAGTGAATCTATTTCTGTATACGTAAATCAATTAAAATCCCATCTAGGGAAATATAATATCGGAAAATCCCGAGATGGGATTAACGACACACGCTGGCAAGAAAAGTTGTTTACCTCGTCCAGAGATACTTAGACATAGCTACTTATGGGTTACTAGAGAGGGGACTCATCATACATAATCACCAATCTTTACCTAAATAACCTCAATATGTGCAATCGAGAATTAGAGTATCGTTGTTTTAACAGCAGAAACTTGATTCATTATTAAAGATTACTCCAACTGGGTTAAGTTGTTACCAGCTCTATCGGAAACATAGCTGATTGGACCAAAAAAAGTAATAATTATACACATTTATTTGAAGACTAATCAACAATATATTAGGATAATTAAGTTAAATAAGCCTGAAAATTTTAACAAAATCATAAAAACAAAGATATAATTTCCAAAACATTTTTTTTAGAAAAGTTTTTTTTTTCGGTTGGCGCTACAGACCATGAAGATCTTTGACCACAGGTGTGGTCTCCTAGACCACATCCCGAAGTACGGGGTAGGGTCATCAATCCTACGCCTGGTCGGTGTGAGTTGCCTCCAGTAGCCTGACGGGGCTCATACACCCGGGGGAAGGGAGAATCTCGGGCAGCGTGGCTTTCCTTGGTGGACGGTCACCCATCCACGCTCGGCGTTGCTTAACTTTGCATCTAAGTATCTATTGCAAGCGGCTTAGCCCGCAATCCTAGTCTGGCCATTTTTTATAAAAGTAATTACTTCACACCTCAAAGTTGTACTTTCAGATTATACGCTATCTAATTATGCAATTAAGAGCCGCTGTAGCTAATCAACCTTTACAATTAGGAGCACATAACATAGTTTAGATTATATAATTAGTATTATAAGAATCACAAGACGTATATGAACGATGTTATACTGTAAGACTTATATTTAACTCGTTTAGTTTATGAGCTATCTTACTCGAAACAACCTACTTCGGCAGGTTTATTACTCTCTTCTACTTAAAAAAACTGGATTAATTAATTTTGTTAGTGCTAAAAAAATATTGGAGACCGCCAATATCAACGAAATACGGCTCATTATAAAAAATGTAACTATTTTTTGTCTCTTAGTGTTTCACGACTTCAGTTTTCTATCATGAGGAAATCCAGTAAGTAGAACTAGAGTGATTCGTTGATGACGAAGATTGGTGACCACTGAAGGAGGAGCAATCTTTGACGTAAGTTGATTTAAGGAGGTGCTAGTTGCCCAATCCAGGGCGACTAGTAATCCACCAAGTTTAATCCTTCAACTTAGTCGCTTCAACTGTGATCCGGATTTATCCCGACTCAGTTCTGATCACAATCCACCTCCAAGTAATTGTCCTCTGCTATCCAGTTACATTAGCGGCATAATCATTCTTACATTGACACCATCCATCAATCATGCAGTCATGACATAGGTTTGAAAGTGGATAGCAGGACTAAACTATTCATTCCGCATGTTCATAGTTCCCAAATTTATTTACGTCATCCTCATGCCAATTATTCAATTTAACACAATAAATCTGCTGATTGTCACTATCTTGACAGGTGCGGATAAATACCTGAAGAGAAAAAAAAAGTTACGTCACAAATGTATATGTTATTCATACGATTATTTCAACGATCAGTTAGTTTTTTCAATTTTAATATAATTTTGAGTTAATCTTACTATTAAAAATCTGGTGCGCGCAACACACAACTTTCATTAGAAATTATATTATTATCGACCAAGTTAGGTTATTTCAAAGTTTTTAAAATACATTTTTAACGGAGCTAAACTTTAAACCATACAGTTAATCTTGAAAAGATCATTAAGACCATTCACATGATACAAACTCTATTTATAATATCGACGGTGGGAAATAAAACCTCGCAACTCCGTAAGCTTTTTTTTTATACCACAAAACTCCAGCCTCGGAGCTAAATATGGCAAGAGAGCATTTAAATGTATATCTGTATATTTAACCTAAAAATGAGTATGGAATGTACTAGATAGTAAAACGTATAGAAATTAAACATGAATAACATTATACCGGCTAATAAACTCTCATGGTTGCCTAATAAAATTTAATGAAAAGATTTTTATTTTTTTTTTTTGTTGGCCATAATTCCCCATTATTCCAATAAAATAAAACCAATCAGTATTCAAAAATACTGAACTCAACCGACGGTTATTTCATTCTTTAATCTTTTTTTTGTATACAAAGATAAAACTTTTTCATTAAAGCTAATATGGAAATTTTGATTTTTTAGTATTATAAATATACTTAAATTAAAAAATACATAAAAATATGTACGAATAGCAAGAATATAGTAAATTACTTAAAAACTATCCACGCGCAGACTCAGAGGTTTTCCTCTCCCTGGAGTAGAGTAGAGAACACTATATCAAACTGAATTATAGAGAATCCGGTTACCAATTAGGATTTGAGACGGGTAAAGAGACTCATCTGTATTAATTATCATATAATTAGCTGTTGTGTGTCGTGGCAAAGGGCCTCAGTCGAAGCACGTAGTCAGTAATCGCCTGCATCCTCTCCCTCCTCCGTCCCCCTCTCCGACATTTCAGAATTTACATGAAAAAGTCCTCCCCCCTAGTACAAGATGGACTCGTAAACCCGACTCGATATAGCCTCCCAACGGGACCTTTTTGCCTAACACCGGCTTATACTACCCTCTTAGGCCTCTTATATTGATAAATGTTCGGGTCTGGCCTTCCGGGGGAACTGCCTCTGTTGAGCATGGCTTTCGCTTCCTCGGGAGGTGACGTTCATCCTTGTACCTATCGATCCTTACAAAGGTATAACCATTTATAAAAATATTGGCTGGTTAACTGTCCTTTGTAGACAGCACTAACATATGTTCCATCATTAGCGACAGTCAAAACTATAAAGTCTCCAACCTACAAGTGAACAGTTAACATGAAACTATTCGTCCAAGCGATTCAGGCATCATCAGGGCAGAAAAAAAGAGATCGCATAAATGAAGAAACAAAGAAAGAGAAAAAGAAAACAATTTATTCTATTGAGATCTTATCAAGCCAACCAAAAACATATCGAAGGAAACAGTGGAGGAAAGTTATGTAAAAAATCTGATTAGCAGGGATACAGGAAAAACAAATCATACTTGAAACATAATAAGAACAGTTTTCAAGCAATATGACTAGTAATAGACCCACCCCCATGTCAAATCATTTCATTAGTTTTATTTTTTTTCTAACATTGATAAGTAAATATTGAAAAATAGAATACCTGGAAGTTTTATTTAATTCTGATCGCAGGAACTACTAACAATAATAACAGTCACATCCAAACAGTGGCAAGAATACCATGAAGGGAAAGGAAATATAAGGAGAGATTTGGAAGTTAAGAAGAAATAGAGGACCTCTGCCAAAATTAAAAAAAGAAGAGAGGAGAAAAAAAAGGCAAACATATTATAGTTTATAATGCTATCAATGCATTTGTCTGTTATCAAAAATATATTTATGTTTTATACGTTATAATTTTCTTGTAAAAAAGGGCCTGTCTATGACTGATACAAAAGCGTGTCTATTAATGGAGCTTTGAAAAATTCTAAGTGCCGATTACTGGTACAAAATCATGTGTAAGAAATTTCCAATTTCTATATGAAAAATGATACTAACTGCCCATGTAGCGTACTAATTTCGATAAAAGATCGAATTAGCTTTAATTTAAATCGATTTGTAAAGATCCACCGTCACAACTAAACCTGAAAATCACATTAGTGTTGAAAAATTCTCTTAAAGTGTCAATTAATGGTACAGTTATCTTATGTGATCTTGGTTTTTCCTATCCTGGTAATGACTGGATTGGCGAAAAGTTGGAAAGTCAACTGGTCACTTGTATGTTGAAGGCTCATGGCTTTATAGCTTGGATCGTTCAATTCATAATGTTTCTTTTCGAGCATTTTGCTTATTTTTACATTATTACAGATGAGAGATTTTATTATTAATAAGTCATCCTTCGCCAAAATAATAAATATCGTTTATTATTTTTTTCATGGAGCAGGGCCACGCATACAACTAGAGAACTGTGAAACATTGAACACCTGCTGAGTCCTGCATGAGAAGTGAAGATATATATATAAATATCGTCGGCACCATGTTAAAGTATCGAATGTGCAACATTAAACAGCCTAACATTCGTTACTTTAATATGGTGCAAACGATACCTAAATTCTAGGTATATAGATAGAGAACCTTATACTGCTTTATTTGTGTATCGGCAGCTCTAATTACGTTTGTTACATATTTTTACTTTTTATGATCAGCTCTTCACGTTCTGTCAATGATAGAGCAGGCTTATCTCAAGATCATTTTGGTCCCAGATAAATTCACATCCATTTAAGGATTTGTAAATGTTCGGCTAATGTTTGTATAAGGTGAAGAAATGGTTGGATGTTGTGAAGGTATGCTAGACTAGAATATAGTTGGAAAGTTAGTTGGGGATTACAGTCTAGTGGAAAACACAAATAAAAATATTTAAAACATTATTAATACCGGCAAAAAATATAAACTTTTTTTTTTAATTCGTGTGTTCTATCTGACTGCAATTGCAACCAACTTCCCAACCTATATTTTTTATTAAAAATAACTCTAATCAATAATATTTTCGGCATTTTTCTTTGTTTTGAATTATATCAGATCCGTTGAGGAAAACGTAGGGAGGTATTACTTTGTGTCATTTTTACGATTTTTTAGAAAAAAGTCGTACAACATTTTTTTTTAAAAAAAGCTCAATATACACATATAGTAATGAAGTGCGAATCGGATGCAAAATATTAATTTTATTTTCATCTTTTATTAAATAATTGGATATATTTATTTAATAGAAATTAGTCTTGAAGAAGGTGAATATCATACCTTGTTACATAAGTGAAAGTAGTACAATTCCCATACTTTCAACCACATCTTAAAGATAGCAGAATATAGTATAATAAAAGAACGAAAACTTACTATATATTATGTAGAAAACAATTAAAAGCGAATGAGAAAAATAAAACAAAGCTATAATCCTTTTTCTTTTTCTAACATTTATAACATACATAACAAAAAACATTTAAATTATTCTCACACAATTGCGCAATCAAAAAAGAATATTTTGCAAACCAAAGTTTATACGAATCCTAAGGTCCACACCCAGGATACACAGCTTATATAATGCTTATGAAAAGAATGGAGTTTAAGAAAAGAAAAGACCCGGGTATTTGGTTGCTATAACGTCTTACGGTGGGATGGAATGGCGGTTACGTGCTAAGAATGCAAATTTTCTCTGTGGAGCAAAGCTCCTTATAATCTACTATTTATTCCCATAACTGGTTTTCCCAAAAAAAAAAAAAAAAAAATTAAGAGCATATAACGGCTAATTGACAAAAAAATCTGGTGCAGAACGCGCATCACACAACTTTCACTTACCGTCTTCTTAGTAGAAATAAGTATTTTCAGACAAAGAAAAGTGAAAGTAAAAATTATAAACGGTACGAAATATTATATGAAATAATGAATCACCATATATTTGTTTATTACTTTCAATAATGAACCATTGTAACCGAACGAAAAATTCAGAAACTCAAGTATACACTTAAACTAATAACATGGTTTAAAAGTTTACGAAATTCTCTAAAAAAAAAAAAAAAAAAAAAAATCGCTACATCTGGCAATTAGGAGCAAAGATCTGGTCTCTAGATATTGTTTATATGTTATACTCCAAAGGTTATATATATCCTTTGTTTGGTTTTAGATTTTTGAATGTTTTTCTGAATTAATTCTAATTTCGTTAGCACATTACTAATGATTAAAAAATATATTTATACCGAAAATTGGAATCACCTTTCATTTCCTTTTCTATGTAACTAGGAAGGTAATGTTACTTTAGATGTATAATTGTTTGGAAATAATAAACCACTGTGAAATAATTTACAGCGTTTTTGTTATATATTTTTTTTTGTTATGCCATTTAATGATTTAATTAGTTTAGTTTGACACTAGCTATTTCCTTTTACAACTGTATACTCCAATTATTTATTTCATAATAATAAATAATTAAGCGTCACGAAATATTTTTAGTCTGAGAAGAGTGTCACTGATAAAGAAGGCTACTATATTTATTTATATTTCGTCCTGGTTATTTTTATTTGTTAAAGTACCAGTATAGATACAAATTTTAACTGTTATATCGCTGTAATCTATTCAATTGAATATTAAATAATAAAACGATATTATTTATGAAAACCGCATATGTTTATGTATATAATATTGTCGGAGTCCGTATTATATTAAGTTCATGTTACGTATGTAAGCCTGTTCTAAACTTTCGGGCGAGGTCGGATGGTCTCGGCGAGCTCATATTTGGTTTCTGTATTAAAACTATTCTTGGTTACGATCTCTTATTTCTCATTTAGTTAATAATCAAATTCTTTTATATTTTATCATATTTTATATTCAACTATTTTTTATATCATAGTTAATTGTGAAATAATAAATCATTTCAAATAAAACAAGTTAAAGGTACTTTAGAGGAAGAATTATTGAAAATTAGTCTGATATAATGAATTTAATCAAACAAAATGAGTAGAGCCGTTTTCGAGAAAACAGCAAAAATGTGTAAAATCCATTATTTAAAGGGCCACTTCCGGTTAATCAATTTTGAGGAAAAGGTTGCTGTATCATTCCATTTACCTATATATACAAACTTTATATTTCACTTTCATACGACTTTTCGTTTTTTAGTTAGACTGTTCTCATACATAACACACAGACCATTTTGTGGGACTTGATTATTTAGACTAACAAAACATCAAAACATGTATTTGCGTTGAAAACTCAGATTAAAATTTTTTCACGTTAGCAATACTTTTCCTTAAACTATATTTCATACATGGGTTAGTGAAAATAAAAAATAAATATTGCCTTAGCCTTAATTTTTATGCATTTTTGTTAAGCTATTACCCTAAAAATTCAATAGGTAATAACAAAAAAAAATTATTAAAAAAGTATTCTTTGAATGTTGATAGTCATAAATAAGATTGAATTTTATTCTTTTACTCTCATAAAAAAAGAAACCAAACGTTCAGATAAAATATGAAGTTTATTGAAAAAGAGGTGTGAATAAGATATTAGACGGATTCCGGCCTGCAACAAATACCACTGCACTGCACCAAACACTGCATCTAACTCATATCAGCATAACTTGCAGTTTCTATTAACCAATGATAAATATTCAATTTCGATCGTTTCTATGAGCCAGGCATAAATTGAAGAGTTTTAAAAGAAACATGGCACAGGGTGAGTTCGCGTATTCAAAGAAAAGAAGTTGGTATTATGTACGTTTTTTTTATAAACAAAAAAAATAATCCCTTTTAATCAAAATATTTAACGTATAATTGGTATTTTCGTAAAATACGAACATACAAAAAAATTCCTTTTTTTTGTTATTCATATCTACTACATTATATCAGTTATTCATATAGATGATCAGTGTAGTGAACAAAGTATAATATAGAATTTTTTTCTGTTTTACATTTTATTGTAAGATTCCCATATTAATACTTATGTCACCTTTTTTTATTATGTTTACTTCATCATTCCACATTTTGTAACGGCTATTATTATTTATCTCTTAGTTCTTACTATTGTCATTATTCTACCAACTTCATTTTACTTTATTTATTTTTTTTACCTACATTACTCATGTTTCTCATACCTTGTTATCTGGTATGATCCTTTATCTTTTCTTAGCCCTGATGAAGGCCTGAACTTCAGATCGAAACGTCGGCAAATGCCAAAATAAATATTATCATTTATTTTTGCCTTCTTACTTCTGACCGATCACCCCAACTATTCTTCTCTTAATTATTCACGACAGTCAACCATTTACCCACAATTATCAAAGTATAACATACATGCATGTGCAATATGTCACCAACTGATGCATTAGTTCTTACATTTTCAAATTATATATGTTGCATAATTCACAATAAATCATTTCAAAGTTTAATTAATTAATTAAAAAATATATAATCAAAGATTTACATTAATTCATATACCCGGCTACAACAACCACTATTTGAAAATCTTTAATTTAATTTTTAATTACGAAATTGATATGATAAACTTATAGCATTTTCATCCACAGATAATCTTTTAACGATATATATTGGATGGTATATTCTATGATGTATATTTTAATATACATAAATTTTAAGCCAACGTTTCGACCCGACTTTGCAGGTCTTCTTCAGGGAAGTGTGTTCATGGGTTGTTGGGTCGAAACGTTGGCTTTTAATAAAATAGTTTTGCCAATATTTAGCCTATTTATGACCGCCACTCCGGACCATCTCCTTCCTTAATAATGAAACGGCCAACTGTTAAATGTTCAATATTGCTTAAACATGTTTCTTTGGTTAACAAAAAAATATTCTTTTGTACGTTATGAATCTCTTTTAATTTTGGGTGACTATACTAGTACTTCTAGACGATATTGAATAGGGTCGAGAAATAAGTTTTGAAGGTTTCAGAGCCTCAATAATAACACCAAACCCATTAAAACCCGATTAATTACTTATCTCAATATACGTTGGATTCTCCTATTTATCATCTTTAATAGAAAATACTGGTAATAAAGACTAACAGAGAGAGAGAGAGAGAGACACACGAAATATTTATTACTGTTTGGAATAGTAGAGAATGATTTTTTTTTTCTTAGTTATTTTTATGCAGTGAAAAAAATTTTTTATTTAAAAGAGATTAGAAAAATGTATAATTTTTTTGTTGTGATTTTTAATTTTTATTTCTTTATATCAGTTTGGAAAGTTTGACGAAGAACGGAAGTTCGGAAAGACAACCAGGCATAAACTGATTGTTTACTTACGCGGTATAATGTTTTGTCTTTCCGAGTCCACAAAATAATTCTAGTTCCATAATAATTAATAACATTCAATATAGCTACTTTAACGACAAATATTATTATCATAACCTTTAGAGATTTTCGTTAATTGAATTTTCGTAATAGTATTGGTTTAAACGGCTAATTGGTAAATATAAAAATAATTCAACGTATAGTTAGTGAATTATTTGAGACACTATAAAAGAATGAGCAGGCTGATAAAGGATGAGGTTAATTTTTCGGAAAATCGTCGCGAGTGGTTCGTGCCCGAGCATTCGAAGCGAACGAGAATTGGCACAATAGGGACGCCGGCGGTGCCGCGATAACACGTGAAATATGGCTCCGGCTAATGCAGAAGGGGGCCTAAATCATTTTTAAGTGATGATACTTTTTTCGTTTTTTTTTTTTTTTTTTTTTCAAAAGCTCTCCTAAAACAACTACAGTCCTGTCTTGTATTTCGTGAAAATTTCGCTTTACAGATTGCTAAAAACGTATCCACCGATCTCTGCTTTTATCGTCAAAAAAAAAAAGTTTACTTAGTTAAATTATCACATTTTTTTTTATTTGCTTGAAAAATAAGATTCCAAGAAAAAATTCCCTTCGAATATTTTAACCAAGGTATTAGTAAAATTTTCAGTACTCTTTCAGTACATTTCTAGGAGCTGAATAGATAACATTGAAAAGTTTGAACTTATCACCATCTTTATTTTTCTAGAAAAAAAAGTTAAAAATGTTCGGTTTAGAAAGAGTTATTATCAATCAGATCGTACATTTAATTCCCATCCATTTTCTATTTCTTTTGTAAAATGACATACCAGAACGGACTTTTTCTACTCAATTTCATATTTATAAAAATAAAAACTTTTAGATTTTCTTAAGTACCTGTCCTTCTTTTATCAGTACAACATTTGCAAGGATGTTTCTGGAACTGCAATTTATTAATTTAAATATTTAAAAAAAAAAATTATGGTGTTAAAAGTACTCTATTCGAATGTATTAATTTTAAAAAATATATTAATCTAAAGTAAGCTCCTTTAATAATATTCTACGTATTAATTTTTCATGAATACACTCATCGTGACCTTGTTTTAGAAAGGTTCTAATTGCATTCACTATGATTTTGAGAAACAGAAATTACAATTAACTGGAGTATGAAAATTTAATAACTTACACATACAATTTTTTTTTTGTTCAACTTGAAGCTGTGAACTTAATGTTACATTCGCCAGTTAAAACTTTATCATTCCAGAATGAGTTTTGGTGGTGAGAAAAGGTGTTCTGACTCCAGATAGCAGCAATTTGTAAAATTTTAAGTTTTACGTTTCATGGAGAGTACGAAAAATAGAAAAACCTAATTAAATAAAAACTATTCCGTTAAATGCTTGATTTTGAACAAATAGAATTATTAATTTACTATCTCTATATTAAGTAAAATGAAATAAAGATTATTTATTTCAGAAGCGATACTATACCTTAAAAACAATGCCCACGTAGTTATCATTAAAGAGGAAATAAGAAAACATAAGATACATCACCACAGTAAAATTTAAAAAACAATCTGGTCATGTAATATATCTATTTCTAAAACCAAAAACAACGTAAAATTTGTTGTTTTTTTACACTATATATATAGATTTTTTATCTTCTAAAATTTTAGCATAACACAGTTTTTCGCATTTTTGAGATTCAATTATGTCATACACAAAGAACAGATCTTTGCTAATAATATAAATGATACAATTTTATGTTTAACGCTAATTGGAATAACTATTAATGAAGAACACCGTAGCTAAATGTGGTTATTATCTTCTGAAACCAATTAATTTTAAAATTTGTCAGTAGTTAGAACTGGAGGAGGGAGAGAAAACGCCAAACGTTTGAAAATAACAGTTCTTTATCTAAAACGAATGAACTGTTCTTCCAAACGTATAACAATTGTTTTTCTTTAGTTCGCCCATTCGCCATTAGTCGAGCCACTGTTTGATCTGTTTTTCGTTTCGTTTTCCAAACGAAACAAAAGCTCTTTCTGGTTTCCAATGAACCTATCAGTACATCATGAAAATGCACTGACAGTCTTATACAGTTTCTTTATAAGACATGTTTCAACTGTTAAGTTTAAGAAACCAATTTTTAGCTCCCATTATTGATGAAGGATAGAAATAAATAAACATTAATATTATAGTTACTACATTGCTAACTTCACTTAAGCATATTTGTAGGCAAAATTAGTTTGTTTTTAGGCGTATCTATCTATATTATTCTCTTGCAGACCGAAAATAATTTTTATGATTGAAGATGTTCACATAAATCAATTTAATCGCATAAATAAAATTAAACACTGTTATGTGATATAAAAATTGGAAGTAGGACATTTAAAAAAAAAAGTTTGAATTACAATTAAAATACGGACTTATGATGATCAAGAAGCATAATTTCAAACTTCGAACAACACTTCATAAAGAAATGTGGCAAAACATTTATAACAAATTAGTTCGATAAAGGAGAAGTTCCTAAGCTCAGCGCTGAGCTCATCGATAGCATCGGATCCTTCATTACGTTGGGCGAAAGGATGTCAATAAACTCATCGTTGAGAATTTAGAAACTTGTCCAAAATCACAACCATCAGATTAATACAAGAAAGTTTATAAAATATTGAAATAAAAAACGTTCGAAGTGTAAAAAATATTTTTTACATTATATTTTAATACTAATTATATTTTAATTAGTTAAAAAGTAATTTTAAAGATTAAACATTCATTTAATATTTTTTATTTATTTATTATTATTTATGATATTTACAACTGTACATTTAATATACATTCAGCAAATGTGATACAGATAAATACAGGACATGACAAGGCTTGTAGAGAATCTACCCATTGGTAGCACTCTAATCATTTAATATTAAAAATAAATTAAAAGGTTATCAATTTAAAGCTCCAACAATGCCAAACTATAGGATCCGTTTTAAAACGAATAAGACTGTTATCAAACGAACAGGTATTACTCTATGAATCGTTGCGTTCTTCTATGAACTATATTGACTCTACTTCTTGATTGTCTCTCCCACCATCGCCATCGCTCCATGGTATATTCTTTTATTTTAATATATCTAGGCATTCATCATTTGATCCAGGGATATCACTGCAAATCTTTATGTTTTCTAACTTAACTTCGCCTGAAAATTTACCTGTTAAACTTTCAAGTTTGACATCGTGCTCAACTTTAGTTTCAAAATCCCCAAAAAGATTATATGAAAGTATTTCTTCCTTTTCTTTTTGTAATTTTTCTTTTGAAGAACTGATAGTTCCTGAAATATCATCACCATGCTAAGTTTTATTTGAATACTCAACTAAAACATCAAATTTATTTTTTATATCAATCCACTTGTCTTGATAACTTATGGATCTATCAAATTCATCCTCCAGTTCTTTTTCATCAACTAGTATCAAAGCTCTTACCTTTTTTTTTCAAACTCTAATAAATGTTTAGCTTTTACTTCTACTTTTCTAAATTCCTTTTTTAGACTGAGGATCATTTTCTCCTATTTTCTTTTCTACCGAAATAGCTAAAGTTGTAAATAAATTTCTCCACTGAGCTCTTTCTAATTTGGCAGTTTTCAAATCTTCAGCACTCATTATCCTTAATTTCCCACACAGAAGAAATGCCACTATTAAATATTAGGAAATCGCTTCGGGAAACAAATGAAGCTTTTTCACTATTTGGCAGTTTTCAACTCTTAAGTACTCATTATCCTTAATTTCCCACACAAGGGATGCCACTATTTAATATTAGGAAATTACTTCAGGAAACAAATGAGGCTATGTTGAAAACATCTACACCACCAAAACACAACACACCTTTATTACTCTACATATACATCGCACAATCACGAACAAAGGACTACCTACTACTATCCGGGTAACCTCACCAAAGCCAAATCTTTGTTTACAAGCAATAGTGCTGCCTGATAACCTGCATTAACTCTACAGTTTCAATACCGTAAGATGGGGTCATTTAATTTTTTCAGATCAGTATATAAGCTCTCCTATTAGAAAGTGTTGTTGTAAGTGATTTCTGAATGAAAACTCAATTAACCCAAAATTGTTACTGAGGAATTTTTCAATCCAACGCCACGTCATATCTATCAATATACACTATTTTAATTGTGACTCCATACTACCAACACTCAATGTAAATTTCCATTATTTTCCCTACATGTAATTTTATAACAAATACCATGAATGAAGTAGGCTGGGGTATCGGGCGGCGGTATTGAGCTCGGCTTGGACAAGATAAAGCTGCGGTGGTATTAAGGTGATTTATACGTGTGTGTGCTGCGGTGGCCGGTGATGTCCGTGTAAATATCGTGGTCGCTACTGACCCGGGCCTAATCCTTGATCCTCTGTAGCCAATGCGCCCATCTGAATAATGGATACACGGGATATTCCCTAATCCCGCAGATCTCCTCCTCCTTTAGCTCCAGATTAGGATACTGATGAAAGACGAGATTATCTACAATTAAAGAGAATTAAATATTAAAAACAAACAATATATACACTACGGTACGGTGGAAATGTTTATATGTATAAATAAACCAAACCATAATACAAATGTGTTGTAAATTTGGTAATATTATGGACAAGGTGGAAATAATAGTATGAGTCAAATATAAACAAAACACTTTTCTCGCAACTTTGCAAGCTGCGTACTTGTACTTGCACAGTGATTTACAGAAATTAGTGATTAGTCACAAAGCCATAGAAACATCTAGAACGCAGATTCTTAAGTCTGCCGCATACTAGACTAAAACGACAAGAAACTGCTCGATATTTGCTACTGCTCCAACACTTACTAGACAAACGCCCTCAACTTTCAATTAATTACAAAAGACTCATCTAGTTAACCATAATAAGAACTATATGGACATAGGGAGTTGAGCTTCGGGGGTCTACCAAACCATCGAATTCCTATCGTATCCAATTCTTACAATCCCAAATTCTTCGTAAAATCCTTAATGCCCCATGTTTTGTCACATATAAAACCATTCATAAAGACCTTAATGTCCCATATGCCGCAGATTTAGCCAGAGCCAGATACTTATCCTTTCATGATAAACTCCAGTTCCATCCGAATCCACTTGTTTCCAGCCTTGTATCTTCCTCGATTCCTGATAATTCCCCTAGGCGTCTGAAAAGAAGATGGCCCTATTGATCATCTCAATACAGAGTATCACTTCAAGTCTGATCATGTCATGATTTCTAAGGTGTGCATTTTTTATACAGTTTTAAATTTCATTAAATAAATAAATAAAAAAAGATTGGGAAGGCCGTACTGGTAGGGACGAAAAACAAGCCACACAATCCCGAATCTCCAGAAGAGCGGATCCAGGATTTAATTTTGGGGTGGGGCTTCAGCCCAGAAGCTTTTTTTTTCATATATATAACGATAATTACCTTGAAAAATAGAAAGATACTAACTACCCGTATGAAGTGGTGTTTAAGTTATACTTGAAGTCCTATCAAATATAAATAAATAATACTTTAAGACACAGAGTTTTTAAACATTTTTTACCATAAAACATGATTAAATTTTACTATTTTGGAGGGACTTCAGCAAGAAAGCCCTCCTCCTCCCGTAAATCCGCCTGTGCAACAAGAATACCGTCAGCATGTAGTTTGCAAGTATATTAACGTTCAACAATCATCACATCACGTAAACAAGTAAAGTTCTCAAATATACATATCCTGCAAACTTTACAATAAAATAAATCAGACCTCAAATTAAATTGATAGTTATTTGTCAAAGGGTATAATTTGTAAAGGGATAATTTTATGTGATTCGTATTAGTATATGTAAAGTTGTTAATGTTCAATTATTGTCAATATATCAATTATTTATTGCAGCTACTTTGTCTGCCAAATTTTTCTAATACAATTTCAATACCGTAAGATGGGGTAATTTTCTTTTTTCAGTTCAGTATATCAGCTCTCTTTTATAAAAATACGGTTGTTACTTGGTATGGTTGGCTACTGTTGGTCTCTGCGGAAAGTTAGACCACAATACCTCCTTAATTAAGGGAGGCAAGTTGTAAGATTTGCATGAACAGACTTTATATATATATATATATATATATATATATATATATATATATATATATATATATATATATATATATAACAATCCCAATAAATAACATAACTATTAATTATTTTACATCAAATATTTGTTGCAGCTCCTTCGACTGCCAAATTCTTCTAATAAAATTTCAATACCGTAAGATGGAGTAACTTTGGGACAGCGGGAAAAGTTCAGTATAGGGATACACTGTTTACTTCACACTTAATGCAACCAGCATGGACATCACATGCATTGCGCTACTACCTTGCGGCACACTACTCTTGAGGCGAAAGTTTCATGAAAACAAGAATTTTGAAGAAAGCAATAGGAATAAATAATACTTAACAGCACAACGAGTGTAGTGAACCAGGGTTGGTTCTCAAACTGCCGCAAGATAGTAGCGCTGTACTTGCCTACATAAAGCACGTTTTTGGAGACTGTACCAACGCAGTGCACCCGCCACGAAATCACGGCAATCTAAATTTTACCCGCTGTCCCAAAGTAACCCACCTAGTTCCAAAGTTACTCCATCTTATGGCATTAACTCTCCAATTCAGGAAATATTATACCAACAGACAGGCAACAAAATAGTCATAATTAGAATATTTTTTTAATTAATAGAGAAAATAAATAATGCAGACAAGAAAATTTTTAACTATACACATTTTCGTTAATATACCTATACGTCTAGACATTTCACAAACTAAGAGGAATATAAATATCTACATTGGCCGATTCTCTAAGTTAATGCTTTTGTATCTTATTGGTGCTCTTTAAAATTTTTTAACAAACTATCGGAAAACAAATATATACATACTTAAACAATTTTTAATTACTCAAATCAAATATTTTTTAAGTTATCATTTTTGGAAATCCCCAAAACTGCTAATTTTTCCCATTTATCGTTTTTTTTTTTTTCAATAATACCATGAAGGAGCACGTTTTTGACAAAAAAAAAATTCTATACATTTTTAAACTATATTGAATGTGCTACAATTTAAAACCATAACAGGCTCGGTAAATCAAATAGTTTTTGAGATACAGATTAATTTATTTTCAAAATTTGAAAAATTATAAACTATTTTTCATTTTTTATCATATGCAATTAAATTTTATCTTCAATAACCTACCTGATATGAGTCAATGAATTAACATTTATCTATTTTCACATTTTGAAGGAGGGGAGATGGAGGAGAGGGGGAGGAGGTTTGGTTTGGAAGTCAGTAGGCCAGATCCCCCCCACCGTGCACCTCCTCCCCCTTACATCCCTATAAAATTCATATCGCTGCGTTCCTTATTACTATTTATAAAAAAAAAAAACCAATGTGCCTGCACAAAACAATATGCCTGCACTGTTCTAAAATGGCGTCCAAAGACATGACGGGTAGATCCTTTGATTTGAGTTGGTCTTTCGATTATAGAGATTCAGCATTTGGCATAATTTCATCGTAATTGGTCTTTTATTAAAGCTGGATAGTCAGAGAATAATAAAACATAAAAAAAAAAAATTTAAAAAAATTGGTTGGCCTTAGCGATAAAAAAATGGCAGCAAATGTAAATTCTTTCAAGTCGTTCAAATTAATGGTGAAAATCAAGCGTCATTTGTAATTAAACGGCCAACAATAACAAAAAACGCCTTAAGATAAAGCATATAGAAAATATATTTATCTTTCTAAATCACTCATTAATTTTTAACATATTTGCAAGGTTTCTTTATAAAATGCACTTAATCAGCGGAAAAGCGGCACTGGCGTAGGTAGGCGCCAACAGTCCTCTGCCACCACATTCAGTTCTCACTAATGACATAATCATAGTGCTACTCTTCATCTGTCTATTACATTTGTCTTCCAACAAATAATCTTTCCATCAGTTCCTTGATACATTATCAAAGATTTTGGATCTTCCTTATTTACTTCTTCAAACCAATAAATTAAATAAATGTATACATTTTCAAGTTTCGAATACTTCATTTACAATTTTTGTCTAAACCTGAATTTTTTGAATGAAGTAAATGTGTGTTAAGTATTTTTTTTTTAGTTTAAATTTCGGTCTTCTGGTTGTGAAAAGTGATCTCTCCCTCTTCCACCAAACCTTTCCCTCTCTCCTCACTCCTCATTCGAAATGTAAAAATGAATAAAAATTTACTTCACTGAATCATGGAAGACAGGTTATTGAAGATATAAAGACAATTGCTTATGATCAAATATGAAAAAAAAAAAAAAAAAACCTGTACCAGTACAACCCATGAAGGGTCTGGGGTTCAGTACTATTTAGGGAAAGCACTGTTTCTAGGTCAACGGTTGCGCAAGGAGGTGATTTGACCGAGATCACGCTCAACCGCCAGATTTCCCCCCTTAACCAATTACTTAATTAAGTGTACCCACTTTACAGAGGCTGGGTGTGCCCCAGGAGGGACTCCTGAACCAAGGTCGCCCCCACGGCCAATGAAACGGATAAATAAATTTTCTGCCATGAGCCGGGGTTCGAACTCGGGACCTTTGTATTGGAAGCTCAGTGCCCTACCACTGAGCTACCCCGCTCCCTGATCAAACATGAAAAATAGCTTAAAATTTGTATTATTGATTCTAAAACTTCGAGAAAACCCTTATCTCAAAACTTATTAAAGTTAACGAACCTGTTCTGATTTTAAATTGTAGCATATTTAATCTAGTTTTTTTAATGAAAATGAAAATCCTGTATTTTGTAATTAATATATACAATTACAGGAGGTCTGGCTCCATTATATACATTATTACATAAAAAAGAATCAAAATAAAGTACTATACAAATATAGAAATAAATCGGAGAAATATACTTTTTTCATAAATAAGATAAACTAGATACATAGATTGTGATGAAAAAAAAAAAAACAGAAAAGGAAAAACAACTGTATAACAATATAAATAAAAAGTATTGACTATGAAGATATATAAAAAAAAAAGATAGATACTATTGCCCAATTTGTAATTTGAAATTCAGCTTTTCAGACTTAAGAAAACAATCAAATAGTAGCAGGACTTCCAAGAAGGGAGTGAGTGATAATGCCCAAGTTGGATCATCAAAATTGTTGAGGGGAATATATTCAAACTACTTCTTGAATTTTTGGAGGTAAGCTTTTATTTAGGGTTTCAATTGAGCAGAATTTTCGAAACATAAAACAAGAGACCAAAGCAAGTTCAATTGTAAAACAGTTAAAGATAAATTTGAAAAAATACTGTCTGTATTTGTTTTATTCTACATTCGTAGGATGGCTCTTTGTTTATGAATCACAAATATTGTTAATCAAAAAAAGTTATTTCAATTTTCAAGTATAAGTATTGACTTGTCGTTGAAGCTGAAATCCAGCGAAAACTGAGTTTGTGTTTACACTTGGTGCATTGTGGATGTTCTGGTTTTAGTGCTCGTGAGGATTAAGCATCTGCATAGAATGGTTAACAGCCCATTACAACAGAAATCTCTGTTAAAATTATTTAAGACGGTGACGACAAGAGGAGCGTGGCCAATCGGCAACTGGCGAGACCCTCCGAAATCTGCCCCTCTCGGACATCGTCCTTAACTGCCCTGTCCTGGCTCAAGGGGGTGGTTGCCATTTTTATTAAATATATACCGCCCCTAGTGCGATTGTACTCTGGGGAGAGATTTGTCCAGTATTAATGTTTTTCAGGTCTTCCTCTCCTCTTCCAATAACCATCTTCTGCTGATTCTAACTGCCACCCCGGGATAAACTTTTTTCTTCCCTATTACCACCAGTAACTTAAAAAAATAATATATATATATATATATATATATATATATATATATATATATATATATATATATATATATATATATATATATATATATATATATATATAAGAAGATCACAGAGTAAGTTTAACAATTGTGGCTTGTCTCTAACGGTCTAAGTTAGTCGGAAAGCAAACAAGTCAAGGCGAACCGATATGGAACCTTGGTGTTTTTTATCCTTTTCAAATCAACTTGAATTTGTATTTTATTATATCTTTTCCGATTCAACATGTGCAGCAGTTACTGACGAAAAAAAACATTGCCTCGCCTTGAATCAAACAAGAGTTCAGTAAGTTTCACCAATAATGTCGTTAACATATCTTAATCTCTCTATTATATACAAAAGTATTTGTGGCTTATTTGATTTTATTTCCGTATCAGTAGAGTAGAAAATGCAAAGGAGCTCTATAATTAGGATATTATTATATTATATTATACATATAATCTTATTTATATTATATTGTGATTTTGTTGCACTGCCCGGTGCGACCCTGCATCACAATCCCTTTCGGGCCAGAAAATAAAACTAAAGCTCCATTCAGTGCCTATTCTTATTTTTTAATAAACAAATTAAAACATCTTTCAACTATTTGAGAACTAGTTTTTAGCAGTTAGTTAGAAGTATCGAAGAAAATAAAGTTTAAAGTTAAAAGATTCCATGGAACACAACAAATTTTTTATCTCCTTTTTGGCAATGAAAATTGAGTTATAAATATAAGATAAACGGCATGGTGGAAGTTAAAGGGACGGCTTACTTTAATGTGGCTGTCATACTTGAAATAATCCCAGATTATAGCACCCTTGGGCATACAAAGTTTCTTAAAGCTCCCTAAGCACAGTTTAAGCACCGTTAATTTATACTGCAGTCATGGCGTGAGGCGACGCCCGCGAATCGGAGAATACGGATAAGAAGTCGAGTCGCAACTTTTGCTCTTGGTTATAATTCATCGGATCAGGGCCCGAGTTCAAATTGAATAGTAAATAACTCGCTAGGCTTTTTAGTGCCAACTCCTTCCTACGGCGAGGAGCATAAATAAACTTTAAACATTCAGAAAGCCCAAGATTTATCGAGCGTACGCTGGTGGCAGATTAAGAAAAAAGAAGGGATCTCTTCAAGTATTTCAGATGGATTTGGAATGTGGCTAACAAGACGCTGTTTATCTTGTTTTTGATATTATTTTGGATCTGAGACTGATAAAATTGCGAATATTATTCAGTAATGCGATTTTGTTCAGCGACCAGCCGTACCAAATCTTTAATTGAAATTTAAAATTTTCTATTCCAGGTCTCTTAACCAATGCCTTTTCTACCATCCTACTATTATTTTATAAATTACAATGTGGGACGGAGCAAACAAGCGGGTGAACGCGTGTGCAAAATATGCCTTGCCCGATAAACCGAAGATCAGAGAAGAAGAAGAGTTCAAATCCCTGTGTCGAGGGGCTTTTAAGCCTGGTATTAAACACCCACCTTCTTCCATGGCACGGGAAACAACGGTAAAGCCGAAAGGACGAGGAAGGAACGACAACAAAATTTATTATTTATTTTATTTTTTAAATCGCAGTCAAACAGGGTCAGATAGTATTAATATATTAACTAGAAACGAATTTTACAACACTAGTCATATATTGTCACCAAAATGAAGTCTTTGCCATCTGTTCATTATTCCTTCCTTAATTCCCTCATACCAGGGTACCTGGGCGGACATTTCTTCGATCTTCTTTCTGTTTTTCAATTCCAAATTCGCTTAGGCCATCGTCCCTCTTCTCACCACAATGCGTCATTCTATTTTTAATAACGATGTATACCCATAAGTACAGAATATTTGACTTGAGAAAAAAATTGCATTAACAGTAAATAGCATCGCCGGTAATACGAAGTAGGATAGCGCAAAAAGAGAACCCTCTTCTCCATTTTTGCTGCATTTTATCGGCAATCCTCTTAGACTAATAAGTTTCTCTTTTTTACGGCAGAAGACGGGGCTTTCCTATTACTTTCATCACGCGACTTACCAACGAACTCTAGCTTCATCCTAAATACAATTCTTGACCCAGTTAGAAGTCTAGTTTAAAACTTTACATATTATTATAAGATCTTTACATATTATATACTCATATAATATATAGGTTCCATTTTTTTAAGTAAGTTTTTCTTGGTGGTATGGAAATCGCTTATATTAGCATATATAGAATATTATAAATTAATTAACTCCTAGTTCATACCAAGTTAAGGCGAAAAGTGTATATATCCCTGCAATGTCACGTATAAATTTATACAATTGGTTTTATAATATTACAAAATATTTTTGTTAACATTTATTAAGAAAATGGAAATGACTTTCAGATACTTTTTAACATATCAGAAATTGAAAAATTAAAAAAATGTTGCAAAGAGTCTTTAGAAGTTTAACCTCATTGATAAGGATAAAATCAATAAAAATCTTTGGGAGTCAGCAGAAAATTGCAGTACAAGGTCCCTGATACAAGGTTCACCGTTCGAAATACCCGAATTAATATAAGATACCCGACCAGCGATTAATGTTTCCTTGATAAACTTTACATAACTCGGAAAGAACATCGAAGCGTAGAAGACGATCTTGTTGATGTAGAGTGGGAAAAGACGATGCAAAATGCAGAAATGGCTTGGATTATAGTGTCCTAAATTTCAAAAGTCATCTGTCAAAGCACTGAAAAGGGTCTTCAACAACGGAAGGCGAGAGCTAAATCAGTTTCATGGTGGATGCCGGTCTTAACAGCGATGAGAGATGCGCTTGGAGATCAAGGAAAAAACGATCAGTCAACGTCAAGTGGTAACTCACTTTGGCATAGGATTTGGAAGCAATTTTAATATAAAGACTCACTTTGTTGGGTCTTAGATATCCAGCGAACAGGGTCTTCTATTCTACCAAGGAGTGGTGCTGGGAATCTCGAAGCGCCCTCGTAGTACCAGAACATTCCCATCCAAAAAAAGAAAAAGTTGACATATGTTAAGAAGACGGCTATACCGCGGTTCAGGAACCACACACAATACAGATTCTCACGAGACAGTGCGGGTCTAAGCAAGAGAGATACCTCTCGAGCTCATGCAAGAAGATATGATCAAATACACCTACACGAGTTAAGGCTAGGTTTCCGGAAGACTTTCAAGTGAAGATTGACACCCTAAGAGATATAAGACAATATTGAGAGAGGCCACCGGTCAGGAATGGAACAGGCGGTGACGGGTCACTACCACTAAGGAAGCAGTGACTATTGACTCTCTCATTTCCTCACCTTGGAAATGGAGTTTTTTGGGCCAACTTACACAGTCTTGGAAAGTATATTAATTCCCTATGGTCCCGTTGCGGTGTTACGAAAACTGACGAAGATGTGTTCACTAACTGCACTGCGTTTGAGGCACTAGGGCCAAACTAAACAGGAGAACCTCTTTCCCCTCCCCGTAACAAAGGAGAATAACGTTTTTCGTCTCTGCAAATACTATCCATTCTACCAAGCCTTCGAATATGGGTAGAACGAAATAGAAGGCGCCGTTCATTTCAGTATGGAAGTAGGACGAAGGAGACAGTCAATCCCACAAGAGGAAGAGTACTTAAATTTTATTGTTTTTATACAATAAACTCTATATTCCATTCCACAGGAAAAAAACTTATGAACGTTTCTTCTTAGCCTGCTCAGTCGCCAACTGGAATACATAGCCACAAAACATCCGTCATGCCTCTTCCCTGTCAACTTTCAAATACATCCTTTTCCAACATCTCCTTACATCCCAAACATACGATTCGCAACCATGAATTTCATTTTATGAACCGAATTTTTGAGAAATAAATGGTGATGCCTTCCGTTTAAGTTTTAACATAAAACATCCACTATCTTTTTCACCTAGTTTTACTAGTATTTTTACAATTTATTTGCCTTTCTCTTAGCCTCAGGTCGTGCTTTTTCTTTCGGGTATTTATGTTTATATTTTATACTTTTTGTCTCTTTTACTTTTTTTTCCATTACACCACAAGTAATTCTGATATTTTATTTTATCTTAATGTTTGCATATTATTATTTAAATCACTGTTGATTTTATTACACTTTGTATTAAATTATTATTCTATTAGATAGCCTTTTGTTTATAAATTGTGCAGTTATGTATATATACATATTTAATTTATTTTTTCTTTTTTTTGTTTCATCACAATAATAAGTATTTTTGAGAAGATTTTATGTTCATTTCTACATATATTTTTTTCGTTTATTTTTTAGTTGTAACTTACCATTTTTTAAATAATGTATATAATGTTAGAATTTTTATAAGTTAGTTTTTGGCCAGATTTGTCTTTTATTTTGTACTAATTCATCATTGTTATTCTAAGGGGACTTAGTCCCAGAATAAAGTTCAATTTTCTATTCTATTCTAAACTGGAAACTTTTGCAGTCTAAGGCCAATGTAGGGAAGGAAAAATGAATAAATAAAGTTTTTAAGGAACTAATCTAGGAAATTTTAAGTTTAATACTAAAATTAATGAATAATTGAACTAAAAACATCAATGTCACAGCTTTCGGCCACTGTTTACCCCAAGTTTTTGTACTCGTTATCATTTTTTTCCTCGGAAATATGTATGGAAGAGATTGAAATGGGGTTGAAAATAACTCCTTAGGTGTGAAAGGGTATAGAGAAAGCGAGTAAGTTATTCTGTTATTAAATTATCTTAGTGGCTCGGTTACCTTCCCAAGACACAGCCCTGCTATGATTTTCTCGGATAACTGAAGTTGTTTATACGAAATTTATCTCGAGAGGATTATATCTTTGCTTTCATAAATATATCCGGCTTATTTGGATAGGCTAACAAGGTAAAGTAATTCTAGAAGTTTGAGATGAGAGTGATTAGAGAGGCAGGCTTTATAATATTAGCAACCTTCTTTGTTGAGCGGAGAAAGGCTTTTGAGACGAAAGCTTAGCGTCAGGACCCTTTCAGGGCGGTGTTTCAAGGTACCTACCTCATCAGGGTAACAGTACAACTTCTGAGGCCTCAGCTCCCAAAGCCCTGTCTTATCTCCTGTCATCCTTCAGCTAGCTAATGATCATAATTACCCGATGGAACCAACCAACTAAAGGACGGCTAATCATTCTTTAACTTGCAAAGAGCCCTACATTTCTATGCTCAATTTAATATACATTAAAAAAAAAAGTTATTATATTATCCATATAGAAGACGGTTTACAGGAGTGGTTGAATGTTATTGGACGCTTCCCAAATTCCGGTTAAAATACCTTAAAATATCTTTGTAAGATCCGACTATTTGGAAGTACGAACAAGAGGGATTTGGAACAATTGACAACAAGATAGTACATTTTTTTCACAAATCTTCACAGAACTTAAGAATTAAGTGAATTTCTTTAGCACATTTTGTTGTATACAGACTAGTGTTGGACAAAATTTATCTTAAATAATAAATACTTTAAAGTTAACTTAAAGTGTCGTTAGTCCTGTTGAGGCAAGAATAACTGCCGGAGCAGATTTCGTTTTGTTGTGTACACAGTAGTTGAAAATTTTTGATATTTTTTACAAATATCGGAGGAGGCTTTGGTTCCCTGGGTACTGCTGCTGACTCCATTACTTCTCTGTCATTATGAAGCACTTGGAACGGGTTTGGAGTGAAGAAAGGAGATTCTTCAACCATTTCTTGCGAAGAGGTACCTGGTTGAGGCTGAGGTTCTGTATCTGAAGTTTTCACTGTGGCTATTGCAGCTATTTCTCGCAGGCAGCGACGAGTTCTTTGTTTCACTGGTGAATCACGAGGGGTACTAGCGCCGTCTGACCGACTCCTCTTAGTGGACATCACTGGCTGACAATGCCGCATATCGTAAGAGAAAAAAAATTTAAAAATAAAAAATTAAAAAAAAAATAATAATAAAAAAAAAAATGTAGCAAACTGTAAATAACAACTGCTCTGGTGTACACTTCAACTGTAACAAGTAAATAATCAAAGAGATTCCGCTGAAAAAATAGGCAACAACTGAGAGAAGATTTCAGAACACGTCCTTCGCATCAGCTGATCCACTGCCTTCTTGACAAGAACAAATAAAGCTAAAAATTGAAAACGCAAGTCCATAGAAAGAAAATAGAGGTATAGAATCAACGGTCAAGTTAACAAAATTAATTCAATATATTTAACAACAAAATAGTCACGAATGGCCCAGAAATTCGAAGCTAAATTAAATAACAAACATCAAGTAAAAAAAAGGTCCTTAAATTAACAATACTGCCACAACATCGTATAAAATATATCTAAATTTATCTGGAAATTTTCCTGTCCATCTATTATCCTAAGCTTTTGTCTATTTATCAATAAATAAAAAATTGATTGCATACACCGTCGAAAATGAATAAAATTATGTTGTTTGTTGTAGCAAAAAGAAGAAAATAACGATCGTTTAACATTGTTTTAGTATTCAACATCGCCATTACCCAATTTATGTCGTTGCTGTATTGTTATCCATAGTCTGTGGGGTAATAAGGGAGTACATTTTCCAGTTAATATCAATTCCAGAGGCAAGAGTGGAGCACTATATATCCACCAATAATGGTTTTAAAGGATTGAAGGTAATTTGTTCCGTTAATTCCATATGGTGCGAGAGGCGGGAGTGAAAAAGGGTAAAAATTCAACGACCCCTGGGGTCGCAATTTATCGCCGCCAGGGGCCGTACGTTCTGCCGCGCAGCCAATTCTTTTTCCCTGCGACCTTTCGTTGCGGCAGTTCGGCCTGCATCAGACCCTCGATAATTCTGACTAACGAGCAGTGGGGGTAAGTTGAGCTTATTAAATATTAATGGCTCCAGGGGTGAGAAATAGTCATGGCTCCAACCCCTTCCAGCATTAGCACTGGCTTATAAGCCTTAGTGGTCCATCATTTATATCACTCCCGTAGTCAGCCACTTCACGTTTAGGAATTCATCATGATAATTTCTGCTCGAACCTAAATTTACTCGTCAACAGAATCGAAAGTAGAATCAACAATCAAATTATCTTAGCTCATTTATATATATGTAAATTATATTCATAATTTAATTTATAGGGCAGCAAATTTCTTACTTCCATTCTCTTTTTCTTAAAAAAAATTATTCGAAAAAGGGAAGTGTAAATAATATTCACATATTTAGTTAGACTAGTCGGCTCGTGCGAATAATTCGCAGAAAATTTTGTTTAGTAAAGAAATAGAAAAACAATATGGAAATAAGTAGATCATATGTGTAGTAGAAGTAGATCATGTGAGAGAGAAATTAATATTTTTTTCTTGACCGATTATAATACTCTATTTAACATAATAGACCAAAATATTTGTATAAATTGCTTTACTAAGACCTATTTTTAAACACTGACTGGAAAGGTAATAAAAGTAAGAAAACAAAATTATTAATAAATAATAAAATTTATGAACAAACAAATATCTTTAAGATATAATAAAGTTAATATATCAGCCAGGAAAAAAATGGAGTAGACAATTCTCCTAAATGCAATATCTTTAAACAGGAAGACATTATTAAGTACACCAAAACTAATGGACTGTATGTTTGTTAATAATTTCCGATTTTTTGTTTTGTAGGTAATTTAGTTATCTTTCTAATTATCATGGGCACAATCAAGAAAAAAAAAATGCATACTTTTTGAGTTAATAGCGAATAAAGTTTATTTTTCTTTCATAACTTTTACCTCAGAAATTTCGGGAGGATAAGACTATTTCTCGCCTGTGAAGGAGAAGAATATCTTCAAAATGAGTGGTCAATCATTGGATTTGATGAAGAATTGACGAAGTTATGGACGTACCGACAAAAAAACACCTCTTAGAAATAATATATAGGATAGAAGAGCTGTGCTGAGATAGTGGTCATGGCAACGACTTCACTTTTCGTTATGATATTTTTGCCTGCCTTTAACTAAAACATTCCTAACTCCTCAGGATTTTATCCTAATTCAATGTTTCCACAACTGTTGGAAAGTTGAATTATCTCTCTTCAAGACTGTATAAATAACTTTTTGATTTAACACGTCTATAGAGAGTAAATAAATGAAACTAAATAACAGGTTTTTATTTTATAACTTGAGTTCTAAATTATTTATGAAGGTACAGTTTGCATCATTTCGTGTAATTAATAACGCCCTATATCCCTGCAAAATTTCGTGCAAATAGGTGGAAGAATATTGAAGTTATAACACTTATTGTGACTCGCAAAAAAATCAAAGGGTAGTTGGTCAAATTTGTTGACAAAAAAAAAATATCGATTGCAAAGAAACTTCTTATTCGAAGGTCTTTTGAACTGCAAAATACAAATATCCCCTTAAAAAAATATATCAACACACTTTGCTAATTAGGTCTGTACAAATTGTTTAAATTTTACGAATTTCTAATCGATTTTTAAGATTTTTTTGTTTTGTTTGTAATTTGGTTAACTTTCTAATTATCATGGATACAATCAAGAAAAAAAATGCATACTTTTTGAGTTATTCGCGAATAAAGTTTCTTTTCCTTCATAACTTTTTTCAAGAAATTTCAGAAAGATAAGACGATTTTTCGCCTGTGAAGGAGAATATCTTCAAAATGAGTGGCCAATCATTGGATTTGATGAAGAATTGACGAAGTTATGGCGTACCGACAAAAAAACACCTCTTAGAAATAATATATAGGATTACATTGTTACCTATAACATTGGTTAATAAATAAACTTGCATTCAGTAACTATTTCACTTTATGTAAACCGTGGAAAGAGACTTTTATTCAATTTTAATGTAATTAGGTAAATTTCTACTTTGATGTACTTTATTCTACTTCTGTTGTTTTAGCAGTTATATATATAGAGAAGAGCGAGACTAAAATTTACTGGGTTAAGTTGTCCGAGAGAGATAGGTTCAAATCAAAAAGAGATAAATATAAATTAATTAATATATGACCTGTGATTCTTATAATACTAATTATAATCTAAACTATATTCCTAATTATAACGACTGATCAGCTACATCAGCTGTTAATTGAAAAGTGAGATAATGTATAACCTCAAAAATATAAAACAACGTTAGTCATTCTAAAATTTTCTTTTGGGAACTTGTTCATACAGTTTTTAATAAGAGGGCATTATTTTCCAACCTAGAAAAAAATGGAACCTTTAAATGAACAAGGTAGCTTATTATTTACATTTACGTTTAAAGTATATAGGTATACGTGTGGTTTTTGCTTAGTTTTAATTTTCTTATTTTTAGGTTATTTTATTTTATTTATTGTATATACTTTTTATTATTATTTATTGTTATTTTTCTTCTGTTTATTTTATATTTTTTGTACATATAGTGTGAATGTTATCCTACCTAACTATTTCTAATGTCCAAGTGACAGATTGTTGTAATACTGAATAAAAAGTTTTGATTAAGTCCAACATGTCCTTCACCAACAATTTAAAATAGTTGATATTTTCCGTCATTGAATGAGACCCATCACATATACTTTTTCAAATTAAAGAGGTTTATCGACATATTTAACAGATTAGCGATTTCTAAAATATTTAGGTATTTTTTATTATTATTATTTTGAGATAATAAAAAGAAGCAGAGGGAAATTAAAGACAAAAAGGGAAAAAGGAAAGCTGAAATAGGCGGGCTAACCGGTGAAAATATTGTAATGGAATGCATAACTTACCTAACCCCGGGTCTTATTCACGGCCTAATGGAAGTTGCGCTTTCACAACTCTTCCAGGTATAATAATATTTAATTCAAAAAAACAGAAGAAAAATATTTCACCATAAGTCAGTAAGCAGGCGGAAAAAAAAAGTTAATTTGAACATATTCACAACCCATTTAAAACAACTTTCTAGTTTGCCCAGCTAATTGTAACAGTAAATTATTATTCTTGCATTTACTACAGTAAATTAAGCTTTCAGGAACAGACTACAGGCAACTCAAAGGAGTTATATATCAATAATCAGTTCAGCAGTTTCAAGCAACTGTTTACGCACATATCAACTTTCTACACCTCATTTATGGATTTAATTAATGTAGGATTAGTTCAAGTAGAAATGAAGAGTGTCTGTGTTAATTAAACGAAGTATATTTTTTTTTCACTTTGAATCCACTTTATTAATTCTCCATCTCAAATAACTGCTAAAACTTGTTTTATAGCATTTTGAATTGCGAATATAGTTTTAAAGATAGGAGAATTTTACAGATAGGTGAAGAGGTGCCGACGCAAACAAGAGTATTTAATGCATTATTTTATGCGATTCCCTTAGGTGGTTAAGGTTAGGGTTGGTTAGGACTTAAATTAAAGGGCTAGTTAGGACTAACCTATGACTACATAGGTGTCATGATGAAGAAACCACTCCAGTGTTAGGTGACTGGAACAGCGATGGCCTAACTTGGAGTCCTTACAAACTTGATAAAAAACATTTAATTATTTAACAAGTTCATAAAATAATTATCCTCACATATATTATTACAGCAGGGCTCGAAATCGGTTTTGTACCAAATATAAGTTCCTGTCATGCTCAAATACTATGAATGGGGTGCGTTGGATTCAGAATTTCAAGGGGGGTTAGGGTTAGCGAATCGTATTCTCCACTTTTGTTTTTCTTTCTAAAATAAATAAAGTTGATACGAACATTTTGCTAGGCTTCAATACTGGAACGGTGGTAGGTCTGTAGATCGATACGGCACTAATTGGATCTTGAAGATTTTGATGCGTACAGCACTATCGGATCCTGCGTTTTTAAGCCCAAAAACGTACTATTTTCGAGATAACGCAAGGCATAGGGTTTGCATCCACACAGACTTACATTAATTGTGGTACTGTCATTGAATACATGTCTCATTTCGTCGACTTGAGGTCTCTATGATCGAGAGAGGAGTTTATATTATTTATCGATGTTTTTGATCGGCATGCCATATCATCGTTAATTTTTCACCAGATCTCAGGATTGAGCCACCAATTTCGAAGGCTTCCTTCTCCTTCAGGCTGGCAAAACAGTATAATCACCCCGAAAATTCAGGTAAACAAGTTATGAAAGAAAACAAACTTTATTTGCGATTAACTAAAAAATTACACACTTTTTCCTGGATTATGACCACGATTATATAAAAGATAACTAAATTCCTTACAAAATAAAAAAAAAAAATCATTGAAATCGGACAATATTTAGCAAAGATGCAGCTTACTGAAATTTGTATACAGGTTGGTTCCAAACAGAAATGAAGATTTAAATTCATTTTTGTTTTATTTGTCGATTATATTTCTCGATAAAGGGACATTTGAATTCTTTATCTTTTGATATGTTGCATTCTTTTATTTTCTTATTAATTTGACTTTTGATAACAATATGCTGTGCGAATTTTTCGCACGGGCCTACTAGTTTTATATAATAAGATAGTAGTAGTTTGCCGTATAGTACCGATGACATTTAATGCGAAAATTACAACCAACTGGTTAATTAGTTAATTTAAAGTACCTAAATTTGTCTTGTCACCTCTTTAATTCCATTTATAATTTAGACTTAAATGTTTGTCAGCAGCAAAAATAAGCAACTTTGCGAATTATAACACCACCAGATCGGAGCCAAAGACAAACAGAGTTGGGACAACAAATAAGGAGAGTAAGAGATGGCTGTATGAGTGCGGCATTATTTACAGCTCGTAAATATCACGTCTCTTGGAAAATTAATCTTCGGGGAGGGGGGTCTTTTCCGACCTGACGTGCCGCCTTGATAAAATTTATAGCTACGGGGCCGAGTAGTGAACTTCCCCAACCTTAGTAGTACGATTTAATTTGAATTTCAATCGGTTTATACGGCACACCTGGTTGGAGCACCATAAAAGTTATAGTCCGTGGTACCGACTCCTTTTTATCGAATTATTAGCATCCGCCTGAAACTTCGTAAAATAGTTTCATCCTATCATAACCTACAACTATTTTATTTACGAAAACTCTTGGAAATGGGGCGTTTTCAATCTGGAGGATGGCAAACTTTGTATATTTAATTTATATAACTTTGTCTAGTAAATACCCATTTGCTTTATACTTGGATGGTAAGATAAATTGATCACAAGATCGATAAAAAAGGTGGACTAAAAAAATATTGGGCCATTTGTTCAATATAACATCGTTATTTTCAAAATTTGGTGGTGTAGGTCACGGCAAACGGCCCAATATTTGTTTAGTCTACCTTTTTTATCGATCTTGTGATCAAATTATCTTATGATTCAAGCATAAAGCAAATGGGTATTTACGGCTTTTTAGTACGTAATTAAATAGACAACGTTTGTCCCCCTCCAGATTGAAAAGGCCCTCATTCCAAGAGTTTCCGTAAATAAAATAGTTGTAGGTTACGATGAGATGAAACTGTTTACGAAGCTTCAGGCGGATGTTAATAATTCGATAAAAAGGGGTCTGTACAACGGACTATTCCTCACCATAGTGAGAAATATAAAACAGCTTAATCGTTACATATCGTTTCTCAGAGGTGTTTTTGCCGGCACAACATATCTTTATAAACTCTTCATCCAATGCAATGATTGAGCTCTTATTTTATAGATTTTCTTCTCCTTCAAGTTGGAAATCTCTCCTCCCCCCGAAATTTCAGAAAAAAAGTCATGACGGAAAAGAAAATCATTTGTGAATAAATCAAATTTGAAACGTTACTGGATTCCCAACAAAACGAAAGCCATGTTATTGACAATATTTCCTCCTCATCTAGACTAATATGATCTGGTTAAAGAACAGCCATCTAATGATTCATATGCCATTTTTTGTCTAAAAATTACGTTTTATTAAATATTTCATGAAATTAAAAAAAAATCCAAATACAACATTTCTATAGTAAAATACTACTTAGACGGAGATCATCGATTTCTTTTCCATTGTCTGGCATTAAATATATGTATTCGTATCTAGCATTAGAAGCAAATTAGAAAAAGTCAATTAACGCTCTACTTTATTTCGTGTAGAGGCCTGTAAAAACGAATCCGACTTTTTTTCCAGATCGTAATAAAATTTTTCTTTGCTTCTTATAAATAATAAGACTAAATAATTTAATTTTTTATAATGTTGGGGTATGTTAATAAATGTTTTACAGTCAAAGTTACAAGAGATCACGGGCGGATCTACGGGGGGGGGGACTTTCGGGCTGAAGCCCACCCCCCAAAATGGTAAAATATAACCATGTTTTATCGAAAAAAATATTTAAAAAGTATCTCTTAAAGTATTATTGTTCGTGTGATTACATTTAAAAGGGCTTTAGGGATCACTTCAACACCATTTCATATAGTTAGTTAGTTTCTTTCTTTTTTTCCAAAGTAATTATCGTTATTTTTATGAAAAAAACAACTTTCGGGCTTAAGCCCCCCCCCAAAAATAAATCCTGGATCCGCTAGTGCAAGAGATTCAACTTATATGTCTGCCATTATATGACTTGAAAAATCATGGCAGATGGATAACAGTAATAAGATATTTCAATATTACCAACTCATCAGAGTTTAGGTTTACTATATAATCTTTTGAGTGCGTTATTTCAAAGAATTTATAGCTTATTAAAGATAAAAAATATATCTAAAAAATATGTCATATATCTAAAAATATGTCTTGGATGGCCTAATTTCCCCTCAAATTATAGATGAATGTCCTAAAACCTAACTTTTAACCTCTTCGATTAGTTGTTAAAAAATCGTTTCTTTCTCATGCCTCAGTTTATTAGTTTTCCACCTGGAACATAATTCTTATTACTGCAATCAAACGGGTGATTAAGTTTCGTATGTTTGCATAGTTAACATGTTGCTAGACACAATTATTCAAAATTTAGGTCACACACTAGTGTAGAAAACAATTTAACAGATTGAAATGTGTAACGGTTTTCGAATTTATGAACTTATTATTTGACTTTTAAAATTTAGTTATTAACTTCCCGATTGCATTCCATCATGGGACAGTAAAAAAATAAAAATAAAAAATAACAAAAAGATCATAATATTATAGCTTAAAGACTGAACGAGTATATTGTGTCCAAATTCAGACGAATTTGAAAAAGCAGTATTTATGTGCTTATTAAAGTGCCTTATTAGCATTATCTTTGGGTTATTTGGGCACTTTCTTACTGATCAACATCATAGCTAAAGGTATTTCGACATTTCATGTCATAATTTAAGTTTTCATTATTAGACTTTTGTCCCGTTAGATTTGCAATCGCCACCACTGTGCGTCCTATGACACGATGCAATATTTTATTTCCTTTTTATTCCGCATTTATTCACTGGCCAATATAACATGCTATACGAATTATTTGCACGAGCCAACGGGTATATAATATGCCATTTATAGAAAACAAATTTATTTACATTACATATTTAAGAAAAATATTTAATAGAACAGGATACACGCAATTGTTCTTAAGTACATTATGATTTGTGGTACAAGATACAATAAGTAAGATGTACAAGATATAACACAAGCAATGTATAGATAGAACGTAAATGTTTCTAAATTTTTAAATTAAAAACTTTTTTTTTCTACAGAAGCATTCGAAATTGTTAGATCGAGTATAATTATTTATTTATTTTGTTTTTTATAACAAAATGGATTTTAAAAAGTTCTAAAGAGCCAGTTTCAAATGTAATTTTGTGATGATTATGCAACGAATGCAATGTGGTGGACATGGCACAAACATTTGATACATAAAAAAAAAATAGAAATAACAAATCATTGTGTAATAATTTGCAGCATTATCCAAGATAAATAGATTCTACGCGTGTTTCGACTCGAACATTGCCATATTTGTGCTACTACATTGTTAGTTTTTTTTTTTATAGCTAGAGAGAGTCATCCATTATAGATAGAGGTGCTGTAAGTTGCAGTGACTTGCCTAAATCCGACTAAAAGCCGCCCTTGAGCCGGGGTGTGCTGGCTCGCAGTTTCTCAAAAGGGACCCTGTAAGAAGGCCTAAGTAGGACTAGCCCATGAATAGTAAGAAGAGGGCTCTATTACCTGCCATTACTGAGCCTCTCTGCCACTAGGTCCGGCCCTCCGACCCTTCTTGTATCCAGTAGTACCTTACCATCTCAGCAAGTCAAGCAGAATCTTACAGAAACAATCCGTATGTTTTTATTTTATATAACACGAGTCATGATTGAGTGAACTGAAACATAAACGTTGCTTAATTTTCAAATTTAAATTACTTTATAATGAGCCATTTGATACTGAGGGTTTACAACGGGATTATTATAATATAGGTGTTCCATTCGGGGTTGCCTTTTTACGTCAGGGTTCCAGAGATCACAGTCAAGCCAATTTCCATCCTTAACACTTTGTCTTCCCGGCGGATGCCAATGAAGAATTCCGTTAGACCATCGCTCGGCATACCATGGGTATATGGAATTACAAAAATTGATTAAAAGGTTGTTTATAAAACCTGGGTCTGGATTTCAGAGCGGGAAGATGTAAGAGAGCTGATGTATATTGAGACAATGAGGAACGACCAAAGGTACCTTTGTTTAAGCTTGACATATATATTTACATTGGTCTAGTATAATCTTTAAATCTATTAAATGAGTGGATAGTTCAAGGCGCTCGTTTTCGAATTAAAACTACGGTAGTGTTGTACAGCAGGTCTGCCAAATCTCTTTCCTTGAAAATTTTAAGGGCTTTTAACGGAATAGATTCTAAGAAAAACATTTAGTAAGCGAAATAATCCCAAATCGTTTTGAGTTTGCCGAAGGAGGTGAAGGCGTGGTTGGTACGTTCCTTTATTGTATCTTTGATTTAAAAAAATAATTTGACTTTTTCTTTAGTTTGACTTCTATATTTAAACTCAACTCCAAACTGTGATGGCCAAGTTATAGTATATAGCGTTCCATGCTTTAATATTCTCGAGTCTAGCGGCGCCTGGTTTGATCCGGCGGGTAAAAACGTATTTCATGGCAGACCTGTATCAACTAATCTCGACATTCCTCCTTTTGTAAGAATAGATTTGGTTGTAACTCCAGAGCAATCCTCTCCCTCCCCTTCTCATGTGCAAGATATTACTACGTAGGGAGTAAATGAAAAAAAAAAAAAAGGTCCAAAAAGTAAGAAATTGGGATAGAAAAGAAAGAAATTGGGGAGTAAAATAATAACAAAATGTAAAATATATAATTATATCCAACTTCATATAAATCATTTATATTGAAGAATCTGTTTTAAATGGCTATATCAGATGTTTAATTGTGGTTTGGAATTGGACGTAAGTAGTGTTGATGATAATTAGTAGCAGCGACCATTACCTAGTCCCTGTTTGCAGATCGCTGTTGACCGCTTTGGGTCCACTATCGGCCCTACCAGCTAATTACGTTTCCCATGTGGCCGGCCATCTTGGTCAATGGGACAAATTATGGTCTTTAAGTCATTTAAAGCCTAATTACCCAACCATGCATTATTATATAGTAGAAATAATTTCTTTATTATTTCTGTTATCTCAACAAAAAAAAAAAAGAAAAAATTAAATTAAAATATTATCTGCTGTATATCAATATCCAAACAAACCAGAACTAAACTTACATTATTAAAAAATGGACTGGTAATATACTTTAAGAAAATGGGTGAGTCTCAATAATTCTATTTATTATGCCGGTGTTGCATTTTCTTATAGAAAAAAAAAATTGAATTCTATATTTTTCTTACTAAGACATTGATAACGCCTCAGATATTTTGATTTTCTATAGAAAGAAGTAGCTTGTATATTCGTTAGTTTAGCCTGGGGTCTAAGCGAAAAATTTATGTGCAATCCACCAGATCTTCGAATATATTTTCCTTCAATATTTCATTTGTCTATTATCATGCTGGTGAGATACTGACAGTGTTTCAAAAAAGTTCGTTTCATATTGATAAAATGAATTTAAAATATTTTTGTTGACAATCTGACGTTCAACACTGAATACAATATAACGTTCGAAACTAAATACAACGAAGAACTAATCAGAGTTTCACTTATTAAATCATTTAATAATGCAATATTAGACAACAAATGTCCTTATAATATTTCTTATAAATATTCAAAATTTTTAGAAAATTTCTACTAATTAAAAGGGACACTTTAATGATTTAAAAATGAACACTTAAAAAACAAGAAAAAGTTCATTCGAAGCACAATGACCCTCGTCACCTTATTTTAGTTAGATAATCCGCTGAACGAATTTAAAAAAACAAATTTTATATGAAATACTATTGGAGGGTAAATATCCCGTTTCAAAGCAGCTTTTAATCACTGAAATAGCTACGAAACATAATGCTTATATTTTTTACAGCCTTAATATATTAATTTTGATAGCATTATTAATTCTAATCTTTCTAACCCATTTTAGTGGAATAAGAAAAAAATGTTGTCAAACGGCGATAAATTACGAATTTTGGTCACAAGAGAAGCATAAAGTCTTTAAACGCAATACTGAACCGTTATGCGGGTTTAGATGCCCCTACTACATAACCAATTATAAACATACACATATACTGAACACATTTACTTGAATTTATCTTGATTCGAAATAAAACCCAAAGGTTTCACGGCAGATTTTAAAGTTGAGAATGATTGTAAATTAAAAAAAAATAATGTCAGCTGCAAGGTGAGGATTTGGATCGTTTCGTTGAAGATGGTACCAACGTTTGGTTGAAGGTAGGACAGAACACAAGCGTTTTTGAAGATAAATTACAGAGTAGTCATACAATAACATCTCTGTTCTTTAACCTTAAGAGTTCTTTCCAGGTGTAAATTTCTATCATATACCTTCCATTAGTACCATTCTACTATTTCTCATGGTCATATTTTAAAAGTCGGAAGTTAGCTGCTGTGTAGAGTGATATCTGTGAATCGATACACATGCTGGAAGCTAGTTTATTATATAGATTATTAATCAATTATAAATTTGACGTTTTTATTTTTAGAAGCCTATATGCTCATTTCCAAGAGGGTACATATCTATAAAAAAGCGGTATTTTTAATATTATTTGGATTAACTCAATTGAACCCTCCAACCATTTTCTACCTAAACTTGACCTATCAAAAATTTAAGCAGAAGTCGAAACTTACCATGCCTCGCCAATATGGTGGTTAATATACAGCACAAAGTGACAGGACTATGACTTGCTGATTACAGCACTTAACAGAAGGGGGTCCAAATGGCCTTACTCAAGCGCGACAACAGAAAGCTCTCAAGGAGGGGGGAGGATACATTACATTATAAATAACAAATCGAAATAGAAGTTCGATAAATAGAAAACAAACAATAACTTAAATAACACGTTAAAGTTTTATATTTTGCTCAAAACAGTCAATAGCTGAGTAAAATAGGGATTCCATTTCCAAAACTTACCAATCTTTATTTATTTGAATTGAAACTTTGTAGTCAATAAATTGGCATCAAACAAACAACAACCTTTCAAATAATTGATTAATAAAAAATAAAGTATTAATTAGAAAGTTTAAAAATTTACAATTAACTATAAAATCTTTCCTGGAAAAAAAAAAATTGATATAGTCGTCTAAAATGTAGCTTAGCGAAATCTTAGCACATCAGCCATCCAATTTCTCAACAGCTGTCCTTACACAAGGTTATGTACATGAGACAAAACACGTTACGTGGCATAACATTATTTTATTTAAATCATTTATATTTTTCTCTCTCATAAATGTTTTACTAACCAATTCAATTATCATTTTTTTGTTTATATAACGTTACATTTCTATGGTGCGTTTCGTATGAGGGGAAATCCATCAGCCACGTTACATTAAAAAATAAAAGCACATTGCTTATTTAAGGATATTTTTAAAAATTATTTCTTTATTTTTTAATTTTTTTATTTACTAAGAGACACTTAAATCTTTAACTGCCGTTAAAATAATATAATAATCTTGGATACATCAACACAATTTTTTTTAAGTAACTTTTTTGTCATATTTCACTTAAAAAATAAATTTAAGAACATACAAAGGCAATCATACGATTTAACATTAATAATTTATAATAAACATATTAGAAATATTTTAGAATAAAAAGTATTTTAGGCACACTGTAACGCATGTCCATAGTGTCTAGACGGATTGAAGTCGAACGAAATGTGCTTCACCGTTTTGATTGCAATACCTTAAGAAATTGTTATTTATAGAAATAAATTGTACCATTTATAAATTATAAATTACATGCATCATTTATACCATATCGTTTAGAGCTATTGAAGGACTACAAAGTTCATGCTATTCTTCACATAATGAAGAGAAAGGTCGTTGGGGAGATCAGTCAGAAATAAGAAGGCAAAATAAAGACTAATATTTATTTTAACATTTGCCGACGTTTCGACCTGAAGTTCAGGCCTCCATCAAGGCTAAGAAAAGAACCAGATAACAAGGTATGAGAAACATGAATAATGTAGGTAAAAAAATAAATAATAATAAAGTTAAATGAAGTAGGTAGATTAATATTATTATATATTTTGCCTTCTTATTTCTGACTGATCACCCCAACCATCCTTCTCTTTATTATTCACGACAGTCAACCATCAACCCACGATTATTCTTTATATAATGTTATAATAATAATAATAAAAGGCTTAGCGAACCCGAAGGTTCGATGCCGACACCACCAATCGCTTATTACACACCTCCTTCCACCGTTTGCCGTCCAAACCCAGTCCCTTCAGATCGGCTTTAATGCAATCTTCCCACCTTCGCTTCGGTCTACCCCTCGGACGCTTATCATTCGGCACAGCAAATATTAACCTTTTAGGAATTCTCTCGTTACTAAGCCCAACAACTTTACAAGCCCATTTGATTCGCCGCGATGAAATTACCTCAATTATATTATCCGGATACAGTTCACGCAAGTCGGCGTTGTGTAACCGTCTGAACTCTCCGGTTAACTCATCCTTCTTCGGTCCGAATATTCTACGTAATACTTTATTTTATATAATGTTAGTATTAGAAATTGTTTGTCAATTTAAAAAAAAAAAAAAATTCATGGTTAATAAATAATCGAGATTTTATTCAAGATTGCTTTAATCAGCTTGCTGATTGCTGATGTTTAGGCCCAAGAACGTGGGTCATCAACGGAGCTAAATATTAAAATTTACAACAGGAATTTAATAAATGAGCCAAGATAAACAAGATAATAGTAATATTTTACAAACATAATGTTTTTACGTTAGGTAATAACTGCGAAAATTCCAACAGCATAGTTCGTGGTACAGGCTCCTTTTTATCAAATAATTAATATCCGCTAGAAAATTTGTAAATAGCTTCATCTTAATAATAGCTTGTAAATAGTTTTTAGTACCTAACTAAATAGACAAAATTTGCTGACTTCCAGATTGAAAATGCCCCAATGCCGAGAATTTTCGTAAATAAAATATTTGAAGGTTACGATGAGATAAAGCTATGTATGAAGTTTTAGGCGGATGTTAATACTTTTATAAAAGGCACACTTTACTAGGGACTAACATCCTTATGTCTGTCAAATGTAGGTAAAGGACAAAAAAACCGTTAACGTTTCGTCAATTATAAAGACATTAAATTAATTAAAATAACTTTAATATAAATTTTACTGCTTTATATTGAAATGACTTAACGTTTCTTAATTGATTAAAGTTACATTTCATTACAACTAAGGACATAAGTAACAGTGATGCAGAAGTTAATACTAATAAATTAACCAAATGAATGGAAAAATAAATAAATAAGAAGCATTTTATTTTTCCATCTATTCAATTTATTTTTTTGAACTATTCATTAAACTTACATGCTATATTCTCCTTTGTTTTCTATTTTTATTCATACTTATTTTCTATTTTAGTTTGTATCTTCTATATATATATATATATATATATATATATATATATATATATATATATATATATATATATATATATATATATATATAATACTTGATATTTTAATTACATTGTCACCCACTATATCTCTGATGACATTTTATTATTTCTTTATCAGACAACTGTTTCTTATTTAAAATCTACTTAGCATTCATTTATTTTATTCTCACCATGTACCTTTTATATTTTGTATCTTTTGTAGCCCTGATGAAGACCTGCAAGGTGAATCGAAACGTCGGCATAATAAATTAATAATACTATCTTTATAATGATGTAGAGATGGTTGACCGTTGATATAATATGAGGAGGAGTTGATGTGGGGGGGGGGTTGCGGTCAAATTAATACTAAATTAAATAATTGGAATTATTTAATGTTGCCGACGTTTTGACCCACCTTGTAGGTCTTTATCAGGGCTACAGAAGATACAAAACAAGGTGAAAATAAATGAATATAAGTAGATATAAAATAAGAATAAGTTGTCTGATATAGAAATAAAAAGATGATATCAGAGATATAGTGGGTGACAATGTAGTTAAAATATCAAGTATTATAGCCAGAAGATACAGACAAAAATGGAAAATAAGTATGAATAAAAATAGAAAATAAAGGAGAATATAGCATGTAAGTTAAAAGTAAACAGATTGCAAAGCTAAAATAAGAATAGGATAACATATTAATAAGATATGTTATCTTATTCTTTTTTTAGCATTACTTCATCAATACTTATTCAATTTACTATCTATTTATTCGTTAACATTTATTTTCTTTATATGTAAACCTACATTTATCAAATTTAATCTTTATTAGTTTGTTATACACTCATTCCTTATCTTTTATCGCAATCTGGTTACCTTTAACTTACATGCTATATTCTCCTTTATTTTCTATTTTTATTCATACTTATTTTCCATTTTTCTTAGTATCTCCTACATATAATACTTGATAATTTAACTGCATTGTCACCCAATATTTTCACCATGTTTTGTATCTTGTGTAGCTCTGATGAAGACCTACAAGGTGGGTCGAAACGTCGGCAAAAATTAAATAATTCTACTTGTTTAATTTAGTTTTAGTATTAATTTGAACGCACCCCCCGATCAACTCCTTCTCATATTTATTAAACGTTTCACATGATGTACTATTATGTTTCTTTTACTACTTTCATATGTGTAAATCAATTAAATTTGGGTCTCTTAATGGGTTAATAATTGAAAATAACAATAAATAATAACATAACTATTTAATACTTATAGTAGAACAGTGTATTTCGGTAGAATTTATTTCTTTTTACACAGCATTGTACTGAGAAAGAAGACGATAGCTTTAAAAAACAAGTCTCCCGGTCGGATCAATTCGTAGCGGGTAATTCATTCAAAGACTTGCGGATGGGGGGAGAGGGGGAGGAAGAGAGCTAAGAAGGGGAGGCCAGGGTACTCGGTAGCCTTTTACTCTCGTTTACTACTTGTTCCGCCGTACGGAGGCGGCGAGGAGCGGCATTAGGCATGAGGAGCAATAAAAGGCAAGGGTAGGGGCGAGTAATGAGGACAGAATCGACCAGAGGAGGGCGCCCAGACTACTGGCGCCCGCCCCAACCCGCCCCGCAAACAACACTCACAATTTCATTACTCTAATTCTACTCCTCTTATTAAAAGAGGAGCCCTTCATTCATTCGTCGGAGGAATCCCAATGAGCGTCAGCTCAAATTCAATTGTATCAGGGCTCTTTATGGCTCCCTGTTATGTCGTTTTCCTATGAATTTTCAATTCGCTAACTATGGCGCAATCCTCGTTTGTGAACGAGAGGCAAACGCCACCAAATCTATCCCAAGTAAACTTTTTTTTGCAATTCATAATTCCAGATGAACAACTATATTTTCTTTTAAATCATTTTATTGAGGTATAATACATTTTACTACGCTTAAAGGTACTGAGTATTAAAGCTGTAAGGCTTTATTTACAATATAATAAAATAAAATAAATGAAATGCATAAAAATAGATATATAAAAGACAATAATGTATATATAACAAAAATAAAAATAAAGAAATATAGCTTATACTGAAATAATACAGAAAATTCATAAGGAAAAAAAAATTAATATTAATTATAATAAATTATTAGAACCGACTAAAAAAAAAAAAAAAAACGTCCTTTCCCCACGTGTAGAGGACTTTATTTAGACTTTCCACGGAACTTTTTTTTTCTTCCCTACCTCGCATTTTAGGCTATACGGAATTTTCCCGGACCAGAGGGTGAGGGCGGGGAATTTAAAATCCCCTCTGGCACCGGGACGCGAAATCGTGACTATTTTCATATCATAGAATCATATATACGGTTGCCGGGCAACGGCGGTGAAGTGCACACGCGTAAGCCCATTCGGCCACCCCGCCCTCCATACTTTCCACGGAACTATCTACTTTTATTTAAGTCTTTGTATAAAATTAGGAATAAAAATTATGATCCGCGCATTCTACGTGATATTCCCTTTCTATTATACCTCATTTGTCAAAATCCATCACTTTATAGAGCCAGAAGGGATATATATTCAGAAATAGTATTACCAATTTCATGAGCAGGTTTAATTTTAAACTAAATAATAGTCATAATTAATGTGATACTTTCAAAGTTATTTTTGTAAAATTATTCAAGCATAGTTGTTATGCATGGTCACACCTGTAGGCTAGGCTCTAAGAAATCGCAGCGCTACTATCTCAGATACGTCACGGGAATTAGAATACAGTGGAGACTAAGAGAGAGCACTACAGCCATAGACGTTCATGAGAAGAACCGTATTAAAAAATAATTGAATTTGAAAAAGAAACTATAAATTGTAATACCACTGCAGACAGGTCCATATTGAAAACTACTTTGAATGTTTTTCGTGAACTTGAAAATGTTTTACGCGAATGTTTCGCATAGGTTGGACCCTTCGAAATTTCACCGACAACCACAAAAATTATGATAACTTCAAGACGATTCACATAAAAATTGAAAAGGATTTAGGGCTTTACATGCAACTCAAAATGTTGCAAACTTACATTCTTAAATAAATTATTACCAAAGATTTATTTATATATTATTATTAATTTCCTCCTCTTCTCTTGCACAGTAGTGTGAGGATACCTTCGGTAGAGCTTGATCCAAGAATCTGTATCTTCGACCATCCGTCTTTAACTTCTCTATTCCAATACTCTTCTGTCAAAGGAATTCCGGATTGCACCTTATCTTCCTATATCTTCTACATATCTTCCCCTTGGCCTCTGTCCTTCGAATAAAATAAATTTTATTTAGCTTTTGGTGCCCATTGGAACAAACATCGGGACACACATTTATCTAATATCTTAATATCTTTCGATATTTTTTTTATTTGGGTTTTATACAACTTAAGGAGTCATATCCCCAACACCCAAAAGCCACTGCTCCCTGTCCATCCAATCTCCTTCACGAAGCCCTCTAGCTGCCATGCTTTCCTCCACGTCCTCTATCCATTTCTTCTTTGGCGTTCCACGCTTCCTTCTTTCAGGTGGCATATAGTTATAAATTTTCTTTGGCCAGCGGTTCTCATCCATCCGCATTAAGTGGCCATACCACTTTAACCGTTTGGTCCCGATCAGATGAAGGATGTTCTTTTGACATCCGACCTTGTCTCTAATAGCTGCGTTTGGGATCCGCTCGATTCTGGATATGCCACAGCTTCTTCTCCAGAAATCCATTTCCATGGAAAGCAACTTATTTTCTATCTTTTTTTTCAGTGTCCAGACTTCTGATCCGTAAGTGGCTACGCTTTCTACAAAGGAATGGTATATCTTCTTTTTAGTTTCTAATCTTATTTCTTTACTCCATAGGGTTGAATTTATCGAACTTATTATTCTTTTCGCATTATTTATTTTATGTTCGATATCAAACTCACTACCACCCTTTAACCATTCCTAAATTTGTCGATATAGTACCACAGAAAAAAATAATAGTTGAAATCTGTGGTACATCTCTCATACTATGACCTAATTACTCATGAAAGGTACTATTACATACTAGCAGTACTTACATACTGCTATGGCTCAGTCTGGTTGAATAGAAAAAGAAACCAGATGTTTCTAATATATTTTATTTTACAATACTTGTGGATATACAATATTTTTTGTTGTTCCATTCTTTGTAAATATATAGAGATTGTCTGGTCTGGTTTTCCAACAATAGAACACTTATACTTGTCCATGTGAGAAGCAATACGTTTCTTAATCATCAAAGAAAAAGTACTTAATGTTTAAAACATTATATCTCTGCACCAAATCGTCCCTCAAAGAATCCAAGGGTGCAAAAGTACACAACAAAAAATGTGTACATTTAAAGTTATTCGCAAATATAGTTCTCCATCCTAACTTTTATTTCATACTCTTCCAGGGAAGAAAAAGAACGTCATTTCTTTTTTTTTCTTTTTTTTTTTTACTTTCTTACCGCTACTAAGTAAGCCAGATAAAATTTCCGATGTAATGTTTCATCAAATCTTTATCTTGCAGAACCACATGAGTCTGCCACGTTTTGTGGGTTTTTGACTACAGATGATCAATAAGAGAAAAAATATGTTTTTCTACAGAAAAAAAATCAATAAAAAAATACCAACTGTAATGATTTTGATAAAACTTTCCTATAATCTTCTACTTGAAGTCCTTTTATTTTTCGTACATGTGAATTCCTGCGGAAACAAAGTTATGAACAAATAACTATGTCATGGGATCTAACTAGCTAAGTATGCCTTTAAACAATTTTATATAAATTATAAAATTTAAAAAAAAAAATCTAAGGTGTGTACTTTAGACCACACTATAGAAGTGAAAATATTAGGCCAATTTTTTTTTTTTTATAACATATATTAATAATATGATATAAAAATTATAAATAATAGCTCATTTCCCATAGATGTTAATCTACCAAGATGTAAGCAGATATGGAAATACATTCTCTTAGGATGAGTAGAATTTCATAATATCTTTAGCCTGTTTTATGTAAACAGCCTTAAAATTTTTTCTAAGATTGAAAAAAAAAATGTGAAATCCACCCAATCAAGCCAATGCCATTTTTTAAAATACTATGTAATTATACTTGTGTGAAAGAAGAAATGAAATATAAAAATATTTCATGGATATGTTCTTGACCTCAAATATATTTACTATAGAGTATCATATTATACATGAGCCTTTCAGTTGACAGAATGACCAACTCCAATTTCAACATTCTTTATTATTAATTTTAGTAATGTTTCAAGTGGCAAAATTTATTATACATTAATTCACAGTTTTATATTTCAACACTGCAATCAAGTACTCCGGAATCAACTTACTCACTATCTGAATAGATAACTTTATCAACTATAAATATCATTAAAATGACATTACTAAAAATGTTCAAATTGGAGTTCGTCATTCTGTCAACTGAAAGGCTCAGAGACTGAAATTATGCGGTTTATAAAAGTAGGTGGAATGACTAGAATTTTATTTCCTAAATGACGATATTATAAATAGAGACGTTTTGTAATTACAATGGTCGCAAAGATTTGTTATCTGTAAGCTTTAAGCTTAGAGCTCCGTTTAACATGCACTTCAAACATTTTATAATAGCCCAGCGTTGCCAGAAAATAATTTCTATTCCAAGTAGAGTGGTAAGAAAAAGTTGTGTGTTGCACGCACCAGACGTTGCGTTAAGATAAAATCTTGAATTATAGCTTATTACAAGAGAGGAAGAAATGCTTAACAATTTTCTCGCATATAGTATGCAGGCACGATTTATAGCTTTTGAGATATTTTAATCCATATGTAAAAATATTTTAATTAGTCGACTCTAGCCGATTTGCCCGAGAGTTAATACCGAACGAAATCTGACGGATCAATCAATGCTATAAACTTTTAGCAGTTGGAAAATGTTTTCAATTTCGAACATAAGAATACGAACCACCTGTCATTTGGCGTCAATAGTTACAAAAGAGTTGAAAGTTGTAGAGACTAGAAGGCGTTAGGACCGAAGTAGTAAGGGGTTGTATTTCAAAGTGGAGCCGTTATTAAAAAGGGAGCAGTAATAGGCTGCTATCGCAACTTTTGGGATAAATCTGTTTTCTGGAGGGAAGAGAGTGCTCCTGCGGCCAACTTCCAGCTCCAGTCTCAACTTATTAAATGTTAAAACCCCTCTCCTTCCACCCGAGTCCAAGATAAATGGGAAATTGTGTTTTCTGTTTTAAATAACAGTTTAAATTTATTATCCTTTCTGTTAGGGTGAGAACTGTTTCGTAACTGAGAGGGTGGAAGGGGGGCAAAAAAGGGCCGTTTACTCAGGGTATTCCAATACGGAACCGGAGCCATGTTAGAAGAAGTTATTAAGGGAGAAAAAGCAGGGAAAAATATTAAAGACCATTTCACTATTAAAAAAGAAAGATCGAAGAGCTGTAAAAACAAAAAAGTTTGTAAAAATATAAGGATAGTAAAGCGAGAATTATTTTTTAAAAAAATAATATCAAATAAGAAAGGTCAACGATGCATTGCATCTTTCAAGATAAATAAATCGTCAGAGAAAAATGTTACAAATAAGCAGAGATGGGCAAATGCTACTCTGAGGAGAAACGAGTACCAAGTAATTGACTCAAATTGAATCACTATTGTGAATTCAATCACTATTTCAATTAATCTTTTGATATCAACTGAAGTATTAATTAAATTCTTTGGTACTCAAAAAAAAAAAGGTTAGAATTTGAGTAAGACCTGGTACTCGGTACACAGTGCAGCACTTGCCCATCTCTTCAAATTAGTGATGTTAAAATTTTTTTACAGCTTAACTACGTTTGGCACAAATTAAAACCTCAGCAAATAATTACACTATGTATTATTATTATATATTATTTATAAGTATACTATTTACTTTATGTATTTCAGTGGTACGAAAAAAAATGTATCATCTCTTGTAGTTTATTATTTTATTTAATATAAATATTTCAAAAACAATTTTACAGTTTTCTTCTATCTTTATTAATGGAGGAGATATGAAAGGTGAAATCTCTAATCTGCGGCTGATTTGAAGTAAATGTCAAGCTCCTAGGGCGATCCTAGTTGCAATGCCTTGATGAATTTCTCTTGAAAACTGCTTAATAATATAGTGTTATACTGAGTTTGATCAAAATCGTTAGAGCCGTTTTTGAGAAAATTGGAAAAAAAGAATTAAATCTATCATATAAAGTACCAATTTCGGTTTGCCAATTTTGACGAAAATGTTCCTATAACATCGAAAGCTTATGAAAACTTTAAAAATTCAATTTCACAATCATACGACTTTTCGTTTTTGAGCTAGACTGATAACATACATACACACACACACACAGATGATTTTGCGGGACTTGGTTATTTGGACTCAGGAGACCTCATACATGTATTTTCGTTAAAAATACAGACTTGAAAATTTCACGATCGCAACACTTAACCTTACTATATATTGCATGCATAGGTAAGTGGATGTAAAATATGAAAGGAGGCCAAAAAATTTCTAATTTTGGTTAAACCATTATTTTTTTTTCATGTCTAAAATAAAATAATGCAAGTACAAATTATATCCTCATATAATCACAGTTGGTTAATTGGTTGGATCTAATGCTAACTGCACGTCTAAACGTGAATAGTTCATTTTTAATTCAAATATTTATCAAAGGCTTTTCTTCTTTATTTTTTTAATAGAATCCTGTGAGTCAAAAACAGATTTGCTCTAAGATTCCGGTGATGAGTCTCAGAGAAAAGTGCAATCTGAGGCCTTTGGACTTTTTCAAGAGCCAGAAGAAATATTTATGCTTGACTTAAGTAACATAAAGGCTAAGTCACAACACAAAGATAATGTAATACAATAGGTTTAACACTATTAGGTATGCAAAAAACAAAACCCTCTAAACACGGTCTAAAATATTTCCAGGTTTTTATTTGTTGGCGTTTCCTAAAAAAAAAAAAAAAACATAAATATAAAGTATATTCCCCAACACCAATCGTTGATTTAACCAATCGTAGGACGTATACTAAGGGCTGTTGAAAAGCTTACAGACCATATTTTATTCAAATATTCATCAATGACTTTTTTTTTTTTATAATAAAGCTCAGATTCAAGTATGGCTCTTATACAAATCTCTGACAGGTGGAAACTAAAACAAAAAAGAAGCTTTATAAGGCTAAGGTTAGATACTAAAGGCCTATGGAGGACCATCAAAAGCACATTACCTGCCCAGCGGCACCTCTACAAACCATTCTTTTATGCTGATAACTCAGCAAAAGGAGATGGAATGAAATTCGCTTTGAATACTTCAAAAGTGCAATCATTCTTTGTCTAACTTTTCAATCCACAAAAGTTACTTTATAGGATAGGGTATCGATTATTCATTGAATTATTTATTGCTGCTAACATTTAATAAATTGAGTTTTTATTTTCAAAGGATACTATTTAATGAATAGTTCGATTGGTATTAAATATGTGAACAGTACACACAGATAGTCTTTTTACAGTATAGACAATCAAGTGATAAAAACAACATTGATCCGTGTTATTCTTTTAATTCAATTACATTATGTTTTATTTTAATAAATTTTCTTTTTATAAATACATCATTAAAAATCTTAAAAAATACCAATTGATATTGCTAATAAATATTTCACGTCGCCAGAACTATTCAAAATATTGAGTCACACAGCACAGTATCGAAAATTCGTATACCGTAAATTTGTCAATCCTACCAATTTAAAATAAGCAGGCCCCTTCGATAAATTGTGGATTAAATATTATACTAAAGCACCCTTGCTCAAGCTCCACGCGGTCGAGAGAGAAGTGCAGGGATCTCCTGGTGCCATGCTTTTAACTTCACAGTTGGAGGGGACAAGTCTTGGTCGGAGTTCTCTCGCCAGGTTCTAAATATTGTATATAGATATGTATGTGTTCTTTTTATTTATTTATTTTTACGTTGTTTTATTCTTATTTATTGTATATATATTATTTTTCTGTATAATTTATTTTATTTATTGTAAATTGAGTGTAAATGTGATCTCTGAACAATATTATAAATGTCCTTTGAGACAGATTGTAATATTTTTCAATAAACAAGTTTAAAAAAAAAAGTTATTACTACTCTCTACTTGCAAACAAAGTTGAACATGATTTAAAAATTACCTTTGGCGTTACTAAGATAGTGACGTGAACACACTAGTATTGTAGGAAGTGTACTGTCTTACAAGGATTTGCGCCTGTGCTGTTTGGATCCAAACATTTCTTAGAATCAACCTAACAGCCTAAAGGGCAGCGTTGTGTTGAAATTAAGTTTAATGTTTTATACCATAAAAAACTCACTTAAAAGATAAAATGTTAAATGTAACACTTCGTTCAAATTAATAAAATATTTTTTGCTAAAACAAAGTGTTAAGAACTTTATTTTATTTATAAAACTCTACTCGTTGCTCTGGTAAGACAGTATTACAGAGTGAATCGCTGATAAGAAAAAAACAGGAGACAGCAGAATCTTCACCTACACCCAGATCAGCAGCACACTTCACCTTCAAGAAATAAAAAAAATCCAACGCAAAAAAAGGGGGGGGAGAAAGGGATATGTTGACTACATTTATCCTATGAAAATGTATCGTGAGCACAATACAGAAACAAATTTCAATAAAGGTACCTGCAACTCTTTCTCAATCCTCAGTTAAAAGTGGAAACCAAGACAGCGATAACTCGGAAAAATACACCTCTCGCAGTGGTCAGGGATGTGACCAGTGCCGTAAAGGCGGTGGGAGAATCAAAAGCTGCTGGCTTTCAGGTTTTTGAGGTCTCCGAAATCTTTCCGGAGACTATCGAGATTCATAGTGGTATTACTGTCTATCTTCGGAATAATCAAAGCCTGTACCATGCTCGACGTTGAACGGGTCTAAAGCTCATTAGTTCGTGATCTAAGATCTGGATATTGATTACGAAAAAAAAGATATCAGAGAAGAACTAGAACAGCGAGTGTCCGCCGGAGAAGCGACGAGAATGGCAGGAAGCATGGTGAACCCCAATGAAAAGATGTGAAGATACAATGAAACTTTAACACATTAATCATTTTAGCGTGGGGAAGACGTCGCATCGTTCAATGCAATAAGTGCCAATCGTTTGGACACACAGGAAGAGCAGTGGTTTGTAGGAGGTACGCTGGTCCACACATTATTGCAGAATGCACAAGAGAGAGACTAGCACAGTAAAATGCGTCGAATGTAACAAGATGCACCTGTCTTTATTTATCGGCTGCTCGATTCGGAAGGTGACACAAGAACGACTGAAAGAGTTTAGGAAGGCTAACTTGAAGTCTGCTGCAGCGCCTGCTCACCCACAGGTGGTGGAAGCCCAAGACCGACCAACTACCACCCAGACCCAACCTCCATCCACACAAACCCAACGAATAAACTCTATAACTTATGCCGAAAGAGTTGGACAAGATTTCCTCCCTCTTTGGATGGAAAACATCTTGAAAAGTATCAAGACCATCACAGATTCAACGCAAAGACTAATTATTATATTCACTGATTTAGTGACAAAATTAACAGTACTTTAACCTTAATAAATTTCGTTTGAGTTCTACCAATGGGTAGTTTCTCTTCATGTTGTACATGTCACGTCACGAATGTCAGATTTACTTTTTGTATTTTTAATGTAATACAGTTATAAATTTCATTAAATAATAAATTTCCATACTGATGGATTATTGTCTAAAATAACGGAAATGTTTGGGGTTGATAGCACAGTCCCACTATTGTGATCGTCATGGATATACAAACCAATTTTCAGCACATACGTCTTCCTGGCTACGAACTTATTGGAGACCAAGCAACAAATCTGGCTTGAGGAGTCCTGATTGCCCTACTATGTAGAACTGGGTGGAAAGAACCTACGCCCCTTCCCCTAACAATAGCAATCAGGAGCACGAAGATCGATCCCAAAACTGTTCAAGTCCTTCAAGACAAATCAACAATAGTCACAGGACTATACAAAAGACCCAGATCTTCCCTTCACGACTTGCACATGCTTCTTAACGAGTGGGCAAGACGAATAAATCATTGGATGGATGACCTCAACACTAGGCACACTGCTTGGAAAAACTGGAGTGTAACAAAGCTGAAAATATTATTTTGAAAATACAATATAAGACAAACATTAGTTCTTCTGGAAGCTACTGAGGACAATAACAAATAAAACAAAAGCTTTGCAATACTCCATGACGGCGATAAGCTCTTAACAGATGAGGAGCAGGTGAAGAAATGCACTGATAATTATGATGCTATAAAAAAAGAAGGTCCCAGAATGCTATTGAGATCCCGTAGAGGAAATAAGGCAATGGTTACTTGTTTGTCTCTCAAAAATAGCTGAAGGCTCTGCCGCACAAGGAAGAATAAAGCTAATAATAATGTTATAACAGATAATAATGTTGAGACAATTGTATAGAAGGAGGTATGCAAAAACCTAAAAAAATAATTTGGGCAATGTTTTGGAAAATAATTTTTAAAAATATATATAAGGAAATGGCTACAAGTCAGGATATATTTTATGTAAACAAATTGGATCACGCAATATGTCCAAACCGAACCTTTAGTGGACTTTAGTGGGAGACCTCTTTAACATGTTAGTAAGTTAAAAGGAAATGTATGTTAACTATGTAAATAATTCCAAAATACTTTGCTGAAATACGATCAAAAAATGTACATTGGCATTTACGATACGGACGTCAAGACATGGGCAGTTACGAAGGAACTATACCGAACTCTGCGTTTTAAAGTCTAAAAATGTCCAGCTTTTGAGATATATCTTAATTCTTGCCGAATACCTTTTAGGTGGTTTGTTTGCCACACAATACTTATTATGTATTTAGATTTTAAAAATTACAATTTTGCTTTTTATGTCTGACTTTGACGAACTAAAAATATATTGAAAAGGTAGATGAAGAAGAATAGCTCTACGATCTTCTGGACACTTCGGTTAATAAAGAAAGAAAGCTGTTTAAATATTCTATAAATAAATTTTGAAAAATCAATAAATGGCTTCTATACGTTCTGTTAAGTGTGAAACCTACGAAACCAAGGCTCAAACAGGACCTGACCACAAGTACAAGTATGGATTTGAATAAGTTTGGGGTAAGCTCTGTCTTACTGCTTAAATATTTAACTCGAGGGATTTTTTATAGTGGGATAAACTAATCATTTATTAAGTAAATGTTACTCGAAGAGTCACAGTATGATACTTCGTTTACCAATTATTTAGGTTGAATAGACTACGTTGATAATTTTGTATAGTGTATACGAATAAACATATTCTGCTGATCTCGGTTACAGGCCGAATTCACTAGGAAAAAGGATAGCTATCTAACGTGACAGTTCTCGCTGGGGTATCTTAGTTATTGCTAAATCATATAACACTCCAATCGTAACAACATTTTGTATTCTTATGGTACGGGCGCCAAATTGTCTTTTATTGCTAGTTAATGCTCCTTTATTGCTAGAACTGATTTTTGTAGAGGAAAACATATAAAAAGCCAAGGAAAGCTTTTGAGGGGAGCTGTAATCTTGACTGAAATAAAAATCATGTTAAAGACAATTCTTTTACGATGTTATTTGGTTCTGTCGATTAATTAGTTCATTAATTACCAATAAATTTAACATCCTCCTAAAAACGCTGAGGATAATCATCATGAGTTGCTCCAAACAGTTACGAGAAGCGGAGTACCATCGGCGTCACTTGGCCAAGTCTAGACGCAGTTTGTTCGAATAAGACAGGGCAGTTGATGGGCCGCCCAGACTGGCGCCTAAGTTTACTAGCTCGACTTAATATAACAAAATAATAAAAAGTCCGTTTTAAGCCCCCTCTCCCCTTCCTCCTCGTGCCCCGCTCCCTTCTTTCCCTCCTTAACGTACCAAACTCGGAGATATAATATTAAACATGGATGAGTTTATATTATATAGTATTTTTATAGCTGGCCATAATGCTATGCTAGTAAAATAGAATTGATTGAGGTGGAATATAAACATCAAGTCAGAAGAGTAATGACCTGGTGCGATATCAAGTGAATTATTAATAGCTGGAATTCCAAGGAAATTAGAAATAACTTAGAGCTGTCCAGATATAGGGGTAGTAAACCATACTACTTTTCGGGTTATTTAGAGCTATGAAATTGTTCATGTACTTGAGTTTAATTTATTATTAATTCTAATTATTAAACTATTCTATGTTATAAACATCTGGTGCGCCCAACACACAACTTTCAATTACCGCTAAACTTTTAATGGTTGAAAATAATGGAAGTTATTTTCTGGACAGGTTGGGCTACTATAAAATTATTGAATTACATTTTTAACCGAGCTAAAGCTAAAAAAATGCAGATAACAAATCATAAATACCATTAAAACAACAAAAGTCAAACTAACAAAACTATTTATTATATCACTGGTTGATGATGGATTGTACGATCCGTTGATTATGGATTGTAAGACTATTGGTTATTAAACTGGAATTTAGAGAATTGTCTTTTAGCATTGTTTGTCATAGTCAGCTCAAAAGTTGTCACAATAATTGGAAGTGGATACTGTTGGAATATCTCAAAAGGAAATTTCATCAAATTATTCACTAATTTAATTTTCTATAAGGTTATATAATAATTTTTCAGAATAAACGGGCGATAGATACCTAAATCTTTAAATATCTAGAGTTATCAAACTACAGTAAATATATTTAAGGTTATAAACGTATCTATGAAATATTTTTATATTTCACTTCTTCTTTCACACAAGTACAATGAAATAGTAGAGGATACTTTTGGAATATCACAAAGGGGATATTCGTCAAATTATTCACTAATATAATTTTCGAAAAAGTTACATGACAATATTTCGGAATAAACGGACGTTGATACCTAAATATTTAAATATATAATCAGATCTAGAGTTATCAAACTGCAGTAAATATATTGAAAGTTATAAACATATGTATGAAATATTTTTATATTTCACATCTTCTATCACAGCAGTGCAATGAAATAGTAGAGGATGCTTTTGATTACGTATTTTCTAGTTATTTATAGTATTTTTTGTGTTAATTGTTCTGTTTCATAATAAGTTTCTGTTAGTTTTTTTCATTAATTATGTTATTTTGTCGTTACTGTTGGTGTACATAGTTTTAGACTAGTTAGGTTAAGTGTTTCTTTTTTAAGAGTTATTTCCGTAGTGCGTTTGGTAAAGTTCTTCAGCGGTGAAATATTGGGTTAGACATTGCGGTACTTCAAGGTAAGCGTCAGTGTAAAACTCATCAAGTTTATTTTACTATAACCTTATGTATCTACTACTTAGCATTTTTTCTGAAAATAGTTTTAAAGTGTGTTAAGGAAAAATATTCGATCCCTCGGTAGCTAAAACTACCTTAAATTTCCGTAGCAAGCCCAAAGACTCTTTAGGAAAAGATAAGTAACAAGAACGTTTCCTTTTATTCAAAGGTTAAAGCACTTACTTACTCTGTTGAATGATAATTTAGTTGAAGGAGTAGAACCTCTTAAGGGAAACATACGATTAAGAGGGCCACGAAGCGTTCTCCTGTTGCTAAAAAAAAATTGAAGAGGGCTGTACTCTAATTCTTGAAGCCAAGCGAATACACGAGAATCACCGTCTATACAAGGTCAAACATGAAAATAAGTCTGTAAGCAGTGTTAGGGACCATATTAGCAAGATTCAATTTCTTGTTAATATAATTGAGACCTTAAAAGATGGAGATAATCAAGACAGCTATAACAGTGTACTTTCCGTTGCCCCATGGACAATAAATGAAATATTGTCATCGGAGAATTTGCATGACATGTTAACAAAAATTATCGTTGAGACTTCTATGCCAAAGGTTACGGAGGCTCTTTCAAGTTCAGCACCTCAACAGCTACAGCCTAAGGCAGGACCCTCTGGAGAGCAGCACCAACTTGCTAGTCAAGATATGGATCAATCTTCGGAGGTAACAGAGAAATTTGAAACTGTCAAGAGTAAAAGAAGGAGAATGAAAACCAAAGCTACTAATAAAACAATTAATTCGTCAAACAGAGTGATCTCAACAGAACCGAAAGCTCAAGAACAACGGCAAGAAAAACCAATAACCATTGCGGATAACCTGCTGAGAGAAGACTACTAGCGGTACAAGATTAGGTGGGAATGCTAAGCGGCTCAACCAGATTACCTCCGAGTGAGAATAGGAGATGATCCAAGAAACTGGAAGAAGATCCTCCGGGAGGATGCAGTAGAGGACTGGAACCGACGGTGGTTGACGACTCCGATAGGAGCTACCTTAAGAAAGTACTTTCCCACCGTCAGTTCGCGACTAGAAGCGACTTGGGTCCTCCCGGACTACTGGATCTCACAAATTCCCACGGGACATCGGGGTTTCCAAGCAAAGCTAGTTCAGTATGGTATAAATATCGAGTCTTATGACCAAGTTGTGGGGTGTCGGAGACCGCTAAGCATGTTGTACTTACCTGTATCGTATATGAGTCACTCAGGGCGAAGCTGTTGAGAGAGATAGGTCTCTTTGTCTTAAGATATATATATATATATATATATATATATATATATATATATATATAGAGAGAGAGAGAGAGAGAGAGATCTTCCTCCACTTGTAGCCAAAAACAAATACGTGCACTTCAAACGTTTTATAGTTGGATGGAAAGAAGAAAAGCAAACGTGGCAAAAGTGATGAGAAGAGCAAGCAATGTGAATAGCTGAGAAACATAATGTAACAGTTTAAAAATGTAGAAGTGGGTTGTTATGTAACAGTAACATCCCACTGCTGCAAATGGTCGTATTGCCTTGAGGCAGGGGAAGGTTAAAAATAAATTAAAAAAAAAAAAAAAAAATAGCTACCTCATAACACGAGAAGCGTTTGGACAAGGAGGGTTGTTCACGAAGGTCAATATGTAACTTTAGTATTCATAAATACTGCACTGGCCTACACATCTGTCCTTATTCGAGTATAGAATATTACAATATATAAACTATACTATGCTATTTAGCACCTTGAAAATAACAATAAAACCAGAAAAATCAACAATTAAAAAAAATGATGGATCGTCTACTATAGAATAACAAAGTCGACATAACATTACCGAATCCTATAACATAGTATAAAATAAGCTTAAAAATCATTTTTACATCCCGTATATTTTTTAAACATATATATATATACTATATATATATATATATATATATATTATTTACAACTTTTCCTTAATCGACCTTTGAGTATTCAATTTAAACTTCACTATTTAATTGGGAATAAGGTCACTTAATTAAGTGACCTTTAAATACAATATATATATATATATATATATATATATAATATGCTATGTTGCTACGTTATAACTACATCATGCTATGTTATAACCAGTTCTCCAGCGTGCAAGAGATCAATGGGTTAAATTTAACTTGAAATCAGAGCTTCGTTTTCTTAACTTAAAAAAAAAATTAAAATGCACTCTTAATCATCATGTTAGTTTCATGTCAAAACACAGATGAACACAATACAAATATTTAATTATTATATTTTTAAAGATAAATACATTCACTTTTAAGTCGAATATTATGTAAAAAAAAAAAGTTTATAACTTACAGTCGACGTGAACATGACGGACATTCCAATAAAATTAAAAGATTTAATCACCTGAAAAAAAAAAAACATTCTTTGGTAAAAATACAAAATAAAATTATAAACAATTGTAAATAAACAGTTTACTACTGAAAAAAAAACAAGTTTCATTATGACAATATTTTTATTTTTTATATTCTATTTTATCATGAAGGCGTGCGATTTTTAATTTTATGTACTGAATATTTTTTAATAACGATCCATCATACTTCCAGGCATTTATTTTTTCAATTAATAGTTCTCCATTATGAAACATTTCACTATAACCGTGCTCTATGAACTGTACCTCACATATCATTGTATGAATTGATATATTTACTTTTTAACTGTATAACTTAATGTCACTTTTACTTTTTTATTTTAATCAACATCTTGATGTATAATTTTCTTTGGTTGTTTAAGGAAGGAGATTTCCCATTTAGCGCGTTTTCATCTCCTCCTCATACTCAATATGTCAGCTGTGGCTAAGTCTCTTGTTAATCTGTTCTTAAACTTTTGGAAGGAGGAGTTCAGTGTGTAGAATTATGTTAGTCATGTACCAAGGTGCTTTTGATAGGAAGATTTGAAGATTTTGTAGGTGGATCTTTACGGCGATACCGTATATCTGTGATAAGTCCATATGTGTACTGGAAACAAGCAGTACTTGAATACCTTCAGTCCTCGAAACTCGCCTTGATGATGAACCATATGTTTGGAATGAAAAGTCGGCACCAATAAAAACTTTATAATGACTGATTTCTGAATATTTATCACCTGTTTTAGAATAATATAATTAAGTGTTTTTCATTAGCTGATAATCCGTTAAAAATATTGTAATTAGAACTAGTCGTAAAGGTATCGTACACAAAGAAAGAGTAGAAGAAGAGTGGATTTATTTTTTTTCAAAACGGCTTAAATCATCATTAATGCATCATAACTAAGTGAGAAAATATTAATTTGAAACAAATCTCTTTTAAATAGTCTAAATTATTATTATTATTAATGCAAGATTGAATTCAGCAACTATATATCAACTGTCCCGCGCATTAGAAAAAAAATACTTCCATTTAGCGTAGTATATTTAAAGATCGAAGCTTCACGAACCGATGTGTTTAAATTAAACAGGCTGATTTATTATTAAACTATTTCCCTTTAAATATTCATATTTCATAAACCGTGAAATCCAAACGAAAAACCTGATAGCGAGTGGGGGAAAATGTCGCAGGGACAGCTGACAAATGGGTGCAACTCCGAGCCATGTGAACTGGGTTCAATTATCGGAGAACTGTTTCTCACTTTATCGGATCGTTCAGTGATCGTCACCTGCGTTCCATATCTTTACTGTCAGTCACAGCATACTGCCCCATCTTTGATCTTTCCCCAAAACAGTAGTCATTCGTCGTCAAGGGACTAGTATTGACAATATGCAACGCCTATGGTCTTCTTCTATAGTTTATAGGCTTAGAAGACTCAATTATTTCAATTTAAGAATGATCATTTTTACCAACAAATAAAACAGTCATCATTCACGTACTAAATTTTCCTTCAATATTTCCTCTTCGAAAGAGTTCGGGTGGTGTGGAAATATTTTTAATTCGTCTCATCTCGGGAGGAGTTACTCAAGGTTAAATTCGGGTTCCTCTACTTTATATTGTACATAGAAATAGAAAATCATCTATATTCTGGGACTAGGTTCCTTTAGAATAACAGTATTGTTTATATAAATTAACCATAAATTTGGCCAAAAGACATATTACAATGATTAATAACAAAATACTAGCAATAAATTAAGTATAATAGCTCTTAGGATAAATTAACGAGAACATTTGGGTAATAGGGGTTCAGTACTACAATATTGGAGCTAAAACAATAGCATAATAATCACTGAATGCAATCAGAAATTAATGCAAAATCAATTTTATAGGCAAAGCATTGTAGTGATGGAATATAAAAATTAAAAAAATAATAATAACTGTTAACATGTAAAAAAAGAAATAGTAAAAAAAAAAAAAAATGATATACATAGGTTCCCTAAAATATATACACAACAATTCTCACAAAACATCAAGATCCTTCGCAGGTCCCACTAACTTTACCACACCACCTACTTAAATTGGAAGACAGGTTCAAACAGTGAAAAATTAGACTTATTCATGAAAAATTTAAACAAATAAGATTTATTCTTCCAAAAAATAGCTGCACATTTAAGATTTACTGTTCTAAAATATAAATGCACATGTATGATTTGGTGTTTAAAAAAAAACCTGCTCTGCAGTTTATATAGATAGAAACTAATTTGATATCTATATAATACTAATGATTTGTAATATAAAATAATTATTTTGCTAAAAATGTAAGAGATATCCAAATTTGCTCACTTGTGAAACTTTTTTCTTTTTAATCAATTTATCGAATAATATAACATCTGCCCGACTAAAGGGCAAGAAGTATCTGCGCTACAAGATAACTAGACCTTGAGTTTTATTATGAATGGATTATCATTTCCACGAATAGTTTTTGATATAATATGGCCGATAGATATTTATATTAAAGCTTACGTTAAACATTTTAGTACGAACTTACTTACAATACAAGTAGTCCGTGGTACAGATCCCTCTTTATCGAATTATTAACATACGCCTAAAACTTCGTAAATAGTTATATCTCATCGTAACCTACAACTATTTTGTTTGCGAAAACTCTTGGAACTGGCGCGTTTTCAATCTGGAATTTTGTCTATTTACTTAGTTATTAAAAAATCGTAAATACATATTTGCTTCCTACTTGGATTGTAAGATAATTTGATAACAAAATCGAGAAAAAAAAGCCATCTTCAAAAATGTTGAGCAGTTTGGCGTGACCTACACCCCTAAATTTTTAAAATAATGAGGTTATATAGGACAAACGGCACAATATTTTTGTAGGTCACCTTTTTGTATTGATTTTGTGATCAAATTATCTTACGATCCAAATGGAAAGGCAAATCGATATTTAAGAGTTTTTAGTACCAAATTAAATAAACAAAGTTTGCACCCTCCCTAGATTGAAAATATCCCCAGTTCCAAGAGTTTGCGTAAATAAAATAGTTATAGGTTACGATAAGATGAACGTATTTACGAAGTTTCAGGCGGATGTTAACAATTCGTTATAAAGGGGTCTGCACCACGGACTAAAGCATTTTGGGCTTCGGCAGTAAGGTTTTAAGTTACTCACGGCTTCTCTTCAGGCATGGCTCATAAATTTGTAATACGAGGAAAAAATTAAATTCTCAATATATTATTTAGTAATAATTCTTAGTTATTTTTTTTCTGGTATCTAAATCATAATAAATAAATATTTCGTTTTGCAGTAGACTGTTTTAAAATTTTATCTATAAAAATAATGGAAATTAATGATCTTTCTATAGAAGCTCTATTCCATTAATAATATAAATTTTCTATTTAAGTTGTAATAAAATTAATTTGATTTCTCAAAAATGATATAAAAATTTTTCTTATAAATTAATATGTTTAATCGAACTATAAAAGTATATCATGTATAAATAATTATACAAAAATAAAAATTACGTAAGGCTCCCCTTTACTACGCCTTCAATTTTGTAGATACTTATGATTCTGGCTTGCAATACACAGCTGTCGTGCGGAACTAACGATCCTGTCTGAAGGGGCAGTAGATTCTAGTAAAACCTTCAGAATTTATTGACATTTAAAACTAGAATAAACATTAAAATTTAATAATTTAAATAGAATTTATGGATATAATATCCTTTCTATGAGTTCATTGTATTATCTGCAGCTCACATTGGCATTCATACTGTATAAATAGTATCATATTTTATATAACCAATGCAGAAATTTTCACACAGATTTTATAAAGTAATGGACTGCTTAAAGTTACTTCTCTTCATCTTCTTTGTTTTTTTTTTAAATCCCCCGACTAATAATGTAGGTATAATTTGTTATTGTTTTTGTTACCTTTTATCTTTTCTATTCATAAGAGTGTATTTTATTTTATTTAAAAGTATTTTATTTTTTACTTATCTTCAGCACTTTTCTTACTACGTGGGTATGTATATATATATATATTATATATGTTTGTTTTTTCTTTGTCTGCTCGTAACCTATTGCGTCATTGGACACAATACCATCACATATTTTCACTTAAACGTCTTCAGGAACATATATAAATCATTTATTTTCATCATTTAATATTTTCTCTAGTTATTTTCTTTTATCCTTATTTTTCTTTTTTTATTATATTGTAGCACTAAAATTGGTTACCTATAAAACTTATTTAGCATTTTTTTCCAATTTTATTTAGTTATAAGTATGTTCTTGTTTTTTGTAATAATATTATAATATTTTAACCGTTATACCCATCTGCTTTCCTTAATATACCCACCAAAACTATGTATATACTCATTTTATTACTTAGATTGTAGTTACTCTTTATTATAATAGGTCATCTGGCCAGATTGGTTTGTCAATTGGTTTAAATAAAATTGTTATTCTCAAGGGTTATATTGTTATTCTATCAACATTAACCTCTATTTAAGTGACACTTTAAAATACAAGACAACTTTAAATGCACTGGCACTGAAGAATATGCATACAAAAATGAATAACCATGACTGTCCGGTATCGATAGATTTTACCGTACTTAACAAAAAAAAGATTGAAGCAGACAAGCAGTTTCTGAGACAATTTGCTTGCTTAGGCTTCAGAAACTTTATTACCGTCGATATTAATTTTTTTATAAATTAAATGTTTCTATTTTTAATCAAACAGATGACCTATGGGTTCGGTGACAAGAACTTAATTGATTTTCCCCGGCCCATAAGTTTCGGAGAAAACCACACAGAAAAAAACACTTCGTTTGATTGAAAATTTTTAATTCCATCTTTCGATTCTATGTAACTAGAAAGATAAAATATGAGATGTGGTTATTATTATTTTTTCGCGATCGATAGGAAAGTTAATAACGAAAAAAATATACAACAAATATGTTACAGATACTTTTGAAAGTACCTTATAAGTTACATAAATAATTATTAAGTTACGTCTAAATGAATATATATATGTTTAAAATACATATATATATATATATATATATATATATATATATATATATATATATATAATATATATATATATATATATATATATAAAATTAAAATAATATACTATTCTTTTTCTAAACCGAAAGCGAAAATCAGAAAATAACTTAATATATAAGTAGAAAAAAAAGACAATAATCATAATATTTTCAACCTAAACCTTTAAGACTAATAGCAGTAGCTCCCAAACGTAAACAAAATGTAAATAACAAATCTTTAAATGCCGACTTACGTCAATCAACTATCAACCAACACATTTAATAGCGATTTCATATTAAATAATATTATTGACGCAACAATAAATTAATAAACGTCATGGCCACAGCTATTATGCCCATAAGGGGTAGAATGACAAGGGGCTGGACGAGAAATTTCCTTTCCTAAACATAAGAAGTATACGAAGACCAGTATTAGGCATTACTAAATATTATCCTTCCACATGCCTAAAATATCATTTTACAAATTCAATGATAACACATCAGCACATATGTCACATTCGTGGCAGGTGCAAATCAGGATTTAAAGAGGAAACAATCTGGTGCGGTACGCGCATCACACAATTTTAACTTACCAACCTCTTCTTATCAGAAAGTATTGTTCAGTAAGTTTTCAGACAAAAGGGGAGCGAAAGTAAAAATTATAATTATTATTACGTTATATTCCTTTTATTACGTTATTATATTATATTAAAAATTATAATTATTATTATGTTATAATCCTATAATTATTTTATATTATTACATTATAGAAAAATTATTGAGCTATTTCATTTAGCTAGCTATCACATACATACCACTTACACGGACCATTTTGCGAGACTCGGTAATTTGGACTCAGGAGACCTCAAAACATGTAGTTCCGTTGAAAACTAAAATTTGAAAATTTTCACGATCGCAATATTGTCCCTTACTATATATTTCATATATAGGTATTAGCTATGTTGTGTCTAATAGATTGCCTGGAAATATTGATATTTTTGTTGAATCTTCACATAACATAAATAAAATTTATAATTATTACTTGATCTAATAAAAAGTTTCATGAACTATCGAACGTGGTACCGAACAAGTACTGACATCAAGAAGCAGGCGGTGAACTAAGAAATGCGCCTAAGAAGGAAGAAGTAATAAGTGACAAACAAGAAGAAACTAATAAGGCGGAGGTAGGGGGCTCTCAGTTGTACAATTCCCTCACGATTCAGTTCGGACGTGAAAATAATACTCCACACCTTTAGCTAGAGGAACCTTCAAGAAATGGTCTGGAAAATAAACTTCCTCTAAATATTATTTACTTTTATCTATGCTTGATTTATTTATATGGGTAAATTTTTTCCTAGAAGAATTATGATGATAAAGGAAATTTATTTTTATTAAAAAAATCAACTATATTGGTTATGAAGAAAGGAAAAGATGGCAAGGAGTGTGAAAAAAAAAAAAACGCTGCAAATTATTTCCAAACAATTATACTTCTAAACTAACATTACCTTCCTAGTTATGAAGGAAAATAAATAACAGTTGATTCCATTTATTGGAATAAATATTTTTATTTTAATCATTAGTAATATGCCATTAAAAATAGCATTACTTCAGTAACACATTCAAAATTTAAAAACCAAAACAAAGGATATAACATTTGCAGTAGAACATATAAAAAAAAAAATAGAGACCATATCATTGCTCCTAATTGTCCCATTTTAACTAATTTTTTTTTGTTCTTTAAGAAATTCCGTAAACTTTTAAAAAACCATATACAATATAATATGGGTGTATACTTTTTGATTTATTAGTAATATAATTTTACCATCCCTTATAACTTTTTTTCCAGCTTGTTTTCGTTGAACTATGTTGTATAGATAAATTTAAAGGGCGTCGAGAAAATGAATTTAGCGAAGTTTCATTGAAAACGGTACATTCGTTTAGGCGCTACAGTATATAGCAAGGCAGGTTTTTCGGCCGCCATTTTGAAAATAAAAGGCGAATAGTAATGCCGATGAAGGAGGATCATCCTAGGCTGACCTCGTTATTTTATATACAAATTTGAAAAAAAAAAATCGGTTCATAAGCTTTGGAGAAAATGCACTGAAAAATTTTTGTATTCGTTTTTCGAATTCTACGTATCCTGAAACGAGAAACCTCAAATTTTGAGGGGAGGGAGGAGCAGGTTTTTGAATTTTTTGGTCGATGACAATGGTTCATTATTGAAAATAATAAACTAAAAAACAAAAACGAGAGAAACTGAGCTCCGTCACTAAAGGCTAAATTTTGTTATGATTGAATTCTGAAAAGAAATCATCCAGTTCCGTTTTTTTTAGTAATATGGCGATTTATACAGACCCTTTATCTCCATCGTCTATTTACCCACGTATCAGTAAAAGTTTGTTCAATTTCAATACTATTCTTGTACCTAGAAATAATTTTACAAACAAAATCATTCAAAATACTCTCTGTTACGTTTTTTGGGGTCGTTTTAATAGAAAAAAAAATGTGAGCTTTCTGAAGAAACGTTTTCCTTTCTTATAGACAGTATTAGAATGTTTAAGCAATATCAATCAGTCATCTGTCATAATCAAACATAAAGAATCTAAAAATTATATACTCTGTCCAATTTTCTTAGTGGTGTAAGTAAACGTTTTTTAGCCCCGTTAAAGTGTTATTCGAGGTCTTGAGATTAGAACGTTATTTATTAAAAAATCATTGGGCCTGACATAAAATAGTTAGAAGATTAGCCACGATAGGTAAAGCGAGGTTACGTGATAACCTGAGGGTTAAATCATGTTAGTTAGAACTACTGTTTAGATATAAGAGAGCCAAAAAAATAGAATGTGGTGCGTTGCACGCATCATTAAAGTTTCACTTACCACCATTTTGGTTTTATGTATTTTCAGATAAACAGAAGCGAAATTGAAAATTACAGACGGTAAAAAATATTATTTAAAATAATTAATAACCGTGTGCTTTTCACATCCATCTAATGTATCATATTAATGTTTTTTGGCACTTACACCGTTTCCTTTTACGATGGTATATTTTAATTATTTATTAAATTTTAATAAATTATTAAGTGCCACGAAATATTTTTAGTCCACACAATACCACAATATTTTTTTTTATTCATTGAAGGTATTTTTATTTGTTTAAGCTTGGTATTTATAAACATTTCTTTTATACTGCCGTAATATATACAATCAAATATTAAATAATAGCACTAGCATTATTTAGTTATATAGGATAACTAAATATATATATATATATATATATATATATATATATATATATATATATTTAGTTATCCTATATAACTAAATATATATATATATATATATATATATATATATTTTTATACAATATTATCGAAATCTGCATGCCCCTTACCTATGATATATATTATATTACTCACGTGTTACGTTTAGAATAGTTCATCTCAACTTTGAAAAAAATAAACATTATTAACTGAAGGAGAAATAAGGGATGGTAATGAGGTACACAGAATGTCGATAGCGCGCTCGAGTCTCTTCAGCAATTCTTGATTCTTCATTGCCATCCCGTATTTCTTCTTTGGTTAATATATATACATATATATATATATATATATATATATATATATATATATATATATATATATATATATATATATATATATATATATATATTTCTTTTTTTTCTTTTCTTAAAGTTAAGATTTTAAACGTAATATGATATAGACGAATGAGATGGGTATTACTATCATGCCAATAATATTCTATAAATACTTCAATTATGCTAGAGCTTGTATTATTTAATATTTGATTGTATGGATAACGACAATATAAAAATCCAAATTTGTATATATGTGAATCAGTGTTAAAATTGTACAACTATCTAAAATAAGGTATTTCTATTCATTCAACATATCAACACTAATTTAAGTTTATGCCTGAAATAGAATTTATCTTTTCATAATCTTCAGTATACTTTGAAACACCTAAAACATATTTGAAGTATACATAAAAAAAATATATATAATAAATATATAAAACGATAAGATTCTATTTTAAAAATAAAGGTAGAAATGGAGGATAGGAGGCAGAAGGTCGGTGGAAGAGGATATTGTTGGTAGTGGGAGGAGGGAAAGGGGGGGGGGGAGGGTAGGGGTCTCTTATAAAGGCTGAGCCAAGACAAATAGCCCCGAAGACACACACAGACTCCGGCAGCCACATATACCCCTTCCCCTCCCTCCCTCCTCCACCACACATCTACCCTATGTCCCCTCTTATTTCCCTAGAAAATATCACTTCAAAGGGATAAAACCATACCAGGCAACATCTCTTAAATTATATGTTTTTCCTTTTAAGGGATTTTCCCACAGAAGAAAACACTACTTCATTCTCAATGGCGGAGCGGCTCCCATAATCTGAGGGAGCACAAAAGAAGGAGACCCTGGCACTAAAATAATTCTCACAATACGACGTTGAGGATAAAATACTACTGAAACCCAACAAACAACAAGGAAAATGTTGTAGGAAGATTAAATTCAACATTAAGTGCTCTCCAGTAAACACACCACCACTACTTAGTGCGGTGGTTATTTTGATTCCTTCTGTATTTGATTCCCTGCTAATCATGAAAAATACAACCGAAATAACTTGTTGTGTAATAAACTTATGGTAATTGTACTTAATGGTAAGCCTTTCGTGTTTTCTCTTAAAACATTGTATTTCTTCTTTAATTTAGTTTATCATGAAAACAGTACATTTTTAAGCCTTAAAATGCAGTAAGTTCTCTAAAGGATTATACTTGTCAACTATGTCCACGTCCAAATCTTTGAAACACAATTTGTTCAGCCTCAAACTTCGACTTTTGAAACATAAGTTTCAAGTAAGTTTAATTTAATTTTTATTTTATTGTGTATTAATACAGTCTGCCACACTGAAGGGCATTAGTACTATGTGCATAAGAAAGGAAAATAAATATAAATAACTAAAGTAAAAAAAATAAAATCTGAAATAAATAAAATAAAGAGAATTAATAGACATAAATAAAATAATAGATTAAAGCCGAATGATAATAAAATAAATAAAACACATTTGCACCTATGTACAATATTTACATTGGGCTAGGGGACTCTGAACCATGCTTTGTCCCTTAAATGTGGAAGCCAAAGCAAGACAACGAAGATCCCAGCGCTTCCCTCCCAGCTGCATTACTAGTATTGGAATCTCAAGTGTTTTAATAACTTTTATGAAAGTTGCTGTTTAAGGATTAAAGGGTCAATAGCAGGATTCTATTTTATAAATAATTTCTATTCATTTGCTATTTCATTGATAAGAATCCATTAATGCAGAAAAGGAATTAATACTACCATACTAAATATGGTGTATAGATTTTCGAGAAATATGTATACATGTTATTTTTTTTTTTGTATTTTATCATTTTTAAAAGCCACGACATAAGATAGTTCAGCTCAGTCTGAGACGTTTGCAAATAAGATGGGGAACAGATAAAATATGAGAAATTCTTCACATTACTGACATAATATACCAATAATTGTGTGTAGGCAACTTCAATTTATACCTCCTGAGATAATTGGAGTTTAAAAACAAAAATAAAATAAAATAGGAAGAAAAAAGGAGGGAAAGAAGCGGGCAGAGAGGCTATTAGAATTCTGTTTCTGGCAGAGTATGAATCCGAGTTTTTCCATTACCAAGAACCACTCGTGCCCTTTCCAAGTGAATCGCTTCTAATCCATCGGCCTCGAATAGGCTCACAAACACACTTCCTCATTCTCCTTTTCTACCGTCTCTTCCTCTTCCAAGATCAAAGAATTAATTGGATTCATCCTTTCTTTTGATATCTGCTTCGTTTGTTGAGGGGAAGGAGGGGGGGGGGAAGGGAGGGCTTTATAATAGTACTCCGACTCCCGACAATAGTAGAATAGTTCATAATTATTTTAGTTGTTTTCAATTATTTCTCAACTCATGGAATTGTACTCCTTCTTCTTTTCCTACCCTTCGCAAAATCATTAAGATTTCCGTTATCACTTGTAAAAATTATTCACTTAATAATAAACCGTAAACTATATAGGAGGATGTTAACTGATTGAAATTAAAAGTCCTGGTTTAAATGTATACAAATAAAAAAAGATAACATAAGCAGGAACTTAGTTCGAATAGGATGGTAGTTTGAATTGGACAGGAATTTTTTTTTTTTAATTTTACATGTTAGACTTTGGTCTGTGCATTGCTATGTTTTATGGGGTGAAATTACTCGTTGTGGCACTGGATCATTGTTTTTGTTTTTATTTATTTATTCAGTATTACAACAATCTGCCACTTGGACATTAGTTATACTGAGGAAGGATAACATTCACACTATATGGACAAAAAATATAAAATAAATAGAAGAAAAATAACAATAAATGATAATCAAAAAGTATACGCAATAAATAAAATAAAATAACCAAAAAATAAGAAAATTAACACTAACTGATTGGTTCAAGATTAATGAATTCAATTTCTTATCTCAAAGACTGGTTTGTGTTTATCATGCTTTCTAATTACCAACATTACCTGTTATTATCATGATATAAATAGGTAGTGGAATTAAAATAATAACTTTTACTAAAAAACTTAGTTTATTTCTATGTTTAATAAAGTGTAATATATAAATTACATCGCAATCTTGATGTACAGATGCTATTTAAAATAAATGAAATAAAAACATAATTCAATGAATTTAATAATGACTTTGTGAAAGTACGATGATTTCAGGGGCATATTTCATAATCAAGCTAATAGTATTAGTAAACAGTACAAATGTACAAAAATAAAAAGTACAAGTCAATAAGTGGGTACGTAATTTTTAGAGAGGCTAGTTTTGAGAAGATTAATTTAAATACAGGCTCAATCTTTCGAACTAGTTTGTGTTCTCTACCACCGTTTAGAAGAAAGATAAATCTATTATCTTATAGTCATCAATAGCTATACTTACAAGTAAATTGTAATAATATCGTACTAGTAGTTTGTATTCGTGTTATGATAACAATTCCATCTTATGATAACACAAAACTACAAAATTCAACTTAGAAGTACTAGTGACAGTGTATCATAAAGATTATTAATAGTACAAATCATATGATTTCATTAGTATTTTTTTTTACTATTAGTACAAATTTGAGTTCACTTGTAATATCGAAATATTAACTACAGTTTACTGTTTGTTATTAAGTGAATAGTTTTTACAGTATTGTGCATAGAAGTATATTGTAATTATACAATATTAGGATGTAAATTGTGAATGAAATGGAAAATAATTTTATCATCCTTGGACTGATGTCTCTTTAAAACAAATTATAAATACAAAAGAAATAAAACATGGCATTGTGGCCATACATTAAATAAAATATTTAGGAAAGTAATTAAAAATAAAAGTACAAGAGAGAAGAGGTGAACAAAATATGTAAATAGGCATAGGTTGGTTATAAACGTCCGAAATGTGAACAACCAAGTCTCCATCTCCCGAGCCCGTTGGAGCGTCAGGTACCCACTTTATAGTTGTGATCCCTGAATAGATGGCATTAACTGATTTATCCAATTGAAATATTTTGTAAATCATTAAATCTGAAGGATGATGAAAAGAAAACATCATGAATCATGGCACTTAGGAACTAAAATTATAGCAATATTTTTTTCCATTTCACAGCTTATTGTAATTTAAATATACAAAAGCCCGTATGAAAATATTAAATGATCATCTAAATAAACAGGTTGATAAAATAATGGTAAGGTTAAATAAATAGAGGGCCTATTTGTGAACAGGAATGAGAATGATAATATTAATGAAGCAATGGATGGAACTGCATCGAATCAAAGCCGCTTTGTGGAGGCTATCAAAGAGACTTAACGGCACCAGATAGGCATTTAGCAATGATAGTATCATTAGCATGCGGCTGCTTATGTCAATCTGATTGCAGCACGCGAACTTGCACCAGCGCAACCTATGCAAACACATTATTACCGGCCAGTAAGGGGCCTATAACGGGCATTTTTATTACGTCACACCATGCAATTGATTTTATTACCGATATAAATGATACCAAAAAGGTATAAATCAATCCTATATGATAATGAAAAAGAAGTATTTGCATCAAATAAATATTCAAGTGTTATACAATGATATTTGCAACTCATGTAGGTCAATATACTATTAGTAAAAGTTATGACTGCGTATCTTGGGTGCGAGTAACAAAAACTCGGCTTTAAACATTTTTTAATATTCTCAGTTTAGAAATCATTTAATTCATTAGTAAGTTATTAGTCAATAATATTACGATTAAAAAATACAACGAAACAAACAAGTTGCTATTTAAAATTTATTAGAAAACTATCCTTCTTGAGCAATAATAAGAGTCAAAATAAATATTGGTGAAGGGTAGCTTTGATTAAATTAAATTAAAAGTAAGGACTTGCGCAGTAAAATTATCACTTGAATCAAAGGAAATACACAAACAGACTCTGTAAGAATTTACTTAATATTTATTATATATATATATATATATATTTTAGTTTATCAAATACTTCAAGGTGCAGATACTTACAAAGCTAGTAAATGTAAATAATGCGTTACTCTCATTCTAATTGCATTACAATCGATGCTAGCAAACTGAACAGCACAAACAATAAATAAATAAAATCAATTCTTTGAACATTAAAAATGAAAGAAAGCCTTGAGAGATACTTAAAGAAAAATTTTGCTTGAAATTTCTCAATATAACATTTAAAATATTTTTGTTTGTTTTAACTACTCTACGTATATGCGTTATCAGCGACTACAGCTCAGAAGTGGTGAACAATGTCACTTCGGGTCACTTATCAATGATATGAAGATGATGAGGTAAGAGCTAGATTAGCTTCAGGAAATAAAGCATAGTTTGCTCTAAATTAATCTATTCAGAATTATGTTGCTGATCAGGACCCTAAGCTAAGTTTAGCCCTTTTTATGACACGTAGGATATCTGTAATAATGTATAAATATAAGGCATAGATGTTTAGCAACTGAAAAAAAATTACAGAAAAAAAAAAGTCTTTGAACTAATTAAAAAATCAGAGAGATGGAGAATAAGGACGAACAAAGAAATATATCAACATTATCAGGAACTTGATGCTACCATGTTCGCAAATTTCAGAAGTCTTAAATGGCTAGGCCATTTCCACACAATGGATGACCAAAACACTAAGCATGTATGATCCAGATAGAGTGCAATCCTGAGGAAGACCAAAAAATAAACGGTGGGACAATATAAGCAGTGAAATCTAAAAGTTTTGAATAAGCATCAACATGAGAGAAGATAGATAAATACAGAGGAGTGGCCAATTGTGGCAATAGAAGAAGTTTTTACTACATAACTAATAGCCTTTTGAAACTATTAAAAGACAATCGCAAATCTTTTTAAACCAAAGATTTCTTTTTGTTTATTTAATGAAATTTACAACTGTATACAAATACAACTAGTAAATATGCACAAATTATAAATAATGACATGTACAGGCATGAAAAGATACTACCCAGTGGTAGCAATCCCTAAATAATTCTAAGTAAGATCACGAGGCCATATCCTTGGGAGTCGCCTAGGGGGATTATCAGGGATCGAGGAAGAAGCAAGGCTGGAAACAAGTGGATTCGGATGGGACTGGAGTTTACCATGAAAGGATAGATATCTGGCTCGAGTTAAATCAGCGACATATGTTACAATAAGGTCTTCATGAATGGTTTTATTTGTGACAAAGTATGGAGCATTAAGGATTTTACGGAGGATTTCGGATTGTAAGGATTGAATACGATAGGAATTCGATGGTTTGGTAGACCCCCAAAGCTCGACTCCGTATATCCATATAGGTGTTATTAGAGTTATGTAGATAAGTCTTTTGTAATTAATTAAAAGTTTACAGCGTTTGTCTAGTAAGTGTTGGATCAGTCGGAAATAAAACAAAGATAAATCAGAAGTTTTGTTCAAATATATTCCAAAATAAGATAGTGTGTTTTCATTACATGAGAAAACTATAATAAAGAATTCGAAAATGAAAAACAAAAAAAAAACTATTTTTAACTAAGAAGATAAAAATGCTAATATACATACAATATAAATGATAAATTTGCACTTTAATTCAGTTTTTTTATTTATTTTTTTTAAATATATTATTTAACGCCTATAATGATTTTGTTTGCAATTAACAGTTAATAAGGGAGTTCAGGAGCAGCGGTCAGTAAATAATAGACTACACAAATAGCTGATGGGTAAAAAGTAAAAAATATTTTTAAAAATTAAATGACCTTAAGTTCCGAATAAGAAATTCAACATAGACCTCGAAAATTTTCTTTTCAAATGTATTTAATAATTGGAATGCTCTAAGTAATGAACACTGTAGTTAAGATGAGAAGCACAAGTCATTTTTTATTTTATTTTGTTCAGACATATCAGCTTTAGTTTCAGGACAAGACAACAAGCAGTCTGCACCATGGACTATAAGATGTGGTTCATCATGAAGTTAAACTATTTTCCTATAACAGATACAAACCATCTTCGTAGGTTTCGTACTTTTACCATAATAAGTTGTAACAACATGAGAGAGCGAGAGAGGGAAGTGTAGAGAGACTATGACCCACTATCTAAATCTGCCCCTAACTCAGAGGACCCCTATCAGCGGTGGTTATGGAATTAGAAGGTCCCGGAGAGATAAGGTCCTATTGAAACCTTGTTTACACGTTAGATAAGTACTAGGCCTGAGGTGGGATTAGCCCAGCTTTTCACCCCATCTCCCGCCCTTTTCAGGCCGCCTTATCGCCACCGGCGGGAAATATGAAAAACACCCCCCTTATTTAGAAAGACTCTCCTCCCTCTACGCCCTACCCAAACTCAATGGCCTTTCTATTTTTCTTCCTTCCCAGGCATAGGAGCCCCCCGAAGAGGCCGCTATCCTTTTTAGCATGCCTTTTTCATCCCCATTTTCCAGGATGTCTTATCTGTTTATAGTTCTCCATAGCATACTAAGGACTACTTTTACATATCCTATACTTCCTTTATCATTTTTAGACGCTTCCCGGAATAGTAAGGTTTGATCATATATATTTAATACCATATTTGATAGATTAATTAATTCATTTAATTGTATTAACAAAAACAAAAGTTTGATCTACCATTACAATGTCAAGTAGATTTGACTGAATTGTTTTGGGCATTCTCAGGGATCTATACAACTCAATAGATAAAAAATTAAATAAAAAATCTGTACCTCTACAACTCATCTCAGATTTATTCCATTTTATAGATTGATTTGGTGCGAAGATAAGGAAAAAAAGATATGTTGGATATCAGAATATAGTGAGCTGAGGTCTTTAAATATTCTCGAATTCCTTTTATTTGAAAATTGCTTGAGTATTTTTATAATATATGAATTTGTCTTTGTTATGAACCCAAAGCAGGAGTTTTATTGTGTGGCACATTAAATAGTAAACAAGGTTACATGTAATAACAAGGATACACGGTAGATGTAATTACATCCCACAGCCGGATTCAATCCTTGAACCTGAAGAATAGAAGCACATTGTTATACTCACTGAGCTACCCCCTTGACGTTGAAATTATCAGAAACATTTATTTCTAATCCTTAAGCAATATAGAGGTTTTAAAATAAAACAGATTTTATGAGCCAACCCGATCGCTTTTTTGTTAAAATACGCAATTTTCTTGCATACAACGATTAAATAATCCATTAAATTTCATTCATTAATAATTAAGTGTAACGCCAATCTGTTAAGGAATCCTCAGATATGGATGTACCTATTTTTCCTGTTAAAAATATCTTTTGGTTGGAAGGGTAGTTTGATATTTTCTAAAATAGGAAAAAATTGGGAATCTGAAAAACTCAGGATACTAAACTAACAGATTAATAAAAATAAATGTAGAGAATAGAAATAGCGAATTGTAATTCCGTTAAAACTAAGAAAATTTCTATGGCATCCAATCGTATACTTAGAATACTGATGTCATAGAATGATGTGATCGTCGATTTTTTTTTTTTTTTTCTGTCTTGTTGAAACAAGAATTGGTGAAACATTGACGGGTTGTTTATTCTTTACTTGCATTTTGGAGGGATAAGACTATGAGGTTAAATTTTCTCCATTTATAACCTAACAAAGAAAATAATGTCAAATTGCAATGCCTCGTGGATTTGCTTCAAGTCCAGGCACATGAATATCTACGTTTAAAGGTGTTCGTGAAAGTCATTGAACGAAAATCCAGGATAATTTACTTGTCTTTTCCTAACTCGAAAATATTCCCAGCTGTTATTTCTCCATAGCTTTTATCCTCTACATTATAGTAGTAAACTTCTCCAATATCACTAGTAGAATTTCTTGTTCTATCCTGACAATTCTTTCCTTATTTTCATTAACTTCTTCAGATTGGCAAAACAAGCTATCCCCAGTTATATTGATGACAAAATTGACAAAAGTCCTCAGCGAAATTATTAACTTTTAGAACATGGGAAATGAAAGAACTCGTGAGAAAATTTCAATTCATAAAAATGCAAACACCTATTATAATATTGGAAGGTAAGATTCCTTGTTTGGTAGTTTCATCTCTTGTAACGAGACGGGAGATTGAAGGAGAAGAAACAATTGGTATTGATAAAAATAAATGCTAGTAAGATCAGTACGATGAGAGAAAGTAAATATAAAATCATGCATCTAAGAAAAAAAAAATGAGAGTTAGTAGAAATCGAACATCAAACATTTGACCCAATTACAATAACTTCTTTCGCCATCTTTAATAGAGGCAAGGAAAGTAAAGAATTGATTATAAAAATATGTCATTACGTCGTTGCCATATAACTAAGGACCTCGTACCCTCAAACCATATTTAACCATTTATAATGCAATATAATATCTTTCAGATTAACATAGAAAAATATGTTTGAGGAAAAATCGGCCACGACGGAAATGTATGGAAGCATTCAAAGTTAATTCTGCTCCATTTCAACTCCAATAAATTGAATTGCGATCAGAAGAGACTTTTACAGTTCCGTTTCCATTGCCATCAATTTAAGAGATGCCATGAATCACACAGGAAAATATGTGTTTTTTGAAAGTCTTCGACTAGTAACAAAAAATATTTTATTAATATACTTTTAGGTTTAATTCTCTTAAGATTTTTTTTTCTTCGAATAGCGCCAGATCATTTTATGTCATACATACATTGTCAACATGAAATACGATTTTATATCGAAATTATATAGCACAATTTTTCTTTACGATAATGCTTAAAATTAATAAAAATAAAATTATAAATATATTTTATCTCGTATATAAATATATTTTACAGGCTATTCCTTCAAATTCTTTTGAACGATCAACTTTGAAATTTAGGTCAAACGTCGGCACAAAGAAAATAAATATAATTCGCAACCAAATATAACTCAACCAAAACCTTGTTTACATACTAACTAATAAAAACATATGTTCTTTTTTAAAACAATATGATTTAGACAATTAAATTACAACAGAAAGTATGAACTATATTACACTCCCCTAAAACACCCAAAATATCAAATTTAGAATATGCTACAAAAACTATATAATTTATTATTATTATATAATTTATTATAGCAGTGTTTCAACTGCCTTCTGCAGTGCTACATCCTACGCCCTGAAGACGACCTGCAAAGTGGGTCGAAACGTCAGCAAAAATTAAATAATTACTATCTGCCTAATTTAGTATTTATTTGACCGCACTCCCCCCCCCCCCCATTAACTCCTTCTCCTTTTATTATTATTAATTTATTCTTTTTTTTAAATTGTTATAAATTTCAATCATTTTATAAATTTATTTATTATTATACTATAGGATTATTTAAATTTTGTTTAATTTTTTTTGCCTTTGTGAAAATAATCTGCTCTTACCCATCATTTTTTTCTACTGTCACCAATTTCCTGTAAGGGTTAAAACAAAGACAGCTGCCGCTGTCTTACTGCCTTAGCAACACAACAGAAATCGTCTCCTTGTAAACGAGGATTAAGAAACAACAAATACATAAAATGTACACATGTACATAGCGTTAACATAATTTTGCTAATGACATGTAAAAGTTAAACAAATATTTAGATTACTTGTCAATTGATAAATATTACAATCTGTCTCTATTAAGGACACTTATAATAGAGTTTAGAGAGCACCTTCACACTATATTTACAGAATCAAAAAAGATATACGGTAATTACAAAATTATATACAGCGAAATAATTAGGGATGATAATAATAATATTAATAATAAAATAAATAAATAGAATAAAAATGTTCTTTAAAAATAAAAATAAACATCTTTTAAAAAAGGCAGGATAACACGATTATATGAAACGAATTTTTGGCTTAACCAATAAAGTATCATAAAATAGAAAATCTAAATGCAGTTGATAAAATCTGGACTATAAAACTTAAAATGAGAAGGAACGAAGTTAATTCATGTGATGTGATTGAAACAGTTCCGATCAGATCGGACCCGGGGCATATCGCACCTGGCACCAGGAATAAAAACCATCATGGCGAACCGGCGGCATTCAAATGAGCTGGTGATTGAAGTTGATTGAAGGATAGCGACCCTGACAAGAGGCGATACTAAATGGGCACCTTTAATCTGCCGACCTCAGCACCTCGGCGCTCAATTGTGACCAATTTGTTGTTGACATCACCGCCGTTTCGGCATTTAGGAACTGCCCTGCGGTCAGCGAGGGCTACTTTTTTAGAATTTATATTGCGATTCAAGGCTGCTACTGACGATGATTTCTTCGATGTTCACATAATGAAAAGAAAAATTTCTTGATGCAATTATAATAATAATCGAATAAGTTTTAATTACAGAGCCTGTTTAAAAAAGTTTACGTGGAATAATTCATTTAATCTTGCTTAATATTAAACTAGTTTGCAATATAACTCCAAATTACCCAAGCTCGATCATTTGCTCTGATTTTAAATCTGTTCTTCGATTTCTGCTAGAACCTTTTACTGAACACCTTCTAATTACATAAATAACACTTCATTAAATGAAGCAAGTTGTAGGGTATTGTTTTAAGGCTACCAGGCCAGAGTGGAATTGCTGGAAATGAAAAAGCAAATACTCAGGCAAGATTGGTGACAAACAATGGCCAAGTGTTTCCAACAACGATGTAATGAATTGGATCAACGAAAATGCATAACTGCAGCGGAAGAATGAATGGTTCAACATGAGTGACAATAAACTAAGAATGATAGAACAATATGTGAAACGTCTAAAGAAAAATTTAAAGTTGACACGGAGAGATAAGAGGTGATTCTTACCCGCCTCAGGATTGGCCGTAGTCGCTTCACCCATGGCTGATGAAGAAAGAAGAGCCGCCAACATGGTCTATGCGTTGTAATCTAACAATACAACACGTTCTTACGAAGTGCCTAACTCATGAATAATACGTTGTTTTTTTAAAACGATCAACATATCTAATAAAATATAATTAACCGCGAGAAATTACGGATACCACAGAGTTAATGTCCCTAACCCTCGTGGTCGAAGTACTTCATTAATATCAACCTAGTAATTGGAATGGTTTACATTAACCTGTAACTTTTTTCGCTACATCGCCTTTTCGGCTATACTGGGTTTCTACCTAGCCAGGGCATAGAGGTGAAGGAGAGGGGTTAATGCCGGTTATGATCCCCTTGCACCGGGATTAGAACTAGAAATCTTTAGTTCATGAGGTTGCCGAACAAGGGGAGATTCATCACCCATCCCGCACATTAATCCTTAACTAGTAGTTGTCTTGATTTAATTTGGTCCATTTCCACTACATTGTTGAAGAATTCGTAAAATTTTCGATGGTTAGACACCTTCCATCCTCTACCATCTGCTCCTTCTTGATGTGATTATCACCAGTCTTTTCCATCTTTCCCATTTTTAAGTCGATAGATAAACATTTAAATTTATTTTGGCTTTAAGGTACTATTAACACTAAATATATTTTACATAGTTACAACCTTTTTAATTACCACTACGAACACAATTAAAACACGAAAGTAAGAAAACTGTATTTAGAATATTATCCCAATGCACAATAGGGATGTAAATATCGAGAAAAAAGTTAGAAACTATGAGGTGACATTGTACAAGAGTTTATTTTGAACGAAGATTACCTGAAATTTCCTAGTCGGCTTAAACATTTTAGTATCCCAACAACTTTCTTTTAGCCTAATGTTCCAGTCCCCAAATCTATTAATCTTCATAGAGGTCGGTGACAGACTGTTTTAATGAGGATAGCACCCAATTGATAATTTTTTTTATGGATAAAATAAAACTCTGTAAATTGGACATTAGTTACAGCTAGGTATAACCACAATCACACTAAATATAGGTACATAAAAATATAACATAAACAGAAGCAATAAATAATAATTAAAAAGTATAAACAATAAATAAAAATAAAATAACTTAAAGATAAGTAAATTAAAAGGGTAAAACATACATATATACATTATTTACCATCATGCAAGGGAACTTCAACAATGAAGGGAAAGGTAGGACTTCAGGATATTCCTGCGCTACTCTCTCAACCTCGTCACTGATGTTAAAGGTAGTGGAGATTGAGCGAGAGCACTTTAGCACATACACTCATATCTTACCAATGCCAAAACTTCAATATATATAATCTATAAACAGTCGCGGGGCCACTGCCGTTTTAATCTTTTTGGAGGACTATAAGTGGATAGATGGGGCTAGATGGGGGTTGAGGAAGGAGATTTGGATGATAAGTAAGATTATAGTAAAATTTGGAGAATTCATCAGGGATAAAGCCTAGGTCATGGTGTAGTCTGCCTGATATTAAAAACCATTTAATTGTACATTGATGTAAAGAGTCTATTTATATCATATAAAATGTTTTCGAAAAAATGTTTTATATTGATGATATGAAGTGATTCTTCCGGTTAGTTAATTTTAGGGAAAACGTTGCTGTGACAACCCAGTCATATGCCAACCAAACATACTTAATTCCATTTTTCTATAAATTATTTCAGCAAGACTGTCCTCATACATATTTTGCTAGATTTGGTTAATTCGGACTCAAAGGACTTAAAAAACGTGTACTTTCAGTGGAACTCTGATTAAAAAACTACCACAATCACAATATGTTGTTTTATATAAGTAAAAGTAAAATTAAAAAAATAAATAAGAAAAAAATACAAAAGGTTCGTAGATTTAATAAACTGATTCGATTATTTAAAATTAAATAATGGCAGAGAAATATCTGAATAATGTGTACTCAATACTTAATTTACTAATTGCTTTAAAAAAGGTATCTAAAGGAGTTCTACCCTTAATCACCATATCTTAATTGGAGGAGCTGAAGGAGGAATGAGTGTTAGAGAAAGATATTCATTAATTTAACACAGTTAGCATAAGAATTCGAGCCGGACTCGAAGGGGCCCTGCTATTGACGGAAGAGCGGGTGGGACAGGCCCCGCAATAAAGGCTGATGAAATTCCACTGTCGCCCGATCAGCCGAGCATTTGCATAAATGAAATATGCTCTCCTCTTTCTCTCCATATCTGAAAGGGAATTTTAAAATTCATTATGTCCCTCGGGCCATTTAAGGATAATTTTACCCGATATTAACATACACAAAGGCTAATGTGTTAATTAAAGGTCATTTTGAATAGGAATCACCTTATGATTCTCCCTAAATGGGAGTCATTGATGTCTCCTTACCACTTCGGAACGGTGACTAATTTGAGTTCTCTTCACGCATTCCTCTTGATCTATTTTATAACTATCGGATCTACAAAGAAGAAATATACATCCCACTATTATGCCCGTATATAACTGTAAATCATAATTTTAATTGTGAAAAAAAAAATCATCGAAGAGTTTGGCATAAATAACAATTATTAAACTTTTATATTATTGATAATTTAAATAATAATGATAATTCTGACCAAACCCAAGGGTTCGCGGCCGATTCTAACATCAACCTTTGACTCTCTCCTCACTCCTTTAATAAACCACTTCAAAAGCTGAAATCCACAAGTTTAAGGCAGTGCTAAAGACGAAACAAGTAATTATTAATAAGAGTTACGACGTTGCTAAGGGACTAATGGACATGTAATGCAACCAATATTTTGAAGTTCTTTATTTTTTTACTCATTTTGATTACAATGTTTCAAATATAAAGGTATAAATAATATCTTAGCCACATTTTTGACTTTCGGTGTAATCATAATTTTTTAGTTAAATTAACAGCTAATCCTCACCAATAATGATTCCGTGAACCATTCCGTATAGTTTTAATGACATTTGTCCTTTCCTTAACACTTAACACAAGTTTCAATTTTCCTTTTGTAGTAAAAAGTATTAGAGGTTGTTGAAACAGTAACATCTAATTCAGAGTCACTCGTAAATGGCTATGTACGTTACATGTAATTGAATCAACAATCCGTAGTATTTTTACCATCAAAAGAAAAATAATGACGACGAATTATCAATGAACGAGTTTGATAAACGAAGGATGTAGAAAAAATACGTGGCATGATAGGCTTGAAATTGGTTCCAGATAGCCGAAACTAAATGCAAACAAAAATTAAAATAATACTTAATTGTCTCCATAATTGGAGAGATAAGCCTGTCTCTGAGTTCCCTCGCGTGATTGTAAAAAGGTATGTATGTATTTTTGCTTATGTTAATTTAATTATTTTTAAGTTATTTTATCGTAAACCTATGTCCTCTTGTCCTACAGTATCCTTTAACAATACCTCACTTATCCCTGTTGAACAAATTCGATACCATGGACTCCACTTAGACAAACGTCTAACTTGGAATCCTCATACCAGACGCTCTAAGCTCCCAGTCAATTACAAAAGACTCATATACATGACTACAGTAAGACCTGTTTGGACTTACGGAATTGAGCTCTGGGGCTCCACTAAGCCATCGAATTCCTCTCGTATCCAATCCTTACAATCCAAAATCCTTCGTAAAATCCTCACAGCTCCTTACTTCGACACAAACAAAATCATCCATAACATAACGACCTTAATGTTCCGTATGTGTCTGACCTGGCCCAATCCAGATACCTTTCCTTCCATAACAAACTTCACAACCATCCTAACCTCTCGTTTCTAACCTTGCTTCCTTTTTGATCCCGGACAACCCTCCGAGGCGTCTGAAAAGAAGATGGCCTCGAGATCTCCTTTTGTAAATACATTTTTAGAGTGCTACCAGTGGGTAGTTTCTCAACAAATGATTTCATGCTTTTATATTCTTTTGTTCACATTTACTAAATGTATTTTTACTTGCAATACAGTTGTAAATATCATCAATAAATAAAAAAAAAAAAAGTTATTTTATTTTATATATTGTGCACACTTTTTGATTATTATTTAGTTGTTATTTGGTCTCTGTTTATTTTATAAGTTTTGTACCTATAGTGTGAATGTGATCTTACCTCCCTATAACAAAAGCCCAAGAGACAGAATGTTATATTATTCAATAAATAAAAAAGTAAAAAAAAAATAAGTTTGTTAAAAAAGTAAAAATAATGTTTCAATAAGTAAAAGTAAAATACAAGTTTCCTATGCATCCTAAACATGCATTCAAACGATAACCTATAATTTAGACACAAATGTAAAGCAAAATCGATGAATTTATGAATTTCTACATTATATCTTCCAAGGTTCTTCATCTATTTTTAATTTAATGCGCGTCAGCAATTCAAAAATCCTACAGATATTTAAAATAAATCTTTATTCAAGCATTTTTTTAATTTTTCAACATTTAATACAAGATTTGTAGTCTAGGTATAGTTTATTAATCTACGTTTCGACTCAATGACCTATAATCGGATAATAATACATATCTTAAGTTGTAATATATATAAATTACAAATAAAATACATCAGAAATATAAGATACAGACAGAAGCACATAAATAAACCAATATATAATAATAAATCTTATATCTCTAATGAACCGTATTTAGACTGAAAATACTGACTATTTATAATCCTCAGAGTGTTAAAATAACAACCAACAATATATACATGTCTGAATCTATGTTTACATTATCTCTGTCTACAATACAATACACTTATTCAATATGCTACAATTTACAAAATTAAGTTTATATAACCAATTTATTAATATTTGTAGTGATAATTAGTTTTTAAAATAATTTATCAATGATGTGTTATACCTAAAACAACACTAAAAAAAATGTTTTTATTTATTTAATTTTGTAATTCAGCTTCATGTTTATTTTTTAAATAAATCTTTTTTTTTTTAATTTTATAACAATGAATGAATAAAAAAAATAATTTTGTAAATTATAATAAGCAAATAAATAAGTGATATAGGTGAGAACAGAGGTAGTCTAAAATGTATTTTGTTCTAAGAAAAATTAATAAACAGAGGTTGTTTTTTTTATGAAATCCGGAGGTTTTATTAATTAATTTCTGAAATGCAATACATAGAAGATAGATTTAATCAATTAAAAAAACAACAAAGAGAAACGGACATATCTTATTTACTGCTATCACACGAACCTCAACTTCATCGCCTCCTCCTCATGTTGGCCTCCTACCTTCTATCCTACTTGGACACTACTACTACCCCTATTCAGCCACCCCCCATTACCTATAACCTATGGATGGCCCTGAGAGAAGAGTGGAGGACAGCAGGCTGCGGGACAGAAGAAGGACCAAAGATCCTCCGGTTTAGGTTTAATTTCAAAGTAATCAACCTGATTTAGTGCTTAATTAAGGTTAGGGAAAGAGGGGCTCCTGTTATTAGGGACTACTCCTCCAACATAAAGACCAGCCGCTCTCTCTAATCTCAGCCGAGCTCTTGAAATACTGCACAACTTTCCTTCTCTACTATATATCTCCCCCCTTTCAATGGACCTTTTTTTCCCCCTTTATTCTTCATTCTTTCTTCTTTTTTTTTCTTTTTTTTCTATTTTCTTTCTTATCCATTCCCTTATAGTGGAAAAGAAGTTGTTTTCTTCTAGTTAATCATATTTCCAAAGTTTTTCAATGAAAGGTCTTTAAATAATTTGTCCTAAGATTCTGCATTTCATGACTGCCTATATAATTGAAGGAAACAGTTTTTAATACGTTATCAAATCGGACCGAACGTAATTATAATCTAATTTGTATATAGATTTATATATATTTAAAAACGTTAAGCAATATGGTCCATTGAACTAGAACAAAGATCTCTATAGTTTCTGGCTTTGGTTTGTTGGACATGGCATTACTAATAAACAACATAGCTACAGCGATGTTCAAGAACATAGTTATAGGTAGGTATAGATAGGATTCAAGAGATAGGTATTTTACTGATACGTCGACAATATATTATTAATATAATTTATTTTCCTTATTTTTAAAAATTGATATTTTTGGCTCATTCAACAGTCTTATTACTTTTTTTGTTTATTATTTTCAATAATGAAACATTGGGATCGACCAAAAAATTCAAAAACATAACCCCCTCTCAAAATTTGAGGTTTCACGTTTCAAGACGCGTAGAATTCGAAAAACGAATAAAAATTTTTTTGGCCGTCAGCCGTCCGCGCATTTTCTCCGAAACTACTGGACCGATTTTTTTTCAACTTTTGATATAAAATCAGAGATCACCGGAGGATAATCCCCCTTCATCGACATTACTCTCCGCCTTTAACTTTCAAAATGGCGGCCGAAAAACCTGCGTTGCTATAGATTGTAGCTCCTAAACGAATGTACAGATTTCAATGAAACATCACTAAAGTCATTTTCTCGTCGCCCTTTGAATTTATCTATATAACATACTTCAAAGAAAAGAAGCGGGAAAAAAGTTACGTGGGATGGTAAAATTAAATTCCGAATAACTCGAAAAGTTTTTGCTTTTTTGTTGATATTTTGATAAGATGTTTCAAAGGTATTTAAATTTTCTAAAAAATAAAGGGTTCTTCATATGGTTTTTAAAAGTTAAAAAAAATATCCTAAAAAACAAAAAAAAATCGTTAAAATCGGACAATTAGGAGCAAAGATATGGTCTCCGGTTTTTTCTTTATGTGTTCTACTCCAAATGTTATATCCTTGGTTTGGTTTTTAAATTTTAAATGTGTTACTGAACTAATGCTATTTTTTTTTTTTTTAGCATATTATTAATTATTAAAGAAAAACAGTTTAGTCTAATAATTGGAATCACCTTTTGTTTTTTTTTTCTTTGTAATAAGTAAGGTAATGTTACTTTAGATGTATAATTGTTTGGAGATAATAAACCATTGTGGAATAATTTGCAGCGTTTTTAAAATTAAATCAAAACAAAAATCATATTATTTTATTAAGACCTTTACAGAAAATTCTCTAAAAACAGATCAAAAACTAGAACCAGGGTTTTAAGGAGGTTTGAATGTGAATGATGGGGAAGTGTATGGTACTTTAAAATATAATAAAACTTTTATGGTGATCTAAAGCCGTTTATTTGAAGCATATTCTAATGACCATTTTATCAACGTCGAAGATGCAGAATTATTATCTTTTGGTCATAGATATTTATTTACAAAATTTAGAACTAAATTATTGATAATGATGTAGAGATGGTTGACCGTTGATATAATATGAGAAGGAGTTAATCGGGAGGTGTTTTTTTTTTCTACTTGTGTTAGTTTTTAGTTGGGTGTTAGTTTTTACTTTTTTTTTTTTTTAGTTTGTGCAATTAATCGGTAACATTGTCAATTTCAAAATTTAAAATGAAATTAGAGTATTAATAATTAAGGATGAGGAGTTAATCGGAGGGGGGAGGGAGGTGCGGTCAAATAAATACTAAATTAAAATATAGTAATTAAATAATTACTTATATTACTATAGTTTATTAAATTATAGTTACTATATTTAATTAAAATATATTAATCACAAATTACTACATTTTAATTTACTATTTATTTGACCGCACCTAACCCCCCCCCCCACCCGATTAACTGCTTCTCATCTTAAATTATTAATACTCTAATTTCATTTTAAATTTCGAAATTGACCATGCTACCGAATAATTGCACAAACTAAATAAAAAAAAAAAGTAAAAACTAACACCCAACTAAAAACTAACACAAGTAGAAAAAAAAACACCTCCCGATTAACTCCTTCTCATATTATATCAACGGTCAACCATCTCTACTCTATCTCTAAAAAATAAAATAAAGATACATCTAGATCTAAATTTACAATACAGATTTGCGATTTACGTTTTGTTTTCGGAATCTCAAGAGATACGCATATTACCCAGCATTACACTGAGTTGAAGTAGCTTTTTCCATCCTATAGCCGCCAGTACTTCCTAGCTACCTTTCTGTACGAGATCATTAGAACTCATCGACCCTCCTATATTTTCCATAGCTTACAATTTAAATACTCCATCCAATCCTGGCCTACAAGATCTCGCACTTCCGACCTCTATCCCCCTTCTCACCGAACTTCTGCGTTTGACAAATGATTTGCAATTATAGCCGCCTCCTTCTGGAATTCCATCCCTGCTGAAATTCGACACGCACAATCAGTTTCCTCTTTTAACACCTACTCCTTTCTCAATCCGCTTGATTACGAAATATACCTAAGAGATCTAACTACTCCCAGAACATATTTCTGTTATTTTAGTCTTCTCAGTTTGTATTATGTACACTGATTATGTATGTATATGTACGCTTTTCATATCTTTCTCTTTCTTTCAGTCTGTATTTTTACTTTTAAATAACCAATATTGTAAATATCTACTATATTTATGACAACTTACACATGTATTCAGCACTAATAATTTGTTCTAAAGGGGCAACAATCCTAGAATACTAAAATATATTTTCATTTCATTTCATCATTAAAAAGTAAAATGTTAGTACATAAAATTGTATTAATCGGCAACCTAAAAAAAAAATTAGGTGAATTAAGCTCATTATTTTAGATTATAGGTGGTAAAACCTACAGCTTCCGAGAGTGTGTGCGCGGCCTGTCTAAGCATCAGTACGATACTCATAAATAACATCTCTGGTATTAATTTACAGATTACAAATTAAAATACCCACACAGAAATGTAAATAAATTTACAAACACTGCTTAACCTAATCGATTCCTAATGATAAAAAGATTCTCCGCCTATGATTTAGGTTAGACATTCATAATAAAATTTAAGTAAACGATTCAAAAAAGTTGCTTCGTCTAAAAAAAGTTCTTTATTTAAAACATAGTAAAAGATAAGATAAATGGAAGAAGCGATAGAAAATTAAATTCGTTGCCATGTGCCATAAACTTTTGTTTTTTAAGTATTTAAGTCCCAGAAATGCACCCAACCGGCAAAATAATCCAGCATTATTTTCCTTTTAGAAAGTCACCAGCGTCCTACTTTCAGTACAAAGATTAATGAGACAAGATGTTTTTCTCAAGGTGACTCATATTAATTTTTCAGCATTTCACCTTTTATTTCATACTTTAGTTACATAGGTAAAACTGAAACTAAATATATTTATTTTAAATTTTATAGTTATTTTCAATTTTCGTATTCTATTTATTTATTTTTTTTTAGACAGCTTATTTTTATCTATTAGCCAATATTTCTTACACTATAAAACAAAAACTAAAGAATACAATTATATTTACTAAGATTTTATTTACTCTATGATAAATTATTGTATCGAAAGAACCTTTTTTTTTCTCTTAATTTCTTTATTTTCAGAAACAATTTACAATTTTTAAATTGTACTAAGTTAAATTTTTTCAACTTATGATTTAGGAATGCTATACAAAACTTTTAAACAGTAATAATAGATTTATTTTATATCCAAAAGGCTATATATCATATCAATAATCTTAACCCCTCAAATACAAATTGTACAAGAAAGAAAAACTATATTTCTATTATTACTTTCACTTACGTATATATGTAATATATAGTAAGGAAAAGTATTGTGATCGTGAAGTTTCGAAGCCGAGTTTTCAACGGAAATTCATGTTTTGAGATCCATTAAGTCCAAATACCACAAATAAGTCCTGCAAAATGGTCTGTGCGCGCGCGTGAGCGTGTGTCTGCGTATGTGAACAGTCAAACTAAAAAACTAAAAGTCGTACGAAACTGATATTAGGTATTTAAGATAAGTATATGCCTTAGATGTGACAGCAACTATTTCATTAAAATCTGCTAGCCGGAAGTGCCACTTTATATTAACGGTGAAACACATTTTTACAATTTTCTTAAACTCAGCTCCAACGAAATTGCTTAAACACGGTTTGGTTTATCAGTGTATAATTAAGTGGTCTTTAGTATGTCATTTAGGTCATATCACCATTGATGCCATTTTACAGGGCTTAAATGCCAACAGTTCATTCATATACGTCTTCCTCTGAAGTACCTTTAATATGGTTAATTTTGAAAATTTAACTGTCTTTTATTGAAAGTAACTATAAAAAACGGCTAAATATAACTTTTGAAATAATTCGATAATTGAATAAAGGAGAAAAAATCCCGATCAAAAATAAATCTACGGAAATAATAGTCAGAAGGTATAGTATAATATATCGTTGGAAAGCAGAGAATTTTAGAAAAATAATTTCAAATAAAGAAAGTTGTAGAAGGTAACGGAGAGTGAAAAAAAAAAAACATAAATAATAATTTTAGAAAACATTATTTAATATAAATCATATATTTCCAAGGAAATTAAATGGAATTTCCTTACTAAATGTAAACTTAAAATTTTTTTTTTAAGTTTTACAAAAAAGTATTAAAAATCCACTGAATCAAGCCAATGCCATTGCTTAAAGTACTATTTCATTGTACTTGCGTGAAAGAAATGGTGATAAGGATATGGATATCTTTATAACCTTAAATACACTTACTGTAGTTTAATAACTCTACATATGATATTTCGACTCTTGCATAGGACGTGTAAAGAAGCCAATTACGAAAATAACAAGGAAAATTAGTTTAATTTTTATTTTTTTAATTATCTGATTATTTATAGATTTATAAAAAAAATTTATTTATAGAATTTATCTGACAAAAAAAAAAAATTGAAAAATTCAATTTTAAACTAGCTAGCGGAACCACAAAATATAGATATGCCGTAAAAATAAGTTATTTTACTTATTTATATACCATTGTTTAAAAATTAATATCAATTCCTAACTCATTTGCTTTAACGCTATGACAGCTGTATCAGTTATAATAGTTAAATATGAAGTTCGAAACGAAAATATAGGAATAACATAATGTATTTATATATGAAGAAACATTATGTGAATCGTTTACTTTAATTTTATTATGAATATCTTAACTAAACCCCTAAGACATAGGCGGGGAAGCTTCAGTATTGTAAATTTAGATCTCGATTTACTTTTATTTTATTTTTACACACAATGTATGTTTCTTTTATTGTAATGAACATAAACATAAAGCTTTTTTATAATAAACCAAATAAACTAAGTAACTAACGTGAATTTTATGTATACATCACGCCCTCTCTCCTCTCTCTCGATATATATATATATATATATATATATATATATATACATGTGTATATACACATACTAAGTAGCGATACATCAGAGAAAACAGCCATGTGTGCCATTGCGGGTGAGTCACTGACTTCGAAACGGGTGTTTCAGAATACATTTGAATAATTATTAATACTAATAGATATGGACCCTCACGTCCCATCGAATTATGAAAGCTCTTTTTAAAAAAAAATTAATCTGATAAATGGAAACATTTCTGCTTTATAACTCAACGTTAAAGCGATATTAATATTATCAGAAATAATTATATTCGCAAAATGTAACTTAATAATAGTATAATAATTTTAAAATATCAAAATTGTTGATTGAACCGAACTATTAAATTTCTATTACCTGTTGATAAGCATAAAATTTGTTGTTTTTTTTCTTAAACGAGGTTATTGTCTGCCAGTCTGCCAAGAATAAGTACATTGCAGAGAATAACCGATTCAGACAGTCATCAAATGGTAAAATATAGTGCTAAAAAATGAGTAGGAACATTTTTATGTGTTGCATATTTTATTTGTTTTAATTAAAATTTCCTTTTTTTTTTTTTTTTTTTTTTGGTTCATTAGGGATTCTCTTAATTTTATGGTAAATATAAAAAATAAAAAATTATTCTTTATTTTAAATACATTATTAACTTGGGACCTCCATTTAAGTCCCGCGGGCCAAGGCTTGTGATAAAAAAAAAAATTATTGTTCTATAAGGGACACTTCAGTTGTGAAATTAGCTTTTTAAGAGAAAAAAAATCATGTTTTAAATGTTGTAGTGATCTTTTGTAGGAGTAATTTGCTAAATTTCACATTTTGTAGTAGTTTTTTATAGTTTAGCATGTAATTAAAGAAACTTTCGCGGGCCGGATTGGAGTTGCTGGCGGACTTCTGATGTAGCTTGGAGACACCTGAAGAAAAAAAGATAAACAACATGTGGAATCCTCATTTTTTAAATCAACAGTTTTTTTTTTATCCACTAATATTCTTGTTAACGAAGGAAATACATCATGTTGAACCAGAAGTTTGCAATATTATCGTGAGAATGAATTGTCAAGGACATTCGTTGACGCTGTTGGCCTCTCCCAAATTGTGGTCTCTCGGGCTTTAACCAGATCCAGAAAAAACAGATGTACCAAAAGGGAACCAGTTGCTCTCTGACTATTCAACTTTAATAAAATGCCAAGTATAATGAAATTAAACCAAACGTTGAATATCAGTAACCGAAAAACTAACTCAAGTCAAAGCCGTCAATCTGCCATGTTTGACGGCATTTTGGGACAGTATTTTCACTTCTTTTGGGGGACCATCAGCTTTTTTTTTATACATAGTTGCAAGTAACACAGCGATATGCAATTTATAGGGATGTGGGAGAAGTTCACAGTAGAGGGAGAGGAGCTCTGACCCACCGTGTAGCCCTACTGACAGTAAAAAAGCCATGGACCGACAAACCATGATCCGCACTTCCAAAGTAGATGAAAACATGACTCCATATAAAGTTGTGAGTGTAATATTAAGAAGTTATTGAGAACAGTGATAACAATGAGGTATATAATTGTACATACTTAATGTAACAAAACCGAATAAAATTATCATGAGTATTTATTATTCGTAAAAACAAAATATTGAATTTTTGAAGTAACATGAATAATTTCTACTTTTTTTAAATAATTGGATTTAAAGAGTGCCCCGCATATTATTAGACAAACGAACAAAAGTTGCGGGTCAAGAATATGATAAAAACAACTTTCATTGAAAATGAGAATATTTTAAGAATAATTTTAAAATAGTTGTAACTGTAGCCTGGTTGGAGATTAATTTGTATATGAATATATATTTGAATAGGCAATTCAAGTCTCTACGACTTCTTTTCAATGAATTTCTTTCTCATACAAGTAGCTAAGACGATATGAAAAAATGTGAGGCAAAATTTAGATTTAGATTTTTATCGAAAATATCAACTTTCTCCGAGCGTGTTGCCCGAAAACTATCTACAATTCGGATAAAACATATTAAGTTAAAGTTTAAGATAATTTTATAAACATTGATTTATTATCAGAAATTGTTTTTCCTATGAGGGGCCGTTTTCAATTTTATAAACATTGATTTATTATCAGAAATTGTTTTTCCTATGAGGGGCCGTTTTCGAGATATAAGCGAAAATCCAAAAATTGTGTCCTTTCCTCCCCCTCTCTAGCTCACCTGCTCAGGCAATATCCACCCCCTTTTGGGCCATTCATTGACTGAACTAAGTGTAAAATATAAAAAAAATATTTCGTCTTCCATTACCAATGTCTAACCTTACTGCGGCCTGTAATGGTAAAAAGGATCTGTAGGATCTATCTATATGGCAATAAATGCAACTTTACCTCAATCTAGAAAACTGTAGGCGATTAACCTAAATATCGTTTCTAAACTCTATAAATAAAATAAAGAGACATTTTTAAACATATTGGAGTTGAGTAAAGTGAAGACTATTTTTACAACAGCCAACTAAACTATAAGTTTTCTTATCTAGACCAGGTTTTAGAGATAAACAATATGTATTCTAGAGCTGAAGAAATTTGGAAGAACGTGGAATAGAGAGGAACAAATATAACTATGGGTCACGCAGAAGCATTTTAAGTTGTCTTTATACACCTTCAAAAGTAGATTTCATATAAAAAAAAATTAAACCATTAAACTGAAGACGCAATCCATCAAGTGATTGTTTTTTTTTTTTTTCAAATAAATTCTCAATGGTATTCACTTAATATACAGATAGCTGTACATGGTTATTTAATTCATAATCTGTAGTAAATATACCCGTATAATCCACATTTAACGCTCCTAGTTAGCCTAGTGAAAGAAAATTAACATTATCTGAACTTTAATAAATTAATCTAAATTGCGTAGACTCAGTAATAACACGCATAAACATTCAACACCTTTCAAATCGTTCAAAAGATGTTGATCTATGATTTATTTAGACATTTTATTATAAACTTTTATTTATTAATAATATGATGCACAAAAGGGGAATAATAAATTGTTTTGCCATGTAGATAATCTGAATATTACTATAATACACATATTGATCTGACTGCGTAGTTCATATTAGAACAGCGGAGGCAATATCTGCCCTAGAGAGAGAGCATGAGCCAAGTTTGCCCTGACATCTGGCACTACTCGGCGGGCTTAACTTCCAAACTGTCCGCAGCTTCCTTGTATGAAATCCCTAAGTCTTAACAGCACTAAGTCCTATTGCTTATTACAGCGTAAAACATCTTAGGAGATAATAACTTTTAAAGAATGTAATCAAATAAAAATAGTTGAGTTATTTATTATTGTAAGTATTATAACATGATATTCTGAATGTATCACAACAGTTAATAAAGCCGCGAAAGTTTTAAGATTATTCATTTTAGCGTGCTAATGAATTTATTTATTTCGGCTCTCATTTTAATTCTGATAATAATATGCATCATGAAATCAATAGGAGATTGATCATTACAAATAAGTGCTGTTTCGGGCTGAGAAAACATTTCAAAAGTAAATGGAAACGTACACTCGAAAAGCCTGTTCTGCCCTACGCTTCTGAATGCTAAAAGATTTATCGACTCAGAAGCTAATGCTCCTAAGATTCAAGAGGCTGATCCTAAGAATAAAGTTCGGACAGGTGGCGCCAATGTACCGAAATTGAAAAACTATTTTACAGTAAAAATGTAGTAATATGTATAAAAATTAGAAGAGCGGAAAATTTTGATAAAGTGATGACAGGATCCCAAAGAACTTGATGTATGAAATGCTATACCCAAAAAGGAGAATTAGTAAGCTGGAGACTAAGATGAACGGTTGGATGGAGTTACCATCATAGAAATAAAAACAAACGTTTTATTAATTTTCTATCAAAACTAGATAAGGAAACTGATAGAAAATGCCATTTCAAATCCAAATAGGATCTCCTTAGAAGGAAAATCGTTTTCGATAATAAGACAAATTGAAATACCTTGGATCAATAATGACCTCAATGAATAACCAACGTCCAGAAATAGACCAGAGTATAACAAACGCAAACAGAGCTTTCTTCTCTTTAAAGATACTAAAATAATAAAAATCTCTGGAAATATTAAACTCAAAGTGTACACTAACAAGTCACCTAGAAAAAGTATTGAAGGATTTGAGATAAAATCTGCAAAATAGCCAAGACTAATTGAACTCAGACTGCTAAAGCATGGAGGAGAAGAAGGAGCGATAAATCAACATCTGATGAAATGATGGAAATGATTAAGATGATTAAGACGAGGGTGGTGGACGTGAAAGGTCAAAAACCAGACGGATAGATCGAATAAATAAAGATGCAGTACATCATTGCATATAACACTAGGCAACAAAAAAACAAATTTTTGACTGTTTCCAGGACTTCATGAGTCAATCCTTAATAATTTTGGATTGATGAAAACGAATATAAAAATGAAACATTTTTCTTAGATCTAGCTTCTGTGATATATACTAGGAGGAAGTATGTCATATTAACAAGTTAAGAGAAAAAGAACATTTTAATTATATTTGCTAACAACATTGCAAGTGAATTTGATTTTTCAAAGTGGTAGTTACATTCTAAGAGTTCTAAATTGCTGGTAGAATAATTCGCAGATGGTCGTGTCTGAAGAAATTATTTGGTGGCTTTAGGAGAGCCTCATTCAGCTTGTCTCTTGTAAGGGAGTTCCTTAGCATCCCTACACAAAGACCAACAGTAAACCGCAAGCATTGCTTCATTCCAATGGCCGTTATATCTCTTTTCTCTAACAGAAATGTCCTGATGGAATCTTCTCCATGTTCATCACTAACAGACAGCTCTATTCCACAACTAGGAGGGAAAAAGTCAAGGTAGGAGTGGAGAAAATGGATTTTCAGGGACGTGTTGAATTCTCAAGGTTATGGTACTTCTGTAGGAGTATTGTTACCAAATGCGTGTAGTTGTCATCTCTTTTGTAGTGGATTAGGAACTAGTGAACTATCTGAATGCAGAATGGGTAGAATAGCAGTTCGAAGATTCGGGCACTGAAATGTTCTTCATAAACAATCCTGCCTTTACAGGTGGAGTCAAGCAGAAATAGCAGTCACCTGTATGGTTTGTAGGTATAGCGTAAGCCATACTTCGTTTCTTCTTTTTCATTCATTCTCGCAGTTTAACTGAGCATGCGGTGCAACATATATGTGGAGCCCAAGACTTATCCTGGTCTCCTACTTTGATACCGAAATAATGCTGATAGGCAGTCATTACAAGACGCGTCAGTTTGCGTTGCTGTGAGGAAAACCTTATTTCACCACAAATATAATAACAATTATTCACCATACATACGCATTTCCGTGGCATTTGTTAACGAATTTTACACTAAAACAGCACTCTCAAACCACAAATTCTGTATCAATTACAGCAGAAACTATATGATACTCACAGTCACAGCAGCATTAACTATGTTTACGACTTACAAACAACTGAAGAGCGTTTCTGTTCTGTTATTTGACATGTGTATCAGCTCCAAAAAAAAAAGTATCCTATATTGAAAATGTAGACCATAAAAAATGAAATGTCACTTTATCTCCAAAGCAAGAGCTGATGATCTGTCATTTTATGGTGATGTTTTGATTTACCAGCGAGTTGACTATTTTTGAGCCCGAAGCATTTTCATTGTTGCCCAGTGTGATTGAAAAGAAATAACACAAGGTGGAAAGAGACGGAGTATAGTTAAGGTAAGAAAATATCTACAAGGTCTTTTTAGGCAACCGAAAAAAAACAAAAACAAGAAACATAAGCAAGTATTGTAGTCCTCCATCTTATGATACGTTGCATTATTTCATTCCCTTCTTAATTTACAATCTATGCGCTAATAAATTTATTACGCCAATTATACGCACGGGCCAGCTAGTTATTTACACTGAGAATTCCTCTAATTTACTAGAGCGAAATTTATTATATCAGGGTGGTAATAAACTTTTATTGATTAATAAAGATAATAGAATTTTAACCTGACCTTATCAAGGGCTTATTTACGCCTCCTAACATTGTTAAATTTATCTATAGGAAGCATAAGGGCTAAATGAGATTCTGGTGGGAATTACCCAAGCCAAAATGCATCAGCCCTATGACCGAGACCAAATGTTTATCTAAGTATAAGATAAACTTATCAGAAGATTGGCTATCTGAAGGCCGAGGATATCGGCCTAATAAATCGATAATTAATTGGTGTATGAGGAGGAAGCGGGGGGCCTATTGCCAATCTAATTCTCGGTGTTCCTTCCCCTCATCACCGTCCAGCTATTAGATTCCCTTCTCCATTCACCATAGAGCTCTAGCTAAATCCATTATGTCCGCTTCATCTCCTCCCAGGCAAATCGTAAATAGCTATCGGGAAAAAGGTCATATTTCTACCATACGAGATTAAATTATTGATATTCCTTCGGGATTGGCTGAATAAAATACATTTCTAAAGATTCGATATCGGTCAGAATACTTGGCTTGAGGGTTCTTAATATGATTACCGGTTTATGCTTAAACTAGGTTTAACAAAATAACTTGAAACATTCAATTTGTTCAGTAGAGGCTATTGGTATTAAGATGTAATCCATTCCATCATTCTTCAAAAACTAAAAAGGCCAAATTAAAATGGGTTCATTTTAATCGTCCATTAATAGTTCTTGTTTAGGATTCCAAACTACTAAGATTTGAGAAGGCTATACAACAAATAAATAATCAGTTTAAAATAAATATAAAATGTGATTTAGTCTTCAAGAAACAATAGGAAAAAAATAAAATAAAATAAAATCTTCAGTTTGATGTTTAATTAAAATAGTTTGTACGTACCCTTGTTCTATGCAGTCTACGTGCGAAATAAAGAGTCGGTGAAGAACGAAGAAATCTGGATTTAGGAGAAGACACGAAGATCCAGAAGAAGTATATATTGGATATTTATAAGTAGATTGATTTATTTATTATATATATATATATATATATATATATATATATATATATATATATACATATATATATATATTTATGTAGCATATAGAGTACGTACGTGTTTCTCGGAGCTCATCCAGCTACAGAGTGTTTGTGTTGAAGCTCTTCTAGCTGATGTTTTATCTAGGAGCTTGGACTTCGGAAGGACTAAGCTTTGCCGTAATACTTCTCGTAATATCAACATGTACAGATACATACTAAATATTTCCTAATTTTAATTAAGTATAAACTACTTATTAATTTACAATGGTATTCGGTCCAGTTCATGTTATAATTACAAAAGCGTTGCATACATGTTACTAGATGGCTTTCTTATAATCAATGAGTTTCTGCTTAGTAAATAACTTTTGAGATAACATATAACTGGGAGGAGAAATATGAAAGCTCGTGAAAATAATAAGGAGTAACTTAAAAAAATGCCTGATGAACATATGTAAGTAGCGTAAAACGAATGGCACATCTCCTTCAAAATCGTATACTTTTAAAGAAAAAGAACGAGGCATTGAACTTTTTCAAATACGGAAATGTTCTCAGATGAAACTTATCTTTAACTTATCTATGATAGGAGTTGAGCGGTAACGTTTCAACTGATTTTTTTCTTTTGTGATATTAATATAATTCAATAACAGATATAGGTGTAAAATTGGATTTAATAACTCCATTTTATGACCTGATTAATTGTTAATTATAAATATTAGATGACACACACATTTCTCAGAAATAGCAGTTTGTCCCAAAACATGTAATGTTTACATTTTTTTGTTAATTATCAACATCACTGCAATGTCATAGTATATGTAATATATAATATTGTAATATTAGCACATACTATTAAAACTCTTACTTTTATGATCCTAAAAGTATGATCCCTCTAGATGTGTAAAAAAAAACGCAGATTATCTGAAAAACTCCACAAATTGGTGCAAAGTAACCTACCGTAACGGTAGGCCTACCCTAATGATAAAAAAAAAATACTCAACATAATATTAATAAGCACTTTCTCCAGTACTAACGATAAATAAAGGCGAGGCGATTTCCTCAAAGGAAACCCCGTCTAAGAGTGGTTGCATCCTATTTGAGGAACTCTCTCCCACCACACTCCAAGATAAGAGGTTAATTAATTTAGTGACTCCCCGTTATCTCTCAGAGTATGCTAATTAAATTTGTGTCACCAACTCTTCTATTCAAGCCCTACCGTTTCTTTGATCCTCGGGGACAAAAAAAAAAATAAACCATGAATATATGTTAGTATTTTTTTTTAATGGTGGCTTGTTGATGAATAGGTGTCATGCACTGGCGCGCGGCCTAATTGGGTTGATTTATACGAAACTACGCCTTCAACGACTCTGTAAGCTCATTTAATAAGCTTGTTTTATTTGATTTCGAAATACTTCAAACTTATTAAATTAATAATTTCAAATGCGTCGTAATCAGAAAAGGTCAATATTTCATAACCATGCAAGATATATTTGGGAAGTTCAGTGATACCTGACGTGATCAGCTGTTAACCGAGCCATTTTCTTAAGTTTAAGGAGAGCAACTTCCATGAATATTTTTTGTGGAGATTTAAACACTGTCTCTTAATTAAATGTGCCTAACAAATATAAGACAATTGTTTTAGAATAAATAACATAGGAGTAAAACATAGGAAATAAATGTAGGCCATGATGGAGTTCTAAAAATGTTGAAATGCCAAACTAAACAAGATATATATTAAAAGATAATTAATATATATCTTAATTAACCCTGGGTACTAAGAACAATAACGTCAAAATTGGATGCCTCGCATACGCAGACGACGTTGCCCTTTATCTGAAACAAGAAGAGGGGATTGCCAAAATAAACACCCTCTCGGAAATAGCGAGGAAACCAGGCTTACAGATATCTTTTGAGAAGACGGAATCGATGACCACGGACGCGAATTTTAAGAAGAAAACAATTGAAACCAAATACGGAACGATTAAAGTAACTCAAAGAGAGAAGGGTTTAAGGAAAGAATCGCCAAAATAGAGAAATTAAGCTTGGCCACCAGTGATCTTTATAAAAAGAAGAACTTGTCTCGAAAAGTACGCAACAGAAACTTCTAATCTGCCCAGCCTAGAGAACCTTCTGAAAATAGAAAGAATAATTCTCAGAAGAATCAACGGACCTAGGCACTAGCGGATCCAGGATTCAATTTTTTTTTGGGGGGAGGGGGCTTCAGCAAGAAAGATTTTTTTTTCATAAACATATAACGATAACTAATTTGAAAAAAAGAAGAAAGAAATTAACTACCTATATGAAATGGTGTTTAAGTGGTTCTTGAAGTCAGTAAAACATTTTTTTCAATAAACATATTTTACTTACCATTTTGGGGGGGAGGGCTTGAGTTCGAAAGACCTAACCTGGTGAAGGATACAGGTTGTTGTCAAATGAAGAAATATATAAGGAAACAACAGATCTAGAAAAGGACCCTAGGGTGGGAACGAATGACCTCTGATAAAGAAATCAATCTCACTACAGCAAGTGAAACTCTAAAAAAACCAATATAGTTAACCAAAATAGGGGCTTAACTACTAATAAAACGACAGAACCAATCCGTGATTTTGCTAGTGAAAAAAAAATACCCTCTTCAATTTACAGAAATTTTCTTATTATACGAAGCAATCAAGACAGAACAATTGTCATCAAGCACAACAGACATCAAAAGATTTACAGATCACAGAGAATCAAAATATTGACAACGAAAATTTTAAAATGTTGAATGAAAATTACCTCATCGAGCCACATCCAGTAACAAATCTTTAAAGAGATCTTCAACAGGCAGCAGTTTTTTAAAAAGAACAATTCAAGGATGGTAAAAACAATTAAATGGAATTGTAACGGTTACTACAGACAAATTGAATACTTTAAACTGTAAAACTACAAAAATATAAAATATTCAGAAAAGACAAACGGTCAGAAAGAATGTGGGGAGGAGTGGTCAAGTTTGTATTAGAAAACATGTTGGGAAGAGCTAAAATTGCATACTCAATTTGAAGCACTGGCTGTCAGGCTAAACTTAAACGAACCTTTGACTGTATGGAGCACAACATATATACCTTCTTCATAGGAATTTTTAGATGAAGACAGAGTGAATTGTAAAGCGACTACCAAGACCATTTCTACTACTAAATGATTTGAATGCTCACAGCACTTTATGGAGTACCATCATTCCGGATTTAAATCATAGAGGCAAGAAACGTAATTTTATATAGATTTTATTGAAAAAAATAATACAATCTGCTACAATCTAGGGCATTAAATATTATGGTTCTATTTTTAGAGAAACGTTCTAAAATTCGTTGAAAACAACACGTCAACTATACTCTCAATTCAGGAGATAGCACCCACTTTACCTAAAAAAAAACAAAACAATAATTTATCTGCAATAGATTTTAGTTTCTAGTAAGTACTCGTCTAAAATAAAAAAATGAATTACAAAGAGCTACTTATACGGAAGCCACCATTTCTTATTGAAATAAGGAAGATTATCTATTACCAATTTGCCATTTGCAAATTGATTATTCAAGGATTGCAAACCACACCATATAAGCAGAATTTGGAAAAAAACAAAATTTATTTCAACGATTTAGTTCTTAAGGCAGCAAAAGAAACTATTCCTATTGTAAAAATTATATTAAACATCAAACCATACCAAGGTGAAAATAAAACTGTAATGAAGCTATAAAAGCAAAGAAAAACCCCTTAATAGATATAGGAGACGCAGAACTAGTGAAGATGAAAGATGATGATGCCAGAGTTCAAGAGACTGAGATCTATTGCTAATAGAATTATCAAAGAAAGCAAGAGATCATCGTGAAAACAATATGTATCTTAACAATATCAGAGCTTAATATTGACGAACAAATTATTACTGACCCACAAGAAATTGCTAAAACCTTTGCGAGACATTTCAGAGATGTGTCTTCCTCAAGCTCCAGCTATCAAGAATAGAACCTAAGGCTGTGCCATTCCGAAGAATGCAATAGGCCGTTTCAACTAGAAGAATTAAATTCAGTGCAAGGGGATATCAGGCTCCGGGTTTGGACGAAGTTCAAAACACATGTTTTAAATATCTATCACAAAGTCTGGAAAAGCGGAAATTTTTCTTCCAACTGGAGGAACACTTATCATAGTACCGGTACATAAAAAAAAAAAAGCAACATCGTTCCCAAGGACTTTCTCAAGGAAAGAAAGAATGGTAAATATTAGATTGAGTAGTGTGCTGGGAAGAGAGAAGGTCCTTTATTACCACCAATTCGGCTCGAGTATGTAAAAACACTTAGATATTTAGGTGTTATAAAATTTAATTATTTTATATTTATTTGTCACACATTTATTTGGGTCTGGTGAATATGGAGGGTGGTGCAAAAGGTCCCATCCAAGGCTCAATAACATATTAGGTGTGACAAATGAGGTGTGGCGTTGTCTTGGTGGAACACCGTACCCTTCCGATTTGCCAGTTGTGCACGTTTATTTTTTATTGATTGATCCAATTTCGTTAATTGTGAGCAGCATAGAGTTGAATCAATTGTTTGGATGCAATCCGGGTTTTGACATTCTTCTAGGAGCCTCACTAAAATCCATATCCATTTTGCCGTAAAATATCCATTTTTCATCGGTTACCAACGTTTTCAAAAATGGTCATGTTAATGCTTCCGTAGTGAATCACAAACAGAAATGCATGTTGCCAAGTTGACTTCGGTTAGAGAGTGAGGGACCCTAACAGCCTGGAAACATAGCCGAGTTTGTGCAAATGGTTTTCTACGCTTGTGTGCGACACATTTAGGGCTATAGCTATCTCTTGGATGGGATTTAGATCAACAATGGCCTTAACATTACTCGTTTCAATTTCATGTGGGCGACCAGACTGTTGAGCTTCATTGATGTCAAAATTTCCTGAATAAAATTTGGCAAACCAATTTTGATAGATGCGTTCGGTTAAGGCACCATTCTCATAAACACTGACTGCAAATTTTTCTATGAGCTTTTTAAAAATAATATAACAAAATATGCCGATATTAAATAATATTTTCTTCCGTATCCATAGTGCAATAGCAAACACAATAATAAGCTAGTTTACAGATAAGCAACAAGAGTTAACAGATATAGTTGTTGACATATTATAAACAGGACAAACAATCCACCTTAAGGATTCATTCATCAGATAAGAAGAGTATTCTAGCGACATAAAAATAAACAGAAAAACCAAAAGGACTTATTTGCCAACCAAATATTTCTCAACTTTTACTATCTATTTTTTTTTTGTCCGTAACGTCTCTATAATTTATCCTTATAAGATAAGAAGATAATTTATCCTTATTGCCATCTCTTACTCAGGCAGATGATTTACAAAATGGTCGGGCGGAAAAATGTGGAGAGAAACATATCCTATAAACCGGATATGACGCTTACGTTCGTTCCTGAGAAAAACAGGGACAATTTTTGGTTTCTTCGATCTACACGCGTTTACAACACTTTGGGTGAACAACCTGAGAGATATTGCTGTTGAACGTTCACTAATTTTTGACGCATAAGATCTTTTTTTGGTAATTATTTACGAACGGTCCTCCACTCGCCATCTTGGTTGAACTGGTATTATGTCCCGTGTTCTGATAACGTTTACGAAATCTAGCACCAGAAAGCGCCACTATTGCGGAGGGGTTGTCTTGTCCCCTCCACCTTACCTCTGTTTTCAGTAAATATAGAAATTAGATCGTTTAGGTTATATATTACCCGCCTTTTTTTAAATTAACCATTCCTTACCCACCATTAAATAAGCATCGATTGAACACCCATTTCCATCTTATCCACATAATATTTTTATGCTTATACTTTTTATATATCCACATAATATATTTATGCTTATACTTTTTAGATATATTCTGTCACATTTTCAGTCTAATGTGCAGCATACTGTCTTAAACAATTTGTTAAACATTAAACAACTTCATTAACTTAAATTTTTAAATATGTGATGGTTGATCATTGTATATTTTAGATATTTAGATTGTATATATTCAATTTTTAAATACTTTATGCTTGACCATGCTATATTTTAGATTGTATGTACTAAAAAATTTACAATTTTCTATAAGTGTTTTAATGCTGGATAAGGGTTATGTTTTTCATTTATATGTTACTTAAATCTTCAACAAAACAATTAAAACTATGAACATATCACTTGAACTATAAACAAAAATATAAAGTTAGAATGTGTTCATTTCATAAAAAAATAAAATTTTACTTGAATATACATATAAAAATAAACAGTTAATTATAATTGAATAAATAAAAGAAATGTATGTATTGAAATTCCTATGTTGATAGTATGAAATGCATGAACTATCTCTTATCAAGTATTATGATTATATGATTGCTACACAATACATATATAGTATTAATAGTTAGCTGGTATCTGATTGTTTTTGGAACAGGAATTGGAATATGAGGTTTTTGAATGTGTATAGGGGAGGGGCATGTCGAATTTTGATCAGGAGGGAATTCCAAAAGTTGACAGAGCGGGCTATAAAGGAATTTTGGAATGAGGCAGATCTATGAGAAGGGATGTATAGGTCAGAGGGTAGAGATCTTGTAGTGAGGGAATGGATTGAGGACTTAAATTGGAGAAGGTTGTAGGCGTAAGAAGGATATTTATATTTGACAAATCTTTATATTTATTGGAATCTTAATTTAATATAAAATAGTTGAATTTAAAAAATATTGGTTCTTAGTAAATTATGTTGTACTTATTTATAAAGTGCATTTCAATTTTTTTCTTCCAAAGGAAGTGTCTTGTGTGTTAATTAGATATTTTTAATTGAATATTTTATTCACGAATAACTGTCCGTATAAAATAAATATATTTGTTTGCACAAAAGAATAAGGTATTCTAGGTTACTTTTCCTTGGTCAATTTGATCATTACTGGTGGTAATTTATCTTATTTGGACAATAAGTCATTCTCGATAGTTAAATTATTTACAGTCTTGAAATACATATAGGGAAACCTTAGGAAGAAATTAATAAACTCATTAAACAATGTCTGGAAAGTTTGAGGCTGGAAGCCAAAACATGAGATGAAGTAAAACCTAAATCTTTCATAGGTCTATACTTCATTTATATAACTAAGGGACATTTTACATTTTATGAAGAAGAAGGTAATGAGTTACGTCTGGCGGAATACACATGATGAAGATAACTTACACTTTCTTGCCTAATAAATCATTCTGACAGGATTCAGAAAAATTAATGAGACAGTACAATATAAAAGTAGATATAGATAATGCAAGTAGACAGCAATGGAAATGGCTAGGGATAACTGGTCATCTGGTATTGCCAGTATGTACCTGAGTAGACTGAAAATGTGTTTTATTGCTAGAAGATTTAAGTAACATATAATTGAAAAATATAACCCTTATCCAGCATCAAAAGCATTATAGAAAATTGTTTAATTCTTCTTGCTAGAAGATTTAAGTAACATATAATTGATAAGTATAATCCTTATCCAGCATCAAAACCCTTATAGAAAATTGTTTAATTCTTCCTGAATTGTATTAATATTGGACATACTTAGATAATGTACAATTAGAGATAAAGTGTCACAATTAAAACAAAACTTAAGTAAATAAACTTCTTTCATTTATGATAAGGAAAGCGAAAAGCATTAATAATGCTGAATCTCGAAGCTAAAAAAACAAAAACGGGCAATATATAAACACTACAATTATAAATAATATTAGTAATATATAATGGTAAAAAAAATTGATGTAGGTAATATGTGAACAAAGAAATCGACAAGTTAAAAAAAATGGTGGGCACTATATATTGTAAAGGTTACAATTGGTAATTATTTGTAATGAACGTAAGGTGGAGGAGACAAGACAACCCCTCCGCAATAGTGGCGCTTTCTGGTGCTAGATTTCGTAAACGTTATCAGAACACGGGACATAATACCAGTTCAACCAAGATGGCGAGTGGAGGACCGTTCGTAAATAATTACCCTTTTTTTTCTATTCTAATATAAATAACTAATATTCCAGAAAATTTATAATTTTCTAAATATTTGAAAACTAACAAGTAAATGAATTATTATAGGAATCAAAGCAGTATCGCAGTACATTTATATATTATTTCTGGAATGCGTTTCGGTAGGTTATATATTTGTTAATGTAATATTAAAACTACCTGAATAACATGATACCTATTAACTAACATATTAATCAAACTGAATGGTAGTTTACTCGATTGATTTCTTTTTTCTTTTTTAGCAATAAAGAACATCATTACACGGTTGGTCCATACATGCACATACCCATTATCTATGAAATATTTCCAAGGCTAATCAACTGACGGAACTGGAGGAGTATGATACCGATTTGGCATGACGTATTTGTTCTAGGGAATAAGCTAATAAATAACATGGGAATAAAAGCTGGCTCCATGATCGGCTCATTTTTCCTCCCTGCCTAATGCAAGAGGTTAGCCGGGATCTGGCCTTAGCTCCAGGCGGCGGCCATTCATCTTGAGATTTCTCCCAACATCCCTCTCCATCTTCCTATCTCCCTCTTTCTGGCTATGAACCGCATTACGAAACAAGTGTTCCTTTAGAAGATGAGTTCATACAGACGGTCTGTAATTAGCACACAAAGATAGCAGAAATAAAATAAAAACAAAACAATAAATTTAGTTCAATTTGTCATATTATTGGGGTGTCCGGAGATTAATTCGGGTCTTTGGTTTCAAAGTAAAATAAATTATACGAATCTATTTTTTATTAATCAATATATACTCCATTACCCTCGAAACATTCTTGCCAACTTTTCCGTTTTCTCTGAATAGAATGTTAAATCATTATTATTATAAGCATATTCCAAAAACACATATTCTAACGAATTTTGATTAATAAAATATTCACCATTAGAAAATAGGTCCAGATTTCTAAAAAAAATGTAGTGGGTACACAAGAGGTCTAGAAAGTAGGACGGGAGAGGTTTGTCTCTGTTTCGGCAAAGAAGTGCAGCGCAAACTTAATAAAATTTTTTAGAGGTTGTTTAATGGAAGAGAACCCAAGTTACTCTAGATCATAAGGTAACTAGTTATGTTGATTTTTTTTTTTTAAATAATGAAGTATCAGGGGTGAGTGCGGTTGAGTCTGCAAAAATCGAATTTTTGTCCGGGATTTCTCGCATACTAGGAAACTCTATTTCGTCACCTTAGAATGTGTTAGGTTCAGGCAGAAGGTGGGCGGATGTCACAACTATATATATTAAAAAAATAAAGTCTGCATACAAATTGTGAGAATGGTAGAATAGTTTTTACTTTTTAATAAGAAAAAATAAATAATTCATAGAATTTATACATTTTTTTTGTCATCACTACTTATTTATTTAACTTATTACAGATATATAAAACTGTTAACGCCGCATACACTCATATCTTTATTTTTTAATTATTATTTTTTCTCACCATTCACCCCTGTTTATATTTCAATAATAAAATGGTTATTTACTTTTTTTGGTAAAAACTGAGGGACGATTGTCTCAAAAATGTATTTAACTTTATTGTATTTGTATATTGGGCTTCGTTTGCGATGTGTTATAGCTCCAGCCTGGCAGTAATATCCTGTCTTAGGGATTAAGACACAAATACTGCGATAATACTGTTGGGTCCTGAGTCTGGAGCGAGCCTTCATTATTGGATCCACGTAGTGGACAACTTTTCTCACATTTTCACCAGCCGTTCCTGTTAACTCAAACCTTAACGGCCTAGTATGTGCCCTTTGGTTTTTTCGGGAGTCAGGAGCTAGCCTTTGTTGACATCAGGTCTATGTGAAGACGTCTACCCCCACCAGTCCAGACTCACTACATCTCACCTAGCGCCATTTTCGAAGATCAGCTGTTGGGCACAGCTGAGTAATCGATCGAGATCGATACATATCGATACCACCCCACCATCGATTACTCGACAGCTAGACATCAAAAGGTAACCAGGTGGAACCTCCAACCTGGATCGTATTTTTGTTTTTTATTCTCACCAAGACATTTGAACATCAAGTTATTTTTCGGTTCTCTCAATAAATTAGGTTTGTTATTTTGGACAGTTATTTTTCTTTCTCTTGATTTTGTTCATAATTTTAGAAGTTGGGTTTATTTATATATGTTTTCTCTAATGTTAATTTGGTTTTATTTTTTCTGCAAATTATATTTATGTTTTATTTTCTCGCAACTTTACACCAATATTTATTTTAACTTTTGTACTTAACTAGATCTTTTTTTATATTAATAAATTGTAAACATTCAAAAGGGGGAATTTTATTTTCCATTTTTTATTTATTGAAATATTTTTTATTTTTTAATGTTTTGATGTGCATGCATTTTTCACGTTTTTACAGGTCTCATTTTTTACTCTTTTTATTTTTCCTTCTTTCCAAAATTTAATTTTTCTCGAATTTTCTCACCTTTGAGGAACCTCACCGGGGGAAAGATTTGTACTTCGATTTTGAAGTACCCCTGGCCCCAACAAAACAATATTTAAAGAAATTTTGTTTGAAATTAAATAAAACTTATACGAATACTATTATGGAAAATGTGGGTCATGTTGTGACGCTAGTTGGCTGGATATAGAGGAGCGACATATAAGAAAGGCTGGAATCAAGATAAGGTCATATTTTCCGGGCCCCTATAGGCCCTCGGGCGGGGAAATTAGACTCCGAAATGGATTTCGAGCGCTAGGCGAGTGTCACTGTTGGCTTCCCCATCCCTCCTTCCAAATATTTCTTCCCTTCGCTCAAAAATACGGCCCAATCTAATTCAGTTTCGGGCCACCTAGAAGCAAGATGTATGACACAAGTGCACAATAGTGCGGTTTGTGATAAAAGTGAGTACTTTTGTGAACTAAAATAAATTAGATGAAGCGTTTCGTAAGAGCTTCAATTATTATTAAAATGAAATATATGCTTGCTTGTTGTCGTCACTAATTCTTACATATTAGTATCTACGGAAAGGGTACTTGCTATTTCTTTATATAGGATATACTGAATTTGTAAATACATGTAATGTCATCAAAATATAAAAAAATAAAAGGGCTTTTTTTTCCTTTAAACAGTATGAAACGTAAAATAAACTGCTGAAGAAAGTGCAACGCTTACAGAAAAATAATAAGGCATATAAAAAAAAATTAACGTTTTATCAAATTCAAGATTTCAAAGGACTGTAAATATTTTAATCCTATTTAAAACTTGCCAGTACTTAATAATAATACCTTTAGAGCATTCTCTAAGCTTGTTTAATCCCATTCGACTTTTTAAAAAAACAGCCTCAATTAAATTTGATGGGGAAGGTGTCCTTGACCAGCGCACTGCGTGGCATTGGTTTGAAAAATTTGGCGGTAAAGAAACGACGTTGAAAAGGAAGAGGGGCCCTGAGCGACCATAATTTGATATTAATGAGATTCTGCAGGAAGTGTGGTGTGTCAAAAGATACTGTTAGTCGCCATCTATCCTCCATGGAATAGGTGAAAAGAGCAGTAGACTGGTCCCTCACGAACTTTCTCCTCAGTAATCAGCTAAGAAGTTAGAAATTTATGAAAATATATTGAAAACCCCTTCTGATATGGGATTTTACCGAAATACTGTCACCTGTGATGAGAAGTGGGTTTACTGGCGAAATCCGAATACCCGTGAGCAATGAATAAATCGCGGTCAAACTGTTTTTTCGGTTGCAACAAGGGGATAATTTGATTTTAAAAAAACATGTTTACGTTTTTAGGAATTTTGAAGGGTTTATTCATCACGGATTTGTTCTTGATGGGATCCCTACGAATTCTGAACTCTACTGCGAACAACTGGAAATATTGTATGCGAAGTTGTCAGAGCGTTATCCTGCTTTGATTAACCGAAAAGTAATTTTATTCCAACAAGATAATGCTCGTCCTCACATTTCCCGTCAAACCAAAGAAAAGTTTAAAGAACTACATGGGCTCATACTACTGCCTCAGCCACCATATAGTCCAGATCTCGCACCATCTGATTACTACATATTTAGATCCACGGTCTTTCAGGAGAAAAAATTGATAATTTTACGAAAGTTGAAATTGTGATCAAAGAGTTCTTTGACAGACATCCCAAAGAATAGTATCAGCGTGGGATCTAGCGATTGGCTAGCAGGTAGCTAATGACGGTAGATAACAATGGACTATAGTTTGAGTATTAATTGTATTTTATACCTGTTCAATCACGGTAATTTGGTGTGAGCCAAATATTACCCAATGATATGTAAGTAAATTGTGTGCGCTGGTGATCGTGAATATTTGTGTGGATTGTATGAGGTCGGATCACTGAGATTTGATGATTGATTAAATTAAACCTAATATTGAGAAAATTGATTATATTTCATATAATTGAATAAAATAAGATAAATGAAATTTGTGACTTTGTACAATTTTGTGATTCTTTACAGATTAATTACATATTGCTTGATTGTGAAATTACAGTTTTAGTTTAATATTGTCTTATTTAAAGTGATTATTGCTTGGTTGAAATTGGTAGTCAATTTGGACTCACATGCTGTCTGAAATTGAGCTTCATGGTGTTGGCCACCTCTTTTTCCCCCCCATACTTCCTCCACCAGGCTGTTCTCCTAAAGTTTAGCAACTCATATTTTCTTTTCTTGCCATTTCTTAAGAGAGTGCCTTAATGTGTGCACACTTCACCAAATGAACAGATTAACTTGACAGGAACGGTTTGCAGCAAAATGGTGGCCATAAAATGGTGGTGCAGTTCTGAATTGTACAATTGTTAATTTTTGTGTTTCAGGGGTTGATCTTTGATCAATATCAAAGAAATAATAATACAAATATTTGGTTGAAAAACGGTATTTTTTCTAAACACCCTATTATGTCAATGCAGGTAAATGAAGTTCGTACTATAAAACTGATAATGAGTCATATAAAAAAGAAATTAAAAATACTTTTTCGGGCTTATTATAAAAAACTTGATCGTCGAGTTCCTATGTCACTCAAGCACAGAATACAAAACTTAACAGTAGATAACGTTTTTATTTTATTTTTTTTTAGAATGAATTAAGTTCATTACTAGCAATCAAATAAAAGAAACTCAATCGGGGTCAATAGTGATTAACATAACATATTGGGTGGTGTTAGTTGGATGACAAATGTTTCGACCCTACGATGTCTTCATTAGAGATTCCTTTTTAGAATGCCGGAAAACCAAGTCCAACAATGGACAACCAGTTCTTATGGTTCTTATGTTATTGCTGGAAGAAAGTCCTGATGAGACCTACGACGTAGGCTATCCAATACACATTAATCCAACATAATATGTGTGTGACTATTGAACGCACGCCCCGGGACTAACTTTTTCTTAAATAAGAAGCTCTCGGTTGGTCAGGAAAACAATGTTATATGAGCTAGTAAAACCCGTACTAGTATATAAAGAGTAAAAGGAAGAACTCTATTGTTTTCGTTAAGATTGCAATCTATTGAAGTGTAACAGTAAATACAGTCCGGAGAGATGAACCATAAAGCTACTTTATGATATGTTACATTGGTCAAGAACACCTCCTCCGTCCTCCGAATGGCCCATCTCGGTCCCTTTTTACTGTTACTGCGGAGACTTCATGCTGTATCCTCTGGGCTCCCTAATACACCTCCAAGTTTATACTTAATCTATTTTACAATCTAGTAGTGAAAAGATTTTTTTCTCTGAGACGAAGATTTAAAGCTACATACCGGACAAATGTTTTGACAAGTGAATGTCAAAATCACATCAAATATCGCCGTCCTTATGAGGCTGCATGCATTGAAGAAAGTAATAAATTACCTTCATTTGATCCGAGGGTGTTCCTTTACTTCTAAGAGCAAAGGATATCATTAATGAGTTTATAATAGATGAGAAACCAAACAAGTAATTACTTAATGTCTCGAATTTCAGGTTCGGATAACGATATACAATGCCGTTATAACCTCGTTAATCACTCTTAGTAATTTGCTTCTCATGTTTTTTTTTAACGATTAATTAATAGTCATTGAGAAGTATAATTATTTAATGGAAATTGATTCGAAATGAATACTGTCTTTATTTTTTAAACTAAAAGCAGAAGATATTTCATTGCATTTCAAAGAGCGGCTTTAAAAAAATATTTTATTCTTCTAAATATCATTTAACTGAGGAAAAAAAAATAGAAATACAATATTCTTGGTATAAATATTTATTTTTCTCTCTGACGTCTTCTAATTCCAAAATATACATAAATATGTCTCAAGAATAAACATATAGCAAGTACTATAAGTATAAGGATAACTTCTCGAAATGTGCGTTTCCCTATAGCAATCTTTCTACAGCCAAAACATTAATAAAGCACGAAAATTTATTAAGTATTACAGACAAGCTTGATGGTAGAATAGACAAAGTTTGCTCTCCTCCAGATTCAAAACGCCCCAAATCCAAGAGTTTTCGTAAATAGAATAGTTGTAGGTTACTATGAGATGAAACTGTTTACGAAGTTTCAGGCGGATGTTAATAATTCGATAAAAAGAGGTCTGTGTACCACGGACTATAATATTTTTTAAACCATTTGAATATAAAAACTTAAATATTTACATTTATTATAAAATTACTTACGATACATTCAAACAAACCAGCTCATACCTTCGGGCAATCGCAAAGTTGCCAAGTACATTTTTGTTGGAGTTGAAATCCTAAAAAAAATCCTATAATCTATCAAATATACTTACAACAAGTTCACAATTGATGGTTTTCATATGAAAACTACCGATGCCATTTATTCCATATTATGCGATTGAAGCGCTATTAATTGCTCCCCTTAAATCTACAGAACTTGGTGAATTCTGTTTAGCTAAAATCAACCGTAGTCCAATGATATTAACGAATAAAAAAGAGACGGTTCAGCAATCGTAGACCCATGCCAAAGAAGTTTCCGTCAAATGAAACCCTAGTCAGTACCAGGGGTTATTTTTGCCGTAATGCTGACAGTCATATTAGATTGTTATATTATACTTCACTAATTAAAAGAAAAAAAAAATTGAAATCCGAACTTCTGATTTCAGACAGGCGTTTGGGCTAGCACAAGAATTTTGTAATATTATATTTTTTTTTACATCCTGGTTCACAGTATCGAACTGTTTGAAAGCATCACTTACCTGTTTCGAGTGAGCGGCCATTCTTTTTTACGCAATGACTAGGATTTTTCTTTATTCTCAGCAAAACGGGTAAATGAGGTAATCGAAGTACCAGGATGAAATCGTCTTTTTGTTAGCCTAGAAACCTTTCACCCTAGTAAACGTGAATCAGAAAATGATTCTGGATATGAAGCGGACCATGGAACCCTCCTTTAAGCCTTCAGCCAAAAAAAAACAACCAAAAAAGGTTTTTGCAACAAAGCAGGTCAGTCAAAATAAAGGAACCAAAACCTGAAGATTTGCGAAAACTGTAGAAGTTTCTTTCGCCTGAAAGTGTGGAGTGTTACTGGATGAAATGGACGTGGATAATGAGCTCGATTGCTATCAAGGACTTTTGTTAAGTTTGAAATCATAATATTATTTTTCAACATTTTTAATACTTTTGTTTACCAAATTTCTCGCAAGAAAGCAATATTTTCATTATAAATAATAAAATATTAAAAATTAAAAATATTTAGATGATGTAATCCGCACATATAATATTACAGTAAGGCTCGAAATCGGTTTTATACCAAATAAAAGCTCCTGTCATGCTCAAATCCCATGAATAGGGTACCGTTGGATTAAGAATTTCACGGAGGTTAGCGAATCGTCTTCTCCACTTTTGTTTTTCTTTCTAAAATAAATAAAGTCGATACAAACATTTTACTAGGCTTCAATACCAGAACAGTGGTAGGTCTGTAGATCAATACGGGACAAATTGGATCTAGAAGATTTTAATGCGTACAGCAAGACCCGGAGAGTTCCTCCAGAACTATCGGATCTTGCGTTTTTAAGCACAAACGCCTACTAGCAAGGGCCTACTAGTAGTTATTATTTCCTTTTGAGGTTTTTTGGTTTCCGACAAAAACAACCCTTGTCCGTAACTACCAAACTTTGATGATATACTAAGTATACCCAACGATACTTGACAGTGTAGATGGAAGTTATAATACTAGTGTGTATAAGAGTTTTGTATAAGATGTTGTGTACAAAATATAAATCCAAAATCAACGATTTTAGATTTTTAATGAGTTGTGATGTTTTTTTACCTTCCTGAAAATCGATAATTTTGACATGGGTTGTTTTTATACGAATCCATCAATTTCCCAATTTCAAAAAGAGAAAAACTCATCCAAGTTCTTAAGGTTATGAAGTAGCCTAATGATTTTTTGCAATAAAGATATATATCATTCAATATTGGCAATATCAACAAGGAATATCGCAACTTGCCTTATATACCAACAACCTTGGGTATATCAGTACAAATGTGAAATACTGTACTTTTAAACTTAATTACATAATATTATTTTCGAAAAAGAAAGTAATAATATTAAATTAGATTATTATAAATTGATTAGGAGATTTATTGAATAATAAAGAAGAATGGCTAATGAATTTTCATATTGCAATCATGCACGGCCAATAGTTACAACTGTAAAATATGATAATATACCTTTCTTTGGCATTATTCGATAAGAATGCTTTTACATGGGCGGACAATGCAGACAATCCTGGTGGAGGCAGCGTTGCTCCCCACCTGGGACCTTCCCACCTACAAAGGGCAAATGAACACAAATGACTCGTGTACTTTTTCCTTCTATGTCCTTACCCAAACAAGTATGTTTGCCGGCATTCAACTCTAATAGTTTAAATAGAAGAGAAAATAAATATTTTATTACAATCGAACAACTAAAGGAAATTGTTTGCTCATATAAATGAAAATATGTCATATGTATATACATATGATTTGCACAATAAGAAAAACATACAGCCGAATTAAACTCAAATTAATGTTAGAAAAAATAACAGTTAAGAATGCAGCGCCTTTTCTTTCTTTTCCTTTTTAATTGAGCTCAACAGGTAACTACATAATGACAACAGGATTTATGTAAATATAATAATAATAAAATTCACCTGTTGGATGCCATATTATAAATATAATACCAATAGTTATAAAGGTTCCCTCAAGATTTATTGGGACGAATCTATTATCATGGACCACACAGTGCGTCACAATAGACCTTATATCTTCATAATAGATTTTGGGACTAAGAAAGGCAAGCTTATTGATGTGATTTAGTATGACAATAATATAAATACATACGTTGAGAAACTGCGGAGATATCAGGAATTGGGGATTGAAATAAAAGAATTGTATCTGGAGAGTTGTAATATCAACAAATGGTTTAATTCAAAAGATAACGGAGGCAGGAACACCGTTGGCTTGGAGTTGCTAAGAGAGTCCTTGGTGTGCTAAGAGAGACTCAGCGACCAGTTCTTCTGAACCAGAAGTATTTTTTTGAAACATTTGAAAAAAAAAAAATGTAAATCTGCTGCTAACATGATCATATGTTGCCATAGTATATGCAAAGGTTATGTTTTTATCTCTCAGTTTTTTGTTTTTTTAAGAAGTAAATTATAAGTTAATTGTTAAAATAAGTACATTCAGTGCCAAAAGTGCCTTTGAAGAGGTCGAAGCTGTTTGTTCAAGGACTTCATGGAAGAGAGATGGGAATTTGTTAATTGAAACCACAAACGCAAAACAATCAGAAACATTATTGGCCACAACGAATTTTGGGAGTCAATTTGAAATTGAGGTTAGTCCTCATCGTACCCTCAATTATTCAAAGGCGTAATCAAATGTTATGATTTACAATTCCACTATTAACGAAACCACTTAGAATTTGTCTATTTAATTAGGTATTGAAAACTCGTAAATAATCATTTGCTTTCCATTTGAATCGTAAGATAATTTGAGCACTAAATCGGTAAAAAATATGGCCTTCAAAAATATTGAGCTGTTTCGCATGACCTATACCCCCAAATTCTTAAAATAAAAAGGTTATATAGGACAAACGGCCCAATATTTTTGTAGGCCACCTTTTTTATGAGTTTTATGAAATTATCTTACGATCCAAATGGCAATTAAATAGGTATTTCCGAGTGTTTAGTATCTAATTAAATAGACAAAGTTAACCTCACTTCACATTGAAAACGCCCCAATTTCCACAATTTTCGTAAATGAAATAGTTTTAGGTTACGCTGAGATAAAGCTATTTACGAAGTTTCAGGCGGATGTTAATAATTAGATAAAAAGAGGTCTGTAACACGGACTAACACTCCCAACTACAAATTATAGACACATTACAAATTTCCTGGCCCAACCACCATTACTTACACATATCTCTTACTTCATGTACTATAATTAAACTTCCTAACCGATCTATTTCTATAATTCCAGGCCAATTGAAAATATTTTATTACAACGTGTGTGCTTACACCATTTGATTGTTCAATTACTTCTTCCATAACCGGTAAATCTTTATGAAAATTATTTTCTACCTCATTTAGATTACACAGGGAACATTTTTGGACGTGGCCCTCATTATATATTTTATAATTTAGATTTAATAAGTCGCACCTAACTTAAAAAAAAACCAGGTTACATTACTAATCCTTATTGTTTCAAAAGAGTAAATTTTATTTTCCCTATGTTGTAATTTTGTACTACAAAAGTTTGTTAGTTTTATTAACTCTCTATATCGTATTTTTGGATGTTTTGTCCTAATATATATCTAATTTCAGATAATTTATTTTTTAATTCTGAAATGTCTTCAAAGTTTATATCCTAACACAAATTATTCAGTAATTAAATGATGTAAATACTAGTAACGTTTTTATACACTTTTTTATTACAATATAATCAAGACAGCTAAATCAATAACAACATGAAAAAAGACAATATTTTTCATGAAACATACAATAATTGCGAAAGGATTTTCCGGTTAGCATATAAAGGGTGAGCTAAATCGAATAAATTGAAAATAAAATATAATTTCCTCAAAGATTCCGTTATTATATACACTTTCCGGTTCTGAAAATACCATCCAAGCCTATTTATTCACACACCAAAAATGTTTGATGTTAATAACTCGATTACCTATCTCAATTTGTATTGTGTTGGAACACTGAGAATATATTTATAGATACTATATATACCTGTATAAGATAAAAAAATTGTTTATAGTATATTTATATGTTTTAAATATAGTATATTTATAAGTTTTGTAAATTTGCATATATTAGTGTTCCCGCAATGGATATTACTCAAGATATTTTTTCAATGCTAGTGGCAAGGTTGAGAGAACAGCGTTGAGAGATGCTGAACTTCTGATTTTCTCTCCAAAGAGGGAGAGGGAGGAGAGTGACAAGTATCGTTCGGAGTTTCCATGGCTCATTGCAAATCGTGTAAACCGATATCCTTATGTTTAAGATATTATCTGAATTAATCTTTTGACTTTTATTTTATATTATTATTTTTTATTATTACTATTATTATTACGCTTTTAATTTAGTAATGGTTTCTGAAATATTGTCGTGGATTAATTCTTTTCCGGCTACTACGGATGTCCTTTGTGGTGATAACATATAATATTTCTCAATAAAAACAATTGAACTTTCTAATAATATATCATTAGTATTTAGTCCTGTCATAAATATTGTTAAAAGGAAATATATACAGATTCCAACAGAAAAAATGTTTGCTTCAAAAACATTATTAGAAAATAAAATGTATATCTATACGGAGTAAAACAAAAAAGAAATTATTCAAAATGTTCCCCTTTTGCCTTGTCACAGGCATTTAATCTATGTGGTCAGTCATCAATACCAGCACGCAGCACTTCTTGAAGAAAACGCTCAACTGCTCGGACCAGAGATTGAAGCTTTCCAAGTTAGGATGTGCTCTGTGGTATGCCATCATCTGCGTGTGTGTTAAGATCAGGACTTCCAGAGGGCCAATGAGATGCAGAGATGAACTCTGGTATGTTCTTTTACAGCCACTGCTGACTTGACCTGGCATTGTGAGCTGGAGCGGAATCCTGCTGGAAAACCTACTGGACTTGCAGCAAACAGAGTATCATTTAGAGGCTTGACAACAGGTTCCAAAATATTGTCCTGATAGTTTTTAGCGGCTGCTTTAAATTCTTTTTCACAAAAATGGAGCTTTGTGGTGCCATCAAAGCAAACTTCCCACCAAAACATCACTGAGGAAGGGTGATGACCTCTTTCCACGCTTGCACTGACTTCCTGAGCTTCTTTAGAGCTGTAAGTACACACGATCATTTTGGTGATAATATGTTTCTTCAATTGCATAAATGTTCTCATCGCTAAACTATCGAGTCTGGCCAGAGACAGCTACCAATGAACATCGCTATAATTCTCTCTCTAAATATCTACACAGTTTTTCTTTATTTTAGTCTACACTACAGTTTATGTTGAGTTCAGATTTTTTTTTTGTATTTTTCTCTTTTATTCTAGAACTTTATTAGTGTTCACTGATTCAAGTGACGTATATTTACGTAAAAAAGTGCATAACTCTAACTGATTTCCTAGAAGTGCGGGACTGTAATCTCTTACTAATCCTTACGGCATTAAGCACGCTGTTTACTGCTTTCATCGCATCAACAACTGTCTACCGGTATTTATTTATATTTTAATTAATTTACTTCTCATAAAATATGGTGCAGTGTAATATTTGCAATAATACTATTGCACGCGAGGACAAAAACAACATTAATTGTGCAAAATGTAAAATTATTTACCATAGTAGGTGTTTCAACTTATCTGATAAAGACATCGAAGCACTAAAAGCACACAAAAAAACATGGGTATGCCCTAATTGCGACCAAGCCAAAAAAACCAACACTGAGCCGTCTGCCTCAGAAATACTGGCGGCAGTAAATCGTCTAGATTCAAGCGTGAACGAAGACGTAAAAAACATTAAAACAGCCCTCGATAAATATGGGGAGCTCAGTTTTGAGGTAAATGAAAGATTAGCGAAAATTGAAAAACACCTCGAAAGTCAAGCCAGTAAATTCGAAGAAATTATTCTGGAAAATAAAGCCCTCAAATCCCGAGTGGGCGAACTAGAAGTTCGCCTGAATAATGCAGAGCAGGGCCTGTTATCCAGATCACTGGAGATCCGAGGGATAGCGGAGCGAGCTGGTGAAACGCCCGCCGGTCTGGTGACCAGTGTAGGAGCCAGCCTGGGAGTCAAGCTTAGTGCAGAAGATCTGGATGTGGTGCATCGCCGCAGAAGCAGGAAAGATGACCCGCGACCGCCGTCTGTCATCGTGCGATTTGTCAGGCAATCAGTCAGAGACGATTTAATATCGAAAAGAAAAGTTAAGAAGGATTTCTCCACGCGGGATATCGGTTGGCAGGAGAATGACTGCCACCGGATATACCTGGGAGAGGAGATGACTCACACGAACAGGCACTTATACTGGCTTGCCCGACAGAACAAAGCAGCGGGGAAAATCAAATATTGCTGGTTTGCCGCTGGAAAGGTGCGATGTCGAAAAGAGGACGGGCATAAGGTTATCATGATCGAACAGGCCTCGGACCTCGATATATTTACCTGACTACACAGAATTCGTCTACCCTCCATCCTTATCAAAATAACTACTGACAAAATTCCCTTCGAAGAAAGATTTTCGCTTTTAGTTGTATTTCTTCACTTCCACATATTAACCTATGTATTATTTACTATATGCTTTCTATTTTTTGTTTCTTTAAACACTTTCTTTTTTCTCATTTTCATTAATTGTAATAGCTTTTCTGTATTTTTTATTTGTTTTAGTGTTTCTCTACTGAACTCTGTCTCCTTCCAAATACTTCTCAAGTCTAGTACCCTAATCACCTGCCATGTTTACTCTCAATCCCTCCCCGCGCACTATGACGAATTCCTGCAATATTTCACTCAAAATTTTTACCATATTATAGCTATCTCCGAAACTTGGCTCAAACCTTATATCCCATCCTCTTCTGTCTCCCTGCCTAATTACAACCTCTTCCGTCATGACCGGGTAAGCCGGACTGGCGGTGGAGTAGCCATATATGTCCACAACAGCCTGAAGACCCGAATACTCGATTTATCCCCATCTTCCAACCACCCACAAATAGAATACCTATTAGTTGAAATCCTTTGTAATACTTCTCCTCTCCTCTACGCTGTGGTATACCGTCCTCCTCTCGTTCCATTGCACACGTCCTTTGAATCTACCCTATTGAATTTCGTTCCCCTCTATCCCAGAATAATCATCTCAGGTGACCTCAATACCAATTTCCTATTTAACTCCAATGACAAATCCTATCTAGAAGACCTATTCTTCTCCCTTCACCTCTTTATCGTTCCTTTTTCTCCCACTCACCATACTAGCAGGTCCGACACTTGGATAGATTTCTATATTATAGACTCTGCACAAAACCTCCTCTCCTCTTCACAACTGCCAGTATCCTTTTTGTCATCTCACGATCTGATTCAAATAACATATAATATCCAAACTCCTCCTATTCAGCCTCGAACTATCACCTTCCGCCATCTAGATTCCCTTACACGAGAACAAATATTACCTGACCTGGAAATCCTAGATTGGAATAAAATATATTCTTGCACTTCTATCGACTCTATGGTCGATATTCTTACTACCAATCTCCTCAATATCCTCAATACCCATGCCCCTCTCAAAACCTCTACATTTCGTCACCGGCCTGCTCCTTGGATGTGTCAGGAAATTAAAGACCTGCAGAAGAGGCGCGACGCTGCTCGTAGACGGTTCAGACGTACTAGGCTTGCAGATGACTACCAAGCGTTCAGGGTGCTTCGCAACTTGACACAAACAAGGATCCGGCGTGCGAAGTCCCTCTACTTCCACGAAGCCCTTTCCTCAACTCCTGACATAAAATCAAAATGGCGACTGCTTCGTAAACTCTCCCTTTGTGATCCTTCCCGATCCCCTACTCCAGCCTTTCCAATATCCCCTGATGATCTAAACTCGCATTTTATATCTGTTGCTAATACCTCTCCTTTATCCTCCTGTTCCGACTTCCCAATAGAGATACCATTTAACGACAATAACTTTTATTTTTCCGACATTTCCCTACAGACCTTTTAACCGCTGTAATGAAATCCCACACCAATTCCATAGGACCTGACGGCATCCCTGTCAAACTAATAAAATTATGTCTTCCTGAAATCCTCCCAGTCCTTCTTTTCATCTACAATTTCTCCCTTCAGAATTCAGTATTCCCTTCATCTTGGAAACAAGCCATTGTCCTTCCTTTAAATAAAAATTCTAATCCGACCTCACCCGAAGATTTCCGCCCAATCTCAATTCTTTCCAACCTCTCGAAACCCCTAGAAAGATTGGTGCAATCCCAAGTCTCCAACTTCCTTGGAAAGTCCAACCAACTTGATCCTCTCCAATCTGGTTTCCGTCCCAGCTACTCCACACAATCCGCCTTAATTAAAATCACCAACGGCATTCAAACTGCAATAGATGATAAAAAGTTAACCATCCTTATCCTTTTCGACTTCTCCAAAGCCTTTGATTCCATTAACCATTCCATCCTTTTCAACAAACTGAAATTATTATCCTTCTCCAATAGTTCCATCTCTTGGTTTCAATCTTTCCTCTCACAACGTACCCAAGCAGTCTCCATACCCAACCAACCACTATCTGCCTTCCTTTCATTATCCTCTGGAGTTGCCCAAGGTTCAAGCATATCTCCTCTCCTTTTCAGCTCCTACATTAACGACCTACCTAAATCAATTCTCCATTGTTCCCATCACCTTTATGCAGACGATTCACAGATCTACCTATCATTTTCCCCACCTGAGTTACTGGGGGCATTTGCCAAGATCCAAGAAGACCTAGATCGAATCAGTGCCTGGGCAAATGTAAATGGATTAAGGTTAAATGCCGCCAAAACTCAGGCCATTGTCATTGCTTCCAAGCCCCTTCTTAGATCCCATCCAGACTTTCCCATCCTTCACCTTAATGACCAGCCAACCTCCTTCTACTCCTCTGTTAAAAACTTAGGATTTTTCATTGATCAAAACCTCCTTTGGAATCACCATATTTCTCATATATCTCGACGGACAATTTCCACCCTCAAACTATTCCATCGCTTCCGCCATCTCCTACCTCAACATACGCGTAGACTCCTAGTTTCCTCTCTCATTTTCCCCCACTTTGACTATAGCTGTGTGGTGTATGATGGCCTCTCTGTGGAGCTCCGTGATAGACTGAAAAGACTAATGAACTGCTGTGTAAGATTTGTGATCGGGGCCCCAAGATACTCCCATGTTTCTCACCACTATGCTGAGTTAAAGTGGCTTTTCCCCTCCTTCCGAAGACAATATTTCCTAGGTACGTTCCTCTACCAAATCATCAACAGTCATCGTCCTTCTTACGCCTACAATCTTCTCCAGTTCAAATCCTCAGTCCATTCCCTGTCCACAAGATCTCGACCTTCTAATCTTTACATGCCTTCTCACAGATCTGCCTCATTCCAAAATTCCTTTGTTGTTCGCTCTGTCAATTTCTGGAATTCCCTCCCTATCAAAATTCGACATTCCCCATCCATATCCAAATTCAAAATCCTCCTATTCCAATTCCTATCCCAAGAACAGTCAGATAGTTGCTAACCATTCGAGCTGATTTTAATAGAGAATTTGATACATACAAATTCATTGATTGATTCATTGATACATTTTTATTTTTTAATTCTTTATTATTTTCTTAAAAGTGTATACTAGTGCAAATAGCTTTAAGTGCCTTTTAATAGTAATAATTGTTTTGTATATAATTTCGTTTTTTTTATATAGAATGTTTACCTTATATTTTTTTTACATTATTTCTTTTTTTCGATTGATTTTATTTTGGCCAGATGTGATCTTTTAATTTTGTTCTATTTTGTTATTCTCAAGGGACTGTGTCCCAGAATAAAATTATTTTTCTATCTATCTATCTATCTAAACAAAATCTTTCGATGAAGAACATTGGTGTAACGGCCAAGGAGCACTTTGCATCAATCCACTTTTTCAGGATAGTGGTTAGCCTTTGTTCTTCGAAACGCATCCATTTTAAGGTCACCTTTCATTATGCGAGACATTGATTTAACAGAGATTCCCATTTCCCGAGACATGATTAGTTGTTTTCGAATCAGATTTTTTATGATTCGAGCAATCACTGCTCTCACAGTATTTTCTTTATTTATAATACCCAAAGGTTTCAAAGTTTTGAAAATCTCTTACCCACATTTTCCAACTTTGTGTAAGGCGATTACAGCTATTCGGTCTTCTTTATCACACCACACCATGTTGACTGAGCAAAAAAAAAAATACAAACCAATTGGGATCATTGTCCTGACACGTGAAAAAAATAATCTGATAGGAGTAAAGATTATTTAAATAACACCCAAGGATATAAACAAAGTTCAATTTTTGTAACAATATTTATGTCAGAACTAGATAGTATACCAGTGAGAAGTCTCAAGTCAGATAACTTTTCTTTTCCAAAATGCAGTAAAAGAGATATAAACAAAACATGTTGAATGCCATCAACTCAAATGGGATGCAATGCAATCAAGTGGGAAAGAGGGTATATTTTTACTGGATATTAAATTTTTGAGGGGAATCCATTTCAACAGAATTATGATTTTCTGAGAAAAAAATTTAATCAAGGTAACAAGGAGAAAAACATGAAACAGACCACCGCAGATGTATTTTTACGTGATCGACGATTTTTCTAATTCTACTTTAGCTTGTACTGTTTTTCTCTTTCGTTGGATACCTGAGCGGTTATTTCTATTAAATAATTTACAAACGTAGAAAAAAAAAATTGATACCTCAAAGTTAAGGGATATTAGCTTCACCGAACAAATAAAAAACTGTGCATAGTGTACATTACATCCGCGGTACAAATATGGATATATATTTTATCCATTTTATATATTGCATAAACCTTTCAGTTGAGTAACTCCAATTTCAAAATTTTTACATATCAATTTTAGTGATATTTTTAGTTGGAAAGTGAATGACTTTATTCATAGTTCTATATTTCAGCACTGCTATCACCCAGTCTGAAAGCAACTTACTCACACTCTATAAAGATATTATAAATTTCCCAAAAATAAATATCAATAAAATTTTGAAATCGGAGTTGGTCATTCTGTCAACTAAAAGTATCAGATATTATACTATATATTTGTATTTGTATCAGATTAATAATTTGTTTATAACAATAGACTGAAGTTTAGTTAACATCTTAAAACATAACGGCAATAAATAGTTGTGATTAATGGCTGTGATCCTATAGGTAATGAGGGCTCGGCTAATTAGGCTGTTGAAGCACAAGCATCAAGTTGCTGCCAGCATTCGGGGGTGGGTATCCCCTTTCTAAGCTCCCGAAATTTCCAAGTTTATCTCTTATATTTACATTAAAGTATTAATAAAACAAATTAACAAAGAACTAGAAATAATGTATTTAGATATACCATATTTTAGAATTGCCTATATCCTGAAAAAAAAGTTTAAAAAAACAAATAAACTTTTCAATGATTTTCAAAGTAGTTAGAATTGAATCTTCCAGTATGTTTCGCAAACTTCATCTACATTCAACGTTTTTAATAAATCTGATTTTACAAGACGAAATTCAGAAAAATTAAGCTTTAATCGTAGATATATATATATATATATATATATATATATATATATATATATATATATATTTGTATATAGATTTTTTAAATTTTGTATATAGTATGTATAACTAATATTTTCTTTACTGATTTATCTTTACCTTTACTTTTTATGTTTGCTTCTATTTGGCCAGATATTACATTTTAATTTTGTAATTTTTTGTTATTCTGAAGGGACTTCGTCCAAGAGTAAAATTATTTTCTATTCTATATATATATATATATATATATATATATATATATATATATAAGTTAAGCGTCGGCGGACTCTAACAATAAAAAAAAAGAAAGGAAAGGGCTTGAAATGCAACACTCACGGTTTCAGAAAAGATACTCCTTTATTCCTTTAGTAATCCTCCTTATATACATTTCATATGTTTATTTACATTCAGGACGGTATTAAGGCTGATATCGCCGGTCTCCGGTCTTTATCTCCCCCCCACCAGTTTACGAATAGGATTTTTCGGAAACTTAGATATTCCTAGATCGGAGCTAACGATTATCAGTCTTAACACCTTACAATTGTTTTTACAAGTATAAAGTTGAAAGAAAGTAAAACTCACTCGAGACATACAATAATACAAAGAAATAAAAAAAACAGAACTAAACACAACACTTGCTTCCAAAAACAGAACTCTTAAAATCCTAAAAAAAACAGAGAAGAAAAAAAAAATAATACACTTTCCTCTACTGTATTGCTATGATTCTATTTACACATAAAAAAAAAATACACCATATTTTTGCTTAGACAACCAAAAAAAACATATTTGTTATAACGTGGTGAGGGTACTACGAATCCGTTAGTTTATGTTCCGGTTCTATCATTGGGAGCTTCAATTGTTCAATGTGAACCGTTCTCCTCTTTCTAGGTTCATTAACGCTTTCGATCGTTAGTAGATTATGCTCCCTAATAGCAATCACTCTGAATGGACCCTCGTATCGTAACAATTGTTTCCCTCTGTTGGTCCCTACTCTACGGTACACTATTGTCCCGATCTTTAGATCACCCATTTGGTCACGTACGCGAACATTCTGCCTCTCTACCCGCTTCTCCTTTTCCCGCTTAATTTTCGCCGTTACTCTTCCCCACGTCTTTTCCATCTCCACCCTATTGCTCTGGATTTGCTCGACTAATGGTTCATTAACCGTTGTTTCCCCGCAATCTCGCCTTGGCCTGCGCATCCCGAATAGTACTTCCACGGGCGAAAATCCCGTGACGGAGTGAATCGAGTGGTTGTAGGCTGTTACCGCTTTCTTCATTGCAACATCCGGCTCCAACCCTTTTTCCCCCTGATACACCCGGATGTGATCACTCAGCGTGCTGTGCAACCGCTCAATGCCGCCTCTACCCTTAGGATGTCCCGGGGTGTTATAATGCCAACGAATCCCTAGTCGTTTCACCTCCTCCCTAATCACGGCATTGTCAAACTCCCTACCACCGTCCGATGTGATCCTCTCGGGGACCCCGTAGAACTGCACCCAGGTTTGTAGGGCTTCCGCAACTGCGTTGGCAGACTTGTCCATGACCTGGTGTGCCATAGCTACCTTGCTAAAGACGTCGATGACCGTGACCCACTTGAACCCTCTCCAGGTAAATGTATCAATCTGGAGGTCCTGTAGTGGCATATTCCCCGTCGGTGTCTCTTCCTGAATCCCTCTGGGGGGGTGTCGATCATATTTCGTGCGCATACACACCTCGCATTTCCCTATGACCTCTTGGATGGATTTTTTCATGCCCCACCAGAAATACTTTCGACGTAATGCCTGCAGTGTCTCGTTCACGCCTCGGTGGTTGGTTTTCCCCTGGTGATAAGCTAATGTGACTGCCTGTTGCTGTTCTTCATCCTGTATAGTTTCCACTGCGTACTTACAACGGATGAGTGTTCTGTCCACACCAATTCGCTCGGATCTCCACATCCGCTTTATTTTATCCCATACCGTGTTATTCCCCACATAAAGATGGTGCGTCTTTCCAGGTTCCGTGGCGTCCTTCAGTGCCGTACAAATTTGCTCTTCACTCACCCCGGGTTGCGACCAGATGACGCGAATCTTGCTTTTCCCATATCTTCGATAATCTATTTTCATCATCCCTGCTACTCTCGTTTTCCAGATTACCTGACGATGCTTGTCATTGATGATGTCGTCTATCTCCTCCATTTCCACTGCTCTTTCCTCCGCTGAGCTCTCCTCTTCCGGGGACTCTCCCCTGTCATCTATACCGACGATATCCTCCGCTCCTTCGCCGTCGGGAGTCCATTCACTCAAGAATTGGCGCACGTCTCGCGATGGTCCTCCCCCGTCCTCTTCTACCGCGTTGATCATGATGGCCCTCGAGAGCCAGTCCGCCACCACGTTCTCCTTTCCCGGCTTATACACCACCTCTATATTGTATTGACTAAGGACTTCCTTCCATCGCGTGACCCTAGCTGAGGTTTCTTTAAGTTTCCCTACCCACTGCAGGGGTTTGTGGTCGGTGTGGACTCGAAACTTCCTCCCAAATACGTATGGCCTGAAATGGTCGATAGCCCACACTATCGCGAGTAGCTCCCTCTCCAAAGCGCTGTATCGCGATTCCGCACCCGTAAGTCGACGGCTCGCGTATGCTATCGGTCGTTCACCCTCACTCCCCCCCTGGGACAAAACGGCCCCTAACGCGTATTCGCTCGCATCGGTGGTTATATTAAAGAGCTTCTCAAAATCCGGGAACGCTAACACCGGCTCTGTCAGCAACCTATTCATACATTTTCGGATATTATTCTCCATCTCTGGTGTCACCACAATCTTCGCGCCTTTCTTCAGCAAATTGTTAATGGGTACCAAATACTCTGCCATCTCAGGTACGAATCTCCGGTAGTAGTTCAGCGTCCCAAGAAGCCTACGGATCCCCTTCACGTCTCGTGGTACCGCCATCCTTGTGATCGCCTCCACCTTTGCCGCATCCGGTCTGACCCCCTCGCTAGAGATAGTGTGGCCTAAAAAATTAATCCGCGTTTGTCCCAGCAGAGACTTCTCGCTTGATAATTTCAGCCCGAATTTCCGGAGCCTCTCGAATACTGACCTCAGATGTCCCACGTGTTCGGTTTCCGTTCTGCTAAAAATCAGCAGGTCATCCATATATACCTGACATACCGAGTCATCGATACCCCTCAAAAATTCGTCCATCAGACGCTGAAATGTTATGGGCGCATTCTTCAGACCAAACGGCATTCGTGTGAATTCATAATGCCCCCTTTCGAATGTGAACGCTGTTTTGTGTTGGTCTTCCGGGTGCATCCGTATTTGGTGATATCCCGCCTTAAGGTCCAACGTGCTAAAGACCACGGCTCCACTCAACCTATCCAGTATATCTTCGAATCTGGGGATCGGGTACTTCTCGTCTACCGTGTTATCGTTCAATTTACGATAGTCTACTACCACCCTGTATTTTTCCTTATTATCCCCCGGTGCTGCCTTCTTCTTCACCGCCCACAGGGGACTATTGAATGGTGAGGTGCTATCAACTATGATCCCTTGTTCTTTTAGACTATCTAGCTCCTCTCGAATATGCTGCCTCAACGCCTGCGGGTATCTTCTCTCTTTCACGTAAGTTACCCTATCCTGCTTCAGTGGGATTTCATGCACCGTCCTCCCTGTTACCCCTAATACCTCACCTTCCCTGAAGAAAATGTCCCTAAACTCCTCCTGTAGCAACTTCCTCCAGTCCTCCACTCTGTTCACCGCCCCTATCCGCACCCTTCTTTCTCTCGCGACCCCTATACATCCGAACTTCTTCTTTCCCAACCTAACACTCCAGGCTCCTCTACGATTCCTAATGCTCGCCCCTACCTGCCCCAACAAATCGCACCCCACTATGACCTGGTATTCCCGAGTCATGTTTTTTACTACGTGTACCTTCAGTTCGCCCTCTTTTCCTGCCCACCGATCAAGTCTTATTGTCGCTTCCCCCTCTACGCTACAGGGGCCACCCAGAGTGATTAGTTGGCAATCGCATTTTTGGATCCGGAGTGCCCTCTCACTCCCGCACACTTTCCCTAACGCCCCTCTGGTCATAATAGTGCTCGAGCTCCCGGTATCCACGAGGCACTTTACTCCCCCGTCTACCTCGATAATTGGCAACCAGCATGGCTTACCTCGGATGTTGTTGCATGTTGCTGTGCGGTCGCCTCTCTGCTGCCACACTCCTCAGATGCCGCCCAGCTTCCTCCTCCCCGCCGCCGTTCGTCGCTGCTCGGTCCGTTGGCTGCTCCTGCCTCCTTCGCCTCCACTGCTACCTGGTTCGTCCGTCTCTGTCCCCGAAGTTCCCGACTCCTCGGTTGCCTCTCCCGAAGATCCGTCCTTCCGCTGTATCCTAGCCCGTCTTGTCAGCTTCTGCGTGTTTACTTCCATGGGCTCGTCTTGAGTTCTTTCTCTCCTCCGGAATATGTACGGGCACTGCCTAGCAATATGCCCTTCGGTACCGCACTCGAAACATCTAGTGCGCGGACATTGTGCAACTAAATGTCCTGGCTTTCCGCACCCATGACATTTCCTGTCTTCCCTGCGGGGTCCATTCCTCGGCCTCACTTGTCCGGATCTTTTTTCACCCATCCTGACCTTTTCTCCGCTCGGCTGTACCGTTTCTCTCCTCTTCCAACCCATCGGGGCTGTCCGGGGTCGTCTGTCATTCACCCGGATCCACCCTGGTTCTTCCACGTCCATCCGAGTCTCTTCTTCCCTTGCGCTTAGGTCGATCATTTCCTGGGCACACTCGAGGAATGATCTCTCCCTGGGCAATCCGTCTCTCCTTCCCGTTTCCTTCGCCAACTGGACCTTGAGTATCGTCGAGAGGAACTCCATCCTGGCTTCCACCTCTCCCACACTCATTGTTTCGCGCATTTTCTCCGTTATGCGGTTGTACTTTGCCACTAGTACCCCCGCATACTGGCCCCTCGTCTGACGTTGGGACCGGCGCTCCCTAAACATTTGGAAGATGTCTTCCTCCGGCGTCCATCTGCCTCCTCCGAAGGCCTTCTTCAGTCGCTCCTTAATCACCGGCCATGGTGTCTCCTCATCCGCCTGAATTTGGTTCAGGATGCTCCTCCTTACTCGGCACACCAGAGCCGCTTTCAACGCTTCCGCGTCCCCTAGGTTTACCAGGTCCTCCGCCACCTTTACCTCTATTCTAGACATGAGGCGGTCTCCGCCTTTCAGGAAATGGTTGAGCTCACCTACCTCGCCACCGAAGCGTTCCAGGTCCGCAATGGCTCTTCGAAGGTCCTGCGTGGTCGCCGCTCTTATTTTCATCCATTCCAGCGCGTTAGCGTGCGCTTCTGCCAATGTGTCCCTCGGTAAGGGAGGGATCTCCTGGATCTGCGGAATCTGCGGTACCTGAGGTATTTGAGGTATCTGAGGCACCTGAGGGGCCTGCGCGATCTGAGGTATCTGCGGAATTTCTTGAGGTTGAGGGATTTCCGGGGCGCTCAACACTCCCGGCCTGATTAAGCCCTCTGTTGGCATTTCACTCTTTCCTTATGACTAGGAGAAGAAAAAAAAAACAAGAGAAAAAAAAATGACTTTTAAAAAAAAATTACTTCTCTGTTCTCCTGTCGTAGTCCCGGGTTTCGGCACCAGTTAAGCGTCGGCGGACTCTAACAATAAAAAAAAAGAAAGGAAAGGGCTTGAAATGCAACACTCACGGTTTCAGAAAAGATACTCCTTTATTCCTTTAGTAATCCTCCTTATATACATTTCATATGTTTATTTACATTCAGGACGGTATTAAGGCTGATATCGCCGGTCTCCGGTCTTTATCTTATATATATATATATATTTACTTTGGTCACCATATTCCCTACTTAACGGATATTTCTGTACACATTAGAAATTTCGAGACTTCCAGCTCAATACAGTGGAACATTTATTATTAACAATTTATCACTATATATTTATAAAGAAAAAGAAGTACTATTTAGGGAAAGCTCTGTTTCTTGGTCTACTGTTGTGCAAGGAGGTGATTTGACCGATATCAAGCTCAACCGCCAGGTTTTCCTCTTAATAAATGATTTTAATTTTAAGGTTACTCACTTTATAGAGGCTGGGCGTGCCCCAGGAGGGTCGCCCCACGGCCAACGAAACTGAACAAATATTTTTTCTGCCATGAACCTGGGACCTTTAGCATTGGAAACTCAGCATTGGATTTTTATCTTGAAAAACACACCAGAGTGTCATGCCGGTCAAAATTCGTTTTCGAATTTTTAAGATACATTTTTTTTTAATTGCGAAGAAAATTCTTATTTATCATCATATCTTGACAGTTTTCATAATTTTCTACGAGTTATTCCATATTTGTTTATAACAATTTTACGACTCAGTTTTTCTCCGGGCGGCCATTATTATTTATCATTTTTTTTAAAACATTTTTATTTCTTTTTAGGCAATGTATTAGTCAACAGAAATCATTATTCCAGTTTTTATTTTCGATCGATATCTAAAAAATTAAAAGAGTTACCGATATATTTTCCCAAAACATATTTTCAGTCTAAAAGCAAATTAAAAATGGCTGCCAAAAGAAAACTGGGAGCCTGAAAATATTGTTAAATATGGTTTGAAACTCAAATACATGTGGAATAAATGGTAGAAAAATTATTTTTAAAAAAATACAAACAACACAATCAATTTAGGTGTTTTCAAATGTATTGACCAGTATTGATTCTCACGCTTTTAAATAAAATTAAAAACACCAATTGGCGTTTTTATATAAAACGAACTTTTTATTTAAGGAATGTAATGAAACCTGCATTTCTTAAGTATTCTTGAAAAAAAAAAAAGATTCATTAAATTTTTTTCATTCACATAAAAATTATATATAAATTTATCTTATTGTAACGTTATTGTCAATAAGTAAATGTTGTCAATCATATACCATGTATCTGTTTCCAAAGCGAACCAGAATCAATCTTTTTTTGTAAAAAAACGTACACCAAAGCTTAAGTTCTTTCTAAAAACGGCCTTATTCATGTTTCTCCATGCTTTTTTTTTTAATTACAAATAATTAAGAGCTAAAATAAAGAATTTCTCAATTTATTATTTTTTTAAATAATAGTATTGATATTACAATTTTGATATTGGAATTTAAAATAACAGTATTGATATTGGAATTTAAAATAATAGTTTTGGTATTTACTGAAAATTTGTCAGCGATGATTAGAGCTTATTTTAATAATAAAAGATTAGTATGTTTCTTTGGACAGTTGGACATCACGACCACCAGAGATTCAAAATCTGAGACTATGGCTAGATTTGGCGGGCGCGGGAATAGGTACGCAAGCGCCGCTCGATGGATGCCGACGGAAGCCGAAGCGACAAGCTCTAACAGCCCTCCTGTCTTCCCTGCCTTCCCCCTTCTTCCCGTTTCATTATCATTAACAGTAATTAGCTCAATCGGGACTGTTATCAGCGCGGTGCCGCCGACCATCCGGAGAGGATACACACAATAAGGTCAGTACCCTACAGCTGTGCCTTCATCAGCTGATCCACAATGGTCGCTCCGATCAATACCTGCCCACAGCTGTTCATTTCGCTCCTTCCCTCCTCTCTGCATGCCACTGCGTAATCCTTTTTCGAAATCTTTAGTGATCTCAAACATTAACTCGTTTGTTTGTACAATCTGAACCGTCCTGTAATGTTAATCATATATCAATTGAAATGAATACTCATATATTGACTATTTAACAACTTTGTTTTCAATAAAGTATGAGGCTGATACTCTGTGATAAAGAATGAAAAACCTAATAAGAAGCGATATGAACAGCCCATTCCATCTAACATCGCATGGCATGCACCAATGTTAAGCTCATACCTCATCCTGTATATTACATTAGTGTAAAATAATATATCATTAAAAATGTACATTAACACAAATTTACTGTAGAAAAACAATAGTGTTTTCTATATTTTATTAAAGGTTTCTTTTACATCGTATCCATTATTTAACTATTAAAAGAAAATTAATGAAACGTTGATAAATTAAATTTAAAATAGGTAATTTTTTTTTTTCCTATTTGATGTCCAATCTTTTCCCTATCATCTGTTATAGTTATTTCAGTAAATAAATAGTAGTTAAAAATTGTTTATGTACTTCAGACAAGCATGCAAATTATTTGTATGGTTGATGTGTGTTAGTGTTGATTAACAAGTAAAAATATTAATAAGTAAAAATAAACTTATGCTAGCTCATTCATGTCTCTGTCAAATACTGTGCTAATGTATAATTTCATTATGACTATTTCTAACATAACTGATAACAGAAAATAAAATATTCAAGGAAAATAAAATATTGATAAAACTTACGAAACAAGATATTTTTAAAATTTTATCAGAAAAAAAGAAATTGTCGTATGTGTTACATACTTGCTTCTTCCTGAGAAAAAGAAATTAATGATGATTATTCAACATTTTATGTCATAACTGAAATTAAGGGAATAGCGAAAATTACTTATAAAATAATTTTACTATTGTAGGATAAACAGAAATCAATAGAATAAGATTAACATTTTTTTTTGCACCACATGAAATGCCAATGGATTATCTATAAGCCTGGTTTTCCTCCTTAAGTTGGTTGAAAATGAGCAGCTTTTAGCCTCCGATAGTCGACATAATCAAAATATCGATTTTTTTCCGATATTCAATATTTTACCATCGATGGCTTCTACTTCGATATTATTTACTTTGATATAATAGACTATAAATATCGTCCCTGAATATTTTCATATTGTAGTTTGAAAATTTAAATTAATAGTATCTTTTTGGAAAGCTCTAAATGTACATTAAAACATTTCACAAACTATGGTACGAACAAATGTATAAATGGTTATTTCACTATACTAGTATTTTGTTTCTTGTTTCTAATACTTTTTATCATCAGTAGGAATCAAGGAAAATAAAATAAACAGTTTTTTTCAGATATAATGTCGCTGTTAGTTAACATAGATAATTGTGTATACCATAGTTTGTGAAATGTCTAAACGCATCTTAAGGATTTTATATTAATTAGATCGTTAGAAAAAAAATTGCACTCATCTTACCTGTCCTCATATAGAGTGAAGTGCGTAGTAGAGTTGAATAGTGTGTGGAGGTAATAAATTTATAACCATAGCACCTGTATAAAATCCATTCATTTGGAACATGGATAACTTTGTTGTGAGTGATTTCTGGATTTAAACTCAATTTTTCCCGAAATTATTAGTTAAAATCTTTTCAAACCAAGGACACGAATTGTAAAAGGAATCTATGTGGAATGAAAATAAATCAGTATTTCGCTGAATCCGACCTATGCACAGTGTAACGTCCAATGGACAAAAACCTGAAGTTTTATTTTCTTATATTTAACTTTAAATCCTATAGTTAGATTTAAGGAATTAGAATCGTTTAAAAGCAATAAATATGATTTTTATTTTGATCAACAAACACACTAGCAGTATTGTAAACAAAATCTGTTTCGTATTAACAATCAGTTTAAACCTCTCTCATTGAAGATATAACAGTGTTTATATTAAGTGATCCGAAGGAAATAACCTCAAAGCTATTCCTTTTTTATCTGATATAATTTATTATGGGTAAGTACTCTCGTATTATTCTTCATTGATCTTTGACATTTTTTTTAAGTTCACAATTTTGATGGAACACAGAAAAAAAACTTCCCAAAACATCTTCCTAAGTTTTTTAGAGCATGAAGTTCACCAGTATAATGTACTGAGGTCAATTTAATCTGCCGAAATTTGCCGATTAGAACGATTTTTATTTTTTATTTTCACATCCATCGCATAATACAAATTTTTGTTTCTTACAAATTTGGAAAAATGTGGATAAATCCAAGAAAACGGAATAAATCTTTGAGCAAATACTGAGTCAATTTGATCTGCACGATGCTCCTAAAGAAATATTAAGCAGTATTAGAAAGACTGCCAGTTTACTCTCATTTAAAATGTCAAAAGTGTGGGAGCGTGTTCACCGCACAGAAAAAACTTTCTTAACATAATATAAAGACAAGTTGGAACAAGATATCAATTTACAAGAAATTGTTATTAATTATTACCAAGAAAAGGGCAATTCATGTCCTGATGGTCTTTCCGGCTTACTTGGAGGCAGTCCTCAGAAAGTTTTCAGCGTTGTGTGAGTTCTGATATCTGACCCAGAGCTCTTACTTTATGGAGAAAAAGTGTAAAAAGGCAAAGCAAAATCAGCACACACATTAATGGATATATAATAGAGATTATTACAATAATCAAATAGACATAGGTTTCGATATAAGTTTACATTCCGACGAATCCACAAACGGTTTAGACTCTGAATAAAGAAATGATTTAAGGATCTCATAAAAAATGATAAAATATTATTATTCTATGGCAATATTACTATAAAAGTATAATTTACTAGTATACTACTACTACATTATATGTTACAATTACATTACATTTTATAATATTGTTATTCCTCATATATTATTTCTATTAATATTGAAAATAATACAATTAATATTATTACAGTTGCACAGTATACATTATTATACGATTGTTATCTTGTTTTGAGTTGAAATCTATTAATAAATATGTTGATTTGAAAACAATTAGTGGTTAATGATTTTTGTCCATTATCCTGGACTACTTGGTTACACTGTGCTATGGGTTGAACGGAAGGCATGATTGGTTGAATGGATACATAATAAAAACTGAAGATAACGAATAGGAACAAGAAATTGATAATACTAAGGGCGGTAGAAGAATTGATATTTCCATTAATTAATTAAAATTACATCTTTTTTTGATGCGCCTATATGCTAGAGAATAAATATTCATATTGATATTCATATTTAAAAATAATTGTTTTATAAAAAAAGTTTATAAAATTGGTAAAAATATCATAAAATTACTAATATATAGCGTGATTAAATATATACATGTTGTAATAACAAATAAACATAATCGACAGTTTACATGGAGCAAATTCAAGTTCATTATTCACTCACAGCTCCGAATTCGATAGGAAAAGAAAAACCAAATAAAGAAGTCGGAATGAAGAAGGAAAATAGTTGATAGTAGGATTGAAACCAAGTCATATCCCTCGAGTATGAAAAATGAGCTATTAAGAAGTACTGGGCTGTAGTGGGTTGTTAGGACTAAGTCCCTAATTGCCTAGTAGTTCTCTTATCGCCCTTCTCTTCTCATAGACCTCCTTTCTACGGCAACGACTCGTTACTACTTCTTGGAACGAAATAGCGTGCTTATTTAACCAGTTTTTCACCCAAACATTGACATTAACAATTGGAAAGAGAGTGACCCTTAAGGAGGTCTGCGTCTATAGCAGAAACAGTTGGAAAAATAAAATAGCGTTTATAACCCTAGCAGAGTAGCTAAGTTGGTAAAGAACGGAACTCCGAACTCCCTATTTCGGGTCCAAGTAAAGCTGTGGCAGAAAATAAATTTTCTACACCAGCCGCGAATAGACTAGATTGGTGTCGGGTTAATATCGAGAGCAACTTTAATAAGTGGGTATCTAGGCCCTTCAATGAATAAGGGAATAAACCTAGCGGTTGAGAGAGGTTGCTGACCACACCACTTCCTTTATAAGTGTTGATAAGGAAACCGTACACCCATACTAGGCAGTGGACCTAAGGCGGTTTATGAGTTGTAGAACTGGCTTTTCGTCGATGGTTACGATTACTTTATTATAGGCAGTATCCATTATGAAGGAACATGTGCCCACTTAGAACTGAACTAAGGATTTATTATTAAAAATTGCTCACAATTTTCAATGTATAAAAGAAAAACCTTATTAAAACATTCACTCAGTCTGCCTTATTCTACTTATTCGATACATATATATTACATACATTTAAACAACCTTCGAACATGGGCCGTTTGTTGTAGGGTCAGCATTAGTCTTTCCAAATCAACTGCTATTCATTTTTGTCCAATCCGAAGATGTACCCAACCATTTACTGCGCGAATTGGAAATCGTCCTTTAAGCAAACGCGATGCAATGCAGTATATAGGAGTAGCCTTGGACTCAAGATACATGGAAATTACAAATTGAAACACTATTCGATTCTACTTACGATTACGATTTTCCGTGCTGAGATTATATAGGTGTCTAATAAGAACGATGATTATTTATCGAAGCGAAGTACATGGTATAAGCTTCCAGGACGCTTAACAACAGACTTGTTTGATTTCTCGACCTATTAATTACCAACTCGCCTTGCCAGCTATCCGATTCTTACACACTACCAAGACTATTTGAATCGACCGCAAACCCATTACCTCCTTGGACAAACAGTAAAGCACGTTTTGATTTCTTCCTAAAAGACGTAACAAAATTAGCTAATACACCAGGAGTAATAAAATAATGCTCCCTAGCTCTTATAAATGGCTACAAAGACTTCACATGCATACCGATGGGTCGAAAAAATCAGAACATGTTGGATGTTCCGTAGTTCTAGCTTAGGAGATTATCCGCTACTCTCTACCTCCGAGCTCTTTCTCTTTGCCATCTATTTAATATTAGATTTAATTGTAAATGAAACTAACAGTAACAATTTTCTAATCCTCAGCGATTCCTACTCCGTCCATATGCTAATAAAAAACTTTAAATTATGCAATAAACTCATAAAATTTAACATCACCTAAATCATTCAACATAACTACAAAGTTTCTGGGAGTCTGCAGTCATACAGGAATACTAGTTAATGAACTGGCTGATATGGCTGCAAAAGAAGGATACACTATACTTGCATCTAACACTTACGCAGTACTGTACGATTTCAATAATGCAGTACTGAACCAATGTAGTGAAGTCAGGCGCTTTTCCTGGTCTAACGATCCTAATACCAACAAAATTAAAAACAACTTTAGCGACATTAATCCAATCCCACACAAATCCATAAGGAGCAAACTATTATAATAGGCCTCAGATTAGGGTACTACCAGGCTCATTCAAGGGCACCTTCTTAACGGCAACAGCAAGCTGTCCTGAAGCTGAAATATAGTTATATCAATGCTACATATCATAGAAGATTCGTATCGCCTGCGATATCGATAAGCCCTTCAACCAGAAATAATATTCCAATTCCTGAAAAAAACACAATTATTGGAAGCATATTTAAACAATAAATACTTCGAGTGGCCCATAAAAAGATTATGGAGGGAATTTCTTATCCCAGAGGGGAGGGAGTACCTGTCAAGGATTTTATTTCAAACATTAAAACGAAAATTAGATTGAAATGAGTCATGGTCAGGTGTTACTGAAAATAAATTAAGATAAATTAAAAGTGACATTTCATCTTGGTCACCGCCGAACATAAACGCAGAGAGGAAGTGATTCTTAAGCTCCTGCGTATACGTCACACACGCCTAACCCATGGATAACCGATGGCCCGCAAATCTTCTCCTACATGTCAAACTTGTGGAAGTTCCCTAACTATAAAACACATTCTGACAGAATGAAGAGCTTACGAACCAATTAGAATATCCTGAGGCTTGCCAAACGACCTACATAATGTTTTATAAGATAATAGGAATAATGTTGAAAAAATTTCATCTCCTGAAACTTGCGAAATTGAACAATGAAATTTAATACTTGAAGAAACAAGGCGATGATGACAATAGGTTGACGCTTTTAACATACATTAAAAACCCCAAGAAAAGACAATATATAAATATTTTAAAAAAAAACAACTAAACTATGAGATATTGTAATGAATGATATTCTAGAGAAATATTGTAATGAAATTCCAATAAGATCCCTGTAACCTATAAAGTTGCACATATCACTCAAATATAATTAAATAATAAATCAAATACCTCATTAATTGATCTTAAGTTGTATAATTAATTTAAAATTACATATTGTATAAAAAAAAAAATTATATTGAATATTTAATAGTTGACTGTTGCATTATAAAGAAAGGAGATGGTCCGGGGTTGCGGTCATAAATAGGCTAAATAGTGGTAAAACTATTTCACCACTATTTAGCCTATTTATGACCGCAACCCCGGACCATCTCCTTCCTTTAAAAAAATTATAAATTACACTCCTTGTCTTTTTTTTATTTTTATTATTAAATTACACTCCTTACTTTGTTTAATCGACATTGATGAAGGAATCATGTATTTTTTTTTTTTCTGTAAATAAAATTACTACTAATGGCATAAATATTTAACTTGGGATTCTTGTTTCAGTTTTTCCAATTTTATTGTATTTTATCACTATGTCGAAATGTATTACAGCTAAATGTTTAGGAAGGTCTTTTTGAAAATTAGGTTCTTTCTATTTAATTTAACAATGTTAAATCAAGTAACCTCAATACAAAAATGCTTACAAAATATTTTTTAAAAATCGAAAATAGGTTTGGTTGGTATTAGAATTCTAAGCTTAGGTTTTAGTCCAGTCATAAAATCGATATATAAATATATAATTACTTCAATATGAGTCAAGATAATTCCGCTAAAAGCGCAAATCTGGCAGCGACTGAGATAGTAAGCTAGGCTCGGGATAGGACAGTGGGGTGAAGTGGGTTGAGGTAACATCGGTTGAGGTAGAGGAAAGAAAAAGAAGTCAGGAAGACAGGAGAGCGGTTCGCTTTACAAACACTCGAGACGAGACCAAGCACTAAGCAAACTACATGTAGTACCCCCCCCCCCCAGCCCTCTCTCTCCCCTTATCCCACATCTACTCTCAAATCACCGTGTATATATATATATATATATATACATTTATATATACTAAGGGGGCCCCACTTATTCTCCTCTGTCCAAAAAGTATTTGTTTCTCTGTTTCGTTTTTCTGTCAATAAACTTGGCCATTCCGTCTTATACAAAGTGTAAAAGTTAACCAATATTGTAATTGAGGGACTGATAGACAAAGCTCCACTAGTCACAGAACTCGAAAACTTGTTAACGCCACCATCGTGTTGTGCACGGAATTCCTCACAAAGTTATGTATTCTAACTTTCAAAAAACCCACCAGTCGGATTATGCAGACCACGGAAAATACAGTAGTTCAGCAAAACCTCTACAAGTGAGGAAGGTTTGGAGCAAGACCTCACAAGTCAATGGTTCCCATTAGTAACCGCTGGGTTGTTGTTGACAATTTTAACAAAATGGCATTTGTGATTGTCATTTGTGCGACTTGATAAGCATATGAACTTTTCACAAAACCATGAATCTGACACTGACAACGACAACAGTGACGGGTGTGAAGATTGATGTTTTATTGAATTATTGAAGTAAGTTAGTCGACTGTTCTACATATCACGGGTGATAAATATTCAGTAGGCAGTCATTTTTAACGTTTTTATTAGCGCTGACTTTTTCAATCCAAATATGTAAGTCATCATAAGGCCTTGTTTCCAGCACTGAGTACTTGAATATTTTCAGTGCTCCAAATATATTTGGAACAATGACCCACATATTTGAGTTGAAACATCGGCACTAATAAAGTCGTTAAAACTTAGAGCTTCCTGACTATTTATCAACCATCAATGCTTTATTATTTGCTCATTTTTCTAAAATTTTCATTGGGGTAATAATTATTTAACTTGCTTTTTCATTTTAATAAATCAATAAGAGTTTTAATCTAAGTTATTCCTTTTTCCTGATAACGACATAATAATGATAATAATAACAGGCTTAGCGAAGCCAAAGGTTCAATGCCAACATCACCAATTGCTTATTACACACCTCCCTTTACCGTTCACCGTCCAAACCCATTCCCTTCAGATCGGCTTTAACGAAATCTTCCCACCTTCGATTCGGTCTACCCCTCCGACATCTACCATCCGGTACAGCAAATATTCACTATTATTTCGTTAATAAGTCCAATAATTTGATTCGCCGCGATGCGATACTCTCAATTATACTTACTGGATAAAGTTCACGCGATTCGGCGTTGTATAACCATCTAAACTCTCCGGTTAACTCATCCTACTTGGGTCCTATATATTCTACGCAATACTTTATTTTCGAAAACCTTAAGACATTCATACTTCATGGGGAGCGTCGGCCGTGTCGGACTCGCTGACCAACAATGAGAGTGTCCCTCCAAACTTGCTGGAGGGTGTGACGTATGATTAAACGTCCTACTCCTTCTTCTTTCTTTCTAACTCGCCTTTTAGGCTAAACGAGATTTTCCCGGGCTGGTGGGTGAGGGCGGAGAATTTAATATCTCCTCTGGAAACTTGCGGTGCTGTGCACACGCGTTAGCCCATGTGGCCACCCCGTCCTCTGAACGCCCTACTCACATATCTTTAGTTCAGCATGCACCACAGTTAGTAATGGATCTCCTTAAGGCAAAACGTTCAATATCCGGAGATAAACTAGTCCCTAGTTCGGGTCCCCGGGTGGGGACATCTTTAGGAGATTAATGCCGCAAATTGAAAAATAGGTATTTAAATATTGGTACATGAAACGTAAGTGCCAGCAAATTTCTCCCTCTACGGCCAGAGGATACATTTTTACAACTCAGCATTGGTGCTGACACCATTCCTGATACTTATAGAGGTTAAATAAAAAATGACTGTTTTGTCATTAATGAGTGGCGCCCAGCAGGAAGTAAGTATACGTTGTTAAATACCCACTTCAAAAGAAAACAATTGTACTTATCTATAGATCCTCAATTAAATGCTTCAACAAACACTTTTCGATTATAATTATGGTTTTGTATTTAAAAAATGATTGATTAATAAATATAACGGTGAGTTTAATTTTAATTGCAAGAAATATTAATTTCTCAAAATACTCAAATATAGTTAATTTGTCTCATTCAAGCTTAGATAAAGATTAAGAAAGAGCTATAAATATTAAGAGACAGCCTAGCTTCAGAAAAAACACTGAATAGACTTCCTATTCATCGTATTCATAGCGTGAGTGCTCTAATGAGGAGGCTTTGAAATAGTTGGCCGATATCAGAAATTTCTGCCTACTGTTTCAAGTAAAGGAGACTACATAAGATAGTAGGGAGATCTGGAGAACCTTTAGTCCCAAGTTCCCAAATTAGTTTCTCCTTTTGAGTCGGTAGAACTTTTAGGGGACTTGAAGTTGCCTCATTCGGAATACTACAGGCTCAACTTCAATATGAGAGTTCAAGTTCAATATGGAGGGGTTAATTGAATATTGTAAAATAAAGAGGTTTATTCGTGAAACCATACTTGAATGAAGGTAGTCAATAGTTATTCAACAGTCATACCAAAGCTTGGTAAAATTCAATGGAAGCGTAATTATAATTACGTACAATGACTTATATGAACTGTACAGAATATATAAACCATTTCTTTAAAATATCCATTTAGATATTTTGCTCAATTATTTCACAAGCTTGAAAGAAGGTTAGCACATTATTTAGATCTACACTTGTAGATTATCTTAGTAGGATGAAGTTATACGTGTATATATACATAAATATAAACATATACAGTAAACTTATAAGGAACCTGGCAAAACATAAAAAATAACATTGAATACTTAATAGTTGACCGTTGTATTATTATAGAAGGGCTATTTTATATAAAACCAACGTTTTGACTTGAGTTCTAAGTGAAACTTCTTGCTGAACACACCTCCCTGAACAAGACCTGCAAAGTCGGATAGAAACGTTGGCTTTTAATAAAATAGTTTTGCCACAATTTAGTCTATTTATCAACGCCACCCGGACTATCTCCTTCCGTAAAAATAATGAGGATATAAAAAATAAGAGTATTAAAAAAAAATCTTCTTTCTTAAAAAAAAAACTTTCTGGCCATGTTGGGCTATTATACAATTTTTGAATTGCATTTTTAACTGAGCTAGAGCTAAAAGATTACATCTCACAAATCATAAATACTATTAAAATAACAAAAGTCCTATTATTACAGTTGATTATGAATATGATAAATCATCGGATCATACATACGAATCGTTTATTATGGAATGTATGATCCGTTGATAATGTATTGTACGACTATTAGTTATTAAATTGTTATTTTCTATGGCAAAGTTTACTAAAACGGAATTAAGAGATTTGCATTGTCTCTCATTGACAGGTCAAAAGTTGCCACACTGATTGTAAGTAGATTCTGTTGGAATATCAAAATGGGAAAATTTATCAAATTAGTTAAGGTTACATAATGATTTTTCGGAATAAACAGACGATAGATACCTAATTATTTAAATATAATATCAGAGATCTAGAGTTATTAAATTACAGTAAATATATTTAAGGTTATAAACATATCCATGAATTTTTTTTATATTTCACTTCTTTCACACAAGTACAATGAAATAGTATCTTAAACAATATCATTGCCTTAAATCCTTTTTCAAACTTAAAAAAAAAAAATTTAAGTTTACATTTAGTAAGAAAATTTCATTAATTTCCCTGAAAACATACGATTTACGTTAAATATTATTAGTTTTCAAAAATTATTATTTATAATTTTTTCACCACTCTCTGTTAATTTCTACAACTTTCTATATCAAATATTTCTTCTAAAATTCTCCGCTTTCCAACGATATATTATACCTTCTGACTGTATAAGCATTTTTATTTTTTTCTCCTTTATTCAATTATCAAATTCTTTCAAAAGTTATATCGAGCATTTTTTTCTAACTTTTAATAATGAGAGATGAATTAAATGAAATGAGAGATAAATTATTTCAAATGAACCAAATTAAAGATACTTTAGACTATGACGTATATGAACATTGGGCATTTAAGCCCTGTAAAATGACACGACGGGGATAAGACCTAAATGGTGTTAAAGACCACTTATAAAATGATCAACCGAGTTTGATCAAAATCGTTAGAGCTGTTTTCGAGAAAATTGTAAAAATGTGTTTCACCGTTGATATAAAGAGGCACTTCCGGTTAGCCGATTTTAAGGAAAAAGTTGCCGTCACATCTAAGGCATATACCTATCTTAAATACGTGATATCTGTGGTGAACGACTTTTCTTTTTTGAGGTAGAATGTTCACATACACACAGACTATTTTTCGGGACTTGGTTATTTGGATTCAGGGTACCTCAAAACGTTTATTTCCGTTGAAAATTCAGACTCGAAAATTTTCACGATAGCAATGCTTACCCTTACTGTATATTACATATACAGATAAGTGAAAGTAAAAAAGAGGTGTGGGAATCGGAAGGTTACAGAGATCGATTTTTGGGCGATTGAAAAACTATTTTTGGAACAATGCTGTTAGTTTTTTGCTTAAAGTATAATTAATTATATCATAAAATTATAATATCTTTTAATAAACGTTAGATTACAATAAATAATATTAATAAGTTCACGATCAAGGTCAATAGATTTATTTATTTTGAGATGTGGCGATCTTCATACAAATCTAGCGATTTATAGTGGAAAATTAAACGTCTTTTTCCCCCTAAATTCCATTCATTATTAAACAATATTATAATTAAAATATTTTTTCCACGAAACATTAACCATGTATTCCTTCTGAATCGCCCTCGAAGTTTAATTCTTTCCAAAAGCGTCCCTGATTAAATTTAAATGGTTTTCTCAAATATGCAGTACAAATAAAGATTTATTTATTTTTTTAAAATATTGTTTTGATATGACAAAAAAAGAAAGTATAGATTTTCACCATTCCTTAAAGTATATCTATAAAGAATAGGGTGCACATTGGAAATTGAAGAATTAAATAAGCAATTAATTCAAAACATTCATCAAAATGTTAAATACTAAATCTTGACAATATTGTATGGAATGGCTTAATGAGAAGAAGTACGGACAGCGGATGCACAGTTTTTATCAGGGAAATTAGTCTTACATTTAGTTTATTAATTTAGTGCACAGTGCATTAATTTTTTACGCAAACAATTGAACAAAAAAATTTAACATTCAAACTATTACGATCAACTCAAAATAATTTATTTTTCCTCTATCAATATTCAAAAGAATTTGGAGCTTCTTGAAATTCATAGATACGAGAATTTTTTTTTTATAGGATACTTAACAGACAAATAATAATGTTAACGATTGAATTAGAATCAAAACTTTATGAACTGATTTAGAATATTTTTTTTTTTTTTTTTTTGTAATATTTGGATCAGCCTACGTTTAGAAAAAAATTATATGTTCTGGCATCATATTTCTTGGTTGTATAAATAAGCCCCATAGTTTTAATTTTGATAAATAACTAATATGAAAATATTAATTTTCATTATTTATTTACTTTTTTGAAAAACTAAGTTCCTACATACAATTCATCTAAGTGGCAGTTATTATTAAAGTAAATAGATTCTAGAAACTTGGAAAACAATTTTTTTTCTCTCTCACATTTACTTTATAAGGTTAAGGGTCCACTCCAAGCCCCACAGAGTTTTACTGCCCCTCTCCAAAAAACTTTTAGAGATGTGAGGATATACGAAGGACCAACCATACGCCACCTAGGCTTGAAAGCTATTTTGGCATCGACGTGCGAATTGCGGAAGGCAATCCCAATATGGATCAAAATACAGTTGTTTCCTTTTACTGGAGAAGGTAATATAGCCTTGATTCCATTTAGAGGAATTAATACTATACTTTCCTTGGTTTATTTATCGAGGAAATATCCAATAACTGTATAAATAAAATCTTAAGAAGTAAAGTGTATAAAGTGAAGTATTTCTTATTAAATAAAAAAAAAAAAGTACAAACTAATTTTTAATGGAATCAAAATTTTAAAATAAGAAAATTTCAAAATATTTTCCTATCGCACACCATGCTTATTAATAAAAACAAGAGGATTTACACATTTTAAACTAACTAAAACCTATATAAAACGAAATACATTGTAAACAAAATACTGAGTAAGTCAAAAATATAAAACAGCATACATTCTTAATAAAGCAACCAAGAGTCTCTTTAGGCCATTCGCACAGTCAAAAGTCATATGCATTTACTCGTATGCAGACTACACGAAATTGGTAAAGTATATTTCAATAACTAAATAATAAATATTTGCTCTTATTTAATCTGAGAAAGAGTTCATTTGGAACCTAATTACATAAAATAAGGTTCGTTTTCCCCTCCTCTCCTACTTCGTCTTTTCGATTATACGGGGTTTTCCCGGGGACATGGGAGAGAGTAGGGTATTAATACCAGTATTTAATTCCCTAGGTTACCATAAATCTCCCGGCTACTTTTAAACTCAGGGTCTATTTTTGAATGATTTGAGCAATATATGGCGGATAGCTCGAATTCGTGAAGAATGCAAAGATTAAGAAAAATCCTATCCATGGTTAACTTAACCGAAGATGACAACAAAGTAAATCAAAACATATATTAAGAAGTATTTTAGTGAGTTTTGTTCAATCTTTATTTCCGTTTGGCATGAACTCACAAAATCATTCCTAATGAGTAGAACGAACATCGTCTTAAAAGATTTTTTTTTTTTTTTTTAAATAGTGGCACATTAAAGTTTTACATACCAACATTTTCGTCGTTGGTGAAGATGGAGCTGAAATATATTAAATGTTTTCATATTATTAAACCAAGTCTAAACAATTATTGTAATAATCTGCAGTGTTTTTATAACAAGTTAATAGATAATAAACAATTAGGGAAGTTCCTTTAAAAATATTTTACCTTTGCCAGTTTCCTATAAAATAAATGACGCATGGGAAAATATATTTAATAAGGAATCATCAATATTGTTAAAAATTTAGGAAATATATGTTTCTATACAATTTGACATGCTTGGTATAAAATATCGTTATAAATAGTTTTTATACAAAATTATTTGAAACTAAAAAAACTGATTGAGTAAAAATAGTTAGGATAGACATTAATATAAACATATATATATATAAAATAGACAAAAATATGGATAAAAAAAAATTAAGAATAAAATATTTTGAACGTGAAGTATTTCGAAATTTGGTACTAAAAAAAAAAAATAAATAAAATAAAATAAAATAAAAGTATATGAATCAAATGAAAATGAATCGCTATAGTAATTAAAAAATAGTTTTTGTTGTATTTTAATTTATCTTATACTTCTCTTTTAATTTTTTTTTAAGATTAAATTTAATTGTTAAGCATATGTTTATCGAAAATGAGCAAAGACAATACAAATTTTAAAATATTTCTCTCTTTTTCTAGCTCTATCAATATACCAATGTTTACACATGTTTTATAAAATATAATGCTCTTAATAAAGAACATTACTTACACCTGAATGGGTAGTAAAAATCTTCTCTTTGTAAAACTTCGCTGTTAATATTAACAGTAACAGCCTAGATTTTGGCACCATAAAGCGTTATCATACTTAATCTCCCCAATTTACTTTTTTTCAGGTCAACTAGGATTTGATGGTCTCGTAAAAAACTCGTGGAGGCAGCTATTAGGAACTTTTTAGAGCCGACGAATAGGCTAAGTTCTTTAATTTCTCGTTTCCTTCCGAGGGCATTCTTCTACTCTTTGTCACTCATTCTCTAAATTTTAAGTTAACTTTCCGCCCCCGAACAAAAGTCCCAACATTGGTGGCCCACTATAATATTTCAATAGTGTGTTACATCCAATTTTCTGAAACAGACAGTAACAGAACCATTCGGTCTTAGAAAATAATAAGTATTGGATTATTTAATGGTTAAATAATTTATTTTTGACGGAAGATAATAATAAAATGTAGCAAGAAACAAAAAAATATTAGTTATTGTGTAATATTTGAGAATCAATCATTCAATGGAATTGTAACAGATTTTTCCGACATTTAGAGCACCTAGAAATGACAATAAGCGAAGAGAACCCTATTCTAGTTTGTCTCCAAGAAACACACTTACAAGAAACTCAAACAGTGAGATACAAAGATTACGATATATACCGAAAAGCAAAAGATCGTCATGGGAAGACTTCGTATCTTCATTAAATCAAAGCATTTCAATGAAGGAGCTCTGGAATAAAGAGTTGACAAGACATTATAACTGACCCTGACGAAATCGTTAACGAAAGTGATAAAACTCTGCAACAGAGTGTAATTTAAAGGCGTTGCCAATGACCCTACAGGGTAGAGGCAACAAAATACCAAATAAATAAATATTAGAGAATATATGAGGAATAATGAATAATCCAAAAATTCAAATACCTTCCCACTAAACCTCTCTTTAAATAGTAAAACAACAACTTCTTATAAAAAAATCTCCGAGGGAGAATCCACATTTTCTACACAATATATATTACGGTAGTAACAATCCCTTTTCCGGTCATCATGAGAGATGGATTTTGATAAACAAGGTATCAAACGACAGGAGAGGTGACGTATCCCAATTTCAAAACTTAAAACCTTACTACAACTATAATAAATGGCGTTGAAATCAGTGAAAAGTTTCTCGAAATTAAGATGGTTTTTAAATTTAAAGAGCCGGTAGATATATTATTTTAAAGATGTCAAAGCAGACATCAAAACCCCGGTAGCCTTTTTTGAATTATACTGTGCCCATGGGCTTGGAGAATAATGAAAGTAAATTTCTGATATTTTAAATAAATAAAAAACATTCCCAGTTATGGCGTTTATACTCTCCGTAAGAGACTTTTCAGGAATAAAAGATATAAAAAAGGACACCTCAAGAAAGTATATTTTCCCAAATATAGATGAAAGCGAAGTTGCCGACAAGATATTAAAAAGAAATGAAGGTATATTTTGTAAGTTTCAATATAATCCGTTACAGATGGTTTATATAATAAAAGAATAACAATGTTGATTCAAATATAACTGACTAGCTGACCCGTGCGAATACTTTGCCCAAACCTTATATTTGTATCAGATTTCAATACACTAAGGCCTCAGCATAAGTTCTATTCAGTTATGTTTCTACTCAAAGATTGAATACCTTTATTTAGTAAGTTGTCAGTTTATTAAATATAATAATCTATACTCTGCCAGGGTTTAACCCTTGCTTAAATTAAATTTATGATTAAAAGATTATATTTTTCAAGCACTGAATTCTCCGTAAGTTTACAAAAGCTTCTAAACAATACCTTTAAATATCTGATGAAGGCTAAATACTTTGGTTTTAGTTCTCAGGAAGGAATGGATCGATAGTAGCAGATACAGAAAATTAAAAATAAAGAAATGTTTTTTTTCATTAAAAATAGTTTATATATATATACATCAACATTTTTTTTTTTTTTTATGATATTACATACTTGTAGACCTAAAACCCGTCTTAACCAGCCTTCTCTATGGTCTTCAACAATTTTTTGCAATTCATTTTCTGTTACAATAACTACCACATTACCAAATGATGTGACTCTTGAAAAGGCTACAATACAATTGGCCATGAGTAAACATGGGATTCAGTAAATAAATGCCTATCCTGGTTAAAGTATGTCCTTTTGACTTATTTATGGCCACAGCGAAAGCTATTTTAATGGGAAACTGGGTTATTCTTAAAACAAAGAGATTTGTTGGATATGATGGAGTAAGAGTTCCTGGAAATGAAACATTACGACCAGAATCAATTATTTTGGCTGAAATGCTATGCTCATGTAAGCTGTTTACTACTAATCTAACTTAATTCACTAATCCTTATTCTGGGTTTAGATTTATAATTAACATGATAATATTATTTGGTTTTAATATCAGGCTATGAGCTCGTTGGGATTCAAACTATTAATAAATTCTATTGGATGCAATTGGTTACTGATATAACTTTCTTCCACCATTGAATCTGCACTTAAATAAGTTTTACTCATCCCTTCAACAATATTTTGCACTATGAAATTATTCATTTTTTGAAAGTCATAATTTTAGGGGCACAGGATAGCGCAGTTGTAAAATATATCAATGTTGTTCTCATTAATGATAAATGCGCGAAATACCTTTTGGATAAACGCATTAGAAGGGCTGAAGCAACGTTTAGGCACTTTGATTGTAACATCAGACACATCATGTTGTATTTCTAACGTACCATTTACTAAATTAAGCAACCATTGACTAAAATGTTTGTCCTCGTGTGCCAGCATGTTTGTCTTCAAACATCTACTTTCTATTAATGACCACAGTGTAGAATTCTTGACACACGCCTCTATCAGTCTAAAATCTCCACGCAATTTAGTTTTTTCACCAAAAGGAATTTGATGTGATTTCTTGTAATAATCTATCAACAACCGGCAAAGCATTTTTCGGTACCATTAATACTTCGTCCCAAATAATGAGAGAAGCCTGTCTTAAAATCTTACCTTGCTCAGAATGCTGTCTGATGTTTGATACTGAAGTTTCCAACAGTGGAACTGGTAGCTTGAACATGGAATGTGAGATTCTACCTCCTTTTCAAAAAATTGCTGCTATTTCTGCGTAAGCAACCTGGTATAACTATTTTTCCTTCACCTTGAAGTATATGCGATGAGGCATTATTGAGAAAAGTTTTACCTGTCCCTCCTGGACCGTCGATAAACAATATCGATAATTTTTGCAGATTCTTTTGGAACAGCTATCAATATATTATCTACCATACAACGTTGTTAAATGTTTAATGAAGTATGAGCTTTTTGACAGTTTTCTGTTTCCTCCGACAGATTGTTTCCTATTTGAGCTGTATCTATGCACGATTTTCCATGTTGCTGAAAAATGTTGTCAAAAACACAATGCCAAACTGGTCTTGAAACTGGTTTAGGTATAATGATTTCTCAAGAAATCTGCTTTCTTGGCACCTTTGAAAAAATCCCAGAGGTAAGTCGCATTCATTGGAAAGTAAAATATGTAAATAACCGTGAAAAGCTCTCGGATTTGGGAACATATGTTGGATTGACTCGATTCTTGTAGATACAAATACTATTTCTGTCTCGTCATCCAATTAGTGTAATTTCTGTGATGCTTCGGCAAAAGAGTCGCAGACATTTCCCTCCAGTGTTTTATGCTATCGCAACTAGTCGATCCTCTCAGATGAAGTGATAAAACACGCAGGCAGTATCTTTCTGTTTCCTTGGGACTAATAGTGTACATCCTGGCCAAACATTGGGAAAACATTTTCCTCGGTTGCCATTAGTATTGTTACCAAATATACGTTTCTGGTATATCATGATATTCAGTCTAGTGATATATTTTGCTTGACAGTCACGCTGACATAATTTGAAATAGCCCGTTAACTGAGTATCCTTTTCTTGCAAATGTTGCTCACCAACAGATCCTAGAAAATAAATTGTTTGTTCGTCTGGAAAGTGAACGGGAAGTCGAATGTGATCGGTTAAATAATGGCCGTTCAAACAAACACCAACATGCTTCTGCAGGGCCAACATAAAGGCAATTTAAGAAAATATTGACTAAATCAGTATTGATTCTTTCCTGACCTCTCTGTAATCTGTAGATTATAATGGTAAAATCGTGACCTTTATATAAATACTTATAAATATATTTGACAGATTTTATTGAGGAACATATTTCAATATTTATGTGTGCTTCATACTTAAGTACAAGATAAAGATTGAAAGGTACAAACTAACTGTTGTTTATTTCGAAGTTACCCATTGCTATCGTCTTTCCATTTCTGCTTCTTCGGTACAATGGATCTCCATCATTATTTATTGCTGTCCCTTTGACAGATTCTTTGGGATATTTTTTTTCATTTTCCTTTCCGCATGCATGGACTGTTAGAATTGTGGTGACCACAAGGACCGTGAACTATGTATTGCTTTACAATATTATGGTGTTGTCTTGGGTTTTCATCTATACCTCGAATTTCCGCTGACACCAGTGCATCGATATCTTCTATTTATCTTAATTTATCTCCTTCTGGTAAAATTATAAGAATGTGACAGTGTGGCAATCCTCTTTTTTGGAACTCGAGCACATCCAAAAAGGCTTGAGATATGTGATTATGATTAGGATCATCCCTTTATCTTTAAATAAAACACTATACCCACTAAATCCGGCATATTTTCTACGTGTCCATACGGCTTCAACAGTTGAGTTATTTCTGGTTAACTCAGATTGCAGGGAAAGATAAGAAAAATGTCCAGATTACCATATCTGCCAACAACTGACATGGAATCCTGGTAATTTTGCAACATATTTCTCTGACTCCCTATAAATGATGAAGGCAGGATAACAAGCACGCTAGCTAAAACCCATTGTCGTTGGGTATCGGCTTGTAAACACTCGTAGTCCTTCAGTCCCTCATAATTTGCAGCGCGCAGCTCCTTTTAATGTGCCCTAATGTATGTGATTCTTGATCCTTCTAACTTGATATAACAGTTTTCCAGAGGCATGTAATAAACAGTAACCATCTCTTGTTGTCATAGCAAAACAATAATACTGTAGCTGTGTTGTGAAGTTTCTGGTGTTTGATCTGTGAACGTTAATATACGGCATACAGGGCTTACAACCAGATTCCCCACACGGGAAAAGTAAAGCATAACACAAAGGGTCACAGTGAGGATTCAAATAAGAAATTCTTGTTAATTCCCTTGAGCTCTTTGAGTATATGATAAAATCATACTTCTCGGAAGGGGCAGAGATACCCATCCCCCTCAAGGTCGATGGTGCATTAACCTTTTTCCTCCCCTCCCCAAGATTTTATTGTTCTTGCCTTCTTAACAAACATACATACATATATGGCGCTACATCCCGTCACCGAGACTGGGCATCCTCCAAAAGCTTTCGCCAGTTGATGCGATCAGCTGCAGCAGCTCTTCAGTTTCGGACTCCCAGTAGAGCCCATGCGTCCGATGTCACCGAGTCCTCCCACCTTACATCTTGATAAACTTCGCCAAGTCTATGTACTTATAAAGGCAAGCGAAATCTGCATTTTTTCTTCTCCAAATTCCACCAACTAACAGGACCAAAAATCCTTCTCAAGAGTACTCTCTCAAAGATCAGAATTCTATTTCCATCTTGCTTCCTAAAGGCCCATGTTTCTGATCCATAAGTTATAACAGCCCGGACCAAGGTTTTGTAGAGAGTGATCTTGGCCCTGTTGAGAGAAACCTGCTTCCAAAATGCTTCGAAAGGCTAAAGTAGCACCGTCTCGCCGTTGCTATTTTTCTGTTGACTTCTCTAGAGATGTCGTTTTCGAAGTTGATCTCAGACCCGAGGTAAACAAGGCTGCATACTATTTCGAAATTATATGTTCCAGTCACAAAAGAACCAGTCCCCGGCCCATCTCCTCCGACTCTCATATACTTGGTCTTAGCTTCATTAATGTGTAGCCTAAGTTTCTTTGCTGCATCTTCTATGGCCAAGAACGACTCTCTTAATGCACATTCCGATCTGGCGGTAATATCAAAGTCGTCAGCGTACCCAAGAAGCTGGACGGTACTGTTAAGAAGGGTTGCGTGGAGTTGGATTCCGGACATACGCACTGCTTTCTTTGCAGCGAAGTTAAAAAGAAGACAGGCTAGAGAATCTCCCTGTCTTACACCGCAGTTAGTATTAAAGTATTCCAAGAAGTACTTCATAATCGTATTGCAAACTTCGATCCTAACATCGTTATTTTCACGAGCCGTATCAGTTTAGTTGGGACGTTCATTTCCAACAGGGCCTGATAGATCTCCGGACGAGTTACACTATCGTAGGCGGCTTTAAAACCAATGAAGAGGTAATGGGTAACTGTTCTATACTCTTTACATTTCTCCAGCATCAACCTCAGTGAGAACAGTTGGTCCAATGTGGACCTCCCTCGCCTAAATCCCGCTTGATATTTTCTTATCTCCCTCTGGGCATGAAGAACTAGTCTCTCAAATAGTATGTTAGAGATAACTTTATAAGCACATGAGAGGAGCACTATGTCTCGATGACAATCGCAATCCGATTGGTCCCCTTTCTTGTGCAGTGGGTAGATAATACCCCGTTTCCACTCCTCAGGAATTTTTTCTTCCTCCAATATCTTCAAAATAAGGTTATGGAGCTCCTTTATTAGTTGCATTCCTCCATAGCGTATCACCTCCGCTTGAATCCCATCCAGTCCTGGAGACTTGTTGTTTTTCAGCTTCTCTGTGGCCGCTTCTATATCGTCATCATCCGGTGGCACGGCATCGTTAGAGAAGTCGTCCTCTTCTCTGGCAATTTCTCCTTCAAAGGTATCTCTTTGAAGCGCACCGCTGAAATGCCTTGCTCATCTCTTCAGAATTTCCCTTTCTCCGTCAACAGGTTCCCGTCCTCATTCTTGCACCTAGTTACTTTTGGTTTGAAGGCATTACGGCCCTCATTTACTTTCTGAAAGAAGAGGCGAATGTCACGAGATGTCCTGCAGTTTTCTACATTCTTTATCTTGTAGTTCTCCCCTGCTCTCTTCTTTCTCCTGTGTTTGACGTGCATGGCGCTTATACGCTTCATTTTTTTTATTTGTTGCCTCGAGGCATTCATCATCACCTCTTGCTTCTTGTCTGCAATCCAAAGATTTCCTTTGCAATAGTTTTCAGCGCTCTTGAAACTCTCGACCACTGGTCATCCACTGTGTCATTCCTATTCCTTAGTTCCTCCTCCAGCCTAGTTTGAAGGTGTTGCTGATAGGTTTCACACACTTCAGGATCCTTCAGTTTGTGAACATTGAATTTCTTCACAACTTCTCCGTTTGTGGTAATCCGGGCACGTTACGGGCAATACTGAGGTAGTGATCCGAATCCCCGTTTGCACTTCTATATGTTCTTACTCCAATTAAATTGGACCTGTGACGAGAGTTGATTAAGATGTGGTCGATCAGGCTGGTAAACGCTCCATTAGGTGATCTCTAAAGTCGTATATCTCCAGGTGATCTCCAGGTAGCTTTGTGTATATTTTTGCCTGGGAACATGGTACTTCCGACAACGAGACCGTGAGTATTCGCAAAGTCAATGACTCCTTGGCCATTGGAATTTGTGTTCTGATGTAGACTGAAGGTTCCAATTGAAGGTAGGTGTATTCTTTCCGTGCCAATCTGGACGTTCAAGTCTCCTAGAGCTATTTTAGCATCATATGCTGAACAAATCTTGAGGACTTTAGAGAGGTTTTCGTAAAAAGTCTCCTTCCCTTCATCAAATGAAACTTCAGCAGGTGTCTGACAATTAATTATGGAGATATTAAAGAATTTTCCCTTTAGACGTGGGTAGCATAATCTAGGGGAGAAGGGAGTAAACTTTGTTACTAATTGCCGAACTCTTACTCTAACGATGAATCCGGTTCCATATATATGGTTGGTTTCGTGGCAGCTATAGTATACGGTATGGTATCCCTTTTCAAGGGTGCGACTTCCAAGCCATCAGACTTCCTGGATCGCTGCGATGTCAATGCGATATTTGTCAATTTGCTCGAGGAGCGCCCGCAGGGTTCTGAGTCTATATAAAGATAAAACGTTCCAGTAGGCGATTCTTAAGTCCATCAAACGTTTCCTGGTTTTATTCCGTAATGACATTCCGGCTTTTTATGCTTGTAGAGGTTTCATAATGTTATACCCACTTATACATTAACTTTTATTTAAGTCCAGGTGTAACATTAGGAATCGAAATTACAATTCGCGCACTCTACGTGATATTCCCTTGACTATTGATACTTCATTCCTCAAATTCCTTGACTTCTGTGAGTAGGAAAAGAGATATATATTTGAGTAATAATATATAAGATAATTTTCTATAACATATATCTTTACTATTTAAAAATCATTGGCGTACCTAAAGTAAAAAAGATCCAATGTAAAATAAAATTATTATATTTTGTTATTATACACCACATTATATTAACAAATCACTTTGAAAATTTTAAACCCCGTCCTATTTATGGAAAAATATTAATAAATTTTGCTATCCATCAAACATTTTGGACATAAGAATAAAATATTACCAAAATTAATAAATATAAATACATTATCCATAGTATATACGTATGATATTATGGGTCTGTGTTGTAGATCCATATTCAATCTAGTAGACGTTACATCAGAAGGAACAAGATAAGTTAGAGAAAAGAAGAAGAAAAAAAAAAAACACTTGTTAACGAAGTGGCTGGAAAAAGTGCACCATCGCCGGCAGGCCCCTCGCCCTCCTTAATGAAGGAGACTCCGGAGGATGGTGGGTTCAACTGGGAGTCTCTTGAATAATACATGTAACTCGCTCTTGGAACAAATGGCCTGGACATTGGATTCTTTTAACTTGTCCATTGCTAAACTTATTTGTCTTCTTCTTCTTCCCCTTTTCCTGTCTCTTCTACGCCGTCCAAATTATTTCAGCCTCCGCCTGGATCCTCGGGTTAGCTGTCCCGGGCATGCCGGGAATTCTGAATGAAGATTCAGCTCAGTGCTTCAGCCGATGGATCGATACGGAAAAGTGGAGAAAGTTGGTCTCCTTCAGCAACTTTGAAAAGCAGTCGTAGAATTATATTTATTACGAATAATCTTTGTATTATAAATATTCAAGAACATTAAAACCGAGGTATACCTCAATATGAATTAATTTAATTTTGCAACCCTAATAATCGAAAATAAATTCCTCTCATTATTATTATTATTGCAGGCGCGGAGTATTCCTTAGTCTAAAATCCATACCTGTTTAGCTGACTTTACACATTATTACACCTACTGTGAGGACGAGCGTTTAAAAGTGAAGTTGTGCTTGATCCGAGCATAATTTCCTGTGTGACTCGAGACAAAACAATTTTACTTGATCTCTACGGTAAGTTCTGAAGTTTTTTTCTTTAAAATGTCTCCTACCTACGTTTTAATGATATTTAATTGAGCAGATGATTCGGGAGTTTTTTTTTGCATTACTTACCTTAAATGAAGCCGGATTGACAGGCTGCCAACATCTGCTGACAGAACTAACAACAAAAGATTACACCCATAAACCTTATTAACAAACTGAAGTCCCAATATATAAGCACTGACGGTGGAATAAGAAACTCGGGGAAATTACCTCGGGGCGACGACTAGGCCAATAGGGGACGCCGGCTGATCTTCAGCTAGCCACTTGTTAAAAATAATCAACTTTAGCCTATCAATAAAGCAACTGTATTAGAGAAATGTCGAATAAAACAAAATTAAAATAATACATAATATAAAACAGCTTAAGAAATAAATTTAGGAGGGAGAGGGTGCCTCTATTGCCCGGAAGCACCGAATGTCTAAGGCCGATGTGTGTATAATGGAACTATCCAACGTAAGTAGAACTATCGTTCTCAGAATATGAGCTTCACTGGTTTCCTGTCCTCCTGTCCTAACTTATCAATCAAAATACTTGCATGAAGTCCGTCTGTGTTATAGAGAAACGTCCGGTATACGGAAGACCTCAATAATACTAAATTATTTAAGATTTTATGAGTTTTATAATTTTTTTTGTTTTACATTGTGATGCAATTAGATTTGGGGATAAATGCATATTATTATTAATTTAATGATATAAGGGTGTGAATGTGTTCATATATCACTATAATTATTGTCCACGTGACAGATTATTATATTTCTAAATAAATTAATAAAAAAAAATTAATGATATAAATAAAATGCATAGGTGTAAATGAATATTTATTTATAAAAACAAATTAAAACACAACATTGAAAACAGACGCAATTCAAGATTGAAATCTACGATTTATTTGAATGAACAAAACAACCAAATCTATCTCATTTGTAGACTTAATACATATTTTCCGCTATGCCATTCAATAATTCTCTATAGATTTCACCAATTCCCGAGAGTAAATTTCGATTTCCCGTTTTTTTTCCCATGCTAACATCATACTAAAGTTTCAATTTGTTTTTTTCGTTTGTATATACTAGGTTTAATTTTAATATTTTATTTTTTGATGTTTCATGCTTTTTTCGACCATTATCATGTACGTATGTATATTATAGCCTTGTTAGCTATATAAGTTCAGTTATTCTCAATATTTAGTTAAGATATTAAAAAAAAAATAAATACATAAATGAAATTGTAACTTTTAACTCCTCCATAATTTAATTTTTATTTCAAAGCCTTTTTGCAGGTACATAATTATATTTAAATACTTTCCTGACAGATCAGTAAACAAGTAATTAGTAAGTTTAGCATATTTAGAGATCGGTAACTGCATCTTTAAATTTTTTTACTTCTTATTTTAAGGGATTTTTTCTGCATATTACATGACAAAATACTGTGGGTTTTTACTGCATAACTTGGTAATGAATTTCAGCAATGGATATTATCAAGTGACTATTTAGAACATGTAGGTTTGTTGAAATATGTTTCAGATGAGTATTTTTATTGTATTATGGTGATAATTTCTGGCTACGTCCGTAGACGCACCTAAACTAGTCTTTATTGATTCAATGAGAGTCACACACATAATAGACCTAGAATAGTAGTATAATTCTACTTTTTTTACATAGAATCTGCAACAATGGATATTATTAAAACCGTATGTGGAATTTTCGGATAATAATAGATTTTTTTAAGGCCATATTTAAGATATAAGAAGAGAAAGTAAGTCGGTGAAAGTAAGACGGAGTCACTATTGATTATTTTGTTTGAGATGCGGTGCAGCGCGGGTATGAAGGAACCCGCCGCCAGGTGACGCTACATACAATATGCATCAGGCAATATCCGATATTCCACTACCCACACTTCTCTCCCCCGCCCCTTCCCTCATTTCGACAACTGTACATCTGAAAACGTTTTGGATACGGAAATATTTTTCCGTTCGAAGGTCACATATCCAAATAAAATATAGAGTATCGTTAAAAAACGATAACTGTTAAAAAAGAATATTTTATCTCAAAACAATATGAAAAAATGTAGAGATAATTAATTAGTTTACTTATCATATTTTTTTTTATTCATGAAATTTTATTTCGGTGAAATGTGCTTTATTTTCTAATTATCTTCAACACACTTCTCGCTATGTGTATATATATATATATATATATATATATATATATATATATATATATATATATATGTATACTTTATTTTATTTTTCCTTCTCCTAATCTTTACGCATAATCATTTTACGCATTTTTTTTTTACAATATCTTTCCTTACATATTAACAGTTATTATTATCTTTTAAATTTTTATATTCATCACTAAAAATTCATGCTTTGCCTATAAAATTCATTTTACGTTCCTTTCTAATTTCATTCAGTGATTAATATGCTATTGTTTTAGCTCCAATATTATAGTACTGAACCCCTATTACCCAACTGTTCTTGTTAATTTATCATAAGAGCTTAATTCTAGGTCTATTATGTGTGCGACTCTCATTGAATCAATAAAGACTAGTTTAGGTGGGTCTACGGACGTATACAGAAATAATCAGCATAATACAATAAAAATACTCTTCTGAAACATATTTCAACAAACCTACATGTTCTAAATAGTCACTTGATAATATCCATTGCTGAAATTCATTACCAAGTTATGCAGTAAAAACCCACAGTATTTTGTCATGTAATATGCAGAAAAAATCCCTTAAAATAAGAAGTAAAAAAATTTAAAGATGCATTTACTGATCTCTAAATACGCTAAACTTTCTAATTACTTGATTACTGATCTGTCAGAAACGCTTTTAAATATAATGATGTACCTGCAAAAAGGCTTTGAAATAAAAATTAAATTATGGAGGAATTAAAAATTACAATTTCATTTATTAATTTATTACTAGTATTTTGTTATTATTCATTGTAATAAGTCTTTTGGACAGATTTATGGTTAATTTATGTGAACAATACTGTTATTCTAAAGGGACCTAGTCCCAGAATAAAGATGACTTTTCTATTATATATTTCTATTTCCATAAAAGACAACGTGCACCGATAAATGTTTAACGAACTTGAAAAGTTTTAAAAAATTCACATTAAAAGAGGATTGGCGAAGCTTTAAAAACTAATTTCGATGCTATACAATATCTAGAACAATTTCCAAATTTATTAGTAATAAATAAGAACTAGGCAAGGAGTAGGTAGATTTATTTTGCAGTATTGAATATGCCATCCAAACTTTGAAACAGGTTTTGAAACTCACGACTTTTAGAACTTAACTAAAGTATAAAGTTAGCATTAATATTAAAAAGTTGATATTAATATTAAAATTATATAAGAGGCTTTAATATATAAAAAAATAATACGGCCAAGATTATTTTATGGAAGCTTTTTTTCTAATTTATAACAAACATTTTTTTAATAATTTAGAAAATCTCATGATCTGGGCAATATTTTGTCATTATCACTTTTATTATCTTTCCAGTCAGCGTTTAAAAAAAAGGTACCAGTAAAGCAATTTGTACAGATATTTTGGCCTATTATGTTAAATGAAATATTGTAATCGACCAAGGAAAAAATATTAATTCCTTCCTTACATTATACATAGGATCTGCTCACATATTTCCATGTTGTTATGATATATCTTTACTAAACAATATTTTCTGCGAATTATTCACACGGGTCAAGTAGTATTGTATAATCACTTTAGATAATGATATTTTATGAACATATTTTTTCATAAAAGAAAAGTGTATTTTCTTAATTAAATTTTCTTATTCTTATTCTTAACTAAGTCATAGAAAAAAATTGAAGCTTCCTAATTATTTAAGTATTTTTGTGAAGGGATTTTTTACATAATTAGAGAAGAATTTTTAGCTTAATTAAAATAGACTTACAGTATATATTTTTTTCTTTTTCTAAAAGTGTGCTGGGATATCTGTTACCTAGTTGGAGGTCGAAAAAAATTACAAACAATTCCTGTTTTTTTTTTATAGTACTTAAAGTTTAGTCGCTCAAAAGACTTAAAAGTAAATTTTGTCTATTTTTCAATGAAGAAGTTGTTCTTAACGTAAATTAAACATTTTTTTTACTTTTTGCTTTCTATTAATAAAAAAAATTATTGAAAATAATAAACCAAAAATATGTAAAAACCGCGATATTTCTACTAATAGTGCTTTGATTTCGATGAAACTTCCTTCATTTTTTAGGAAATTTAAATACCTTTGAAACATCAATAAGTATAAACATTTCGAGTTGTTCGGAATTTAATTTTACCATCCCTCGTAACTTTTTTTCCAGCTTGTTTTCGTTGAAGTATATTGTATAGAAAAATTTAAAGAGCGTCGAGAAAATGACTTTAGCGAAGTTTCATTGAAGTTTGTACATTCGGTTAGGAGCTACAGTCCATAGCAACGCAGGTTTTTCGGCCGCTATTTTGAAACTAAAAGGCTGATAGTAATGTCAGCGATCATCCTCGGGTGACCTCTGATTTTATATCCAAATTTGAAAAAAATAGGTCCAGTAGTTTCGGAGAAAATGCGCGGACGGCGGACGGCGTCCTGAAACGTGAAACCTCAAATTTTGAGAGTGGGTTAAGTTTTTTAATTTTTCGGTGGATCGAAATGGTTGATTATTGAAAATAATAAACCAAAACGTGACACTTAAAAAAGAAAAAACTTCAAATTTCCTGGGTTTTTTTTGGTAAAAAATCGGACCATCGTTTATATGAACTTTTTTCATGGAACTTATAGGGTATACTATCAACTATTTAAATGTTTCTCGTTAGTAATGGGAGACTTATTCCGTTACAATATTGTATATATATATATATATATATATATATATATATATATATATATATATATATATATATATATATATATATATATACAGAAATATAGTTTAAGCCTTTTAAAACATAAATATTACATTGATTCAATGAAAAACATATTTACAAATCGAAGGGATATAATGCAAGAATTACACCGCAGCACAATTAAATATGACTGGGGAGTTAGGGGAGATAGCTGTAAGCGCATTAGGTTAATCACCATATTTGACTTTCAAAACTTTACTGGAACGGCATATGAACACTGTCCAAAGCCCGTATCTGCGGGGAAGTTGGACTCAATCAACAACTCAGGGCTCAAATAGAGAGAAACCTCTAACTTGCTATCAATGGATATATTTAGCTGTTTGGCTTACTTAACAGCATATGCGCATATGTGGATGGAATATACAGGCGGTTAAAAAAAAAAACAACAATTTCTAAATAGAAATTTAACGCAATCTCTGTCAAAGCTTTTCTCGAAATTATAACGAAAACCTCTACTACATACGTTTCTAAAATTATATTTTAGGCAAAACAGGAATACAAATTTAATAAAACTTTCTTATCCCATCACAGAAAAAAATAGTTTAACTTGGATTTCGAGTATCTATGCGTGTGGTTTCTAATAGACAAAACATTAAAAACTGGAGTTTAATTAAACTTTTACTGCTTTTAAAGTTTTTAACCAAATCATCAAGTATAGGAGATGAAATAATTATTGAATAACCAACTTCTTAACAAATAAAAAGCTATATTTTATATTTCAAGACTAAACAGGTAAATTCAAGATTCATTAGATACATATTTCTGGCCAGTACAGTTATAAAATTTCTTACAAAATCATATTTATAATTAGTGTTGCCCAAAATAGGTCATGGTCTTGGCACTTTGCAAGACCAAGGCCGCCTAACTGTTGCAAGACCAAGACCGGGACCGGTAACAACAATCGATTTTTTAAATAAAAATAAAGGCAAATTAGTTACAATATGTTAACAATTGGCATAACCAATATACTTTTGCATTTAATTCCTCTTATTTTTCATTCGGGCTTAGTTAGGTTTCTTCTATTTAAAATTTTTTTGTAAAATCTCTATAGTAATAAGTATCTGCAAGACTGTTGCGAGACTCTTGTACAAGAACAAGACCATGACCAAGACTAAGTATATAAGATCAAGGACGCGTTTCGATCTCGCATTTGGGCAACAATATTTATAATTGAATAGACTCATATTCGTAATCGAGTTGTGCTAATTCTACATTCCTTTTTCTTACACAAACTTTGTTGTTTTTTTTTATCAATTTACTTAAGGGTTATTCTCATATTCTAGATTGTTTTAGATAAATCTTAGCAGCAACTAAATATAACAATAATTTATTCGATTTTTTTTTTATGAAATCCGACTGTGAAATTCCAAAGCTAGAAAAGAATCGAACGACAAGACAAAATCGAAGTGAAGTTTAAAAAATAATTAACAATTGTTTGTCCTTTTGGAACAAGAAGTCATCGAAATTTTAAACGATTATTGCATGAAAAGCCATTTTCAAAACGAAAAACAGAGAAATTTCCTGCTAGGAAAGTATATTGTATAACATTTTTCTGATAATCATAACGTATTTTTTTAGATAGCAAAATTATTCTATATTATTGTTATTGTTAACTATACGAATACGAAAATCTAAAATTTTATTTAAATATTCTAAAAAAATTGATGTGCATATTTTCTGAAAATTAGCTCAATTTATTTGATTTGCTTTAATTTTGTTTTTATTGAAGAAATAAGTCTGTCTCTAGGCCATTTAATTTTTAATCTGCTTTGAGCAGGTAACACGGGGGAGGGAATTAAAAGAACTAGTGGATTGAAGTGATTTTAGGTTAAGAATTAAATGTAGTTCATTTGTGGTGGATGTAGGATGTTACTGTTGGAATGTTAAAGTCGGTATGTATAATATTATTTAAATACCACGGGACATTAACAATTTTTCGAAGAATTTTTTTATTTGTACTTTGTTCATGTGCGTTTGTTTTTTCCGAACCCTAAAGTTCTCCTCCATAAGTCCAAATACTAATCAAATGTATATGCCTCAGTACAGTGTTGTAGATCAGCCGCTTGTTTCGTAAGTTAAGCGAGGATCTGTCGTTCAGCAGATGTGAGAGTTCGCTATATCGTCTGATCCGTTATTTTCAAAGTAGAGTCCGAAAATTTAAACGGTAAAACATAAAAAAATAAACAGCAAACAGTAAAACCTTCCTGGTTTGTAGAAATTTAGCGGTAAAAACAATATAAATAAATTCACTTATGGTTTAATGATGTATCATGGTGGCTACCAGACAGTTAAAAGTAAAATCCCAATACATATTCCTATTTAATGATGGTTTTCCCTGGCCATTATATCTGAGAAGACAAATACCAAGAATGTATAATTAATAGCTAAATTTATTTATTATACATGAAAGAAAATTAACTAAAAAATGATTTGATTAAAAGAAAAAAATCATATATCAATATAATGCTTTAGAAAATGCATTTTTTAAGCTTGATGAGATTTTTTTTATTTTAGAAAACTAAACTTTTAGGAATTTATTTCTATCGCCTTTATTTTTATTTTCATAAACTGGGAGAAGATAAAAGTTTATTTAGTTAAGAAGTTCATTACTTTATAAAAAATAAATAAATATGTTCATAGATGTATATATTACAAATAGTATCGGTATGTTTTTTTTTCAAACAAAGCCCTGTTTTGAGTCCATTTTACTTAAATTTTGTTCATTACTCTTTTTGGATTTCTACATAATACCAGTGCCATTATTGACAGTCAAAGGTGAACGAATATAGAAACCGTGGTCGTTTATAACGACGAAGTTTACCCCTTTAAATTAAACGACCTCCACTGTACATTTATTTCTAATTTGAAAAAAAAAAAAATTTAAATACTAAAACAATTCCTATTTAAATGTTGATGACCTGGGGCTTTTACGTCTATAAACAACAACAAACAAATAAAAAATAATCTGATATTAACAATTTTTGACTGACTTCTCCCTGTTTTGAAAATTCCTCTTCTATTTTTCCAGGTCGGTCGCAACCTGTTTGTTCAATGATAGAAACTAGAGCTTCATTAAAAGAAAAAATATTTATTTATAGATGAGACTGTCATCAATTCTTCTTACTTATTTAATATTAAAAAGAAGAAAAGCTAGAAAGAAAAGTAAATATTTAGCAACACTAATATGTTGACAGTTCATATATGGTAGGCACCATGCTAATGTAGCAAATGTGTCAATTGGACAGATTAACATTTATTACTTTAACGTAGTGCCGACAATATGACTTATACATTGAACAAATAAATAGATTTTAAAAACTATATTTTGTTTTCCAAAGTGAATTCTTTGACATGCCCCCAAATGAAAAGTCGTGTATTTCGCGTATTCGGGCTGAGAAGAACACAGCTTCGAGGTTAACCTAACACTACACCAACATATGGTAAGTTGAAAACCGTATTTCCGCTAGACAACAATGGCATTCCATAGCTGTAGAGGAGACAAGCTATCAGAGGACAACAGGAATACAGAGAGCTTGTTAGCGAGGATGGCCAGTGAGGAAAACATTGGCAAAGGGAATTAGCTGGGAAGCAAACAGTGCGGTTCCCTCCATCAAATCCAGCTCTCCTACAATCAGCAACCTCCCTCTCCAATCATCCCAGTCTTCGGGATTCAGGCAGTACAAAAAATTCACGGGGGTTTTTGGTAGACAATGTAGAAGACATCCCATTCAAGTAAAATTATAACCGAATTTCGAGATTATTATTTCTGAAATTTATTCATAAATTATCTTTATATATTCTTCGTCGAAGGGGTGGGTCTTCCTGTAGATACGCCCTGTCACCATCTTCATCAAATACAATGATTAAGTCATCTTTATGAAGATTATATTCTTCAGGTGTGAAAATTAAGTACTTTCCTCAGAAAGGTCAGGAATGTCTGGTCTTCAAAATAACTTATGACGTAAAGGAAATTTAATTTGTGCATAATTTATAATGTTTAATTAATTAAAAATGATTTATGGTAATTATAATTATATTCAAATCCAAATTAATTTCAAATTTCCTACAAAAATAAAAAATAAATAAATACATATCATCGAAATCGCAACATTTTCAGCATACATACCTCTTCTTTTTTCTTATGTGCGTCTTTCAGAATCGAGCCCAAATATAAAGCCAAATGCAATTTATGAACGTATTTTAGTTTATTATTTTGAATGAGCCATTGTAAACGACCAATGGAAATCATAAATTCCCTCCTCGATAATAAACTTTAATTTACTTTTTCCCATATTAAATTGCATTTCGTGTCCTCGGTTTGGGAATGTATTAACTGAATTTACTATAATTTTGAGAAACAAAGCTTCAAAGTTACCATTTACTATGGTATGAATATTTTACTTATAATCAAACATAAAACCAGCTAACTTACATTTGGATTCGTTGTAGGTTGATTGTACCACATATTAACATCATTCTGAATATTGATTTATTATATTTTGTAGTTAGAATCTTCTTAAACCAATTGCTTTCAAAGTACTATGTCACACTGCTAGTTTCTTTACTTTTTAAACTGATTTGGGCACTGAAACTCATTTGGGACATAAGTAACTTCATTGTAAGTGAAAACTCAATTTACTTAATTTTTTTAGGTAGAACCTTTTCAACCCAAGAACACGATTTGTTCACTGGCCGATACAGGGCTGCCTAGAAGCACAAGTTGCACAAGCACAAGCACAAATTCAGGGCACAAGTTGCGCTATCTAAAGTTTTTAGGGGGTCATATTTTTACAGAGTTTCTATTTATGAAGGGGCATTCACCAGGAGTTATTTCGAGATGAAATGTTTCTAACCAGCGGACACGGAGAAAACATGGTACAGACCGCAGAGAATGTAATTGTACATGTTTTACGATTTTACAAATTCTATTTTTTCTTGTACTGTTCTTAAGAAGAGGTCAGCAATCAAATGTCATTGAAGGAGAGGTGGTTCATGGATGGTGGTCGCGGAACGATTTGCAAGGCGAGTTATTCCCACGGGCCAACTAGTATATTCTAACCAGATTCCTAGTAACTAGGTTACATTCAAGCCAATATTGACATCATTATAGATATGATGTTAAATGAACTGTTTTAAAAGTATTGGGTTGTCCCAGGATGAAACAATGCAGGATTTTGCTTTAAAAAGAAAGATTTAAAACTACTTTATTTTATCAAAATAGTCTCCACTAATATCAATACATTTCTGCCAACGTTTTGGCAACTTTTCCCTTCTCTCGAAATAGAATTTCCAATCTTTAGAATTGAAAAGCTCCAAAAACCCTTTGTCCATTAATTTTTTTTTTCATGTGTGTAGTGGATCAGGTGTCTAAAAAAAATTGTAATCCGTGGACGAATGATCCGAAGAGTAGGACGGGTGTGGCAGAGTTTCATATCCAAGCTTCAACAGTTTTTGTGACGTCATACATGAGACATGTGGCTGGGCGTTCTCAAGCGACAAAATGGACCCCTTCCGACTGAAAAAAGATGATTTTATTATTGGTGGCTTATGTAGGCTTTAAGAAGTTGTAGTGCACCAAACCAAATGAAGTCTACAAAACTTTTTTCGATGATTTGGGGGCTTCGGGAAATGTTCTGCAGCTTCTCCTTTGTTGAGCTACTGTGCAGATTATTTACTGTTATCGTATTCACTTTCCATCGCAAGTAACAATTCTGAAAAGTAAAGGATCGTTTTTGTTTCGGCAAAAAAATGCTTCATACACAAGCTTCATAACTTCCAAGCTTTTATACATTTGACGGTCGATTTGCTAGGGTTAAGTTTCCTTGCAAGTTCTCCAGCAGTAGTTTTGGGGTTTTCTTCCAACATCGACATCAAGAGAGGAAGCCCTTCTACGATCTTTTGTATCTCCAAGGCTGAAGTCTCCTTCCCGAAATTTTTTGAACAGTGCACTCATTAATGCTGCTTTATTGATGTTTCTGGCCGTCTGGGCCCTACTCCGATCTAGTTTAAACTCGTAAAACAAAATTATACAGAAATCATGTATTGACAACTAAGTTAAGACTGAACTATTTCTAAGCAGCGAAATACTACAGAGGTAAACAAACATAATCGTTTAAAAGAGGATTAATAGGTGTTAACATTCATACAAGTGAATAATCCAGTAAATGTAAAGAGTTAAATAGAGGGGTAGTTTAAAGACACCTCAAATTCCTCCATTATATTCCGGAAACCCAATAAAAACCCTAATTTTGGACTAATAGGATTTGCTGTGTACATATCGTACAATTATTTCTTAATTATAGATTTAATATGGTAGTAAACAAATGTTTTAGGGTAGCATCAGATAAGAAATAGTTTCTTTCGGTTGCGTTGAACTTAAGTAATGAACACAAGATTTTCGATATGGCGTGATATAACTATTTGATATTACGTTCTACCATTGGAACAGTTGGCTCCAGAACATCAAGAGTGGTTGAGCTTTAGTCCGAGTATTGTGTAAGGGGTACCGGTCGTGGACAACAGGCCATATATGGAGCTGGCCAGCGGTGCAGCCCATGCATCATTGGTCCCGGGGCACGATAACTCACCTGGATCCACGCTCCATGTCACCTTAATTGGGTTCCCTGATAATTAGTGATGGTCAGTGAACTGGATTCCCTGTCACTGGGCTACGCTCTTTTATTTATAAGCAGGGAGAATTTTTAATCATTGGTTAGGTTACACATGTTAATTTTTAAAATGTATTTTATTGCATAAAAAATCTTCTATCATTTTGTTTTAAAGATATGCTATAAAGATATAAAAAGTTGAAGTAATTTAAAAAATCTTTGAAGATAAGGATTGAATTCGTCGTTATACAATCTGACAAAACAAATAAATTCGTTATCTTAAAAACTAGAGCGGATTATGACAATCAAATAGAAAGTTTATTAAATCACAAATATATACTAACAACAGACTAATCAGAAATGAACCTTCACAGACATAGCAGACAAAATTAATAAGTTCCCCCCAAAAATTACAGAAACGAGGAAACATAACTAAATTTACCAAAAAGAAACTATGTGACATTACCATACATATGATTCACGGCGTATTGAAAATACATAAACGAATCAAGAACGCAGTTAGTCGCATGATACAGAGATAAGGATCAATTTGCATAGAGAGATCGAGTAAGAGATCGAAGTAAAAACATTAGTAGTACATTATCACTTTAGATCAGAGGTCCCCAACCCACCGGGTTGCGGGCACATGTGTCCCGTGTGACCTCACGTGCATTATCATATTCTAATCATTATCTGCAAACTATAATATGACCAATATATTAATATGACAATATGCAAATATGACCAATAAAATTCAATGAAAAGATCACATCATTTTTAGCATTTATAGGGATATCTTATAAGGATTTTTTAAAAAAAATATTTATGAATTATTAATTAATTATTTTTGTATGCAACATTAGAAGCAATATTTTTTTTATTGTAAATGTTATACTTGATTATTACAATGATATTTTCATTATAATATTGAACTATCGAAATTCCAGAAAAAAAAAAAAAAAAGAAAAAAAACAATTGGTGACACCTTATTAACATATAAACGTGTCCTACACTTATAAGAAAAAACTAAAACAATAAAAGCTTTGCAATGGTTTATTGCAGTTATTTTTGCTGAAATCACAGGGATGACAGTAAGATGGGATGACAGAATATCAAATAACATATTTTTTTTTTTTTTAACCAGTCGTAAACCAACGACTTCTTGTCCTACAGTTTCCTTTAACAATACTCCACTTATCCCTGTTGAGCAAATCCGATACCTAGGACTCCACCTGGACAAACGACTAACTTGGAATCCTCATACTAGACTGAAACGACAAGAAACCGCTCGACGTTTCCGATTACTTCAGCACTTACTAGACAAACGCTCTAAACTTCCCATTAATTACAAAAGACTTATATACTTGACTATAATAAGACGTATTTGGACTTACGGAGTTGAGCTATGGGGCTCCACTAAACCATCGAATTCCTCTCGCATCCAATCCTTACAATCCAAAATCCTTCGTAAAATCCTCAATGCTCCTTACTTTGTCACTAATAAAATTATCCATAAAGATCTTAATGTTCCTTATGTTTCAGATCTGGCCCAATCCAGATACCTATCCTTCCATAATAAACTTCAGAATCATCCCAACCCTCTCGTTTCTAACCTTGCTTCCTCTTCAATTCCTGATAACCCTCCGAGGCGCCTGAAAAGAAGATGGCCCCGTGATCTCCTAATGTAGTCATATCATTAGAGTGCTACCATTGGGTAGTTACTCAGCAAGTGTATTCATGTCATTATATCAATTATGTCCAAATTTACTTGATGTATTTATGTAATACAGTTGTAAATGTCATAAAGAAATAAAAAAAAATAAAAAATAAAAAAATTTTTAACCAACTTCAACAAAATAATATTTTTACATTATACTATCAATTATTTTGTAAATATTTAATTTAAGTTAATATTTAACAGTATGACTGCATTTTTATTCTATATTACCGATTATTTTGTAAATTTTTAATTTACGTTTCGGAGACACTGATATGTTTATTTATGTTTTGAATTTATAACTTGTTCTAAAGGGTCTCTAGTCCCAGAATAATAAAATTATTTTTATTCATTCAAAATAAAATGGAACTAAAGCTTATTACATACCGAAGTTTTCCTAAAAGTGAAGTAGTATGGTTGACAAGGGATAAAAAAAAATTGCAATGACCCATTATTTTATCGTAGACTTTAGCCCCTCAGAATGGTTTTAACAAACATAATCTTTAGCAGTTCCCTCGCCTGATTGTAAATAGTGTATATAGGTATGAATGTGTTTTTTTTTTAGTTTAGTTTATTATGTGGTTCCTTAGTTTTAATTTTCTTATTTTTTAGTTATTTTATTTTAGTTATTGTATATACTTTTTGACTATTATTTATTGTTATTTTGCTTCTATTTATTTTATATTTTTGTACATATAGTGTGAATGTTATTCTACCTCACTATAACCAGTGTCCATGTGACAGATTGTTGTAATACTCAATAAATAAATAAATAAATAAAAAGTAGTATTTAAAGGAAATTTTATACATTTTTTTTGTGAAGCTTATGATGAATCACGCGGTAAAAAGTGAGTGTATAAAATTGATTATAAAAATATTTTGAATTATAAAGTTGTTGAAACGGGACGGATTTGGCTATAATTTTATGAAATCTAAATCACAAAATATTTTAAAAATTAGAACCATAAACATTATCGTGACGTTAACGATTCAGACGGAATGTATTTAAATTAAAGAAGTAGGACACAGCCGGGCTAGGCTTAAACCGAGTCGCCCACGGAATATTTCATTACACGCATTGCTATCTAGATCACACTGTGTTCACTGCAATAGGAACCATATAATTATTACCTATGGACATGAAATGATCTTAATTATTCCAAATCATTACATGAAAGAAATGTTAATTAATATATATAGTACATTATTATGACATGAAATGACTACGAAAAAATCAGCACTAGTAGATATTAAATAAATTCAATTTCAGACAATAGGCCTTAAAGGAGGGCCTATTGGTCCTCTTTAAATGATGAATCGCTTTTGAAACGAAATATAAAATATATAGATTTGTTTTAATTTGTCAATAATGAAAACAATTTAATATATGATTTAATAAAAAATATCAGGAGCGGTATAATTAGTGAAACAATTTTGTAGCAATAGAAATATAAAAAAAAGAAGTTAAATTATAATTAAGCAGAATTCCATCACCAAGCAGAACAAAACGACCTTTTGTATTTTATTATTTTTGTCTTAGCAAGAGATCTCATCGTTGTATTAATTGACCAATAGGTAAGGGTTGTGAACCCGAACTTTTCGATTTTTATTATTTTAATTTGTATAATTACGGTACCCTACCAACTCTCATCCACACCGTTCCATTTCTTGTGTAGTTAAACCTAATCTAAGTTATCTAATAATTTACAACTTTATTTATAACTAACCTCAGCTCTGCAAACACCAATCTGAAACAAAATACAAAAATAAAGTTAACATAATTTATATAAATAATCGAAAATAATAAAAAATTATCAGGATAATAATTTTGTAATTTATGATTGCAAAATCTCATTAATCAAGACCCAAAACATGTTCCAACACTAATCGTATGGGCCAGGTCGCCTTGTGGTTCTTTTGTATTTGGTTGGCAAATAAGTCCTTTCGGTTTTTCAGGGTGAAATAAAACTTTTATTTGTTTATTTAGAAATATTACATTCTGTCACATCAAGGACATTTATAATAGTGTTCAGAGAAAGCACACTCACACTCTATTTACAATAAAAAAAAATAAAATAAAATAATACAGAAACTTAAGAATAATAAATACAATGAATAAAATAAAAATAAATACAATAAAATAAAATAAATGTATATAAACAAAAGAACTAACCTAATCATACACACTCGGGCTTGAGTGGAGGATCTGGCCATTGCCAAAACTCCAATAGATGCTTATTTACAAAAGGTCTCTGGGCCACTGCCGCTTCAACCTTCGAGGAGGATTGTAAGGATGGGTGGTGCTGGATAGAGATTGTGCAAGGGGATTTGGATGATAGGTAAGGTTCTGGTGAAATTTGGAGAATTTTTCTGGAATAAGGTCTAGGACAAATGGGATATTAAGGTCATGGTGTAGGATTTTGTTATTTACATAGAACGGAGCATTAACTATTGTTCGAAGGACTTTAGATTGAAAGGATTGAATACGTTTGATGTTAGAAGCTTTTGCTGTACCCCACAGTTCAAGTCCGTATGTCCATATAGGTTTCAGTATTGTCTTGTAGATAAGTAATTTGTTTTCAATAGAAAGTTTGGATTTTCTGTTTAGTAGTCTGTATAGCTGGCCGTATCGTCGGTTGAGTTCTTGTCTTTTGAGTCTAGTATGTGGGTTCCACGTCAGTCTTCGGTCTAAATGAAAGCCAAGATACCGGACTGTGTCTGAGTAAGGAAGCTGGATGGAATTAAAGTGTACTGGTGGACAGGAACTGCGTCGGAGTGTAAAGGTAATGTGTTGGCATTTAGATTCATTAACTTTAATGCGCCAGTTATTACACCAGTGCTCAATCAAGGTGAGGTGGTTTTGGAGATTTAAGGATGCTATGTTGGGATCTGAGTCGGATGATAGAATAGCGGTGTCATCAGGAAAAGTTGCCAGGAAGGTATCGGGATGGACAGGGATATCGGCGGTAAAGAGGATGTAAAGGACGGGACCCAATACGCTACCTTGAGGAACACCTGCCTCAATTGGATAGCAATGCGAAAATTCAGTACCGCAACGAACTCGGAAGGTACGATCTGAGAGGTAGGAACGGAGAACAAGGTACAAGGACTGAGGAAGATAGTTTTTCAGCTTGGAAAGAAGCCCGGCGTGCCATACCCGGTCGAAAGCTTGAGCTATGTCCAGAAATGCACCCGAGCAATATTGCTTGCTTTCCAATGCTGCGGAAATATGATCAACCACTCGGAGTCCTTGTTGGACTGTAGAGTGTTGTGAACGAAATCCGAACTGATGGGAAGGAAGAGTTTGGGATTCTATAAAGGGTAGGATACGTTTTAGGAGGATCTTTTCAAAGATTTTTGAGAGAATAGGAAGAAGGCTAATTGGTCTGTAGGACGTTGAGGTGTTGGGAGGTTTGCCTGGTTTCGGAAACAGGATAATAGTGGAATGTTTCCACAAAAGAGGAAAGTGGGTGGTTCGTAGGATGCTATTGTATATGTATGTAAGGAATATGACAGCTTTAGGAGGGAGTTGTCTAAGGATCTGAGAGGTAAGCAGATCGTATCCAGGTGATTTACGGGTAGGTAGTTTTTGTAAAAGGAATTTGACCTCAGAAGGATTAACTGCTTTAGGCGGTAAGGAGAGTGGGATGGGTGAATTAAGGAATTCCTCTACTGCTGACGTGTGGGTGGGATTGGATTCTGGATGAGAGGTGAATGTAAGGGAAAGGTTTTTGGCGAATTCTTCGGCTCTATCTTCGTCAGATGCTGCCCAAGAGCCATCACCTCGACGGAGAGGATGTGATATGTGATGGGGTTTTAGGATATGTTTGGTGGTCTTCCATAGGGAATTGTCATGAGAAGAGAGGGAAGTGAGGTAGGAGTTGAAGGATTGGGATCTGAAGGTGGCCAATTCTATCTTTAGTTTTTTGCAAAAATAATTATAGGATTGGCGATCGGTGGGGTGTCTAGTACGTTGCCATAATAATCTGGCACGGCGTTTGGTATGGATTAGGTCTATGAGGTGTTGAGGTAACTTATTTTTCTTAGGAGTTCTTGAGGAGTGGTTTGGAAAGGAAGCAGTCCAGATTGCTTGTTGGATAGTGGTGGTAAAAAAGTGTACGGTATTGTCAAGGTCATCTGGGGTTTTCAGGGAAATAAAACTGAATGTATTATAGACATTCATTTAGTTCTGCAGAGACCAGAATCAGGGATAGTCACAAAGAGCTAGGTCTGGTGAATAGGGAGGGTTGGGTAAAAAGTCCCATCCAAGGCTCAATAATTTATTGCGAGTGACCACTGAGATGTGGGGTCTTAGTTGTCTTAGTGGAACACAACACCTTTCCGATCATTCATAATTCTTTACGATGTTCTCCAAATTCGATGTTACTATATCCGTTGGAAAGCTGAATCGTTGCTCTTCAAAGCTGTGTGAATGATTTATTGATTTAATGCCTACATAAGGAATAAATATAAATAAAAACTCCTAATAGGTTTTTTTTTTTCTATCTTCATTTGTAGTTTGTTTAAAAAGGGCCTGTTGATATCATTTTGTGTAATTTATGTGACCCTAACTTTCTTGTAAATAGCTAAAGTCATATTGATGTTATAACATTTGTTGTGATTTTCAAAAAGTAAAAAAATCATGTGAGGGACCAAAATACTAGGCCTCGAAACATTTCCAAGCTTGAGCCAATGGTTTTCTACGCTTGTGTGCGATATATTTAGGGCCATGGCAATGTCTCGCACTGATTTTGATCAACAATAGCCTTAACATTGCTGATTTCTATTTCATTTGGGCAACCAAGCCGTTGAGTATCATTGATGTCAAAATTTGGCAAACCAATTTTGACAGGTGCGTTCGGTTTAGGCATCATCCATGAACAAAGCTTTTTTTTTATGAACTTCCGCAGCACGCTTACCAATATGGCGATAATGAATGATATTTTCTTACGAATTCATAATGCAATATCAAACACAATACTAAGCTAGTTTCAACAAGTCGTTGACACATTACAAACAAGATAAACAATCCACCTTATGGATTAATTCATCTGAGAAGAAAGTGTATCACAGTGACATAAAAATAAACAGAAAAACCGAAACGACTTATTTTCCAACCCAATATTTGCACAGAGACCGAAGCCTGTCAATGGAGAAATAAGAAAGAGAAAATACAAATAAAGAATACATTCTGAATAGGTGAAGACTAGCTTAATCGTACAGAATATCTAAAAATAACATTTCAATACTATATTAGAAAATTTTTAAATTAAAAGATATTATTATAACGAATCTGAAGGACTAAACATACTTCGTAAGAAACATAGGACTCATTTGGGACCTCCAGTCATGGGTGTTAGTCCACGCTAGTTATTATCATCCGTCTAAAACCTGAGATGGGCAAATGCTCCTCTGATTATTGAGTAGCCATGTATTTTAATCAAATACTGATTTTTTTTTAGTACCAAATAATTTAATTATTACTTCATTTGATGTCATACGATTAACTGAAGTAGTGATTTAATTCCTTATAGTGATTTCATTACAGTGAAATACTCGGTACTCAGTACTCAAGAGTAGCATTTCCCCATCTATGTCTAAAACGTCGTGAATGGCTTCTTATCATAACCAATAACTTTATTATTTACGAAAAATTTCGGAAATGCGGAATTTTTAATCTGGAGGTCCTCAGCTATTCAATGAAGAGCTAACTAAATAGTCGTGAGCAACAATTTGCTTTCCACTCGAATCGTTGTATAATTTAATCATGAAATCGAGAACAAACATATTGAGCCGCTTGACGTTACCTCCAACAACAGCATGTTAAAATAACGAGGTTATGCGGGCTAAACGGCCCAATATCTTTGTAGACCATCTTTTTTTCCCGACTTTTTCATCAAATTATCTTACGATTCAACTGGAAAGCAAATAAGTATTAATGAGTTTTAGTACCTCATTGAATTAATCAATCTAACGAGAACACTGAAAAAATTCTGAGAATTTGAAATAAAAAAAGTAGTAGTAGATTACGATAAGACGAGGCCATTCACGAAGTTTAGGATGTATCTCAATAATTTAATAAAAAATAGTCTGTACTGCGGACCATTATATATGGTGCAAAAGATCGAAATGATTCGCGGTAAACAATAGTTTCCCATACTTCCATTTAATAGCTGTCCTAAAAAAGCAATACCATACAACAATTCCGTTTAAGTAAAAAAATAAAATAAATAATAAGATTCCACTCACATTATTTTCCAAATGGGAAACAGAAAGAAGGCATGCAAGTCAGTTTTTCAAAGCTCATATGTAAGGGAAGAAGCATTTGAATACAATTTGAAAGGTCTCTTCACATCTGATGAGATCTCGAGTGAGTTTATTTCTTTTCCTTTATACTTTACTTAGTATTCAAAGAATTTATGTTATAAGAGAAAGAAAAATAAGACGAAGAGCGTTTCAAACCAAGGAATCGCAGACAGACAGAGACAAGAACCCTTCCCCTTCATTGATTAGGCTAAGTAAATAAAGGGCTAATTTACATTTAGAAACTTGAAAGCCGTGTAAGGAACAGTTGTGATACAGCTCCAACCCACTCTGGCCAGCAAGCCATAACAGGTTTTTATGTGGAACATTTTTCAACTCTAACGATTCGACATTTTTAGAATCTTGATTACAAAAAAAGCACTGTTGAACCGGATGAATAAATTTGTGGAATGCATTCTGCTTCATAAATTATTTATGTTTTTTAACTAGGTAAAGATTCATAATAAATCCATCCAGCTAAAATTCGGCAGAGCGTATGAATGAATTAAAATTATTGTTGATACTAAAAAAAAAAACATACCACACGATTTATAGAAACTTTGCAACAGCAAATTGATCTACTTTTTTTTTATTAGGAGTAGTGTTTTCCAAAATCGGTCTTGGTCTAGCACAAGACCAAGACCTAGGCCGCCTAACTATTGCAAGAAAAAGACCAGGACAAGTAAAAAAAAATAGATTTTTTGAATAAAAATTAAGGCAAATAGTTACTTAGTAATCTTAGTTAGTTAGTATATGTTAATAATTGGTATAACCAAAATACTTTTGCATTTAAAACCTCTAATTTTTTATTCTGTCTTAGTTAGGTTTCTCCTATCTAAAAAATTACAATAATATCTCTATAGTAATAAGCTAATAAGTAACTGCAATACTGTTTCGAGACTTGCGCAAGACCAAGACCATGACCAAGACTGAGTTTGCAAGAGCAAGACTCTTCTCGGTCTCGCATTTGGGCAACACTAAAAAGGAATTGGTCGGGGGGTGCAGTCAAATAAATACTGAATTTTAAAAAAAAAATTATTTTAAATTATTAATAACTTTTTACTTTTATTTATTTATTATTGCATAGAAAACTGAATAACCTGCACGAAAAATTTCGCACAAGATTCTTCTTCCCATAATACATATGAATGGTAATCGATATTAATAAATACAATGTTCATGCTAAAAAAAATATACCACATAATCTATTTAAACACATAATTAATGAATTTTTTAGCTGTTTTACTAGAAAATATTCTATTATTTTCATAGTCCGCTAATGAGAAGCAATTAATAAATTCGTAAGCAAATATTATAGATGTAAAGTAGCAGTTTCTTTCCAAAATACGTTAATCAGAACTGTTTCAAAAAGACTTCGGCACATGACTTATGATTTACTACCATGTTTGTGGAGGAAAGGAATTTCTGGATCACGTCCAACAAGAACCAGTATTTTTTTTTTCTAGAACTCTGTAACAAACCCAGAAAATAAAATATTCATTGTTACCACCTTGGTTATGAAATTATTTAAATTTAAAAGACTAAACGAATTTTAAATTTAAAAAATGAAATATCGCTAAGTTCATTTTTGAAAAATGGGAGACAGAATATATCATTGTTGACAGAAATAAACATTTTTTTAATCGCCTACTTATTTTTATTTGAAGTCTTGTATAGCTTCTTCTGCCACTGTTTATTATGTATTTCATGTATCATACAAATAAACAATATAAGTGATGAAATTGATTTTTTTTCTTTGATACATTTGAAACTTTTTATTGATGAGATTTTTTTGCCTGATTACGGTCAAGACAAAAATATATGTTTAGGTTAACTGTTGAAGGAACTGTAACATAATTCTTAAGTGTACTGCATGACCGATTTTTAAGTTTGATAGGTCAAATAGTCAAAAATAAATCTCGTGAATGTTTTAAAACAACGCGGTCACAAAATACTGACAAATTATTGTAAAACATGTGTTTAATCTGTCCGTTAAAAGTATTTAATTAAGCGGAAGACTGGACCGGTTTCAAAGTTTGACTCAGCGAGATCTGATTGTATTGTAATAATTTGAGCTAAAAGTACTGTAAAAAAAACAAAAACAACATATATATATGTATATATCGATAATACGAATATTTGATAAAGTAATGGTACTGAATAACATAAAAGGTTTAAAAATGGGTATAAAAGAGGAAGTTCGGAAAAAAAGTGAAAAATGTTAAGGTTCTTGCAGTGGAGAAAAAGAGGCAAGAAATCAAAGAAATGGACAGAGGAAAAGAAACAGGAAGATAGGAGAAAACATGAGAAGAATATGAAAAAAAAAAAAAAGAAATCTATATATATATATATATATATATATATATATATATATATATATAGAGAGAGAGAGAGAGAGAGAGAGAGAGAGAGAGAGAGAGAGTGAGAGAGAGATGGTTTTGTTAATTCTAGTTCTTAAGTTCCGGGACAGGAGGCGCGATCTAAGCAGTTTTGTTACAGAAAAATAGCAATAATAATTAGTTTTCATATTAAACTGTAATATAAGTATGTAAATAATAAAAAATTTGAGGATAATAATACATAAAATAATCCTTTTTGGGATCAATAAAACAATTACTAATACAGAGGCATCCTATTCAATTTGACTTTGCCGGTTGGGCGGGACCGTTCCGTGGCTACTAACAGATTGGGCTAAATCGAATGGAACACTCAATCGGATTTGATTTCTGGATCGATTCTTATTACGCTACCTCTCCATTAACTCTCACATTAGAGGCCTTGTCTCCATTTCATACGACGTGATAGCCGTACTTACTGAAAATATTAAAGTGTATACTTACTGTACAGCGGAAGAAAAAAAAATCCGTTATAACCAGAATATATTTTCTAATACAAACATTATATCAAATGGTGGCAAAATACTTAAATGACTTATAAAGAAACTTAAATAGGCTAAGAAATAAATTCATACTTTAGATACATAATAATAAAACAAAAACCTATACCACTACAGAGTCTTCGGTTCATTCGGATAAAAAAAAGGCCGCCAACATTTTTAAGATGATTTCATCTAGTTCATGCTCAATCACCAAGTTTTTTTTCTTCTTTATTAATTATTCAATCAGGAGAAATTAATCAATTAATTTATTTACATACAGAGAGTATGGTCCCGAGGGTCCCTCAAACCAGCGTCCACCCGCAGCTGTTCAAAAAAAAGTAAACAATAACAACCTGCTATAGCCTGGAACTTAATACCTTAGGACATGAAATCTAGAGGAACAGTTCCTTTATCACTCAGCTACTCCGATCTCTAATATATAAATACATTACAACAGTCCAATAATGTAAAAATAATAGGTGCTAGAGGAAATAAAACTTTTAAATAAAATAAATAAAAACGAAACGAATAAATTAAAAACTACCGAAGCATATGTTATAAGCGACTTGATAGTTCTTGAAAATTTAGAAACTTATAAATAAAAAAAAGAAAAATACCCCTTACATGAAATAAATTTAAAAAGAAAAAACGAACATTACTTAATTCTTTAACAATGGAACTAAAATAATTAAATTGATGATTCCAAAATTTAAATAACACATATCTTTCAAGTTTTCTATAGCCTTCGAAGTTTAATTTAGTGAATGATTCACTACCCTAAGTTAATATCTTGGAGAACACTGTTTGAAGAATAAAATGAAAAGCTAGATGAAATCAACCCATCTCTCCCCTTCCCCTTTATCGCTAGTTAAATCATAATTTAGATGCTCTTTAATATAAAAATTTGCACACTTGAATTTCAAAATAAGAAAGAAATTACTATACTTATTTATTTATTTTTTTTAATATTTTTCTTTTAAAGTTTTATGGATAAGATGAAAAATATTGATCTCATATTTTATAATTATGTCTTAATCAAATATTTCGGATATCTCATAATTATCTTCAAACCCATCATGTTTAGTGTCTAGCACAATCTCACCTTATTATCATTATTATTTTCTTTGATTTTAAATAAAATGAAGAATGTATTGTAAGTCTCTACTCCATTTCAGTCTAAAAAGTAAGTATCAGTCGCGATGATCAAACGTCATTTGAATAAATTATATTGAAATATAAACAATCACAAAATAAGTTTAGTACCTAGTTTCATTCTCACCTTTATTTATTTATTTTGATTTCCCCACCTCCTTATCTCCAAAGAATATATTTCTTTATGAGATGGGGTCCCTTGTACTGCATGGGTCCTATGCATTTTAAGGGAGTTTTGAGGTTTTCAAAATTGTTAGGTGCTGAGTCGTTCTGCATTTTGTCCAAGAATTAATTGATATTTAATTATTTAGTCTAGGGATGGGACACTAGTTGTCTAGTGCCAGTCCAGGCATCAGTCTAGTCAAGTCTGGCGCTTTTTGAAAGAGTTTTCTACCTTCGTGGCCGTTCCGTTGGAGTTACTGTCTGACTGCGTGTTATAAAGTTTGTCACAGGCAGTATTTAAAATAAACTAAATATATTTTGGACTTCTCAATGATATTATTTTCTACGAGAACTGCCACATTAGATAACTATTATTCACCCTAATGCATTCGACGTATAAACGAAATCAGTTTAACGTTTTTATTCTTGTATATAACATACTTATATACAGTCTGGGAACCTGAGACCTCTAGGCCATATGAAGTCAACGTGACGAAGCTTCGGCCTCCACACATTATTCAGAGATAATTATTAATTTCCTAAATTAATTGATATTTGATTATTTAGGTTTAAAAAAAATTAAAACTAATAGAACTAAATTGTATATATGTATAAGGGTATTATTTAGTGATAAAAAAAAAAGCAACAGTAAAATGTAAAGAATCCATAAGCACACACAGTTGATGAAGCTTCATACTTTGCCACGGCAGTCGAAGTAACAATGTACTTAAGCATAGGCGCAGGCTTTCAATTTTTGATTGGGTCCTCCCCCCTCTGGAAAATGGACCAAACAAAGAAAAAAAAGGCGAGAGTTTTTACCATGTGTAAAAATTCAATGTAATTATTGTGAAACGAACTAATGAAATATTGAATATTTAACATTAATTTGACAATAATTATTTTATTCGATCTTTCATACATTTTTGAGGTTTATTCCAATTATAATTTATATCTTCTTAATTTACTGAACATTATTTGTCTCTATTGACCAGAAACTACAAAATATCCAGTTTATTCAATAGTGACAGTCAATGAATAACGAATTTTAATTTAGTAGCAAGTAGTATTTTATTTTTTATATTAAGATAGAAACAAGAACACATCAAAAACCGTATTAAATATACTAGCTTAAAACTAATAGTAAGGAAAAATCAAAAAGCTGAATTAGAGCCTTTGGAACCTGGAAACAGTAAGCTATTGGCCAAGGAGGCGATCGGTTCTGCTATTGGTGACTATCCAAGCGAAATCGTAATTAATGGCTGAATGGCCACTGCACCACCAGCTGGCAAACTGCTGCATAATCCAACTGGGCCAATTATAGACTATCGTTAATGATTAGTAATTAATATCACTACAATAATTGGTCTGGGGACATCATAATGATAATTCCAATTCATAAAAAAAAATATTTTATTAAAAAAATACATTCCCAGAAAAGAAGGATTGCATTATATAAAAAAAATTATATGTCATATATAATGGATTTTTACAACATAACAATTAAAATAAAATTTAACGTATTATAAATAAAGTGTTGGTGGACAGAACATGACAAAACGTTAAAATCCATAATCATTGTTGACGATATTAAGATAAATATTTTTCCTCAAATTGAAATCACGGTATCACCATTCCGCAGTGAGAGAGACCATTCCGTGTGCGGGATTGGTGGACACAGGAAGTAGTCCACATGATAAAGGAAAAGAAGCTTGCCTATAGAAAGTATCTTTCTTCCTCCAGACAAGATGATTGGGCGGCATGTAGAACCCTGAATCGGAAAGTAAAAGAGCTGGTGACGAAAGCCAAAAATGATGCATGTGAAACATGTTGCCAGCGAATAAACAGTACCCTAGGTTTTGATCGAATCCGTGAGAGTCCTGAGAAAGATGCGAGTGTAAAGAAAGGGAAACACCTTATCTCCTACTAAGGAAAATGAGTGGGAAAACCACTATAAAACCCTCATTAGTGAGGATTCACATTAAAATTGTTCTAAAAGGAGAGGATATCCCAAATGACCTGAGGGCTGGTTACATATTGTCAATATACACGAAGGGTGATCGAAAACTATGCAGGAACTATCCAGATATCTGCGTCCAAAGTTCCATGACAAGGATAATTGGAAAGCTGCTCAGGGATGAGTTGGAGCAGGCATACACTACTTCGCGGGAGCAAGCAGGTTTTACAGCTGGTCGATCATCTACGGACAACACATTTGTTCTTCGCCAACTCAAAGAGAAGTACCAAGAAAGGAAGCAGGAACTCCAATTGGCTTTTATAGACCTCGAGCAGGCTTATAATAATGTTCCAAGAGAGATGCTGTAGGTGGCACTTGAAAAGCAGGTATTAGTGGTTCGTTGATAAGGGCTTTGAGGCACTTACATGGCAACGACACGTACCAGATAAGATCCGGAAACCATCTTTCTGAACCCCTAAACAAGAGGTTGAAGCAAGGATGCAGCATGTCACCAAATCTCTTGTATGTAGCCTACAAAAAAGTTAATATTTTCAAGTACGTGGTCTCTTATCTCGACGCTACAGGGCCGTCTGAACATGATGTCAGGAGGAAGGCGTAGCAAGCCCGTAAGGCTACTCGAATCCTGGATTCAGTTCTCTGGAAAACGCAGCTTACTCCCGAGAACAAGCGTAGAATATTTACAGGTTTAGTGGAAGCTATTCTTACATATGCATCAGAAACATGGACTATGAACTCACGTATGTACTCAAAGGTACAGGCAGTCGAGATGGATTTTAATAGAGAAGGTGTCTCCGTTCTACCAGACTGGATAAAATTAAGAATGAGGTACTTCGACAGAGAATGACTGAGGGTCCAACAGTTAATGAAAAGATCCGTTGATGAAAAGACACGTTGCCTAAGATGGTATGGGAATGGAAGAAAATGGAGGAGGAAAGTTGGCCTAGCCCTGGATTGGGTTCCACCAGGGAAGAGGACGTGTACGGCCAAGAAGCAGAAGGATGGAGAGGGTCCAGGAGGAAATGACGGGTCGAGGTCTGGAGGAAGATGGAGTAGGAAGCGCGTGGAGCTCTGCGCTGACTATGTGAGGCAACCCTTAGATGAAACGCCTATAAAGTAAAAAAATCACAGTAAGTAAATATAAAAATAATTCGCAATGCCTATAACAGTTACGTCCTACCTACTTTTTCTCGGCATAGGACGAATAAAGAATCCCAAACCGAAGTTACCTTACTGTATTAAATGCCATTAATAATAAACTTATTAGGAATATTGATCAGAAAAATTTGAAAATGTAACAGAGTGACAATATAAGAAAATTTAATGGAAGATATTGAAGATAAACAAACCTTCGACGAAACTGGAGCTTCAAAAAAATAAATTACAGACCCATGCGAAAACTTCGGTCAGTGAAAAATTGGAAATTTAATATGGAACTAAGTATTCATCTTATCTGAGAGTACTCGATTCACTAATCTCTCGTAAAAATCGGAATAAAATGATATCACACATGGATGGGTATTATTTTATTAATGTTGATTTCATTTCATTTTAGAGTTATTCGTACAGTTAGGTATGATTGTATTTTTAAGGTATGATTGTATTTTTATGTTTTTAATTTACTTATATTTAGGTTATTTTATATTTTTTGTTATTGTATATAGTTTTTATTTAGTTATTGTTTTACTTTGTTATTTTTATTTATTTTTTTTGGATATACAGTATGAATGTGTTCATTTATCAATATAATTATTGTCCCTGTGACAGAATATTATATGTCTAAATAAATAAAATAAAAAAAAATTCGTACAGTTAGAACTATATTTCAATCGTAAATAGGTTCCTTTAAAATCAAATGTTTTCAACTCAGGGCATTCTTAATTCAAATTGTCTGCATAATCAATCAACCTCAGTTTTCCTCCTTACTTCAGGTCTACGATAATTCTTCTCAATAGTAAAATGATCAGTATCTGATTCCTAAGATAATAAGATACCATTATTAAGTGATAAGAATTATACATTAAATAATAAGAACTTTTTTACTTTCCATATTTCTATTTTATCCAGAGATATTTTCAAAGGGAAACATGAAGTCTACTAGAAAATTCAAAAATATATCCTCATCGATTTATAAGGCTAAGGGAAACATATTCCAAGGGGCTTTGACAGTGAAGATCCGGCGGAATGACGGTGTTGCATTACCATATCAAAGACAGTGGCTGCACATCCTTTACATCGCCATGGGTAGGAGCACGCCTCCTCTATCTTTATATATATTCTCTGACAAGAATTACTGGTGCTGCCATTGCAGTTCGTCATCCCATATTACCTTCAAGGAGAAAACGGAGGAGGCTAAATCAATAATTTAACGCCAAACTTCTGGTTTCTCGATTCCATTGATTATTCAGTTCAATTTTGTTATTTTATATATATATTTTTTTTTTGCCAGCTTTCCACGTTTGGCTCCTGTACTTCAATTTTCAAATGTGTTTAATTCTAGATTATTTAATTATCTTCTTAAAACAAGAATAATTTCAAAGTATGTAATATACAATGGTTTGTTTTTTTGTTGTTACAAAGGCCAACTAAAGATCATTCTAATACCACTTGAGTCTTTTCTCTACTCCAAACTCCATACATCCTATTATTCTTATTCTGTTCCGAATAAGCCTTTATATTTTTAGGACCTATAAATTAATAAAAAGAAAATATTTAATCCGTTTTTATCCATTCCGACCATAAGTCCGAAAAATATCTTTCTTCTTTTCTTCATTGATGCCCTCTATCCTTATTGTATGATTCAGGATTATCGCTCATTCTGTACTCCGCCCTCACTCTATTTAATACATCAGAAATAACAATCAGCAACAACCCATCACTTTTTCTTGAATCTACCAGTATATCAGATTGTTTTCTTAATTCTCCTCTGAGTTTTCGAGAACGTGTTGTTTAATGTCAATTTAATCAAATTAAGCGTATTTCGACCTTGCTCGTGATATTTTAGAAGTTTTAATAAAACCAACCTATTAAAAGAAAATCTTGAAAATCCACGAATTAAAGAAATTATTTCAAACAATATCTTTTGTGGATGTTAACTCTCTTTTTTGGCTTCTCGTATATATTGAACAACATATCGGTAAAGCTTATAAACCTTTTTATTTTGTATTTTTTATCAATTTGACTACGATCCAGCGAACAACGGTGCAGATACAATATTGTTGTAACATCGCTAATATAGTTAAGATAAGGTTTTTTTTTACTCTTAATTTTAGTTCATATTCTTTTAAATAAAAAAAAAAAGACAAAATAGAAGCGTTTATAGCCAAGAAGAAGACATGTATTGGTTTATCACTGTAATAAATGATGTCTAATAATTAGTGTTGCCCGAAACACGAAACACTTGCACTTTGCAAAATCAAGACCTCTTAACTGTTGCAAGACCAAGACCAAGATTGGTTAAAAAAGTTGTTGTTGTTTTTAAATAAAAACGAAGGCAAAATAGTTACTAATACTTGAAAATTTAAAATTTTAGTTACTGTATGTAAAGAATTGGTATAACCTATATACTTTTGCATTTATCTCTTCTAATTTTTCATTCGAGCTGTTAGGTTTCTCCTAATATTAATAAGCTAATATATAACTGCAAGGTCTTTGCGAGACTCTTGCGCAAGACCAAGACGAGTCTTGGTTTCGCATTTGAGCAACACTACTAATAATGAACTATGGTATAGTACTCGACCAAAAAAATTCCTCCCTTCTACAATAAACTGCATTTACTTATTACCATTTTCTCACTGATTAACTTGTTATGAGAATTATTCAAATTGGCCAACTAATAAACTGGCCCAATATTAATTATTAAAATAAAACCTTTTTTATTATCCTTAGCTAAATACTATAACTATTAGTAGTTAGAATCAGAAGAGCTCGAGGATTATCCGAGTCCCTGTTTGCATGACTCGATGGATTTTAGGATTATTGCTCGACCAATTGAGCAGGGTATCGCTGGCTATGTAAGCTCCAAAGGAAATAAGGATACCGGGAATGTGATGCGCTAATTGCCTCTTACATAAATTTGTAGCGGTCGGACCGCGACAGATAGAGGACTGTGTTTGGTCAGTCGGTCAATGCAAATAAGCCACATTTCCCTCCAGGCAGTAACCACCGCTCGGCGGCCACAGCAAGCCTAACTGCTAACGCTCTACTTCCACCGGTTACATCGCTCACCGAAAGTTACAATCGATTAACAAAGAAACTGACAATAATAACATAACAAAACCTGGTTTAACTTCCAACGATCAGGATCAAATGTAATGAAATCTGAAAATATATTTGAAATTACTGATTGGAAATGGTGAAACATATGTTTTTTTAATGTAACAGGATGTGATACATCATATTGTCAGAACCATGTTAAAGAAACGAATTTGAGTTAACTGAATGTTACTGAAACTTAATGTTACTGCTAACTGAAACTTACTTTTATAATTATTCGTTACTACAAGTTACATATTGCTACTGTTAGTACAAAAGGTTGTATGTAAAAATTTAGTTGTTTTTCTTTTTTTACAGAAGATCATAACAACCTATTATTTCTTTATAATTTATTAGTATAATTTCATATTTTATTCCTCTCTGCTATCTTCCTATTTAGCAGACTACTTATAGCAGTTGCAGATAAAAAAAAATGTGACCTTTAGCGCAAAGAGAATTAACATTAAAATTGTTACATACGACCTTTTTCACTAACAGTAGCGACATCTAACAAAGCTATAAATTCGTAAAAATGACAATGATTTCGGTCTTCCGGTCGCCGTTCAGATTCGACATTTTACAAGATGTTATAACATCCATACATGGATGGAGTAGTACTAGCATTACCGAAATGCGAGACCAAGAAGAGTATTAATCTTGCGCAAGAGTCTCGCAACAGTCTTGCAGTTACCTACTAACCTAATACTGTAGAGGTATTACAGTCATTTTTCAGGTAGGAAAAAAGTAACTAAGCCCAAATGAAAAAGTGGAAGAGTTTTTTTTTTAAATTATTTTAATGGAATTTACAACTGTATTACATAGAGAATACAATAAGTAAATGAGAAATTGGTAACATGGCATGTACAACATAAAGAGAAACTACCCATTGGTAGAACTCAAATTAAAGTTCTATATTAGAAGATCCCGAGGCCATCTTCTTTTCAGACGCCTCGGAGGGTTATCAGGGATCGAGGAGGAAGAAAGGTTTGAAACGAGAGGATTCGGATGGTTCTGCAGTTTGTTATGGAAGGAAAGGTATCTAGGTTGGGCCAGATCGGAAACATATGGAACATTAAGGTCTTTATGGATAATTTTATTTGTGACAAAGTAAGGAGCGTTGAGGATTTTACGAAGGATTTTGGATTGTAAGGATTGGATACGAGAGGAATTCGATGGTTTAGTGGAGCCCCAAAGCTCAACTCCGTAAGTCCAAATAGGTCTTATTATTGTCATATATACGAGTCGTTTATAATTGATTGAAAGCTTAGATCGTTTGTCTAGTAAGTGCTACAGTAGTCGAAAACGTCAGGCGGTTTCTAGTCGTTTCAGTCTGGTATGGGGGTTCCAAGTGAGCCGAGAGTCGTTTGTCAAGGTGGAGTCCTAAGTAGCGGATTTGCTCAACAGGAATAAGTGGAATATTATTGAAGGATACTGTAGGACAAGAGGTCATAGGTTTACGACGGAGGGTAAAGGTGATTTGATGGGATTTGTTGGAATTTATTTTTATTCTTCAATTTTTACACCATTCTTCAAGGCCTGTGATATGTGATTGAAGAGTTTGAGATGCAATTAAAGGATCGTTATTAACTGATAGGATACACGTGTCATCGGCATAGGTGGTGATGACAGTGTTGGATTGGTTTGGGGATGTCAGCTGTATAAACTGTGTAAAGGATAGGACCTAGGATACTACCTTGAGGAACATCGGCAGACTGAGTAAAAAGAGATGAATAAGCATTGTTATGATTGACTTTGAAGTATCTGTCAGTAAGGTAGGAACGGATAATGAGGAAGTATGTAGGTGGTAGGAATTCACGGAGTTTGTAAAGTAGTCCCGGGTGCCAGACTCTATCAAACGCCTGTTCAACGTCGAGAAAGACTCCTGTGCAGTACATTCCGCGCTCCAATGCAGAGGAGACTACATCTACCACACGATGGCATTGCTGAATAGTGGAGTGGGATGTGCGGAATCCAAATTGGTGATCTGGGATAATGTCTATGATAAGGTTTAGAGTCTAGGATGGGATATAGCCGTTTTAAAATGAGTTTTTCCAGGATTTTGCCCATAATGGCTAAAAGGGAGATAGGTCGGTAAGAGGATGGGTTGGAAGAGTTAAATGCAAAATGTTTTTTTTTTACCAGTCTTTGTCTTGTACATATTTTGGGCGACACTCAGTACTACGAAAAACGTATGGATTAAGTTTTCTATAGAGGGTATAATCATAATTAACAATTACAATTATAGTAGTTATAATTACGTGATTACGATTACATTGATTTTGATTAGGTGATTACACGTAACCATCGTTATCAGGTTTTGTGTCAAATTTCGGCTAAATTTATAGTGGTATTGAATCAAGTATAAAATTGGCGCGGTCAGTCTGTTTTATTTTAAATTTTAATCACGAAATCATTGATTCCCATTTTCCTCACCGCTGGAGTTTTCACATATGTTACCTTAACATGGTGCGGACGATGACGTGTTTTTGATATTTTAACCAGGTATCCTAATTTATAAATATCTTTTTTCTAATTAGAAGTATGGTGTAAATGTGCTCTCTGTACTTTATCATAAGTGTCCTTAATTGAGACGGATTGTATTCTTCCTTAACAAACAAGTTTAAAAAAAATTAACAATAATATACTCTGCCAAACATAAGGCAAATAAGTAAGATAGCTATGTGTGTCACAATCATACAATATACACGACAGTATAAGTAGCCTCAACAGTCGAAACAGCACTGAGTAGTTCTACATACTTGAACTTAAAACTAAAAGAACATAGAATTATCTAAAATTAAATAAACAATAACATGATTATGATTATGATCAAACAATAACATACGAAAGAATAAATGTTCTTTTGTCTAAATATATTAGAACTGTTTTTAATTCAACAATACACATGTTGATACCACTGTACAAATATCACCCTTGTTCGCTGTGTAGATGGGGTCTTGGCCCAAGAATCTACTGGTCCTTTTCAATAAAAATGGGGACATTAATCATCTTTTAATAGCATCGATGCTATCGGTTGCATACAAAAATATAACTTAGGCAATAACAAAAAATTAATTTTTAAGAGAAAAATTATAAAGATAATTAAAATTAAAGCGAACTGTTGAAATAAACAACAAAATAACATATAATACACGTTCATACTTATTTAAATGTATCTATTCAGCTCATGGAGCTTCGATTCAGGCATTTTCCACTACGTATTGAGGAATACGTAAGACTCTAATAAGAGATCCTAGCGCTTCTCGTTGCCGTGCTCCCGCATGGAAAGACATTGGGTTCTAGAACCACAGAAGCTTAGGAATTGAGTGCAGAAGCTGGCATTTGACAGAATTCCAGTAAAAGTTTTATTAAATGTGTCGGGGTCACTGCAGTTTCAACTTTCGAAAAGGATATAGTGATGGTTGGAGGTGGATTGGGATTGCGCTAGGGCATTAGGATTACGAATAAGGTTCTGATGAAAGTTTGAGAATATGGATGGAAATGGTGTAAACGAAGCACTTTATACTGAAGTATTGCATACGTTTCATGTTTGAAAATTTAGCGGTTACAGTTCAAGTCCATACATACATCCATAGCTCTAGAAGGGTTTTAGTATGTTCTTCTTGATTAATAGTTTATTTTCAATTGAAAAATAAATTTTTCTCTTATGTAACACTTCAAAACTGGCCGAATCATCGGTATAGTTTTTGTCAATTAAGTCTGATATGTGGTTTCTATATTAAAATTTATGAACATCAATAATTAGCTGTACCCCATAGTTAATTATTTAATTTGCGTTGAATATGGTTTATAGGTTTTTTATTCATAAACTCGATGAATGCCTTATGATGCTCCTAACAGTCGATAGGGATAAGCCAGGACAAAACTTGAGAAAGATATATATGTATATTATATTGTATATATTTAAATATGTAAATATTGAAAAATAAAATGTAGACTCAGGAAAAAAAACACTCGATGAATACATGACCGATATGAACAACATAAATTCCTAATTTCACATGAAAAAAAAAAAAAATGGTTTTCTGCCAAAACGGTAAATTACAAAATATTGAAAAAAAGTTAACAATAATTCAAACTATTAAATAAACGTTAATGGTAGATCTTTCACCTATTAGTGTACCTACATATATAATATTTTCAACATAACCAGACCTATAAAATTCCACAAACAGCTGTTTATGGAAAATACGGAGAAGTCTTCTATTAAGACAAATATTCAACAAATAATAAATTAGAGGATGGGGTAAAATCTTAAAATATTTTTTATGCACAAATTATAACATTTGTGAGGTTGACCATCACTTTATTTACTCCTTTTTTATTAAGCTCAATGATAATTTTTTTATAGATTTCTTCTCAATAAACGCATTCTACTTTAAAATAAATTTCAAATGAAATACTAATTATATTTTACAACCTCAGACCAATTAAAAATTGTAATAAAGTGAATATTCGGAAATATCAGGAATATTATTTTCTTTCTTTTTATATTGAGTATTAGAAACTTGAAGAAGAGATATATACACATAAGAGAGAATGTGAGAGAAGGAGAGGAAATAAGGAGAAAGAGGGGCTTTGGTATTCCCTAGCGGAGTAGCAATAAGAGCGGCATAATGCCATGGCAGCACATGTTTAATGTAAGAATATATTTATCTTCTCGCCACGTAAAACATCAGGGCTCCATTAGGGGCGAATCATTAGCGAACGTGACGTCCTTCCTTCCTCGCCCAATCACTCTTTATCACTTTTATCATTCCCCTCAGGGCTAGCTCTTTTACACTCTTTCAATATCCTCTGCTCTAATCCTGCCAACCTCATCGCCTGATCCTAGAATCATCGGATATCCCACTTTAGCCGAAGATTAGATTGGGGCTACGATCTAAGGGTGGATAGTAAAAAGAAATATTCTAGGAGACGTTGGTCAAGAGAGAATAGTTTTATTTAAAGACTATACAGCGCAAAATTATTTATTACTAAATCACACAACAGTTTGATCAATCTAAATAAAAAAAAAAAAAATGTTTTGTTACATCTATCCTTTCTTGAACATATTTTTTTAAATGAAATGAATTTACATATTTTTTTAAATATGAATATGAGTACTACCTTCAATCAATGGCTTTACTGAAATTAAGAACAGTTGTATGATGGATTCCCAAACTGTTACGATGACATTTATCCATATACAATAGAGAATTAATCATAAATTAAGATCAAGATTATTCATTTATGATAATCTTTATAATTTAAAATAAACATATGTACCTACTTGCTCCAGTTCAATTATCACGTATGGATGTAAGTGGGAAATATCAGCATCATCGCATTAGAAGATAGCAACGTTAACCGACCATGAGATATAATAATAATAAATAAATGAAATAATGCAAATATTATATTTAATCAATATATGATTACGTTTGTACTGAACTCCCTTTTAATTTCACAACATCTTATATAGCAAATAAAAATTTTTTTTTATAAATTCAAGAATTATTATTCAACATTTTTGTTCCAAGAACTATTTTCAATAAAAGTATTCCTTTCGAAAACAAAACATTAGTCATAAAATATATATATATATATATATATATATATATATATATATATATATATATAAATATATATATTTGTTGATTTGTTATTACTAAAGTTGTAGTGTAAGATTACTCCAGCTTTTAATTTCCATTTAAGAAATATCTTTCCGTTTTTTCTCTTACCCTGTCGTTTCTCGTCTGAATACAAGTATTTAGTTTTCAGCTTTTTGAAATGGAGTAGAGTTGAAAAATGCTTTAAGCTCTGAAATTTATTATTATTTCAATTTTTAGTTAAACATGAATCTTTCATTTATTATTAAAAAGCGATATGCAATATTTTTAAACGTTCTTTATCAGTTGAATTATATTGCAGTACAAATATAAATGATTTTTTTCATAAAAGTTCTCAATTAAGTTTAAAGTACTATTACTATTTAAACACTTTATGTGACAGAAATATAATTTTCATACAACAGTAAAAGTTTCCTTTGTGGTTGTACATATGTGTACATATGTGGAAATACATATGTGGTTGTTTAAGGTGAAAATTTTCTAATATTATAAAAATAAGGCACTGTTTATTTTTTCACCATATTTATTTTAATTTTCATAGCTAAGTTTCGGCCGGGTAACCATCTTCAATCCATTTTATTCAACCATGATTTTTGCATGTAGTCCTAAGTCTAATTAGACTTTGGACTACATTCAAAAAGATATAGAATAGCTTGAAGATGGCTTACCGGCCGAAACGTAACTATGAAAATTAAAATAAATTAAAAAATAAATAGTCCCTCATTTTATAATATAGAAAAAAAAAAGATTTATTTTTTATTTTGTTGATTATTGTTTCCTAACGTCCATGTGTACTTCAACTGGGACAGGAAGATCGAGTTATCGTACAAGCAATAGGTATTCTAGCCAGAAAAAAAAATATCAAATCGTTCAGTCTGGATTCGAACCATTGGCACTTTGGAATCGAAATTGCTAAAATGATATCTTAACATAGTCGTCTACCATGACCTAAAATTTATTTCTTACAATTGTTAAATCACAATGTCCTTACAAACATGTAGAATAAACATTACACACTATAATGCGCAGATTGATTAAACGTTAATAGAACAAAGCATAGACACAAACACTGGCGCACAACCGTACTTTGCGTCTATATTCTTTGGGTCCAGGAAGGTTGTACGATGAATGCCATGGAAATGAGTGAAAGAGGCAGTTCAGGCACTGCATCTGATGTAATTAGGGGCTGATAATGAGAAGGCAAGATGGGCAGCTAGGTAATTAGACAGGGAAGATACCCTTATCAGCAAGGGCGTGCTGGACAAAGCTCGCCACCGAGATAGCAAAGCCCTCCCTCCCCCTCCTCTTATCATTTTTATTACCTAATACCGCCGCTCCTCTCCAATTATTTAGCCTCTCTTATCGCGGCTGATTGTCTTCGCCGGCTCCTCCAATGGATGTTGACCCCCCATCCAACCCGACATATGCCCTCTCTCCCTTCCAAATTGTGACGGCAGTTGGTATGTTGTGGCCACCAGCGGGAAGATAAGGGTTTCCACAATAACAACAAACGGTAACCATTAAATGTTACTGTCTGACTCATAGTACGTATAAAATTAAAACCAGTTTTCATTCGCTGATTCGAGGCAAGAGAGAAAAAATATAAATAAATATGATTTGAATTTCATGAATCCTGAACGTTATAAAATCGCAAACAGCTTTTGCTCAAGGATCAACTCCTCAACCACAAAAAAGAAAAGAAACTACTTTCCAGCAGACCTCATCACCATTTTGACCTATCCGCCTACATTTTGAACATCAATTTTCCTACTAATTTAATGCACCGACTACAGAGATAAAACAGTAACAATTTTCTATAACTTTTGTTAACATGTCATGATGTGCTAAAACATCCATTTAAACAAAGTGGTGGATAATGGACGAGGAAGATGTAAAGCTTACAAATCAGAAGTATCCATGAAACTGAATTAAAAACACAAGCGAGTTCTCAAAAAAATGTTAGTAAAAATTATCAGATCAAATTTCCACCTTTAATAACATTAGTCCAATAATGCAGGCAGTTCACAAACCTAAAGGACTAGCTCCTCTTCTTTCTTTTATTCATATTTATAATTGTTTTTTAAATTAAAGCAAGGTCTTCACATTTGTATTAATTTACTTAATATTTTAAAAATAATTTTATGCTTTACATACATGTATAATTTCAGTTAATATTTAAATACCCGATTCAAACGGTCCACACCGCATCACATCACATTTGAACCCCAGTCCTAAATTCAATTTTAAGATCTATGAGTAATAATTTGGCTCATACAAAATCAACGATATCAAACACCTTTAGAATAATTCAAGTAATTATAATAATAAAAGAAGGCTTAGAGAACCCGAAGGTTCGATGCCGACATCATCAATCGCTTATTACACACCTCCCTCCACCGTTCGTCATCCAAACCCAGTCCCTTCAGATAGGCTTTAATGCAATCTTCCCACCTTCCCTTCGGTCTACCCCTCGGACGCTTTACCATTCGGTACAGCAAATATTAACTTTTTAGGAATTTTCTCGTTACTAAACCCAACCATTTTACAAGCCCATTTGATTCGCCGGGATGAAATAACCTCAATTATATTATTCGGATACAATTCGCGCAATTCGGCGTTGTGTAACTGTCTGAACTATCCGGTTAACTCATCCTTCTTCGGTCCGAATATTCTTCTCAATACTTTATTTTCAAAAACCTTAAGACGTTGCTCATCCCTTTAAGTAAGCGGCCACGTTTCGCATCTATAAAGAACTGTAGGTAAGATAATGGTTTTATAGATTCTAATTTTTAAGTTTCGGGACAAGAGGCGCGAGCAAGATAGTTTTGCCACAGAAAAATAACAAGCATTTCCAGTTTTCAGTTAAACCTTAATCTCTTCTTCAATTTTGTTTTTTTTCTAGTTATCGTAGAACCTAGATACCTAAACTTCTCTACCTGTTCAAACATATTACCATCTATATGGATATCACCAGTAATATCGCCATTTTTGCAGCTAACCATATATTTGGTCTTATCCGTGTTTTTTTTCGAGCACTAGTTCATAACTGATATTCATTAACGTTGTCGTATTTAGTTTTAAAGTTTCCTCGTCTTCGCTTAACAGTACCAGATTATTCCAGGAGTCCCACCCAGATCCAATCCTTTTTCGGTACGCATTACCTCCCTAATGGCATCTTCTAATGCCGAATTGAACAGGACCGGCGAAAGGGAATCACCCTGTTTTAAACCTAAACGAACCTCAAACTTTTCGGGCAGATTATTACCGATTCTAACTTTGTTGAGAGTTTCCATCAAGCACATCTTGATTTACTATTATTATTATTTTTTTGGATTCTCCTGTTCGATTAGAATATTATACAGTTTATGGCGGTCAAAAGAATCGTAAGCCTTTTTGAAATCGATATACAGCTGGTGAACAATACCGTTGTACTCTAATTCTTTCTCTAATATTTGCCGTAAAGAAAATATTTGATCAATATTCGAACGATCCCGACTAAATCCGCATTGGTAGTCTCCGATAATTTCCTCGGGGTACCCCGTGATTCTACTAGTTAAGATTAAAGTGAATATTTTATAACATACCGGAAGGAGTGAAATTCCTCGACATTTATTACAATCCGTCCTCGGGCCCTTTTTGTGAATTGGAATAAGAATAGATTCTTTCCATTCTTCTGGTAATTCCTCATTCTCCCAGATCTTTTTAACCAAACAATGTATTTTAGAAACTCCAGCTTCCCCACATGAGTTCAGTAGGAATATTATCGGTTCCCGTTGCTTTATATGATTTTAATTTTCTGATAGCTACTTCAAATTCCTCTTTACTAGGTCCTTCTATTAACGGTTCAGCACTCTGGTGCAGGTACTCTGGTACTCAGAAGGAGGACACAGATCATAATTTACCGTACTTAAAATATTGTCAAAGTGGTTCTTAAATTTATTTAATATGTCAACCGGATCGGTCAGAATATTATTATTTTTATCCCTAATTCCAGACGTGACGGGACCTAAACATTTACATGATCTGTTTATACCTTTGTACATGCCTGTTACGTTATTTTTGATTCTATTAGTTTCTATTTCAATTATTTTATTTTTAAGATACTCCTTTTTTTTATTTTTGAGCAATTTTGTCGTTTCAATCTTTGAGATTTGGAAGTGTTCCAGATTGTCTTCGTTCGGATTATTTAGAGCTTTTAATTTAGTGGTTTTTCTTTTTTCGCATATATTTAAGCAATCTTCATCAAACCAGGGTTTGTTATTCTTATTTTCCTTTTTTGCTAGACACGATTAACCGACCGAATGTATTCAAGTAATGAAATTAAAAATATAATTTTCATAATAATTAATATTGTAATAAAAAATTAATGAAAAAAACACTCTAAACACAACCATTGAATAAGTAAAAGTAATAAACACACGACCCTTAGTATCGTATTCCCTGTATTCAGTAGAAAAAAATATAAAACAAAAAGAAATATACAGTTAATAATTTCAACGCTTCACTGTCAAGTGGAAACTGCGTGATGAGATAAATCCATAGGAGAACTGAACATGAGAGGAGAATCTGGGCCTTTGCCAGAATTCCAATTATGTTTACAAATTTCTCGAAACCATGAATATAAATTTACCTCTCGTTCTAATTAATCTTCACTGTGAAGAATAACATGTCCAGTTATTAATGAAGAAACCTGTTTATTCATGAAGGTTATAAGTGAGTCATTTCCAATAATTATTGAATATTTTTCAGAATACGGAAAAAACTATATTTTCTATTACAGTTGCAAAATCAAAACAATATTTTTAGAAAGAAAGAAATTGCGAAAATAATTATTCAGATCATATTTTCAAAAATCAAGGTTGTTTCGACAGTAATTTAAGGACATTCAAACTTGAATAGGGTCGCTTTTGGAATGAAGTAAACTTAAAAGTCTCTTTCTGCACAAAAGTAAGGTTTATGGTGGCTAGGTTTGCAGAAAAAAGAATATATATGATGCGGTGAGAAAAAAGTTATAAAAATTGTACTTTACAAAATTGACTTTTTATTTACAATAATACTAGAATAATTTAATTTGAATTTGAATAAAACCGTTAAAAAAACTATGAATAATTTTTTTTTTAAATATTTAACCAATGCAAATTCCATTATACTTCTTTAAAAAAATAATAATAAATAAAAAAACCGGTTTCGTATATGAATTTATTTTTACACTATTTTTTTTAATGTTTAGGTTCGTTTTTGAAAAAATAATTTCACTAGCGGGATTATTGGCTGTTTTCACATGGAAATCGTGTACGATTTAATTGCACGGTCACCTTTATCTATATAGGTTACAGGTATATCGTCATTTTTTTAAAAAATTATTTTATTGAAATTCACAACTGTAAACATATTTACAACCAGTAAATTTGCTATAGGAATATAATACATGAAGGTACTTGTGAAACCGATTGGTAACACTTCAAAGATAAATTAATTTAGGGAGTCCCTTGGCCATAATCTTTTTAGACACCTCGGAGGGTTGTCAGGAATTGTGTTGGATGAAAGGTTACAAACCAGAGGATTGGGGTGACCAAAGAGTTTGGAACGAAAAGAGGTATATCTAGTTCGGGCCAAGTCTTCCACAAGAGGAATGTTGAGGCCTTTATAAATAATTTTATTTGTTACATAGTAAGGAGCATTTAGGATTTCGGATTGTAAGGATTGGATACGGAATGAATTTGATGTTTTTGTAGAGTTCCAAGGCTCAATACCGTATGTCCAAATGGTAGTGTAAATGTGTTTATTGTAGAAGATTAGAAGTTTAGAGCGTTTGTCAAGTAAGTGTTTTAGTAGTCGGAATCTGTTGGCAGTTTCTTGTCTTTTAAGTCCAGTATGAGGATTCCAGGTAAGGCGTTTGTCAAGAAGGAGTCCTAGGTAACTGATCTGTTAGACCGAGATCAGTAGAATATTGCTAAAGGATACGGTGGGACAGGATGTTGTAGGTTTACGGCGAAGGGTAAAAGTAATTTGCTGGGATTATACCGTCATTTAACACCTTAATCAAAACAGTTCTGAGCCAACTGAATTTAAATGACTGAAAGGAAAAAAATATACAACATACAATTTAATAGGTATACCTCAATAATTGATTTTAATGAAAATGTGAATTATCAGCCTTGTCTTTTTAACCCTCGAATGAGCAAAACTTTAACCAGTGTCATAGCAACAATCTTTGAATTTTGAGAAGCGATAAGATATTTAATAGTGAGAAATTGGTATTTTTTCTTGACCATTGTTTCAATAGGAGTTTGAATCGGCTTTGCCCCGGGGCTGAAGGAGATCCCTGAAGAATATGGCAGGGCCGAGGGCCAACTCTCTCAAGTTGAAATTAACGCCCAAAACCCTCTCCCATCCCCACTCCCATTCAACCCACTCGCTTCCAAGCTCTATTGTTCCTGTCAAATCTTTTTTTCCTTTCATTTTACATTGTTTAATCCTCAATTTTAAGATATTTTTGTATTACGAATACTAACGGTTTGAATGCTCTAAAATTTTAAATCTTGAATCTTTAAAAATTTTTCTTTGATTTTTTACAAAATGTATAACGTGTATTATAATATACTAAAACTCGCTATCATAGGCGCAAACTTCGGATTTCCCCCTCAATAAAAAGAGGGGACGAGAATATCGTGTCTCCCACCCCCAATATTTAGAAGAACAAAAATAAAATCAATTAAGAAAAGCCGAATAGATGTGGCTAAGTTGAGGTGTAGAGGGTATGCCAGTATTTTACCACGCCCTATATACCTATTATTAAAATTTTAGTTTATATTCAAAGATAAATTATGTAGCAACATATCCTAAGTTTTATGATTCGTTTATGTGCACCCTTCCATTTTTACGTGAAAATTTTATCACATTTCCCCCGGTAAGGTTGAAGGAACGGAGAATTGAGAGTTCATCTCAATGTCTCAAACCTTTAAATAAAAATATATAATACATTCAATTGCTTTGATAAGATATTTTCAAATATACACGTATATATATATATATATATATATATATATATATATATATATTTTTTTTTTCTTATATTTTTCGTTGTACAATAATTATGTTAATTGTCATCAATTTTATTTTGGGGGAAGCGATGAAGGATCCGTCGTCCCCTCAACCCAACTATATTGGAAAGTATATACCTTCTGCGCACCTATGCTCGTTATAGCTGAGTGGCTATTACTACTTTCGCTATCTGATTTTTCCTTTGTTTTTCATGAGTAATAAACTAATAGATTGTATAACAAAAACCTTTGGTGCGCGCATCACACGACTTTCACTACCACCACCTTCTCAGCAGAAATAAGTATTTTGAGACAAGGGGGAAGAAAAATTACAAATTATATACTATATTATTTACTTATATTTCATTGTGGGTATTTTTATATGTATAAGTACCCTCATATATACAAAAAAAATTAAAGGTACTTGAGAGGAAGCTAATATTGAAAATTAGCCATTTAAGCCTTGTTAGAGAACATCAATGAGAATAAAATCTACATCATATTAAATGCTGCTTAATGATACACTGATATACTGAGTTAAATCAAAATCGTTCGGAGCTGTTTTTGAAAAAATCGTAAAAAATGTGTTAAATCGATAATATAAAAGTACCACTTCAGGTTTGCCGATTTTAATGAAAATGTTGCTGTAAAATTCCAGGTTTATAAAAACCTCAATTCCAGTTTCGTACGACTTTTTGTTTTTAAGCAAGGCTGTTAACAGACAAATACACACACACACTAACCATTTTGTGGAACTTAGTTATTTGGACTCAGGGGACCTCAAAACGTGTATTTCCGTTAAGAACAGATGAGAAAATTTTCACGATAGCTATACTTATCATTACTACATAATACATATATAGGGTGAGTGAAAGTGAATAATTGACAAAAGATTAAATGTGCTATCAACTTAATCCATTTGGAAAGATCCACGGACAGAATTAAAGCTGTGGTTCATATTCCCTTGAAATGTCTATTATCGAAATAAGAAGCAAAGTTGATTTCAAAGCGATAACACAGAAAAAGCTATGAAACACGGGAAGTAAAACCAATTGGTTATTAATGCTTTAATTTATGTTTGTGTATGAGTGTAAATAGTATGTACATATATAAATATTTATTGGTTTATAACTATATTTATTTATTTTTCAAAATTAAAAATTAAATAAAATAATATAAAATATAAGGTAATGAAAATAAAAATTATATCCAGAGAGCAACAGGAAAGAATAAATTAGTATCTAATTAGAAGGGGAGGAGATGACGAAGAATGAAGTTTCAAATATTTTTAAACATCCCTTGTTCGAAGAGAAAAGACAGACCATATTCATAACTTTTTGCTCAGTCCCGAAGGCTATTAATATATATTTAAAGATTCTTCTAGTTTTCTTACATAAAGAAGTATGGACCATTGCCATTCTCTCACTACATTTCTCGCATTTGGACAGATGTTCCTTAGAAATCAATTGAAGGTGACTTCTACTTGATGAAATTGGAATTCGAGCAGAAGGAATAAAAGACAAAAGGTGAATCCATATAATTAAATAAATGCAAATCATAGTTCATCCTTAGTTTCAACATTTCTCTAAAATTCATGAAATGGGTCGAAAGAGTTTAGAATCTTTTCGAGTCCTGTATCAACAGCTAAATTAATTAGAGGGAAAAAGAAACTAAACGTTTATTACGAAAATTTATAAAAAGACAAGTGAGGTCGATGGAATCATAACAGGATAAAAGTAGTTTTCAAAATTATTCATGGTAACCATAAAAATATGAAGAATGAAGAACTAAATTTTCATGAATACTGTAAAAAGACATAATACCAAGATAGTACTATTTTTACAATATTTTTTAACTTCGGTTCTCACATCTTGGATGGGGTCGTAAAACACCGATTGGAGAAATAAGAGTCATATCATGCTACTCCACACCATACCATTATATTACAATAAATATCGCAATCGTACTTATGTGAAATAATTATATTGTTCTTTATCTATTCTCTAGGTCCGAGCGATACAAGTAAGACAATCATCGCACGTCGCGTCTTAAGGTATATATTTTTTCGCTCATGAATACGAACGCTGCCTGAAATGGCTAAAAGCAATATAATGACAAATGACGTTTCATAATGAAACGTATAACGATGACACATTAAAAGTAAATGTTTAAGCGGGTAACTACACAGTTCAACATGTAATGAATTATTGCTTGAACATTACAAATTAAAAGGAGATAGTTTGATAATACTATAACTTGATATAAGGAGAGAAATTTGTGCGATAAAGAACAAAACTATGGTTGAATAATGTCCAATAAAAGTCGGCCTTACAAAAGAATGATATTTTAACTGGGGTTAGGAACCTCATATTACAGTCTCAACTTCTCAGCATTATCTTTTACTGATCCTGACCCAGCAGGGCCGATAAATTACCAACTCAATGACCATTTGCTACCACAATGGGCAATAACATATCGGCCCGGATGGTTATTGTTCCAACAAAGGGCCCATTCGTAATTGACAAGCAGTTTTAGGCCAACAATATCCAACAATACCAATGCTCCTCCCAAACCAAAACTACATTAGTTAAATCTACAAGAGTTAACTTATATCAATTTGACGGAAATAGTTATCAACAAAATATCGAATCGAAAATACCTCCTCGAATGATCATCATTATATAACTAGTAAAGGCAAAACGGTTCAGACCTTTCTTCTCTTTTTGTAAGCCTTTTTTTTTTTTTTTTGTTTAGTGGCTATCGACGAGCTTTGGTGTTATCGACAAATAAAAATTGGTAATGAGTATATAAATGTCAGTTTCTTCAAAACATGATCTCCAAAAGTTCTTCACTGATTTTTTTGAAATGTTGATGCAACATTGCAATCAAATTTAGTGTTTTTGTATAAATTTCATTAACATCCGGCCTATTGTTTCGAAATGTCGGCCGAGAAGCGAGATTCGTATTAGACTATAGCAGCAAAACGGCTGTTACGATTTTAATGAAACTTCATAAAAAGTCTTCCACTTGAAGCTTTTATAATTTATGTACATGATAATATTTTCCCGAAAACACGCTGCATAAATTGTTTCAATTAATACAGAATTTTATTAGCGAATAACTACAAAATTACACAATTTTTGATAGGTAATACCGATATTTATATTAAAGCTTCCTAAATTCCCTACGAAAAATAAAATCACCAACATTGATAAGAATTAACTCCGAAAATTAATAATTTGCAGCGGCTGCAAAAGTTGATCCAAATATATATTTTTTAAGGGCAAATAAAACTGAGATTTGTATTTCCCAACTCAATAAACCACAAAATATGAATTTTCATTGGATTGAAAAATAAAAAAAAATTCCCTCAGATCAAGATGAGTGAGAAAAGTAGGTTCAAATATTTTTTTTTTTTAAATGTTACGGCGGATTCAGATTTTTATTTGCCTGTAACTGAAAAAGTAAACGAATAGAGCTGCACTATATCATTTTTTAAGTACATCTAAAAAAAAAATGTACAAATATCGATAACTCATTCATTCGTCCCTTCAGAGAGCCGGAAAGAGTTTTTAACGGGAAAATCTATCCTACCTTATTATATGAAACTTTCATTGACAGAATGACTAACTTCCATTTCCATATTTTTGAATAGTCATTTTATTGATATTTCTAGTTGAAAAATTTATATCTGTACAGGCTCAATAAACCACAAAATACGAATTTTCATTGGATTGAAAAAAAAAAAAAAATCCCTCAGATCAAGATGAGTGAGAAAAGTAGGTTCAAATATTTTTTTTTTAAAAATGTTACGGCGGATTCAGATTTTTATTTGCCTGTAACTGAAAAAGTAAACGAATAGAGCTGCACTATATCATTTTTTAAGTACATATAAAAAAAAAATGTACAAATATCGATAACTCATTCATTCGTCCCTTCAGAGAGCCGGAAAGAGTTTTTTTTGTTTATTTGTTTATTTAGAAATATTACATTCTGTCACATCAAGGACATTTATAATAGTGATCAGAGAAAGCACACTCACACTCTATTTACAATAAAAAAAAAAAATAATAATAATACAGAAACTTAATAATAATAAATACAATAATACAATAAAATAAAATAAAAATAAATACAATAAAATAAAATAAATGTATATAAACAAAAGAACTAACCTAATCATACACACTCGGGCTTGAGTGGAGGATCTGGCCATTGCCAAAACTCCAATAGATGCTTATTTACAAAAGGTCTCTGGGCCACTGCCGCTTCAACCTTCGAGGAGGATTGTAAGGATGGGTGGTGATGGATAGAGATTGTGCAAGGGGATTTGGATGATAGGTAAGGTTCTGGTAAAATTTGGAGAATTTTTCTGGAATAAGGTCTAGGACAAATGGGATATTAAGGTCATGGTGTAGGATTTTGTTATTTACATAGAACGGAGCATCAACTATTGTTCGAAGGACTTTAGATTGAAAGGATTGAATACGTTTGATGTTAGAAGCTTTTGCTGTCTCCCACAGTTCAAGTCCGTATGTCCATATAGGTTTCAGTATTGTCTTGTAGATAAGTAATTTGTTTTCAATAGAAAGTTTGGATTTTCTGTTTAGTAGTATGTATAGCTGGCCGTATCGTCGGTTGAGTTCTTGTCTTTTGAGTCTAGTATGTGGGTTCCACGTTAGTCTTCGGTCTAAATGAAAGCCAAGATACCGGACTGTGTCTGAGTAAGGAAGCTGGATGGAATTAAAGTGTACTGGTGGACAGGAACTGCGTCGGAGTGTAAAGGTAATATGTTGACATTTAGATTCATTAACTTTAATGCGCCAGTTATTACACCAGTGCTCAATCAAGGTGAGGTGGTTTTGGAGATTTAAGGATGCTATGCTGGGATCAGAGATGGATGATAAGATTGCGGTGTCGTCAGCGAATGTTGCAAGAAAAGTATCGGGATGAACAGGGATGTCAGCAGTAAAGAGGATGTAAAGCACGGGACCCAAGACACTGCCTTGGGGAACACCGGCTTTAACGGAGTAGATATTGGAAAATTCTGTTCCACAGCGAACTCGGAAGGAGCGGTCAGAGAGGTAGGATCGGAGGACTAGGTACAAGGACTGAGGTAAATGGATTTTAAGCTTGAAGAGCAGTCCGGAGTGCCATACCCGGTCAAATGCCTGTGCAATGTCCAGAAATGCACCCGAACAGTATTCCTTGTTTTCTAGGGCTGAGGAAATATGATCAACAACTCGGAGTCCTTGTTGAACAGTAGAATGTTGGGAGCGAAAACCAAACTGATGGGAAGGAATATTTTGGGATTCTATAATGGGTAGGATTCGTTTCAAAAGGATCTTTTCAAAAATTTTTGAAAGGATTGGGAGTAGGCTAATTGGTCTATAGGATGTTGAGATATTGGGAGGTTTGCCTGGTTTTTGGAAAAGGATAATAGTGGAGTGTTTCCATAGCAAAGGAAAGTGGCAATGGATACAATTGTAGATATATGTAAGGAATATGACTGCTTTGGATGTAAGTTGTCGAAGGATTTGAGGGGTATGGAGATCATGTCAAGGAGCTTTACAGAGGATTAATTTTTTAATTGAAATTTCACTTCGGAAGGATGAATAGCTTTTGGGGGCAAGGAAAGTGGGATTGGTGATGTAAGGAGTTCTTCTCCTGTTACGGTGTGGGCAGGATGGGATTCCGGATGTGAAATAAATGTATTGGATAGGTGAATGGCGAACTCCTCAGCCTTATCTTCGTCAGATGCTGCCCAGGAGCCATCATCTCGTCGGAGGGGATGGGAAATGCGGTGAGGATTTAAGATTTTGGTAGTGGTTTTCCAAAGGGAATTGTCGCGAGAAGAAAGGGAGGATAGGTAGGAGTTGAAGGAATCTGATCTGAAGGTGGCTAATTCCAGTTTTAATTTTTTGCAGTAATAATTATAGGAGCAGCGGTCGGTAGGATGTCGGGTACGTTGCCACAATAATCTGGCACGGCGTTTGGTTTGGATTAGGTCAAGGAGATGTTGGGGTAGAATGGTCTTTTTAGGAATTCTGGAGGAGTCTTTTGGGAAGGAAGCAGTCCAGGCGGCTTGTTGGATTGTGGTAGTAAAGGAATTTACGGCACTATCAAGGTCATCGGGAGTTTTGAGGGATATGTTAAGATCAATTTTATCGGAGATGATTTGGCGAAAAAGGTCCCAGTTAACTGGGCCCATAATAAATGACGGTGGAGAAGGTTTAGGAACGGGTTCAAGTGAAACATTAAGGATTAGAGGACTATGGTCAGAGGAAAGTTCATTTAGACGTGTAATGGAACAATTGAGGGGACTTAAGCCGCTGTGGATAAAGAAATCAAGAAGATCAGGATTACGGTTGGGATCTGTAGGCCAGTAGGTAGGAGAGTTGGGGGAAAGGAGGTGAAAATGTTGGGAATTGAGTGCAGACAGCAGGGTTCGGCCACGAGTATTCGTGGTTCTGGAACCCCATTGTTGATGTTTGGCATTTAGGTCTGCACCCAAGATGAAGTGATGTCCTAAGGAGTCGAGGAGAGAACGGAATTGAGCATTGGATATGGATCGGTTAGGAGGGCAATATGCTGATGCAAGAGTAACCGGAAAGGAAAAGGTTTTTATCACGATAGCGGTGGACTATAGGAAATCATGTGTAGGTAACGGGAGTAGGTGATGGGAGAGGGATTGGTGTACAATGACAGCAGTACCGGCATGTGCTTTTCCGTCAGGATGGTCAGTACGATATGTCAGGTATTGTGGTATTTTGAAGTGCTGTTTAGTGGTTAGTCGAGTTTCAGTAATTAGTGCCACGTCAATATTTTTGTCAAGTAATAATGTAGTTAGTTCGTTTGTATGATTCCTAACACCATTCGCATTCCAAAGGAGAATGGATAAAGGTTTATTGGAAGTCATTTAAGGATTTTTCGTGGGAGGGATAAAATGTGATACAAGATTGGTGAGAAGAGATATCAAAGGAGTAACAAGGGATCTGAATTCGGAGAGGAAAGATGTAAGTAAACTGGTGAGATCTGTGGTATTTGAGGGAGGAGGAATGCGGGGAATTTGGTGTTGATAAAACTGTTGATTAGGTGAAGTTTGATTAGGATGTTGAGGGTGGAGTTGAGAATTTTGAGGTATGTGTTGTTGTTGCGGCATGGTCTCACAATAAGTAACATCATTCTTACCTCCTAATAAGTGTGCGAAAGACACCGTTGGGTCAATTTTTTTTTAAGGTCCTCTTCTTGATGCGTTAGGTTCTCTTCTTGATGCCTCTGCTTCTTCTTGGGTCCGGGATTTTTGATATCTTGATTTGATATTCTTGTAGATCTGACAGCCTTTGTAGTTCGCTGGATGTCCTTCAAGGCACAATGCACAAACTGCAGGATCCCGTTTCGGTTTTGTGCACTCCCCGGATTTGTGCTGCTCTCCACATTTCACACAGCGCGGCAGATGATGGCAGTAAGTCCTGGTATGGCCATATGCCTGGCAATTGTGACACTGTACGATTTCCCTCTTAGGATATGGCTTCTCTACTATAACACTTGTGTAGTATATTCTTCTTATTTCGTATATTTTTTCGATCCCTTGATTTGGCTCCAAATCTAAGAAAAATAAGGGTAGAGGAACTTTTACTCCTGGCTGTTCTTTACTCTCCTTCTGTACATTTGTAATCTGGCGCACTATGAAACCTAAATTTTTCAATTCTTCTTCTATTGCTTCGGTTGGTGTTGAGGGGTGTAGATTTCTTATGACTACCCTCAAAGCTCGATCTTGCCGTAATTGGTACGTATGAAAATCCGCGTTGGTTTCCGTTAGATACTTCACAATTTTTCTGTAGGTTTCAGCTGTATCTGGTGATATCTTCGTGTCCTTTGTTCTGCTTAGACATGAATAGCTTCCAGAGCTTGTTATTTTGTTCAGTTGTGAGCATAGTAACTGAAAATTGTTTATGTTTTTAACGAATATGGGTGGAGGTCGGGGATCTCTTAGTATTGAAGCGGATTCCATCACTTCTTTATCATTCTGAAGCACCTGATAGGGGTTAGGGGTGAAAAACGGAGATTGTTCGGTTATCTCTTGTGAAGATGTACCTGGTTGATCCTGAAGTTCTTCAATTGTTGGTTTTGATGATGTTCCTGGCTGGGTTTCATTTTCTCTGGAGCTAATAGGCGTTACTGCAGGTGTTTGACGACATTGACGAGGCTTTTGTTTGACAGGCGAAGAACAAGGTGTTGAGCCTAACGGCCGAATTCTCTTGATAGACGCTCTACTAGACATGGCCTGATTGTGATATCGCATATAAGGGAAAAAAAAATGAAAAAATAAAATAAAATAAAAATAGCCCTATAATTTATAACAAACAATAAATATCAATTGTTGTTATGTACTCTTGACTTGTTTTGAATAAATAATCTCAAAGATTTCACTGTAAAATAAGCAAATTCTGAGAGACGATGTAGAAACACTTCCTTTCGCATCAGCTGATCGAAAGAGTTTTTAACGAGAAAATCTATACTAACTTATTATATGAAACTTTCATTGACAGAATGACTAACTTCCATTTCTATATTTTTGAATAGTCATTTTATTGATATTTCTAGTTGAAAAATTTATATCTGTACAGGCAGTGAGTAAGTTGATTCCAAAGTTAATGATTGCAGTATTGAAATACAAAACAGTGAAGAAAAATAAACATTTTCTCACAAGAAATATCACTAAAATTAATAATAAAAAATGTTGAAATTGGAGTCAGTCATTCTGTCATACATACATGAAAGGCTCATGTATAAAGTTGATAATAAAAGTTGCTTTTTTCGAACATTCTGAATATGACATATGTCTGCCTTTGAAATGAAAGCTTCCTTTGAATGAAATGAATGTTGAAATTCAAAACGAAAATAAATATATCCATTTTAAATAGTAGCAATTTTTAAAATTAAAATATATTTATTTACCTACAATAACTCGTTAATATTATTCAAGTGTAAATTAAACTACTAAAGTAGAACTGACATGGCTAATACAATACACCACTCTTTACTATCTAATCAATGCACTAGATCAAGCTGAAAGTGCAACGCTAATAACAACAAACCTCCGGAGTAGTCAAGCATTATACCGCAAGGAGGCAAATCGTCGAAGATCCATCCAGCTGTTGGAAGTTGTAGGGTGAAGAATGGAGGTGGCGAAAATTATCGGAGTGAAGGTAATGCAAGAGGAGACAGGGCTCTCAGCTGGAAACATGAGCAACCATTAGCGAGGAAGGCTAAGATCAACAGGTGGGAGCACAAAGGCCGCCATAGTTTGAAGAAAGCTCCTCATTAGCTGTTTGTTGGCTCAATTACCTACTCTCCAGGATATTGCACGCTCCTCTCAATTACTTTCAGGATATTAACTCTACGCTAATATCCTTCATCTCGCCTTTTTTTTTACCCTCACCTTCGGCTGACAAAGGGGCTTACGACTTTATTTTACCGGGATGCCAAAAAAAGAAGTACAATTTAATTTCGTCCCGTCTCTATACAGCAAGCTAGAGGATGGGCTTTTCTTTTTCAAGCGAAAGAAGGTCATGTGGAACGAGCGGATATCCCTCTGAAAATGGAACTTTGTGGCTTTGCAAAAAGTAACCTACAAGGCTGATATTATAAATTATTTTAATTACACACACACACACACACCCACATATATATATATATATATATATATATATATATATATATATATATATATATATATATGTTGTTACAACCAATCCTGTCTGCCTTATTAATTTTACTTAGTAATTAAAAATTATTAATTTATTTTTAAATGTCTTGTCAAGGAGTTTGAGAATCCCTGAAGAGGCCGATATTAGATAATATTCAAACTAAATTTATCCTTGGTTTATTTATAAACAACCTTGTTTTTATTTAATAAATTTGAATATCATAATAGGGACTGAGTGTAAAATGATGAAACTTGTAGACTTAATCGGTTCTAAAATTATATCGTATCAAATATGACTGAAAATTGCGTTAATTAAACGATAAATCAGCATATGAAATTTTATTTTGGTTTGATATCTACAAAATAACCAGAGGTACAGGCATTTTTCAAAAACATGTTTTCAGTCGAAAAGAAAATTAAAAATGGCCGCCGATAAAATAACAGTAAGCCTCAAAATTTATTTAACTACCGTTTCGAACTCAAAAATAGATATGGAATAACTGGTACCAAAATTATAATAATCAAAAATGCCGATAAACAAAATTAATTCAATTTGGATGGTTTCAAATGCGTTGAGCTCCTCTTACCTCATATTTTCCTAATACAAATTAAAGATTTTAGACTGAAAATTTGTACGCGAAACAAACGTTGGATCAAAAATGATCCATCTTCCATGTGGATCGAAGACGTGGATCAAAAATAATGCAATCTGAACTACAGAATACATGTAAATTAAAGTTATATAATTTAAGCAACGAGCAGTCAATCAATCAACAATTAAATAGACAGTTTTATAATTTGTGAAATGGGGATTGGTCCGCCAATATATATATTATGATATATTTTAGCAAAATTTTAAAAAAATACGAATTATATCAGCTTTAATTCAATTTATAATTAATACCATTTAGCCATACCAAGTATCATAATATTGATCATATAAGATTTATCATCTCCTTGAATAACTCTGGATCTAGAAGGAGTATAAATCCAAAATCCTTTATGAGTAGTGGGTATAGGAGAGGTGTTTTAGCAGGATTCATATGATCATTTATGCATTTAAAAATCATCTTTACACATTTGGTATTTCAATGGCATTTATCTTATCTATGTGTGAATATCTTAAGGCTAAAGAAATTTCGAAATGGACTATAGATGTAGCAATTTCATTAGGTAGGGATCTGGTGAATTGGTGTTGCAATAGAGACATTGTTGGGTGTTCTAGGAGGGGACATGGGATGGAATTGGACTTGCCAATAACAAGGGCCCTTTTAGCCTGAGCGAATCGTCCTTTCCAGCCGTTTACTTTTGGGGTTTATCAGTTCACTACAAATTAAATTAATTAATGCCTGTAATTATTAAATGGAATTAGCCAATAACAATTATTTAACGTAAAATTTATTATATTTTGCACAAATTCTATCAATTAGGGTTTTCAATCACGTAAATGATGATTGTAATTGTAAAAATACAACAATAGTGTAATTAATTAATGAACGCATCCGTAGAAAAATCGATAACATTATATATCCTATTCAATTTTGAGCGAAAAGTTAATATTGATAAATTTCAAATTAAATTGTATTTGCCCATATCCTTTTTAATTGGTGTAAGATACCTTTCCTTTACATAATTAAAAAAAAGAAGAAACATAACGTGACATTTATTAACAATGGATCCCAAGTCACTTGTTTCGGTTAATACTGATAATTAAATCAGTGGTCGATTAAATTCGATCAATTAATAGCGCTTGAGTGGCGGGCTTTTTAATGAGCATAAAACTGGATATCCATTTTCAGATAGGTGGTATTCTCAGAATAGCCTCCAGTTGAAACCCAATCGTTTACTGGAGTTAAAACAAAATACCACGGAACACATTCATTATTAAATTACATTAGGTAATTAAACCTTATAGGATTTATGTGAAAACAATACTTTTATTTACTTTTTCTTTTATTAGTTGTATTTTGTCGGAAAATTATTTAATAAGGCTGTGTATAAAAATTAATAGGAGGGTTTATGTCCGTTTCAAGCACTATGGCACAAGACTATGGGGATTTCGAGGATATCTGATGCATAGCATGACAATTATATTTTGGATCAAATTGTAAAAAATTGGTATACAGGGTTGTTTTCTAGGCACAACGTTACCATAAAAGGTCGGTTAGGGGCCAGTTGTACAATTGGCTTTAAGTCAGTCAAAATTTAACTATTTCTAGTTTTCTCTTTTTTTTTTACCATATCAACTTATTATGCATTCTTAAAGTCTTTAACTGTTTCCTGTCATCACCGCTATTTGGATAAATTAAATTCGTAAACAAATCATAAACTGTTTGAAAACAAAACAACGTAAGGAAACTCAGAAGTTCAGTTGATTTTAAAATTCTAGATGATTTCTTCAGGTAAACACTAATAGAACAAATTTTCATCTACACGAAAAAGGCTGATGAAGCTTATCCAAGCATCAAATAATAAAATACAGAAGGTAAATAAATTTTATACAAAATAAACTACATTAATCCATATATTGTGATACAACCAATCAATCAATTTGAGAGATGTTTTTAAAAAAACATCCTGAGAGGAAAAGAAAAATCAATAAAAGAAGTCTGGTGGTAAAACTTTTTTACCATTTATAACTATAAAACTGTAATATAACCTTTATTGGGATACGTTTATCATCAATATTTCCTTGTTCTTTCCTAATCTTTAAAGACCTTAAGTGCTCCTAAAATTCCAGAGTAATCTTATGGACCGATCATCTTAGACAGTTAATTGGGCGTAAAGTAAAACTAGTATTAATTTTGTCCGGCAATCTCTCTTATAGCTGCTAGGCACTTGATCTTTATAACATAGTTTAAAGATTGGAAGTAGCCGATTTTAAAACACTCAGAATTAACAAAGTATTTAATACATTACTTACTCAGTAATAATTTCCTCTTTTATGAGTGCTTCTCTATGTTATTTGAAGTCATCAAAAAATTACAAAAGGACCGGTTGACATAGCTGCGAACGAAGCATCCACAATTTTCTAATAACTGATATTGCTATACACAGTACTGTACGACTTCTATTATATAGCTACTGTACTGAACCAATATAAAAAAAAAGTCTGGCGCACAATATAATATAAATAAATACATTTATTACTTTTCAATGTAAATTCCAAGGAGTCAGAGATTGTATGAATTCATTAGCAACGCTTTAGTATTATGTTGCGATATATATATATATATATATATATATATATATATATATATATATATATATATATAATGTACAGAAGAGGGTGATAGGTGGAATCCTAATTTAATACGATTTAGAAATCAAATACCAAAAGTCTCTGACTTCATATTTTATTAACCTCATATCCTCGTTTTACACTTAAATTCAGAGATATATCGTATAAAAAAAAACAAAAAAAACTTGCATTTAAAAGCAAATGTGTTGTCAATATATTTTTTTTTTCTTTTTCTTAACCCCAATAACATAATACTTTAAAAAATTAATTTTGAAATTTATTCGTTTGTTTCGAACTCCTTTCATTGTAACTGTGTTTAGTTGTAAACAATAATTATGTATCAATAAAGGTAATGGGGCTATTCCATTTTTGTACTTATACGTGTCTTATTACTTATTAACCAATTATACTTATTTATTTATTCCATAGCCCTTTTTAGTATCTTCGTCTCAATCCTTGGATTTGTTATCCTCTTAATAATCCTTTTAATGCTAAAAAGCATTGTAAAGTGTATTTTGCTTCTTTTTATAGTTTCTGAATATTTTTCTAAATCACTATAAACTTTTTATAAAGTCAATTAGAAAAACTTCTAAAAACTGTTTTAATGGGAATGTGACAAGGTCAATAAAAATAATGTTCAGCAGGTTCTTTCTGTAATGAGAAGCATTGGTAGAAAGTGCAATGTTACATGGATTGGAGATCCTCCATCTCCACATATCCTCTTGGAATGAAATCTTTCGCACAGACTTTAGTCTAGGTTGGAAACTGTTCAGCGAATGGCTCTGCTTCGAGTCACCTGATCGTGTTTCATGAGGCGGTGAAGGTCGTGGAAGAAGGAATACTTCTCGATCTCCTGCTATTAGATGAACAAGATTAGACGTGAAGGCGTAGCAGATCCTAGGAACTGGAAGAGGATTCTCCGGAAGGATACAGTAAAAGAGTGGAATCGACGGTAGTTGACGACTCTAAAATTGCAACCCTGATCAAGTACACTCCCACCGTCGGATCGCAACAAGAAATAACTTGGGTTCTTCCGGATTACTAGATCTCACAGATTTTCACGGGACATTGTAGATTCCGAGCAAAGTTAGATCTGTTTTCATCGATCCTCTATGCCTCTATAATTTGCGGAGTACAGGAGATAGCTTAGTATGTTGTACTTGCATGTACAGCCTATGAGTCACTCAGGGCCAAGATGTTGAGCGGCAGGCAATTATGTCCTTATAGAAAGAGATCTCCCTTACCTAATGACCAAAGACAACCAAGTTTCCTTTAGTAAGTTTTCCTCTGTAGGCGGATGGAAAGAAATTGTTGCACCAATCCACTTCTCTCTGGAAAGAAGAGGAGCTGCGTTAGAGAGGCCGCTAGAATGAGAAAGAGAGAAGAGAAGAAAGCTGATAATAATAAAAAAAAAATAATAAAAAACTTGAATAATTCCTACCTATTTCAGAAAATTTTTATATTTTTACATATGTTCATGAAGAAACCCCAAAAAAATTTAATTATATTTATTTTCCTGAAAATCAAAGAAAAGATTTGAGTACGACATATTTAATAAACTAAAGCAATGTAAACCGGCTTAAGGTAGATCAGAGTAAAAATTACAAAACTTCCTAATATTGCTGATTAAACACTTTTTGGCATAGCTTAGTATTGGCAAACAATAATTTCTGTTAAAAGTATAGGAAATACTGAAGGTTGTGTGATGCGGGCAACAGATTTTCTTACTTTCACTTAGTCATATTTATTCTCTCATTCATTAATAGTTGTCCAAAATGAACGATTTTTATATGGCTTTGTAGGGAATTTCATTACCTTTCAAACGACAGGCTAAACGGCGTGATTTTATAGAATAAGCTGTATCATCGCTAATACTGGTTCGATTCCGATGATTTTTTTTTTTGTTTTGTTGGTAATTTAATTTCCTTTCAAAAGTTTTATTATAAATTTTACCGTATAATATATACTTAGGGAGTTAGGCCCATAATATTTTTTTTCTCTTTATAATTTTTTTCTGTATTTTTTGGAGAATTTAAGTCTATATACAAAAATTGAAAGAACAATGATTAGAACATTATAGGAAAGTTACATCAAAATCGTTAGAGCAGTTTTTGCACTACATTCTACAGAAAAACATATTTTTCATTTATTGCGCGCAAGCTATAGCGCACGGAGCACCGAATTTCTGTTACAGTCATCTGTAGTCAAAATAAAAAAAGAAGCAACAAAATCGGTTCAGCAGTTCCCGAGAAAATCTTGGCACAGACAGACACACCAATGGCTAAAAATGTGTTTTGCGGACTCAGTGGGCTCTGAAACGTATAGATCCGTCGAAAACCGCATATCGGAAATTTGACCCGATCGCAATAGTTTCCTTACCTAGCATAGGTAGGAAAGTAAAAAATCCTTACAGTAGAAATAGATTTTTGGAGAATATTTGCAAGGATATAAAGAGCCATAAGGGAGAAATTGGAAGTAAAACAAAATGTCCTAAAGAAGACAGAATAAATAAGAGGAATGAATGATAATTTGTTACCAAAGCTAATAATGGAATGGGAGGAAGGGGTTAGAAAAAAACTAGAGGAAGAACCATAGTAAGATAGAAAAATGGAGTGATAGAGATTGTGACTGGTAGGGAACGGTCGGAAAATAACGCGATGGCCGGCAGATAGAGAGACTTCTTTAAACAGGAATTTGATTGAAAATTTCAAGTTTAAGAAATCTCTAAGAAAAAAATTCTTTCTTCTAAAATACAATTTAACATTTCATTCAACTTTTTAAATAAGGATTATTTATTTGAATACATAGCAGTGCATTATTGAGTAGATATGTATAGTGCAGTGGGTTGATAGAATTTTAAAAATAAAAAAATCTTAAATAGGAATCCTAACAGAGAGTGGTGTTAGTAAAGTAACAAACATTGAAACTATGGAACTAGTCGGGGCCTGACAAGTCGAGGATTCACAACTACTTGAAACCGAAGGGTATGTGGAGTTTGAAGTGTAGCCGAGCAGTAACCCACTCCGAGCACCTCCTCACCAGCCCCACCCCTCAATACGCCCTTAATTGTGTTGGTTTAGTTCCAAAAGCTTTGAACCATCACTCGAGTATTTGCCCAATTACATCTGATTGTATTTCTCCGTAATTTCCATTAAAACTTCAATTAAAGTCACTAAGACTTGAAGCTGTTTGCCAAGTACTGCTTCCTCAAAATGTGAGAAAGTTTGGGCTCTGAAAATTTAATAGATGTGCAAGCACTGTTACATATTGATGACTATCTAGTTACAATTCCTCCATTCAGGAAACACCGGACACGGGTCTTGGCGATACTTCAGAAAAGCTACAACTTATAATGACCATTGATTCCTATAATAATTATTAAGTAGAATATTGCAGTAAATACTTAAAACAACGTAAGATTTTTCATTATATATATTTGTTTATATAATGCATTACTTTTATAATGATGTAGAGATGGTTGACCGTTGATATAATATGAGAAGGAGTTAGTCGGGGGTGCGGTCAGATAAATACTAAATTAAAATATAGTAATTATTTTATTTTAATTTTGCCGACGTTTCGACCCACTTTGCAAATCGTCTTCAGGGCGTAGGATGTAGCATTGCGGGAGGCAGTTGAAACACTCTGATGAGTGTTGAAACACAAATTATGAGTGTTTCAACTGCCTCCCGCAATGCTACATCCTACGCCCTGAAGACGACCTGCAAAGTGGGTCGAAACGTCGACAAAATTAAAATAAAATAATTACTATATTTTAATTTAGTATTTATCTGACCGCACCCTCGACTAACTCCTTCTCGTATTACTTTTATGTTCTATTTTAATCAGTATGTTATGTTTTAAAGAGCCTTAAGAAAAAATTTTAAACTATATTCAGAAATAAATCGAATCGATTTCAGTAACAACACCTATGCCATTTTTATTATGAAAATCTGTTATTTACATTAGGTGATTCTGTAACTATTTATTATGTCTGTTCTCAGTAAATTTATTATATTTGTTTTCTTATAATTTCTGATGTGCTTTTATTTTAACGTATTTCAATTATTGAATACTTGGTGGTGGACCGTTGGATACTTTAGAGGAAGAAAATGGTCCGGGGTGGCTCTCATAAAACTTTGGTATATTACTATAGTATTTTCCTTTTAACTCCTTGTTTTAATTAATAGCTAGACTTCATCATTCATGTATACAATTTCAAGGATAATTAAATTATGTATAGTAATATTTTTTATCATATTTATATTTCTATATCGTAGAAGAAATAATTTGAAATCTGTAGGAAAAATGTACGGATGGAAGGGTCAGTAATCCCAGCTGGAGCATTAATGCATCTCTACAGGAGTAGTCCGGTCCAAGATTATATTCCTAACAACAATTTTTTCTCTGCTACTGCAAATGCAGAGGAGATATTTTTTCTCGTTTTACATCACAGACATAATTGTTTAATGTTTTTAGTAAGTCAAATCATAAATGTCGAAACTATTTTATGCTAATTTACAAGAATGAACAATTTTCACGTATCCTAAAAAGTGGAAGAAATCAGGAGATTGTGGTTACCAATGAATCTAGAGTGTAACAATTCGAGAAGTTTTTGTAATTCGAAGACGATGACAACCTAACCGACAAGGGGGCGGGATAGACCAGAGCGAGCTAAAGCGTGTGCACAGCAACCTGATAATCGAAGTTCGAAATAAAAAAAAAAAAACCGACAAGGAAAATATTTTTAAGGTGATGTGCTTCCTAAGCAAGAAGAGATTAAAGTTGTGAGTCTCGATGTCGTAGGTACTTTAGAATATTATGGTAATACTGCTGAAATACCAAGGAAATTGCATCCATCGACAAATATAAAGTAAGCTAAATTATTTAAAGCTTTGCTTTTTATGATTATGAAGGAAAATTCCATGATTTCGTAACCCTGATGAATTGAAAATCAGGAAAAACATATGATATACCTCGAATGACAGATGATTGTCAAACATTACACCCTATATGAAAAAAACACCAATGTTTAACAGAACAAAAGAGTACTGTGAAACACGGACAGTTGCATAAGTAGGGGTATAAGATGGCCTTGCATCCAGATTTCTGTTAAGGTTTTCAGACATTGCGCTGGCTGACATATATATTGGAATATTCCAATTAGAATAACGATAATTCAATTGAAGCATACAGAGAAGATAAATTTATTGAAATGGTTCTAGACTCCCAGAACCTATAAAATATTTACATGTTCACAATATTGACCATGCCACATGAGAGAGTAACACGTTTAAGATGGAAGGGTGTTCTACATTGGATTACAAATGAAGTAAGTGGGTAACCGTTAGTGTTGTCCGAAATTGGTCTCGGTCTTGTACTTTGCAAGACCAAGACCACGACTGCCTAACTGTTACAAGACCATGACCAAAAAATAGATCTTTTGAATAAAAATTAAGACATAGTAACTAATACTTGCTAATTTTAGTTACAATTGGAAACTGTAAAATTGGCCAATTTTAGTTAATAATTGGTATAACAAATATAATTTTGCATTTAACTCTTCTAATTTTTCATTCTGGCTTAGTTAGATTTCTCTTATCTAAAAAATTACTGTAATATCACTATAGTAATAAGCTAATAGGTAACTGCAAATCTGTTGCGAGACTCTTGCGCAAGACTAAGACTCGTCTTCGACTCGCATTTGGGCAACACCAGTAACCGTAGAAGTTGCATGTTTCCGTTTGCAAAGGACGCAAGGAATACTTGCACGAAAATTAATGAAAAAGGACTCTTTCAGTTTCAGCCAATTTTGTATTTTTCTTTAAACATTGGCGGGAAAACGCGCTAATTGAGCATCTAACAAGCAAAGTAGGCAGCGGGACATTTACAATTTACAATAACTTGCTTTATAAAAGTATCTCTGCAATCAAATTTCAGTTTCATTAATGTTTTTTTTTCCCCCGTTTATGGAACAACCATGCACGAGTTATGCTAATCTTAGATCCACAAGTTCCAAAAAAAAAAAAAAATAATAATAAAAAAATAATGTGCAAGAAAGTTTTCTAGGTAACCTTTAGGTTATCGTCCATGTAGACTTTTAATAGGTCGGACATAAATGAAAAATATTATGGAATCTTACTGGATTCTTCCAACATGCCGCATCATGGCGACTGGGGATAAGTGATGTAAGAATAAGTGAAAAGAGCCGTAGCGGTGAAGTATTGATCGGAGAAGAAGACAGTAAAAAGGGTTGTCCCCATACGAAGCAATAATTCGGCGAAAAGGGCCATCGGGGACGTGCCGTGTGTCCGCTGCCTCCTCTATCAACCCACCCGCCTCCCAGCCAACTTTATTTCCCAACCTTTTTCTTCCCCCTATCTTCCTCACGCTCTGAGCAGAATCCTGATCGCCTCTCTCCTGTCCATATAATAGCACCTATATCGCGGCAATCTTTCCCAGACCTTAATAACTATACGAGGTCAATCTCGCGGTAATACTGGAAAATTAAACTTATATCATCGTATAATTGGATCTATATATAAGAGCCTCCTACGAACAGGGGACGGTGTAAGATTAAAAATATATTACCTTAATCGATATAAAGCATTTTAATTCCTCGAACCCATTTAACAGAAGAACTATTAGAGACGTTCCATTGACAATTAACTGATTCCTATCAAAGAATTTCGCTCAGCAAAAGTTGATAAAAATAGTTTTCATCCTCAGCGACACACAAAATGAAACTACCTCAATACAATCTACATTACATATAATATGGCGGTAAAGACACCTTTTCCGACTATCAAAAGCAATGTATTCTGTGTGAATATGAATTCTGATGAATCAGATATCGAACTGAAATTAATTTAAAACATTACTACATCTACTATAAAAAACAAAAATTCATTGAAAAAATAATGTTTTCAACCTCAGGTTGCAAAAGTGACTAATCGAGAAAGTAAAATAGTCCGTGGTACAGCATCCTTTTTATCGTTTTCAATCTGGGGGTCCTCAAACCTTGTCCATTTAATTAGGTGCTAAAAACTCGTATATGCCCATTTGCTTTCCGATTGGAACGTAAGATAATTTTCTCACAAAACTTGGAAAAAAAAAAGATGGCCTCCAAAAACATTGGGACATTTCGCCTAAACAACGTCATTATATTGACCATTTTGGGGGTGTAGGTCACGCCAAACGGCTCAATATTTTTCAAGTACACCTGTTTTCTCGAGTTCGCGCTTAAATTACCTTACTATTCAAGTAGAAAGCAAATGGGTATTTACGAGTTTTTAGTAGCATAGCAATTGAATAGATGAAGTTTAACGATCTCCAGATCGGAATAGCCACAATTCCGAGAATTTTCGGAAATTAAATAGTTGTTGGTTATGAGATGCAGCTAGATTTTTCAGGCAGATTTTAATAGTGTGATAAAAAGGGTTCTGTACCACAGAATATGTTAATATTCAAATAAACGTTATTGGAAATTATATTGGGCCCGGCGTTTTGAATGAGAATAACTCATTGAATCTTTAGGCACTTCGGATAACATATTTTTATGTGAAATTATATTTTCATATCTAAAATATATATATATATATATATATATATATATATATATATATATATATAAATTTCAATTTTAAAAAATACATGAAACAGTACTTGAAACATAGTTGATACAAACAGTGAAAAATTTTGTCGTTTTCTATCATAAAAAAAAGTTGTTCTTATTTTTACAAAAAGGCTAAGAACAACAGATAAAAAAAGTCCAAAATAAATTGAGCATCATATAAATGGTACAGTCATAACCAGCTAAAACTCAGATTAAATGTCGCACACAGTTCACCTGTTATTGGAGGATCCAAAATATTATGTTTGTCTCATTTTTATCTGTTCCGGGAAACAACTGAAAAGACATGATACACATTTGTGTACACCATCTAAGAAACGGATAATGCCCCAGGAAGTTGTGGCGCAATAGTATTTACAGATGTACCAATGTTATGAAACGGATACACATCTAGCCTGGTCATCCAGGAAATCATGACATTAATAATGAAGCTAACTCATGATGTTTTCAAGCTCCTATAACATAATGTCAATGAAATTGACCTCTCAACATTTCTCTGATACAATACCTAGTCCTAAATAATTCAATAGTGTTATGGCCACTAATCGCTGTTTTAGGTCAGTAGATTATGTCATTTAATCAATTCTAATAAGTTATGCTATTCCCTCAATCCTTCTGCTGCCTAGACGTGCGAACTCACAGAGCGCCTGCATCGATTGACCTGGTAAAAGCGCGGACGCCCTCAGAGCCTTGAAGAGCGATTGCGAGAGCTCGAGAAGACAACCGGGGGCGCTCCTTAAATTCATTTCCTCCAGAGCACGTCGGGTACAGGCGATAACAAATAAATATTCATGGCTTGCTAGCCCTCCCCTGGCCGGCTCCCCTATTTTTTCCATTTTGGCGGCATTCATATTCAAAACGCGGGCCTCTCACCGAGCTCTTTGTCGCCTGGTTAATTTAAAAATTCATTACTATAACTGTCACGCCAAGTTTACAGGCGAATAATTGCTTTCATCTTTTTATTTTTCTGTTCTACCTGAATTATCTTTTCTTTTTTTCTCCCAATTTTGAAAAGACAAGAAAGAGCTGTTTAGCAAGTCAAGTGGAATACGGTGGATTTGCACATTATGCAGTCCTGATAGAATGTTAAACCTTATTCATCATTACCGCTTTATTTACATTTAAGCTGCCTATTCACATATATTGAAATTTATATTCAATACGTTTAATTGACAAAAAAGTTATGATTTTTATAATGGAGTGAGAAAGGTGACAAGTTTTTTTTTAAATTTATTTTAATGAAATTTACAACTGCATTGCATGGAAAATACAACAAGTAAATGTGACATTGGTAACATGACATGTACAACATGAAGAGAACTACCCATTGTTAGAACTCAAATTAAAGTACTATGTTAAAAGGTCCTGAGGCCATCTTCTTTTCAGACGCCTCGGAGGGTTATCAGCGATCGAGGAGGAAGCGAGGTTTGAAACGAGAGGGTTCGGATGGTTCTGCAGTTTGTTATGGAAGGATAGGTCTTTATGGATGATTTTATTTGTGACAAAGTAAGGATCGTTGAAAGGTAACAATAAAATAAATACTATGGCGCATTCTGTTATACATAATAATAACTAACGATGTTCAGATACAATGCGAATTCGCTAATTCTAAAAACATAAACATACCATCCTTTTTATATATTTGGTCCTTCATGAGTGCGTTTATTTCCAGGGTAATCAGTTGACCACCCAGGAACAAAAAGCCAAAAAAATCATATTAGTCATTATGAACTAGACTTTGGCGTGATTCCCCGCCGGCCTGAGAAAAAAACCCGTATGGCATAAAAGGCGAAAAGAAGTGTCGCGGACAATCTATTTTTCATACACTTGTATATGTTTGTTGCTCTTATAATTTATTTATTTTTACATTGTAAGCATGTCAGCTGCTCCACCTTACCCCCTCTCAACGCCAATGGCATCCTAAAAGGCAGAGCCCGAATTAATAGAGAACGGGAGAAGATATAGGAAAGTCTCCTATCCTAACATGATCAGTGGCACAGAAAATACATATTCTGCCACTGATCGCATCGATAGTGCCTTGCCCACACGATATGTTATTACAAATTACTATACAGAATCTTTAAATCAGCCGTCATTCTTAAAAGGAACGGATCTGCCATGGCAGATAAGTTCCTTTTTACATTTTTTTTTTTTTATTTTACTAATAACATACATTTTACGTAATTCACATTCAAACCTCTTGCAGTGAGTACCCATTTTAGGACATGGGTCCAGGACTATCGAGTATTTGTCATTAAAAACTATATTCTTACATCATTTCGTAATATTTCATAAGGCAAGGGTTGGCTATTATATTCTTTGCTTCTCAGTACTACATGATTTCGTCTCAAAGTCAGTCCATTTTATCTATTTCCATCCTAGAATTAATGATATGAAAAATAGTAGTAACAGCCGGGATTTCATACTTTAAAAACCTTAATTTAATTAAATCAACCTCATCCTCGAAAACCTTCGTTCGCGAAATTTTTCCTTATGTGCAGGGGTATTATAACAGAAAAACTTCTGTTTCTAGACCAAGATGCTCTTATGTTTTTTTTTTTTTTTTTGTAGTGAAATCCGTAAAATAGATTTTAAATCAATTAAAACATAATTAAAAAATGGAGAAGAATCATTCATTAAAATTGATTCTACTACAAATGATGAACAAGACGACCAAAAAGGGGTATTTATTTCAGGAAAATTATTAGAAGATTTTTAGATATACCTTCAAATACTTGTCGCCTATAGCAACAAAATATTCATTACATAATCATCTCAAAGACAAAAATAAAAACATCGGTTTTAGTGAAGAAACAAAAGAGACAGCTCTCCATAAACTGGATTTAGATCCATATAAGGGAAGCGACCTGGATCAGAACAGTAAACGATTTTCTCCTTAACGCATGAACGGACAAATCCTCCTATTGTCTTTAGAATTACTTTCTTTAGGGAATTCCTTCCGCGTAGGGCATCCACCGAACCCTTTTCCCTTTTTCTAAAAAAAAAAAAATAAAAGGAAAAAAAAAGCAAATGTTAAAGCTGCCCAAGGCGGAGGAGGTTATCTAGAGGTAGCCGCAATAAGGCTTGTATAAGGTTATTGAGCCGGCCAGGAAAAACTCTTATTGTTTTCTCCCCGAGTGATCCCAAAACCCCGACCGATTTTCCAGGGCTTTGGACCAAACATTGTCCCAGCGAGGAATTTTCAGGATCTAACCGCAAGGTTCCATTATCTCGTCTGCCTCTTCCCTGGTCATTTGGACTTTTACCACGCTTTCTTTCAGTACCTCATATCCTATCAAATTTTTCTCTATTGTTGAATGAGAGTAAATTTCGATGCGATGATACTCAACCTTATCCTCTATATTTCATAATGGCCATGTGATCACATTATGAAGATGCAAAATATTAAACAATTTAATTAGTTAATTAACTAAAAATAGACAATAGCTAAGCGACTAGGAATCTTCAACCATTTATTTCAACTTGAAGCACTAATATGTTTTTATAAATTTTTCATTATTTCATATTTGCTGGTATAATTATTTTCAAAAAACTATAGAACAATATTCTAAAAACGTATATAAGATGCACAATTCCTTTATAAAAATATAAATACTAAAGATAATGTGATATCTGCATTACATTTCTTTGGTCCGTGCTTTATAATTTGAAAAATATCATAATGAAGAATATGATATGGAAAAATTCCAGCCACACAGCTTTATGCCTCGAAAATGCAGGCAAAAAAAAAATCGTAACGTTTCGCCAATTCAGGCATCAGACAGGAAAGAACAGCAAATCTAACACACCTCCTGATAACATACTGCTGCTTAATGTTTTATTAATAAAATTGGCATTATATGTATTTTTATATTACATTATTCAATATCTGAGCATACTCAAATACGCTTCCAAATAGTTTAAGAAAAATGTACTCTTTTTGCTAAAAAAATTTGCGTTACATTTATATGAACATCAAAATTAAAAAAAAAAAAAATTAATAAAAATTTGAGAAGGTGATTTAAACACTCAACTGTGTTTCAACTGCCTCCCGCAGTGCCACATCCTACGCCCTGAAGACGACCTGCAAAGTGGGTCGAAACGTCGGCAAAAATTAAAATAATTAATATATTTTAATTTATTGTTTATTTGACCGCACCCTCGACTAACTCCTTCTCATATTATATCAACGGTCAACCATCTCTACATCATAAATAAAAATTTGTCAAATTATTAATAAAATAATTAAAGTGATTTAAACGAAATTTAATTTAAATATATATATATATTTTTTTTTCTCTCATTACTAAGCAAGCACATCTGCTGATTGTCAATAATAATTGACAGTTGCGGATAAATATATGTAAGTGAAAAAAGTTTTGAGAAAGCAAATAAAAAAGCCTGCTCTCGCTAATATGAGAAAAATATAGATTCGAAATGTCGCCCAAATATATTTGTAATGCTATTTGAAATATATTTGTAGAACTAGTATGCTGTGTGTATAGCCACCCAATATAATTGGGCACCGAGCTTTTATAGGAAAATATTGACAGCCTCGACAACCTAAAAATCTACATAACATCTCCAATTTAGGTGAGCACCAATACAAGGCAAAAGTCTATTATTTTTGAGAGAAAAAAAAAATGGCGAAAAATAAAGAGCTTACCAAACTTTACATAACAGTACGACAGTAATTTAACTTGCTAAAATTGCTCTCCATTTTGTTAAGATAACAACAAAGTAGAAGCAAGAAGCAAGAAGCATTTGAAGATCCAAAGCCATGGCATTCCTAGCGCGCTACCACCACTCATCCCCTAAATCAGGGAACCTGCAGGAGAGAAGGGGATAGAGAACTAACTCTAGCTGCATTATTAACGCTAACTCGATCCTTGAATATTTCAGCTAAGTTTCACCTCTTTTACCCTGCCCTACTGGCAAGTTCACCTCCTACACGGGCTCTCCTCTAAACGGTCCTGTGTCTTGTAGGATTTATATCTAACGGGTTAGAACTTTTAGAAACTAGTAAAAAGTAGAGAGAGCCGTCCATTATCATAATATTATGAATGTTTCTATCAGACAAAATATGGTTGTTACATTTGGGAGAACATTAATAAAAGCCATAAAAGCTAAACTAAATAAAATAAAATTTATAAAAACTTTAAAAAAAAAAAATAAAATATATCTTCTGCGCGCATCACACATCTTTCACTTACCCCTAACATGAAAAAACTCATTAAGACCATTGAAATCCCTCTCGGTGTCAACTCACTAACAGATAACGAACAACGTATTTAGTATTTTTTTTCGTTTCAAGGCCTGGTTCAATTAGCTAAGACAGAACAGCAGATAGAATTATAATATCTTTAACAAGACTTAGAAGATTTTAAACAATAAACGATGGTTACTAAATCATTTTTTGAAAAGTTTAATTTAATTATTAAATAAATCCAAAATTTTAATAAAACTATTAAATTAATTAAAATTTAATTAATACTATCAAAGGTAAAATTTGATAGTCTAGAACGTTTTTTGAATACAAAATTATTGACTTTCAGCATTTCACACGTTCCAGGAGAATGTTCCATATGTAGCCTCTAAACACCAATTTGAAACAAAAGGTAGTCATCAGCAGTTGATTGATTGAATTGACAGCTGATTTTGTTGAAGCACTGCAAACGTTCCTTATTGGCCTGCTAACATTTATTTAAAGCCAAATCATCCTTTTTCATAGAGGAGAGGACACTTATGGGATGAGTAAAGGAACTAGATTTTTTTTTTTTGCACATGTTTTATTCCAAGAGAACCCACATTTTTCAGCATTAGTATAAGAAACTACACAATAACGACAAAAATATTTTTTACAATCAAATCATTAAGAAAGAAGCTGTGACCCAACCAAATCTTTCGTAATAACCAATACATATCAATTAAAAAAAAGATACTTCTAAAATAGTTCGGTTAATATAAATAAATATTCTTAAAAGAGAAAAAGCATTTCCTATTAATTAGAACGTTTGGGTGAATTTCAGAATGAACAAATAATAACACTAATTAGTCCGTGTTACAGACACCTTTTTATCAAATTAGATCACAAAATCGAGAAAAAAGGTGGCCTACAAAACTTTTGGGCCGGTTGGCCTATTATACCCTCGTTATTTTGAAATGTAAGGGGGGTAGGTCACGCTAAACGGCCCAATATTTTTGTAGGCTACCTTTTTTTCTCGATTTTGTGATGAAATTATCTTAAGATTCAAGTGGAGAGAAAATGATTATCTACGAGTATATAGTACCTCATTAAATAGATTATGTACCGATCTCCAGATTGAAAAGGGCCCAATTCCGAAAATTTTTGTAAATAAAATAGTTGTAGGTTACGATAAGAAGTAGCTATTTACAAAGTTTCAGAAAGATGTTAATAATTTAATAAAAAGGAGTCTGTACTACAGAAAATAACCTTCTCCATTTCAAATATAACTTTTTCTATTTCAAATGTTTCCTTTTCCCAAATTAAATATAACATTTCCATTTCAAATGTAGCCCTTTCCAATTCAAATCTAACCTTAAAAGGATATAATTGGCTAGGAAATGCTATATAATTAATGGGTAAATTCCAAAGTTCACCTCAAGATGTCCTCAACGTGAAAAATAAAATATTACCACTATTTAGTCTAAATAATTTTATTTAAAAAATATATGAGATTGAAATATATATATATATACATTAATCAAGATGAATTCTTGTTCTTCCAAAAAACGATTTATTTTTTTTGTTGTTATATATCATTTTATTCATACAGTGCCTTCATTATTAACTCTTCCAGAAAATGTATACAACCTGAGAGAAATAAAATGGCTCCAATGAAGTAAAGAATTTTCAGAAATGTAAGGCGTTAAGAAGTAAGGTTTTCCTCGCATGGAGGTTTGACCTTTTGACGAAAATATCGTTTCCCAGAATGAGGTAATCAATTAGCTGCCAGCCTATTCCATTTATTGGCTTGATAAATTTACTGCGACCCGAAGGTAGAGGGGCTTATGTAACTTTTGTAATTAAAAGATTGTTGTTATTATTACTTTTATTTAGTGTAATAAATTATATAACTACGAATTTTATTGTATTACAAAAGTAGTTCATAACAACATTTTTTGATCAGAGCATGATCCTATAATATGGACTCAATGAACGATGAATGGACAACTATTTCTTTTTGAGTATTGTTTTATTTTAACCACCACATATCTGTCGATGAGGAGAATATAGACAAAGAACCCATTAATTTACAGCAAGATGTGTGTATTATTCAAGACTGACTTGGTATACCAGTGTCTTCACGCCATCTTTTGAATTAAACCTATCTTTCAAAGAAATCCCATATGTTAAGGATTCACTTAGTTCTGTAATAAGATCTTTGCGATATAATAAGGTCCCAACTCGCCTGATCATTTCAGTGGAACAAGTCTCAGAAGCTTGATTTATATTAAATAAATAAAGTGAACATGAATAAAGTTTTCTTAGCCCTAATTATAAGACTTTAAAAATAAAAACAAATGTTCATGATACTAATAGTATATTATACAAATCATTAATTAATGCATAGGTGAAGAAGAACTTGTGGCCTCTGGGCCACATGTAGCCTCCGTGACGTAGCTGCGGCATCGAAACATTTTTGCGCTATATTTATTAATCTAGCGATAGAATAAATTAATATTTAATTATGAAAATTAAAAGAATTGGGTTAAATATATTGTCGGAATCATGTTAAAGTAAACTGTCCAACATCGCACAATAGTTACTTTATGGAGACTACGATATGTACATGGTTGGGATTATTTAGTTATAAATGAAAAAAGCAACAGTAAAATACAAAGAATTGTTGCAGCCACCATTGGCACTGCCTAACGTTATTCCGCTTCTAATGAAAAAAAGAATCCCCACTTATGCAATAATATTATGAATCCATAAGATAATCTCATTATTCGTACTTCAAATTAATGATATAATTAAATTGATTATTGAAAAATATTACAATCTTTCTCAAAGGACAATTATAATAGTGTTCAGAAATCACATTCACACTATATGCACAATAAATAAAATAAATTAGACAAAAAAATAATATACATACAATAAATACGAATAAAATAACCTGAAAATAAATAAATAAAAAAAGAACACATACATACACTATTTACAATCAGGTGAGAGAACTCCGAGCCAGACTTGTCCCTCAACTGTGGAGGAAAAAGCATGACTCCAGATCCCTGCATTTCTCACTCAACCGCGTCACTGGGGCTAAACCCAGTGGAGATTGAGCAAGAGTTCTTTGATATTATGATTAAGTTTATTTTTATTTTTCAACCTTTCACTTAAGCATACTTCAAGAAAAATCTTGAACAAAGATGAAAAAGAGAAAGTGTCTGGAGCAAATCAAGACCAAGGGATGTGTACTTATGAAAAATGTATGGAAGAACCCCAGAAAAACTTAAGACGATCGAACAGAATAGGCCACGACTGAGACCGAATGCATTAAAGCGTTGCCCGCAGTATCAGAAACGTATTGTGAGACAAACATCATCACAGAAAAAACAGACCAACTCCACAAGACTTGAACTACCGACTGTGACTGACTTAATAACACACGTCAATTTTTTTCATAGCAAGCAATATGTGACTAACTCGCTTTCCAAGACACTAAATCCGAGAGGTGGCAAGAGCCTCAGACTTGACTAGACTGAGAATTACAAACTAACTGGGCAGATTCAAGACAACCAGCGAATCCCATCACCAACTTAACATTTTTTAAAACTCTTGAACTCCTCATAACTCCCTTAACCTGCATACGATATATGCAGTACAAAGAACTCCATCCCATAAAGAAAATTTTGAAAATCCCGACTACTGATCTTTGAGAATAAGAAAAACAAAATCACTTTTATTTAATTTGTAATAGGAAGTTAAGGATTGAAAGTAAGATTCATCACGTATCCATGAAATTTCCTCTCTTTTTACACCTCGTTTAAAAAAAAAAATCCATTACTCTTAATAGTTGGAAAAATCAGATGTTTAATGTAAAATGTTATTGATAATAACACTAAGTAAATAACCGGTCGGCGCCATTAGTGTTTGCGCCACATAACAGATTAGGCTGCCATATAATAATAAGATATATTCAAAAAGTTACGGAAATAACATGGTAATAAAACTTGATAACTTTAGTACTCAAAAGAAGACATATTTTAATATATCTTTCCTCGTTATGAATTCAACCCGTTCTCACTGAAGATTTATTATTTATGTGGCCATCGAAACAATAAAAATGTCTACTGTGAGCCCGTTTTCAGTTGTTAGAAGGGAATGGACATCCTAAAGTGACAATGGCTCTAAAGATCTATGGATATATCAATCTTGCTTAAAGAACCGATGCAGCTTGCGTAGGAGCAGTGTCATCTAGAAAGTGGATGTCATGGAACGTGGGTGTCGGATGCCTCCACGTCAGTTTATTAGGAATTTCCTCCATGTCTTAACACTCTTGTCATGACACTCTCAATTGTCGAACATTGCTGAGTTTCTGAATTAAAAAACAAAATAAGTAAATGATTTATGATGATTCCAACGTGAAACCTACTCATCATTGACTAATTTTCAGGAAACGTAAAAACCATATTCCCTATATCATATAGAGAATGTGCAGATCTAATTCCTTGTACTTCGTCCTATTGTTTTAAATAAATATAAACCTAGAGAAATAACAATAAGCGACTGACAAATATTTTTAGCTCTTTCATGAAGCAAAAGAAACGTAACATCTGCCAAGTATAGCTAAGATCAGTATAACTTCATCGTCATTTCAGTTTGTTTCGTAATCTACACTATAAACAATATGGTAGTAAAATGTTGATGAATGAGTAATTAAAATGAAAGTGCATTTTACAGAAAAACTGAAGATTCCTAATTTCAAAACTTAAAACCTAATTACTATTAAGAAGAAGAAAATATATTGTATTCTGGGACGTTTAGTTCCCTAAGAAAAAGAAAAATATACAATGAAAATTACAATATAACATAAATTTGTCTGGCATATAATAGCTGGCAAATAATAATTAGGTTAGAAAGTTGTGTAACACTACAATCAAAATAAGCTGCTATTCTAAATATACATATAACATGATGAAATTATTTAAATTACATGTAAATTAATGTTCATGTGTTTAAATCCTTGCAAGGTAAGAAACATAAATAATAGTTTTGAATTAAATATTAATTAACTAAGAATCGAATTGGTAACATATTTAATTCTTTGAATAGAATACTACGATTCTTTAAATATATTTCAATAAAAGTCATTGATGAAATTAGGATAAAAAGCCTCTTTTTGACGTGGACATCATGACCCAGGAAAGTTCCAAAGAAAGGTTGTTTTTAAGATAACACATGGGAACGGCCCAACCTTGTTCTAGCTGTAGTGAACCTAAATAAATGCCATAGGCACCATAGATTCTCAATTACATACAACACGAACAAGACAAAGATGTTTTTTGTCGGTACGTCATATCTTCGTTAATTCTACATGAAATCTAACCAGGGATGGGAAATTCAAAACCCCGTCGAAATTTTCCCCTCTCGAAAATTCAATAACCCGTCAAAATATGGCCCCCTCAAAAATGTTGATAGCGCAAGTTGCGCCATGAAACCCCTTTCTGGGCACCCCTGAACCTAATGATTAAAGCATCGTTTTGAAAATTTTCTTTTCTTTCGAGAGGTAAAAATAGTAACTTAAATAAATAAATAAAGCTTTATTTGCTTAAACCTTAAAAAGTATACAACATATGTTTAAACATTAATCACATTATTGTCAATGCTTTCCACGAATATAATGCATCTTCATCTTCAGTAGAGAGAAAGAAGAATACAAGATCGCAAAAGGTTAAAACCGGAAAAGGATTGCATTATTTTAAATTATTGTTATAATAGTATAACATCCATCAAACAGAATCGTGATTCTAAATCGACATCGTTTACTACAATGAACATTATTTTACAAGAAACATAGTTTCCGTGTCAGAAGAACAAACGACACATTCATGTCTATCATCCTTGACGTGGATCAACTCAAGGGAAGACAAACCCACGAGTCGATCAAGGAGTCGATGCCATTGTCCAGAAGACGAACGGATGTCCTGGAAGACGGATGGACACATTTGTCCAGCTAGCCATCCGGGTAGGAATGCACCACTCTCTTCCACCCCACAGCAGCATTCCGCCTTCCCCTCCCTCCACAGCGAGGACTTGAAATAAACGCTTCGCTGGTCCCATTTGCGTCCCACTCTTATGGCCTCTTCCACCCAATGTATTTTCCAGAATTCCTTGGACCCTGCTATCAGAGGTCATAAAAAAAACTACATTCATTGCGGCGATATGCTGCTTTCTCTATGTCATAAACCAACGGAACATGTCGTCAGCAGTTCCACAAAGAAGGATGTGGACATTTCTGCTTCATTTAGTTGTGATGTCTCATTCTTGGTCATTCTTGGTGACTTTAACGCACAAGTTGGTAAGGAGGTGGCACTCATGCCGACCATAGGAACCCACAGCTTGCATGAGACCAGTAATGATAATGGGCTACGGATGGTGAACTTTGCTACATTGCACGGACTGGTTGTTGGAACAACTCTTTTTCCTCGAAAGAATATCCACAAAGCAACATGGATCTCTCCAAATGGGCAAACAGCATCACAGATAGACCATGTACTCATTAGTGCCCGTCACAAGTCCAACATGATAAATGCAAGATCTTATAGAGGTGCAAATATGGACACGGATCACTATTTGAGCATTGCCGAGGTCAGATCACGAATTTCGCTGATTAAAAACCACAACCAACGACCAAAGAAGAAGATTGATGTGGTTAAACTTAAGGACTCAGACCACCAATATTCGTATCAACAAGCTGTGGAGACGAAACTTAATGAAGAAGTAATTAATGACAGCTCTATGGTCGATGAACAGTGGAAGAGATGCAGCAACGCAATGAAACAGGCAGCAGAAGAAGCTCTTGGCTACGAGACTAAATCTAGAAGGCCCCCATGGTTTGATGCTGAGTGCCTTCAAGCAGTAAAAGTGAAAAATGAAGCCTACAGAAAGAAGGTTCAGCGTCCCACAAGGCTCTCCCAAGAAACATATAGAAGAAAAAGACGCGAAGAGAAGAGATTATTCCGCGGAAAGAGAAGAGCTTGGGAAAATAAGAACATGGAGGACACAGAGGCATTGCGAGGCCAAAATGAAAGTCGCCTGTTCTTTCAGAGAATAAACGAGGGTAGGGCAGCTTTTAGGCCCAGAGTGACGGCATGCAAAGACACAAATGGAACTCTTTTAAGCCACAAAGATGACGTACTAAGGAGATGGGTACAACATTTCAAAGGCGCATTAAACAGAGGAACGGTGCCTGGAGAAGTAGGTGTAATGAAGGAAGACTCCCTGAATTCTATTGAACCCCCGGATGAGGAGGAAATGGAAAACGCCCTGAGGAAATTGAAAAATGGAAAGGCGCCAGGCCCGGACGGAATCCAGTCAGAGCTGTTGAAATGTGGAGGTGAAGAACTCAAGAAAGCTCTGCATGATTTAATGCTGACCATCTGGGAGAAGGAAGCTATGCCTACGGAATGGGCAACAGCCATTATCTGCCCAATACATAAGAAAGGAGATCAAACAGAATGCGCTAACTATCGAGGAATCTCACTCCTTTCGTGTGCTTATAAGCTGCTCTCTAACATTCTTTTTGAGAGGATCCTCCCGTATTCTGAAAAGGAACTGGGGAAATATCAGGCTGGATTTCGAAGAGGACGCTCAACGACTGATCAACTGTTCTCTCTGAGGATGATCCTAGAAAAGACTATGGAGCGTAAGGTAGTCACCCACCATTTATTCCTGGACTTTAAAGCAGCATACGACAGCGTTGATAGAACGCAACTATACTGTGCCTTGGAGGAGCTAAGCATCCCTCAGAAGCTCGTACGCCTAATCAAGATGACCATGGACAGCTCGAGATGCAGAATACGCGTCGGTTCTGACGACTCCGAAGAGTTTAAAGTGAGCAGTGGGGTTAGGCAAGGGGATGCCCTCGCCTGTCTATTGTTCAATTTGGCAGAGGAGAAAGCTGTAAGAGACTCCGGTATTCAGACCAAAGATATAATCTTCAATCGCCTGACACAGCTTCTTGGTTTTGCTGATGATATTGACATAGTAGGTAGGTCTGAACGGGCTCTCAGAGAAGCGTTTATAAGCCTTGAAGCAGCTGCAAGACCACTTGGTCTAGAAGTCAACGAGAGGAAAACTAAGTATATGAGAGTTGGCGGTGAGGTTGATCTGAACTCTCCATTTGAGGTAGGTTCTTTTAAGTTTGAGAGAGTGAAAAGTTTTATATACCTTGGGTCTGAAATCAATAGCAAGAATGACATGGCTCAAGAAATACAAAGAAGGATCACGGCTGCCAATAGATGTGTCTTTGGACTTGGCCGACACTTAAGAAGTAGGTACCTCTCAAAGAAGACCAAGCTGATCATATACAAGACCCTTGTTCGGCCTGTTTTGACATATGGCTCAGAGGCTTGGACGATGACCAAAAGGGATGAGATGAAGCTGAGTGTCTTTGAGCGAGGAGTCCTCAGAAGGATTTATGGTCCAGTAAAGGAGGGTGATGTCTGGAGGAAAAGAAAAAATAGGGAGCTCAGTTCTCTCTATGCAGACATCGACGTAGTCACGTATATTAAACTGGCCAGACTAAGGTGGGCAGGGCATGTGGCCAGAATGAGCACCCTTGAAATACCAAAAAAAATAATGATGGAGGAGCTGCACCTCGTAAGACGGGTAGGAAGGCCGAGGACGAGATGGTTGGACAACGTGGCCTATGATGCGAGAACCCTGCTTGGTGTGCGGAACTGGAGAGCTGCAGCAGAAGACAGAGCCAACTGGCGGAGGCTCTTAGAGGAGGCCCAGTCTCGGTGACGGGATGTTGTGCCATACATGAATGAATGAATGGGACGTTTAGTTCCCTAAGAAAAAGAAAAATATACAATGAAAATTACAATATAACATAAATTTGTCTGGCATATAATAGCTGGCAAATAATAATTAGGTTAGAAAGTTGTGTAACACTACAATCAAAATAAGCTGCTATTCTAAATATACATATAACATGATGAAATTATTTAAATTACATGTAAATTAATGTTCATGTGTTTAAATCCTTGCAAGGTAAGAAACATAAATAATAGTTTTGAATTAAATATTAATTAACTAAGAATCGAATTGGTAACATATTTAATTCTTTGAATAGAATACTACGATTCTTTAAATATATTTCAATAAAAGTCATTGATGAAATTAGGATAAAAAGCCTCTTTTTGACGTGGACATCATGACCCAGGAAAGTTCCAAAGAAAGGTTGTTTTTAAGATAACACATGGGAACGGCCCAACCTTGTTCTAGCTGTAGTGAACCTAAATAAATGCCATAGGCACCATAGATTCTCAATTACATACAACACGAACAAGACAAAGATGTTTTTTGTCGGTACGTCATATCTTCGTTAATTCTACATGAAATCTAACCAGGGATGGGAAATTCAAAACCCCGTCGAAATTTTCCCCTCTCGAAAATTCAATAACCCGTCAAAATATGGCCCCCTCAAAAATGTTGATAGCGCAAGTTGCGCCATGAAACCCCTTTCTGGGCACCCCTGAACCTAATGATTAAAGCATCGTTTTGAAAATTTTCTTTTCTTTCGAGAGGTAAAAATAGTAACTTAAATAAATAAATAAAGCTTTATTTGCTTAAACCTTAAAAAGTATACAACATATGTTTAAACATTAATCACATTATTGTCAATGCTTTCCACGAATATAATGCATCTTCATCTTCAGTAGAGAGAAAGAAGAATACAAGATCGCAAAAGGTTAAAACCGGAAAAGGATTGCATTATTTTAAATTATTGTTATAATAGTATAACATCCATCAAACAGAATCGTGATTCTAAATCGACATCGTTTACTACAATGAACATTATTTTACAAGAAACATAGTTTCCGTGTCAGAAGAACAAACGACACATTCATGTCTATCATCCTTGACGTGGATCAACTCAAGGGAAGACAAACCCACGAGTCGATCAAGGAGTCGATGCCATTGTCCAGAAGACGAACGGATGTCCTGGAAGACGGATGGACACATTTGTCCAGCTAGCCATCCGGGTAGGAATGCACCACTCTCTTCCACCCCACAGCAGCATTCCGCCTTCCCCTCCCTCCACAGCGAGGACTTGAAATAAACGCTTCGCTGGTCCCATTTGCGTCCCACTCTTATGGCCTCTTCCACCCAATGTATTTTCCAGAATTCCTTGGACCCTGCTATCAGAGGTCATAAAAAAAACTACATTCATTGCGGCGATATGCTGCTTTCTCTATGTCATAAACCAACGGAACATGTCGTCAGCAGTTCCACAAAGAAGGATGTGGACATTTCTGCTTCATTTAGTTGTGATGTCTCAACAATAAATCATAAAAGAACAGCGGAATAGGAAACCATAAAATGTGTATGTACTACTATATATCCAATATATATAACAACATATTTTATTTAGTTCTATAAAGATTCATATTTTTTCGGTAGAAAAAAAAAATGTTGAAGTAATCATCAACCACAATATTCACCATTATTAGGTCATATTTTACTTTTGTTTTTAGTTCTTGTAGTTCTTAAACTACTACATTTTCTAGTGGTTTTTGTTTTGTTATTAATTCGGAAATTTTGAAGTTAAAAAATATGATTTCGAATAGACTTTTACAAGTGTTCATACATGATTTTTTCTCTGAACCACAAATATACCTCTTGCGTACAACTAGTATCATAATTTTATATCCAAATCCATTATTTAATACAGTACATTTTAAGAAAATATACAGTCTAGAGAAAATATTGTTTACTTGCGACAATTTTTATTTAATTAAAATTTTACGTTATGCCTTATCTCTATGGCCCTCGCACTATACTTTTACTTTTCAAATTAATTTGAAGAAATGTAAACATTTATTGCATAAACCAATAAAACACCAATAATAATTAATAACAGAATACAGAAATAAATGTAAAGCACAAAATGGATGCATCTGTATTATATTAAATGTTAGCCATATAAATATTTTAAATGCGATAAGCCATTTATAAAATAATTTATTTTTATACATTAGAAACTTGATTCAAGAAATTAGGAAATATAAAACAGAAGAAAAAAGTCAGCATTAGAACACCGTACTTAAGGTAGTACCTCTACCTCAATTTTATTAGGAAAAAGATAAAACATATTTCAAATTTTATATCCCATCATGCTTTAATTTTAAACGCTTTGTTGCCCGACTGAGCGAAGAGAAATTAGATATCTTAAATTGTTCAGTGAGCTCCAGTGAGTGTATTTAATAAATTAACTAAAAGGTACGTAACGATGTTTTAGGCGGATGTCCGATATAGGCGGACCGATTTTAAACGTTGACGGTTGTAATCACTTAACATTTTGAGCACAAAATACAGAAAAAAAAATTAGAGTTTAGATATCTCGATAATTAATTGATTTGAAAAGATATCATGTGATCATACGATATGAAAATAAACTGTAAATATTTTAAGTACTAACAAATGTTCAAATAGAAAAATATTTGAAATAAAAAAACGATTACCGAAATTGGGGAATTCCATCCATCCCAAGGGAATGTACTTCCATCTATACTTAAACTCCTTGGTAGATTGATATGTAAATTAGCATCTACGAATATTTAAACTCGGTTTAGAAGTCAGGTGGCCTACCACCCTCGAACAAAACTCGGATGTTTACATGCGCCGAACTAGTGAAAGGCGCCCGACTACTATACCAAGTTTAAACATTGATAGATTCCAATTTTCCTAGCAATACACTAAGATGTGGGAGTTTCCTTAGAGTGGAAATAATTGCTCAATTTCTGTAATCAATTTTTTTTCAAATATTTTTTTATTTATGTATTTGATTCAACAAGATAGCATAACAATAACAAATCAATACTGGATGAAGAATACCCGAATACAGACGCGCAGCGATAGAAACGATAGTCATGATACTTCACACTTGACACATTTCCTAAATATAATATACAGTGAAGAGCTACATCAACTTATTTATCGAACGCTATTTTCGTATTTATTTATACAATAGAAGCAAAAGTTGATGAGGAAGCGCAACAAATGGAAGCGTTTCCTATCCGTTCGGGGGGAATCTCATGACTCAGTAGATGGAAGAAAGATTTCCGAACGGGCGGCTGGTTTGGGATTGGGGGGTGGTGGGGGTGGTTTGGGATGGGGGAGGGGAGGAGGATTTTATTACATTTTTACAGGGGTGTCGTAGGGTGATGGATAGCGGGCAGGGATTGAGCGGGCAAGATGAGGGATGGCCCTCCGCCGCTACCATTGCTAGAAATAATCAAATTTCAGAGCCGTCCATAAGGCTAACAGCCTCGGATCCATCCTTTTTCTCTCTCCATTAACCAATTCCCCTTAAAAAGTCAACGGTGTGGCAACCTGAAAAACTAAGCATAGCTTTTAGGACCTCGTTCATTAATTGGAGGCTTATGAGGAATCCATTGCTAATAATGTAAATATTTTCACTAATTTAGTTGCTATTTAAGCTTATTACTATTACTATTTAATCAAAAATAGTCCAAATATTGTGTCAAAACATGATTCAATCTAATATACGAGAACCTCTCTAACAACATGGCGTCTAACAATTGTTTTAAACAGGGTTTGAGTAAAACATGTATAATCTCTTGGTCTCGCTGAGAAATATATAAACAACATTGCTTATCAAAATAAACAGGAACACATAGTGCAGATCTCTCTGAGTACACGTCTTAAAACTGGAATCCGTAAGAGCTCTTGCAGGTATACTTCTAGATAATTTTTGTACACTAACTTAGACTGTAAGTGTTATTACCTTAATCAATTTAAGATACCGATATGGTGTTTAGAATTAAGATCCAATAAAGGAACTATTAGATATATATTGTTTATTTGATTAAAATATATTTTAATTGTTATCAGGCATACCCTTTATTTTTGGTTTACGGCGGTCTAAAGGTATATACTCGTTTACGGCGGTCTAAAGGTATATACTCGATTACAAGGAACCTAAGGTTCTCACAGGTGTAAAAAGTCAATTTTTATTTTTAATCAGTTCCAAAATTATTAGAATCTTCACTTTCAACCGAAGAAGCTCCTCATTGAACAGTTATTTGGAACAAGAACCATTAGAAGAAGCAAAAAGCGTTGGACTGATGATGTGGCGTTTGACGCAAGATCCAAATGACTGGCCACTGATGTTACAGGAGGTCTTGACCCAACGTAGATTGTAGCGCCAAAAATGATGATGCTAACTAAAATATCAAGATAGGGGAGGAAGACATAACAATAATAAAAATTTCCAATATTTGCCAAAGCGTTCCTCACTCGACTGTTATCAGATGTTGAATAACTGGGAACAGGTATTAAAAGGTTCGAGGAGCATATACTACGGTTGAGTTTATCTATATTTTGTTACTTACGAATCGAATTACTTTAAAGAGCGCATTGCCACTTACGAAAATACTCTACTGGTATTCACAGATCGGTCAAAGACTGACAATGGTGTCAGCTATTGAATAATAATCGGCGCAGAAATCATACGTTATTCGTCATAAAAAAACAAAAAAAAAAAAAACACTAACCATAACAGAACTGTTCGCCATAAAATAAAATTAGCATTGCAACTCATAATAATACACAGTAACCATAATAAATTTTGAATATGTTCAGACTCTCTTTTGACTCTCATCAACTTTATAACAATTATATTATATCAAAAACTTTTGGCAACTCTTCACATGTATGTTAGTGACTTATGGTATTATAATTTGGATTTTCCATTTATAACATCACCACTGTATGTCTTTTTTCGAGCTATACGCTTATTTTAGTAATATTATATTTAACATTAATTCTCTTGTAGGCTCTAAGTCAAAAAGTATAAATTTTATGTGGGTCCCAGACCATGCAGGTATAGAAGACCATGTTATCGCTGATACTGCTGCAAAAGAAGCTTTCACTCTCTCCCCTGTACCAGGAATTGTCCATACCTTTGCCATATTTCAAGTCATTTGAAAAAACGTCTGCCAAGTAAAGTCAGTATAGCTTCTTCACCGTATCACCGTTTTTATTGGCTAAAAAATATCTGAATTACAAGATATAATATTTATCGTATGACAATGAAATCTCTGGGAGAAGCCGTTTTCAGAAATGCAGTAATCCCTCAACATATACAGATTTTATTCCCACGGGTTTTCTTCATCAGCAAATATTAAAATTCAAAAGAGTTCCCTATTTGCAGATTGCATATTTGATGATTCGCGATTAAAAAAACAATTCCAGTGCATACTGAAAATTAATGTAATCAAAACGTGAGTGCTGTACATGAGTACATAAAAACTAATTGTTTCTTTATGATTTAGATAGATAGATAGAATAGATAGAAAAATAACTTTATTCTGGGACACGCTGGTCCCTTGAGAATAACAAAATAGAACAAAATTAAAATATTACATCTGGCCAAAATAAAATCAATGTAAAAAAAGAAATAATGTAAAAAAAATATAAGGTAAAAATTCTATATACAAAAGAAACTAAACTATATACAAAACCATTAATACTATGACAAGACACTTAAAGCTATTTGCTCTTATAGACTAGTATACACTTTTCCGAAAAAAATAAAGAATTAAAAAATAAAAATGTATCAAATTCTCTATTAAAATATGCTCGAATGGTTAGCAAGTATCTGACTGTTTTTGTGATAGGAATTGGAATAGGAGGGATTTGAATGTGGATATGGAGGGGGAATGTCGAATTTTGATAGGGAGGGAATTCCAGAAATTGACAGAGCGAACAATAAAGGAATTTTGGAATGAGGCAGATCTGTGAGAAGGCATGTAAAGGTCAGAAGGTCGAGATCTTGTGGACAGCTATTCATTAATCTTTTCAGTCTATCACGGAGCTCCACCGAGAGGACATCATACACCACACAGCTGTAGTCAAAGTGGGGGAAGATGAGAGAGGAAATTAGGAGTCTACGGATATGTTGAGGTAGGAGATGGCAGAAGCGATGAAATAGTTTAAGGGTAGAAATTGACCGACGGGAAATGTGAGAAATATGGTAGGTCCAGGAGAGGGTTTGATCTATGAAAAATCCTAAATTTTTAACAGAGGAGTAGAAGGAAATTGGCTGGTCATTAAGGTGTAATATGGGAAAGTCAGTATGGGATCTAATAAGGGGCTTGGAACCGATAACAATGGCCTGAGTTTTGGCAGCATTTAACTTTAATCCATTTACATTTGCCCAGGCATTGATTCGATCAAGGTCTTCTTGAATCTTGGCAAATGCCCCCAGTAACTCAGAGGGAGAAAAGGATAGGTAGATCTGGGAATCATCTGCATAAAGGTGATAACAATGGGGAATTGATTTAGGTAGGTCGTTAATGTAGGAGCTGAAAAGGAGAGGAGATATACTTGAACCCTGGGCAACTCCAGAGGATAAAGAAAGGAAAGCAGATAGTGGTTGGTTGGGTATGGAGACTGCTTGGGTGCGTTGGGAGAGGAAAGATTGGAACCAACAGATGGAACTATTGGAGAAAGATAATGATTTTAGTTTGTTGAAGAGGATGGAATGGTTGATGGAATCGAAGGCTTTGGAGAAGTCTAGTAGAATAAGGACAGTTAATTTTCTATCATCTATTGCAGATTGAATGTCGTTGGCAATTTTAATTAAGGCAGATTGTGTGGAATAGCCGGGACGGAAACCAGATTGGAGAGGATCAAATTGGTTGGACTTTTCGAGGAACTTGGAGACTTGGGATTGCACCAGTCTTTCAAGAGGCTTTGAGAGGTTAGAAAGAATTGAAATTGGACGGAAATCTTCGGGTGAGGATGGATTAGGCTTTTTATTTAAAGGAAGGACAATGGCTATTTATTAGTATAATTATATATTTTATTGGCCTGTGCTATTTGCCATCGTAGCAGACCGCTTATCTCAGTTGCAAACTACTAAATATCACCTTTAGCACTATTAGTAGCGATATATACTTAATAGGTTTTCACTCGTAAAATGGATGAAACAAAATATCCACAGGAGAAATTCAACTTTTTGTTTGTTCGGAGTTAACGAGATCTTATCAACTCCCACACAAAATTTTAATTCAACGTTCTGTTATTTATTTATTTTTTTTATTCATTAGAAGTTCTGAAAAATACGAATTCTACAGGAAACCCTTTATGAGCTCTTTATTACTACCAGATGTTAATTAAATATCTTATAATTTTAAATTAAAATGAACGCTTAATAAAATTTTTTCTTAAATAATCACGATATTATTTTTTATTCGAATAAAAGCTGTTTAATTATAAAAATTAATTTCTCTAATTTTGAGACGACTGCTTATATATTTATGTTCTAGCCATTTGTTCTTTTATTGGTTGCTTTTTTTTGTATCGATCTTTTCTCTTAAAGTAGAACCATTTTCAAGTTTATCATCAAAAAAAAAATTAAATGTCAGCATGTTTACAAGCAATAAATATTTAGTGTATTCATTTCTTGACAACTTTAAGATATTTTTAGATAATAAAACTTTTCTTCGATACAAATTAAGTTTGATTTTTTTTTTCTATGATTACCCTAATTTGTGAATTAATTTGAACTAATATTTCAAGGAATAATGTTATGACAGAAACGGAAGGGAAAAAAATTACAAATTTTTGATGTCTCAAACAAAATTTTTTTTTATCTCACTATATAATATATGCACAAATATATACGGATTACTAACCTGTGTTAAGAAATCTATGTCACTATACAGGAATCAAAATGTCTTGCTCAGCATCGCTAGAAATAATAAAAATAAAATAAATATTAATATACGTCAGTATGAATATATTAACTAAATTATTTTTTTTATTGTGTTAATAAATTTGTAGATAAGTCTAAAATATTAGCTCTTACATAGGATCAAATTAGCAACAGCTATAAATCGCTCATATGTAGAAAAACAGAATATCACCGACTTGGAAAACCATTTCAAGATCATTTCGAAAAACCCTAGAAACAAATATTCGTCCAAAGCAATTAGCTCTCCATGAATCCCAAGTTAGAAAGGTATTACTGGAAAATTGGAGGAAAAAAAAGCAATATACTGAAACGGAAAATGGCCTCTTAACTAAGGTACGAAACGGTTCTATTTCAATAAGTTCCAGTTTAGCTGTTTTACGAGATACAACTGAAGTATTAGCATAGAACCTCAATAGGAACCTTTATTCAAAGAACCTTTAAATAAAAAGATCCTTGTAAACTCATATCAAAAGAACTTTAAGTGTTCATATACCTCTGATAATAAACAAGAGGATATTACAACCACCGATTTTAACCATTTTCTTTTTTTTTTTTTTTTTATTCATACAAAACTATGAATTTAGCAAAAGTTAGCAGGCATAACAAATATTTAAAATTAATTTAGGAAAATATGAAAACAAATCCACTCTCTTCGTTAAGTTTAAAAAAAAATCTTAGTTTATTGAAAATCTGTATGAAGATTTTATTTTGAAGAAAAATTGACCAATTTTTGAGTTAAAAGTTCCGTGATTTGTTTTTGTAAATTTCTTCGCAATAAAAGTAACAATGAGAATCATGTTAAGTGTGACAAGAACATTTACAAGTAACAGAAAGTGTAAAAAAAAAAAATATATATATATATATATATATATATTTTTTTTTTACACTTTCTGTTACTGTATTTAACAACACAATTGCAAACATAAATTAATGCATATAAGCTGTTATAACACAGTGGTAAATTTAATGTAAAATAAAAAAAATATGTTTATAAGTTATTAAATAAAAAAAAACTTCATAATGTGATTCACCATCCTACACAATCCCTAACAAAAATTCACTTTTTTTATAACTTCTATAAATAGTGAATTCGTTTTTGGGCGATGAGTTAATTTTTCAGCAATGAAGTTAAAGATAATCTTCAAAATGATGACCCAATAATTAGATTTCATGAGGAACTAACTAAGACCAGAAGTATCGATAAAAAATACCTTTGAGAACTAATGTGTTAAGAATAAATTAAATCGTATGTTTCAGTTATTTTTAAACTTCTCGTTCTTCAAAACATATAATATGTTTATTTCTATACAAATATAGCAAAAATAAGAAGTTATAATCACACAATTATTTTATAGATGTTACAACATTTCTTTTTTGTTCCCCAGCAAACCCGTGCTAGGGACAGCGATGGATTACAGTTCCCTCTGTCCAAGACATCCCCATTCTCTCACAAGTCCACTTCTCAGTATCATGACACCACTTCTTAGTACAATGTTTTCTATTTCATAACTGGGACAGAACCCGATGCGAAATCTCCTTATTACGACTCCCCATTGTATTGTAACTACGATACAATTAAGTGACAACTTGTATACATTAATTTTTTGTTGCAGTATACTTCAATGCAACATAAGTCTTGTTCAAGGTTAGTTACGTGTAAAACATTCCACGATAAATCAACATTATCATTTCCATTAGTCATAATTAAAGATTCATTAATCAACTTAAATTGAAAATTCTGTTGTACATTATACCATTGAGAAATTCATGACATGTTAAAAAAATGTCATTATATCGACCCATTTCTCTTTATAAATTACAAATGTTTATTGCAAATTTCATAGATTCAATTGCATGATCTGTGAGTATTATCTAATTATTTATAGATTAAAACATTATAGAACAATATTTTAGCCATTCTTTGTCGGGTAATAAGAAGGTAATAATAAGTTCATATCTCTATGAACTTGCATGATTAGTATGGTTTGGAGAATGCATTCCAAAACAATGTGTAAAAATATAGTGCACGGATTTTTAAATTTAAATGTATGTACCTGATATTTTCTAATTGTCGATATCCGATAACAATTGAAGGAAGTAAAAGGGTAATAAAATGTAAAAATTCAGCTCATAATGTTTACTATTCAAACTTTTAATTACATGTTAAAGTATTTTGACTCTAAAAAATCAATTCATAGCTTCTTTTATTTTATTGTTGGATTTTTTAAATTATTGTCTACCTTAAATATATAACATTTTATTTTTGTTTTAATGCAGTCATTTCATTTGCATTACAGTGATTTACAGTAAATTTTGAATTATTTTTTGTGATGAAAAAGAGCGAGATTTGGCTGTTACTGAAATTGTAAATATATTATGGTACTTTTTGTCTAGCGGGCCGAACTGAAACCTCACTTCTTATCTATGTTATCTAACGTCACGTCACATAACCTCCCTCTTCTTATCCAACCAAACCTTTGAGTTATTGCATTGTTTAGTTTTCAGTTATTCCCTTATTACGTTCACTTATTCTTTACTTTTGGCCCGTTTGTGTTTATTTTTCATTATATTTGGTTTTTGGCCCGTTTGTGTTTATTTTACATTTTTTTTTTAGTTTGTGGCCCCTTTGTGTTTATTTTTCATTTTTTTCCCGTTTATTTTCGTCATATTATGGATCTTCTTAGAATATGGGATTTGCCGCCTTCAGAAGAACAGGCAATTCAATATTTTCAAAATATTGGGGTACTTGCCGACGTGAAATTGTGTGAACGAGGTCATCGAATGAAGTTAACCAGGAAGGCCAAATGGAGATGCTATCGTAGGACTTATGACACAAAACTTTCAATAAGGAAAGGAACATGGTTGGAGGGCTCGAGGATTTAATTTTTAACAGCTTTAAAATTGATTTATGGGTGGCCCCATAGCTTAACAACGATGAAGTGGGGCAAAGAGCAGCTGAAATTATCCTACGGAGATATGGTAACGTGGAACAAATGTCTAAGTTTGTGCCCATGACATGTTTTCCAGGCCAAGAAAAAAAATTGGAGGACCTGGCAAAGTGGTTGAAGTAGACGAAAGTCATTTTTCTAAACGAAAAAATCATGTGGGGAGAGTTTAACCTCAGCAGTGGATGTTTAGTGGAGTTTGCCGAGGAACAGATGAATGTTTTATCTTTTTATAAAACAGATTTTATGTTTTATATTTTTTCTTTTCTATGTAAATACGTTCTTATAAATGTGTTTTTTTATTATTTCATTTTGATGTTTTATATGTACATATCTTCTTTAAGTGTTTTTTATTATTTCATTAATATATGTGTCGTCAAATAAAAGTTGTTTTTTTTTGTTATTACATTTGTTTTTGTATCTGTTAACACTTTCAATAATACGAAGATATGAAGTAGAAGAAGGCTTATCACTGCGTTATGGGAATTATCAGTGTTCAGGTTATAAACATTGGCAGATAGCAGTCAGTAGCGGTCCCCTAGACAAAAAGTACCATTATGGTAGTACCTATATTATTCAAAAATATTTTAAAACCAGTTTTGTAATATATTTTGTCGGATTAACAATTGTACCGAAATTAGTGTGAATCGGAAAGCAGGTTCAAAAGTGAAGATGTAATCACCCCTTAAATGAAAAAAAAAATGAATGCTTTTAACTTCTTGAATTTTCCAATGAGGGAAGTAACAATCCAAATGAAAGAACACGTTTGTTGATCAGTATCATAACAGCCCATGAAGTGTCTGCAGCATGAGCACTTGTCAATCAACCACTGTTCACGTTTGATTTCCGAATTAGATACTTCCTCGAAACCACTAAATGATCAGGTATTCACTTTATCCTCAGAGAAGATCCATGTGCGAGGCAAATGCTCTTGCCCAAAACACAGATGTAGGTTCAATTAATGATTATCAAATACTGGAAGAGTAAACGATGACTCAGACACCATTTCCTAGCAGCATAAAAGGTTTATCAGACACCGGGACCCAACACGGTGGTCCTCACCCTAATATGGAAGTAGCAACTTTCACCAGTTGGTCCTCGCCGAGTCTGGGGTCTCCAAGGGTCACATTTTAATATTCTACGAGGCACACGGGCCATTGAATGGTTAATTTAAGTCACCACAAACCTCAAAGAATTCGAAAAAGTTAACTAATCAAAATTATACTTAATAAATGTGTGTATAAAACTGGCATGTTTAATCAAAATTTGAGGCAGATCACAGTTAGTCATTTGATTTAGAAACAACTTACTAAGTCGAAATCTATGTTTTAAATATTTTCGTAGAATTTTAAATATTTATATAAATCCCCACATATATTATTACAGAAAGGCTCGAAATCGGTTTTGTACTAAATATAAGCTCATGCCATGCTCAAATACCATGAATGGGGTATCGTTGGATTCAGAATTTCACGGGGGGTTAGCGAATCGTATTCTCCACTTTTGTTTTTCTTTCTAAAATAAATAAAGTCGATACAAACATTTTGCTAGGATTTAATACTGGAACGGTGGTAGATCTGTAGATCGATATGGGACAAATTGGATCTTGAAGATTTTGATGCGTACAGCAAGATCCGGATAGTTTTCCGGAACTATCAGATGATGCGTTTAAGCCCAAAAACGTACTTTTTTCGAGATAACACAAGGCATAGGGTTCGCATCCACACAACCTTACGTTAATTGTAGTACTGTCATTGAATACATGTCTCATTTCGTCGACTTGAGGTCTCTATGATCGAGAGAGGAGTTTATATTATTTATGGATGGTGTTTTTGATCGGCAAGCCATATCATCCTTAATTTTTCACCAAATCTCAAGATTGAGCCACCAATTTCGAAGGCTACCTTCTCCTTCAGGCGGGCAAAATAGTCCAATCATTTCAAACAAGTCCAAAATTCAAGCAAACAAGTTATGAAGGAAAAAAACTTTATTTGTGAATAACTGAAAAATTACACCAAGGGTTCCCTTGGTTATGCCCATGATTATATAAAAGATTACTAAATTCCCTACAAAATGAAAAACAAATCATCGAAATCGGACAATTTTTAGCAAAAATACAGCTTACTTAAATGTGTAAGCATGTTGGTTCCAAACTAAGATGAAGATTTTAATTAATTTTTGTTTCCTTTGTCAATTATATTTATTGATAAAGGAACAATTGATTTCTTTATCTTTCGATACGTTGCATTACTTTTTGTTTTTTTATTAATTTGGCATTTGATAACAATATTGTTGTGCGAATTTTTCGCACGGGCATACTAGTGCTTTAAATATTTTCGTAGAATTTTAAATATATTTTTAATTAACTGAATACATTTTAATGATGTAGAAATGGTTGACCGTGATACAATATCAGGAGTTGATCGGGGGATGCGATCAAATAACATTCATTTATTTTATTTTCACCATGTACCTTTTATATTTTGTATCTTTTGTAGCCCTGATGAAGGTGGGTCAAAGCATCGGCGTAATAAATTAATAATACTATTTATATAATTTAGTATTTATTTTACCTCACCCCCCCGATCAACTCCTTCTGAATACATTTTAGTACATAAATGTCACAAATAAAATAATCCAAAAATAAGATGTTCTATATGTCTCCGATTTGGCCCAATCCAAAGACCTATCCTTCCATAATAAACTTCATAACCATCCGAATCCTCTGATTTCTAACCTTGATTCCTCTTCGATTCCTGATAATCCTCCGAGGCGTCTGAAAAGATGACCGGGTGATCTCCTTTTGTAGACATATTATTAGTGGGTAGTTTTTCAACAAGCGTTTTCATGTGATTATGTTTCTGTGTGCACATTTTCTTGATGTATTTATATTAATACAGTTGTAAATAACATAAATAAATTTTTTTTAAAAAAGTTTATAAATGCACAGTTTTTAAGTTCTAGTCGCGAATACTGAATTCAGAGGAGTTAATTTATTATTTATAATAAACGGTATCAGAAGATCCGATAAATACAAAATTTTCCTCATATTAGGTTCATCGATGCAAACCCACGAGACAAATGACCATTTATCAAACCATGGATATCATGGTGATAAATCTCTAAAGTATGAAATAAGATTTGACGGCGCTGTAGAGAGAGTCCGTTATAAGTATATCCGAGAGGATACTGACAGATTGGCCTTAAGCCTTCGGCGAGGGTAAGTTTAACAACTTTCTGGCCGGTGGCACCCCTCACACTCCCGGCGATCGTGATCTGACTCCGGGCCCCCAACAAGTTCTCAACTGCCGGCGAGTAGACGTCAAGAACAGTAAGTACTCTCAAGAAAAAGTCCGCCTCAACGTCATCAGTCTTTCCTCCGTCATTTAATTTTCTTTATAAGTCGTACTTTGCCCTCCCTCTTCTCTCAAGTTAAAAAAAAAAAAGTAAAAGAAAAGGTATTATCAAAATAATAAATATTTTAGGACTTACTAAAATGACCTTATGTATTCGTGTTCGCATCGAAAACAGTTCTGTTATTGGTAGTTCTTTAATTTATTTATATAAAGAAATAAGAAGTAACAAACTAGAAACAGATGTAACACATTTTTATGTTATTTTATTTTTTTACATTAACTATATTTATTGAGAGTTATTACAATCTGTCACACATAAGGACATTTATAATAGTGTTCAGAGAGCACATTCACGCTCTATCAACAATAAATATAAATAAATAACACAAAAAAAAAAACAATAATACTTAAAGTAAATATATAAAAACTAAAACAAACAAAAAAAAAACTAATAAAAACAACTCCTCACACGCTTCTATACAATATCTAAAAATAAAAAAATCATTCATCCAATATCTCCGAGGCATGCCTTTCTACCCACTCGAAGAAGGAAAGGAAGGACTCTGGAAGATCCCAGCGCTTCTAAATCAGACGCATTACTGATATTAAGGACCAATAGAGTCTGATCAGAGGCGCTATAATCACTTACACGTGGCTTGAGTGGAGAATTTGACCATTGCCAAAACTCCAATGTATACTTATTCACAAAAGATCACTGTCACTGCCGCTTCAACCTTCGAGTAGGATTATAGGGACGTGTGGTGCTGGGTAGCGATGATGCAAGGGGATTAGGATGGAGAGGTAAAGGTTCTGGTGAAATATTTTTATTAATTTATACTAGTTGGCCCGTTAGAAAATTCGCTGTTTATTGTTATGTCATCAAATAATAAATTAATAAGAAAATAAAACAATGCAACATACCATAGAAGAAATCAATTGCTACTTTCTCGCTAAATATAATCGACAAAGGAAACAAAAATTAAATTAAAACTTCGTTAATGTTTGGCCTCCACGCCCAGTGGTATAATAAAAGGCCTCTGGCCACAAATGCAAAGAACGCATACAGCGTGCAGAGCTCTCTTAACTTAAAATGCCCTTGGGCAATAAAAGGAAAGTTGAAAATTTATGTATATACACATTTATATACATACTGAATTTATTCAAGAAATTCCTGGGGGTAGGAAAAAAAAAAAAAAAAAAAAAAAAAAAAAAAAAAAAAAAAAAAGTTAATGTTTGGAACCAACATGCTTAAAATTTCAATAAGCTGTATCTTTGCTCAAAAATAGTCCTATTTCGATGTGTTTTTTTTTCCTTTCGTAGGGAATTTAGTAATCTTTTATATAATCATAACCAAGAGAAGAGTGTGTAATTTTCGAGTAATGAACAATTAACGGTGATATGGCTTGCCGATCAAAAACACCATCGATAAATTATATAAACTCCTTTTCTCTCGATCATAGGGGCCTCAAGTCGACGAAATGAGACATCTATTCAATGACAATACAACAATTAACGTAGGGTTGTGTGGATGCGAACCCTATGCCTTGCGTTATCTCGAAAATAGTACGTTTTTGGGCTTAAAATAATGTTTATATCGACTTTATTTATTTCAGTAAGAAAAACAAAAGTGGAGAATACGCTTCGCTAACCCCCGTGAAATTCTGAAACCAACCATTCATGGTATTTGAGCATGACAGAAGCTTATATTTGGTACAAAACCGATTTCGAACCTTACTGTAATAATATATGTGGGAATGGGGATGGGGATGAGGATGGGGTTGATGGAAATTACATGTTTTTTTAATAAACGAATTGGATATTTTAGGTGTGAATCAACCCCTACAAATCACTACCCCTCTACTTATAAGAACAGTTTGGCCGACTCTTGAAAAATTTAATTGTTTAAGTTTTCTATTGGCAAAACAAAAAATCATGAGATAAAATAATTCCCTATTTTAATCACTAAGATTTTTTCACGCAACCTTTCGACACCCTTTATGTGAAATAAGGTGAAAGTCTAGATGTATGATTGTTTTCAAGTTAGAACAATACAACAAAATAGCCAATTACGAGCCATTTTCTTATAACGCAATGACAACTTATTCTCCGAAGCGTTTCTAGTATTGAGGAAAACTACTAAACATTTATTTCTTAATATATATATTTATTTTTTTGTGTGTAATTTATCACTTCTGAGATAGTGACATTTGTTTTTTTACCAAAAAACTGCCTTATTTAAATAAAATGCCTGAACTAAAATTTAATGTGAATACTTAAGGCTGTCATAAAGTTTTACTTTCAGAAAGAAAAAGGAAAGAGAAGATTCATGAACAATTTATATTTATTAATAAATCGCTTTATGAGGAAATAAGAAAAATTACCTCGGACGGGAAAGTAGAGCGAACAAAGATAAATTAGATTCTTTGTTTCGCATCTTTCACACTGAGGAATCTCATGCATACAGATTGGGTGCTTACTACTTAACTCGCCGTGAAATTTCCAACTAATTTTTTGAAAGAGACATGATGGTAATGCCATATCCACTTCTGGTGGCTATAAAAGTACTGTTTGTTTTTCACACATTACTCCAGCCCGTCCGACTTTATTACTTAAGCAGGATGTATGACTTCAAAATTTATAATAAGTCAATTTTCACGTATATACAGGTAAACAATTAAGGCCAATCAATATGTCATCAATTCAAAGAGTAGATTTAAGTGTACGTATGAATGAACATGAATATTTTATATTTCAGGGAGCAACCGGAAAAAAACTTTTTTTTTTTGGTATTCAAGTATGTTTATAATAGAAAAAGATGGTAACGATGAGAAACGCTAATCATAAAGAATTTCGTATAGTATTTAAGGTTATTTATACCGCAAATAAAAAATTAAAAAAATAAGGACAGGCTTATCCAATTGATTTCTTTACAACTCATTATACTTTAACATCAGAGATCTCTTGTGACTAATTTTTGAAACATATATATTTAGAACAAGTAATTTTAGAAAAACATCGATATTTTTAGGATTGCTTTATTTCGATATATCGTGATTTGACTTTCGAAAACCGATATTAAAAATAAAAATAAAATTACAAAAACATTATATTAAAAAAGCCCTCCCCCCAAAAAAAACTGACTGATGGACACATCAAAATGGGGGTTTCTAAATACAATAACTGATAAAAAACGGATTAATTAATTTTATGATTTTGATAAAAACAGATTTATTTCTTTTTAAATGAAAAGGTAATTTATTAACTTTATTGGGTAGATATAACCGTCAGAAGCAGCTCAAAATATTTAGTGAATATATATGTTTCGGTCATTATTAATTCGATGTTAATTAAGTCATCATTTTATTACCCTTTTACATGCCATTGTTCCAAGTGAAGTGGAAAAAATATTAAACAATATTTTTGGACAACTTAATATTTTTTAAAATCAAAACAAAGGTTGAAATCATTTTTTTTTTCAATAAAGATATTATAACTTTTAATTCTATTAATAAAAAGTTAAAGTTTTTGATTTTTTAGTGTTGAGAGGTGTATCGATTTTTTGTGTTAATACTACATCAATGAAATTTAATTTTAATATTGATTTAATTCATTGTGACAGATTACTGAAAAAAATGTATTGTAGAAAATGTAAATGAAAAGATTTTAAGAATCAGTTTTACTAATTTTAATTTTAATGTTTCACATATGGAACAATGGTAGGTTCACGCTATAGAAATGTTCGATTTATTCGTTGTTTCCACTTTGTTTTCTTAGTACAAAACTTAGTAATTCATAGAACTACTAATTGCTATTTTAGGATTTTTCATTTTTTGTATAATTCATTACCGTTCGAGAAATACTGCTTAATTTTTTTATAGTTTCTTAGAACACATTATTGGAAATACTACGCTAAACATCCTTTGATGTTATTTTTCAGAAATGCTTTCATAATGATTGTTTTCCCCAATCTAACGGATTGTAAATCCAATGTTAGTATAACAATATTCCGTATTCTTACATACGCATTTTTTATTATTTTACAAACAATTATAATGTTTTACTACAATGTAATAACAATTTTGTAATCAACATTATTAAAAACAGCACTATTCTTGTATTGAATATTCTAATAAAACTATTAATAAAAAAGATCTTTGTATAACCTGAAACTGTCATTGTTCTACTTCTGGAACAAGTTAGAAAAGCACAAAGGATTTTTTTTTAGGTTTTTTTTTTAGGAGCTATCTAAACTGAACCATATTAGATATTGAGACCAATATTACAGAAAAAAAATTTCTACTGGAATTAGGGGCCTTTTTTCAAGGTTTTACACGCCGGCCCCTAATACCAGTAGACAATATTTTTTTCTGTAATATTGGTCTCATTATCGTTCAAGTTGACACTGTATGTTATTATTAAATATATTACAAATCTAAGATTTCAATTTATCTTTTTTCCTGTTCCAAAGATAAAAAAATATGGAGCATTATCGACATTTTTCACTGGTAATTCAAAATATTGAAAACTACCGATACTATATCTATCTATATATATTTTTTAAAGATAATTAAAATAATGTAAAACAGACATACCTATATACACTATTTACAATCAGCAAAGGGAACTCCATACCCTTTATCCGTGGAAGAAAAAGAAAGACTCCAGGAGATCCCTACGCCAATCTCTTAACCGCGTAACCGTTATTAAAAGCCAGTGGGGATTAAATGAGAGCGCTTACCCTTGAGTGGTTAAACTGGCCATTCCCGGAACTCCAATACATATTTACTACAAAATGTTGTGGGGCAATTGCCGTTTTAAACTTTGAGGAGGTTTTTATGGACGGATGAAGCTAGAAAGGCATTGTGCTAGAAGATTTGGGTATGTAATAATCTGGCGACTAAATTGATTTTCCGTATGGCTTAAAAAAATGTTTTTGATTTCATTCCGAAGATTGAATCATCTGTAGATATGAAATTCTTTCTGTAATAAAAATTTGTTAATTGAGTAGGTGCTATTGAAAACATTTCATGAATTCAATACAAATACTCACTGCCACGCAGCTCGTTCCAAGACATTGTGAAAAAGCGGACTCGGGCCTATGGACATTTGCTAACCCCCGATATCCCCCAATCTAGAACGGTTTGGTGGATACCAAGAGAACTGGAGGATAGAAGGAAGAGCCTCCGAGATAACGACCGCCGGTTAAATGAGCCGTGGACACAATGTCTGTAACGCGACCAGATTAGGGGAAGCACAATCCGGACAAAGGGTGACCCGTCCCAGAGACCGATACACGTCATCGCCTCCGGATATGGTACGCTCCTCTTCAGCACATACTTCTCGAAAGAATTGCCAATATCATCAATAATAAATATTTAGTAACCAACCATTAACGGTAAGAATTATTAACATCTAATGACATAATTCCGAAGTTCTGAAGTTTAAATAGAAACCCATCCCCCACAAATTTTATCCTAATCTAATGGGTAGTTTATCAGAAATATGGTTACTTGAACTTTTGAGATATTTGAAATCCGCAAAACAATTTGAGACCGAAAGTGGCTTATATGTATTATATAAAACATTTGGTTTGTCCCTTACTGTATTTGCTACCGGAGATGCCTGGTCAGTTATTTATTTTCCTCATAAACTTGCCAAATTTTTCTCCCAAGCCTGTTAACTTTCTTCACTCTAAATGTTTCATTCTTATTTTTCTACAAATGTAACCAAAATTATTCCTCTAGAATAAAATGAGGATAAAATTAAAACTAAATGTTTAGGGTCACTCCATGCCAACTCATCCAGGGGCCGAAGCCCAACCACCCCTCACAAATTTTAATGAAAATTTATATATCATAAGTAAATGCACAGATAAGGAAAATACGAAGTTTTACCCCATGCTAACAAGTAGTTCCATAATTCTACTCAGTTGAACCTATGAAATATTTTAAGTTCGGAAGAGAATTTGAGACCATAAGTCCATAAGTTATATGCGTTTGGGCTTCCCTGAGTAAAATACAAATTTATTCTGCTAGAGCATTAAAAATTTATTAATTTGTTTTACATCTGATACACTCACAGAACATTTAGTGAGAGTTGGTTATTTGGACTCAACGAGACCTAAAACGTGTTTTTTACATTAAAACTTGGATTCGATTTTTTCACGAACGCAATACATTATCTAACTATATATTTCATATATAGGTAAGTGAAAGTAAAAAATACAACGCAAATATTATGTTATATTATTCTTTTTCATGTACTGTAGAACAAATAAATAAATTGTTACAGCTCCAGTTCAATAAATTTTGATTTTACAAAGGAAAACCTAAACACATATACAGTCTTCTTTCGTACTCAAATTCTCTCCCGAACTTCAAATATTTCAAAGGTTCATCTGAGTATAATCATGGAACTACTCGTTAGCATTTAGTAAAACTTCGTATTTTTCATTATTTGTGCATTTACTTAATATATAGAAATTTTCATTAAAGTTTGTAAGGGGTGGAGGCTTCGGCCCCTAGATGAATTGGCAAGGAATGGCCCTTAACATTTCTTTTTAATTTATCCTCATCTTATTCTAGAGGAATAATTTTGGTTACATTTATAGAAAAATAAGAATGAAACATTTTATGAGTTAAAGTTAACAGGCTTGAGAGGGAAATTAGGTAAGTTTAGGAGGAAAATAAATAACTGACCAAGCATCATCGGTAGCAAATACAATAAACGACAAACCAAATGTTTTATTGTCCAATTATTTTCTGGAATAAATAAAACTTATTCAAAATATTATGAATTGTCTAATTCTTTTATATTTAATCCTGTATGAATTGTAAAAAAAAAATGGAGGTAAATATACTTTTAAAAATAAAAAGTTTTAAAAAAAAAGAAAAAGAAGAGAAAAATACTGTAATCATAAACTGTATTTACCTTTGTTTATATCTGGCTGATAAGAGTGCTTTCAGGCCTGGCGGACTACCCCACAAATTACGCATGGCTGTTACTAAAGCAGCCGCTTAGGGACGCCCCATGGTTTAAACCATGTTTCGCCCTTTATACACAGCCCTTCATAATTTTAATTTTAATTGGCTTACATTATTTTAATGGCTGTTTTCCTCAGAAAATTTACATCTAGATTTTTTCATTAATAGTGGGACAGCCAAGGGAGTAAAATAAAAACTATAAATATTTTGGTTGCATTGAGAAATCTACTTAATTTTTAGTAGTGAGCTAACTCTAACATATACTTAAATAATTCCCTTTTGTATTTTTTTTTTTTTTTTTGTTAGTTCTGTATGATAATATGGAAAATATCAGGTAGTAATTAAATAATAAAGGAGTCGTATTTCAACCTCAATCTATCTCTCTATTATTTTAAATCTAGAAATTATATACTGTAAAAGAAAATCATACTATGAGTCTAAATGAAAATAGGTAGAAGCAAATTTAAATAAAAATTAGAACGCTGGATGGTTCGAATTCCAGTTAATTTTTAATACGAATATATCTTGATAAAAAATATGCAAAATTATTTATTTATTGAAAACTTAAAAAAACCATTAAGCATACCACTTCAGAAATATTCCAGTAAAGGAACCGATGAACCACATAACATCCGTCGAAGGTTGTAAACTAGCTTTATATTGAGTTATATCAGAGGTTAGAATTGAAAAAGCTCCTAAGAAATTTTCATCTAAACCATATCATGTATGTGTGTATTTAAGTATTTACTTTGTTAGATTAGTTTATTTTAGTATCATTTAGTTTATATACATTTACTTTTAGTATTATTATATTGCTGTTTATAATCTTTATTTATTGTACATAGTATGAATGAGCCACTGTTTATCACTATTACTATTGTTCTTGAATGTGACAGATTGTAATATATCTCAATAAAGAAATTTCCTAATAAAAAAAAAAACTGTCATGAACTGCTCTAGTAATATTTATTCACGAATTCTAATTTGCCGGATGTGAGTTTAGTCTAATAGTTTTGAGGTTAACGATATAAATAAATAAAATGGTGGCAAGCAAAACTCCGACAATAAGATCGAATTTTCTCCTTATTGTTTGGAAAAAGGATAAGAAATCATTCCATTCTTTTATCAATTCTCATCGAATTTTAAAAGTCCCATTTTTTACTTTCACTTATTTATATATAAAATATGTAGTGACGGCGATCGTGAAAATTTTCTAATCTGAGTTTTTAACAAAAATAAATGTTTTGAGATCTCCTGTGTCCAAATAACCAAGTCCCGCAAAATGGTCTATGTGTGTTTGTGCGTGCGTATGTGTGTATGTATGTGATAGGTCTAGCTGAAAAACAAAAAGTCCTATAAAAGTGAAATTGCATATTGAAGGTAGTACACCTCAGATCTTACAGCCACTTTTTCAACAAAATCAGCTAACCGGAAGTTGTACTTTGTATTATTGATGAAACACATTTTTACTATTTTCTCGAAAACGGCCGCAACGATTTTGATTAAATTTATCATGTTCGTGTAAAATTTAGCAGTTTTTAATAGCATGTAGGTTTTATTCTCAATGATGTTCTCTAACAGAGCTTAAATGCTAATTTTCAATATTATCTTCCTCTCAATTACCTTTATTTTTTTTTACTTTAAACAATTACCTATTTCACATTGATGTGTAATATGAAAAATAGTTAAATATAAAATATGAAAGAATTTGGTAATTAACTGAAGGAGAAATGAGAGATCATAACAGGGAATAGTTGTAATGAAGGAACCAAAGGGATAAGAGTATGCCCGAAGATTAGAACAGGCTTCCGTAGTAACATGAGCTTAATATAATACGGACTTAGATAATATTATGTATATATACGTATGCGGTTTTCCTAAATGTTTTCGTTGATATTATTTAATTGTATAGATTACAGCAATATAAATATTAAAATTTGTATATATATATATATATATATATATATATACACATACATTTTTTTTTTTTTTTTTTTTTTTTCTTACCCTCCAAATAGTTTATTGAAACAATTACATATATAGTATACAATAATACAATATAAACATGTAATAAATTCCTTCCACTGCCCGAGGGCATTTTAAGGATTGGGGATAAGCTAAAGGTTACATATGTGGCAGAAGGCCTTGTGACTTTGACATTGAACGGGGAAGGACCGTTCTGCTAATGTTTTATTATTTACAATATATACAAATTAATGAGTTTGGACCGCAGAGACCAGACCACATCCTTCGGCGAGTATGTCCACCAAAGGGAGTTTACCTTGCCACCTCCCAGGTCTGGGTGGTGGTGAGATCTCATTGAACAGTGGGTTTGCACAGGCCTTCAGCCCATCAAAAAATTTGATGTGCCTCCGGCCTATGAACTCAGGTACCGAGGGGAGCTGGAGCTCCTCGCGTATTGTTTGATTCTTAGCCCTTTGTAGGGTGGTGCCACGGACAATTCGCCGAAGGATAGAGTTCTCGCTCGTAAGCGTGGATTTATATAGGTATCGCAGGAGAGGGGCCCCGTGGAGCAGTGTTGGTCTTATAACAGCTTTATAAATTTGGAGCTTGAGTCTCAGCGAGAGCTGCGGCGACGTCAGTAGGTGGTAGAGCCGGTGCGACTTCTTTCGTGCCAGCTTGATCCTCTGCCTAACGTGATTGGAGAAGGTCAAATGTCTATCTAGCGTGACGCCGAGGTAGACAATCGAGGTAGAAATTTTATGATAAACTTCTCCAACGGTGAATTGTGTGGGTAGATGCTTCTTTCCCTTCTGAAACGACATGACAATAGCATCAGTCTTCGCAGGATTCACTCTGTTACCGATCTCTTCTAGCTCTTCAACAATTGTGGCTGAAGCATTCTGTGCCAGAGTGAGTCCAGTCTCCGCGTTGATGCTGGAAGCATATATGCCAATGTCGTCCGCATAGGCTGCTACCACCGCCTTTGGATGCTTGAGTGCCACCACTGGCGCCGTGAAAACGACGAACAGTATTGGCCCCAACACAGACCCTTGAGGTACTCCGCAGGTGGTATCGACTGGGTTTGAGTAGTCTGTACCAACTCGTACGACGAGAGATCTTCCGCTGAGGTAGCTTCGGATCAGTCGGCATAGAGTGGTAGGAAACCTGAACTCTTCCAGACGGCGAAGTAGATGCGTGTGTGACACGCAGTCAAAGGCCTGACTGCAGTCCAAAGAGATGAGCGCCGTAGCTCTGTTGAGACTCATTTCATCTATTGTGTGGGCCTGAAGTTTAGCTAGGTGGTGTTCACACGCGACCCCTCTCTGGAAACCAGTCTGCTCTGGTGGTATGATGCTCTCTTTCCAGCAGTGCTTCATAAGCTGATGGTGGATTAGCCTCTCGAAAATCTTGCTGATGTGCGAGAGGAGGCTGATCGGACGATAGTGCTCAGCTGAGTCCCCGTTCTTCGCCGGCTTGAGTAACGGTACAACGATCGCTTGTTTCCATGCGGTAGGAAAGTATGAGATTCGAAGACATGAGTTGAATATGTTCAGTAGAAAGGCTTTACCCTTCCTAGGGAGCATCTTCAACAGTACGTACGGAATCTCATCCAGTCCAGACGCTTTGTTTCCTTTGGTGCGTCGTAGCGTCGACTCCAGCTGGTTGAAGGTAGAGAAGACGGGTTCTTCGTTGGGACTGGGCAGTGGTCCTTCCGGCATTGGTGGTGCATTTCTCGTCCGCTCAGCATCCCTCGCTTCATAGCTTTTGGCCAGGAGTTCAGCCTGTTCCTTAGGTGTCAGCAGCTCATTCCCCGACGTCAGGTGGACAGTCCTCTTCTTGTTAACGAACGTTCGGACCAGTCTCCAGAACTGGCGGTGGTCATTATGAGTCCTCCGGAGCTGGTCATGCCAGAGTGAGGTCTTCCAGTCTCGCATGAGGCTGGCTATCTGCCGGGTCATCGCATTGATGGCCGGTTTCAAGCTGTAGTCACGCGTGCGCTGAAAGATGTTCCTCAGGTTGTTCCTCTGACTGATCAGGGCGAGGATGTGACGTGGTGGTCTCCTGATGGCGTTGGGCTGCGGAGCGAACCTAGGGATGTTCAGGTTGGCTGAATCCTGGATAGTGGTGGTGATGACATCCACCGCCTCGTTTACCTCTTCTACTGTCTGGCACGGCGTTACCGCCGGTAAAGTGGATTCAACGCTAGACCTGTATCCTTTCCAGTCGGCCTTGTGGAGTAAGTATTTACTCGCCGGTGGTTTGGCGGGTGTGCCCTCGATCGTGTAGAGCACAGGCCGGTGATCCGACGGTCCATACGGAAGCGCTTGGCAATCCGTAATGATGTGCAGATCCCTGGTTAATAGCAGGTCCAGCGTTGAAGTCCAATCAGGTCGGGCTGAATGCCGGAAAGTGTGTACACCTGGGTGAAAGACGGCCAACCTAGTCTTGGTAATGTACTTCCCCAGTGGATTGTCGCTACCACACAGCCAGGAAGTGTGTCGAGCATTGAAGTCCCCAAGGACTACATGCCGACCCGTCACCTGGGCATGTTGTAGCAGCAGCTTAACAGATGTCAGTCCAGCCCTGGGTCTCCTATAGACACAAGTGAATGTGAACCGACTCTTAAGTCGCACGTCAACTGTGAGTAAGTGAGTTCCCTCGGTTGGTTCCACTGGGTTCGGGACGGATCTCGAAGGTACATCTTTTCTGACCAGGATGGCTACTCCCTCTCGAGACCCTGGTGCACACACCTCTCGGTATATAGTGTACCCCTGGAAGTATGGACGAGTCGAGGTGTGAAGCATGGTGTCTGTCAACGCCACTACTGAAGAAATAAAATTTGCTTATATATGTATATAAGGTTTCTAAACAAATAAAAATGTCGACAATGAAATATAAATCAATCTAGCGTTTATAAAGTTACTTTCACTACCCCTTCGTTTGAAAATTATTATTTCTGCTAAGAAGAGCGTGAAAGTTGTGTGTTGCGTACCGCACCAGATTTTTTTTTCATATTATGTTTTTAAACAATCTATAATATGTTTCCTAATCTAATTTATAAAATTACCGGGATGTAACAACAATTTTTGTCTCACGAATCAAATAGCTTTACTTACAAATTTTCGTATTTCGGACTAAATGAGGAAGGTCAGTTAAGTTTAAACCACGAAAAAACTTTTGTCTGAAATTCATCTTCACTTCTATGGTATTTTTCTGTCAAGAAAACAACCATATTACATAACTTGCTTACAAGACGAGATCCTTCCTCTTCATAATCTACAACACTGCTTACCTCATTTTTTTTTATTCCATCAGATTTTACAAGCTGAAGCGATCACCTCCAAACCTGATGGTTTATATGATTTTATATTATTGGACACCGAATAATAGTTTTTTTTGAGTATTTCCGTATATTTTAGTAAAGTATATTTTACTTTTTCAACGACTATATTCATAATTAATGTCAAACATTATCGCCCTCACTAGAAAAAAATACTTTAGGCTAAATAAACATCAAACAGAACCAATAATGTTTAAATAATCTTGGATGCCTTGTAAGTATCCCGGCCGTAAAGGACTTAAACCGTTATGGTTCTCCATGACAGCGGCTCTAAAACTTTTTTTGCTGCGGCACCCTTGTCACACCCTTAAAAAATTTAGTGACACAATTACCCATAAAGCTGTGATATAATTGGATATTTATCCACATATATAAACCAAATAAATTTCTCCAGACGTAATGTTAAATAATATTTTTATTTTGATCAAGACCGAAAATTATTTTAAAATGTCTTTCAAGTCTAGCTGATCCCCTATGTACCTATTTAAAAAGTTCTAAAATCAGTATAGGTAAGTTTTTAATTAAATTACACAATGTCCAGAATGATTCAGAAAATGTTAAGCAACCTATTCATCGGAATTTGGATTTCTTTCTTAAGGTAATAAGGTATAGGTATAGTATTGGGCACAGATCAATTATAATTATACCAACATATGGCCCAAATAGACAGATTGTTGTTTAGACTGGCCTCCGTTGGAGTTTTCAGTTGTTCCGTGCAAAGGCAACACGGAGGCAGGTAAATTGGCTACTCTAGGAGATATTTCTCAATGAAAATGGCAACAGAAAACGAACTGTGAAACTCAGTTATATGCAACAACCTATAAATACGTACAACCAATTGACAATTAGAAAGCGAAGGAAGTTACAAAAATAGTTGTTTAGCTATATATAAAATGTAATAAATTAAATTACTTCATAGCAAGCTATATATATATATTATATTTTTTTTAGTGACCAAAAAAAAAAAATCTTCGCTTTACTACATATTCAATTTATTTTTCAAAAATTTCATTAATGCAAATAGTTAAATTGAAATTATTGATACAAGTTAAAACAATTATAGGCTAAATGAAATTAATTTAAAATGAAAGTATCAAGAAATTATAATAAATGAAATTTTAGTTAAAGAATGTTTAACTAAAACATTTATTTTATTCATTATTTATTCTCTTTATAATAAATAATCATATCGTATTTTTTTCAAAAAATGCCTGTTTTAACTTTTTCCCAGCTATATTGCTAAAACAGTCCACTGTGTGCCGTCTAAATCAAACTCCACCAGGCCAGCTTTAACGCAATCCTTCTTTTTCTCGGGCACTTACAAGTTGGTACAGAGCATATTAACTTTATTTATTTAATAATATAATATTATATTATATTGTAATTTAGTTATTAATGGTTTATATAGATGAATAATGTAGGCCAGATAAGAAAACAGAAGAAAATAATCGAATGGTTTGATTAAAAAAAATTAGCAAGCTAAATTTATTAGTAATAAAAAAATGTACAAGTAATAGACAGTTTTCAACTCATCAACTGATAAATTTCATAAGTTAAAAAAAAAGGAGAAAAATAGTGTAGATTTGGAGTTAAAACACTTAAGAGGAAGATGCCATAAAATTAATTGATATCGAGCTACAATACCCAAATGGTAGTTGAATTTATATTGAAGCAAGGCTTAGTGATTGTTTCAATCGGTTAAGGGAGGTTTAGTTATTACATTCCTTCAGGAGATAAGTTCGAAACGTTATTTGCCATTTCGTTATTTCCAATTTAAAACTGTGTAGAATTCGTATAGATTTTTTTAATTATGTAAAAAAAAAACCGATTGACCCCCAAAACCTGAGTTTATTTTGGTGCTGTCAGAATTTCTCCAGTCATTCATGAATAATTAAATCTACATAAAAGTTCGCGAAAGACTGATAATGTATGGTTTGCTATCAGTTAAACCTAACAAAACTGAACTAGTCAAAACTAAAACTGTCCACTTAATCTTGAAAATATCTCTTAAAGTATCTATGACCGCAAAATTTACCTCATTTCCGAATATGAAATAGTTAGAAATAGAATTAAAAAAAATGAATAAAAGATAGAGGCGAATAAACTCCTTGTTGCATAATTAATCTTGGAATACATCCAAATCTTAGCGCAAGACATTTATAAAAAATATTAATAGTTTCTAATTTCGGTTAATCATTAGCAATTCTAATACGTGTCTTTTCTGGAGATATAGGCGAGCCGATCGTTTGAAGGTAGATTGGACCTTTTTGAATAAGTAGCCTTTTACCCCTCATTTTTCCATTTTTTTCTTCTTTTTTTTCAGCTCCCCTCAGTTAAAACCACTTACCAATAACGAACAACCTAATATTCTAAAATGGTTGGACGGAACAGGCCATTTCTTAGAGTGACTTTCTTCTGAGTTAATGGAAAATTTCTTAACTGATTCATTGAAATGCAAGGAAGCGGCTCAGTTCAAATAATCCCTATGAAAATTATATAAAAGGAAAGGTTGCAATCGAAATGGACACATTTAACATTCACCTCAGTGATTCATAAAATTTCTTAGGCAGTTTTGTCAATAAAATCGGAATATTTTTTTTTTTTTAATTAGGCAGAATTAAAATAATTTTTATATTCATTCGAATCCCTGTGGTCAGCCTAGAATCCAGAGATTTATCATGAATGCAATATTGCATCAGAAAGACTACTAAACAAATGTCAAAATACTGAAAGGATGTTGTCAAAATATTGACTCACAATTTGTAAGGACAGCTTTAAAAATTTGGTGCGCAGATGAAATAACTTTCACTTAACACTCCATTTTGAGTAAAAAAAAATTCGGGCAATTGGCTATTCCAAAAGGGCCAAACTTTAAAGACCAAATTTTGGAAATTTCAGTCATGTTTATCAGCGCAATAAAATCTTTAAATGGATCACAATAAAATAATTATTATTGACGAATTTTAATGAAACGTGAAAATTATATTTTCTATATTAATTTTTTTTTTAGAAAATTGAACTTTATTCTGGGACCAAGTCCCCTTTGAATAACAAAGATGAATTAATACAAAATATAATACAAATCTGGCCAAAAACTAAATTATAGAAATACTAACATTATATACATTATTTAAAAAGTAGTATGTAACCACTAAGAAATAAAAAAATAAATAAAAAAAAAGATATACATATAAATGAACATAAAATCTTAAATAAAAAGAAAAGAAAAGAAATTACATATATATATATATATATATATATATATATATATATATATATATATATATATATACAACTGCATAATTTATAAACAATAGGCTATCTACGGTGATTCCTGGATCTTAATCTGATCTGGAAATATTAAAACAGAAGCAATATTAAAATAAAATATGAGTTCTTTAAATGTAGCACACATTTCCGAAAATAATTTATTATTGTAATATTAATTTAAAACATTGAAACTTAAATAGGGCCACTGTTAAAATGGAAAGTAATTAGTGTAAAATAAGAGTGAAAAAAAATTTACTATTTTTTATACTAATGGTATAAAATGATCAAAAGTTTTTCATATTTTTTTTAATATATAATAAATTTAGGTATCAAAAATTAATAATAATTAAAACCAAACGTTCATTAAAATAGAAAATAATTATTAAAATAAAAAGTGTATTATTACAAATAGGCTTTAAATTAATGGTATTAAGAGAACAATAGAATGCATTGTAATTAAAAATAAATAACCAAGAGTATTAACACTATTGAATAAATACTATAAGACATTCAATATTCTTGAAAACACCATTGTCGGACCCTTACTTCCTTTCGTTTCATTTATTCCAAAATTAAATCCGGTATCAATTTTAATTTAAATCTAAGTTTAAATAAATAATTATACCAGTGGTTTATAAACCTATTGAATATAAAAACCATTACAGATATCCATAAGTAAAAAAAATCTATCCTTAAAGCTACTCCTAGTAAGAAAACGATTTCGTATTTGATCATTTTAAGTAATAGGTGGATATAGAAAGTTAAACTTTTTTAGTTAAAAGAAACTTTTTTTCATATAAAGTAGAAAAAGGGATATAAAAACTGATGAAAACAAAGCAATAAATCCAAACTAATATTTTATTTTACTATTGGTAACGTTAAATCCTAGGAATTAAGGAATAAAACTCAATGTTTAAGTAATAACCACTTCTACCACAAGGGTAGAATAAAATAATAAATCCCCCATCCACCAACAACTGCCGCTCCCGCAACTTGCTAAAGATACTTCTTGCTACGACTTGGAAAAGCATTCACGGACCACCCAACTGTAACAGCTGTTATTTTAAAATTAGCAGAACATTTCCGTAACTTCAACAGCTTAAAACAATCTTTGCCTGTTTATCGCAAACATATATTGCAATTTGAAGCAAACAGCTGCTGACTAAAATAAATGTGTTTTCTCATTTTGTCGGTAGTACCCGATACGTTTTTTTATCTAGAATTCAAAAACTATTTTTTTTTTTTTAAATGTGTAGCACTACAACCCTTGAACGGCCTTGGGTTAAGTACTTCGTAAGGAAGTAGAGTTTCTAGGCCAGCTATAAAGGGAGGATTGGGCCGCAGGTTGGATGAGCCACAGGAGGGTCTCCTGGCCCTGCTGTCGATCCACAGCTGAAAAAGAGTGTAACAACCGGGAAATCATACAGAAGGCACTAAAATATTTTGATGGTCCTAGCTTAAATTAATTATCCTTTTCTAGTTCTAAATATTTATAATTTAATGAAGTATTTGCATTTCGTCTTCTGCACATATTTTTCGCGTTTCGGAATGATAGGAAAACAAATTACCAATTCCAACAACTGTTCATTCTTCTTCATTTTCTAGCTCTTTCAATACTATATAATTATCAACTGGGTCAAAAAAATAAATAAATATATATTTATATATAAATACACACACACACATCTCTTTATTCTCTTTTTGACATTATTATTCTTTTTTTGCATTACAGGTTATAATTTGTATTCTATAACCGCTATAAGTAGTCTGCTAAACAGGAAAATAGCAGAAGGGAATAAAATAAGACATCATACTAATAAATCATAAAGAAATAATGTTTTTTTTTTTTTGCTCTTCTGGAAAAAAAAAAAATCATTTTTACATACGACCTTTAGTGCTAACAGTAGCTATATATATATATATATATATATATATATATATATATATATATATATATATATATATATATATATTCAATTTTGATTAAAATTGAATTCATCGGAATCTTTAATTAAATCATTCTATTTCTTAAAAAGAAAAAGATATTTGTGATACGATGTCTTGAATGTTGAAGTGAAACAAGCAAATAAATTACGTTTTTTGGAACAACTAAACTGATGTTTTCTATCGCTTTAGTGGTCTGCCTGTCTGATATCTGAGTGAACACACCGGAAATAGTTCTTACTTTACCTCAGAGAATTACTGATTCGTTAGTTAGAACAGGCTTAATCTAGAGATATAAACGCCTAATCGCGATGTGTTTATTTCAATGAATCCTTTCAAATTATTATCGATATATACAAACCATAAATTGTACACTCTTTGAATTATATGCAAATAAATTTTCCCTTTCTTCATAAGTCAAATATTCTGGGCGATGTAATTATTTTTCGCACCTGCAAGAGAAGATAAACATCTAAATGATGACTGAACCATTGGATTTGATTAAGACTCCGCGAAGATATGGCATACAGACAAAAATAAAACAAACAAAAAATTGAGATATAATATATATAAAGATACTGAGTTTATCGACATTTCCAGCAATTAAAACTTTAGAAATAAATTATTGTTACAATATCACATATAATTCTGTCCCGTTACCCCTTCCCGTCCGTAACATTCCCAATCGACAATCTGCTGACAACGGCCATCTTGTAAACTGATACTTGGGGAAAATTCTAGTTACCAAGTCGATAGTGACTGAGGTAGAACCTAACTGATAAGGCGATACTGTCTCCTGCCAAACATTAGCGCTCGACATAACCGGTGCTAAACTTAGATTAAGTTAACTAAGTTTCCTCCCCCCTTCTTCCTACCCTCCTCCCGTCTTCAAACTCGCCCCATCATTCCATGGCAGGATCCAACAAAAACCAATTTTCAACCTTCCTATAATCAATACAGTTCAGATTTTTTTTCTTCTTTTAACTTCAAAATGTAAGATAATTAATAGTGACTGCGCCGTGTTCTGCTTATCTTCTTATTTTTTTAAAATTATGTTGTTCGTAAGATCAGGCGTTGTACGATTTATTTAGCTTGTCTATAATAGACATAGCGAACGGTAGAGAGGGCAAGGTTAGACATACGACATAGTAAAATTGAAAATAAAATCGTAACAAATATAAAAAATAACTTTATTAAAACTGATTGATAGCAGAAGACTGATTGTTAATATTTCAGGATTTTAAATTAAATAAAAACGAAAAAAGGCATCCTATTCTTGAAAGAAATTAAATTTAAAGTAATCGGCACTCTCTCCTGTTCCTTTTCAAGATGAATTATTTTGAGCTGGCTAGGCCCTTAGAGACAATAACTTATGAGATATTAATTTTAATATTAAATATAACAATGCTTAGGGTATGGGATTTCTTAAAAAATCCATGTTTTTATTATTTTATTAATATAAGCTATTAATATAAGGAAGATCTCAGATTATGGATACAATATTAATAATTTTGCTATTCAGATTTTTTTTCTTTAAATACTTACTACTAATGTTCAATTAAATATAAATCTAAAATATAACTATGTTGTTATATTTTTTTCATGTTTTACATCTACAAGAGCTCTAATTTTGAAAAGTACAGAAACTTAAACAAATACATAATATAAAGAATGCTTTAACTCTGTATGGGAGAAAATAAATTCCGCTGCAATTTAGTCACAAAATAAAATATAAATACAACTAGAAAACTTCCATTGAGATACTGCATGTGCATTGTCATTTCTCACCAATGAGAAATGACAATTTAGTTTCTCGGCAAATTATAAAATTAATAATTTTGTGTTTAATATTTCATTATGAGGAAATGTTTCCTGACAGTAAGGTAATGGTATGAAAATCAGGTTAGACTTTAGACTAATTGAGGAAAACTTGCCCGTCAAATGAAAATCAACCATTAATGGAAGCATATAAAAATCCCTCACGGCTTGTTATCGGCGCCCGATTTACACAAGCAGTAATAATACATTTATATTTTTACATATATATAACAAAAGTACATATCGTCGGTTTATTTCTAAAAATCAGTATGTGATACTTCAAAAATTTAAATCACCAAGAATTTTGATAAATTTTGTTTTTGTAAAATCAGAAAATTATGAGCTAGTTATAACTATGTTTAATATTTTAGTATACTTACTATGTTTTTAATCAATAGATAACATGTTACCAACTACAATCTATGAAGGGTCTTGGGTTCATTACTATTTAGGGAAAGCACTGTTTTTTGGTCTACGGTTGTGCAAGGAGGTGATTTGAGCGCGATCACGCTCAACCGCTAGGTTTTCCCCTTTATCAATTATTTTAGTTAATGGCACACACTTTAGAGGCTGTTTCCCCCAGGAGAGTCTAAATACCCAGGGTCGCCCCACGGCCAATGAAACAGAATGAATAATTTTTCTGCCATGAGCCGGATAAAGATTAGATAACGTCTAATAAAATAATAAAGTTTAATTTAAAAAATAAATAAATTTAATAGATAACCATCATTGGTTGTAGCATGGTAACCCATAATTACAGTTATTTATGTCACAGGTGATTGTGAACAGTCACTTGTCTTTCGTTCTCGCATAGCGAGGCTTTCTGTCGTATCGGAGAGGAGATTTGTTGGAATGGACTTAGGTCAAGTTATTATTTTGCTTCTTTTTTTCTTATTTTCTTGTTTGTTATACTCATATATATACATATTCTGTTTATAATTAAGTAAAGATAAAAGGAACATTTTATTTTGTTTGTGGTGAATGTGTCTAATATTATATTTAATTTATTTTTATCCTATATATTATTTCTAAAAGGTGTTTTTTTTTTTGTCGGTACGCCAGAACTTCGTCAATTCATCATCAAATCCAATGATTGACCATTCATTTTGAAGATATTCTTCTCTTTCAAAAATAGTGCTGTCACAACGAAATTTCTGAAAAAAAAAGTTATGAAGGAAAAGAACTTTATTTGCGAATAACTCAAAAAGTATGCATTCTTTATTACTAAAGATTATTAAATTAACTAAGAAACAAACAAAAAATCCTAAAAATCGGACAATTATTAACAAAGATACAGTTCATTAGTTTAGATATACTTCATTATGTCTTCCTGTTTAAAGATATTGCATTTAGGAGTAGAATAGTCTACTACACTTTTTTCCTGGCTGATATATTAACTTTATTATTTTTTAAAGACATTTGGTTTTTCTTACATTTTATTTTTTTTCAATGATTTAGAAAATCACAGATCGGGGCATTATTTTATCTTTATTACTTACTTCTTATTTACTACACTTACTTCCTATTTCTTCACTAAACAAAATTTTCTGCAAATTATTCGCACGGGCCAACTAGTGTTATATATTCCTTTTTATATATCTAAACGTATAACAATACAATTATATTAACTATTATTGTTAATCTGTTCATATGGTTTTTATTTTTATATTATTTTTTTTATGTTTCTATTTTACTGACTTAATAAAAAAATATATTTTGCATTATTCAGGTTTGACCTTTATTCTTTTCATACTGATTTATGTGCTTTATGGTCAGTTTAAATTAATCAAATTTATTTAATTAGAATTATAAGAGAAACTAATTTGATAAATTTAAACTGACCATGTGAAAACAAATAATAATCTTAATAGGGCTCCGTGAATTTTGTATCATAATTTCGGCGAACCGCTAGCAAATGTTTGTCAATCATAGTTCTGTATAACTTCATTGTTCAAATAATGGCCATTCGAAACTTAGCTGATTTCCATAGAGACCTAATTATATTCGAAAATAAATCACAAATGTTTGAGGTCCCACCTAACTGTATTCATTAATTCTATTTTATAATGAAATATTTATTTTTGTGCTATGGATGATAAAATAAGAATTGAGATGAGCAGTATAAAATTTTGTTTGGAACTTATTTTATTTATATTTTTTCATGGAGTTATAAAATAACTCCAGAGAGTTACTTTTTAAACGAAGAGAAATTATTACATTCGGCCACTTTGAGATTATTCCTCCAGGGCTCAAGTTGGAGGTGAGATGTTTATAATTATTACCCTGAGTATTAATTACATTTTAAGCTGCTCCCATAAGCGCGCTCTTGCTAATAATTTCCCAACTTTTCCTGCCTTCTCCTTCAGAGAAATAAACTTTTAGAATGGCTGTCATTTCAGCCTGAATTCGGCTTACCTTGGCTCAAGGAAACCGCTTCCTAAGCATTTCACTCCAACCAGTTTTCAAGACGGTTCTCTTGACAGTGGATTACCAATGTAATTAATTTCACTTTTTAATTTATATTAAATCATATTGTCTTTTTATAGCTACGATAATTAAAAATAGGAATAAAATTATTTAAAAAAATAAAATAAACTGAGCAAGCCTGTTTTCTCACATCCATCTCTTAATTAAATATTTTCAAGTTTATTAATGTTATTACGGCATTAATGTGTTCAATACATCACTATAATTATTGTCTACGTGACGGATAATTATATTTCTGAATAAATACATTTTTAAAAAATTAATTTTATTATTAACTAGCTTTACCCGACCACGAGCTACTGTGGCTCTGTTTGGTAAAATGGAAAAGAAAGAAAATAGAAAGAACTAGAAATAAGTCATTTTTAAAAAGTTGAGAAACGAATTTTTCTGTAACATAGCTTTAATATAAACTAATTATAATATTGTTTTTTTCATTATTAAACTTGAACATTCTTAATCATTAGAGTGAATACGACGTCATTCCTAATCATCAGAAACAGTCTTTCTGTATAAATAATAATTTTATTATTAATTATTTTTACATTTAATGTTCAACTTTGTGTTGATTATTTTATAACAAATAAAAGTGTAAATGTTCGTTTGTTCAAACTCTTAAATCTCGGAAAGTTCTTCAAATATCAAATATGCATTGAAAGTGCTCTATAACATTTACGATGTGTTCATTACCTGTGCATTAGAACTGCCCTCAGAAGACTTCGCATACCTCTCCTAACATATTGCTTCCTTCGTCTTAATAACAACTTGAGTAAATATATAGTTATAAAAATTGTAGTAGAAAAATAAACCTAACTCATCAAAGAAACCCTACTATAAACGGCACAGCCTTATTCAAACGTAATGTTAAAGAACATAATTTATTAAACAATAAAATAATCAGAAATCAATGAAAAACTGATTTCTAAAAGGAAAATAAACGGTGATAATTATTACTCAAGTGTTAAATATTTTTCAATAATAGCATATCAAATATTTGTGATGAATCAAGTTGGATGTAAAAGCAACACACGCGGTTCAAAATATTTTACGACACTGTTTCAATGATAAAGATTTTCAAATATGAAACGTGGCAAAGCATTGAAAGTGCGCTATACCATTTACCATGCGTTCATTTCGAAAGTATTAGAGCTGCCTTCCAACTCCCTTAAAAGATTTCGCATACCCCTCATAAGATATTTGATTGCTTCCTTTTTCTTAATAACAACTTCAGTAAATATAGTTATAAAAATTTTAGTGAAAAAATAAACCTAATTCATGAAATAAACGGAACAGCCGTATTCCAACGTAATGTTAAAGAACATAATTTATTAAACAATAAAATAAAATATCAATGAAAAACTGATTTCTAAAAGGAAAATAAACAGTGATGCTTATTACTCAAGGGTTACATTTTTTTTCAATAATAGTATATCAAATATTTGTGATGAATCATACTACCTTTAAAATACAATCGGGGAAATATGAAATTAATATAAAGAGCGTATAATAGTATTGACCTACATAAAGAGAATCATATCACTTTTTCAAATCATAATCTCAATTACACAACATTTTCGATTAATCAATAAAAAAAAGGGGGGGGGATAGCCTTTGCTGAAGAGAAAGTAATAAATGTTTAAAACTCAATAACTCTGCAACGAATCATCTGATTTCGATGGATTTTTTTTAATATTCTTTTTGTAGGGAATTCAGGAAGCTTTCAAATAAATATGGGTATTATCGAAAATTTGTACTTTTTTTAGTTTTTCGCAAATAAAATTCTGAATTCACCGTAACATTTTTTGTAGCCTGTTCTCGGGAAAATTATATATATACATAAATTAAAATGGTATCAAGGGGAAGACTTTAGCCAAGTTTCATTAAAATCGTTAAAGCTAAATTGGCGCTACAGTTTATAGCAACACGTTTTTCGGTCGCCATTTCGATACGAAAGGCCCGATGTTGATAAAATGTTCAAAACACACTCCTGAATTCAATTGCAACGTTGTCTCTAAATTTCAAAGCTTACGAAGAATAGCAGTTTTGAACAAAAAAAATTACATTTTTATTATTTTTACAAATATAAAATTATATTAAAGACAGAAGTGCTATACCAAAAAACCTTCGCGGGAGTGTACGCAACAACCTAAAGGTTCACGGCGATCGGAGAAATGATTTAGTAATGCATAAAGGACAGACAGACATACATTCATTTTATGTATATATATTAATAAACAGTCCACAAAAGATTGAATTAGTATTTTTCATGAATAATCATTAATACAATGAAAACCAGCATATCCTTCGGTGAAAACAACATTTTATCAATTTAAAAAAAATCATCAGTATATAAGTATTATCACCACCCAACTCAATTTCCAACCTAAATGAAAAGTGGTTCAATGAATTTCTTCCTTCAAGCCAGGTAGAATGATAATCCTGTATACGGAAAATATTTGTTTACATTGAGTATCGAAGTTAAAATATGCTATCAATTATAACATGTTAGGTAATAATTGGCAAAATTCCAATCATACAGCGTTATGTCTCCGAAATTTAGGCAAATAATAAAAAACTCGTAAATATTTCGCTGACTCAGGCGTCATTAGGACAGAAGATAAAAGCAACATCCAATCGCATACTGAAAGGAAGATAAGGTAACACAGCTGAGGAAGGTTATAATTAAACAGCTGTTCAGGAAAGAAAGAAAAAAATACTCATAAAATAAATGCAATATCCAACCAAAATCAATAACATAATAAAAAAAAAATTCAAAAATGACGATGTAAAAATATATAATGAGAGAAAGAAAATTATGTACATATAAATGAAAGTGCACATCAAAGGAAGGCCGTCATAAAAACAGATGGTCACACAGATAAATGATAAAAAAACAAAACAAATTAACTAGATTTATTGAAATTATCCATGATGTTTAACGTTTTCGAATAAAAGTTCTTATATCTTTATTTTAGTTGACTCCTATGAAAGTTGTAACGATTGAGTTAGGCAGTGTTATAACTAAAATGACGAAATGTAAGATGGAATCGACATAAGATAAATTATACTAGTCTGACAGAAATGAAAAAAAAAAAAGATTAATCAATAAAAATGTAGGAAAACTAAGTGTAAATTTTTTTTATTTTTCATTCGCCTTTCCTCCTATATCTCCCGAACTGTGTGACAGGGTGAAAAGTTCAGGTTCACAAGACTTTGCATCATGATAAACGAGTGTGAAAAATATACTACTTACTTGTAAATCTTTTATTTAAAATCAATCCACTTGTAAAAGAGATATACGAGGGAAAGCGAATGAAAAGTCGAAAAAAAATTCACACTCATTTTCCTTTTAGCAAGTTTCTAAATATTTGATAAACTTTTGCCCTCCAATTATTCTTTATTCTAAATAAAATTTCTTCTACAATGAATAGAAAGAAAAATAGTTAACTGGCCTAATTCCCAAAAGGTGTATAATATATACTAGTTTCTGAATGAAATCGATGTTTTGATATTGAAAAAAATCTTATATTAACACAAGCTTGGCGGATCATGACAATAGGTTTTTTTTTTTTAATGAAAGGTTAATGATGATTAAGTGATCACGTTTACAGTGATTATAATTAAGTGATTACTGCAATATAATTCACAATTACGTGGCTTTGATTACTTAATTATATAATCATAATCAGATTTCCAAATTCAATTCTGATCAGATAATCATGCATCATGACATAATTTTTATATATATGTAGTGGGAAGTTTATAGCATCAAGTGTTAAATTTTAATAATTATTAAGTGTTATTTTCAGTTATAATCATGTAGTCATAGACTACTGTTTAATATGGAAATTTGTGAATTGCTCTAAATTTCAAATAATGATATTGTCGCCACCATTCTAAAGTAACTACCGACGAATTAATTGGAGAAAAGAGAATATTAATGATTTATCTTTATAATAGGGCTCTTTAATGGGACCTCTTTTCTTTTCTCTCTCTTTTTTTTTATGTATATACGGATTTATATCATTAAATCGTAAATTTATCACTGTGCATCTTAGTTATCAGGGGCATTGAAATGTTTTAATAGTTAATTAATCAATAATAAGTAGGAAAAAGCTTAACCTCCCCCTAAAAAAAATGGAAAATTAATATTATTATTTAGACAACTTGAGGTGAATATCAAGTTTTTGCCTAATAAACCTCAATTTAATTAATTTAAACTAAAGCCCTATTAAATGAGGGAGATTTTTTAAAACTGGGGGTTAACTGTGGTATAGTTGGATGATCATTAAAAAAAAAAAAAAAAAAAAAAAAAAAAAAAAAAAAAAAAAAAAAAAAAAAAAAAAAAAAAAAAAAAAAAAAAAAAAAAAAACCGAATGAATTATGATTTTTTAAAAGCAAAACCTAGCTTGGTTCAGCCGCCCAAATGTCCTCTTCAGATAATTTTAATAATGACAAAATTTCTATTCAATTAAAGTAAATTTTGTCTAGTTTACAGTGAAATCATTTTAATTAAATATTTTTTTATTTATCAGTTCCTATTCAACAAAAAACATGACACAATGACAAATCGTGAATTCTCTATTTTTCTGCTTAAAATTGGGCCATTGTTTATATAAACTTTTTTGTAGGTCTCGAGATCTGCTTTCACTACTATTAAAATTTATACTTACGGGACACACTATATAATATAATATATATATTATTTTTACCCCAGAGATATAGTTTTCAAGAGAATGCATTTTTTTTATAATATGGTGATATTATGTATGACATGTTAGAAACTAACCAAAGTGAAAAGAACCGCATCTTTACAATTATGCAAATTTATAAATTTTTATTCATTTTCCCTTTGTTTTTGGGAGGGAGAGGTTAAAGTTTTAAAGAGGTTGAACACAAAACTTGGAGTCCCTACTTTGCTGCTGAAAATTGGTCCATTGTTTATATGAACTTTTTAGTAGGTTACCTAACTACTTAATTAATTAGTAAATATATTGTACGAATTTTACGCTTATTTTAATCATTTAATCATTAATCATTATAATTACACAAAAAATATTCAATCCTAATATTATCTGTGTAATGAAACGGTACCAATCTTTAACCAAAGACAAACAGAACAATTGCATTACAGATTGCTAGTACAGTTTTCGTCCACGTTTTAGATCGAATAACTAACAGTTTGTGACAGACTGATGTCCAAGTGTTGTATCAACTAGAGAACAATGTTGTCGCTGGGGGTCGAGAACTTTAAATAGCCCTTTTCCTTTCTTAACCTACTTGGAGAAAATCTTATTCAAATTATTTACATAACACAAAATTGTTTCTTAAAAGAAATGTTTTTCTTTAAAGAAAGGTTATGCCGGCGTCTAGAAGACTACGATAGGTTAAACAAATAGAAATCCTGGCATTGAACCATTCACCCATTACAGAGGTTCCTGAACCTTTTGGTTTGTCAAGTCCAGCAACTCATTACTTGTGATGATTCAAAATATTAATATATTGATGTTCAAAACCACTAAACGTCAAACCTCGATGTTTTAAACATATGTCCTGTCAAAGTACATATGTCAAACGTATGTACATATGTCAAAAGTAATTTTAGAAATTTTTGTAATTTAATTTTGAAAATTGAAATATCATATTTTTAGGTGCATCTAGCAATATTTTTTTCTTTTTAAATCTAACAAATTTTGTATGTACCCTAACCATTAATGAAAATTCTCTAAAAATAGATTAAAACCTAGAAGCAGGACTTAAAACCAGTACTCTCTCACTTGAAGTTTTGAATGTGAATTACGAAAGGCTATGTTATTGAAAGTACAATGAACCATGTATCTTGTCTAATTTCAAAAATATAGGCAAGATAGTTGAGGATTGAACGGGGATGTTCCAGAAACTGTGCAAGAAGTTTTAATTTGTTATCACTTGTACGAAAATAACAAAACGGGCTACGTCAGGAGAACTTTTGGCATGCAAAAAAAAAATCGTTTTTGTAGAATATTTTTTAGTTTTTACTTAAAACTCCTGAACGATGTAATAAGAGAAAAAAATAATCCAAATGAAAATTGACCCTTTAAGAAATTAAATAATATAAAATTTAGCGTCAAATTTCCACTTTTTTTTTTGTATTTATTGAATATTAATACATTCTGCCACATTGAAGGGCATTAATATTAAGGCTGCATTAATCATTCACACAATATGTACATACAAATAATAAATAAATAAATAAATTAATATGCCTGTGTACAAAAAATGAAATAATAGATAGAAGCTAAATGAAATTAAAGTAAATAAAACACATTCACATCTATATACAATATTTACATTCGCCCAGGGGTGGAAGTCCCCCAAATGTGGAAACCAACGCAGGACTCCAGTGGAAACTGATGGAGGACACAACAGATACAGACGCTTAGGACCTGAGTGGAGAATCTGGCCATTGCATCAATATATAAATATTTACAGAAGGTCGCGGGACCACTGCCGTTTTAACCTCTGGGGAGGATTGTAAGGAAGGCTGGAGGTAGATAGGAATTATACTACAGGATTTGGATGATGAGTGAGATTCTTGTGAAATTTGTCTGAGATTAGGTCAAGAACAAATTGGATATGAAGGTCATTGTAGCGCCTAAACGGCTGTAACGATTTTAATTTAACTTGGCTAAAGTCTTCTCTTTGAGGCACTTTTAATTTACCTGAAAAGAGTATGACAAAAAAGTAACGATAGGTTTAAAACTATATTTGCGAATAACTAAAAATGTAAACAATTCTTGGTTCATTATATTCATCATTATCTGAAAGCTTCCTTAATTTTCTAAAAAAATATTTTAAAAAAATAACACTAAAATCGGACGATTTGGTATAAAAATATACTGCTTTAAACATTTAGTACTTTTTCTAGGCAGATTTTGAGACCGATGACTTCTTACATAGACAATTATATGTTGCGAATTCTAGAGTTGGAAAACCAGATAATCTATACAAAGAATATCGCATATTCACAAGTATTGTTACATAAAATATATTAGAAACATCTCATTTCTTTTCTACTTCTTTTTTTATTTAACCAGAACGAGCCACAGTTGTCTGTACAGCTGTCCGTATTGTCTGTTAAGCAGTTGTCTCTTAAGTCTGGTTTGTGGGTTCCATGTTAGTCTTTTATCTAGGAGAAATCCAAGATACTGGACTGTGTCGGTGAGAGAAAAAAACTGTGGTATGGAATTGAAGTAGACTTGGACGGGAATTGCGAAAAGTGATATGTTTGGATTTGGATTCATTCACCTGGATTCGCTACTTATTACCGCAGTGTTCAATAACAGAGAGGTGACTTTGTAGGTTTAAGGATGCTGTTTCAGTATCTGGGTTGGAAGATAGGATGGCTGTGTCATCAGCGAATGTTGCCAGGAGGGTTTCGGGTAGGATCAGAGAATTAGACATAAGGTGTAGGGTAGATGGGATTTAAGCTTGAAGAGCAGTCCGGCGTGCCATACCCGGTCAAAAGCTTGCGCGATATCCAGGTATGCTCCCGAACAATACTCTTTGCTTTCTAGGGCTGATGATATGTGGTAGCGTCAAATTAGTATCCCAACTTAATGATTTGGAAAATTGATATGGTTGAGAACCTCGGTCAACGAATGAATGGCCTCAAACCAAAGACGGACGTCCATAATTTTTTTAAATTTCAGAAAAAGTCAATTTTTGTTACACAGCTTCAACAAAAACCAATTTTAATGTTTATTTTTTTTCAAGAGTCAACTTGAACATTCTAAAATAAAAACATCTTTGATAAAATCTACAGTAAAAACCTAGATAACCTTGAAACATCAAAACATTTCATCCATGAAAAAACACATTTTGTATGAAAAGTGAATCTATATCAATTTTTGCCAGTTAACTTTTTCTCAATTTATTTACCTTCAGTTTTCCCAGTCAAGACAAAGAACTCATGACTATAAAATAATTGTTTATTTTTTCCCTAACCCTTTAAACATTCAATGACTTTATGCGTTCAATTATGGTACAAGTGTCAATTTAAATTATTTTTTACCCAAAATTCGACTTGACTAACATCGCTCTGATAGTAAGCACCTGGTGACCCATTTCTAGCATAAATAAATATATACACTACCTAACTGTAAAAATCAGAACAATGGACCAGTCTCGCCCATAAACACCAGGTAAGAACTCAATCGATAAGTTATCTTACAGGAGACTATTGTTGTTTCTCCACTACGAGATATAAGAAAATAAATTCCCATTTGGATATGTCCCCTGACCATATCGGTGGTGTGCCTGGCGGGATAAATAATAAAAAGACTATAGCCAGTAGGGTCTTATACGGCATACAGGCGTCAGGATCGGAATTAATGCATACAAGCCTGCGATAGCCCCTGATATACACCAGTTGCTCACAGTGCCCCTCCCCCCTTATAGGGAACTGACCATGTAAGGGGTCCGAAACCCGGCTTGGGAAGCAATTAATGAGAGCTTGTTTTGAATTTATTTATTTTTAATCTGTATTGTATCTACCTTTTTAAATATGCTTTAATTCATTCATTTCTATGCTTTCTAAAAGGTGTTAAATCCAAGTATGGCGCAACGGACCTCAAATTTATAGACACATTAATATTCATGTGAATACATTAGTATTCATTGCCTTCCCAATCGTAATAGGTTATAGGTAATAAAAAACCAACTATAGAATATGAAGATTTTCTAAATTGCGCAAATAAAATTTCAAGCTCAAGAAGATTTTCATATATGATAACTATAAATTAAACATCTTAAATTCTCCATTCCCAAGCTATAGACCCAGACTGGTATTAGCAACTTTGAAATGGAATTGACACATTAAGTCTGGTTCACAAGGTTCGTCGTTTTGTCGATGTAGCAGCTTATTTTGTTTGGGTTTGCTCCATATGTATTAAATATTTTTCTTAGGACTAGTGATCAATCTGAAATCTCTAGTATGTCTTATTAAAATTTCATTTAAAGGAAGGAGATGGTCCGGGGTGGCGGTCATAAATAGGATAAATAGTGGCGAAACTATTTTATTAAAAGCCAACGTTTCGACCCGACTTTGCAGGTCTTCTTCAAGGCTAGAACGGCCAAGATACAAAAAGATATAGAGACTTGTGGAAGTAACATAATATTTAGATACAAAAATATAAACAATGTGAATAGGCTTATTAAAATTATAAACAGTAAGTACATTAAAATATAAACAGAATAAGCTAAGTAACGAGATCCCAAACTGAAGTAAATAGATGGTAACAATTGTTCTAATGTAATATATAACACATGCAAATGTGAATATACATCTACAGATCTACAGGAGAGATTGAAAGAGAAGAAAAATAAAAACCAAAAAATAAATAAATAAGTAAATAAAATTAGAAGAATAAAAACAGAGACTTACAGGTGTGTTCAGGTAGGAGTTTCACTTAGAACTGGGAAATCGGGGTAAGAGTAGGTATTGGGGAAATTTGCTGACATGTGGGTAATGGGAAAAAAACTAGAAAATTACAGTATCTAAAATTTGAAGATATGGATGGATACAAGGAAAAAATACTATATCTATGAAATCATAAATTATATATAATAATAATTATAAATATATAATTATACATATAAAATAGAATTAAAAGATTATAGATAAGAGTGGAATGTGAATAAAAACAAAAATGGAAGAAGTAAAACGTACATAGAAGTAAAACAATATATATATATATATATATATATATATAAATATATATATTTATGAACGCCACCCCGGACCATCTCCTTCTTTTAAACTCCAAGGTCAACTATTAAATATTCAAAATTTCATTTGCTCTTGTTAAAAGATTAACAAAAATATATGTTGACATCTGCAGATTAAATTTCATCTTTAATTGATTGAAGCAAACTAAAACAATATTTACATCTCACAATATAACGTACTCACTTAGTAATACTATTTTATTTTTAACTGCAATGCCTTCAAGGATTTAATTATTATTTAATAAAAAGAAGAACTATATTTTTTTTATTTTCTAGTTAATTTATTATTAGCCATATTTACAACAATTTTTTAAAATTTTGTCACTTAATAAATTAACTTGAAAATAAATATTATGCACCGAAGAAGAAGTGAGAAATATTGTATATATTTTTTTTATTTTGCTCTTAAGTAATACACCATTTAATCACCAATTACAATTCATTTATATTTTTTTAACAACGTTCTCAATTAAAGGACCATTTGATAACCAATCACTATTTATTTTATAATAGTACGACGACTAGTGTTGCCCAAATGCAAGACTGAGACGAGTCTTGGTCTTGCGAAAGTCTCGCAACAGTCTTGTAGTTATATATTAGGTTATTAATATAGAGATATTACTGTAATTTTTTAGATAGAAGAAACTTAACTTAGACCGAATGAAAAACTAGTTACAGTTAAACGCAAAAGTATATTGGTTATACAAATTCATTACATATAGTAACTAAAATTGTTAAGTATTGGTAACTATTTTGCCTTAATTTTTATTCAAAAAGTAATTTTTTTCACCAGTCTTGGTCTTGATCTTGATCTTAAAAGACCAAGAATGATTTTGGGAAACACTAACGAGGACCTTTAGGTTTATTCAAGCTTATTCGATCTTATTTAGTAATTCTTTCACAATCTACATGCCAATATTTTTCTTCATTTGTTTCAATTAAAAACCTTAGTTAAGTCTACGATGGTATTCATTCCATTTTGCTCATGTTTCTACTGAAACCAATATGTTTTTTTTACGTCATAATTAGTTTAGGAGAAGTATTGTAATCTGATAGGATTTTAGGTAAGCATTTTTCAACAAATGTTTATCCCTTTCGAACTGCTATCAGATTTTAGAACTAGTATCCATGTTTTACGAAGTATTTCTCGCAGGATTCCAAGGAAACGTTTAACTTTTCTCGAATAAGTATCTCGAATTATTCAAGATACTCATTAGAAGTTAACAATTAAAGTACTTACAAAGCTTGAATTTATAGTGGTTTACATTTTCTAAATTGCTTACATAACATAATATTTATTTCGTATATGATTCATTCTAGTACTTTTTAAAAATGTTTTTAACCGTGTAAAGAATGTTATGAATGTCGAATATTTGGTAGCTTTGAGAGTAGTACAAGCAGATTCGTCATCGGCTTTAGAAGGAAATATTCCTTTGAATGAGGGGACAAGGGATCGAGAGCACTGGTTAATTTGATAGAGGAAAAAAAATAAAATAAAAAGAGAGAAAAGTTTTTGCTGGGATAAAGTTGACTTTAAAGGAATAATGATGTTTCTCAGTAACCGGATATATTTCACTTTTATCTTCTTAAAAAAAAGTTTTAATAAAAAATAATATAAAAGAAAAAATGTCCTTTTAATACTGTAACTTGATGAGAATAAAAGTCATTCTACCAGTTTTTATCGTTACATACATACAGAGAAGATATTTCATCAGGTAGGTAAATAAATACAGTGAAATCTCTCCATAACGGACGGCCAAGATTTGACTACATGTCAGTTGATCTGGGGAAGAGGTGTCCATTGGGAAAGGGGTATTGCATACTAAAAGATTACAAAGTAAATAGCTGTACATATTAAAATAATTTTGTCATCTATTCAAACTATCCATCGCATCGACAAAGACGTTTTACACAAAATTAAAGCAGATACAATTAGCGATATGAATGACTATATACCTTTTTTTCTCTATATGTCTTAGTTTCCGAGATATCCGTCCTCAGCTATCGCTAATGTTAAAAAAAAAAATTGTTTTACCTCCTGTTTTTTTATTGTCTTTAATTAGCTAACTGTTGATTGCTTCGTTTTACGATTAAGTCATGCGGAAGAAAGTTTTTAATAATTAAATATTCTTCAAGAATATATATTACTAGTAGGCCCGTGCGAAATTTTTTTCGCACAGCATATTGTTATTAAATGCCAGATTAATAATAAAATAAAATAATGCAACGTATCAAAAGATAAATAAATCAAATATTACTTTATCGATAAATATAATCGACAAAGAAAACAAAAATTAATTTAAATTTTCATTTTTATTTGGAACCAACGTCTTTACAAATTTCAGTAAGCTGTATATTTGCTAAAATTTGTCCGATTTCAATGATTTGTTTTCATTGTGTAGGGAATTTAGTAATCTTTTATATAATCACGTGCATAACCAAGGGAAAAGTGTGTAATTTTTTAGTTATTCGCAAATAAAGTTTGTTTTCTTTTATAACTTGTTTGCCTGAATTTTCGGAGTGATTGGACTATTTTGTCCGCCTGAAGGAGAAGGAAGCCTTCGGAAATGGTGGCTCAATCTTTAGATTTGGTGAAAAATTGATGGTATGGTTTGCCGATCAAAAACAAAATCGATAAATAATATAAACTCCTCCTCTCTCGATCATAGAGACCTCAAATCTACGAAATGAAACATGTATTCAATGACAGTAGTACAATTAATGTAAGGTCGTGTGGATGCGAACCCTATGCCTTGCGTTATCTCGAAAATAGTACGTTTTTGGGCTTAAAAACGCAGGATCCGATAGTTCCGGAGGAACTATCAGGGTCTTGCTCTACGCATCAAAATCTTCTAGATCCAATTTGTCCCGTATCGATCTACAGACCTACCACTGTTCAGGTATTGAAGCCTACAAAATGTTTGTATCGACTTTATTTATTTTAGAAAGAAAAACAAAAGTGGAGAATACGATTCGCTAACCCCCCGTGAAATTCTGAATCCAACGGTACCCCATTCATGGTATTTGAGCATGACAGGAGCTTATATTTGGTACAAAACCGATTTCGAGCATTACTGTAATAATATATGTACGGATACGGATTCTACTAGTTTATATCCAACGGTTCAAAAGTTTCATAAGTTAGATCAGTTATAACTTTATATGTCGATTCTGAGAATTAATTAAAAAATACTTAATAAGAGAAAACAGAAAAAATAATTTGTACATACAGATTTAGATGTATATAGAGTTAGAAAAATATAATAATAACGAAAATTATTTTTTTCTGAAATTTTTTGGAATTGACACATAAGGTTATAATTGATCTAACGTTGGAAGATAAACTAATAATTGGAGATAAAAAACATGAAATAAAATTTTTTTTTCCACATTAGCGATAGCTGAGGAAGGATATCTGGGAAACTAAGCGAGATAGCGAAAAAGGTATACAATCAATCATATTGCAAATTTTATCAGCTTTAATTTTGTATAGAACGTTTTTGTCGATGCGATGGATAATTTTCCTGATATAAGCGAAAACTCGAAAAAAGTGACCTACTAGGCGTCGCCCATCCCCTCACATCTGGCTCACCCCCATTAGCATGTTTACCTCCTAACTAGTCCAAACAATGTCCCAAAGTGAAAAATTGTGTCGCCAACATTTTCTTCCATGATCATTCATTGACTGGACTAATACAGATGACAAAACATTTTATTAATTAAAAAGAATAGGTATGACAGTATTTTTATGTTTTTAGTTTACTTATATTTAGGTTATTTTATTTTTTTTATTCTATAGAGTTTTTATTTATTATTATTTAGTTATTATTTTACTTTTGTTAATTTTGTTTCTTTTTTGTATATACGGTGTGAATGTGTTCATTTATCAATATAATTATTGTCCCTGAGACAGAATATTATATGTCTAAATAAACAAATACAAAAATTAAAAAGAATAACTTTAAGATATACAACATTAAAATGGTCCATTCCATTATGTTGTTAGCGAAAATTATATACTTCGAAGTAAAATATATTTATGATTTGATCATAATCTCTAGTTACTTATTTATATAAGAGTTGGTCATCTTTAACGGATGACCACAATATCACAAAATAAACTAGATAAAATTCTCTTTAAGTCCAAAAAAAAAATGGTCTTGGTAAACAAAATTTTAAGGAGAAGTTCTAAGGGGATAAACTACCTTAGGTTATGTTATTACAATGGATTATTTGCAATTTTTCATAACTGCCTGGACAAAAAATTCTTCAATTCTAGAAAATTCAAGATTCGTTTCAGAATGAATGGAGATTTGAACTAGTGTTGTCAAACAATAATTACTTTATTAAAAAATATTTAATTCTCTGTTCTTATATATTTTTCATTTAATTAATTACTAAAATATTTTTTTATTATATTTTTTTTTTTCAAAAACTGCTTAAAATCATTATTTTGAGTGTTTTGTTAAAGTATTATAGCCAAAGTTTCCCTAGCTATAGTGGATTTGTCGACTGGTATTGTCTGGATAACAAAAACCAATATTTTATTATTATTTTTTTTAACATCTCTTGTCATCTCCAAAACTGCCAACAACAGAACAATATATAAAGGACTTTTTGAATTGAATTTTTTTAAATTAAATTTATTCTAGTTTAATTTTGAATAAGAGTTGTTTATCTCTGAACTCAGTATTTTTGTACTAATATATATTAGAGTACAAAAATTACATTTAAACGAGGCCCCACTGTCGGGGACGTTTGATATGTTGTACAGAACACTCGAAGGAGTCAGTAGGCCAAGTTTCAAAAATTCTATTTTTTTTTTCTCCTATTTTGGATAAATTAAATTCGCAATTTGAAAATAATAAAACAATGTGTAAAAATTATCATCATGTTCATCAGGTATGCATTGATGAAACAATTAAATCCTTTTTCATCTGCTTTTCAAACACAAATAAGAGGAAAATAGAACCTAGGTGACGGAGTTAAGCAGCTCGGGCTTTTTTTTTAATTACACCAACTTTCGATAATACATTATTCATAGGACTAATGTCTTACCAACTTTAATCGAGAGTGGTTGTCTAGTCCTGGGGTCTCCAAACTACGGCCCGGGGGTTGCGAAAGCTTCTTTGATTACCAGGTAAAATTTTTAAAATAATAAAGAAATATTAAAAAAAAAAAAAGTAAATCATTCAAACACGAGGTTACTACAGCATTTATTAAAAGAGTTTTTATTCTGAATAAGCTTATGTAGATAGTGTTGTACACACACGTGCCAAGTGCATACAATAAAACTTGCACTTACCACATGAGTGCACAATACCATCGATTTAACAACTGAAAAGTCATTTATAGAACATTTTTTGTTTTTCATCAAAATCTATGGCCTTTGGGACTTACTGAAGGTCTCTATGCAGCTCACGAGAATTAGTTGAGGTCTCAATGTGGTCCAGGGGTCAAAAAGTTTATAGGTCCCAGGTCTAGGCCTTATTTTAAAATTCTTGTAATTTAAGAAAAGAAAAAAAAAACTAGAAGTGAAACTTGGCCTACTGGCTCCTTCGAGTGGTCTTTACAACATACAAGTATAAGGGACTCCTATTACGATTCTTTTTGAGTAAATAAAATTCTCTTCGACAATTCCCACAACCCCTTGAAATAATATAAGATCATTATAGAAAAGTGAATGGCCCCATAGATTTCTTCGCAATCTGTAAAATAAGATGAGCAGGAGTGAATCTCTCTCAGAAACGGAAACGATGAATAACGAAGCGATTACTAACGATATATCATTTTACGCAACTGCATAATCGCAAACGAAAATACAGAACCCTTTAGTTTACAACGGAATCTGCCAAGCCAATTCATTAAATCTAAGACCCCGATACCAGCGGATAATAGACAGCATCTGCCCCCATTACGGCCTATCTGTGTCGAGGAAGGGCAATAGATGCTCCATCGATTTTCAAATGAGATCGATATAATGCATAGCCGGTACGTGAGATTCTGAGCCAAGTCTCATATTGAAAACTCACAAATCATTCTGTACTGATGAAGTTGGACCTCGCGTTCCTTGAGAATTTGTGTGTTGTCGAAGGAGAGGTACAAACAAGTATGAAAAAGAGCGATAAAGGGGGACAGGCTAACGAGTTGGAGAAAGTGATTTGGTGGATGGTCCCGACCCCGGGGTGATATTGCCAAAGTTGACGTCGCCATCAGCCCGATACTACCCGCCGCTTAATAGCTCCACTTTGCCCCCTATCAATGTTTACGATATCGTCCTAAGAACTTGAGCACTCGTCATATCTCCCTTAGATAATCTTAAAGGTTTATCAGCCAAACAAAATAAATCAATCCAGTGCCCTCCACAATAATTTATAAAGGCTATTCATCTTTTGCGAAAAGTGAGCAACATATAAAATATTGGATGACAAGATAAAAGTTTCATTAATAAGCCAGGTTTTGGCTTTGTTAAAAGAAACAATATATATATATATATATATGTAAACGAGACAAAATATAGATTTACATATGGATATAGATTTCATGTCTGTCTCTATGGTGAAATACATGTGACATGAATCCATAACACATACAACCATTTATGCGATTTTTATATTGACTGAGATTGCCAGAGTCGGTCAACCTTAGGTTTTATCAAATTCCATCCACTAGTTTTGCCTATGCATATAAAAATGCATTTTTTTTAGTTAAAGGGTTTATATTTCGGAAACAGCAAATCTAATTGTGCTTAAAGATGGGGAAAGTTCATTCCCAAAGGAAACCCTAATCATCACTGAACATTTTTCAGGAAACGTGAAAAACTATATGTTATAATTCAATTGTAATATCAAAATCAATATTTTTAAAAAATTGGCCGCTATTGGAACGAATAATTTCAAGGCACATTTTGTGAAGAAAAAAAAAAAAAAAAAGGTTGGTTGAGATTGAGTTTGTAGAGAAACAATGGCATATGAAGCGGGGAGGAGGGTAGAGTAAAAAGTTTTAAAAATTGTACTATAAAAAATTAACTTTTTGTTTAAAAGATACAATAAAATTAATTTATTTTTAATTTAGTTTGAATAAAATGTTTAAAAACGCTTCTGATTAATTTATTTTACAACAATATGTATGAAATACAAGAATGTACTTATTTTTTATCTCACTCCGTGGAAGACTGTTTTATTACCTCCCTTTATTCCTCCTTAAAAAAAAAAATATTTTCATTTAAAAAAGTGGGATCACTCTAAACAACAGTTGGGTATTAGTCGATTGAAAATTTATTCGCCTATATAAACGACTACATTTTAATCGTAATTTTTATCCACGAAAAAACATTTGTTAAAAATTATTAAAATGTTATCCGAATACATTTTTAGTCGTTTATTTACGAATCAATCAATCAATTGGATGGAAAAAAATTTCGAATAAAAACCGAATAATATTACATTTAATGTAGTTATCCGTATAAATAAATTACAAAATAAGCATCTACAACACCTTACTGAGACCAATATGGACATATGGAGTAGAACTTTGGGGTTCAGCAAAACAAACACACATAAACAAAATACAAACAGCACAATCAAAAATTTTACGAAAAATTGTTAACGCACCTTGGTACATTTCAAACACTACTATACATAACGACTTAAACACCCCAACAGTAAAATCCTACATCCACGACAAATACACTACATTTCATTCTTCAACTCAAAATCACTCCAATCCTCTGGTTCTTTCTATCTCCTGCTCCCTGTTACCTGAGCTCGAGATTAAGAAGAAAATGGCCAAGAGACCTACTACATCAATAAAAAAAAAAAATCAAGCAATTAAACCAAGACAATAAAAATACAACAAATTTGCGCAGGTGCAAATTGCATAAAATAAAATAAATAAAAAAAAAAGCATCTAGAAAAGTATATATAATAGGATAGAAAAAAAATTAACGTTTTTCAATCAAATATTTGTATTATTATAATTTTTTTAAATAAAATACACTTAATAATCATAGTACAGTCCATTATTATCAACCGTCATTAGCCATCTGCAAGGCAATTGTTCGACTCAATGCGGATAACATTCTTTGGGATGGCAGTCAAAGAACTCTTGGTAGGCAATTTCAACTTAAAATTATAAATTTTTTTCCCTTGAAGAAAATTGGCTATGGATCTAAATCAGTAGAAATCCGATGGTGCGAGGTCTGGAGTCTCATATCAGAAGGGTGTTTCAATAAATCTTCACAAATTTCTAACTTCTTAGCTGATTGCTGAGGAGTAAGTTCGTGAGGGACCAGTCTACTGCTCTTTTTCACCTTCTCCATGGAGAGTAGATGGCGACAGAATCTTTCGACACAACACACTCTCTGGCAAGTTCGCGAGTACTCGTGGACGGATTTGACTCAACGGCTTTTTGCAGAAACTCATCAATATCCATTAATGGTCGCCCGGAGCCCTCCTTTCCTTTACAACGTCGTGTCTTCATTGCTAAACTTTTCAAATCAACGCTGGGTCAACAGAGGGCTGGTCTGGTCAAGAACACCTTTTCCTTTGTCTTTAATAATTTCACGAATTGCTTCAGCGGCTGTGAATTTTTCCCCCAGTAATTCATTAAAATTGCGAGAATTTCATAAGACACTGTCATATTTCTTCTTTGAAACAAATAACTAAACAGATGGTTTATTTGAAGAAGTCGAATGGGATTCAGCAAGCTTAGAGAATGCTCTAAAGGGATTATTAAGTATTGGTAAGTATTAAAATATTTACATTCCTTTAAAGTCTTAAATTTGATAAAACTGTCATTTTTTTGTTTTAAGACCCTATTAAATGTGAACGGTTTCCACTACTGCTGTCGAACAATTTCCAGTTTCATCATCTCATATTAAATCCTATACCACAAAAAAAAGTTGTTTTTAATAAAACAATTTTTTTTCAATTATTCGTTTATGTTAGTCGCGTAAAATCGGAGCAGCATAATGTAAGCGAAAGAAATGTTCATCATTTCATCCCTTTTGTAATGAGAAATTATTTATAATTTATATTTCATATTGTTAATCTCACCTTGATATTTTCACTTCTATTGTGTAGTAAAAAGCACACATCTCAGTTTTTTTTTTTTAAACTTCTTTATTGAGATGTTACAATCTGTCACATTCAAAGACAGTACTATTAGAGTACAATAAATAAAAATAATAAACGGCAATAAAATAATATTAAAGTAAATTGTATATATACTAAAGGTATTTAACTAAATAAAAATTAACCAATCTAACAAAATAAATATTTAAATTCACACATGCTTTTATACAATATTCAGTCATTCAAGATCACCGAGCCAAGCCCTTCTCCACACTCGTGGAGGGGAAGGCAGGACTAGGCAAGACTCGAACAGAGACACTATAACCAGACATACATGGCTTGAGTGGAGAATTATAACAGGCCATTGTTATAACTCCTATATATTCTTACAAGTCTCTGGGCCACTGCCGCTTCAACCTTCGAGGAGGATTGTATGGATGAGTAGTGCTAGAGAGGGATCATGCAATTGGATTTGAATGATATGTAAGGTTTTGGTGGAATTTGGAAAATTTTTGAGGGATAAGGTCTAGGACAAATGGGATATTAAGGTCATGATGTAGAGTTTGGTTGGCTGCATAGAACGGAGCATCAACTATTGTTCGAACGACTTTGGACTGAAAGGATTGAATGCGTTTGATGTTAGAAAAGTTTACTGTCCCCCACAGTTCAAGTCCGTAGGTCCAACTAGGTTTCAGTATTGTCTTGTAGATCAGTAGTTTGTTGTCAATTGAAAGTTGAGATTTGCTGTTCAGTAGACTATATAGCTGGCCATATCGTCGGTTCAATTCTTGTCTTTTGAGTCTTGTATGTGGATTCCATGCCAGTCTTCGGTCTAATAATTAAAATTTAGTCATTATTCGTCAATGAATAATTTTTGCACTATTCTGCTCTAAGCTTTACAGTATGATTAGAGCAAGATTTTAAACCAAATAAAAATTATAATATATGTAAAATAATTTTTTTTTTTATTAAGAAATAGTACATTTTTTTTGTGCATCGATAATTGTAATCTTTATTCTGAAACATGAGCAAGGTTAAGGTTGGAGTTTATTTTGTTCAACTTTTCTAATAAAGGGTTTTCGGCTCTGGAGCGTTTATTAAAAATGATAATCAAAGAACTGGAAAAAAATGGCTGATATTTTATGCAGGCAACTTAGTACTATTAATTTACTTTTAAAATTAAGCCTATTAAATTATAGCCTCATAACATTTAAAAAGATATAACAACAACAAGAAATGAAAGCAAATGACAATATTGTTTCCACCAGGCAAAAACAGGAGAGATCCGATGATAATATGATAATGGTCAGAATCAATAATAATTACAGTGGGACTGAGACTGGCTTATTGGGGCCAGTTAATAGACCTAACAACAGCCTCTTAGTGTATTACCTCCTCTCTCAGCTCTCTAATAACTTAATGCTTCAGTCTTTCTCACTGGCTACCAACTTCCTAATTCTCGGCCTGTTAGCTTGTCAGAAGGGGTCGATACCCACTTTTGCCCCAGTCTCTAATCAAATTTCCGAGTTTCGGACATGTTTACCTACCATCAGAAGGTAAGGTAAGGTGAGTGGTTTATTCTTTAGCCTTCAAGGTTAGAACTGATCCTATGCCGTCACCATTTCGACGAAAAAAAAATATCTTTCAATAATAGAAAATAATAAATACTTCATTTGCTATATCGTTTCCAAATACGATAAAAAAAAAAAAAAAAAAAAAAAGACCTATCTGTCTCACTACTGTCTTCATCACGTATTTCTATGGCTCCGCATAATTAATTCAGTTTTATGCAGAGAGGAATAAGAAAAATTAAATCGGGTGGATTTCGCAATGTGAGTATACAACAAGAAGACATTTCAAAATTTACAGCGACAATTTTAATACATCAGACGAACCAATTAGACATACAATTTAACGTTCTTTAATTTCATAACGAGTAATTTTTTGGCTTCGATGCACAGTTTAGGAGTTATGGATGAAAAAACAAAAAATATGATCATTCTTTAAAATGTTTTCCGTTGCGTTACAAATTTTGGATTTTACATGGTTAGATCCATACATAAGTTAAAATAAATTAAAAACGTTTCCTACATTTTTCACAGTATATTTCCCGTTTCAATCTTCAAGTTACTGGCCTAATACTCTTTAACTCAGTCGCCATTTTTGAAAGCAGCGGGTTTGGAGCTGTTAGTATTGGACTAACAACTTTACGTAATTTCCATTCAAACTATCGCCTGTGATGAGGTCCATTTTCGGGTCTCAAAGGGCAAGGCACAAACAAAAAAGCGTGCTAAATAAACACCGCGGTAGCTTCTAGATAGAACTTACCCATGCCAAATGTTCGTTCTATACAAAATAAAAATCGTTCTATATAAAATAATAAACATCTATACAAAAAGATATTTGATAAATGAGTCATCATCTTAATTGTAGGGACATTTTGATGTGGAAATTTTCCTAATTCGAAAAACGAACTAAAAAAAATCTTTATGGTGTAATGTTGTTCATCAAGTTTCTTGAAAAAAAATAGACTAAAATGTCCATCTTTCAGTTTTGTAAAGATATTAAATCTTATAAGAGGGAAACAGAGAGGACGTACGTAAGGGAATAAGAAAATTCTCTAAAATGCATAAATCCTTTCTAATTTATGTGACGATTGAGATCAATGCAATACAAAAATAAATAATTGTATTTGATGCATTACAATTAAGACAATCAACATTATATTCATCTTAGAAATAAAAATTACATCACACAGCTTCAGTTTTGTTTTATATTTCGGGTTATACCAATAATTTTCCTCGTTGGCCAAAATAAATCTTCATAGTATTAAAAGTAAAAGTTCAAAATCGATCAGAACGTGAGCACGCGCTAGCTATTATAATGAAATAGCATGCCTCAGATAATATGATAATGTAACATAATAAGAGAGAAATTCGAGTAGTTTGAATAAATTGACAATAGATAGCGCAATGTTAAAAATAGTGAACGAAACATTCTACGTCACCATCCCGACTACTTAAAACAATTCTAAAGAGTATTATAATATATTTTAACAAAGGCTGTCTTGATGGCTATAATAGGAACACCAACATATTCCAAGAAGCAATACAAACAACTCTGACAACTTTGCTGGATACACTGAATTAATTAATCTTGCTTTCATGTTGACTAAACTGATAATATCACTGCTTATTAATGTTAATATACCAGATAATTGACACTGTGCCAGTAATAGACACTTTTGAATTCATGAACGGATAATTAACATTTTTGTGCAACTAGATATAATTAGCTGGCACATTCAGAAAGGTAATATCTTTATTATTTTATATTATTTCAAGTTCAAATAGCCGCTTCATTTTTTAATAAAACTAAACTAAGTGTTTTTCGCATAGAGACTGCCTTATCACTTGTGGAGGAGATAATTTTGAAATTGTATGGATAATTTGGAATAACTTTTATTTATTAGGCGCTACTTCTCCAATTCTTTATTGAAAACATTAACTGCATCGTTTTAAATTATATAAAATAACCTATCATCCTCTAAAATTGGGTATCCATTACTGGGACAACATTTAAGCAATCGAGTTAATAATAGACACCTATGTCTAATACTGAATCATTTCAATATTTTAATTTGGTTTTTAAAAATTTCGTTGCTCGATAAGTAGATAGATTAAGTAGTATGCCAGTAAATTTTATTGAATTCTGATCGCGAGAACTAGTAGTAATATTAATTGTTGACATTGCAGGCCGTCAGATTCATAACTAAAAATTATAAATTGTTCTGTAATACTTCGGTTAAATTTATGTAACTCACTTCATGTTAATGTTTACAAGTAATAACAAGAAATCTGGAAATACCTAGAAGAAAACATACTAAATGCAATTTCTGATGTCCATTGTGGCGTCCCAACAGTCACTGTAGCTATAGGAAAACCACTAATAAACCGAAAAAAAAAGGAGCGTTCTTCAACATTGTTGTGAGTTGTGATGATTCAATTTTATCGAATTGGATTATTTCAGTTGGAAATAATGGATTCGCAGTTAAAAAAAAAAAATGTTTTAGAGAGTACAAAAACACACCAAAGAATTAAAAAGGGATAATTTGCTTGCAAATGACTCTCCTGACAGAAAGTGGTTTAATAAATTTTTCAGAAGAAATAGAAATGATACCAAATCCCGATTCATATCAAGGCGACAAAAATGACGATTTGCAGGTTAATGAACAATTTAAAAATGTTAACACAAATTTATAATTTAATATCTTACTGATGTATTTTATGTTATTATTAATATAATCGTTATAATTTTATTTTGTTTATTGTTATAACTTTTTTTCCGCAGGAGCCAAGATTTTATCTTATCCATCCCTCCTGGTAACCGAAGAACTAATTTCGATGGAAAGGTCAAAGCTATTTCAGCAGCATTGGCTGCCATAAAGAAAGAATTCAGCTACCCACAGGTTGTGAGCTTATAGCCTAGACCATCCTGATAGTAATTTAATTAAAAAAGGAATCCGAGTGACTTTCCAATGGGTTCCAAGTCATTGCGGTCTACCAGGAAACGAACAAGCTGATGAGCTCGCACGGATTGCCTCAAAAATGGCACAAACTAACCCTCCGCTGCCCTACGAATCTGTTAAAAGGATTTTAAAATCCTTTTGCAAGGAAGAGAACAAGAATTGACAAAAGCAACAGGAAGAAGGGAAAAATGGGAATCTTTAACAGAGGGGCCGAGGAAAGAAACAAAAAATAGAAAAGAATAGAATTTCCGCAGGACGATTATCTGCAAATGCATTTACATAGGCTTGTAGTGATGGAAAGGTCTATGTGCCCTCTTTGCCAAGAGGACGGGTGTACAACCTGCACCTCTAAGTATGCCCAGCTCGGTCAGATGTCCGTAGTAATCTTTCAGTTAGGATCGGCTCAAATACAAGCGGATGGAATCATGGCGAAATTGTATTGGGCTGCTAGGAGCCGAATAGCCTAATAGCTAACGACAGAGGCGTTTAATAAAAAAACTTTTTTCCTATACAAAAGAGCCTGTCTATAACTGATACAAAATCAAGTGCCAGAATTTTTCAATTTCTATATGAAAACTGATACAAAATGTCCAACGAAAAATCCATTTGTAAAGATCCACTATCAGAAATAAAGCTATGATTCACATTTTTCTTTAAATGTCATATCACTAGTACATTTACCTAGTAATGCAATTTGCAGATCTCCACTTGCGGGAAATGTGAAAATTTATTGTAGTGTTTAATAAATAAATCTGACTAGGAAATGGTACATTGCGAAATTCCACCGAGTGGCCTCAGAGGTATAATTTTCATTACGATTCAACAAGGCTTTATTACCTCCGAAACCCTACAGTTCTAACAGCCCTTTCCCTTCCCTATAGGCTCCTCCCTTCGGAGAGAAAACAGAGCTGCTGTCAGTTAATGCTGTGAGAGGAAATCGAAATAAGCAGATCGGTTGATTAGAGCGATCAGGAGATGACCGCAACTACTACCCGCCGACCAGATCGTGACGCCAGTGTGTTGTCATATTACCAGCTGTCCATTGTGGCAGTGCATTAACAAGATTGGACTCCCTTCGGCTACTAGCTCTCTCTTCCCTCCCTTACACTTGGGCTACACGATCCTCCTTCGGATCCATTTCATCCAACGAGTGCATTGTCTGCGCTCTAAGGTATAGTATCCATTTCTATCAGGAAGAGTTATTAACTATAGGGTGTATTGTATCAGGGATATCATGCCTATACCCGATTCCGGTGGGTCAAGATTGATATTGGCCATAAAATATCGATCTTGTCATGTAAGTAATGGGATATCGGAACATATCAAAGATTAGTAACTTTCAGTACAAACCAGGAAGACATGAAACCGGCGCTTTAAGTAATTAAAATGTTCTGCTAAAGAACTTTAAACTAGAATGATAAGAAGCTGATTGCATACCACTGTGAAATGATAGTCCCAGAACCTAGACCAAAATAGGGTTCTTATTAAAGAAGGTTTGAATATGAATTTTTATTGTTATCATCTCAGTAGGCTTTTGCACATTGTGAAAAAATTGGTAGGACACAGCTAAGAACATACCAACTTTACCAGTGTGCAGAAGGCTTGGGAAAGCATCATACACATGAGAACCATTTTTTGACTGATCAAATTACTCCTTGACCATATAAATAACAGGTCTGCAATTCCACTGTTTCAAAACTGGAGGATGCAGACATGCTGCTACGGAAAAGGAAGGGTAGAAGCTCTTATTTCTTTAACCTGTAAACCTGCAAACATGAATTATTTTTCTAAAACACTTAATTTTAACTTTATTCAAATGTCAAATCGAGGGTTGATGCATTGTGAGAGTTGATACTTAGATATTTATTTTAACTTATAGATTCAAATTCTGCCAAATTCTTTAATTTTGCTCTGAGGTTTTCCTTGACATGACTTCGAAAACGGCCTCCTCTCCTGTAAATTGTATTCTTTTTTATTACTATCTGATATTTTTCACATGTTTAATAAGGAGTTATATAACCAATTTACATTTTTTTTTTTCATTTGTAATAAGTAGTTACACACCCAATATTCATTATTTTTTTTTTTTGCATTTTTAATAAGATGATACACAACAAACTTCCAATTTTTTTTTTCATTTGTAGTAAAGAGTTGCATATTCAATTTCAACATTCTGGGTTCTACGGCAAAACATTGCGCATACGTTTTTCCAAATGTTTTCCGATTTTTACTGCACGAAAATTCCATCTGCAGTTACAACACAAGCCATCCATGATCGATAAAATATCGAAAGACCACACTGATCTAAACTGCCAAAGTAATACATTTCTCGTTAATATGAAAATCGGTAACATGTCATTTGACTCTAAGTAAATTGCTTGATAAGCAAAATACAGTTGCGAGAGTTGGCTATGTTCCCCATGCTTTTTCCCCATTTCGGCATTCATAACTTTTTAATGAGGTGCAAATCTGTTGTTGTTTGACTTTGACCAAAAATCGTTCACAGAGAAGGCAGGCATGTCAATATTTGCCAATTAGAAGCCCTTGTTATTATGGTTCGTATGGATCCGAAGGGTTAAAACCAGGCGCAACCAAGGATTTATCAGATTACTAACACAACATTATTAATTGCTCCATTAATTGATCAAACAGTTTACTCTTAATTGATAATACAAACTCAATTTAGGCTGTTTATAAAAAAACATATTGAATAGAGATCTTTAAAGGGATGGTAAACGGCAGCTTATATATGCAATATATTTATCACCTTCATTGTTATTTTAATTGATTTTAATTTAGTGGGCTCACAAAGTAAAATCAGCTTTCTGTCTCTATTTTTCAAATGTTAATAAATGATCCTGAGCATATTGATTTTATTATGATCGTATATAAATAAAACGCGAAATATATTAAATTTCTAAATACAATTATTACGAGTATAGTAAACAATTATATACGCAGAAGAGCCCTACACAACTCCCTACAAAAATTTCGTTCACTGTCAAGGCCATACAAAAATAATATACTTAATCGCTTTTCCAGTTAAAAAGATTCCTTCCTTTCCTCTCCTAGCGTTATCTTCCTAAGGTCCTTCATACGCATAAATATTATTTCTTTTAAAAATCGACATTCTCCGTTGAAGGAGTACCTCATTTTAAATTTGTTAATAATCTTGTGTTTTGTGAATTTTTCATAAATATTTTTTTTCTCTCCCTCGCCTTTAAAGCTATACGGGGGTTTTCCCAGGCCAGGGGGTGTGGGCGGGAATTTGAAAGTTTTCATCTAATTACCCCGTGAAAATTATTATTAAAAACAATTGTAGGTTTGATCTCTGTTGATAATGACCGCACGGAATTATTCTCGAATTTCCCCCCTAAGGTCAGAATAGATGACACATATGTCAAAATGTCTTAGAGTGTTGCTATCGTTTTTTGGGTCTTGATGTGCTTCCTTTAGCAGGATAGATTGGTTACCTCCAGAAAAAATCTTTTTTTACCGAACGCGAAAAACGACCATCTAGGCGGAAAGAGGGGAGAAATGCTATAATTTAATTATTTACAGTTAATTTGAAATATTAATTTTTGGTATATTCAAATAATATCATAACAATTTCTTTTAAGGACACTTCAATCTCTAAGAAAATAGATTCTAATTTTGATTTTTGGTCTTGCGACAAATCTTGTCATAATTCACTGAAAAATCATTCCCTAACTAAACCTAGTGTTAATTATCACTACGATTGATATAATAAGTTTTCAACGAAGAATAAATAAAAGGGCTTTCTTATTTAACATAATTGTCAATGATATTGTTAAGGTTCGATTCTTCTTGATGAAATGTGTATTTGGGAACACCTATAGGTTCCATATATCTGTATCTCCTACCCTTCAAAAGAAAAAAAAAAAAATGGTTAACGAGATGGAGAAAAAAACTGGATGTGTAATTTGGCTAGCACTCTGAGGGTACCCTCAAGAGTACCAGGACGAAAGCCATCCAGTCAAAGGAAAATACCAGGACAGCCCTTGGCCCTCTAGCTCCCATATGCTGTCCCAACAGAATCGAGAGACGGAAAGGGAAAATTGGGTAGAGCCCACTCCAACACCAGCGGCCCCAGGGTAGGGCTCAGAAGAAAAGATAATGTAATACCGCTCCTCTGTCTTGTTTTCAACTCTCTCGAGGTAGCGCCAAAGGAAGCCGCATTACCAAATTCGCCTCGTGTTCTGTGTTAGAGCGAGAGAAGCAAATTCCTAGGGAATCTTCAAAATTTTCTAAACAATAAAATAACAATATTTTTCAGAATAAATGAGTAACAATAACATTTTTAAAAATAAAGCATAAAATAAATCTCATGAGTATCTGTACAATATTATAAGTTTTAAGAAAAACATTTTTTTCCATACCACCTACAAACGTTAATCCGATTTTATGAGATATCCCGAGAACGTAATACATATATGGCCACCAATAAAGTTTATTCAATTCCGTCCAATAGTTTCATTTATACAAGGGCTCAAAATTGGAGGAAGGCTGAGGTTTAATAAAAAAAAAAATTTACAGTATAAATTTTATCAGATTCCTCCGCTTCTTTCGCATAAGTGTGGATGAACGTATAATATAATCATTATTTAAATAAGAAGAAAAAAAAAATGAAATTTAAGAAGGTTTTATTTTCATAATAGTCTTGAACCAAGCGGCATGAAATATGTTTTGAACCGTTTATCACGTCATTATTATCTTATATAAGGTGTAAAACTCATAATTGAATCAATGAATTTGAAATCACCCAGGCCACATGTTGCTGAAAATTTTTATTTTTATAATTTTTTAACCATTTATTCCATATTTAATTGGGAATTCAAAATCCTAGTTAAGCATTTTTTCTCCGCGGCCTTTTTTTATTTACTTCTTACTGAAAACATGTTTTGTGAAAATATGTACACAAAATAAAAATGTTAATGTTTTTCTGTTCAAATCCGTACAAAAATGTGTCGCTATAAACTGTAGCGCCAAAACGGCTTTACCGATTATAACGAAACTTGGCCAAAGTCTTCCCCTTGAAACCCTTTTAATTTATGTGTATAACATACTTTCCTGAAAACAAGCTGAAAAATGTTACGATGAATTCAATAAATTATTTGACGATAACTAAAAAAGTACAGAATTTTTAATTAATAATACCCATATTTATATGAAAGATTTCTGAATTGCTGACAAAATAAAAAAAAAATCATCGAAATTGGACGGTTCGTTGCAGATTGATAGAGTTTTAAACATTTACTGCTTTTTCTTCAGAAAAGGCCATTTCCTTTTGATTCCGAAGGTAGGCAAGCATTTTTTTTTTTATTTATTGATTAATCGACAATTTTATAATTACTACAGTAATTGAAATTATCATTTGAAGAAGTTATATGATTCTCCTTATGTAGGTCAATACTATTATACGTTCTTTACATTATTTTTTTTATTTTAGTTTTATAAGTTCAACTCAGACTGTTTCTGATGATTATGAATGACGGCGTACTCACTCAGATGATTATGAATTTTCAATTTGAATCATGAGAAAAACATCATTAGAATCAGTTTAAATTGAAGCCATTTTACAGACAACTTGGTTTCCCAACTTTTTAAAAATGACAGATGTCCTTTGCTACTAATCTACTCATATGCGCTTTCAATTTTCTTTCTTTTTCATTTTGCCAGGCTAAGCCACTGCAGCGCGTGGCCGGGTAAAGCCAGTTAAATATAAAGATAATTGAAAGTAAAACTACTTAAAATTATCTCAGTTTTAATTTTGGTTAGATATCTTAACCAAAGTTACTGGCTATTTTCTTAAAACATATTTGGAAAAAAATGACCAACGGCAAAAAATTGTGAGCATTTAAAATTTGTAACTATGGTTTTGAATTCTAAATTAAACATGGAATAACAGTTTTAAGTAAATGTGGGAAAACGAAATTAATTCAAATTGAATTATTTTAAATGGATATTTTTATTATTATTTTAAATAAACCTATTTACAGTTTAATACATCAATCAAAATAAATCAATCGTAAACAAAAATTAAATATATTTTTTATTTTATTTTATTTTTCGAATTTAGTATCAAGACGTACGAGCGCTTTTTTCAGCACTGAACGAAAATGCTTTCCTACGTCTTCGGATCCTAATTACATCCTCTACTTTTGCATATGTTTGCACAAAACAATTTTCCATCCTTTTTTTCAGAAACGCCTTGCTCCTTTTATCCCAAACTGGGAGGGATGTTTGGGATTGGTTAAAATAGAGATGGTGAGGTGCAACTCAAATTTCGTTAGCTTCTATAACAATATTGAAATGAAATTCTAAACAGATACATAATCAATTTTGGTTGATTACTAAATTCACAACAATTGCAATTTCGTTTTTAATTTATATATAATTACAAAGAGAGGAATTGTGAGAACCGACTGAGCGGGGGAAGGGATGAACTAGCGAGGGCGGGGAGGCTTTTCAACAAATGAGAGATCACAATCTCCACTCCGACTACTCCATGGAAGGGGATATTTTGTTGAACAATTTCTTAGATTGCTTTTTTACTTTGTTTTCAGATTGTGTTATTAAGTTACTTTTATGATTCCAACGATTGCAGATTTTCTTAAGTTAAAGACTACTTCTTTTCATAATACTTTTACTTGTTTTGTTGTTGTTTTTTTGTCTAGGAACGTTCAGCCCCTTTGAAATTGCTTCTTGAATGACATTTCTAACTGGTCTCCGAAAAAAAGAATGCTTGGTAAATATAATGTAAATGCAAACGGTTTTATTTTTTTAGTCTTGAAGTTCACGTTTAACAATAACAGTGTACAAATGGTTATATATATAAATGGTGGTTCAGGGTGGAGTGGCCAAACTACTAAAATGAACCGAGGACCTCAAAACAATAAAAAAAAAAATCTCAGAAGTTATGTCTGCAAACGCTTTGTTTAGGAGATATTCACACCTAAAGATTTTCGTTGTTATGAATTATTTACGTAATATGGAATCAATAAAACCTATTTATTTGTTTTAACTAATTTATTAATTAAATGTAAACATTAACATTCATATTAAATGTTCAAAGCGATTTCCTTGAGCATTAAGACAGGCTCGGCATCTTTCTTCAACAGCAGCAGTGTCAGTACGGCACTGGATATGTGTTATTGTTTCACAAGATTCACTTATCCTTCTTTAGAAGGAATTAAGTTCACTGACCGGACTTGAATAGCCTTTTTGTTTAATGTCACTCTCCCCAAAAAAGTCAGGTCAGGAAAGCGTGCAGGCCAAGCCGCTAGTCTTGCACGGCCAATCTATCGATTCTGATATTGGAAACGGGATATGATTGAGCAAGTCCGGTCAATGACCTTAATTTCTTACGAAGGATAATTGAAGACCGGACTTGCTCAATCATATCCCGTATCCAACATGTATGTATATATTCCAATAGGTGTTTCAAAGTGGTCAAACTGCAAAAATGAACTAAGGACATAACTAATAGAACCAGTTGAGTCTCAATGATCAAATTTGTGTAGCACATTCCTATCATTAAAAGGTATAAACTGTATCAATTTCATAATTTTTCACTTAGTCCCTTTTGTGATATATAACATAAAAAATTGGCGAAAACGACTTTTGGCCGTTTTCGAAAATTTATATCCAAAAAAAGACAAAGTTTTCAAGATTGAAATTTCATCAGCAAGTAATACACTGATAAAACTACATCTGAAAAAAAATTAAAGTTGAGAATTTTTTCAATACTACAGAATTGCTGCGATAAATTTATCGTTTTATGTTAATTTAAATTTTATATTTTTCAATCTGTTTAATAACTTTCCTTGAGGACAAAAAAATTAGAGTAAACATCATAAAAATTTTAGTTTTTTTTTTTATATCAGCAAAAATGGGGCAGAGTAGTTAGGATACACTGATATCGACTCACTCAACCATATTTGTTACTTGACAATTAAAAATTTATATTTAAAAAAGGACAAGGTTTTCATGATTGAAATATGAGGAACATATAAAGAAAAAAGTAAAGTTGTGACTCTTTTCTTTATTTCACTTTTGCAACCCACCCTAAAAGCCATTTTTTTTTTTTGTTCGTATATTTTCATGATTTTTTAAACCACTTACCTTTCTATTTAGTTGATGTATTGATCAACAGAAATGCAGAAAAAATACTCTAATTTATTTCAGTTTTTATTTTGGCATTAAATCTACAAAATAACCATAGCTACAGGTATTTTCCCAAAACATGTTTTCAGTCTAAAAGAAAATTAAAAATGACCGCCGACAACAAATTGTGAACCTAACATTTTTTTAGCTACTGTTATGAAGTCTCAAATAAATATGGAATAACTAGTAAAAAACTATTTGTCTGAGAAATTTCAAATGGATTGACCCTTAATTTAATTAGTATTCAGACTTAAAATCAGCAAGCCTTAAATAATTAATGTGTTTGTATTAATCTGACGTTATATTTTTGGGTTAATTTGACTTAAAATCCATTTCAGCAACTGAATCCGGAACTCTTGACTTAATATAATGACGGAGAAGACAGGGTTCATTGAAATACAGAGAATTGAAATACTCAAGATATCTGGGCCTAAGCATTCAACGACGGTTTGATCTGCTTTCTCGGCAATTAGCTCCCAAAGTCCCGAGCAGAAACTCAAACTAGATTCCCAGTTTCATTACCTCAGACTGAATGTAACGAGGTTTGGGCAAGTCCCTCTTCCCCCTATAGTCTCTTTATCTTACCGGCTTGTGTTTGTCTCTCTTTAAAACACTGACAACTTTCAACTTTTTCGCCACTTATATTATGATTTTGTAAGAAAAGCTCATTTTTCAGAGCATAACTAAATTCATTCTGTAACAAAACTCAAACACCTCAACAAATTAATTTGAAGAGCAAACAATACGTTAACAGCCTTTATAGTTAGTTGTTTCTAAAAATTATTTAAACAAGGGTTAGAACAAACAAATAATAAAAAATCTTATTCCATCATGTATTTAATAAAGAATATGGCCGTCAAAATAATTTTAAGTAATAATGGCAAAAAAAAAGATCTAATGGTTATAAAAATAGAGATTTTTTAACGTCAACTTTTTTCTGGAACTACATGTTAAACTCACTTATAAACCTTATGTGAAACTGAAATTACTTATTTAAAGTATTTATATGCCTGGCATGTTAGAGCAATATTTCCGTCAAAATCGATTAACCGCAAATTCTTCTTTATTATCACCGATTTTACACATATCTACTAAAAGATATGAAGTCGTAGAAGAAAAGAAGAATGAAGACAAAATGATTATCATATCTTCATCTCATTGCAGCTACAAAATGAAATAGTGGCAGTAGTGAAAGCAATTATGGAGCAGTAATGAAAATTTGAGCATCGAGGGCTTGAAAAAATAGAATTAATGGAGGTTTAAGAATGATCAAACCACCGTTTTGTTGTGATTTTTTAAGAGAAAATGTTTAATTAAATAATAATCCCGGAAACCACATCAATCCCAAGTTTCTAATGTTGCTGTATGGATAGAAGGATCATTGGTTAAGAGCTACTACTTCTTACGTAGGAACAAGAATTTAGAAAATCCATCGAAAGATATATTATATTTTCCTGTATCGCATAAAAGCTAAACCCAGTTCTGCCTATATAAATACTGTTACAAAAGTTGAACTTTGTTTACATCCTTTGGAATATATAATCCTTACCTCTATCAGGTTATTTTACCTTTACATGTCAGGATAATAATTCCCATTAGTTTGTATTTTTCTTTCGCTCAGTTAACAGGTAGTGGGGTGATAAACAAAACCGAATAGCTGTGATTGTTTTACACAAACTTGGAAAATCAGTCAGAGGCTTTTCAAAATGTTGGAGCCTTTTGGTATCAGCTGTTTGTTCGTGTGCCGCAATATAAATAGGCATAATGGGACCCTATCTGTATATGAAAGACCTCGACCCGGACCCCGTCTCCGCACGGCCGTCTGTGAGAATGGCAAATGCAGTGCAGTGGCTGCTCGAATCAAAAGAAATCCCGTTCGAAAACAACGAATCTTGTCTCTGTAAATGGGAATCTATGTCAGATCAATGTCTCGCATAGTAAAAAATGACCATAGAATGGGTTCATTTCGAAGATTGACAGGTCAAAGGCTAACCATTTCCCTAAAAAAATTAGAATGAATAGATGCAAAGTGCTCCTTGGCCATTACACCAATGGTCTACATCGAAAGATTTTGTTTAGCGATGAGAACACCAAATTGATCATGTGTACGTACAGCTCTAAAAAAGCTCAGGAAGTCATTCCAAGACGCAAAGAGGTCATCACCCTTCCTCAGTGATGGTTTGGTGGGGAATTTGATTTGATGGCTCAACAAAGCACGATTTGTATGAAAAGGGAGTTAAAACAGCAGCTAAAAACTATCAGGACAATATTTTGGAATCTGTGTCAAGCCAATAAATGATACTCTATTTGCTGTAAATCATTGGGTTTTCCAGCATAATTCCGCTCCAGCTCACAAGTTCAGGTCAACTCAGCAGTGCCTGCGAAATAGCAGAGCACACCCTAACTTGGAAAGCCTCAAACATCTCTGGTCCGAGCAGTTAAGCGCTTTTCTCAAGAAGTGCTGCGTGTTGCTATTGATGATTGGCTACGGAAATTAAATGTCTGTGTCAAGGCAAAAAAAGGGGAGACATTTTGAGTGATTTCTTTTTTGTTTTACCGTCTATAGATATACAATTTGATTTTCTAATAGTTTTTGAAAAAAAATATATTTTTTTGTTGAAATCTGTATATATTTCCTTGTAACAATATTTATATTTATGACAGAACTAGTGTGACGGTAATAAAAACGAATATCAGTTATAAAGTTCAATTTATTCTAGAATCCACAAAATAGAAATAAACCTTAAAATATTTCAGTTTTGAACTGTATGTACTATCATCTATTAGTTATGGAACTCATTTTCAATAGCATGGATCTATATAGCGGCGTGTTTAATATTAAACACGCGTACAGGGCTATGGCGTGGTAATGAGCGATGATATATTTGTTTTAACAAAAAAGTTGTATTTTTTTGTTAGTTATAGTTTTTTTCTTGTCGTACAGAAGCGAAGTTATAAGTACATAATGGATAAAATAACAAGTCGCAATAAATTTACGACTCATCTCCTCAATATAATGATGTACAGTATAAGTGGAGTAGTACCTTGTTAATATGTTGTTTTCATTAGGTAAGCAGACATGTTTAATATTAATTGATTGGTAAATTGGAAGGTTTTGATAGTTAATAAAAAATAAATAAATATAACATTGTATAATTTAATTTAAAACAAATTCAATGACGAGCATTCAATAAAAAATAGAGAAAAACCATTAAGATGGATGTTGAGAGGAAGTATGGAAGGAAGCCCTACTAGAAGCTAGAGCGAGACAAGCAGTTATTGCATTACACGCTGCCTTCAACTTGCTTTCATCTCAGCAATCCTACGTCTCTATCCGTCTGCTTCCTTTGGTTTTTCTAAACTTTTATCTCCATTCCAAGTCGTTTACATTTCACATACTGACTTTCACTAATCGAGTTTCCTGCCGGGAGGAAAATAGACAAGGACGCCGGAGCATCATTAGAGAAGAGAAGTTAGTTTTTCAACAAGTGAAAGCTAGATTAGATAACTAAAAAAAAAAACAACATAAAAACGTTGTTTTTAAAACAAGAGACCTCGTATCTTCAATTTTTGATTGATTTTAATTTCTTATTAAAGATAAATATTTTTAAGGCGTACACCGGTAAAACTTCTCAGTGACGTGACACTTAGGCGAGAAATAAAAATTTTTGAAAAAGAAAGATTATAGGTTCATTTAAAAATTGGAAGTAAAGTTTAAAGGTTCAAACCATTTTAAATCACCCAGACCATGTTGCTCTACATTTTTGATATTTATATTTTTTTTACGAATTCTTCCATATTTATTTGAGAGTTGGGCCTACTCTTAATACTATTCCTTTAGTTCCTTATAATGTTACCGAACCAATTTTTAACCCCCTGCCCAAATTGCAATTCCTAAGTAATTCACATACACTTTTTAATAACGTCAATTTATTCTTTGAAATTTGACTGGAAGCGAACTGATATATTGACAATCAAATCAGTAGAGCTAACAACAGAAGGTTATGACTAACTACTATTTCAAAATCGAATTCCCAGTATACATGATTTGAGTAAGCTACTATATATTAGATTAATGTTCTCAGAATACGAGTCTGAGGGAACAGCCATAGCGCACCGCTTCCCGCCAAACATGGTAGCCCGCTCGAATTAGCGAGCGAAGGTTAAATCTGTGCGCTGTTATAACGCACTTGCCCCGTTACAATCGTTCGAAAGACATTTTTCTTGACATAACTCTTCTCTGATCGTTCTAATTACGATAGAAGAGCCATCTCAACGTCTTTTTGTTCTCAGAGAATTTCACTTTCATTATTGAGATTAGAAAATTTTCCTCTGATTTGTAAATATCATTATTTGAGCCTTTTAGTTGACCAAATGACTAACTCTAATTTCAACATTTTTTAATAGTCATTTTAATAATATTTCTAATAGGAAAATTTATAATAACTGGACAGACAGTGAGTATTTGATTCAAGAGTACATGATTGCAGTGTTGAAATATAGAACTATGAATAAAGTTATAAATTTTCACTAAAACTAATAGAAAATGTTGAAATTGGATTTAGTCATTCTGTCAACTGAAGGCTCATTAAATAAAAATCTATATATTTCTATAATTAAAACAATATCTTAGCTAATAATTGACTTTTAATAATTTTCCCTAAGTGATATCAGATTAGTTTAAGAAAATGTATGAATACCACAATGTAGTTGTATTTCTAGTTTTGTCATATAACATATACAACCTATTAATATAATAGTTAAAAAATATTATATAATCCTAATTAAATATAATATTTAATTAAGAATCATCTTAAAGCCTATGAATACATAAATATTTATGAAATCTTAAAGAAAGTAATTTGATTCAGTCCCCTGGGCCAATGTAAATATTGTACATAGGTGTTAATGCGTTTTATTCATTTTTTTATCACTCAGCTTCAATTTATTACTTTGTTTATCTTTTATATGTGTATATAAATTCTCTTTATCTTATTGATTTATTTATCCATACATTTTTTTTTTTTTACTTTAGTTTCGTATGTACATATACATATATAATAATATAAATCAAGTTATAAGAAATGTTTGGACCAATTCATGAATATAAAACAACATGAATTCTTATCACCAGCGGATCCAGAATTTAATTTTGGGGGGCTTCAGCCTGAAAAGTTTTTTTTTTTCCATCTATATATAACGATAATTAATTTGAAAAAAAAGAAGAAAGAAACTAATTACCTATATTAAATGTTGTTTAAGTGATCCTTGAAGTCTTATTAAATGTAATTACACAAACAATAATAGTTTAAGAGATAGTTTTTAATATTTTTTTCTACAAAACATGGTTATATTTTACCATTTAGAGGGTGCTTCAGCCCGAAAGTCTCCCCTCCCTGTAGATCAGCCTGTGATTCTTAACACAACAAAAAACCATTCATGTTCTGTTTCGGTCTAAGGAAAATTATACATTATAATTGAATAATAATAAAAAGAACTAGATTTGGAAAAACAAAACAAAAATGATACTATAGTAATAGCAGATAAATCATAGAATGAAAGAGAAATGAAATTAACTGTTTTAAACTGGCTATTTACAAAAGTCCTTATTGATCGAAAAGGATTCGGTGAAAAACCGGAAGGATGTCAAAAATAAATTAATATAAATATTGCCAATCTTATAGTGGAGTATATTTATTCTATTAATTCTACTATCCAGAACGGAGAAAGTTTAATTTTTGCACTAAATTGAGTATTCGGAACTGGCTACGATTTGGTTTAAAAATAAAAGGGAAGCAAAACTAAAAATTGAATTAATGAGAGCATAACTTTGTTATGATTTCCATAAGTTTGATTCTTTAATTAGAATGAGAATACCAGAGAAGAGAGTGTAAATGATGAGGGTACTTGATATATGCATACACTGAAGTAGTACACAAATGTACTCAATACAAAGCTTAAGAGGTTAAGCATCAGTGACTACAAAATTACACCTAATTAGAAAATTATAAACATGTGTAAATCCAAAATTCTTCATACTCAGGGTTAGGAGGAGAAAAAGTTTTACAGTAGCGATATAAATAATTAATTGTATTGGAAAACTCTATAAGATAAAAACGAGATACCATAATTGATGGCAAATAGTTTTTTCGTTATCTAGATAGGGTTATTGTAAATATTGCCCATTAAAAAAATAATGAATTTGATTTTTTTTTTAACTTAACAAGACATCAAATTCAAATTTGGATTATAGAACCAGGATAATCCTTTTACTACAATAAGATCAGATTAACGAGTCTCTACCTATTGTGACCACTAATGTTCCATCATCATTTTGAATCAAAATACCTACACCAACAGATAATTTCAAGATTTGTCCGGTATATACTAAGGATAACTCAACAACTTATTATATAGAGAACTCCCTTTTTTTTTTTAACGATTCATAGTTTAAGAAAATACAAAAACTCTGTCTCTGGTAAGTTTTAGAGTGATTGAAAAGTCATGTGGATAAAGGAGATAAGTGATTTTAAGGGGAAAGGTGGATTATTGCTAAAAATAATGGTTTAGAGTGATATATTATCTCCTCACAGATGTTGCCTAGACCAGCCCCGAAGCCGCTAGAGGACTAATAATGGAAGTTAATAAGTGTTAGGTGTTAGAAAAAAAATTCCTCCTTCCATTTTATGGAAAATAAACTCAATATATGGTTATATGTACAACTCCAAAAATTTTACCGATTACCTTAATTATTCCTCAGTCCGACCATTTGATTGGTACAATCAATATCATTATCATTTAATTATAGAAAAAAGTCTGTATAGCATTGATGAATACTTAAATTATGGACAATTTTTGAGAAGTTAACATAAGGGTATAAAGAAAAGAGAAAAATAACTGGATAATAGTAACAAAAATTAGGATAAAAAAATTCCTAATAATGTTCTCTTGCAGAATTAAGTAACATAGATTGGATAATAAATCAATAACGATAAAATTAAATTTAGACTAAATAAAACGGAGAAATATGGTTAATTATCAAAAATAGTGTTACAAATTTATAATAAATTTTACCTTACAAATTTTTATGTGTTCTTACAAATTTTTAGAAAAGAATTAAAATACCTAAATGTCTTATAAATGCCAAATATTATTCTTGAGTTTATAGATAACATTTATATATCCAATATATATATATATATATATATATATATATATATATATATATATATATATATATATATATATATATATATATAATGAATCAATTTTTCGTTTTTATTATTGTTACTTCATAATATAAGTATTTCATGATTCTAAATTAATTATTTATTACCTTGTATGTTCCCCACCTTCACCTTTTCTTAGACCATGTTGATTCTAAATGGGCGTCAGCATCTCACTGCAAGAACAATTAATATATCATATTAAAACCATTCGAACCATAAATAAGAAATACAAAAGAACAATATCTACAGAATTCTGAAATTGATTTGTAATCATTATTTGAAAACTTGGATTTTTATAGATAATTTATTACATTTAAAGGGTCATAATCATAATTTTAAAAAAAATCTAAATGAGAAAAATTAAGGTTGTAGATTGTACTCAGCACACTTACAAATTTACAGTATCATGCTGTAAACAAAAAACCAAGTATATTGTACTTGATAAATAAAGATATGAACATGAGAAAGGAAAAATAATTCGAATACACTGCTTCTTTAAACATGAGAACAAGCCACTTAATGTTCATAATATTAAGATATAAAAAAGGTTTAGAGTAAATTAAAAATGTACAATATCTTAATGAAACTCCAGGAACTTGAGTTTGAGTATGTCATTAAATATTCTAATACTGAAGTATTTCATATGAATATTAAATTAAAACTAATAATGTTTTCATATGAAAGCATAAAACTTTTTGATCCACCGGGCACTTGTGAATCAAAATAGATATTTTCACCAAATGTCAAGTCTTTTCATAGAAAACTTTCACATAAATAAAATAAAAGCAACACAAATATAATTATAAATGCACAAGAAGAAAATAGAAGGTATAAAATAATTTGCTAACAGTTTTTTCTTCTCTGACAGGTTGGCGACAGGAGTTTTTTTGTGTAAATAATAAAATAGTAGCATTATTTACAAAAAAACAAAAAAAAACATGCTCAATAGCTTTCCTTTATAATATATTCAACTTTTCATTTAATATATTAATGATTTATGATTTACACAATATTTGAAGGAAAAAGATAACTACAATACTTTGGTAAAGTAGGAACATAAATTTTGAACCTGTGTACTTTGGATAAGTTCCTAAAGTCAGCACTAAGATTATTGTAAATGCAACAGGTTGTCCATAAACTCATCAATGTATTAGTGGGTAAGTTCTTAAACTCAGCACTAAGCATCGGAAATACGTCAATGGACTAGCACTGAGTTTAGAAACTTGCCCTTTGTCTAAGGCATCAAAACAAAGAATGGGAAATTTCCAAAATGCATCAATTCAGCACTGAGCTCATCAATGGCATTATTTCGTTCAGCTTGAAAACGGAACCAAAGTTATCTATGAGCTGATGGTTGAATTCAGAAACTTACTAAATTTGTAAGTTAATTATATTGCAGAGAATAAACTCACAAGTTTCTTCCATTTTAAAATGTATTTAGAAAATATTTCTTAAACGTTAATTAATCTAACAATTAAACAAGGTTGCACTTCTTCTATCTGTCTAAGTTTTCACAGATGTGTTCTAAATAATAAAGAAAGGTAATTATTTATATGAGGACCGCATGGGTTGTGCGTGATTCACAATCACTTCGTTCATACTTGTTCCCATGAACATGAAGTGCTGATAGCATCTGGGTTCAGAAAGACTGATTGGAGTTTCATGAACAAGTGTGATCGATGTGATTGTGAAGCACACATAACCCATGTGGTCCTCATTTACATAATTACCTAAAGAAAATCTTATTGAGTGATATTGGTAATGTGCCCATAAAAAAAGTAAAACATAGATCATGAAAAGTTACTGAACTATGAATAATTAGTTTGCATATAAGTACATATTTGATAACTACGTAAAAATATACATTCATGAATATTTGTATTCTGTATTTTCTGCACATATTTTGTGGTAAACAATTAAAAATTACTTAAATCGTTCACATTTAAGGCAGGTTTACTCTAATTAAGAAAATATTTATGAAAAAATGAAATTACCTAAAAACATTCAACAAGGTGTAGTAAATGGCATATAGAGCATTAAACTCTAGAGATAGACCAGCTTAAAACATATCGAAAATATTATATTTAATCATTTAAGGTTAGATATAGATTCTGTTTTGTAAGTATTCAATTACCTAGGCTTATTCCTTCACATATTTATTAACGGTTTATTTATAACACCTTAATATCAATCACGTATATTAATACACCAAACCCGACAGCTAGATGAACTTACATAGAAAAACCAATTCATTAACTGCACTCTTTTAAAAGTAAAAGTCTGAACCAAACACTGAAGCTAATCACAGCACAAGTAACAACCAATTACTATTCAAAAAAACAAAAAACTATCACTTTAGCAAAAAAGAAACAAGGGGCTAGACAGAATATTCACTAACGACGCGCTTGATATTAAATCCTGCCTAACAAAAAGAAAACAAGGAAAGCCCGGGCTAAACCGGCAGCGCTAACTTAATTATTTCTATCAACCGTTGAATGTTCTTAGTACACAACATTATATCTTTCTTCCTTATTATTTTTTCTTTTTCGTTTCTAGGAAACTAGTGATTTAATAAATAAATAATTTAACCACAATAATTGAATGTTTTAACCAAATATAAAGATCAGGATAAAAAAAAATTATTCATTTATATATGTATTTATAAACCTCACCACCAATAGTTTATTTATTAGAAATGTTGGATTAAAGAATAATAATATCGATTTATTTTTCAATTCATTTTAATAATTTTGCCAATAGTTTACTATCTACATTAAACAATTTGGAAATTTTACTACTAAACTTTCTTTTTCTGTTTGGGTAGTACAAATGAAGATTGGCGGCCATATTCCCGTACCAAGTTCTGTCCAATTCGAAACTCCTTTTCGTTTCAAGCTATCGTGAATAAATATATATTTGCCCAGTACTTATAGAATGACACTCTGTAGTATTAAACCATCTTGGTAAGTTCATCTTACATTAATTAGAAGGTTAGTTTGTACCATTAATAAACATTTTCAACTGTAATAAAATACTTATAATAGTTATATTACATTTTATTTAAACTCATGTAATTAATAAGACTTTTTTATTTTATTTCATATGCATATATTTTAATATGATTAGTACATATTATTTAATTTACAATTTAACTATTTACTATTTAAAATTAAATAGTGCAGAGATGCACTAGCGGATTCAGAAGGGAATGGGAAGAAATTTTAGGCTGAAGAAAAAAAAAATAGTCAAATACTTAAATCAGAGCTTCAAATCTAATTTTTTTATTTATTATTATTTATGGAATTTACAACTGTACATTTAATATACGTTCATCAAATGTGATACAGAGAAATACATGACATGACAAGGCTTATAGAGAATCTACCCATTGGGAGCACTCTAAAAATGTAATTTTAACTTTGATTTTTAATCATTTTCGGTATGACCGTAATCTTTATTTTTAATTTATTTCTATTATCTAGGATCTACAACTTGTACTCTTTGAGCTTTTCAAGTAAAGATTTTCAGAACTTTTATTTTTAAATTCCTGTATTTAAAAATTATGTTTATTTCGTCTAAAAGACTAAAATCAACTTTTAGAAGAAACAAATAAGTTATATTCATAGCTACTCAAACAAAAGACACATTAGAAGGGAAGTAATTCATTAGAGATATTTTACAACTCTAATCTAAGCATAACCATTATTTATTTCTCATTTAAAGAATGTTTTTGGGTTTTTAAAAACAAGTTAAATTTTTACAGTAAAAATAGGACTTTATTCAAAACGTTCCTTAAAGCTTTTATTTTAATAAATTTTTTGACTAAAAAGCCTCACAGAAACTGGTGAAATAAACTGTTTAAAAAAGTTCCATAAAAATTTCAACTTTTCACTTAAACAATCACTCTTTTTGAATTAAAACTCATTTACTTCAATGAGGGGAGCCCATAAGGGGGTTTCATGGCGCAAGTTGCGCCATTAAAATTTTTGATTGGGCATATTTTGAAGTTTGAGGGGGCACATTTCGACGGAGTTTTTTCGGATTGAAAAGTTTCAAACAAGGAAACAAAGGAAATACATGGAACAAACCTCAGCAAGTGTAATTGTATATGATATACGGTACTTTTATTTCTAATGTTTTTAAGAAGAGAAGAACAATAAAATACCTTGAGGAGGGAAGGAAGGGGGGAAGTTCATGCGCCATCGACCTTGGGGAAATGGGCCTCCCTGACTTCAATTACTAAATGTGAGCACGTATCAAAAACCAATATAAAAATTTTGTCCTGAAGTCATGATTTTTTCTGTAAAAAAAACTTATATACCTATTATTAATAGTATTATATAGTATAGTATTAATGTTTTTTTAAACTTTTCTCGAAAACGTCTTCAACGATTTTGATTAATCTGGTTTTTTTAAATGTTATATCGAGCGGTCTTTAATATTAGGCGGGTATTATTCTCATCAAAACAATCAAAACGGGCTTAAATGCCGAATTTTACAAATAGTTAAAGAGTTTCAAATAGTAACCGGTAATAAAATTTATTAAATATAAATTGATAGAGAAATACTGATTCGTTGTATGGGACCGAGAACTAACGGGTGCGCTCGATCTTGACCGAGAGGTTACGATTAACCTCGAACATAACAGTCAATAAGTAATATTAAACTATATAAATTACAACCGGAGGGCTCTATGAGGAAAGGAAAGTACGTTTAGTACGGAGGAAGCGGGAATCATTGTTTAGGTACCGGGTTTCGAATTAGGAATAGATTTCTTTCCGCTTTTTGAGACGTACAATTCTTAGTGGTAAAATTTCGGTAGCGATATTTCCGGGAAGTTAGTTTAAAATCGCATTAATAAACATACATTGTCCGACCGAAGACATTGATGATGAAGTCAAATGCGAATTTTACGATAAACTCGAATGGGTTTATGATAAACTACCGCGAAACTACATGAAAATAATCGTAGGTGACGCGAATGCAAAGGTAGGAAGGGAAGAAGTTTATATTCCGACGATTGGAAAAGAAAGTTTGCACAAATATAGTAATGATAATGGGATCCGTCTGATAAACTTTGCCATCTCGAAAAACCTGATAATTAAAAGTTCTACGCTTAAACATAAGGATATTCATAAATATACCTGGACATCACTGGATTCGCAAATACGAAATCAAATCGATCATGCCTTGATACAAAATAGCTGGCAAAGCAGTATAATTAATGTACGGTCGTATCGCGGGACAGAAGGTGGGTCGGATTATGAATTACTAATCGCAAAGCTTCGAAAAAAACTTAATATAAAAAAGAGAAAAGAAAACCGTTTCTATTTCGGGAATTTTAATTTGGCAAAATTAAAAAATCTATCAATTAGAACTTAATTGGAGCTAGATGTTAAGAATAGGTTTGGATGTTTAGAACCTTCTGACGAGGATCGCGAGGATATTGACAAGTTATGAGTAGAGATCAGGGATAATATTAAAGCGGTCGGTAACTCTTGTCTAGTTCCTGACACGTCTGGAATTAGGGATGAAAATAACAATATTCTGACCGATTCGGTAGATAAATTAAATAATTTTAAGAGCCACTTTGACAGTATTTTAAATACGGAAAATTATAATTATCTGTATCCTCCTTTTGAGTACCAAAGTGCGGAACCGTTAATAGAATAACCTAGTAAAGAGGAAGTTGAAGTAGCTATCGGAAAATCAAAATCTTCTAAAGCAGCGAGAACCGACAATATTCCTTGTGAATTTATTGAGGCATGCGGGGAAGCTGGAGTTTCTAAAATACAGTTGGTTAAAAAGATCTTGATGAATGAGAAATTATCTGAAGAATGGAAATATGGAATAATTCCGATTCCCAAAAATGATCCGAGGACGGATTGTAATAACTATTGAGGAATTTCACTCCTTCCGCACCATATTTTTTATAACGGAACCAATATAACATAATGAAATCTTTCTTAAAGTGAAAACTTCTTTAGGCGCGTTTTGCACTTTTTTCGTGAAGAGTGAATTAGATTGAACCGTCAGATCCTCCGATGTGTAACGCTCGGGAAAATGTTGGCTGCATGCGACAAATTGATGTATTTTTGCATATAAATTAAAATATCTCAAAATCTAAAATTCGGACATGCATATTGTCAGGCGAGGAAATATTAATCATTTTATCCTCATTGTAATGAGCTATTATTCAAACTTGTATCTGAATGCGACGCCTTGTTAGGGAGGTGAAAAGGAAAATAAATGTGTCGAAAACAAAATGATAACGAGTTTTAACTATCATGTGGTCTAAATCACACAGGCCCGTTTCACACTGAAGATGCAAGACGCAGGATGCATGCATCTTAAACACTGGGATGTGTAATAGAAAGAGACCTTTCACACCGAGGATGCAAGTGCGTCTTGCAGCCTGGATGCAAGATGTACGTGCGTCTTGGAAACCAGACGGCTGGAGATTCTTAGCTTGCTTTGTTGTGCTGGTCTTGCATACTCGCCCCTTCCACCTTGGCCCGTCCAAAACAAAATATTTTTGAAGAGTGATCATCGGGTCCGGTCGGGTTAAACCGCCAACGCTCGGTATACCCTCTCCCTTCTCAATTTTCTCTAAGCTCTTGTGATTGACGTCTCTATCAATTGCTTTTTTATTTTCATCAATTATTTTATTTTTTTATCTATTATTTTATTTTTTATCTATTATTTAATTTATTTTTTATCAATTGCTCTGATTTTCAACTATTTCTCCATATGTTTTTATCTATTTTTCTTGATATCACCATGGAAAATATACCTAAGTAATGTTTTCTGTTTTGAGCTACATTCACGTGTTTAAAAAATGAGATATACAATTCATTGGAAAATATAGTTATTTACCTCAGAAATATGAGTAGTATTTCTTTACCAGATACAAACAACCGACAATTTGTATACCGATGACTCAATGACGGTTCCATGAGATCCAACTACTTGTTTAAAGTCAAAATCTCCATTTTATGGTAGGCCTGAAACTTTACTGGGTGGTTCAGTAATTGCTCAGACACCATAGCAGGGATATAATCTCCAGCATAATTCCAGTATGGATGCTCCCATAAACCATTTCTTCTTGGTCTTCGTCTTTTTTTTTTTTTGTCGCCTGAAGAATCGGATGATTGATTATTTACTTTTCAAACTCACTTACTAATCTAACAGAGATAATGGATATAAATTGAAGATGCAAAACTCTTTTATCAAGATGAAAGACGGACATGCATCCTGCATCCAGGACGTATGTATCTTACATCTTCAGTGTGAGAGGGACCTTAGTTTTTTGTTTTTTGCATGCAGTCAATTAGTTAATTATTCATGAAAAACTCAGGAATTCTTACAGCATATATTGCACCAGTAATAGACATTCGAGATTTTTTAGGAAAATAGATTTTTTATATAATAAAACAACCCTAAAATAATTCCTCCTTAGTTTTGAACTGAAAAATAGCAAACCACAGAGGAATTAATAAAAAATTCAAATTTATCTGTTACAGAAAAAAAGGAAGCCTCTTTGAAAGAAACCCTATTTATTTAAAAAATCAACTCCCAATCGACTATTATGGTATGATATCCCTTGAGTTTCAGGCATCACTTTCCTAATTGTTTTAACTGCAAATATACTCATATTTGCACTCTCGTTTTGGTGTTTAAAGCTTATTATCTTTTAATGACCTTCTATATTTGTATTGCGGATTTAGTAATACATGTATAGTTCCATGTTACCATCCCTTTTTCCTGTCAACATCCTCCAATTCATTAAATTTACTTTTTTAAGCCTGGAGCTGCATGTTTTGATGAACAGATATTATCTTGAAACCAATTAAATATCATTGAATATAAACTAATGACGTTTTCTATTTTCGCTGCGCTGAGTCAGAAAGTTTGACACGGGTATGATAAACGAACCTTGCAACCTTCCATTTTTAATTTACTGTTTTTTTTTCCTTTCCGCCACAATAAAGTATCATTAATTCACTAAATCGTACAATGTATCAACTTTTGCGAAATTAATAAATAGAAATTCTCTACATGCCAAAGGTGACATTTTGTAGTCTGCAACTGATATAAGCCTTCGGCTATGATGGGAAACAGCAGAGAGCAAAAAAATATGAAATTATACTAATAAATCATAAAGAAACAATTAGTTCTTATTCTCTCCAGCAAAACATTCAATTTTTACATACGGTCTTTCGCAATAACATTAGTGATATTAATGTTCAGTATGCACTGGAATTTTTTAAATGCATCAAATGCAGAAATATTTCACATTTTAGTATTCAATGTACAAAAATCATGAATATCAAACTCGTATACGTTGAAGAATTACTGAATTTCCGAATACGGCTTTTCTCTAAGATTATATTCTCATACGAAAAATGTTTGTAATATAGATATTTTTTAACCAATGAAAACGGTGAGGAAGCTATACTCACCTTACTTGGCAGATTTTTTTTTACCATCATATTGCTTTCTCTTTATATGTGAAAATACAAAATGTATATTTTTTATATAAACAAACGTTTTATCATTCATTTTATATGTGTTTCTAAATATTAAGTATGTATAGTTTTCTGTTTTGCATACTACATTCTGACATTAAATGTGACCTGATTCCGTGCCGAGAAAACTGAAAGAAGTTTCGGTTAGTAATATAGGCAGGTGTTAGGAAACTGGGGGACACCTACTTATATGTAATATTTATACGCGAAGCTGAGCGGGTGAGGCCTGAAGCGTTTCCCAGGAGCGAAGGACTTCCAACTGATGTATACTTTATGAACTAGCGGCTACCGTCCCTCATCCTTTAATCCCACACCTTTACAATGTTCTCCGCCCTGGAGTACTGTATCTATTACAGGCTCAGACCTATCGCGAATAATTAACATAGGTAATTATACGGTGTCCTTTGTCAATAAAAATCCTTTGTCATACGTGCTACCTTGTTTTGAAATACCCTACCAACCTCCATACGCAAATCCTCATTTAAACACAATTTATCAATCTATCTCCTCAGCAATCGATCTTCCGAATATGTATAAAATAATTTCCACGTTTTTCAAAACTGTCAGTCTTATTTAATATTATCCACATATGTACAAATATGTGAACTCACACATCTGAATTTATCTATAATTTCATATGTCTACCAGTGTCTAATGCCATTAAATCTAATGCCAGATAAGTGTCATTATGTGTAGAAATTGGAGTAATGCTTATCTGTTTTAGTAAAAAGAAAAAAACAATTTGCTAGAAGTTGAAATTTGGGTGATCCCAACCTCGCATCTTGCTCTAATAAAAAATAAATCTGTAATAAATTTTTCTAGAATCAGAAAACTAACTGAAAAGCGAATCCTATTGCCTTGATTTTGAAACAATAGTCTGAATAATTTAATACTATTATATTATACTCTTACGTAATTTTTTTTTTTTGAACTGTTTGAAAACTTGGTTCATTTAGCCGTTTCAAAACATTTGAAAACTGGAAAAAATATTTACAATAATATTCGAAATTCACAAAATATTAAAAAGTTACAAAGAAAGTTAACTAGATACATCATTAAAAAGTAGAAACAAATTTAATATTTAGGTTATATTTTTTTTTATTGCACAACAATATCTGTAATGGGAAACAGATTAATTACGTCTAAAGAATCAGAACATAATACAATTAATATATGACCATCGAAAATTATCTTTACATAAGAAAGGATTTAGCTTGTTGATTGAATGTCGTAGTTTTGAGAATGGCATATTTTGATGGAATTTTGAATTGTCTATATTTTTAAAAGTTTTAGAATGCTGACAAAAAGATGTTATCCTAATACATACTTTCATTGAACTCATTAAAATGAAAATAGTTTTGATATAGCAGTAGTAAGTGTAATATTATTCGAAAAACTAATTTATAACACCAATATTAGAAAATAATATTTATATAATTTACGTATTCATTCAATCTAGATGGACCAGATATCTAAAAATAAAAGTACATGACTAAGAGACAGCTTATCTAACTTTTACTTAGCAAATTTTTATCTTTTTTTTTTTTATGTTTAGGAAAAACCACACGGGGCATTAGCACTATTTGAAATGAATTATGCTGTTAAGTGTTTCTAACAGATCGTCATAATTTGTAGTATATAATACGTTAGTTGTTGTTAACGCCGCATATAATCGTATCTTAATTGTTTTTATTGTTATTTTGTCTCACCATTTTTACCCTTTTTGAATATAAATGGAATAAATATTTTTTTTTTTTTTTTTCTGTACTAGGCTGAGGAATAGTGTCCCTAAAATGTAGTACTGGCATTGGATACATGTCTCATTTCGTCGACTTGAGGTCTGTATGATCGAGACAGGAGGAGTTTATATTATTTATCGATGGTGTTTTTGATCGGTAAACCATATCATCGTTAATTCTTCACCACATCTCAAGATTGAGCCACCGATTTCGAAGGCTTCCTTCTCCTTTAGGCGAGCAAAATAGTCCAATCATCCCGAAAATTCAGGCAAACAAGTTATGAAAGAAAACAAACTTTATTTGGGAATAACTAAAAAATTACACACTTTTCCCTCGGTTATTTCCATGATTATATAAAACATTTCTAAATTATCAATAAAAGGAAAACAAATCATTGAAATCGGTCAACTAAAATCGGTTTTCTCAAAGATACAGATATTGAAATTTGTAAATATTTTGGTTCCAAACAAGAATGAAGATTTTAATTAAGTTTGTTTCCTTTGTCGATTATATTTATCCAAAAAATAACAATTTATTCATTTATCTTTTGATACGTTGAATTATTTTCTTTTCTTATTAATTTGGCATTTGATAACAATATGCTGTGCGAATTTTTCGCACGGGCCTACTAGTATTTAATTAATTGAGTAATTCTTTAATGTTTTACAGATCTCATTTTTACTCTTTCGTTTCCCTTCTTTTCCAACATTTTTTAATTTTATTCGAATTTTCCCCACCTTTGAGGAAACTCACCGTGGAAAGATTTGTATTTCGAGTTTGAAGTACCCCTGACCCCAACATTAGTAGGTGTAGTAAAATAGGTATTCGGTGTGAAATTCGGGTGGACTTGTAGAAATTTCAAGGATATAACTTACATGATATCAAAGTTCCTATTACAATTAGCTGGAGCAAACAGGGTGCCCTTCATATTTGATGATAATGGTCCAGCCTAATCGGTGATATTGTACAAAGGGTAAATACAGTTATGACATAGGCCCCATTGTACAATCAGTACCAACCATTTGAATTAATGCATAACCTCCATTCGGAACCATTCGTCAACCCTTTGATTAATCTGCCGACGATTGATCAAGTAATGCCATCTCGTCTTCCTACATGGCTACATTTGGATTACAAATTCAGAATGTGACCTACTAATGGACGGTCTCAATGCGGTTCTAAGAAGGAACACTTATGCATAAAATATTTGTTTAGGAAAGGTCAGATGTATTCGTAAGATTTTATGGTTGACGTTTTTGTAAATTAAAAACTAAGCGATTTACACATAAATCATGTAAAATAAACTTACTGCACACCTTTGCTGTTTAGCCGATTGTACAAAACAGATTCCTCTCCACGGACAAGACTCAAAGATGCTATAATGTTTATAGTACTAAACTATTAATTGAGCCTTTCAGTTGACCGAATAATTAACTCCCATTTCAAAATTTTTGATTACTAATATTAGTAATGTTTCTAGTGGGAAAATGTATACCTTTATTCACAGTTCTATATTTCAATACTGCGATTGCGTACTCTGAAATTAACTTTCTTAATGTCTGTACACATACTATAAATTTTCCATCTACAAATATAACTAAAACGCCTTTACTCAAAAATTTTGGAATTGGAATTAGTCATTTTGTCTGAAAGGGTCATATATAGTGTAAAATTATTACGTTAATGATCTTCGTAAAATACGGAGAAATTAAAATAAGTAATGCTTACCTGTTTTAGTAAAACGTTATTTTCCAGAAGTTGAAATTTGGAAGATCCCGCTTCTAATCTTGTTCTAGTAAAAAAATGAATAAAATAAAGCAAATAAAGCTGTACTAAATTTCCACTGAATCAGAACACTAACTACAAGGCGATCCGTAAAGCCTTGATTTTGAAACAATAGTGTGGACAATTTAAAACTATTATGTTTTTTTTTATACCCATTCGCGCTATTTGACAACTTAGTTCATTTTAGCTCTTAGACAAAAATCGAAAATTAGAAAAACATTTTACAATAACATTAAAAATTCACAAAATATTAAAAGGTTGCAAGGAAAATTAACTATACAGATCATAAAAAATAAGTGAAAAAGTAAAAAAAAATTTATTATATATCACTAAAATGATTTTGCCCAAAAAGATTGAAATCGGAGTTAAATAGTTTATTAATTATAGTTTATAGTTTATTAATTAACCAAAACATTTCTATGACTTTTTTTTAATAATCTTTCATACAATCATGGAATCAAATATAATCGCCATTTTATCAATTATAAAATTTAGAGTTGTAGAGTTATTAAAAATAAAACTCCCTTTTCTTTACAACTATTTTTCCTGGAGTTTTGAGGTGATGTGACTATGATTTGTCACTTCTCCTGGAAATTTCCTTTTTTATGAAAATATGTTATAAGTCTATTTAGTTTATGGTCCTTATGAGACCCAGAAACATGAAGAATCATAGAAAAGATTAAATAAAATAAAATTAATAACTTAATTACAAAACAAAATAGAAGTAAATAAAGCTGATTTTAAATAGTTAACAGAGGGGAGATAAAGTTGAATCATTGCTGATAACGTATCTTTTGAACTACAAATTACGAATAGATACATAGAAGCAACTCATCAAGTAGTGATATTACGCCATCCCATATACATACAGGATTAATCAAGATTCCAACAAATGTAAAACTTTTCACTTTGTTTGTTGTTGTTCTAATTACTATGGATATATCAAACGAATCTTGTTACTACATCATGTACGACCCGGTAAAGGTTTTTTATATTAGTTTTATCGCTCTATATGATCAAAGGCTATGCTAAAACATTTGTTTTTTGAGAGGCGAAGGAGAAGGGAAAATATAAAATTTTCCAACAACTTCAAATTTGGAACGAAATTTCTATTTAATGAAAAAAAAAACATGTACCACTCCTACCTGGTTCGGACTCGAATTCGAGAACCGGAACACTTTGCCTTAAACAACTATAACTATGTTCTTCATCTATAATGCTTTTTATTCTTATGTAAAATTTTGGAAATGTTATTTATTATTGTATATGGTGTCTTCAAGGAATATATAAGCCCTTATACCTTAAAATATTTTATTCTACTTCCAACGACGTTTTGGCGAATAGGCTTATTATCTATTAGCTAATTAACTACAAAGATCGCTCATAATCATGATGGGACATGTAGCTCGTAGCAATGTGTCTGGAAGCCTCTACGTAACAATAAATGGCAAAAGACCATGTGGAGGGCCAAAAAGGAGATGGGTAGATAGAATCAACAAAAATGCAACAGAGCTGCGTGCAGATAAATAGAAAGAAACAACCTAAGACAGACCGAGATGGAGCAGGCTTGTTAAGGCGACTAAAGATCGCTCATAAAATATGGTTTTAAAAAATATGATCATTACGAACTCAAGTTCGGACTATACAACGATAAAAAACTGGAAAGACGCATATCCAATATGAAAGATAAAATCAATTCAATAGATAAATAAGACGTGATATATAAAATTCCTTGTATACAATGTCTTAAACATTATGTGTGTGAAACATCGCACAATTTAAGAAACATAATAAAAAAACACAAAACTAATGTAAAAAATTCTAAAAACCTAAAATTCACAGCTTTGTCCAATTACAGCATATTAAATAAGCATACATTTGATTTTAACAGTATACAAATTTTAAACACGTCGCAAAACAATAAAATTAGACCTTAAAATTAATTTATATTAATAAAAATATAAATAACGCATTCAATTTTAAATCTGATGTTAAAAATCTAGGCCAACATTGTGTCCATATATTGAATGAGATCAATTTTTAATTAAATAGGTCGTTGGAAAATAATATACATCAACAGATCTATATCCCATTCACTTATTTAGTTGATTCCTAAAGAGACATCCCTAATAAATCACTAAAGAGCTGAAATGCCCACTCAATGTTAAACAATAGAGGGAAGAGCCAGTACGGGGTGAGCATACATTTTAAATAAAACAAAATAGAAATCAATAATAGAAATCGTTTAAGTCCTTAAATAATCGCATGCATAAATTTTTATTTTAGAATGACAAGCATCAATGCAATAGAGGCGCAAACAAGGAGATGAGAAATTTGGGTATTTTTCGTATTTACTACATACTACAGATAGATGTTCAATGAAATTATAATATAGAAATACATTTTAGTAGATAACATTTTTTTTTGTAAGTTCTCACTTTTTATATGACTAGGAAATAAGCAATCATTGTTGTAAATTATCTTTGTTAATTGTTATTTGTAGATGACTTTAATATTAAGCTAATCAGCTCGAAATGTCGTTGGAAGTATAACAACATTTTTTAAACTATTAGGGCTTATATATTACTTGAGGACATCATATATAAAAACATTGAGTGCCTTGAAAAGTACTACTATAGTTATTTATTATAGTTTACATTTATTTATTTATTTTCCATTAATTTGCCACTGCGTTGTAACGCATCAAGCAAATGTGTTGGCGTTTATTATATCTTCTTGAATACTTGATATTATCTTAACTTCTCAGCAAAAGATCTCTAGGCCACTGCCTTTTTAGTCGTCTTTGGGGCACACCAAGTAACAGTGGATTTGGATGATTGAGGGTAGAAGAGTGAAATGTTGTGTACTTGTTGTGTATGTAGGATTTTGCTTTTGGCTATGTTCATGTCTGTGTGTATCGTGTGATTTGAAATATACCAAGGAGCATTGACGATTTTACGAAGTATTTTGGATTGTGTGGTTTGAATTTTGTTTATGTGTGTGTGTTTTATGGAACCCCAAAGTCCTGCTCCGTATGTCCAAATAAGTCTTAGTATAGTGGTGTAGATTAGTCGCTTGTTTAGTAAGTTGAGTGGAGATCTGTATTCCAAAAGATGTGACAGTTGTTTGTATCGTCTGGTCAGTTTTTTTTATTTTAGTGTGAATGTTCCACGTGGGTTTTTTTGGCCAAGTATAGTCCGAGATACCGTACATGTATTTTTGAGGGGACTGGTTTATTGTCTATTGTCACAGCAGGAGACGAGATCTTCCTCAGGGAGAAGCTAACATGAGTTGACTTGCTGGGATTTTGATTTTAATTCTCCATTTGTGAAACGATTTTTCAAGGTCGTGCAGATGATTTTGAAGGACTATTGAAGCGATAGTGATTCATTTAGATCATATCTTATCGTCTTAAACTTACAGTTGTTCTATATTAATTAATCTTCCATTTCTAGGCTCAAAATACAAAATATTTACAGTTTGATTATTCCAATTTAAAAGACGTTATTATCGTATAAACAACGCTTCGGCTTACATGTTTATTACCTATATAAAGTGTTTAATTTGTTTAGCTTAATGGAACTTTTACCTTAGTATATTTCATTTAAAACTTTACAGATCCGCGAATATACAATCGATTGCAATATGGTCTTTATAAAACGTGGCAGTAGCTGAGCGGACCGAGACAAGGTGATGGTACTGGCGCACCGACGGTAATAGAGAAGCATCGTTAATAAATCTGCCGAGAGTGCCATTATTATTCGAGGAGGAAGAGGGCCGTGTACATAAGATAGGGGAGCAGGCAATATTGGTTCGGCGGGGGCGGGATCGCTTATTATTGGCGGCCTAGGGGTCCGCGAGCAGCTAGTTAAATGTCATGTAAATTGCCCTTGTATCTCGCTTCTGGTACTTACGACCGCTTCCTCAAGTGCGTAAATGCCTTTAGGAGCGAGGACGCTCATGCACTCTGTTGGAATCTTTCTCACTAATGATCTTAAAAACAAATTCTTACTAATGATATTAAATGCAGCAGAACATTGGACGATCCTGGATAGTGTTACCCAAAATCGGTCTTGGTCTTGCACTACTTGCAATGTGCAAGACCAAGACTAAGATCGACAAACTTTTGCAAGACCAAGAACAAGACTGGTAAAAAAATCCTTTTCCTGAATAAAAATCAAGCCAAAATAGTTACTAATATTGGATAATTTAAGTTGCTATATTTAAAGAATTGGTAAAACCAATATAATTTTGCTTTTAACTCTCCTAATTTTTCATACGGGCTTAGTTAGGTTTCTCCTGTCTAAAATTTTACAGTAATATGTCTATTGTAATAAACTAATAGGTAACTGGCAATTTACTAACAGGCTGTTTAATAAATAATGGGAATTATTAAAAACGGTATCAGGACGAGGATCAAAAGTTTTAAAAAGTGAACTAGAATATGTGGGATTTTCCTTTTTTGGGTTTTGACCTGGTCAATGAATCAGTAAAACGTGGATTGAAACATTTGAACTATAGGACTATTGCGAGACTCTTGCGCTGGACTCGTTTCGGTCTCTTATTTGGGCAACACTCATTCTGGAGAAGCATAGCTCATGGATAACCATCGCAGGAATGATCTTCCTCAGAAAAAAACGTAGGAAAGACAAAAAGAGACTGTATACTACATAATGAAGTCTTTTGAGTATAGTCTCTATGAGAGCAAAAATAAAGGAGCATCAAGTCAGGCGGTTGGAACTTGTATGGAGAATGCCAGACATCTACAAGACAAAATGGTATACGGAAGCCAGATCAAAAGGCCGAAGAGCTGTGGGTCGAACTAAAATGACATAGGGAGCATCTGGAAAAATTATGAAAAGTAATAGAAAATAAGAGGAGCCAGTTGCGACAAATGGCCGAAGATAACAATGAGTGATGGAACTGAACCGATGCTCGAGTTCGCTGAAAGGCATAAGAGAAGAAATAATGAAGAATACATTTTAAACTATTGTTTCTCAATGACCTATCAACAGCATAATTACATTCCAGCCAATCTCGAAAAACGAAAGTAAAATTCAAAATAATTTGTATTATGCAGATTGCTCATTCGACGATTAAATTCTGAAACACAAATATACAGGCTGTTTAATAAATAATGGGAATTATTAAAAACGGTATCAGGACGAGGATCAAAAGTTTTAAAAAGTGAACTAGAATATGTGGGATTTTCCTTTTTTGGGTTTTGACCTGGTCAATGAATCAGTAAAACGTGGATTGAAACATTTGAACTTTAGTAGATATTCTAGCCTTTTCCCTATTTTGTTTTAAGTATGTGACTTGAGTATAATTATATGAATGTGATATCGCTGTGCATGTAATAATCGCTGACTAATTGTATGTAGATAAATAAAAAAATTACTCCGGTAAAGGAGGACTGTTGGTTAGTTAAAATAACCGTAGTAATTATATTGCTTTTTTTCAGTTTCGTGTTTTAGGTGAGTAGGAATGTACATACTAGAAGATCTGATTTTAAAGATGTTGATGGGCGTTAATTAAAAAAGGTCTAAGTTGGACATCGGGTTCAGTCATTTTAATGATATGTCGCTGTTTTTCTGGAAGTTTTTATTTTTTTAACTTTTACTTAATTTTATTAGTTAATTGAATATATTCAGTTTTGTTCTATGGATATCTGATTCTATGTCCTTTCGCTCTTGCTCAGCTATTGCTTGTTAATATGATGCGGATTGTTTACCTGGAATTTTTAATTTCAAGATGTTATGTGTTGTTAATTGTCGTTTTCATAATAATGAATGTGAAATTGTCTCAGATTTAGCTCATTAAGATAATTAAATAAAGTGAAAGGATTCAATGTAATTAAAGATAAAAGAGTTGAGTACGTTAAGGGATACATCAGAGAGCAAGCAGTAATTAAAACGGAGCTTAGTTTACACCGCCTACTACAATTTAGCTACGAGTCATTCAGAAGTAGAGATAAATAATCGCTTGGCGTCACAGTGACAAGTTGCTCCTGCTATTTACCTGTAACTGATACTTACACTAGAGAATTTCTGTCACATGCTCCAATTATTTAACACTTAATATTTTCACATTTAGCAGTTAATTAATATTATAAATAAATGGGATGTTTTAATTTTAAATCATCGATAAATGAGCTTATCGATTTCTAATATATCTTCCTAGTTTATTCCTGATATTTTTCTAAGGCTCCTGAAAGATCATTCGACCATACAACTACCAACAAGTCCCTTTCTTCTTAAAGTCATTTTTTTCTTATATTAATTTTACATCATATTTACTGCTGTTGCTGTTTCCCTCTTCCCATCGACTATATTTCTGGGGTTTTTCCCTGTATCAAAATATTAGTTCCTAGCATCCCTTCTACATCTGCAATCTCATGCATTTTAAATCCATTTACAGAAAACAAGATTCCATGTTTCTGACTTAAATATTGGTTTCCACAAAACTAAGACAGTTGAACGACGTTCCTTTCTTGCTCGCTCCGCCGCATTCTGGAATTTCTTCTAAATATACTTATAATAATATACTATGCCACTTCCCTATCCTTATTAAAATTCATTCTTTTATTATCCTTTCTCATATATTTAGTTTTAATATATAACATTTAATCTTAAAGATTAACTCATTGTTTTCACTATATTTTTTTTAAATTAATTACTTTAATTTGTCTATTTATTTTATTTCAGTTATGCGGATGTTATGTATTGTAGAGGTGATTTTACTTTATTGGCTATATGTGTTAACTTTTTTATGATGTATGTACTTAATTGAATATTGCTCATGTTGTTTTTGACCAGTATTGTATTTAATCTAGTTGCACACATGTTTTTATTCTTAAGGTATTTTAGTTAGTACCAGAATAAACTTTATTTTCTACTCTATTCCATTACAAAAATTACTGTAAATCTTAGCAAATATACTTTAGCTTGATTATTTTCAATAATAGACCGTTTTAATGAACCAAGGAAAAAAGTTAATCACCCCGAAAATTTGAGGTTTTATGTATCATCCGAAAACCGAATAAAAATAAAATAAAAAAAAGTCTGTCCGCCGTCTACGACTTTTCTCCGAGACCTCTGGCCGGGTTGTTTTGAAATTTGAATAAGTCACCCGAAAATGATTCTTGAAACTCAACATTTCCATCTGCCCTTTCCTTTCATGTTGTTGGCCTAAAAACCAGTGTCGCTATGGTAACAATTTTGATGGAATTTGGCCTTCTAGAAGTCTTCTATAAAAAGCCCTTTTAATTTATGTATGAATCCTACTTCACCGAAATTGAGGTGCAAAAAAGTTAGGAGGATTGCAAAATTAGATTCCCGAATAACTTAAATATAACATATTTTTTTTCTTTCCGAAATGTCCTTAGGCTGAACCCTCAGCTGGGAAGATGGGAATGATACAAGGTGAGCTTGGTCAGCGATAATTAGTTGGCGGAAAATCCGGAGCACAAAAGCCGGCCTGTTATAGCCCCATAATAAATCTCTTTCTAACAGGCCATTACCATCGCCCAGGTACCCTCCTCCCTCGGGGATTACACAGCTTGTCTACTATATGCAATTTATGAAATGTAATATACTTACAAATACACAATATTGCCGATGTTATACCATATTAATTGTTAATACTTGGGATTGGGATTTATATAATTAAACGTAGTAAAATCCAATAGATGGTATATTTTCTATATTGAATCACATATATTTCGCTTCAATACCGTTTTAATTAATTTGATTTCAATTTAATTCTCAGAATTTAAAATATGATAATACATAAAGACAGAATAATGGTTATTATTTGTTGTAACTAACAATACTTTCTGAATTATTATTGATTTTAAGATAGCGCAATCTTTTATCGAATTTTGGTAACTTATAGGATTTTTTAGAAATAAAGACCCAATATTATGTTATGGGAGACGCTTTTTATTAAAATACTGTTGATTTTAGGATTGCGCGATCATGATTTTAGGATGTTAGTCAATTTTGGATTTAACTAAGATTTGCGTTAAATTATATAGCTTCTTTGTTTTTAAAAATATTCCATTAAAACACAAACCAAGTTAAAGAGTATCAAAATATACAATATTTTCTTTCTTATATATATATATATATATATATATATATATATATATAAATTCTATTTAAATAGTAAATAAATAAAAATAAATGAATGTTCACGTTTTTAAACTAAAACTCAGCTTTATTTTTTTTCTTAATGTGGTGTTTGTATATGGTACTTTCCTAAAATATTTCAGGCCTGAGTCATAATTTTTTCAGTGATGGATCTTCATTTTCATCTTCATTTAGAATGTTTTTTTTGAAAAGTCGCAATATTCGAATACGTATATTGCAATATCGATTACGTAATAACTAAAAAAGTTGGTTTAGATAGTTATACATAGTTTTGAAGGATTATTTTTAGTTCACATCTTCATTAGCATTAATAAATACTAATAATAAATACTTATATACTGAAATGTAAGTATATGGATAGTATTTATATAATGGATTGTGAGTTCAAAGTACCTTTCATCGAAGAAAGCTATATTTTATATTATATAAAAAAAAAATTAAAACTGGTCATAGTAAGCGCTAATGCTGAATCCTCAATGGTCTCTCCTGTTAACGAGTATAGAATAAACTATTCATGGGTGATAAATATTCAGGACGCAGTCATTAAAATTTTTTTTTTATTTGTGCCGACGTTTCGGCCCAAACATATGAGTCATCATCAGAGGGTGGTTCGAGCACTGAAGGCTTTGAAATATTACTTGAAGAGTATTTGAAAGCCTTCAGTGCTCGAACCGCGCCATGATGATGACCCACATGTTTGGGTTGAAACGTCAGCACAAATAAAAATTTTTTTATAATGATTGCGTCTTGAATATTTATCCCCCATGATATGTAGAACAGTCGACTAGCTTCCTTCAATAAACTATTTAATAAAGTTATATTAAAAAACTTTGAATAAATTTTAATTTATTCTATACTTATTGGTTGTAGAGTCAGTGCCAAGTTGCAGTGATAATATTAAAAAGGGATTTTATATTTATTTATTTTATTATACTCTGATTAACCGTAATTGAGTAGGTTCTGAGATTATGCAAACAATAATAAAAGAAATTCGGTCATTCAAAAAATCGATCTATTGGAAATATGGTCGATCTCACTGAAAGACGTAAAGAGATATTAATATTCTCAGCAAAACCTATCGATACGAGAGGTATAGAATAAAAAAATCGTAACATTCTACTGTAGAAGTTTAAGTACCTACTTTACGGTATCTTGAGTAACTGGTGTTTATAGGAAATAAAATATAACAGCTTCTATTTTTTAGAATTTGTTTTAGCCGCGATACCTTTATCGGACTAAAAGAATTTCGTGTCCAACTCTTGTTGGACTGAAAACGTTTTGTGACACTGTTATCATGAATCGAATTGAATATTGATGCATTCAAAATTTAAATTGAATTTTAATCTCCCTAATAAGTCGATGGCTCATTTAAAAACTGAAACTATTCAATAATCAATAATTTTCAATTTTCTTCTGATACCCATGTCCTGTAGTTTCTTCTTCATAGTACACAACCGAGGTTTATAAAACTACCTAATCTAGTTTTTATAATGTAACAATATATAATACGTAATTTTTATTACCAATTTTAATGTTTTTTTATGATAGATAATTTTACGGACATTGGTACAAAACTGCATTATTTCAAAATGTCTTCAGCATCAGTGTAAAAGTTGATGTTTTATAATATTTCATTTAATTTTTTTTTTAAGTTTGTTCAAAACGTTTGAGCTCTTTTATCTCATCTTGAAATTTGAGTTGTTTCAGTTTGAAGTCATCGGAGTATTAATTTATGAATTTTTGGAATGTCTATTTACTAAGTTGTCAAATTTGATCTTAAATATTATTATAGCAGTACACCGAGCTTATGCTTGAGAACTACTGAAAGAAAAGAATTGTGCATAAACACTTACATTTATTTTAGTCAAGTAAATATCGGGCTAATATCATGATTATCTAGGTAAAGTTTTATCATTCAAACATTAAAATCGATACAAAGGAACATTACTACAAACAAATGTTACTGTTAATTAAATAATGTGTGTCAACTTCAACTCTAGGGCCAGATTTTTTCTGGGGCATACTTTATTTTATTTTATTTATTTTGGCATACTTTAATGGTATTTATGATTTGTTAGCTGTAATTTTTTAGCTTTAGCTCGGTTAAATGCAATTTAAAAATTTTATTATAGCCCAACATGGCCAGAAAATAATTTCTATTTAAAGTTGAGCGGCAAGTGAAAGTTGTTTGTTGCGCGCACCAGATTTTTGTTTTAGTTTTATTAAAAAATAAATGTCCACATGTTGCGTGTATATAAATGAAAACGAGCTTTGAGAAGGAAGAAAAAAAGAAGTTACAATATGATAAAAGTAGAGAAAGGGAAGACGGGGTATTGATTGTGGGTGTGAAGCATAAGAAGAGGCTATCATGAAGCCGCTAGTTAGAGGAAAAGTAGAGGGAACTCAAAGCGAGAGAAATGAATGAATGGTTGGAAGTAGGAAGTAACCAGTGCGGCTCTTTGAAGGATTGAGACGGAGCACTTGCTAACCTTTAGGGTCTTCAATCAAAACAACCCCCCCCCCCTCACCCCTCCCCCTGCTCCACTGAACAACAGATTCCAAGGGCTGTTCTTCTTGCTCTCACAGAGGATTCCAGCATTCCTCTTCTTTGGTAAGCGTACACTCCTGTTATTCATTCTGTGAAAATAAAATCATTCATCTCTATAATTTTTAGATAATAGGACGACATACATTTAGCTTTAATAGAAAAATCTTTCCTTAATTTTGTGAATTCGTTTTTTTTATTTTTTACTTTCACTTATCTATATATGAAACTAGCTGATGAACTCATCGTTGACGGGTGTATAGTTAATATTTGAAAATCTTTTTTTGAGATGGATTTTGTATTATGGGGGGAGGAAGGTCCAAATTCAATTTCATAAAATTGGGTCGGGAGAGGGGAGGGGGATTGTTTTGAAATTTTTTATGGCGGGGCTTATGGAAGTCAAGGTTTCGCAATAGTCATAACAAAAACTTTGTTATTAGGCTATTTGTTTAGGTACCACACAACTAAACCGACCACTACCGAGCCATTAAAATTTGTTAGGTTTAATTTTCATTTATGATGAAGCGAGGAGATTGTGGATTCGATTAATTAATCAAAAAGAGTTGTAGTCTCTCCACTTCTTTAAACTCTGCTGAGTTTATCGTTGGCAAAATAACCAAAATAACATTGGACATTAAGTCACCTACATCCGTGTAAAATTAGAACTTGATCTGAATATTGGGGCGGGTGGGGTGTAATGTTTGGATTTTATTTCCTAATTTTCGGCTAATCCGTTTGGTTAATCCTAAAAGTTTATAAGACAACATTTGTTAGGCTCGGGAAGTTGAATTAAATGACACAGTTGAATTAAAGATGTAAAGATAGTTGATTATTTAATCGTTATTTAGTTTTTAACATTTAATTTAAATTTCGAAATATCACAAACACTCCAACCAACAAATTTTACATATACAACTCCTTTTTAATATTAATTAAGAAAGAGACAGATTGTTATAAGAGACAGAGTAGGGGTGGTAACAGGAATTAAAAAATTAAAAAAAAAAAATTTAATATTTTACATTTCGGCATTTTTGGAATTTCTAATAGGAAAAAGAAAAATAGAAAATCTTATATCTTCTAAGTATCCCTGATATAACTTATTTCACATCTAATATTACACTAAACCTTTTCATGTTATTAATTTGTGGATATTAGCAAATAATAATTGTTGACAATCGATATATTAATTAATTAATTAGATATTAAATATTGCAATGATTTTTTATTCATTAATATATTTGAATATTGTTATTTTTCTTTGTAATTTTTTTTTTTTTTAAATTCCTGTTACCACCCCTACTCCTTCCACCCATCAACAATGACAGCTATGAGTGATTCAACAATAGTGATCACTCAATTTATTCAAGACATCAAATTCTCAACGTCGCAAAACAATATTAAAAATAAATAAATTTGACAAATAAAGCTTAAATCATCAGTTTTGAAATTTAATTGAATAAAATACGTTTAGGGCATTTTGATGCACAGCAAGTAATCTACTAATGAATAACATTTCATATAAATTTATAAATGATAATGATAAAAAATCTGAAGTAAATAATAAACAAAATTAAATAATGTCAAAATTTCATGGTGATAAAACAAAAATAACGAAGATAATACATAAAAAAGCAGAATTATAGATCAGTTTAAAATAATAATTAAAACAGATATAAACGAGTTAATACAGTTAAACTTCATGGAATGCTGATGAAATATCATGAATTAAAATATATACCCAATTTAAATGAAAACATGTAAAAAGTATAAATGTACATTAATTTAAAAAAATTTATAATAATAATAATAAAATACATAACCATATAACTAATATTAAAATTACGATTAGAAAACAATGTAAAAAATATGTTATACGTAAAGTAAATTTATTGCAGTAAAACCCATATCCAACCTATCTACATAAAGTGAAATGTAACCATTGCTTGCAAAAATATTATATATCGAATAATAGAACATAATTTAAACAAATATACTGAAATAACTTACAAATAATGCTAAAATTATACACAGCCGTCTATAACACTAGGACTAGTGTTGAAAACAAACATAAACCTGACTTATATAATAAACATGTTAAATAGTACAGCCAGCAATAGAATCCAAAGGTGATTGGAATTAGCATACGTTACCAGATACATATATAAGGCCTTTTTTAGATGATATATTAAAATTATAGTAATAAGCATTACCCTAATAATGTATAAAATATAAGTTTTATTTTTTCTTTGAAGTATTAAAACAAAAGTATAATATTCTTAATGTTCAGTTGTATTCAATTACTATTTATTCTATTAAAAGTCGTTGCATATTTTTATTTTCATTAATGAAATTTATTTTTATTATTCTGTAATTTTTATACTGGATTTGAATTAATTTTGGATTGATCTATTGAATAAATAATATTGAAATACATATTTATTAATTGGAAAACATGAAAAACAATTTTGATAAAATTAAACTATTATTTAGTACATAAATTGGACAAGATTAGAAATAATGAATGAATTAGAAATCCGAGACGTGACGTTGCCATGGTAAGTGTATGTTTTTTCAACAGACAGTGCAGAGCCCCTTTTTCGTCGTGTCGTGCGATTTACGTGTCCAGTGTAACCACGGCCTTATGTGGCAACACGTTACAGATGTTTGTTATTCCGGATTTTTCCCGTTGAGTTGTGATATTTTTTTCCATCAGATAGGTAGTACAACTTTTAAATGTGGCTCGCGGAAGAGTAGCTTGGGATTAGAATAGAAGTGATTGCCTCCTTACTCAAGAATTCATAAGATTGGTTCTGCCTAATATTTTGTTTTCATTTAAAGCTTATATTTTAAGTCAATCAAACATAAAGCTAATGTCAAAATTTCAAAAGTCTACCATTAGCCATTGCCGGGCTTACCCCTGACTCCAAATAACCAAGTCCTGCAAAATGGTCTGTGTTTGTTTGTGTGTTAACAGTGTAGCTCCAAAACGAAAAGTCGTACGAAAGTGAAATTGCATATTTGAGGTTTTTATATGCTAGGAATGTTACGGTAACTTTTTCGTTAAAATCGACTGACCAGAAGTGGCACTTTATATCATGGGCTAAACACATTTTTACAGATTTCTCGACAACAGCTTTAACGATTTTGATTAAATTCATTATATCAATGTAAAATTAAGTATTTTTGAATAAGATGTAATTTTTATTAATGTTCTTTTACAGGGCTTAAATGGCTAATTTTCAATATTAGCTTCCTCTAAAGTACCTTTAATTTTTTTATTTGAAATAATTGACTATTTCACAATAATTTCTAATATAAAATATAGTTAAATATAAAATATGAAAGAATTTGATAATTAACTAAAGGAGAAATAAAAAATCGTAACGGTGAATAGTTGTAATTGACCGCATCCGAGCTCGCCCGAAATATTATAACAAGCTTCCATACGTAACATGAGCTTAATATAATACGGATTCCGACTATATTATATAAATATAAATTTAATTGTATAGAGTACACCGATATAAATATTAAAATATGTAAATATAAGGGTACTTATTATTTATTTATTTATTTTTACATTCCGCATCTACCCGATCGGGTCATTAGCGGCTAATTATTCAAATAAAAATACTCACAATGAAATATAAATAAATAATTATAGCGTCTATAATTTTTACTTTCACTTCTCCTTTGTCTGAAAATACTTATTTCTGCAAAGAGGGTGGTAAGTGAAAGTTGTATGATGCGCGCAACGCATCATATTTTTTTCACTGGTTACCGATGAATTACCTAAATTAAAATTTGGTTCGGTATGTGAGGGTTGTGTGGTGCGCGCCAACTCTCACATACCACCAACCTACGTTAAGTACAAATAGGTATTTTCTTATGTAAGAAATGAAAGTAAATATTATAGACGCTATTTGATTCATTTGATTCATTTGAAACAGTTAATTAATATACAAACAATTTTAGCCGTGTTCAAAATAATATATGAAAATTAGATGGAAATTTACGAATGTTAAAAAATGATTGCTTGTTGACGAGAAAATTTTTTTAAAAAACTTTAAATTAGTAAAATGTAGAGGTAGATATTTTACAAAAATTATGTGCTTTATCCAAAACTACAACCACGAAAAACATTATAGAAAAACGAGGTAATATTAGTAAATGTACAGTTGCTCACAGTGAGATTTATACACCCACTAGAAAAAAAAAAAGACTTGGTTATAGCATTGGTAAAATGGTTACAGTAAACAAATAAAACCAGAAGTCCTTCAATAGATTTATTTATAATCTCAATTTCAATATGTATAAACTAAATAGAATTAAAATGATACACCCCACTTCTTATTACCTTTTAAATACTGTTAATTTAGTTCAATGTCACGTATGCAAGCCATAATTTTCTATTACTCCTTTCAGTCTGTTTGTAATGGAGTCGATCAATTTTTTGGTTAATTCCGAACTTAGCCTGTTCCAATCTTCGAGCAGATATTTTCTAAAGTTTTCTTTGCGAGAAATTTCGTGTTTTCTAATGTCTACCTCCAATTTTGCCAATACGTGTTCTATCACTTTAAGATCTCGTAACTGTGGAGAGCTTTTTATAACTTTGGGGCAGTTATAAGTAGCCATTTACTTTAACTATAATGGAAGTGTTTGGGACCATTATTCTGTTAAAAACACCTTGTACAGAAAGTGAGTAGTTCAAATGCAGGAGGATAGACCAAACAACAAGATTGTTTATTTGGATTCAGGTACCCTAAAAACGTCCATTTCCGTTGGATATCGTGATTCCAAATTTTTCACTATCGCAATAGTTTCCCTTTCTACATTTTTTTTATTTGGGTTTTCAACAAATTAAGGGGTCATGTTCCCAACACCCAAAATCCACTGCTCCCTGTCCATCTCCTTCACGGAGCCCTCTGGCTGCCATGCTTTCCTCCACGTCCTCTGTCCATTTCTTCTTTGGCCTTCAACGCTTCCTTCTTTCAGGTGGCATATAGTTTACGTACAACATATTTCAAGTACTTAGGGAACTGAATGTAAATATGTGTAATTCTCGTTACGTGTAATATATATTAATTTCGCTCCTACTTCAGTGACGAATTTCAGTTATTTCAAGTTCTTATGAATCAAAATTATTACGTCAGTAAAAATTAAATAAAATATTATTAAAATTATAATATTCGAATTATGTAACAATATTTTCCGAAATATTGAAATTGGAGAAAAGAAAAACTTTTCAGCACATCATGTGCTTCATTTTTTTTTTCTCGAAATCCCAACCTTAACATTTCCGCCATACTGGGGGTTGTTCTAGAAATACAACCAAACCGATTCCAACGAAAGCGGTTAAGTCGAGATTCATTCCGTGGATCCGCCATGAAATAAATTTTTACCCGACTAGACCGGATCCGAACCTGAGTCGTTAGATTCGAGAAAACTGAATTTTACGCTTAAACACGCTTGGCCATCGCGACCTATAAAATAATGATACTGTCTTTCATCATATGAATGTTAGAAAGTTAGTCGAACTAATCGTAGTCGAACTATACTTATGCTGCGCTAATATTTAAAAACCAACTTGACTCCAGCAGGCGTGTCAGATATACTATACCGCATTACTTGAGAGCCCATATGAGTTCACGCCCGTTTTAAAGTAATACTTTGTAATTTTTTTTTTTTTTTTTGTATGCATAATCCATTTCGGAAAGATGTATATTCTAATATCCTAGCACAATTCAAACTAATACTATGGATAAAAGGTTTATCTTTATTTAAAAAAGTTCACTTTGCACACTTCAGAAATAAAGTATTCAATTATACTTGGTTTAATTAGAGGATATTTTATTTTTAGATGAGATAAATTATTTTAGAAGATGTTTTTAAAATGTCAAGACGTAATGCAGTACCAATGAGGTACTAAGATGTAAGTTGATTCATTTTTCTGAAGATAGTTGGAACACAGGTAAACCGTTTACATTCGGACATAGCCTTGCTTAGTTACACCATTTTTACTTGCATGACATTAGTTTTAGGTTACGAATAACATTGGGTGACATTTATTGTATCAAAATCGCTAATAAGCAGATACAGACGTAATAAGCAATTTAGTTTAAAGATAAAATGGCTAATGTTTCCGAACATTGGTGATTGGACAAGTTTATAAACTCAGCGCTGTATTTCATTAATTGATTGAATTCAGAACCAATTAACAACGATCTACACGAATTTTAAGAATGATCCGCTGGATTCTAGCGGGATCCTGGAAGTTTACAAAACACACATAAAAAAAAAAGGAAATACTTACCAACTAAACTTTTGAATTTCAAAACAGTTATAGAGTAGACTGAATATAAATAAGTAAATTTATTTGAGTAATAACAACTTTCAGATTAATCCATCGTATGCAACGACCCTTGATAAGTAAATGATATTTCTGTTTTTTCTAGAATATTTGTCCCTCATTGAGTACACTCGCATTATGTTGATTTCCATATACTAAATGAAAATATATAAATCTAAATTGATTGAACAAAGTTCACCGTGGCAATCAATATTTCTGTACTAGTTTTTCTCCTTAAAATAGCTTATTAAAACTTATGGCAGGTGTTACGCTACTTCATTCTTCCGGACCAGCATTTTAATGAGGGGCTAATGGTTGTCGAGTAATGAAATTTACGGTTTAGAAAAATAAAAACCTGTGAGGAAACAAACAAAACGGTTCAGCGAAGCACTTAGAGCCGAAATGGAATCAGATTTGTTTAGTAGGCCGGCCCATTAATGGCTTCCATTACTCTTAGCTACGCAATAACTGGCTCATCTGACGCTGTTAATTCTCAATGAGAAGGAACAATACTTAAAGTTATCGATTTGTTACATCTCTGTGTTATGTTAAAAAAAATACCTATTTCATGTAAAAAAAATCAATTAAGTTAATAAAGAATATTGATATGTATAAAAAGAAAAAAAAAACTATTGTTATCATAGAAATATTTTGTATTATCGAAGTATCGTCTTTGGTCTGGAACATAATAGAGCACGGAGTGGATTACTTTTGTGGACTCTTAGTAAATAAATAAAATACACAAAAAAACACATTTAAAAATGTTTAAATTATCGTTTCATCGTGTTTCTCTTTTTCAATCATCATGTTTTTTCTCTCTAACGTTCGACTGGTCAGGATAGTCTTTATGTACTTAAAATGGCCCCGTTCCGATTTCATCGAATTTTGTAAAACATATTTATTGTTTTTATGTAATTTTACGAAACCTGGCTTAATAAAAAATTAAACGTTAGTTTATCTTCACAAATTCGATATTTTATTTTTTTTGATTTCCTTACAGGAATGATAAGAAAACTATTGTGATCTACATTTCAGACGTTCATTCTTACCATTATATAATGGAAGTTAATCATAAAATAAAGGAAATTTGAGGTGTATCACAATATACTTGTAATGGGTGTTTTAAATATTGAAAAAAAAAAGATAATCAACAAAATTAAGTGAAAAAAAAATCTATGCTGTCTGTTATCATTAGTAATAACCAATTAATGTTTATGTGTATTATAAATTTTTATGTTTTATTATATTTTGAAAATTCCTCCCACGCCATACATCACCTGTGTTAGGTTGGTAGTTTTTAATGCAAAGAAGAAATACAATTGTTATTAAAATTGTAAAGACATTAGTTTCATTTAGCATTAAAAATATATGTTCCATCCTTTATTCATATAAAGAAATTAGAGACATGTTCTACCATAAAAAATTGCGATTGTCACGGAAAATTCCACATAATCTTCATATTATGTGGTAAAGCGATTCATACAAGGCCAAAATTACTAGGATCAAATCATATACATAAATTTTTTATGTACACTTTTATCAAAATCCTCAGAAAAAATATAGGATCTAGTGCCGGAATGGGGTTTATGGTTTTGATGAGGTGTTTTGTTCTTACAGTATACGATTTATGAATATATATCCATATTTGAACAAAATTGGGAACCATATTTTGCCTCTTTTAGTTATGTTATTACTTTAGTAAAATACTTATATTCAAATCGCTTTAAATTCTGTATTAGCAATTAAATAATTCATTTTCGTTATGTATGATTTGTTTTTTCTGAATAATTTTGAAAGCGCAAACTATTTCATTGTTGTTCGTGTACTTTCTCAACCAATAGTTTGCAAGCAACTATACATAAGTTCATTGTTAATAATTTGTTTAGTGATGTTATGAATCTTATATATTCAATGAACATTTTTATTTATCTATATATCTATATATCTGTGTATATCCTAAATATCATTTACATAATAGGGTGATCGAAGTCGAGAGGAAATAAACAACATCAAAAAGTTACAGAATCGGTTATCTTTATATGTTTGATAATAAAAGTAGTCATTTTGCAGCACTATTGAGTCCTTAATTATTTAATGTTAATGTAATGTCCAAATGTTGGACATTTAGGAAATTTTGTTTTGACATTTTATGCACGAAGAAGAATAATAATGTTTAAATTCTCCATTAGAAGTATGTAATATACCTAGTCCTGTCATAAATATTGTTACAAGGAAATATATACAGATTTTAACAGACAAATTATTTTTTTCAAAAACTTATTTAGAAAATAAAGTGTATATAGTCCGTGGTACAGACCTCTTTTTATGACATTATTAATATTCGGCTGAAACTTCGTAAATAGCTCCATCTCATCGTAACCTACAAATATTTATTTATTTATTTTTATTTACGAAAATTCTGGGAATTGGGACGTTTTCAATCTGGAGGTTGACAAACTTTGTATATTGTATTAGGTACTAAAACTCGTAAATATCCATTTGCTTTCCACTTGAATCGTAAAATAACTTGATCGTGAAGTCTAGAAAAAGAATGACCTTCAAAAAATTGAGCCGTTTGGCCTATACAACCTCGTTATTTTGACATTTTAGGGGTAGAGGTCACGCCAAACGGCTCAATATTTTTGAAGGCCACCTTTTTTCGACTGCTCAAGTTATCTTAGGATTCAAGTGGAAACCAAATTGGTATTTACGAGTTTTTAGTACCTAACAAAATATACAATGTTTGCCAACCTCCAAATTGAAAACGCCCCAATTCCCATAATTAGTGTAAATATAATATTTGTAGGTTACGATGAGATGGAACTATTTACGAAGTTTCAGCCGGAAGTTAATAATTTGATAAACAGGGTTCTGTACCATGGACTAATATGTATAGAGAGTAAAACAAAATAGAAATTACCCAAAATGTCCCCCTTTTGCCTTGACAAGGGCATGTTATCTTCATTCAGACCAGTCATCAATAGCAGCATAGCGTCCGTCTTCTTCCATAAATGCCTAAGATTTCGCGTTAGCCATAACTCCCCTTACAATTTTCCCTATCCATGGAATGCTTCCCTACCCTCTTCTTTCCTTATCGGAATAAAACTCCCTACATAATATAGTTGGCCTAACAAAAAGAACTCCTAAGTCGGGAGCATTGTCATCCCCTGATGGCTGAGATAGACGCCGAAGAAGAAGCGGTATCTGTCGGAAGTACGATATCTGCAGTCTCAGCGGTGAAGCCATCTTTTTATAGACGGTCTTCGGGCCCTATCGACCTTCTGCTAGTTACTTTTTATTCCTCCCTTCTTCGTTCCTTTAAGGTCACTTATCTTTATTTTATATTCTGCATTAAAATGTTATTCAAATTGATTCTTCTAAGGTACCGGAGCGAATGAGGTTTTAATAGCCCAAAGAAAGAATTATGTTTGTAGTAAAAAGTGTTCTCAATACAACCGATTTCAACAAACCTTTTATTCCTTGTTTTATTGGACTATATATTTTTTTTCTTATGCAATCGCATTTACATTTACATGTATTTACTGGAATTTTTATCCGTTAGTGAAGGTTGGGTTATAACAATTAAAATTCAAAAATTTCGAATTTTTCAAATGCATATTTACAAAAGTGGATAGCTAATAAGGGGGAGTTACAGTCAGTGGGACACCGATTTCAATCAAATTTTTATCGGCGATACTATGTCGAAAAATATTTTACACATGTTCCGGCGTTAATTCCAATGGCCCTAGGAGGTGCAAAAAAATATAATTTCAAACAAAATTTACGTTATTTATTTTTGATTTTTTTTTCCCAGGAAGAAAAAAATATTGGCTATGGTTTTAAATGAGTTTTAATGTTTTATAAATTACTAAAACCAAAAGATGCTCTCAGTAAATTAGGCCGAGTAAATGTTTGCTATAAAAAAGCGTGATTTTTTTCTTTTTAGTGTCCTTTAAAACTCATAAGAAAACCAACTTTATTTCCTCCTATTAGGAAATTTTCTCAAACATTTGTACATCGGTTGGTCTAAAATGTTGCATATTGCATCCATTTACCAATATTTATAATACTTTTTCAAAACCGGTCCTGTATCTAGAGTGAAGATTTTCTTTTGGTAGAAACAAAGTTGTTTAATTAAATACGAATTTTTATAGCAAACGAAAACTAAAATTATTAATAGGTGTAATAAAGGATTCAAACATAAAATCAAAATTATGTCTACAACATGTAGATGTATGTAAATATGTATCATTGAAAATGACAACATAAAAACTTTTTTTAATCTGCTAAATAACCACAATAAAACTATTAAATTTACCAAAGAAATAGAAACAGAAAATTCCATCAGATCTTTGGAGATAAAAATAAATAGAGAGAATGGAAAAATAATCACAGAATGTACAAAAAAAGAAAATACAAGTAATATTACACTCAATTATTTTTCTAATCATCCCAAACATATGAAACTGAATGTTATTAAAAATTTTATAAATAAAGCTATGAAAATAACTGATGAACCAAAGATAAATTAAATAAAAACAAAAATAAATGAATTATTTCTATATAACTTTTACCTGATAAATATCGTTAAAAAATTTTGGGATTCCAGTTTAGAAAAGAATAAAAACAGTGGTATGAATAGAGAAGAAGAAAAAAAAACTACACAATTACATTATCAAAAATATTGGAGTTACCAGTAATTTAAAATTAAAAAAATGTACTTATATAAATAATTGATCGTAAAGCCTAAATAGAATTTTCAAAAACTACGATCTATCTGAATATAAATTTGGGTATAAACCAACCAATAAAATAGCAACTTTAATAAATAACATGAAAGAAAAATTCAACTTGTTGTTTGTTCGGTGTTAAAGAGACCAATACGTTTCTTCAGTCAGAACAAAACTAATTAAGCTTGAATATAAAAATATGGGTGAAGCTCACACAACTTCGGTATTTATGGAGGAAATCTATACCAGCGCGAACTGATTGAACTTCAATGGAAATAAAAACAATCACAAATAAGGTTTTTTTCTTTACAAATTCAGAGTAAAAATTAGTTTAAATTTACTGAAAATTACACGAAATCTAATTAAGGCAGTTGTTAATTAATTTTTTGAATAAAACTTAAAAGTTTATAACTCCATAACAATATTGTAATAACCTAACCCCCACGCCATATGATCAATTATATTGCACAGCGATTAAATTGTTAAAATTATTTATATTAATTTTAATTATTTAATGGAATTCAATGAAATTGATACCAAGTAATTTCTATACCGTTCTCCAAATTTCCTCCAAGTTTGGCTCAAATCGAATGCGCCATTCTTAAACTGTAGGCATATCACATATCACATTTCGTGGTCTGAAAGCGGAAGTATTTTTTTTTTTTTTAGTAGTAGATAGAATTTGATAAAATTGATGCCTATTTAATTTTACGTTTACCAATCCCTAAATTCCCTCAAAATTTGAGCGAAATCGAACTTGCGGTTTTAGAGATATAAACGTATCAAGGAAAACACGTTTGCGCATATATTCGTCATTAGCCAAATTCTCCTCTCAAGCTATAAAGGATTGTACGTCTGCTCTGAGCCTCCGCTGGGCTTTGATGGCAGTACTCCAGTTGTGCACCAATGTTAGGTACCGAAAAAATATATATTTTTTTATTTTCTGTTACATTATATTACATTGTTTTATTATTTATTTTGACGAGTTTATTGAATATAATACAATCTGCTTCAAAGAAGGACAATTAGTTTTTAATCTATAAGACAAATAAATATATAACACTTATGTTAGGGCGAGTGTTCATTCATGCAATATAAACATACAAAATGTAATAAATTTAAATATATATATATATATATATATATAAAAGTAAATATATATATATAAATAATAATATATTGAAGCTGAGTATAAAAAAAATACAGTCAATATTAATATTTGCCCTAGTGACTCCGAGTCTAGCTTTGTCCTCCACATGTGGAAGGCAAAGCAGGACTACAAGATCCCAGTAGTTTTCTCCCAGTTGCGTCACTGGTATTGGAAGACAGTAGAGACAAAATAGGGTAATATAAAGTATTGTATTGCAAATATCCTTAGACTTCAATTTATCTTTTCATGGGTGGATAACTAAATATTTTTATATTTAATTAGATTAATTATATTTTATTCTCTACATAGAATCGTATTAAAATGGGTGAGAAGGGAGCAGATGGTCCCGGAGGTTCGCTGGTGTGAGTGGATGAGGTGATCCAAACCCGGCTACAGCCCCATTAAGGACAAACCTGGCTTTAAGTGCACATTGTTTTCTCTCAAAGCCCGCCATATTTGTAATTCGCTTTTTATATCCCTTTAAACTTTTATTTTGGTTGGGTAATGATGTTTTCCAATTTTATTTTGGAAGTGTTCAGTGAGCAGAGATATACTTGAAAAACCAAGCAGTTGAGATTTGTATTATTTCCTTTTACAATTACAACACCGTTATCGCAATATGAAAATGTTGTGCAATACTAACATATTGATGTGGCAAGTTTTTTTAATTCAGTATAATCCCAGATAAGTCAAAATAGTTTATTATATATTCTGTTACTCAGTGTTTTCCTGAAATCGGGCAACTTCCGTATTGTTATCTTCTTGTTTTTTTTTTTTTCCTTTTTACTTCCCTCAATTAAGAATTCGTTTACATTTTAATAGTATGATGTTATACTAAGCAAGCGGCTTGTTAACCTTTTTTCAGTTCTAACGCTATTAAACAACTTAAAATCTGAACTTTCACTCGATGGATCGTCAGAAAAAACCAAATTCATTTCAAGCAGTCAAACTGGTTTCCTGAAGCCATTCTGAGGAATACCAGTAAATGTCTTGACAGAAAAAAAACTTTCATGTTTTTTTACTGACAAAAAGATCTAAAAGTTCATTAAATGGAAAGTTTCACATTTCAGCTAGATCAGATTTTATTCTTTTCAATTTTATTATATTATATTTCTATTTACTATACTTGACTTTGTTCCGTTGTTGCATATTGGGATCAAGAGACCTATCCTGGGGCACATTCTGACTTTGTAAAGCGTGTACTCTTGATTAAATAATTATTTAATTATTTAAGCAAAGTACTGAACCCAACAACCTCCCTCTATGGGTTGTAGTGGTATAGGTTTTTTTTTTTTTAACATAACTTTCTTCCATTGTATGGTTGATATTTTTACAAACTTTTGACATGATTAGATTCGATTGATTTACTTCAAGTGAAAATAAATTCCATTTTTGGTTAACGCTTTAATTTTTTCTTCATATTTTTACTCGTACCTCGTAGCAAATATGTTGATACATTTTTTTTTGAAATTTTATGCATGAGGAAGAATAATACCCAGAAGCACTTCTTTCTAGTCTTAACTACAGTTCCTTATTTAATTAGAAAGGTCTCTCACCCAGTTCCTTTTTAGTCACCTTGGAATGGTCATATCAGTCGTGGCCTTTTACGTGCCTTAGTGTGCATTTCATAAGTCAGATTGTGTATTTTATAATAAAATAGGGAATAAAGAGTTCGAATGATTGATCAAATTATTTATTGTAAGTCGATATGTATAGATTTTTTTTTTACATAACAAGGAAGTGCTGTTACTTATCTTAAAATTTTGGATTGAAAAGATTATAAGGTACTGGTTAGCCGGGCGGGACGGACTGCTATCTGCCAATGTTTCTAACCTGAAAACTGATAATTCTGATAAAGCAGTGATAAGCCTTCTCGTAATTCCTATCTTCTCTCTCTCTCTCTCTCTCTATATATATATATATATATATATATATATATATAAAGTGATAATTCCCACAACAATTAGAAAACAATCACACAACAAACAAACAACAATCACATAATTTTACGTGTGCAAGTATCCCAACGTTTTGTAAATATTCAACAGCCTGTTCTTCTGAAGAGGGTAATTCCCAGAATGTAACAAGATTCATAATTTGACGAAAATAACACAAACGGGCCAAAAATAAAGAATTTAATAACTGAATGTAATAAGTGCAAAACTGAAAAATAAACACAAACGGGCCAAAAATAAAGTATTTAATAACTGAATTTAATTAGTGAATAACTTAAAAATAAAAAATGTAATAACTCAAAGGTTTGGTTGGATAAGAAGAGGGAGGTTATGTGACGTGACGTTAGATAACATAGATAACATGTGAGGTTTCGTCCCTCCAAGATAATGCACCAGTACCGATTATAATTTTGAAAAATGCTTCTTTTTTGCAGTGCCATAAACTTGCGAGGCGTATGCCATATGGGTTTGAGTTATTCAGTTTTTCTCCGATTTTTCAATTTTTACGGCATGAAAAAAATAAATTATAGTATTTTTAGTCGTTTGTCAGAAGCCTTTCTTTTCATTTTGTTGTATCAGCCTCGCGTCATCCCTCAGTCGATTATTATTCCAAAATAAAGTACTGTGGTAGAGGAATTTTGTTCACGCCGATAAAAATTGTGGGCACGAGTCTCGTCGAAGAGGAAACGCTATATGCTGTGACTTGTCATGATTAGCTCCTATTTTCTAACTGAGTAACATTTTTATAAATTTGGTTAGTTATTTTGTAAGTTCAATGAGAATATATACATTTAAAGAGATGCAGTTGAGTACCCTCCAACAGCCATGTTTTCTCTAATACCATAGATAGACCATGGCGCCACATAATCAACAATTCATAAATCAAGAGTCACTTGCTTAGAGTAGTGCCAAGCTTAAGACACCGTCAATGTTGGCATAGGATGTATCCGTCCGACCCTTATCCAAGTAGTTATAAGTTGAGTTGCGAACACCTATGCAGTAATTAATTTTAGGGATGTTGGTCCTTAGGGAGGTAGTTTATGTTCAAGTGGTTGTTATATAGGTCTTCCACCAGTTCTATATTCCTTTAAACTAATAGTAATGAATAAAATAAAATGTAAAAAAATGTAGAAATATCAACATGTTTTTAGTATTTAACTAATAGACAATAGTAATTACTGGCCAAGACAAAAATACATAGAAAGTATTCTATCTATAAAAGGAGAAGGAATATTCATATTTTTTTCTAATCGAATTATTAATTTTGTATGATAATGGATGCATATTATTGTTTAATTAGAAATTTGAATCATACTAGGCAGACATGAGAGTGATCATGGTAGCAGAAATGAAATTTCTTTAACGGAAAAATAAGAAGAGATCGCATTACTGTTTCAAAAGTGATTAGAATATTGCTCCTGTTTTCGTTCGTATTATATTAGACTTTATTAAAAGTAATTTTGCATTGTATATCCGTATTTTCGATTCCTCAACATAATTAGTAATTTTGAACATCTTTTAAGATGTGAGTATAGTAGTCGTGGTCTGAGGTTTTGCGTTTTTACTTTTACTTACCAATATATGAAATATATAGTAAAGTATTGCGATCGTGAAAATTTTTGAATCTCAGTTTTCAACGAAAATACACGGAAAATGGTGTGTGTGTGTGTGTGTGTGTGTGTGTGTGTGTGTGTGTGTGTGTGTGTTTGTGCTCAAAAATGAAAAGACCTACGGAAGTGACATTGCATATTTAAGGTTTTTATATGCTAGGGATGTTACAGACAATTTTTCGTCAAAATCAACTATCCGGAAGTGGCACTTTATATAATGGACTAAACACATTTTTACGATTTTCTCAAAAACAGCTTTAATGATTTTATTTAAATCCACCATAGGTGTGTACAATTAAGCAGTTTAAAATAAAATGTGGTTATTATTCTGATTGATGTTCTCTAACCGGGCTTAAATGGCTAAATTTCAATATTAACTTCCCCTAAAGTACCTTTAATTTTTTTATTTGAAATAATTGACCATTTCACATTAATCTCTAATATAAAAGATAGTTAAATATAAAATATGAAAAAAATTATTGATTAACTAAACGATAAATAAGAGATCGGAACGGAGAATAATTGTAATTGAGGAACCAAAGGAATGAGAGCGCACCCGAGCTCGCCCGAAAGATTAGAACACACTTACATACTTAACATGAGCTTAATATAATACGGACTCCGACAATATTATATAAATATACATTTGTGGTTTTCATAAATGGTATTGTTGTTATTATTTAATTTTTAATTTAATAGATTACGGATAGATTAAATATTAAATTTTGTATTTATAAGTGTACTTATACAAATAAAAATACTCACAATGAAATATAAATAAATATAGCATCAATAATTTTTACTTTCACTTCACCTTTGCCTGAAAATACCTTTTTTCGCTAAGAAGAGAGTGGTGAGTGAAAGTTGTGTGATGAGCGCACCGCGCCATATTTTTTCGTTTTTGTTGATATGTGGGTCCCATGTTATTCTTCTGTCAAATGTTAGTCCAAGATATTACACATAATATTTTTGTAGAATCCGGCTATTGTTGGTGTAAATACAACTACACTGCCCAAGTTTTTTGTTGATAATTCGAAAGCCACATTGAATGAAAAAAAAAATCCCCATAAAGGATTCTCATTCATATTAAAAAAATATAATACCTTTAATTAAAGATTTGTCAAAAGGATTCTGAAAAGAAGTTAAACAATTGTTTCATATTCCCTTGTAATTATACCTGAGAAGATAATACTGTAGGGGCCGAAATGGATGACTGGTCCATAATGGTATCGACTGCACCTCGCCCCTTTGAAGCCGGCCCTCAGATGACAGACAATGGTCCCTTCCTGAGTGCCCCTGGTGCGGAAGGAATACCCAGGGAAAGGTCCCACTGACGTGGAGAATTAGCCCTCTGATTATTTCCTGCCAACCCCCTCCCGATGTCCAGGATATCAGTTTCCAGACCACCGGCCTTCCTTCGCTTTCTGTCTCTCATTCATTTCGTTCTGGTAATATCGCTTCTTCCATCCTCTATATCTGTTTTTCGTCTGGATATAGAAAATTGATATTTTTCCGTTCAATCGCACTACCATAAGAAATATCGATAAAATTGTTAGATTGGTTTAGTCAATGCTATTAGAAAAAAATATCAGTCCTGAAATAGTTCACAGTATAATAGCCTGTTTTCCTCAAACTAGATGCAATTAATTACATATTTTCTTATCTTGTGTGGTTTATTTAACAAGAGATCATCAATAAACATGGAAAAACGAACCGTGCAAACAGAGCCGTATGTCGTCATGTAAATATTTTTAGGTTGTCATTATTTGTGTTAATTTCGTTCTTCATTCATACTTTAGTGTTACATACCTTTTTATATTCGAATATTATAATACATTTTGAGGAAAACAATGTACAAAAGTATAAACCTGGATATGTGTTCTTGCGTTTATAAATAGTATAATATTAAATAAAATTACAAGAACATCAACTTGTATAAAAACAGGAGTTAATATGTTTTTGTTACAATCTTATTTACGAAATTGATTTTTCATGTAATTTTTTTCCACCATAGATTCATTCTCTCCTGTCGTGGGTGTGACAATCAGCAAATGTGTTATTGAATAATTTTACTTTCTTCAGTCTTCCTGTTCAAACAAGATTATTTTCAAAATTGTCATATCTAACGATTTAAATAACCTTTTTTTTTTACTTTTCGAATATATTTATTGAGATATGTTACAATCTGTCACAATGAAGGACATTTATAATTGTGTTCAGAGAGCACATTCACACTCTATTTACAATAAATAAAAATAAATAATATATAAAAATAATAATACCAAAAGTAAATGTATATAAACTAAACTAAATTAATCAAAAAAACTATCCCCATATACACATGCTTCTAGAGAATATCTAAATAAATCTATTTTTAATATCACCAAAAAATGTTTCATTGAAATTCGTAACCTCCCCTTGTAAGAATTAGAGAAAGATGAGTTAAATTATTCAACATGAAAAAAATTAAGATAATCAAATTTCATAATGATAAAATCTATCAAATTTTCATCTGAAACAAGAAAAAACTTATTGCTAAACATAAAAAAAAAACTAAAATTCAAAAAATATATCTCATGCATTGTGTTAAAAAGTTACTATTCATGGTGTACTTATTGGCAGTTTCTACTTTTTTTTTTTTCATAGTTCATTCATCAAGAAACGGATATTTTTATTTACCAATGCTAAAAAAGTTTTTCCTAAAGCTTATAACTGCAGAATATAACTGATTGCAATTTATTGCTTATGAATGAAAGTGAATCAACCAGAAAATAAGAGAATGAAAACATAATCTTTGCCATCCTATCTAAATATATCCAGTTTTTTTCTTCTGTAAGATATGCAATTCATACTCTGTGACATGCAATATTGATTAGCTTAGATTGGAACGAACATTTTCTAATAACATTCATTAAATGGATATTTAAGAGACAAATGAGATCAATAAAGTGTTTCTCTGTAACTTAAATTAAGCAAACAAATCAAGAGAACGAATATGGAACAATCTCCTGTAAGTAATAATAAGTCAAGGAGTAATGTCTCTCTTTCCGTCGGTACGCATAAGTAATTTTTCCTGTCTGGAAAACCCTGATCCATTAATAAAGAAAACTAAGTGGGTCGAAATATTAGCCATTTCCTACCTACGTGCTGCAATTCAGATATCGAAATTCGCTAGTTACTGACATTTATTTATAAAATAGTTCATGAATTACCTACCCACGGTAAAGTTGTGAAAGAAGAACACTTGATGTACAAATTGATCTAATATTCGCTGTATTTACACGTTCAGCTGGAATAAAAAAATAAGTTTTTGGTTTTATATTCTCCAAGTTAGATATCTCGCACAACTAGAATAAAAGTGGCACGGTACAAAATAATGTTGTGTTTTAAAAACCGCATTTAAAACTTTAGGCATTATATAATATAAAAACGTTGCTTCTGTTCAATAAGTTGTTTTATGGATTATTAATTTCCTTTTTTTTTTATCTATTTTTTTTTTAGTAATAGTGATTTGTTTTTTAGTTGCTGCGCAGAATTGTAAATTTTGAAATTTATAAAGGTTTAAATTTAGTATAAGGCTAAAAATCACACCAGGGGTTTAAAATAAATAAACAATTGTATTAATATTGAAATTAATATTCCCAAATCCTAAAATCGTGATTAAATATTACAGTAATTGCAATAAAAGAAAAGAGGTACAATATTATGATTTTTTAGATGATATTTCTCTTTCATTTTAAGATTTGGAAGTTTTTAAAACATTGGTGTTCATAAAAAATGCTGATTGTTTTTAATTTCCCTTTTTAGAATTATCATTGAGGAATATGTATATACATCGCTAGTCTCTTGCAGTCTGCGGTACCGACACATTTTTATCAAATTATTAACATCTGTCTCAAACTTCGTAAATCATATCGAGATCTACAACGTTTTTACTTACAGAAATTTTCGCAAATGAGGCGTTTTCAATATAGAGTTCGGTAAATCTCGTCTATTTAATGCTGTACTAAAAACTCATGAATTTTCATTTTTTTTTTTTTATGTATGAATTTTTTCAGAATCAGAGATGAGGGCAGAGGATAATTCCCAGAGTTAAAATCCCCTTTTGCATCCGAGCGTGATCTCACTAAAATATTTTCTATTTTATATTGCCACTAAAAATGTTTCCACAGAATTAATTAGTGCCATAAAATCTACCTACCGTGACTCCAAAGGGGTAGTTGGAATTAACGGATAAATGTCCGAGGCCTTCGCCAAAAGAAGGGTTGTTAGACAGTCGATAGCCTTAGTCCCCTCCTGTTCATAATGTTCATGGATGAAATATTGAGAATACGCAAGCGGAGGACAACACTGACGGTCGTGGAAAGGTGGAACATGAGGATAATCCTTGCTCAAGTGATGGTTTTCGCAGATGATATTGTCCTCATTGCCGATTCCAAAGAAAATCTGCAGCTGTCAGTTACTGAGTGTCAGGCTGAGCCAAAAAGAAATTGCATGATATTAAATATAGGAAAGAGCATGGTGATCCACATTGGTTGTGAAGAGGCAGAAGTTTAGCTTAGCTGCGGAGGAGAAACCTTGGAGACAGCGCAGGAGCACACTTATATCGGAGTAGTGCTCAGCAGAAACGGGAAAATGAACCAAGAGCTCTCTAATAGAATTAGGAAAGCCAACATTATATACTACCAGCCATAAAGCACAGTGGAAACAGGGAATTGGAAAAAAGTGTAAAATTACACATCTTTAAGTTCATATACCTACCTACACTTATTTATGGAAGTGAGAGCTGAGTCCCGCTGGACAGGCACTGGAACAGAGGTACTGCTGCCGAACTGATCTCCGAAGCATAGCAGTGAAGTATCTCCGGAGTATAGCAGGCAAAACAAGGAGGGACAGAGTTAGGAATGAAAGGATACGAGGAGACCTGGAATTGCCAACTTTCAGGGAAACGGTCGAAAAGAGGCAGTAGGGATGGTTTGGTCATCTATGCAGAATGGATGAGGACTGTAATGCAAAGAAATTTTTTGAGGCCAGGCCTACCGGACGCCGTCCTCGAGAAACACGTAGATTGTTATGGATGGACCGCATCTCCAGGGTTGGTTAAAAGAAGGAGAAGCATATAAATTCAATGAAAGCGCTGGCTCGTGATCGGTAGGCTTGGCAGTCCTGGATCGGGGCACCTCCACGCTCAGAGGCACTCAGAAGGATGATAAAGAAGAAGAAGTTTTCAATTTATCATGTTGCCGGGCAACGAGTGGTTTGCACACGCGTTAGCCTGCTAAGCTATTTGTTTTCCACTTAAATCTAAATCGTAAGATAATTTGATCACAAAATCGTCAAAAATATTAGGCCTTTTGGCGTTCCACCACCCCTAACAGTTAAAGTAATGAGGTTATCTACGCCAGAGGCCTAATATTTTTGTAGACCATATTTTTCTTACAATTATATTGCGGTTCAAGTGAAAAGCAAATGGGTACTCATTAGATTTTAGTATCTCATTGAATTAATAAATTTAATGAGAAAACATCTAAGGTACATTAAGATTAGGCCATTCACGAAATTATAAGCTGGTGTTAATAATCAAGGAAAGACGAGCCTATGCCGCGGACTGCTATTTTATCTTTTATTTGCTCATTTATTTAAAGTACGATGATAAACAATTGTTTTATATTTGTTAAACATCGAGGCCCGATTGTTAATTGTATTGTTACAAGCTAGCTAATGGTTCAAATCGGATAACTTTTCCTAAAAGGTAATGGAGCAGTAAAAGCCGATAGATAACTTGTTTTTGGCAAGGGATGGCCGCAACAACAAGGCCCTCTGGTTACTTAAAAGGTCAGTCGGAGATAAAGTCACAGGTCGTGTGTTTTGGCTGTGCTAACTCTTGAGTTAGTAGGCGTTGGAACAGCCGTAAAAGTGGTTCGCCGCTTGTGATTTTTTATTTCGTTCACATGGTCACACAAATCTTTCGAAATAGAGACTATTGAACTCGTGTAGTAAATCGATTTATTTTTAAACATCATTATATTACCCGCTATTCTACTAGAGAAACCATACCATACCGACGAGATTACAGAAAAACTTTTTTTGTGACTTTTATGTTGAATTAATTTCATGCACAATTATTTCGGTAATGTTTATTAGGATAGCTTTATCTTTCAAATTTTGATAGTTATTTGCATCTGATCCTCTCAGCCCCAAGACATTCGAATAATCGTTAATGCTTCAAGCTAAGTATCTAACAATATCCTAATTCATGACCTCAATCTCCCTTTCAAAATGGTTTCATCCAAATTTTATCAGAAACTTAATCAACATCGAAATCATTTAGCTCAGTCTCTACATTTAATCCTATAATTTTCCTTGAAGGTTGAATGGTCCCATGACCTTTTTTTTTTTTTTTAATATTTATATCAGTGTTCAGATTATGTTCCATATCCTTCACTCAAGATATATAGCTTTCAGTGATGGAATAAGAAGAACAGCAATTGAAAAAGAAGACTGGAATCTCCTAGTTTTAGGATATAGGAAATATTGCTTAAATTATGTATATGAATATATGTATATACAATCTAGTGGAGATATATATTAATTCTGAAAAAGGTGATAAGAAGAGCATCACATGAAAATGTACGTCAGAATGTAGGGATGTACGTCAGAATGAATCGTAAAATCCTTGGAGTTGCTTGGATCCTTGAAAGTAACAAAGAAAACATTGGGAAATTGTATAATTGGAAATCTTGAGAAGACTCTGATAATAGAAAGCAGAGCAAATCGCGTACAATTAAATTAGCATAAAACAAAATCTATGATAATAATCCGAAAATTCCACTCCAATAACAGAATCTGTAGAGTGGAAAGTCGTTCCCAAGAGTAGGAGACAAATATCTTGGTTCCACCATAACCTCAATGAATAACCTACAGTTAGAAATATACCAGTATATAGCAAGTGTAAGCTTTATTCTTTCGTTTAAAGATATTGAAATCCCCAAAAACATCAAAAATTTCAAATTGAGGCTGTACTATGCTATGCTAAAGCCAGTTTTTATACATGGCTGTGAGACTCAGAAAAATCCTCCGCAAGATAATCGAAGCAGTCTCTCAATATCTCATGACATGAAGGTGAGGAGGTTAAGATGGGCGGATCATGTAGCTCGGAGTAATTCATCAGGAATCCTCTATAAAACAATTAATGCCTCAATAGAAGACATGAGACCAGACAATAGAAGGCCAAAAACTAAAGATAGATTGATTTACCAAATATGAAAAATAAAGGCAGAGATGAAGAAGGCACGTTAATACGGAAAAAGTTCTACAATAAACGTTTTACCATTATTATTTTCCGAAGTGAGAGGTATTGTAAGATTTCACAATATAAAATATTTATCTGTGTTAAATATTTAGTGTTCTAACTATAGCGAATTCAACTTAATCACGACATATCCAAACATATAACATTTACTCTTAGAAAAAACACGTGACCTACAGTTTATATTGACAACAATCGAGTTCCTCAAACGGACACGGTACTTTACCTTGGATTCACCTTCGACAGAAGGATAACATATCTTCGAGCACATTTGCTGGTTGTTGACAGGCGCAAATAAATTATTTATTTATATAGAAAAAAAGAATATATATATTTTTATATTTATTTATATGTTAAAATTAAAATTTGGGTTTTTACTAGCATTGTTTTAGCAATGCGATTTTTCGTTACTTCAATTTCAAGTTTTTCTTATTATTGCTATCAGTATTTTAAAATTAACTTTGGTCCTGCGTTCAGAGGGCGCTCAAGGAAGCAAGTTTCCGAAGGGGTAAATCAAGAATGGGAAGCACCATTGCCTAAAGACAGGGCCGAGGAGCCATAAAGCCTGGAAAGTTCCCATTGACCCGATTATCGGAGGGCCCTAAGTATGCAGATAAAGGGCCAACAATCCCTAAGGGTCCGCACGGTGAATGGCTCAAGTATTCCTCAAAGATTTTATGAAAGGGCGCCTGCTGATTTATATTGAAAAGGTTGCGTGAAGGATGGCTCGCTGGAACAATGTCGAGGGTTGGAGAAGTTGGCCATCTCCGGGCGGATCCGCTGGGGTCTCGTAAACTTTTTAAGTTTCGTCTCACCCGCCGCTGTAAAAAAGTTTAAATTGGATACAAGGAAGGTACGGCTCTTGAATAAAAACCAACTTATGATTAATAATATGCTGATAAGGCTTTCCTGGAGAGGTTTCGGCTGATATTAAGAGGAAGAATGTTTAATGAGTTGATCCTCTCCACCTAGCAGATTTCAGATGCAGAGCGTCGCCTTCTCGGGATGAGCTGTGAGAGTTTGAATTTGCTTTATTCAATAGGGAGAACTTCAAAAAGAGAAATGATGAAAAAAAATAAAGAAAGAAAAAGCAAGAAGAATAAACAAAAAAAAAATGGTAGAGAGAATTTTTTGCGGAGTGCTTTTCAAAGGAACGGAATAACTTCTAAAAAAAGAGAAACGTGTGAGGACTTCAACAAGGGAAATATGTGTGTCTATGGAACAACTACCGCATTTTCATTTAACGAAAATAAGTTATAATACTTTACATGTGGTTCAGTAGCTCCAAGCTTGTTGGCTAAAGTAAAATAAATTGGCATTGAACAATTAATCCTCATATAAATCATATTACTTTTAACCTCAAGATATCAATAAAATATAGTAATGCTCAGCCTCAAATCTCTCAAATACTTATAAATTGAATTCGAAATTTTGCCAAAGGATCATTAGGATATAGAAAGAAAAGATTACAAAATTGAAAAAAAAAACAAACAGAAACAGCACATCTCTCATCAACTTACAAACTAGAGACAGTACAGTCCAATACAGGTATCAACGTATTGATGACTAAGAAGTGATCTATGATGCCAAAACAGTGGATTTCATATTTTAATTTGATTAATATCATAAAACTAGCAGCTACTAACTGGTAAGACTTCGTATTTGGAGGCGGGTTCGGTATACGTGGAAAATAAAATACCACGGCATCTAATATCTAGCGTAACAAGCTGTACTGATGATTATATGTATATTAAAAACTTCGATATCTTAGTATTTTCGAATTCTTACTACTAAATATTTCACGGTTTTTAAAAATTAGAAATCGGTTATAAAAAACCAACTAAACTTACTTGTGATTAAGAATTTTTCAACCTGAAAATATTAAAAAGTAGTGCAGCTGGTTCAATATACGGGTCAAGCAATTTAAATTGTGCAAATGTTTAATTTTTAAATATGAAATCGATGTTCATCATAATTTTCGGGAATTATGAGGACATCTTCTATTTTATCAATCCAGAGCATAATGGATTCAGATATTTGTGTTATCTATTATTGTAGTAATTATTTGTGGATATACATGGTTTATCATCGATTCAATTTCGTTTTATTTTTGTTTGCAGAGAAGTGAAACATTCATCTGTCTTCCAAACAGTTCACCTAAGGTATGTATGTAATATAGATGACATTTATAAAATCTCATGAATTTCAATGTTTTTCATATTGTTTCTTATTTGTGTGATATCGTGTTTTCGCTTCATCCCTAAGCCATCTTTAAATTCGATTACATTATCATGTTCAGTGGCGGATCCACGTTAAGTGAAAAAGGGGAAATTTCGTCTCCAAAATAACTATTTAGAAAACAATTTACGTTTTTTTTTAAATATTCTTTATTACGGGAACAATTGTGAAAAGGTTATCATCCATTGGGTATGGAAAATTAGAAAATTGGTATTTTCAGAGAATCGACCATTTTAGATGAATCAACGAAATTAATGAAATACTTCGTCTGTATCCTAAGTCAATCGATTTTAAATAGATCGAGTTTGAAATAGTCAGGACATCGATTTATTATTATTAATTTCATAGGCCAGGTCATATTTTCCCCGAATTCCGACCAGCCTTATTATTCTTCTCCCAAATAACTATCTCTCGATTCACTCCTTGTCATTTTATGGCTTCAAAAAAGTTTTTAGTAATAAAAATATTATTGTTTTCAACCATTCTGTCTTTTTTACTCCCAACGTCTCGGTATTCCTCCGTACTAACCAGAGTAGGATAGTGAAGAATCATTTATCGGAACCAAAATAATAAATATTATATATGTATATTATATAACATAAATAAGAGGAGAAATAAATATTTATCAATTATTGCCCCGAACTCGTTTTCAGTTTTATTGAGTAATGTTTTATGTGCTTCGGAACATACCAAACTGAATTGAAATTCGGTCATTAAACAATAACAAAACATTTATAGACGAAATGTAAATTTTATAGTCTATGACGAAGTAGTACGTTTTCACGTTATAGTCTAGAACGTCATAGTAGTATTCATTTATAGACGAATAATAAATTTTATATATATATAATATTATAATAAATTATATGATATATATTATCTATCAGCATCTTGTGTACATACATGCAGAACCAACGACATATCTAGTAACAGAATTTGTCGACACAAAGTCATTGCTTTGGCACTTTAAACCAATAACCTTTTATTTTTATTTATTTTTTATTTTATTATTTCTTATTTATTTTTTTTAGTTACATTCCACCCTATCGCCTTATGGACTGCAAACTCCCGTATAGACCATAAGGCAAGGAAGGGTGGAATGTAAATTAAAAAATAAATAAAAGGTTATTGGTTTAAAGTCCCAAAGCAATGACTTTTTGTCGACTAATTCTGTTACTAGATATGTCGTTGGTTGTGCATGTATGTATACAAGATGCTGATGGATAATATATATCATATAATGTATTATAATATTATATATATATATATATATATATATATATATATATATATATATATACATATTCTGAATATCTGAATCAGTTTATAAAGCTTTAAAATATATTTAAATGATTATCTTATTGAAATTAATCGCAAAGGTACAAAAGATCAAAATGGATGATGGCGAGGAGTACAAATCTTGATTCACTAAAAAGAGGTACTACTCACTTCTGCTGAATCATTGAACATTTCATGGGCAAGAAACCTGTCTCTTCCTTAGAATATCTTCTTTAGAGTGGTTTCGAGCATTTTGATGATTTTCATGAGTGATTATTTTTTTTTTTTTTGACTGAAGCATTTACCATCTAACCACGATTAAAGATTCCTTTTTTTAATCATGTTATATCCACTTAGAAACTATTGTTATATACTAAATAAGACAAAAGGTACACTCCGTCTCATATTTATAGGTCTCTTTTATCTTTATTGACTTCTTTCCGATTTAGTTAGTGAGCTGAACATTTGATTCCAAATAATCCTTGATTTATGAACTTGATGATAGAACGAGCATCGTTAAGGGGACATAACAAACTTTCCATTTGAATTAATTGAATCCAAGCAACACAGCTGCTATCTCTAGCAATACTGACGATATATCTCAGATGTTATGGATATTCTGCCATTACTGAAGCGTCGATGCTCACGCATAGTAGAATTCACCAGCAGAATATTAAGATCTATCTTGAATTTTCATAAGCATAGAGTAGTAAACCATAGTGGCTCGGCAAGGGGCCATGAAAGGAAAAGGGACGGTGCTTGAAGATTGACACATAGAAGAAAGGAATAGTAGCAATTATAATCAGCAACTCACCTAAATTTAAATATTGTATAAAATCTCAAAGTAGTTAAAATAAAGCAATTAATTTTATCTTCCAATGTATTTATAGTAAAAAAATAAGAATCAGCCCTATAGCAAAATTATTAGTTCAATATCCCTGACAGCCGTTTAAGGGATTGGCTTGATAAATTAAATATATATTATCCTCTGAACATTAAAATTATTGTTAAATCTGATACTTAATAATTTATCTATATACATGTCTACATGCATATATAAATTATTTTTTACCTCACTTGTATAAATCTCCTTTTTCCTTAATTTCATTTAATTTTCCTAGTTTTCTGTTCCTTTTTTTAGTGCCTCATCTGATATTATACTTTTCATTTCTATTTTACGTTTTATGTATCTCCTTTTATTTTATTTTATTCATGGCTATCATTCAGTTTCGTTTTTCATTGCAAATATAAGAAACTTGTTCTTCCACCTTCTTAACTAATTTAATTTATAATCTCACTATTATTTGGTTTCATTATGAATAAAATGTACATATTCATCCTTACTTTCTGTTTTGGTCTTATCATATTCTCCTATTTCATTTCACTAGCTTTATTCTTCTCAAATGTTCTATTTTTCTCTTAATTATTTTTCTCAGTTTCGACATTCCCAATGATAATTTTTTTAATTTATCTGTTGTTAAAATAACCATTTTGTCTTAATATTTTTAACATTAATTCTTCTTCTTCTTCAATGGACGCGACAGTCCTTGTAGAATCTGGGACTCTGCCAACACTCTCCTCCACTCCTCATGGTCCACAGCAAGATTCCTCTAATTTCTGATCCCTAGATTCCTCAAGTCCTCTTCCAGATCATCCATCCATCGGTGCCTGGGTCTACCTCTTTGACTTTTTCCTCCTGGAGTAATATTCAGCATCATTTTTGAAAGTCTACTGATAGCCATTCTTTGAACATGACCCAGCCATCTGAGTCTGCACTTCTTAATAACACTAAAGGTGTCTGCTCACCATATAACTCCATCAACTCTATGCTATTTGTTATTCTCCATCTATGCTGCTCTCTAACAGCTCCAAAGATTTACCGTAGTGCTCTTATCTTCCAGACCATCAAGGCTCTCCTGTTTTCCTTGGTCATAGACCACGTCTCATTGCCATATAAAAGGGCCGGTCTAATTACCGTTTTATATATTTCATTAATTGGAACTGGATCTGCGTTAATGTAATATTTACGCTTGAAACGAATACACAAATTTTCCTTGTATTGATTATGAATGACCTTGAAGACATTTTGAAAACGGTTTAGTCATACAGCAAAATTAACTGTTTGATATATTCGTATATTAATATATGGTACTTATTTAATAGCGGGTAGCGTCAAAACCTCCCTCCTTATCTAATCTTATTTCACATAACCTTCCTTATCTCATCTAACCTAAGTTATTCCCTTGTTTCTGATGTTAGCTGTGAGTTGTGTTATTTAATTATGGATGTTGTCACATTGTGGGAATTGCCGTCTCCAGAAGAAGAGGCAATAAAATATTATCAAGACGCCAGGATATTTACTAAGGTCAAATATTGTGATGAAGGTCATCAAATGAAGTTCGACGTTAAGATTAAATGGAGATGCTTTCGTAGTTGTAACGAAACCGTTTCTATAAGGAAAGAAACGTTGTTAGAGGGGTCGAGGATTTCTTTTATAACGGCTTTAAAATTCATTTATGGGTGTTCCCATTATTTAACAACAATACAGTTGGGGAATGAGCAGCTCAAACTATCCAACGCAACTATCATAACATGGAACAAATTTTTAAGAGAAGTTTGTGTCCATGGCATGTTATACAGGGCGAATAAAAAAATTGGAGGGTCTGGCAAAGTCGTCGAAGTATACGAGAGTCTTTTTTCGAAAATATATGTGTATAATATATGTGTTGTAAAATAAAGGTATTTTTTATTATTACATTTGTTTTTGTTTTTGTTTACAATTTCAATAATATCAATACAATACAATAAATATGAATCATCATGTGTGGCACGACATCCCGTTACCGAGACTGGGCCTCCTCCAAGAGCCTCCGCCAGTTGGCTCTGTCTTCTGCTGCAGCTCTCCAGTTCCGTACACCAAGCAGGGTTCTCGCATCATAGGCCACGTTGTCCAACCATCTCGTCCTCGGCCTTCCTACCCGTCTACTAGATGCAGCTCCTCTATCATTATTTTCTTTGGTATTTCAACGGTGCTCATTCTGGCCACATGCCCTGCCCACCTTAGTCTGGCCAGTTTAATATAGGTGACTACGTCGATGTCTGTATAGAGAGAACTGAGCTCCCTATTTTTTCTTTTCCTCCAGACATCACCCTCCTTTACTGGACCATAAATCCTTCTGAGGACTCCTCGCTCAAACATACTCAGCTTCATCTCATCGTTTTTGGTCATCGTCCAAGCCTCTGAGCCATATGTCAAAACAGGCCGAACAAGGGTCTTGTATATGATCAGCTTGGTCTTCTTTGAGAGGTACCTACTTCTTAAGTGTCGGCCAAGTCCAAAGACACATCTATTGGCAGCCGTGATCCTTCTTTGTATTTCTTGAGCCATGCCATTTTTGCTATTAATTTCAGACCCAAGGTATATAAAACTTTTCACTCTCTCAAACTTAAAAGAACCTACCTCAAATGGAGAGTTCAGATCCACCTCACCACCAACTCTCATATACTTAGTTTTCCTCTCGTTGACTTCTAGACCAAGTGGTCTTGCAGTTGCTTCAAGGCCTATAAACGGTTCTCTGAGAGCCCGTTCAGACCTACCTATTATGTCAATATCATCAGCAAAACCAAGAAGCTGTGTCAGGCGATTGAAGATTATATCGTTGGTCTGAATGCCGGAATCTCTTACAGCTTTCTCCTCTGCCAAGTTGAACAATAGACAGGCGAGGGCATCCCCTTGCCTAACCCCACTGCTCACTTTAAACTCTTCGGAGTCGTCAGAACCGACGCGTATTCTACATCTCGAGCTGTCCATGGTCATCTTGATTAGGCGTACGAGCTTCTGAGGGATGCTTAGCTCCTCCAAGGCACAGTATAGTTGCGTTCTATCAACGCTGTCGTATGCTGCTTTAAAGTCTAGGAATAAATGGTGGGTGACTACCTTATGCTCCATAGTCTTTTCTATGATCATCCTCAGAGAGAACAGTTGATCAGTGGTTGAGCGTCCTCTTCGAAATCCAGCCTGATATTTCCCCAGTTCCTTTTCAGAATACGGGAGAATCCTCTCAAAAAGAATGTTAGAGAGCAGCTTATAAGCACACGAAAGGAGTGAGATTCCTCGATAGTTAGCGCATTCTGTTTGATCTCCTTTCTTATGTATTGGGCAGATAATGGCTGTTGCCCATTCCGTAGGCATAGCTTCCCTCTCCCAGATGGTCAGCATTAAATCATGCAGAGTTTTCTTAAGTTCTTCACCTCCACATTTCAGCTCTGACTGGATTCCGTCCGGGCCTGGCGCCTTTCCATAATATGAATACGAAGATATAATAATATGAATATAATAATATAAATATGAATACGAAGAGCTTATCAGTGTTAAGGTTATAAACATTGGCAGATAGCAGTCGGACGCTACCCGTTATTAAATAAGTACCAAAAATATTATTATTTTGTTTTTTACTGATTTATTTTGTTCTTTATAATAATCCATTAAACTAAATTCTTTACTATTAGAACGAATTTCACTCTTTTCTTGCACTAATATGTGATGCCTAAATTTGAAATTATATGTGTTTATAAGATGGGTCGTGCCAGTATAGCAAGAACAGGAAGCTAAAGGGAACACTGAAGACTTCCCTCAACGTCCATCAAGTTTAAAAGGACTTTCCTCACCCCAGCTCTGTATTAGTACATCCTACATGACAATATAGTTAATGACGGCATGTTTCACAGGAGGGAGGGGACGAGGAGGAAAAAGAAAGAAGAAAAATAGGATAAGGTACCCGAGGGAATAAAATAAGGTGTTTCAGAAAAGAATTTACCCAAGGAAGAGGAAGCAGACAGATGGAACCCCCGGCTGACACAGAGTAAGTAGCTGCGTTCTTCAGGCATCCGGGAGTGGCTCTGCACAATAAGTGTCGAACCCGGGCAATTTATCAGCACCGGCTCGGCTCAGTATTTCTAGCGCTTCTTCTAGCCTTGTTATTGGTCCGAAATGGGGGAAAAGTACCCTGGTTGACATATATTCTTCCGCATCCATCAGCTGAAGACGTCAGCAAAATTAGGGGGTTAAACTTAGCTTAATTGCACCAAACAAAAAAAAGTTCGCACTACTTGAACATCAGTTGTTCCAACAATTTTCCAATGTCAAAATTTTAAGCTTAATGGCTTCGGCGCTACTTATTTGTATTCGTAAATCGTGTAAAAAGTAAACCCTACATCTACTTTCAGTTGAGTAAAATTGATCGATTCAAACTTTATTGAATACTCGATCAAATTGCATAAGTCTAGCTCCATTATGGGCATGGGAATCAGAGCCCCGTTACTGCGAACATATTTTCCCACATTTTTGTTTGGAAAACAAATGAAAAGTAATTTTTTTTTTTAAACTATTTATTCAAGATATTTACAACTGTATTACAATATAGATACATCAAGTAAATGGGTACAAAAGAATATAATCACTTGAAAACGCTTCTTGAGAAACTACCCACGGGTAGCACTCTAATAATATGTCCACATAAGGAGATCACGGGGCCATCTTCTTTTCAGACGCCTCGGAGGGTTATCAGGAATCGAAGAGGAAGAAACGTTAGAAACGAGACGATTCGGATGGTTATGAAGTTTATTATGGAAGGATAGGTATCTGGATTGGGCCAAATCGGAAACATATGGAACATTAAGGTCATTATTGATTATTTTATTTGTGACAAAGTAAGGAGCATTGAGGATTTTACGAAGTATTTTGGATTGCAAGTATTGGATACGAGAGGAATTTGATGGTTTATTGGAGCCCCATAGCTCAACTCCGTAAATCCAAATAGGTCTTAGTACAATCATGTATATTAGTCTTTTGTAATTAATTGGAAGTTTAGAACGTTTGTCTAGTAAGTGTTGGAGTAAGCGGAGAAAGTAATTTTAATTTTATAAACAGGCTGTAATTAATATTATGTAAATTTGGGTTATAAAAGAAGTATTCTGTTCAAAACGTATCAAAATTTTATTAATTTTATTGACATTTTAACATTTAAAAAAAATAAAAAGAATGAAACCTGATTAATAACAAAAGAAGTGGACTTACTTGTACGGAATTGTACATACCGAGTTCGTTTGGCTTACACCGCCAACGCTCGGTCACCTTCTAAATTTTCTCTTAGCTCTTGTAATCCTCTATCAATTGCTTTTTTTATTATCAATTATTAAATTTATTTAAAATTTTTTTTTTTATTAATTGCTCTGATTTTTAACTATTGCTCTATATGTTTTTACTTATTTTCCTTGTTACTGCCATGGAAAATTTTATACCAAAATTGCAATAAATCGTTAGTAATAAAAAAGTAATCAAAATATAAATAAAGTCAATCGTATTGTGAACTTCATCATCCATTTGTTTTTATTACTTCGTATTTCGCCAACGTTTCCAGGTCCTACCTCATCCATTTTAAAGGCCTGCTAGTTGATTAATATTTAATAAAAAACACGAACCATCGGTAGCAGTTCTATGTTAGTAGATCTGATGTACATATTTTTTTTTCAGAAACTTTGGAATATGGAATTTGTTATCAAATAATATTTTCGAAGAAATTGCACATTTCAAGAACTGTCTGCAACATTGGGATTATTCGATTTTAAAGTAAATGTAATTTGGATTGAATAATTATAATTTACAATAATTCCTAAAACAATTAAATTATGTTTCGTGAAAATCGAAACAAGGTACTCAAAAAGGTGTATGCCATGATTACGAAGCTTTTATATATTGCCAGGAGTGATGAAAAAGCAGATCATATATTAAGAGTTAGTCATGTTTTTGAAAAAAATCATAGGTAGAAAAGTATACATATATCTATAACTTAGCAATCGAGAAGGTAAGTAGTTAGATTAAATTTTGCAATAGAATCATTGGGAAAGCGAAAGAAAACGAGGCCATCCAAAAATAGACTGGGATAACGAGATGACGTTGACTTATGGCGATGCGATCTGCCCTCTTACCCCCGCAGAGAAAGGAACTGAAATGGCCTACCATCTTAGGCCCTGGTTATAGTGCTCTATCGAGATGAAAATCAAACTGACCCAAAAACCTCACTATTTTATAATTGCACAACATGGAAACAAAAATGGAATTAATAGGATACAGTTCCTCCTTTAAAACTATCCTGTATCCCTACAATGTTAAATTTTCTTACTTTCATAATTGGTTTTTCAGTCATTTAGATCGGACGAAGACTATTTTATAGGAAACATTGATATAATAAATTGTTTTTTTTTTAAACAAAAACATGTTCATTGTCAACGGCAGTTTTCTTACAAAGTAAATTTATTGGTGTATATAATTTCTATTTTGATGGTATATAAATAAAGATAAAACAAGATGATAATCTCAAAAATCTGTTTAAATAGAAAATGGTTTACGAGAAGCAAAATATTACATATAAACTTTGGGACCATTTATGTAAGTTAAAGCAGTCAATAACAAGCACTATTCCTATTTTCTTCTCACTTTCTAAGATATTGAAGTTAAGGACGTGACAGCCGATCGCGTTGGAGCTTGGGTCCTAAGATACCCGATTCGTTATGTTTTAGATACGATTAATCGTTTAGATCAATTAATTCACTTGGATAATTAATCTGTGTTTCTTGAGGGTCCAACGAAACGACTTGGCAATCACACTCTGGTTGGTACGCTTCGGCAACCTATAGTTATCCCTCATGGATTATAAAAAGAACCCCCTTGTCGAAATAGTTGCCCTTACCAATACCTGTATCGGTATTGAAATACCGGGGTATTGAAATCCTGATAAATATATATATATTTTTTTTATTATTGAAATTCACAACTGTATAATGATAAATACAACTAGTAAATATGAAATAATTAACTTGACATGTACAACATGAAGAGAAACTACCCATTGGTAGTATTCCAATTATATTTTCATATTAGAAGGTCCCGAGGCCATCTTCTTTCAGACGCCTCGGAGGGTTATCAGGAATAGAAGAGGATGCAAGGTTGGAAACAAGAGGGTTCGGGTGGTTCAGAAGTTTATTATGGAAGGATATTATCTGGATTGAGCTAAATTGGAAACATATGGTACATTAAGGTCGTTATGGATGATTTTATTTGTGATAAACTAGGGAGCATTGAGGATCTTACGAAGGATTGGATACGAGAGGAATTTGATGGTTTAGTAGAGCCCCAAAGCCCGATCCCGTAAGTCTAAATAGGCCTTATTATAGTAATATTTATGAGTATTTTATCATAATATGATAGTTTAATAATAATATGAGTAGTCGGATAAATATCTTGAAATCTCAAATTGAGGATACTTAATGCTAAGATAAAACTAGTGTTGATTTAAGGATGCGAGATTTGGACTCTAATCATCCCTAAGAAATCAGATTTCAGAGTTCTGCGCACGAATATTGGAGGGAGCTAAGATCATAGTACTGACGGATAGGCAAGAGAGGCAATAAATAATTGTTTACAGAAACTAGTCAAACAATATTTCATGATATGAAGAGAAGGAAGGTGCATGTAACTCAAATCAGTCCAGCAGGAAGCTTCTAACAACAAACCACTGCAATGATTGCCATAGCAGTTAATAACAGACCACTTCAGAGACCGAAAAGTAGATGGTTAGATAGAATCAATAAATATGCTGCAGAGCTGCATTACGCAAACCAGGGATGCCCATCTCCCTCTCCCCCCCCCCCAAGGTCAGTGATGCAAGAACCTACCTTCTCCCTCCCTCTCGAAATATATTATTAGTCACCTTTTCTTAAAAACAAAGCAAGCTAAGATAGAATTGAAAAATCGTAGGTCATATACAATTACACTTGCTGCGGTCTGTTCCATGTTTTCCGTTTATCCCTTTGTCCGAAAATTCATAACTCCTCAAAAATTTAAAAACCTGTCAAAATATGCCCCCTCAAAAATTTTGCGCCAATGAAACCCCCTGCTGGGCACCCCTGACGCGAACTAAAACGCAGAAAGGGCAGAGTTGGAGAAGGCTTGTTCAGGCGGCCAAAGATCTTCGAGGTCTGAAAAAAAAATTTTATTATAAATTATAATATTATGATTTAATTAAAACCAATGATTTAATTATTCATGTTTATTATTTTTAATAATTTAAAGTCCCACATTATGTTTTTAATTACATATATGAGTATATATAAACTTGAACGCCTAATTTAATAATTTATATTCCATCATTTATTTTATAAAAATATTTTACTTTATTTCTTTGATAATATTTGTACTGAAAAAAAAATTCGAAACTTTCCGTTTTTTTTTTTTTTTTTTAAGTTATGATGATATCTTATTGAGATAGCGATGTATTCCAGCAAACTTATAATTATTATTTATTTTCAAAAATACTTATATATTTTTCTTGAAAATTTCTACCTCTATACCAAAAATTAATAATTTCATGGCCAAAGTATTTTAATAAGATGTTTTGATTCTTCAATGTTCCTTCCGAAAATGAAATTTAAGTTTGAAAGTAATTTAACTTTCTTTCACCGGTCTACTCCCGGACTGTGTACTTTGGAATTGATTGGGCATTATTGAAGAGTTTTTGAAGAGGCCAGGGAGACCGGAGGAAATATCAAGTTTTCAAATTATTCAAGGAGTTATAGACACCGCTGCTAAGAATATTACAGCCATGATTTCCCTGGGGGTGAGGTAATACACACTTCTCCAACATCATTTTCTTCAAATTGCTTCACTTCGAGAGAGGATTCTTTTCGAATCTGATATGAATATGTTAAAATATATAGTTACATTCACACACTTATTTAAAGGCAATCGAAATCGTATCAGTAATTATTTTTATAATGATCTTATAATTAGATAGAAATAGAAATAAAATAAAATTTTATTTTATTTCCTATTTGATATGATTTTAATTATAATTGAATCTTTTTTTTTTATTTGATCTAATATTTGTTGCAATAATTCTGAAATGAATCATCATGAATAATCTTCGCTGGATTCGTAGTCAATTTAAAGTAACCAATAGCACTTGGATTTTAAAACGACTAGTACAAAAAAATATTGGATAATGTTTTAATGGAAAACAGGTGGAAATACTTGCCAAAAGAGTAAAAAATGAAGAATAGTTAACTTAAATATAATATATTAGTTACAGTAAAAATATTTAAACTAATTCCAATCATTTTTTTTAGAAAAATAATTCAGCCATGTCAGAAATATTTCACGTCAAAAGCTTCCATTGTTTCAGTTCATTATAATTATGCTCGAAATATGCTAGGAAGTAGTGTTGCCCGAAATTGGTCTTGGTCTTGCACTTTGCAAGACCAAGACCAAGGCCGCCTAAGCGTTGCAAGACCAAGACCAGGACTGGTAAAAAAAATCGATTTTTTGAATAAAAATTAAGGCAAAATTATTACTAATACATCACAATTATAGTTACTATATATAAATAATTGGTATAACCAATATACTTTTGCATTTAACTCTTCTAATTCTTAACTCGGGCTTAATTAGGTTTCTCCTATCTAAAAAATTACAGAAATATCTCTCCAGTAATAAGCTTATAAGTACCTGCAAGACTCTTGTGCAAGATCAAGACCATGACTAAGACTGAGTTTGCGAGACCAAGACTCATGTCGTTCTCGCATTTGGGCAACACTACTAGGAACAGTTTTTCATTGTTTTTTTTTCTTTATCATATACGAATGATGAAAAATAATTTGTTATCTGTTAAATCTACCCTTCGATATAAATATTTTCCATAATTCGAAATTTGTATGACACGTGATTAGCTGTTTGAAGAATCATAAATATTTATTTATTTTTTAAATAAGTAGATTAATATTTAATTAAAAATTATTACGTGTAAGAAATCTTTAGCCGTGTAATGTTATTTCTCTGATATATCAGTAATATAAATCAATTCTTAAAATTTTCTTTAATAACTATTCATATTATAATTTGAAACCAAATTTTTAAATTAATTACGAAAATAAAATTGAATCATGCTAACAATGGTGAATAAGATAACTATTGATGTAATTCTTGCAAAAACATTTCGCAGTTTCATATCCTTCTCATACCTTTTTTTTCTCTAATCTTCTAATAATTATATAAAAATTTTCGATGAATTGGGATGCCCAAATCATATAAAACGTTAGGGTCTGTAAGGGTTAAGCACTCCAAGAAACATTATACACCCTTAGATTTTTAGATGACCATCCTCTCCAACCCTCGGGTATTTGAGGAACGTCAGTCTTCTAGAGACGACTCACTCCACAAGGGTTTGGGGATGTGATCCTGTTCTGTGAAGCTTCAACGAAAATTGGAATGTGGTTTTCCAGCTAGTCAGTGGGCATCTGATGGTTTAGTCCATGAACGATATTTTTTAGGAAAATAAATATAATTCCTCTTGTACCAACTGACTCTGAGCAGGCATAATCCTTGGATCTAAACCGATTTGTCACCCTCAATGAGTGAGTCGGTTGGAAAAGCACTGTCTCCAAAGAAGATCATCTAAGAATATATAGTACTGCACTTTAGAAAACACGTTTTCTAGGAACATTAAGTTGAATATTCCTTTTCAGAAAGTCTATCAGAATACCACATTGCATGATCAATACAATACATCTTCTAAATAAAACAACCGAAAAAAAAATAGGTTTTTGTGTATTGTATGAATTAATTTCGCGGATTTATATCAAATTTAGCTAGCATCAAATCGATATGAAGGCTCTTATATGCTGAATGTGACCCTGAGCAATTTATTAATCAACCATACTATTCATAATATGATACAAAATACTGATAAAAATAATAAATTAAATATTCTAAAAAGCCTTAGAAAAAAATTATGCAGTAGGTTCCAGGAGTTGTATGGAGGAGGTGTCATTGCATCAGTAAAAATTAAATTATATCAAATTAACAAAATTAAAAGTACTTTAGAGAAAGTCATCATTATGTATATAGAATGCAGGAGACCCGGAAAATACTTTTTACCAAGCCATTAAATAGAAACCAACTTTGTTCTATTTTTTTTATCTTCTTATGTATACTATTTATTATTTCTTTACATATTTTTTTCAAGCCAGCATTTTCGGGTGATTGCTAACAAATGTGTTCCGCAGCTTTTATTACATGCAAGAAGGTAACATAACGAAAATCTATTCTGAGGAATCTATTAAGATGGATATCAAGAAGGAGCTTAGGACAAAAAAGGAGACCTATTTTGTCTCCTTTTTAATCTTTTCAATGGAAGCCTTAGATATTCAAACGAGTCACATTGTTTTCAACTGAACAGATTTGGTCCTCGGCCCACGCTTGCTAGAATGACACGGAGCGTGAGTGGGATGATCCCTACGTTCCTGTCTTTATTTATAGACCTTTTAGTTGTACTTTCAATGAACCTTCTTGTTGCAACTGTTTATATTGAAATATGTACGGTATTTAGCATACATCAGTAATTGATCTGACTGATAATAGATGAAGGTATGAAATTGAAGGCATCAAAACAAATTAATGGATGCCTCAGATATTACTTTCATGTATAATACAATAAAAATTTTAGTTAATGTTAATATTTTTCTATTATACAAAATTATCAAGACTCGATTTCAAACGGTTGATTTAATCTGCTCTTATTTTGAAATATAGAAGTTTTCCTTAAGGTTCATTTAATGTGAGTTGCTTCCAGTAGAACGACGGTTCTAAAATATAATGAACATCAGTAGCCTTTTTTTTTGTCCTCCCTCGCCTTTTTAGGCTATAGATGGTTTTCTCGGGCCAGAGGTAGGGGTGGAGGATTAATGCCAAAAAATTAAAAGTTCCCTTGGCACCGAGACGCGAACTCGTAATTATTTTATCATTCTCATATTATCCATATGATTCCATTGGGTTGCCGGACAGCAGTGCTGCCATCCCGGCCCCCTGAATATCTGTAGCCTTCATTTGTACTTGTACACTACTTCGACTTCTCTGAAAAATCGAATTCGGTTATCAGATTATCAGACCCCCCACATAAGCCGGGTTATCAGTCCCTATGGTACGAAGTTTCGCGGTTTATAGTGACCGGTTAAATTAGAAAGGTTTTATAATTGAGTTTAATAGGTTGTTGAAAATCGAAATATAAAATATTATTAAAGGAAGGAGATGGTCCGGGGTGGCGGTCATAAATAGGCTAAATAGTGGCAAAACTATTTTATTAAAAGCCAACGTTTCGACCCGACTTAGCAGGTTTTCTTCAGAGAGGTGTGTTCAGCTAGGAGTTTCACTTAGGAGAAGTCGACTTGCAGTTTTAAGTGAAACTCCTAGCTGAACACACCTCCCTGAAGAAGACCTGCAAAGTCGAGTCGAAACGTTGGCTCTTAATAAAATAGTTTTGCCACTATTTAGCCTATTTATGACCGCCATCCCGGACCATATCCTTCTTTTATAATACAACGGTCAACTATTAAATATTCAATTAAATATTATTAGGTAATATTAGGTATATAATTATCAAGCTAAATCATCATGATATATTAAGTGTCTTTTCTATGTTGTGTGAGCACGTCTAACCTATGTAAGGTTGCTCCTTGATTGTTCTTCAGTTCGGGTGGAAAGCCTGCTGCTGTAGTACGAAAGTAATCTGATCACATTGTATGTCTCTGTTTGTTGATCAAGAAGCAGTACATCCTTACCAGGTAGAACCCTTGAAGGGTTTTAGTGGATTATAAGTATAAAATCAAGGTATAATTGTTCAAAATCAAGGTATAAAGTTGTTGTAACTGAATTTTAAAATTTGATTTTTCCATACTAACCACGTACATAACCACCCCACATCCGTCAATCCGGAACCCTTCCTACCTTTAAATCCCGGCTGTTTAATCATTTCTTATCCATCCAGTCCTCTGAAAATTGTAAATAGTTACTACTGTAAATATGTACATAAATTATTAGATCGTTCTTCATTATTTTTATTTACTTCATATTTATTTTCAATTTTTTATTTCTCATTATTAACTGATTTAAATTAGAGAGTAACTTATAATTTCTTTTATTATTTTTTTTATTTTGAATATTTAAGCTAACTATTCTTGTTTATTCTATCGCTGAGGCTCCTTAGCCCACATTTTTGTCTTTCTGTATTATTCTAATGGGGCTCGTCCCAGAATAAATAAAGCATTATTATTATTATCATGGATTGTCTTAATCAATGACTATTTGAATTTGATTGTGTTATTTACGATGCATTTTTGACTATCTAACTCTAATAACCATATATTCCTATGATTGTGGTTAGATCTGAAATTTTTGAACTGGTAAGATTCCAAGCAGTTCATTGTTCGTCGTGACATATTTCTATTTAAGCTGCCAAAGGGGCTGTATTCTTCGAATAATAAATTCCCATCTCTTTGCCAACTGTTTATCTTTTCGAACAGATGACTGGGCTTCGTGTCAGGGCTGATATAAAGCTTTCTGATAAGGCTCTGGCATTCAAGTACAATAACTGCATTGTTCACTTACTAATCTGAGAGAGACTAAAATATAAAATAGCTTTTCCATTTTGTAATTGTGTCAGTGGTTATGACCGTTATCAAGAAGTTTCAATTTGTAATTTATTTTAGAATTGCCTTTTCCCTTTTGATATAAATTCACTAATGGTATTAGTCATTTGTTATCTACCGTAGTGCTTTAAGTTATATATATATATATATATATATATTATATATATATATATATATATATATATATATATATATATATATATATTTAAAACTATGTTTCCTTTTTTTTTATTTATGTATAGTAATTATAGATATTTAGCCACCTTAATCAGACTTTTTATTTGCCGGCTTACCGTAAATAATTGTTAAGTTATTTTATTACGTTTATCCTGTCAAGGTTTTAGGCATCCCTCATAAAATACTGCCAAGTACTGTAACATTCATGTGAATGTTATATTTATTTACGTTATGGTTTAGAGACAATTAGTAGTTATGAATTTTTTTGAGAGATATCAACACAAAGTCTTTACAATCTCATATACCAATCAATGCTTTCCCGATTTAGGCATTCTCTGAACATCAGAAGATAGAACCACAAAATTAGCACGTCTTACACCAATGGCCTAAAATACTGTAAGAGAATATTGCAGCGATGTTAACCTATGGCCTTACACACTTTCACGTGCGGGCCTTTCAAGAATTTACATTTTCATTTTTTTGTCAAAGCTTAGAGTTATTTATAAAAAATTGAAGGGGTCTACCAACATAATCCAATTAAATATGAAAAATTTTATTATTTTCTGGCCAGTTTCACTGTTATTATTTTCAATGAAATTTTGAATGTAAAGCTTACTAAAGGCTTTTTAATATTTTATTTATATCAAGCATCGCTATTAAAAAAAAAATTACAAGATACGATTTATTAAAAAAAATGAATAAATATAATTAAGGCAGTTCTATAAAATACAGATTCCATTTCCAATTTTAGAGAATTAGGGGTAATAGATTACAAATCTATTACAACTTGGATTATGGAAAAAAAAACATTTAAAATTAGTTTCTAATTATGGGTTCCGGATCCTTTTTTTTTTTAAGTAATCTTGAAAAATACATAAATTCATTTATGTAAACTATAAGATAGAATGTTAGAATTTGTTCTCTTTTAAGAATAAGGCTTAGCTCTAAACTTTGGATTCTGTGAATAAGACTTAAATGTTACTATTAATTTTATACCGGTAATAATTTTCACAACTCTTTGACGCTTTAATAATGTATTCCCTTCCAGGTACTCAATTTTATTTGTGAATAATTAGAAAAATTTATCAACTCGATGTTTGCATAGAATAATATATTACAGCTACTTACATAGAATTGTGTATGTGTAACCATGTTGAGGTGTCGAATTCATTGAAGCTTACCACGAATTAAATATCAACGCTACTGTAATATTTCATAATAATACGCCTTAGCTTAAGAATGAAAATAAAAAATGGAAAAGATATCTATGTCTGTTATTGGAGAAGCAGGAAACGGTAGATGCGAGAAAGTGATATGTGGGAAATGGTATCTTTACTTCCTTTGTCATATTAGAAATAGTATATTGCAATCTGAGGCGCATTAAAAAAATACGATAATGTTCATATTTATGTTTCAAATAGTTCCTTTATAGCATACTACAAATGTAAAAAATAATTTTATTATTCTTAGTAAATATTTTTGCGAAGATTAATCCATAATTGATACTTTTATTATGGTGGAGAAATAGTTGATTCTTGATAATATGGTTGTGAAATTAGTTGGGGGTTGGACACACGGTGAAAAACAGAAATAAAAATATATATATTTTTGTCGACGTTTCGGGCTAACATTCAGGCCTTCATCAGGAGACGAGATACCAAGCAAACAGGTATTATAAAAAGTTATGTAAACAAAAATAATATGTTATCTACTAATTAATACATTCTAAGAAGTACGTAAAAACTCCATGTTGTAAAAAAATTAAATATATAAGCATGGTAAGGCATGAAAATATTATAATCAGTTGTAAATTTTTAAAATAATTAAAGAAAAACTTTTGCCGTTGGCAATTATTTGTTTTGTGTTTCCATTGTGATTGCAATGCCCAACTAACTTTCCAACGATACTTCAGTTATATTTGTTTAACCGCATATATATAGGCTCTTTATAGTGGTTCTTATTTTTTTATTTTGCTTGGAGAAACGTTTGTGAGTGTTTCAAAAACCTGTAAAATTATTTGAAATTTTCTTAAAAACGGCTATATCGAATTTGATTAAACTCGTTATATCAATGTAAAATTGAATGTTTTTTTTAGTTTTCAGCATTCTTGAATTATCACAGTCTACATAGTTTATTATGAAACAGTAATATAAATTAGTTTTAAAAAATATATAATTTGGATTGATTTTTGATTAAAAATTTACTTATCATGTTTTTTTTTTTGTTTTTTTTACTAGTCATTAAGCAGTAGAAAAATAACGATCAAGTCTGAAAAAATCTAGTTCTATCTCAAAGAATATTAAAAGGAAACGTTTCTTATTTTTTGAACGCATGCATTTAGTGGTTCTTCAATTCAGTGATGGTAACTTTAAACTTTGATGTTTAGGGCTTTTAATCAGTTTCGATTTTCTATTTTTTTAACGATACTCATAGAGATATAGCGATGTTTCATCTTACATACATCAAAGATAATTTTCCAAAACCTATTGTGTCGTCAGTGTTGCGTTGCAGCTACGGAGGGTTATAACTAACAGATTACAATCCCAATTCATAAAACTCTGCAAGTATTTTGAAAAATGGAAAATAAAAATAAATAATAAAAAAATTGAAGCAATTATTTTTACAAAAAGAAGACCACGCATAAACCGCAATATACACATAAAAGAAATACAGATTCCTTGGTCCAATTCCAAAAACGTCATTAAAAATAAATATGAAATACGTTAGGAAATTGGAAATTCAGACGTGGATAAAACTTTAGTTACAATGCAATATAAAAGTTCAAGTACACAATTTAGCCTTATATTGCTTAAAGTTTGAACTAAAAGTAGGTAATACAAGAGGAACCATTGGAGCATCTGTTTGCTCTGGCAAAGTTTTGAGCAGCAGTATCCCGATCAAATAAAGTTCAACAAATCAACAAGAACTATTCTGGTCCTTCAAAAGGGACAAGTTTAACAGATTTTTACGAGTATATATCTAATAGTCTTCACTATTTGAATAGACGAAAATCCCAACTTAACATTTTAAAACTACTTGTATATAATAAAGAACATCACTTTTTAACAAAAATAAATTAATTTCACTAAAGAAGAAAAACAGTTAATTTACCGAACATTATGGAACAAAGAACCAACAGAGAAACTATAGAAAATGTTTCATCACAGAAGTAATTAAATTTTTGTTGTAATTGATTGCCATAACCAATTAAAATTATTACAACAAATGTAATATAGCGATTAAAAATAAAAATATTTATATAGTAATTATTTTACTTTTTGTTATTATTCTAATTTTGGTATTTTGTCGTTATAATGTTAAAATAATTGTAATAATGTTATTCAAATTAATATATCATATATTGTCAGTTATTCAGATATTGCTGAACAGGTGTTTAAGTAAAAATGTTTTCTGCTGTTTGAATGATACATTATTTTTCCTTTAATATATTGGCACATAGTCTCTCTTCTTAATCGTAACGTATTCCACATTTGTGCTGACAGTTGCCAATAGGGAGGGGGGAGTTAATAGTGTTGGTATCATTGTTTATTCTGTGACTAGTTTTATTTAGAGATTTATACCTTGTAGGCTAACACTCGGTCTAATTGACTAGTTCTTGAGGCGGGGTGGCCGAGCGGGTTAGCGCGTGTGAAAAATGCGACCGACAACCGGTAACCTGAATAACCGAAGTTTAAATGATAAAATTTAAAAGTTGGTGTCCCGGTGCCCGGAGGAGAGCTTTTAACCCTGGCATTAATCTCCCACCCTCTCCCCTGACCTCGGGAAAAACCCTATATAGCCTAAAAGGTGAGGAAGGGACGGACAAAAACGAAAAAAAAAAAAAAAATGTGCAACGGATTTCTGATCCTGAGAATATTAATAGGGTCATTTGACATGCCATCAGCCCGACTTAACTTTAGTTTTCCGAGCTGCTTAGTTCGGAAGAGACTCTGTCAACAGCCATTGTTGTTGCCATCCATTCTGACAACCTTTTTTTAATTCGTCTTAGATAAACATATTAGACCTTATTCGTCCTGTTTTTACAGTTTTCTGTAATTTTGAGATATAATTAATTTCCGTAAATCATTAAATTCGCTGATTATTTTCAGAGAATAATCAGGTATGACCATTTAAGACAAATTAACTATGTCGATTTAGTTAACTGATATTTTTAGTTAACTGGTATTATTTAAATGATGTTCCATGACTACATTTTAAGTACTAATAATTATTTGATAATTGATTCGTAAACAAAATTTAAACATGTTACAAATCTCGGAACCCAATGGGTTTTATCTAACGTCTTAATGTTCTCCAACTGAGATTTATCTGACTGAAACTACCCCGTGTACAACTACCGCAATTAGCAACTGGCTAAAATTTATTACCGAGAGAAGATTCAGTAGCAGCTTATAATTATCTTATTTGCTATAGATTCATTATATGTTAAACAATTTAATCAAACATTTCGGGAACGCATATTACTTAATTTAAAAATAAATCAATATTAGCCAACTTATTTCACACAGTTAAATGATTGTATATTTATAAATTATGAAAATTAGAGATTTGGAATATATAAAACCAGAAATAATAATGGAAGTAGTAAGACTCATAATAACTGTTCGAGGTGAATATTAGACCATTTGACAATTATAATTTTATTATTATTTATTAAAATTTTTAATGTATGTTATTTATTTATTAGATCGATACATTTTTCATTATTATAATCAATTAATATTTCAGGTCTATAGATAAACTTTAAAATTAATTTAATGATATATTTAAAGAGGGGAGGATGAAAAATATCATTGAAGGAAACTAGGTGACTGTTCCACATATCATGGGTGATAAATAGTCAGGACGCATTCATTATACCATTTTTTTAATATTTGTGCCAACGTTTCAACCTAAACACATGGGTCATCTTCAGGGCTGAAAAATTTAAAATACAATCAGAGATATAATATTGTACGACCGATAATGGTAAATAATAAACTATAGTGATTGATGGTACATGATTCTTAACTATTATTACAATACACAATATTAAAAATGAATTATGTAAAAAGTTCTAAAAATCATCTTCAGCAGTCTCCCACAAACTGCCACCACGATTCGCCAATATAGATCCAATTCATTCATCCATTCATCATTCATTGATCCATACATTCCAGTCCTATCTCAAAATCTATCTATTGTTTAAAATACTGTATAATATATTGTCCTAGTATGTTTTCAATCCATTATAATTGTCTTTATTATAAATCTTTAATTTCCAAATTCCCCCATTTAAAAATAGTTTTCAAAAATAACAGCAAACTAAGAAATCTTACACCAAACTCAAAGGTCCTGTACGGCTTCTATAACAATCAAATATTGTATACCATATCACATGCTCTAGCCCATACTGAAAACTTCTTATATAGAAGAAACCAAAAACTGTTTAAAAAAACGAATATATCAACACAAATACAGCATCTTATCAATTACCAAATACAGAATATATCAACCACACGAAACCCGTTCGGCTCGAAACTTGCCGAACACGCCATAACCCTCAACCACACATTTGATTTTGAAAACCCGACCATACTTGCGATAGTTCCCAATCACCAAAAACGACTACTTTCTCAAGCTATATTCATCAATTTGGAAAAAAATAACCCGGTAAACCACAAAGTAGACAAACAAAAGATCTGCAACACATATTCGAATATTTTCCGCCTCCTAAAACAATAGTCTAGAATCATTAAAATGTTGTTTGTCATTTTCCTCATTTTCCCGTCAACTTACATAGGTAATTACTCATATGTTTATTATATATATAATGCCCATTATCAATATAAATATATACTATAAACAGACACAGATATGTTTATACTCATACTATTAAAAATATATAATCCTTAAAACAATACATATTTCTATTATGATTAATATTGTTATGTTTAAAATACTGTATAATATATTGTCCTAGTATGTTTCCAATCCATTACAATTGTCTTTATCATAAATATGATTTGGCTAACCATTGTAAACCTTTGATCAAACTATGTTATATTTATATTGATTGGCACCTCTTGCTTATGTTCATTTCATTACTAGCCAATATTCACAATTTTGGCTTGACAATTTAAAATAACCATAAGAAACAACGCCAATCTTGTACACATCTAAAAAACGGCATTCCTATTAAATTAATAAAATTATGTCTCCCTGAAATCCTCCCAGCTCTCCTTCTTATCTACAATTTCTCCCTTCAGAATTTAGTATTCCCTACCTCTTGGAAAAATCCATTGTCCTTCCTTTAAATAAAAAACCTAATCCAGCCTCGCCCGAAGATTTCCGTCCAATCTCAATTCTTTCTAACCTCTCAAAGCCTCTTGAAAGACTGGTGCAATCCCTAGTCTCCAAGTTCCTTGAAAAGTCCAACCAATTTGATCCTCTCCAATCTGGTTTCCGTCCCGGCTATTCCACACACTCTGCCTTAATTAAAATTAACCGCGGCATTGCAATAGATGATAGAAAATTAACTGTCCTTATACTTCTCGACTTCTCCAAAGCCTTCGATGCCATTAACCATTCCATCCTCTTAAACATACTAAAATCATTATCTTTCTCCAATAGTTCCATCTCTTTGTTCCAAACTTTCCTCTCCCAACGCACCCAAGCAGTCTCCATACCAAATCAACCAATATCTGCCTACCTTCCTTTATCCTCTGGAGTTGCCCAGGGTTCTAGCATATCTCCTCTCCTCTTCAGCTCCCAAATTAACGACCTACATAAATCAATTTTCCGTTGTTCCAACCACCTTTATGCAAACGATTCCCAGATCTACCTATCCTTTTCTCTCCCTGGGTTATTGGTAGCATTTGCCAAGATTCAAGAAGACCTTGATCGAATCAGTGCCTGGGCAAGTGTAAATGGATAAAGGTTAAATGCTGCCAAAACATAGGCCATTGTCATTGGTTCCAAGCCCCTCATTAGATCCCAAACCGACTTTCCTATATTACACCTTAATGACCAGCCAATTTCCTTCTACTCCTCTGTTAAAAATTTAGGATTTTTCATAGATCAAACCCTCTCCTGGAGCTACCATATTTGTCACATCTCCCGACGAACAATTTCTACCCTTAAACTATTTCATCACTTCCGTCATCTCCTACCTCAACATACCCGTAGACTCCTAATTTCCTTCCTCCTCTTCCCCCACTTTGACTACAGCTGTGTGGTGTATGATGGAGCTCCGTGATAGACTGAAAAGATTAATGAATAGCTGCGTAAGATTTGTTATTGGTGTTCCGAGATACACCCATGTCTCTCACCACTACACTGAGTTAAGGTGGCTCTTTCCCTCCTTTCGAAGACAATATTTCCTAGGTACGTTCCTCGATCAAATCATCAACAACCATCGTCTTTCTTACGCCTACAACCTTCTCCAATTCAAGTCCTCAGTCCATTCCCTTTAAGGCCGGTAGATGTGTTTGATTTGGACTTACAATTATGTTAATGTTATTTTATTCTTTTTGCGAACCATTGTCCCGTTTGTCCTATATATGATTTATTAGTGAAATTTTTACAATTTATTTTATAAATAACGTTACTTTTTATGTCACGTGGTATATTATCTTTGGTATTAGTATACATTTTTCAATTTTATTTACTGGCTTTTTACCTAATTTAATTTCCGATAGATCATATTCCCTGAAAGTCCTTTGAATTTTACTAGTTAGATCTTTAATATTAGTTATTGAATGATATTTAAAGTTGCATTTGAATTAATTTTTGTCTAGTTTACTGTAAAGCATTTTTAATTGCCTATATTATTTCTTTTATTTGTCATTCCCTTTTCAACAAAAAACGTGACTCTAAAAAAAAAAAAAACACAAAACCTTAATTTCTTTCTTTTAAGAGGATATCGGACCATTGTTATATGAACTTTTTTGTAGCTCTTAAGTATTATATTACCTCTTGAAATATCTCCCTTTACCTATGGGATATCAAGTATGTTTTTGGAATGTATTAAAATTAAAAATTGATTTAATTTTCCATTTAAATTAATTAGTTCACTGAAATGCGTTTACTTGAATATATTTTCATAAGCACTTGATGTGTAACGTTGTGTGACAAAGCTAATATTATTATTATTATTTTTGATTGCCCGATTCAACTCAATTTTTTTAAAATACACACAAGTCTCATGAAATTCTCATTAAATATCTTTCCATGGCTGAAATATGCTATACAGTAGTGTGGAAATTACTCGCACCCAGGTGTATGTCGCAAAATATAAAACACCTATGCTGAAAACTGTCTTTATCAAAAGTGTTTTGCAATATCTATGCCTTGTCTTACAAATTGTCTCAGTAACATCTTTAGCAACTTTAGCAACCTCTTCAAAAGGAAGCGTGCATTTTCTTATCGTGCAAGCATTCTGGATTTAAAAGCATATTCATGTGTTCAATTAGATTTTATGGTGTCTTTAAATGAGGCTTTGAAACCAGAATTATGTAATATTCGCGTATCTTTGTAGCATTATCAATGTGGTAATTTGTATTCTATAAATGACAATTAAAGGTGCAGTTCATTTTTATTGAGATTTTTATTGCATTAGATTTGTAATGTAAAAGAGGTTTGAGAATTTTTTGGATCATTTCTTATGCCAAGTGATTAAAATGAAGAAATCAATCTGACTTAATAATCAATTACACATCAGAAAAAAATAAGCAAATAACTGATACTCAGGTATATCCTCCTACAATGATTCACTCGAATAATCGACAAAATTAATTATCGGATTAATTGCTAAGACAACTTGAAATACAAATATTTTCAAGCCTCACTCGATAAATTATACTACGATCTTGGTGTTTTCGTATGCTTGTGAATAATTGAGAACTTTGAAATCATCCTTCAATGAAGGACTCACGTATAATACATACTTAATAAAATTTTTTTTTTTGGTAAAATTTTTATTTATCAGTTGATTATTTTAAATTACATAGTGATTATCTAAGGTATTGAAAGACTAAATTAATCAGTGAACTCATTATAGCGTTGTGGGAATCACCATTCACCCTTTCGTGGATGATAATATTAATAATTAATTAAAATTGCCCTCATAAACATTATTTAAAACGATGCAGTAACAATAATTGATACATGAACCTGTGACTATTTAACTAAACGAGCTCTCCAATACATATTATTTAAATTATACTTGTAATATAAAAGGAATTACAATTAGTATAATTTGTATTAATAATAATTTGAGAAAAATAGTCTGTAACAAGGACTGGTATATGTTGTATGAATTGATTAACTCTAATATGTATTGTCATTGGGTTTGCCAGATTGTATTACTATTAATTAAATACATTTTTTAACTCACACCTGTCAGAAGTTCCGACAATCCGTGATTGTGATGTCAAGATGTAGAAAATTACTAGGTCTTGGAATAAGCATGAGGGAGAGGAGTGCCCAGCGGCGTTCTTCCTGTCTTGAGTGTAATATTTATAGTTAGTGGAGGAGACCCCTCATCCAGCTTCTTTTAAGCCTCCTTCGGGTACTATCGGGCATGTTACTTATGACCATGTCTCGAATCAATGAGTTGGTATGTCCGTGTAAGTTATTATGAAATTTTTTGTAGTATGTTCGTATGTGGTCGTTAACTGTTGGCATCTGTGAGTCTTTATATAAAGTAATGTTACTAATGTACCAGGGAGCCTTGGTGATACTGCTGAACGTTTTAGATTGGAAAGTATGCAATTCACGTATGTGTGTCTTTTTTGCTGTCCCATGTATCTGTGAAGCGTAGGTCCAAATAGGCATAAGTAGGTAAGTATATATATTCAATTTCTGTCTAAGTTCTAATTTCGAATTTCTTGCAAGGAGTGAGTACAATAATCGTAGTGTTAGGTTTAGAGTTTTTGTTTTGTTTTTGATATGTGAGCAACATGTCATTCTTCTGTCAAATGTCAGTCCAAGATATTGAACTTTGTCTGTCTGAGGAATTTGGATATTGTCAAAGTAAATAGCAGGGCAAGTTTCACGTCGAAGGGTAAAAGTGATGTGTAGTGATTTTTCTTGGTTGAATCGAATATTCCAGAGTTCCAGTGAACCAGTTGTAGAATTTGTTTAGGTGATATTATAGAGTCTGTGAGGCGTGTATTGAATTTTGATGTCTTTTCAAGATTTTGTATCGCCTGCGTAAGTTGCGGTTAGAGAATCGACAGGATCTGGAATATCATATGTGTAAATGATATACAACAGAGGAGCGAGTACTGACCCCTGAGGAACTTCTGCTAAGGCTGGTTTAGTAGTAGATAGTTCTGTACTTTGGCATGTAAATAAATCTAATATTTGATAAATATGATTATATAAAATATTTCTCAATTTGTAAGAGTTGTTTGTTCTTTGGGTAGAGTGTTGAGTTTGTTGAAGATATGACCCATGGACTTCGGAAAACTCAAGAAAAGCCTCAACAGTGTAAGAATTGGTATAATTCGAAACATAACAGACTTGGAAATAACAGTTGCAGAGTCAGGTACGAAGAATTAGGAATAAGGTTTGAGGTAATTTCGTCTTGATGCTTCCACAAATGTAGCGAACCGTGTCATGTCTGCTTAAACTTTCACAATTTCCAGGAAACCATCCGAACAATATTATTTCCTTTCAAGAACTGAGAAGTTTTATGTTCTAGGGCTCAGAGATCTGGTATGTCTGTAAAATATCTTAAGTGGATTACAGACTATTACGGAAAATAACTATGTCGTAAAAATAGATCGTAGAGATAGAACCTTCATATTTTAATTTTTAAAGAGCAAAAATGTAAATATCGAATGTCGCTAAAAGCGATTTCGATATTTTTAATTTTTATAAGAATGGAAAGAGGGTTAACACTGAGGTATTGAATTTGTAATAGTTTTAGTAGCAACTATTAAATAGTAATGGCTTATATAAAAAAGTACCAATTTATTTACATTTGACAATTAACAAATTATTGCTAAGAAATATATAAAAAGTATAGTATTTCCAACTCATTTTGTATGTTCTCCCATATAAATTATACGTGATATTTCTGAGTTATGTTTTGTAGAATACTTCCAAACACAAACCAGAAAATCGGGGGCCCACAACACAAAACTTTTACTTATCATTTTACTTTGAATAGAAATTATTTTCTGGCAATGTTGAGCGATTATAAAATTTTGAAGTGCACTACTGCTTAAAGCTTACAGCTAACAAACCATTAAGATCACTAAAATAACAGAAACCCAATATATATAGGAATAGAGAATAACTTTATTCTGGGATTAAATTCTAAGTCCCTTAAGAATAACAGAATATTACAGAAAAAAAAAAAAGCATTTCAACTAACCAGAAAAGTTGTTACATTAAAAAATATCTAGATACAAAGCTTAATGTAAATAAACTATATATACAAATCAAACTAGTGAGACTATTTACAAAATATTACAATTATATACAATACAAATAAGAAATTAAAAAGACTAAGAAATAATCGCAGCATAATTATTAAAAGGCTTAAATAATATAATAATCAAAAGTAATATATTTAAAAAGCCAAAACATACACAAACACACACACACACACACACACACACACACATATATATATATATATATATATATCAACGGATGACATAAAGTGACATCAATGGGAATAAGACCTAAATGATATTAAAGACCACTTAATTATACAATGGTACACCGAGTTTAATCAAAACCGTTAGAGCCGTTTTTGAGAACATTCTGGTTAGCCAATTTTAAGGAAAAAGTCGCTGTCACATCTGACCCATTACAGACCTTAAATATGTAAAATCAGTTCCGTACGACTTTTCGTTTTTGAGCTAGACTTTTCACACAAATACAGAAGGCTTAAATAATTAAACGCACAGACCATTTTGCGGCACTTGGTTATTTGGACTCAGGGGACCTCAAAACGTGTATTTCCGTTGAAAATTCATTTTCGAAACCTTCACGATCGCAATATTTTCCCTTCCTATGTATTACATATAGAAGTAAGTGAAAGTAGAAATGGAGGACATGTGTTGTCTTGACCACAGCCACTATAGATACTAGATCACATTAACTATAATATGACAACATGAGCTTATCACACTGGTTCATTTCAAAAAGTTTATTTCCGTCTTTCGAGTATCGTTTTCTCTCAAACGTTGATTGTCAAATTTCAATGCCTCTTTATTCATATAAATGGATAAAATGTATGAGAAAATATAGATTTTTCATAAAATATCGATATATGTCCAACATCTTGAATATGTTATACAGAATGTCGGGAAGAGCGGACCAAACAATGGACTCCACACGGAAAAAAAATCATGTGTTCCAATTTTCATTTTTTTAAATTTTATTGGCTAATTACAAATAAACAAAATTTCACAAAGAAACAATATTTCATACATTTATTAGTATTTCAGTTATCGAGTTTCATTTTAATAATTATTTGAAAATACCATCTTTGACTCCTGAATATTTTCTATTATGGTTTCGTCTTCGAAGGCCAGCAGTTGACTTCCTCATTGTTTCTTAGATTTCTTGTATCATGCCTACAGTATTTTTAATACGTCGAATTAATACATCCCATGTGTCTACTTTTATTCAGTATGCTTCATATTTTCAACAGCCTCATAAACAATAATCCAATACCATGAGGTCTGTTCCCTAGATCTCAACAAACTCCTTTTAATTCAAACATAAAAAACGTTTGTAATAGTCTCTTGTGATGTGTTTCTCTAAAATGAAAAGGATAATTAAATAAACATCGACAATACCACACTACACTACCGAAAACTTATGTTCAATTGCACTCGACTTTTGCGTGGGGATTTTCGTCGGCCCACACATAGGAGTTGTGAGTGTTATGAATGCTGTAACTGGTCAACGTTGCTTAATTCATGAATTGGATTCGCAATGCAACATGAGGATTGTCATTAATCCACTGACAGATTTCCATATGTTTAGGATAATCTTCCAATCGCAGGTAACAATGATTGTAAGTGGGGATACAAGTCTTGCTCGTGGAGTGTTTTTATTAATCTTAATTTTGGAATGCGTAATTGAGCAATTATTCTAATTGAACTGACCGTTTGATCTTCTTCTACTAGATCAAGAATATTTTCTAGTACTCGCCAAGATTTAAAGCTCGTTCGGATGTTTAAGCACTGGGAAGTGTTCCGGTTTCTTACTCATTGCTAGGTGTTTGATATTTTTTAACACTTTAATAATGCAAGCGAAAATGAGAATTAAATAAATCTGATAATCAATTGTAGAATTAACATCTGATTGTTAATTGTTTACAATATGTTGTAAACAAAATTATGAAGTACCGAAATGCTAACACATGTAAGAAATAATGTTTATCTGCGATTTTTTTTTTAATTTGTTAATTTTTTTTTCTGTTGGCATTACATACCATGTCGATCTTTTGCCGCCTTAGCAACTCCATCTCTGTCTGTCTTGAGCTGTTTCTTTCCAGTTCTGTGCACGCAGATATATTGCATCTTTGTTGATTCTATCTATCCATCTACTTTTTGTCCTTCCATACGGTCTTTTTTGCCTTCTATTGAGGCATTCATTGTTACTTAGAGGCTTCCAGATGGATTGTTATTGGCTTTTTTTTACTCTCGGGAATGATTTCCTTTCACGCACATCCTGTTATTGGGGTGGAATTTTCGTCTTACTATCGTATGTTTTGTTTTGTTTCCATTCATTTGTAAGCAGATCTGCTCTCCCTCTGCTATGAGTCTTAGCAAGTTTCTAAATGTCCTCTTGATTACTTCCTAGGACAGCTATATCATCTGTTTATCCAAGGATTTTATGATTCATTTCTAATTATCATATACAATTTAAATAAATAAAAATTGGAAAACACGTGCAATTTTTTTTTTGTTATTTTATTGCGCGCAACCCACTCTTTTTACCTAGTTTGACCCGTTTCTCCTGGCGCCCCGTATATGAAATGTCTTCATATTTCTGTTTTCATCTGAGCTTTATATAATTTCTGGTATTAAAGCAATTCATACAGTCAGTATGAGCCAGAAACATGGCAAGTTTTATAAAAGAAGAAACAAAAATAATTTTTTGATTTATAAATCTAGATTGGGATTGATTTCCATCCATTTAATCTCCAAAGAGTCTGGATCCTTTTATGTTTACCCTGCTGAATTATTTATTACAGAAAAGGAAGGATGCGATGGCTGTAGGGGAGGGGGGGAGGGTTGACTCACTCTCCCAATGACTGACAAACGGTTCCAGTGACGTCACCCCCGGCACATATCATCAATTTTCCGTTTACATAGCGTGCCGCTGGCTCATCTCGTCCCAACTATTTCAGAACATCGGTTTATCTCTCCATGCTTCTTCTATTTCAGTTATCTTAATTTGATATAATTCAATGTATATCGATAGTGGTCCTCCGGCACGATTCGTAATTTATACTCGTAAATAATATATATATATATATATATATATATTAATGGGGCGCATCTTCGTGGAGCATTTTATTTTGTAAGATAGATGAAATTAATAGCAAAATTTGCAATACAAGCGAATGCTGTATTAATTATACAGGGTGTCTCAGTTCTTAATGATCAAACTGTAGATGATTTTAGACATAATTTCCACTATGGTTAGAGAATAGATTTGTTTGCACCAATAGCACAACCACCTCTTTTCCACCCATATGCCATAAATGCCTAGGTAGAGAATAAGAAAAAAAAAAAAGGATATTATCAACCATAAATTTTATTTATGTATATTGAGTTATTCGGAAATAAAGTTTTCTTTTCTTCATCTCTTTTTTCTTGACTTCAACGGCTGCTTATTTTTCGACACTATGGGAGACAGTAATTTTCAATATATTCAAAAAAATTACGAGCGTAACACCTTTGAGAAATAATACATAGGTAGTGATATTTTTAAAAATTTGATTTACAATGAAATTCGCTGATTTTAATAATATAAAACTAGTTGGCTCGTGTGAGTAATTCACATAGTATTTTGGTCAGTCGCCAAATGGCTATGTTATAGAAATAAGTAACTAACAAGGCGTTATAACAGGAAGAAATTAATTTTATTTTAATTTTTTTTTGTACTCTGAAGCATAACCGAGTCACGTGGTCACTGGGGAACCGTGGTCTCGAAAGCCGCAATTGGCCCCTGTGACGTAATTGCAGTCTCGGAGGTTTTCTCACAATTAATACTTTTTTTTCACAATATTTATATATATTTCACAATATATAGAGTAGAATAGAATAGAAAATAATTTTATTCTGGAATGAAGTCCCTTCAGAATAACAAAAAAGTACAGAAATTAAAATTTTATATCTGGCCAGATAAAAACAAACATAAAAAGTAAAGATAAAGATAAATCAGTAAAAAAAAAAAAATTATATATATATTATATATATATAATTATATATATATATATATATATATATATATTAGTTATACATACTATATACAAAATAAAATAAAATAATCTCTATACAAAACTCTCGAAACCATACTAAGATACTTAAAACGATGTACAATGGTAAAATATAAATAAACCCTTTTAGAAAAAAAAAAATACATTAAAAAAAATGTAAATTCTTCTTAACAGTAAAATCTGTGTTTCTATTGAAAAAAAGAAGAAAAAAAAAAGAAAGTCGAATCTATAAAAAGTATTTAAGAGCTATATGTGAATATATTATTATAAATAGTATGTAATTTTACATAAAAGGTTAGCTGGTATCTGACTGTTTTTGGAACAGGAATTGGAATAGGAGGGTTTTGAATGTAGATTCATTAGATATATATGAATCTAATGATATAAAGATAGTCACGAGTTCGTGTCCCGGTGCCAAGGGAGTTTTTTAAATCCCCGCCCACACCCCCTGGCCCGGGAAAACCTCGTATAGCCTTAACGGCGAGGAAGGGGAGACCCAAAAAAAAAATTATTGATCTAGTGTTAAAACTAATTAAGATTTAATATCGTTTTTATTATTAAATTAATATTACATAAGCAACGATAATTCGGAAATTAATGGACTTAAGTAGAATGTATGTATCTGGGCGTGTGTGTATTTAATAATAAATAAAAATATAAACGGTAAAATGTAGAGAATTATTGCGGCCTCCGTTAGCACTGCCTAACTTTACTGCTGTCTCTAATCATAAAAAGGTTAGCCACTTACACTCTATAGCATTATTAATTGTATACTTTTGTATATGAGTTATACACTAGTAAAATTTCCTGTTCTACATAACCCTTTTTCCTGATTTTGCTGGGGGATGTGCTTCTTTTATATCCGTCTGAAGGAGAATATAATCTTGAAAATGATGGCTCAATAATTTAATTAAGAATTAACCAGGATATAAAAAAAAAATTGAGAAATAATGTATACATTATATTATATCGTGGTGCAGTTTTCTTCACTAACTTTAAAACATTTTATCCAAAGAGCGAAAAACTGTTAGTATATATACACATAAGTCATCCCCGAATTCTCAAACTAATTTATTAATTAGTTAATCCCACTTGGATGTTATGCATACTAAATGCAGTTGGCCTCATACCTGCTCTGCCCGGGCCTTAACCGCATCCCAGCCGGGAGGAGAGGAGGGGGGGGCAGGCAGCAATTGTAGGGATCACAAGAATTTAATTAGAAGAAAGTTAAATTTAAATGAAATTAAAGTAGTCCCTAAGCCGTGCAGTTGGTCGTAACAACAGCTCTCCCTAGCGGATTATTCCTGAATAATTCTGAACAATTGTTTAATTTAAAAAGTACTGATAATAAACCCGCTCTTCCATTTTCAACTTTATACAATGTCTTTCCATGCTTTATATTTTTAATTTACTTTATATTTAGTGTATTAAATATCGTCAGCACCATGTAAAAGTAATGCATGTAAAAAGCATTTTAATTCCATTTATGTCAATAGTTGCCTCTGATCAGTTATTAATATGATTATTTCATACATTTGATCTTCGTGGGATCGATTTTGGGGTATTGAGTAGCGGGTGATATCCTTTGGTAGCGTGGAAGTTTCCTCCATAGCTATTTATTATTTTTGTTTTGTTGAGGTTCATACAGGTTCATTTTCTTCTAGTTTTAAGAAAATTAAACAATACCATTTATGTTTATCGTTTATTGTTTGGATAGAGGAATTGATGAATAGCCAAACGGTCCAGTTGAAAAAGATCCTCCATTAAAATTGTTCAAAAAGAAACAGATACATAGATGATTTTTTTGGAACTTAAAAAAAAATACTTGCAACTAAATATTAATAATTTTGCTTAGGCTGACCCATTATTTATATTTAACACCACCCATCCTTGCAATCCTCTTCGAAGGTTGAAACGACAGTTGCTCCGGAAAGTTTTGTAAATATGTATTTATTGGAATTCAGGCAATGACCAAATTTCCCAATTAATGAATGAGGTATGTCTGTGGTTAAGGTGTTATTTTAACTATTTAAGGTTATTCTATTTATTGTACATTTTTTTTTGGTTTTCAAAATTATTATTTTCCTTTTATTTTATTTATTGATACAAGTAACGTTTATATATATTACTCACACTGCTATCATCTATTTCATTGGTTGTTAATACTACAATATTTTTGACTTTAGGTGTGAATAAACATTGTTTATGAACGAAACAAAAATGTAGAACATTTTATTAAATTTGCAATCTGCAAATTTCTTTGCAATGAGCAAATTTTTTGACAGCTTCACAGCTTCCCATGACGTCCGAGATATAAATCAGATCAGCAGGTCTCTTGGTCAACGCCTACGTAATTGCCGTAGTGGGCTGTACGGGTTTTTTGTACGATGAAGAATTTCTGTCAGGAGATTCATGTTGTACGTCAGTCTTTGGTGAAAGTTATTGTATTTCTCTTTTGCAGTATCTAAAATTGTAGGTACGTTTAAGTCTTTATGCAGTGTATCATTTGCGACATAAAACGGTGCGTCAACTATCCTTTGTAACACTTTTGACTGGAAGGACTGAACTTTTTTAATGTTAGAAGTTTTAGCGGAACCCCACAGTTCTATGCCGTAAGTCCAAATAGGTTTAAGAAAAACTTTATAAAGGGTCAGTTTGTTAATTAATGATAATTTTGAACGTCTGTCAAGTAATCTGGATAAAAGACCGTATCGTCCGTTTAATTCTATTCGTTTTTGTCCCATGTGTGTCCTCCTAGTAAGTCTTTTGTCCAGGTTAAAACCTAAATACCTACTTACGTCTGATGTTGGAATTTTAATGTTATTAAAATATATTTCAGGTGAAGGTTTATGGTTAAGAGTGAATACCACATGTACACTTTTTTTTCATAAAAATATTAATAAACATAAAAATGAGAATAAACATAAAAATAAATAAAAAATATTTTCTGTAAATATATTGTGAATGAACTCTCTTCTCATTATTACTATTGTTCTTATTGTGAAATAATATATTAATCAATACAACATTTGCAAAATAAAAAAAGTATATATGTGTATATATATCGAGTGAATATATATACTGGACTTCTTTTATTTAGTTATCAGACCTCTTTATGATCCGAAACATTATAAACACTGTAAGAGTCGGGATTTGGAATAAATTGACGTTATAAAAGAAAGACAGTTAGACATATTTCCATAATGAAACTTTTGGCTGAGGATGAAACAATTGATGGAGTTTCACAAGGCGCAGTCGGCTGGAAACTTTTTTCTATATTCCCTTTCAGTTTTCCCTCTTTTTCCACTCTCGCGCTTTTCTTTCCCTCCCTCGGAAAGCACTTCCTCCATTGTGGCGAACATTTCGCTCCGGCCTTGGGTATAATCCCCGCTGTCTGTTTGAATCAATTATGGCCAGCTGTTGTCTGAGTTAAACAAGATTCATTCATTGAAGACGATTAGCTCTGAGATGGATATCGTTTGTATTGATAAAACGTTTATCGATCACAAAATTATAAGATGATAATGGGAATAGTTCTTTAGAAATATTATGTGCAGTGGATAACAATTGGAAGGCATTAAAGAGAATCGAATCAATCTACACTACATGAAAAAAATTACAAAAAGATGGTTTCGAATGAAATTAGTGCTTACTGTTTTAAACAAAAAACGCTGCAAATTATTTCACAACGGTTTATTATTTCCAAACAATTATATATCTAAAGTAAAGTTACCTTTCTAGTTACAAAGAAAAATAAATGAAAAATGATTCCAATTATTGGACTATTTTTTTTTTTTAATTATTAGTAATATACTAAAAAAAAATAGCATTACTTCAGATACACGTTCAAAATTTAAAAACCAAACAAAGGATATAACATTTGGAGTAGAACAAATAAAAAAAACTGGAGACAATATCTTTGCTTCTAATTATTCGATTTTTAAGATTTTTTTTTTATATTTTTAGGGAATTCCGTAAACTTTTAAAAAACTATTCAATATTGACAAAAAAGTGTAAACTTTTTGAGTTATTTGGAATTTAATTTTACTATACCTCGTAACTTTTTTTCCAGCTTCTTTTCGTTCAAGTATGTTATATATATATATATATATATATATATATATATATATATATATATATATATATATATATATATATATAAATTTAACGGGCGTCGAGAAAATGACTTTAGTGAAAGTTTCATTGAAATCGGTACATTCGTTTAGAAGCTACAGTCTATAGCAACGCAGGTTTTTCGGCCGCCATTTTGAAAGCAAAGGGCAGATAGTAATTTCGATGAAGGAGGATCATCCTCGGGTGACCTCTGATTTCATATCTAAATTTAACAAAAAACGGTCCAGTAGTTTCGGAGAAAATGCGCGGACGGCGGACGGACAAAAAATTTTTTATTCGTTTTTCGAATTCTACTCTTCCTGAAACGTGAAACCTCAAATTTTGAGAGGGGGATAAGTTTTTGACTTTTTGGTCGAACACAATGGTTGATTATTGAAAATAATAAACCAAAAAAAAAAACCATCTCTTGTTTCAGGTATTATTATTTGAAGGATATAAAGACAGAAAAGACCGGTTTTTCTTTATTTATATATGAACAGATTTTCTAAATAAAGAACGCTAGAATGAGTTGGAGATACTGCCACATTCCATACACCAATAAGGAAATAATTTCACTGAGCCTTATTCTACAGTTGAGAGGGTTATAAGATTATAGATATCTGTACTAGCATATAAAACTGAAATATTTTTATAGATTCGATCACGATGATTCCAGAAACTAGCCGTCAGATTATAAACAGGATATTTGCGTTCGATTTACTTTTTATTGAGGAAGGATTTAGGGAATATCACATCGGGCTATGAATGAGGAATTGAGTAGTAATCATAAACGTCTATCTGAAAAACGGAACAATTAGATTCTCATGTCGTTCGCAACATTCAAACATTGTAGTATATTGGATTCCATTCAAGTATACAATAGAATCGTTGTTAACACATATTAAAAGGTTAGGGATTAGAGGAACTATTAGGAAAAAAAGTTTTATGGGTCATCAAAGTCACTTTTTTCGGGTTTTCGCTTATATCAGAAAAACTACTCATCGCATCGCCAAAAACTTTAAATACAAAATCAAAGCTGATAAAATTTGAAATATGATTGGTTGAAAAGATGATTACATATATTTTTTCGCTATCTCACTTAGTTACCGAGATATCTGCCCTCAACTATGTCTAATGTGAAAAAAAATTGTTAACTCATGTTTTTTAGTGTATTTAACTAACTTTTGATTGCTTCGTTTTACGACTAATTCATGAAGAAGAAATTTTTTAATAATTAAATTTACTTCAATAATATATTTATTTTTTTACTAGTTTATCTCTAACATTTCAAAAGTTATATCAATTATAACATTATATGTCAATTCCGAGAATTTTCAGGAATAATTAATAACATTTATTATAAAAATTATTTTTTTTTCGCACATTTTCGAAATTTAAATATAAAGTTAAATCTGAACTAACTTTTGAACCGTTGAAGATAACCTGATAGATTAGTATCATTTCAAATAGTCTAAATAATAATTACTAACACATGTTACCTGAGGGAGAGTAAAGAACCCCTAGGGAATGCAAACTTTTGTGAAGAGCAATACAACACTTAAGGACAGAGGTCGGCAAAAACACCAAAGGAACGACACAGGTCTTACGTGGGCATGTTTGGAGAGGATAGAAAGACTTGTGTAAGTAAGGGAGGGAACAGAAACACCTTCGAAAAAGAGGAAACAGCCGTACGGCTGGGAGGCGTGGTCATCCCTTATGCTACTAAAATTCAACCAATAAGAACCATTCTTGCCTCACCCTGAATATTTCTATAAAATCTACTGAGATGCAAAGAGGAGAGGTCTGATGTGGAGATCCTTGAGGACGGGTCTTTTATTTTCTCCTGGCTTGGGGACTGAAGCCTTGACCCTACATAGACCATGATGATCCTGGGAGCTTGACCAGATGACCTCAGATCAGCAGATGCAGTGATGGAGTCTACCAACTACAACACGTCTTGTGCAATAGATAAGTTTTATTCCCAACCCTAATGTTATAATATTTCATGGCAAAATAATTCTCAAACAGTCCATCTGAAATCATGCCTTCACAGTTCATTATTGAATCCATAGATTAATGTAACTATAATTTGTGATTCTTGTAAATATAATTTGTATTGCAATTCTCTATTAAATATCTAAATAAATTAAGTTTGTAAGTAAAAGTTATTTTAATCATGCCACCTAATTATATCAGAATGATCACAAGCAATGTAGGTAATTAGAAAGCACGATAAACACATACCAGTCTTTTGAAAAGAAATCCGATTAATTAATCATGGAGCAAATATGATAAAGAACCAAATTTATTTTACCGATTTCTGATTAATTAAATTTTTTATTAAATAATTCTGGATAATTATCCTCAATAATTAACCAGTGGCATCCCGATAAATTTAAAAACCCCACGACGTAGCATTTTTAATGTCATCCCTTCTTTAGGGATAAGGCAAAGCAGACTATTTCCTTCTAATAGTAAAGAGCCTTCCTTACATGAAGATTTCAATTCAGTATTGATTCGAAACATTCATGAATCAATGTAAGCAATATCTTACTTTAAATAAATAGAAACATTTGAAATAAATTCATAATTGAATATTTACATCAATTTATTCCACTTGCCATAATCGATCGCTTTTAACAGTCGAACAAGACATTTACAGTACGTTATATAACACTAACTCCTTTTTTATTCAATAGAGTATAGATAAATAGGGAATTCATATCAGTTATTCGAACGTCCAGACCTAGTTCAAATATGTTATACTCAGGAAATATAAATATCTTCTACTCAGGGAATATAGTGTATATATATATATATATATATATATATATATATATATGTATATATATATATTATATTTTTTTTTCTCTGTTGTAGTAACCCTACAGAAGAGGATTTTATTTCTTAAAAGTGTGCATACCCCATGCAAAGTCAAGACGGCAATTCGAATAATGTAACAATTATAATAATTTTACGGAGGAAATGTAATTATTAAAATCTTTGTTCCTTGTGTCTTAATCGTAAAACGAAGCAATCAATAGTTAGGTGGTTAAACACAGTAAAAAACGTGAGGTAACAATTTTTTTTCCCGCATTAGCGATAGTTGAGGACGGATATCCCGGAAGTTAAGAGATAAAACGAAAAAAAATTATATAATCAACCATATTGAAAATTTTATTTGCTTTAATTTTGTATGGCTTGTCCTTGGCGTTGCGATGGATAGTTTTCCTGATATAAACGAAAACTCGAAAAGAGCAGTAAACCCGAGTTTTTATATATATATATATATATATATATATATATATATATATATATATATATATATTATATATATATATATATATATATATATATATATATATATATATATATATTTTTTTTTTTTTTTTTTTCAGTATTAGCCATAGTTGAGGACGGAAATCTCGGAAACAAAAAATATATATAACCAATCGTATTCCAAATTTTATCAGCTTTAATTTTGTATGTTGTATTGTCTTTGTCGATGCGATGGATAGTTTTTCAGATATAAGCGAAAACCTTAAAAAGTCCAATATAATTTTATTGCATCCTATCTAGGATGGCAAACTCCCATATTTGCGTTCCATAATGAAAATACATTTGGAATCCACGATCAGAAACTTTCTTTGAATAAGAACACCTTTTCGGCCTCAGATCCCTGACCATAATTTAAAAAGTTTCTGAAATACACGAATATATCTAAATAAATATTTACAAAAAAAAAAAAAGAAAAAAAAAAAGAATAATCCTATAGTCTGTAATGACAAAAAAAAATTGTATTTTTATTTATTTATTATCTTTTTAAAAAAAAAAAATTCGCGTGCTTTGAAATTAATGTTTCCATATCATCCCATATTGGGATGCTACGTCAGGTAAGAAATACAGTTATCAGTACTTCAATCAATGTGAATATTTTCAAAAAATTAAAATTAAAATTTTACTTTAAATTGATTTTTTTTCTCCGACCATTTAAATATTCTGTTTAACATCGTTTCCTTATAAGAAATAGAATTTAGGAAAAAAAAATAAGTTCCTTTATCGAAAAAAAGAAATTCTCTTTTACGTAAAAAGTAACATGTCCATTTTTCCCAAATAAACAACATTTTAAGATTTGTAATAACAATTTCTTTGTACACTTAGTGGAAAGCATTAGACTTCTTGGACAATATTATATGTTTTCGATACACCTTCTACTACTAATCCACTCCGAGAAATAACTCGAAAATGTTTTCACAAATAACTACTTCAAAATTATCTTTAAATATCTTGAGCATACCATGCTCATTGAAACTGAAAACATAAAGCCATTAAACCTACGAAACTTTCTTACAAGTCAGTTTATATTTTCATAATTAATCCTTTTGTTTTAGACATTAAGTTCGGATACTATTTTGTTGATCGGAAAAACTTGGTCATGTGTTGTTTATATGTATGAAAGAGGCATGCTTGATCTTCATTTATGGTACTGATGTAGAGGAGCACATCTATAATCTAGTATAGTCAATAAGATTTAGTGTTTCATAATTTATTTCAATTCTGGTATTCAGTTACGTAAAAGATTCTTCTAGCTGTAAGTTTAATTGTGATATTTTAAAATGTTCATACAAAACCTTCCGTACAGTAACTTTCAGAGATTCAGTCAAAAGACAAAATGATTTAGAAACAATATATATATACCTATATATATATATATATATATATATATATATATATATATATATATATATATATATATATATTTTAAGGTTAAGGCAAATATACTTCCATTTTTCTTTAGTCTTTTTTAATCATATCTATTACATCTGACGTTTCGGGACAATTTTCCCATCCTCAGAGAATTCCTTATGTTTACTAAAGTTACTACTAACACCTAATTACTTAATGTTTACTGAGACTAAAAAAGCATTATATTTAAATAGATATGACAATTATTATAATTTTTGACAAATGGTGCCACATCACAAAATCAAATAACCTTACGTTTATTTGATTTTGTGAAGTATATGAATGGAAGTATATTTGCCTTAACCTTAGAAAAATATATAAATAGAAGCTTCTTAAAAAAAGAAAAATAAGAAGATAAAACAATATATTTTAATGAAGTTAATTTAATATTTGAAATATATTGACAGAAATATTAAATACTGTCTTCTATAATCCTAAAACGGGATCAAGCAACCAGCGAAAATTCTGTTAGGATAAATCATTATAAATTTATTACATTTTTGCTTATCAAATCTCTACTTTCGTTTATAAAGGTGTAGGAGTATCTTTGTTTCTTTTTGATTTGCTCAAAACCTATTTTCTCGAGATAATTTTAGGGAAGGAGATGCGGATTCAAGGAAATGAACTCTTTTAAAAAAGAATCGGTAAATAAAGTTAAATTAGACCACACAGACGCTCTTGCAGCTTGGGAGAGATACCTTGTTTAGGATTTTCTGGTTTCTTCTTTCTTTTTTTTTTCTCTTTTCTCTTCCGAGGAACCCCCGGCAATTATGCTATATTGCGCCTTTGCCCGCCTTATAATTAAAATTCTTATCATAAAGTTTTTTTTCTTGTTTGTTTTCAAGTAAAAAAAAAAAATATTTGTCATCCAGGATTAAAAAGAAAAATGTAACGAGCTAACATAATGTGACTTCCTATAGCTTGTAGTAATAGCTTGCCCTACTTTTGCTATATAATGTTATATCTGTGTTAGCTTTATATGTATATGCGTCTTGTGATGATAAAATTAAGTAAATTTACCTATATTTATTTAGTGGCTTATAAATTAACCAATTTATTTACCTATACTAATTACTAGTTTTAGAAATTAGCTTACAATAATTAGCTAATATATGACCATATATAAAACAGATATACACAGGTATTGGCTTATACTGATAATGTCCACCTGGTAGGCAGAAAGTTGGAAGAGGTCTCAAGATCAATGAGAAGAAGAAGGAATACATGAAGAGCACCCAGAAACAGAAATAAATATATGCATAATGTAAAGTGAATAGAAATATGAGTGGCTTCATATCTAAGCATCTGTCATTTTCACAAAGTGGAGAAAAAGTAAATTTTTGTTTTCTTGGTTTAACTAAAACTGTTTCTGAACTGGTAATTCTACCATACACTATAACAACCAAAAAAACATACATCAAAACAATCAACCTACCATAAAAACTTTTAGCTCACCATTATATTACTACCTTTACTCTTTTCTAACAATACAAAATCCATTTTGTCCACTTGAAGATATTGTGCATAAGTACAATAATATTTTTATATTTATTTTATTTTTACTCAACTTAAAAATTCTTATTTTATTTATTTATTATTATTGCTATTTTTTAATTATTTATATTTATTTCCTTTTTGTATGCAAATATTGTATGAATGAACACTTATAGTCCTAATCTATGTCGCAGGAACCTACATTTGTTTTTATTAAATGTTATATATTTTACAACACCAAGTCAAAACAGCAACTAGTCTTATAGGTTTGAGTTTAGGAGCGTGATTTACACAATAAGGGATGGTTATTGGCGGTGAGGAGTCACCAAAACATTTATCACGTCACGGACCTGGTGGTACAAGGGCAGGCCATTACATACTAACATATTATCTCCTCTCGAATACAGGAAGAAATATAAATTTTACATGCATATATATAACATTTAATTAAAAAAAAAAACATAAGTGTATCAATATATCTTCATCATATTTATTGACTAAATAAGGGAAAATAAATTTACCATTTTATTTGTTTATATCGAAATGTTTCGGAAAATCCATTCCTTTAGCGTGATTGTCTTTTAAAATAAACTAACTGGGATACATTCTTTTTCCTTTTTTGTCAGCGTGTAATAAAAAATCCTAAAATATCGGGATATTAAAAATTATAATTTTATTTTAAAAATGGATAAAATATTCCTTTAAAAAATCTAATAAATCTTATTAGGTTTAAAACTTGTATATTTCCCATTACATATGGGCCAAATGTAAGTCGTAATGACTGCCAAATTTGACGACTACTTTGGCTGATGTAGTTAATAAATAAATTTTTAAAATATAAGACAATAGACTTTTGCATCAGCCAGACCATTGATTAAATATACAGTTTATATTCTTCCTCGAAAAGCCATACTATTCCTTACTTACATGTTGTTACTTACATATTTCTATACTCCTTTCCACATATTCCCTGATCCTTGGAACCTATCTATTGTCAAAATGAACCACAAACCCAAAAAAACACCAGAATACCAACCCTCTTACCGCTCTATCTCTCTTTTACCCATCATGGGCAAAATCCGAGAAAAACTTATCTTAAAACGCGAGTATTTCATCCTAAATTCTAACCACATCATCCCAGATCATCAATTTGAATTCCGTACTTCCCATTCCACTATACAGCAATGTCATCGTGTGGTAGACGTAGTCTCCTCAGCATGAGAAGGAGGGACTCCAAACAATACAAGCTCCAAATTCAGACAAAATACTGTTTCGTCAATCTTCTAAAAGCCATGTAACTATTTTTTGAGCGAATGGCTTAACTAACTTTTAACTTTGATGGCTTTAATTAATCACTGTAAATGTTTTGAACCAATTTGAACACAGAATTGTGAAAAAAGTGATATTATAGTTTAAATATCTGGGTTATTAATTGATTTAAAATGATATCAGGTGTTATGAAAATAAGTTGTCAATACTTTAAAAATTAAAAATGTTGAAATAACTTAATTAAATACAACTGGCCAGTCTATCAACTGCTTCCTACAATGCCTGATGCCATGACCTTATGTAGACCTGAAAAGTGGGTCGAAACGACAGAGTAACAATTAAAAAGACGTAAATTTTAAAAAAAAATTTATTATTTATTTGACTGCACCACGCGACAGACTCCTAATGATTAAATACAAAATATTTTGATTTAAAAAAAATCGAATTCGCGAATAACTCTATCCGTATTAAGGCACGGAAAAGTATGTATTTCTCCATACAGAAAGCAATTCTGGGTTCTGGTTAGTTTCTTTGAATATTGAACTCAGTGAAGAAGTCGGTTGCCTTTCACACCCGAACGAAACTCTCAACTCTTCTGAAAGTATTGTATATTAATTATTTTTTTGCGTGATAAGATTAACACAGCATATGATTTCAGGATCTTTCTGTATATTAACATAAATAGATATATGGAACAGAAAGAACTGCACTGTGTCGTGAAAGGCACACGACTAATTCACCAAGTTCCAATATTCATAGACACTAACAACCCACTTATATTTTATGTATATATACATAAAATACATATCATTTTTCGTAGCTTAATACGGATAGAGTTATTCGCATAACGGGTTTTTTAATAAAAATATTTTTTATTTTTAACTATTTTATTTTTATGTGTAAATAAACGTATTAAATAAAAGAACACTTCGGGGTTTTAAATAAAACATGTGATTTTTGGAGAAACAGTGGTGTGACATAAAATCTGTAATCATGCATAAACATCCAAGTCACTTTTGAATATTTATCCGAAATCGTTCAGCTACATCGGGAAGCATCGTCTGTCCAACAAATATAAATGCGAGCTTTTATGAATAAAACAAACAAAATTGATTTTATGGCTCTTGATATCAAGGTTCTGAATTGATATTGTCAAATATTCCCAATATTAAGAGAAGGAGTTGGTTGGGGGGTGCGGTCAAATAAATACTAAATTTAAAAAAAAAATTACGTATTTTTAATTGTTAAATCGACGTTTCGACCTACCTTGCAGGTCTTCATAAGGGTGTGGCATCAGACATTGCAGGAAGCAGTTGATAGACTGGCCAGTTGTATTTAATTAAGTTATTTTAACAAACATAATTTTTAAAGTATGACAACTTATTTTCATAACATCTGTGTCATTTCAAATCAATTATTAATCAAGATATTTAAATTATATAACACAATTCTGTGCTCAAATTGGTTCAAAACATTTACGGGAGCACACTGAGTAATTAAAGCCGTCCAAGTTAAAAATCAATCAAGCCATTCGCTCAAAAAATAGTTACATGCCTTTTCAGTTGATTGATGAAAAATAATTTCTATAATAATTTGTCAGAATTTGAAGCTCGCATTCTTTCAAAATACTCACGGGACCTCACCGAATAATTTAATATATCAAATTTAAAATCATTACATATCTTTTAGCTTATTGCAGGAGTGCCCAGGAGGAGGTTTCATGGCGCAATGTGCGCCATTAAAACTTTTGATGAGGGCATATTTTGACGGGTTTTGAATTTTTGAGGGGATGCAAATTTTAACGTGTTATTGATTTTCGGACTAATGTTGAAGAAAACATGGAAGAGGCCGCATGCAAGTATAATGTATGTATAAGTATGTGATCTACTATTTTTCTAATTCTACCTCAACAGAATTTAAGTATTTAAGAAAATGTGAGCAATAAAATATCTTGGGAGGAGGGAGGTGGGAGAGTAGATAGGGTCTTTTGCTATGTACCTTGGGGGGTGGGGATGGGCACCCCTGGCTTATTGAGATAAAAGATATTGTATTCAATCACGAGTCATTGTCGTTTGTTTACATTGTTTCAAAACACTCACGGAATCTCAATGATTGTTTTGAGGCAGGATTGAACTAAAAAAAACCGTTATATCCCTCTGAGCGGACATCCCAAACACATAACCCACTTGTCGCTTCTCTTAGTCGAGTAGTAAATATTTAATTATCACGTTTAATGGTGGTCAACATCGGTTATCGGTGATACAGAAATTAAGTGCAAATATTTATATCCTTCATACTGTTCTTTATAGGATAGAAACGTGACTAATGCGTTAAAACAGCGCCTAATCGTCCTTAATGTCTCCGAAAAAAAGACCATCTTCCGTTAAACGTGGTTTACGGTGATTTAAACTTTGAGAAATGGTATAATAAAACTAGAGAAATACACTCGAAACCAAAAAATAAAATAACAAAAAGATGAAACTTATCAGAAATCGTTCATTATCCTCCCCATAATAAGTTGTACCGTTTCGTTTTTTGGTCGGAAAAGGATGTGTAATAGAAAACATATTTTTTTTGAGAATACCTAAAACACTACTATTAGGAATTCCGTGATGTTGATGTATCAATTGTTATTTTTCATATAATGATGATTCAAATAAGTGATAGCTGAGCTCTTCCTAGACATTTTTTTTCCCTGTTTTGGGTCATTTGAATGATATTTTTCACATAAATCTCCGACCAATCTACAATATTGTTTTACAGGAGAGCATGAAATGAGTATCCTTCAGTCTACAAATGTTATAAGTAGGCTGCTACTATGGAAAATACCAGTACCAGAGAAATAAAATATGAAATTATATTTTTTTTATTTTATTCTTGGCGCTACGGTCCTGTAAGAACCTGGGTCTCTCTTATGATCCTTCGCCACACTCCTTTATTCCAAGCGAGCATTCTCCATCTACGAATTCCCATCTTTTTCAGGCTGTCCTCTACCTGATCCATCCATTTCAGGCGTGGTCTTCCTCTTCCACGTTTTCTAGTAGGCCGATCCTCTGGCAATCGTTTGGGAATCGTGTCTCGGGGCAAACGCACCAATGGCCCAACCATCTGATCTGGTTTCCCCTTACAATTAAGACCAAATCCGGCCTCGCATACATATCATACAGCTTTGTTAGTGCGAATTCTTCATTGTCCCTGTTCGCACACGGGGCTATAGGTCCTGCGGAGAACCCTCCTCTTTCATGCGAGTAAAAAAAAAGCTTTTTTCCGAAGCTCAGGAGATCACCTAAGTCTCAGAGCCATAGGTGACGACGGGTCTGATGACTTTCTCATACACCGTGATCTATGTTCTGTAAGAATGAAATTATAATAATAAATTATATAGAAATCATTTTTAGGCTCTGCAGTAAAACACTTACCTTTTCCACACATAATTGCGATTTATTTTTTTAATCCCCATTCCACTATAAGGATGGTTTCGATAGCTCTGCAGTCCTTTGGTGCACAATTAATATTTCAAATATTGAAAAACGAAAATATATGTTTAAAAAACAGAATTTTATTAAAACTTACAATAAGTTATGAAATCATTTTGGATTCTCTGTTTTCCAGTACGCCTATTTTCAGCCTGTGGGTATTCGCACGAATCGTATTGCTCCCTGGAATTCCCCACCCTGGAAGAGATAATAGAGGTAGGAAGAAGAGAGGATGTGCATAGGCTATGGATGGGACAATAGCCGCTGATTAAGTCATGAAAAAGTTAATGGATTGGCCATTGAGCTGGTCGGCTTTGTTGCGCTATCCTGGTTCCACTGTTTGCCACCTCTTGTTGCAACTCCATCTGCCCTCTTGTTTCAACATTCATGCGCCGATTATTGCATCTCGTGGACCTTGCAAGTTTAATTACTTGCATAATGGTAATAAATCAATATCGGAATATGTTATCTGCTGATATCGAAATTAATGCATATAGTTTATGCCGCCGAACCAGCACCAGACCTTCCAAAACTTGAAAATTCTGAACATAAAGAACAAATTTTCAAAACTGCGTACATTTCTTAACTGTATACCGAATATTCTTGTACTAAGAATTTAATTTGTTACCTTAATTTACTTTATAATTATTTTTATACCAAGCGAAGTTCCTTCTTCTTCAGCTAAAGACCAAGCTGGTTCGAGGGTCTCAGGAGATACATCAAGCTGCGTGAAGATTTCTGCAAAGAGTTGACAACCAATCTTCAGGAATGGGCCTGATGAAAAGCGAAACAAATGATGAAACAATGCCCCCTCTTAAAAATTCATCTGAAATTATTAATTACTCATATTTATGCAGTGTCATATTTACGAAATTTTTTTTTGAGGAGTTAAGACTGTTCCATCATAAGCTCAATTTATACTCAATGTTGAAGTTCATTGAGCCTTATTAATTTAATTAATATTTCTTCACATTCATATCTCATGTATCTGAATGTTTCGTGGTCCCATTTTCTTAATAAAGAAATATACGTCCTTATCTTTCAATCCTGCCAAGCCAGAGAACTTAAAGAAATAAGTCTATTAGAATGTTCAAAAAGATTACAGAGAAATATCTGGTATAAGCATTCTTTTAATGTTACAGTTTGCAATTAGTGTTGACCAAATGCAAGACCAAAACTCTTCTTGGTCTTGCTCCCTCAGTCTTGATCTTTGTCATGGTCTTGGGCAAGAGTCTTGGATTTAGTTACTTATAAGCTTATTGCTATTTTTTAAACATGTTACTTTAGATCTTAAAAATAATACTACAAAAAAAAAACAGCACAGAATTGGTACATTTAGATCTTTTATTGACATAAACATAGTAAAGTCCAACAAAATTAATAAAGTTGACTTGAAAATACATTAATTAAATAAGCAAAAGAAATCTGGTGTGTCCACTCACATAACTTTCCTACATATTTTTTAAATAATATTCATTAAAAATAACATATTTTACTTTGGGGAAACCTAAACTAAACACCGAATGAAAAAATTGGGAGAGTTAAATACAATCGTATATTGGTTCTACCATTTCTTTACATATATCAACTATAATTATCTAAAATTAGTAACTATTTTGCCTTAATGGTTATTCAAAAAAACGCTTTTTTTTATTCGTCTTGCTCTAGCAAAGCGCTAGAGACCGAATTTGGACAAAACTATTTGCAATGGTTTTATATGCAACCATGTTTATGCACATTGTACGGGCTTACGAGTGAGGTTGTTGGATATGACGCAATCTAAAATTGAATGTTTATGATTATTGATTTGCTTCTGAATTTCTTCTTTGAATTTGAAAAACACAATCTAAAAATGAAATATTAGATGGCACCCTCCAATTATTTGGCACTTTAATTCTGAGCAGCGGAAATAAAGGACATCATGGTCATTGTTTTACTAAGATGATATTGAGATATTTAATTTATAAATTCAACGGGATTCATCAATTTGGAACCAATGTATATATATAAAAAAAATTATCATATAAATGCCTCAAAAACTACGCATGTAATCTTGTATATTTTCATTAGGTATCTAGAAGGAGAATCGGACATTCTATTAAAATATGTTTTTGGACTTAAATGAATCAATTACCAAGCTTAGCGAACAAAGAAACTGATTATTTTATATTCATGGAAACTTCGAACCAATATACTACATTTCCAGAAACATACTTAAGATTGGATAAATGACATAGCTATAAGGCAACCCAAATTGGAAAGGAAAGTGGTAAGCCGAAGATATGGAAGATAATAGCGACGGCTGGAGAGCAAATCAAATAGAACGGCCATCGAAGAAGTAGGCGTCGCAATAACGAGACAAATACTGGTGTACCAACACGTAATAACTTCATGGTTTTGCTACTCTATTCTCTATGGCCACTACACTCTGTCTGCCCGTATTCCAAGTATCTAGCAAACATACTCAATACTTATAAATATCACCAAAATGTCCAATTAAGTTTAAAATTACTGTATATTTTGAGACAGAAAACAGTATAAACTTTTTTGACCTAATTGTATATTCATAAGTTCCAATATGCCATGTGTGCAGAATAAAGGGCTTTAAATTGCAGAAAAATCATACCATGAAGATTTCCTTCGTTAGAAAAAAAAATAAAAATTTTATTTTAATAATATTGAACACATTCAACACTGAATAAATGGCGAAGGATACGTATGAATGGTAATTTAGTCTTTATTTCAATAGTATAGGTGTATTTTTTCATTATTTATGAAATTGTATTCAATTCATTGTATATACTTTTTGATTGTTATTTAATTATTGTGGTTATGTTTATTTTACAATTTTTTGTACATATTGTATGAATGTTTTGTTATCTCCATATAACCACTGACCATGCAACAGATGGTTATATTATTCAACCAAAAAATAAATAAATTCAATAGTAATAGTTAAAGTATATACTAATCGTTAGTAATTTTAATGTTTAAAAATGGTTTTATGTTAATTGACAGAACCTCAAGATACATCAAGAAAATATTGTCGGCACCATGTTGAAGTAACGTATTTGCAACGTTTGCTTAACATTCGTTATTTAACATGGTGTCGACGATATCAGATATTATATTATGTAATAGCCAAGGAAATAGAAATCAATAAACACATATACATAATTTAAATATTAATTATTAATTTTTATTAGAGTGCTACCATTGGGTAGTTTCTCAACAAATGTTTTCACGTCATTATATCCATTTGAACAAATTTATTAGATGTATTTCTTTAATACAGTTATATATATCATTAAGAAATAAAAAAAATATATATATTAATTTTTAACCATTATGCCTTCATTCTTTTAATTCCTTCGCCTGTTCCTTCGAATTCTTACAAACAAATTAAAATACTTTGTTATTATTATTTTTAGTATACATTTATTGACATTTAGCCTAATTAATTCATCACTTAATTGCTTAGGTTTGTACCTTATAAAATGGTGTACCATTGAGTCCTAGTAATTATAAACCGGACGTTACTAAATTTTGTATTACGACTATATGTACAAAAAATATTGTTTGGCGAGGTATTTTCTGAACCATCCTTATCAGTACAACGATCTAATGTTTGATTTTCACCAGCTTTTTTTTTTACTTATCAAATTTATCTTGTTGATAAATTTAATTAATAAATTTAATTAATCTGTTAAACACCATTGTATTTGGCAGTTTTCAAAATTGTTATAAGCCATTTCATTTTTCTTCTATTCTATATCTGACGTAGATTGGCCATAATTTTAAATGTTTTTATCTGGTCGGGGTATATATTGGTACAGGAGACTAGTAAAAACAAAAACGAGTGAGTGGAGTGCTAAGTGCCGTTGTATGCTGTTTTAAATACGCGTTGTCAAGCAACCTGATCAATGGAAGATTGAGACTCCAAATTCAGGTACAGGGAGAGGGAAAAGAAGAAGGACTTTTAACCTTGGTATTAATACCCCGCCTTCACCACCGACACGGGAAAAAACCTGTATCTCCGAAACACAAGGAAGGGAAAGAAAGCTTAGAAAATGGTGTTATTGAAATTAAAGTTAATTTAATAGTAATATTATACGGAAAATACAAAGCTAAATTCTATAACTTGAAGTCACGTTCATAAATTAATAATGATGATCAATGTCAATCAAAGTTATTTATTAATTTATGTATGTAATACATATACAATATTTAATTTTTAATAAATGAGAGCAATACAATAAAATTGGAAGCTCGCTCAAATATGGTGAGTTGCTAATTCGCACAACACACTCATTAGTGTGTTGAACAAAAAAGAATAAAAAAGAGAGAGCGAGATGGTACCAGCATAATAAATATTAAATTTTTAGAATTTTATATTTAAATATCTACTGAAAATAAATCATTACACCAACTGAATCTGGAATTTTACTAGGGGAAAAAAAAGACAGAGTACAAAGTAAATATATTTAGATTCACAACTCCCTGTCACTTAGCTCACAAAAAAAAAATGTAATCCTTGGGAAGTTTTTAACTCAATAATTCAGAAGAGAGATGCTTTTGGGACATGGCGGGACATTAAAATTCCGAGCCCGCTGGCTGTCGTCCTTTGGGGCTAATTATATTATATTTTAACAGAATTAGTAAATACATTTAGGTCCTAACGCTGCGTTAGAGGAGCCCCGTAATGAGACTGCTACACCTGAACATGGCAGAAGATGAGGAACTGAATTCCAACTTGATATCCTTAATTATTAAAGTATTATGTCATGTATTAGGGGGCTGTAGTGCGGAACATCTGCGTACCTTCTTGATGGTATTTTGGCATCCCATTCTCAAACTAATGTTACACATTACTTAAATCAATAATGAACCGATTGCTGCATTGAAGGAGTGAAATAAATAATTCATTCTTCATTATTTTAAGTCATTTTAATCTGCTGAGTAGCCTTGATGTGGCAAATCTGATGTAAGCGTTTTGTTACTACGATATTTTTTGATGATTTCTTCGATTTAGTCTTGTATTATTGAAGAAGTAGAGCCAATATCTTTTCAACCTGCGTAGAACGTGAAAGTTACAGAACGAATTGATTGGAATAATTATGAGTTAAAAAGTGCAGTATATTGCATTTGTCATAGACGTAAGATTTTACTATTGAAATTTTCGCGTAGGAGGCGTACGTAGAATTCATATAGGGCAAGGAGAGTGAGCAAGGCAGAATAAAGAAAAATATCAGGTAGATAAATTATTTCTAACTCTATAATAGTATACTAACAAGGAGAATCTCACTCAGTGGGCACCGATTTCAACCAAATTTCTTTTTTTTTATATACTACATATAAAAAATATCCCGATGTACGTTTCAATGGGCCCTAGGACCAAATTTCAAAATTTATTACTTGATTATCTTAGAGGATATTTTTTTTTTTTTTATAATAAAGCACTCATAACTTTTCAGAATGATATTCAAATTCAACATTAGTACACAACATACTCAAAAAATCTACATTGTTTGATGAAAACTTTAAAAGCATTTTTTGAATATTTATATCGTCTTTATTTAAAAAAATGAGGGTTTGTCAGTCAGATCTTACTTACTGTGAAACATGGCCAGTAGCTTGAGGATCGAAACGGGAAATTCATTGTGAAACATTTGAGAAACGTTTTTTAACTTGTATATATTGGTTGAGACAATTAAAACAAAATTGCTGATTAGGGCCACCAAGGAAAACAAATTTATAGCCAAAAAAGCCAGATTATTTCGATGTTTTTTTTTTATGTTGAATTTTGTGCCACATAGTCCGACGGCTAGAATAGTCAATACTAGGAAACATGTATCATTGCCTCAGTGGAATTCCTTTACATATCTCCCTCCACATTGGTCTCAGCATAGTGTTATAATTCATTCGATCGTTTCTTAAGTGAAGGGTGGCTCTGAGGAAATGTGGCAATTGACTGTATAGTCTTGTCAGCTCTTATCTTTTTAGTTTTGTTTGTATATGTTGGGAATTACTACTCTTTCAAACCAAATCCATAACATTTAGATTTCATTCCTTTCTTTACTTTTTTTCTTTCCAATAATTTTTATTTTATATATCTGGTTCTAATTTATTTTACGGAGGTCGGTTTTGTACCAGTTCGGGTAGCATAAAGAGTCCTAAACCTCTAAGAATTTTCGTGTGAATCATTTGAGCCGTTCTAAAGTTATCACAATTTTTGTGGTTGTTGACAAAGTTATGAAGGATCCAGGCCTAGGAAAACATTTCGTACAGAAAATTTTAATTTTTGATTGCTTCATCACTTTGTCGACAACCACAAAAATTGTGATAACTTTAGATCGGCTCAACCAATTCCTACAAAAATATTAAGGATTTGGACTGCATATGCTTCACTTACAAAAACGACCTCCGTAAACAACTTAGAACCAAAAATATAAAATAAAAAGGATTAGGAAGTATTTATTAATTTATAATTTAAAAACGAATGAAATCTAAAATTTATCGATTTGCGTTTGAAGAGTAGTAATTCCCAACAGTTGTAGTTACGTTGAATTTGGAAAAAATCCTGAGAAGTTATGATTGGTTTAGTAAAAAAAATCCGTATTTAAGAGTTTCAAAAGATACTAAAGACGAATCTAACTTGATTTTTCATAACAACAAATTTACTTGGCCTATTTTACTGGTAAAAGCCTTTTGGTTTTTGTAATTTATGATACATTACAACTCATTTAATATAATAGTCAATGTTTTTTTCTTCTGCACAAAAAATTCGTTTGATATATAATAATCGTTGATATATAAAATCCGGGCAAAGTAAGGACAAAAATAAATAACATAAATTTTGTTTCCAATTATATACATTTTTTTTTTCTCGGCTGGAATATTTGTCCAATATTTTTCGATGTACTCTCACCAAAGAACAAAATTGTTTGAAATCATTGACCCACTTACTGAAGCCTCCCCTTGTAAGTAGTTTATTGTTATTACAATTTATAAATATTTTTTTATGAAATTCAATAATACATAGATCGATTTTTTTTTTTAAATGATTTTTCTTAGATTTTCGGCCAATCTTTTGTATTATATTATATTTTAATTTCTTTCAAATTATTTAGGGGGAGGGGAGAGGAAGATAACGGCAACACTGTCCTCTGTGTGTGTGTGCTCATGATGCTAAACCCCAAAGTTCTTTTATGGCGGAATTCCACTGAGGCAACTTTTATGCAACATGTAGCATGAGGCATTGACGCATGCTACACACAGTCTTTCCATAGATGGAATACTAAGCGACAAAAAATATGTCATCTTGCCGCATGCTACAAGTTGACTGTTGTTGTCTGTCGAATGCGTCATCTCCCTACATGATTCAACGTGTCGAACAGTTCCATCGTCAAACCAAAGCTCTCGGATCGGTGCGGTTTGTTGTGGGCAACATGGAATAGACGAACGAAAAACTATGTATTTTATTGGCGATTACAACAATCTTCCAAATTATGGAATAATAAAATCGCCGAATACAAAAATATAAGAATTAAAAACGATAAGTTTAAAAATTTTCGGATAAATATAATTATTCGTGATGCAGGTAAAAATAATTGGTTTATTTATTAATCGTAACTGTATTTAAATATGGAAATATAACTGTACGATGAAGCGAAAAAAAACAGTAAGACCAGATAAAGACAGTCTGGCCAGAGACAGCTACCTGTACACATCGCTATTACTCTCTTATATTATCAGTTCTGATTTTTTAAAATTTTAATGTTCAGTACAGTTCATTATAGTTGAGTGTATTTTTCTTCTAACATTATTAGTATTCACTGTGATTAGTGTAATATATTCACTTTTATCTACTTAAAGAAAGTGTCGTGAATCCAATTGAGTTCTAGAAGCTACGGGAGTGTAAACGTCTACTAATCCCTATAGCATTAGACAACACTGTTTACTGCGTTCATCAAAACAACTCTCTCCCGGTATTTATTTACATTTTAATTGTTATATTCTAATTAAATATGGTGCAGTGTAATATTTGCAATAATACTATTGCACGCGAAGATAAAAACAATCTTTGTTGTGTAAAATGCAAAATTATTTTTCACGGTCGGTGTCTCAATCTAAGTGAAAAAGAAATTGAAGCCTTAAAAGCACACAAAAAAACTTGGGTATGCCCTAATTGTGACCAGACCAAAAAATCTAACACTGAGCCGTCCGCCTCAGAAATACTGGCGGCAGTAAATCGCTTAGACTCGAGTGTCAATGAAGACATAAAAAACATAAAAACAACCCTCGATAAATATGGAGAGCTCAATTTTGAGCTTAATGAAAAATTATCGAAAATTGAGAAACACCTCGAAAGTCAAGCCAGTAATTTCGAAAAAATTATGCTGGAAAATAAAGCCCTCAAATCTCGAGTGGGAGAATTGGAGGTTCGCCTGAATAACGCAGAGCAGGGCTTGTTATCCAGATCACTGGAGATCCGAGGGATACCGGAGCGAACTGGTGAAACGCCCGCCGCTTTGGTGACCTGCATTGGAGCAAGTTTGGGCATCAGGCTCAGTACAGATGACTTGGACATAGTACATCGCCGCAGAAATAGAAAAGATGACCCACGACCGCCGCCTGTCATCGCGCGCTTTGTCAAACAGTCAGTCAGGGACGACTTAATAACGAAGAGGAAAGTCAAGAGAGACCTCACTACTCGGGATATCGGCTGGCAGGAGAATGACTGTCACCGGATATATCTGAGTGAGGAAATGACTCCCACGAACAGACACTTATATTGGCTCGCCCGACAGAAGAGAGCTGCGGGGAAAATCAAATATACGTGGTTTGCCGCCGGAAAGGTGCGATGTCGAAAGGAGGACGGGCATAAAGTTATTCTGATTGAACAGGCCTCGGACCTCGATATATTTGCCTGACCACGAAGAATTCGTCTACTCCTCATCCTCATTAAAATAACTTTGAACTCAATTATCTACAAAGGAACATTTTCACTTCTACGCATAGAGATATCTCTTCACACTTACACACTAATTTATATTTTATTGACCATATGTTTTTTATTTCTTTTGGTTCCTGCTTACACTTTCTTTTCTGCTATTTTCATTAATTGTAAACGCCTTTTTGTATTTTCTATTTGTTTTAGAGTTTCTCTACCAAACTCTGACTGTTTCCCTCCCAATTCCTCTCATGTCTAGTACCCTAATCACCTGTCATGTTAACTCTCAATCCCTCCCTGCCCACTATGACGAGTTCCTGCAATATTTCACTCAAAACTTTTATCATATTATCGCAATCTCGGAAACTTGGCTTAAACCTTACATCCCTTCCTCTTCTGTTTCCTTGCCTAATCACACCCTCCTCCGTCATGATCGGGTAAGCCGGAATGGCGGAGGAGTAGCCATGTTTGTCCATAATAGCCTGAAGACTCGAATCCTCGATTCCTCACCACCCTCCGATCATCCTCAGGTTGAATACCTTCTAGTAGAAATCCATTGTAAGGATCTTCCTCTCCTTTACACTGTGGTATATCGTCCTCCCCATGTTCCATTTGATCAGTCCTTCGAATCAACCCTATTCAACTTCGTTCCTCTATATCCCAGAATAATCATCTCCGGTGACCTCAATACCAATTTCCTCTCTAACTCCAATGACAAATCCTATCTAGAAAACCTAATTTTCTCTCTGCACCTCTTCATAGTCCCATTTTCCCCCACCCACCACACCAGCTGGTCAGACACTTGGTTAGACTTCTACATTATAGACTCTGTACAAAATCTCCTCTCCTCTTCTCAATTGCCAGTATCATTCTTATCATCTCACGATCTTATACAAATAACATATAATATCCAAACTCCTTCAATCCACCCTCGAACTATCACCTTCCGTCACCTAGATTCCCTTACTCGAGAAAAAATATTACCTGACCTAGAAACCCTAGACTGGAACGGAATATATTCTTGCTCTTCCATCGACTCCATGGTTGACATTCTTACCACCAATCTTCTCAATATTCTCAATACCCATGCTCCCCTCAAAACCTCTACCTTTCGTCACCGGCCTGCTCCTTGGATGTGTCAGGAAATCAAAGATCTGCAGAAGAGGCGCGACGCTGCCCGAAGACGTTTTAGACGTACGAGGCTTGCAGATGACTACCAAGCGTTCCGGGTGCTTCGCAACTTGGCACAGACAAGGATCCGGCGTGCGAAAACTTCCTACTTCCATGAAACCCTTTCCTCAGCTCCTGATATCAAATCGAAATGGCTACTGCTTCGTAAACTTTCCATTGGTAATCCTTCCAGATCCCCTACCGCAGCCTATCCTGTATCCTCCGATGATTTAAACTCTTATTTTATATCTGTCGCTAATACCTCTTCTCTACCTTCCTCTTCTGGCTTTGCTCCAGAGATATCCTTTAACGACAATAACTTTTATTTTTCCGACATTTCTCCCACAGACTTGTTAACCGCGTTAATGAAATCCCACACCAATTCCATAGGGCCAGACGGCATTCCTGTCAAATTAATAAAAATATGTCTACCTGAAATCCTCCCAGCTCTCCTTTTTATCTACAATTTCTCCCTTCAGAATTCAGTATTCCCTACCTCTTGGAAAAAAGCCATTGTCCTTCCTTTAAATAAAAAGCCTAATCCATCCTCACCCGAAGATTTCCGTCCAATTTCAATTCTTTCTAACCTCTCAAAGCCTCTTGAAAGACTGGTGCAATCCCAAGTCTCCAAGTTCCTCGAAAATTCCAACCAATTTGATCCTCTCCAATCTGGTTTCCGTCCCGGCTATTCCACACAATCTGCCTTAATTAAAATTACCAACGACATTCAATCTGCAATAGATGATAGAAAATTAACTGTCCTTATTCTTCTAGACTTCTCCAAAGCTTTCGATTCCATCAACCATTCCATCCTCTTCAACAAACTAAAATCATTATCTTTCTCCAATAGTTCCATCTCTTGGTTCCAATCTTTCCTCTCCCAACGCACCCAAGCAGTCTCCATACCCAACCAACCACTATCTGCTTTCCTTTCTTTATCCTCTGGAGTTGCCCAGGGTTCAAGCATATCTCCTCTCCTTTTCAGCTCCTACATTAACGACCTACCTAAATCAATTTTCCATTGTTCCCATCACCTTTATGCAGATGATTCCCAGATCTACCTATCCTTTTCTCCCTCTGAGTTACTGGGGGCATTTGCCAAGATTCAAGAAGATCTTGATCGAATCAATGCCTGGGCAAATGTAAATGGATTAAAGTTAAATGCTGCCAAAACTCAGGCCATCGTCATTGGTTCCAAGCCCCTCATTAGATCCCATACTGACTTTCCCATATTACACCTTAATGACCAGCCAATTTCCTTCTACTCCTCTGTTAAAAATTTAGGATTTTTCATAGATCAAACCCTCTCCTGGACCAACCATATTTCTCACATTTCCCGTCGGACAATTTCTACCCTTAAACTATTTCATCGCTTCCGCCATCTCCTACCTCAACATATCCGTAGACTCCTAATTTCCTCTCTCATCTTCCCCCACTTTGACTACAGCTGTGTGGTGTATGATGGCCTCTCGGTGGAGCTCCGTGATAGACTGAAAAGATTAATGAATAGCTGCATAAGATTTGTTATTGGTGCCCCGAGGTACTCCCATGTCTCTCACCACTACACTGAGTTAAGGTGGCTCTACCCCTCCTTCCGAAGACAATACTTTCTAGGTACGTTCCTCTACCAAATCATCAACAACCATCGTCCTTCTTACGCCTACAACCTTCTCCAATTCAAAACCTCAGTCCATTCCCTGTCCACAAGATCTCGACCTTCTGACCTTTACATGCCTTCTCACAGATCTGCCTCATTCCAAAATTCCTTTATTGTTCGCTCTGTCAATTTCTGGAATTCCCTCCCTATCAAAATTCGACATTCCCCCTCCATATCCACATTCAAATCCCTCCTATTCCAATTCCTATCACAAAAACAGTCAGATACTTGCTAACCATTCGAGCGGATTTTAATAGAGAATTTGATATATTTTTATTTTTTAATTCTTTATTTTTTTCGGAAAAGTGTATACTGGTCTAAATAGCTTTAAGTTTCTTGTAATAGTATTAATGGTTTTGTATATAGTTTAGTTTGCTTTGTATATAGAGTTTTTACCTTATATTTTTTTTACATTATTTCTTTTTTTCGATTTATTTTGTTTTGGCCAGATGTAATATTTTAATTTTGTTCTAATTTGTTATTCTCAAGGGACTGTGTCCCAGAATAAAGTTATTTTTCTATTTTCTATTTCTATTTTCTATTTTTCTAAGACAGTAAGGAAAAGAATAGCTCAGCTCCTAGCAAAAATGCTCAGGAAATGGTTTGCTTAAGAGCTACTGAATTTTTTATTGGACGTCGATGTACCCAAATCAATATTGTCAACTGCTGAGTGTTTAGGTGATGACACGATGATGAAGATCAGTGTTGACACAAAATACACTTGCTAGCAACACTAATAGTTCGAGAGCCTTCAGAAAAAAAATCTACATTGTTTGATTAAAACTTTAAAAGCATTTTTTGAATATTTGTAACATCTTAAAAAATGAGGTTTTGTCAGTCGGATCTTATTTCCTGTGAAAAATGGCAAGTAACTTGAGGATCGAAACGGGAAATTCATTCTGAAAAAATTGAGAAATGTTTTTATTTTTTTAAGTTGTGTATATTGGTTGAGACATGTGAAAACAAAACTGCTGATTCGGGCCACCAAGGAAAACAAATGTATAGCCAAAAAAAGCCAGATTATTTCGATGTTTTTTTTTTGTTTGTTCACCTATAGCTCCTAACCGGTGCAACAAAGTGAATAAACTTTTCTTTCATAAATTAAATAATTTTAAATTGTGCGTCGAACAAGTACCTAAACTTAACAATTTGGTTAAGTGGTATGTTCGTTAACTATGGTCAACGAACGCAGATTTTTACTAAATTTCTCAAAAACAGACAATTTACTATAAATGATGCTGCAGGTTGGGAATTTTCAATGCTCAAGAGTTCTTTAAGAGAAAAACTCATACAATAAAAGTTATAGAGGATCAAATTTCGCATCCACTGAGTACTAACAGTTTTAATACAGATCAATTAGATTTCTCGAATCAGGATTCGTTATTTCTTCATGATTTTTTTTTTACACCCCATTGTTACATGTCTGAACCCTTATATACAAGTAAAAAAAATAAAAACTTTTCTCTCATTTTACGCAATGAATTTTCCGTTTCGATCATCAAATTACTGGTCTTATATTCTTTACCTCAGCCGTCATTTTCACAGGTAGCAAGATCCGACTGGCAGACTCACTTTTAAATGTAAATGTTATAAATATTTTTTAAATAATGCTTTTAATAGTTGCAATCAAATAATAAACTAAAATGAATTTTCCACTACACTTCAAGCGTGAAATATTAAATTATACCAAATTTCTTGACCATCGATTTATAGTCTCATCTTCAATATCGTGGTGTTTTTGTTTTCCTTTTACGATTCAAAGCGATTACCAAATATGCAGCTGCCGCGACTGTTAGTAATGACATGATGTACCAAGCTGGAGTTGCCTGAATGGAATCTCTTTTGTAGCATGCTGCACAAGTGTACGACAAAGTGCATGCGATGTGGGACAACAAATTCCGCATTGGACATCAATTGAATTTTGTGCCACATAGTCGGACGGCTGCAATAGGCAACACTAGGAAACATGTATCAAGCTACATGTCGTTAAGTGTTGCCTCAGTGAAATTTCTTTACATATCTCCACATTGGTCTCAGCATAGTCTTATAGTTCATTCGATAGTTTCTTAAGTGAAGGGTGGATCTGAGGAAATGTGAGAATTGACTATATAGTCTTGTCAGTTCTTATCTTTTTAGTTTTGTTTGTGTATTTCAAGGATATTATTTAGTTATTTTTCTTCTGTTTATTTATTTTTTGTACGTATTGTGTGAATGTTATCTTACCACCCTATAACTAATGTCCAGGTGACAGATTGTTTTATTATTCTATAAATAAATAAATTTAAAAAAAAATATTTCAAGGAAGTTATTTGTCCAAGTAGAATAGGAGGATTTTTTTTTTTTTTTTGCACTGGGTTGTTTTCAAATGTTAAAGGTGGGTCTGAGGCTTTCCTTAGAGCGTAAAATAAATGGTTTAATTGGGTATTTGAGTATTTCTATTTATAGAGCCATTTTTCAGTCCCACAAATTGGTTCTGAAGGGTAATAGATGCCAAAGTTGGAGTTTTGTAGGAAAGCAGCATTATTGTATCATCAACAAAGGTGAAGATGGTGGTGCAAGGATGCTCAAGGATTGCAGAGGTTTAAAGGTTATAGAGGATTAGGCTTAAAGCGCTACCTTGTGGCGCCGTGTTGAGGGGTGAAGGTGGAAATAGAAAAATCTACTCTCTGTTATTTATCCATTTCAAACTACTTACAGACCTAATTCATTACTTAACCCTCCCGATCGTGTATTTGGCTACAGAAAGAAAAACAATTTCATAACTTTTTTTTTTTTTTCCTTTTTCTCGCCTCTACCCTAAAGGGTCATTGGCGTTTCCTATGATTCAGAACTTAATTTAATTAATTTCAGAACTTAAAACTTCGTATAAATATAGTTTAAATATACTCTTTCCTTTCCTCATATAAACTGTCAACCACATTTTTGACTTTGTTAATGTGAAATTATTGAGGTAATATTAAGGTGAAATTGTATGAACTCGATATTAGCCTACTGGATCTAACGATCTCCTCCGGTTCGGAACGGGTTAGATTCGACTCCCATCTTGGTCAATTGATATTTATTTCTCGGTGGCCTGAAAAATGAATTTTGACACTCTTCCTCTAGCTCATACATGATGGCAATCATCAGGGGATCAGCTCTCAAAATCACTTTGGTCGTTCTACAGAGCTGATCCGTCATCAGGTATTCTCAATAGCACCATGGTAGCCTATTGGGACAGAAAATAAATCCATGGCAGAATAGTTTTCCTAATTAGGAGAAATGATCAAATTATGGTTCCACGTTACAGGAATAGTTATGACGGTATTATGACTAATATAATGCTGATTTCCGCCGAATTTGGGGATGCAGGACAGAATTTTCATGGACCAGGAGGTGTATTTGTATACAGATATTCCTTTTGGTAATTATGTAAGGGGAACTGCCAAACTTGTTTCTTTTTATAGCCTAACTTCCCCCAGGATAAAGTTTTAAGCGCCTCCTCGGTTTCGTTGCTCCAAACTTTGCTTATATTCACATTTACTTCGTGTCAAGTGTTCTTCAGCAAGTATACGCAATTTTCAAGCCTTGTTAGGTGTTTTGCGAATTGTACATGGAAGTCATTTGATCCTATAGAATAATACAGTTCTGTTAATACACTTCCTTTATCATTCATAAAAAAATGTTACTACATTCCTGAGTATTAGCCACTCTGAAAAGGACAATTCCTACCTAATCGATTTTCACCAAGACAAATGATTAACGGAGATGATTGACTCACATATAGAGTTATCCTTCAATAATGTACAATTAAGTATTAAGTTACAATAATGGACAATTTAAGTATGATGATTATTATGATTATGATGATTACGGATGATTAATATTATTATGATTATGATGATTACGGATAATCTAATAGCCATCAACCTATGTTTAAGATATATATATATATACCGTACACCTACAACAAAAAACATATCGTTTTTGACATTATACAAAGGATAACAATGTTTTTAATTGAAAGATGTCATACTCATCATCTCCCTTTTTTCCCTTTTAGTTTCAATGCTTAAACTAGTTTGTTATAACTTTAGTAGAAAGAGAAGAAAGTAATAATAAGGTTAAAACGAAAAAAAAAAATTCTCTACAGAACTGTAAAAGTGAACAACTCTGCAAATTCCAGAATTAGAAGATACGATAGTTTGAAAGTAGAGTTACTAAAGGTAGAAAAAAAAACTTTTAAAAACCCTTTCGTTTTTTTTCGTAGGACTTTATGGATGTGCGTTGGTTAGTTTAAAGGGGCAATAAATATTTTTACAAAGATTTTAAGTACAATTGTATAAATATTAAATAAGTAAGTAAAAACGAATATTAATATAAATTTATATTTGTAGTTTGTATATTGCGTCAAAAACATTGAAACAATATCGTTTTTAAGTCTTTGGACGGACATTTATCGAGAAATAATTTTTTATTTCATAGATTTAAGTTTTTTATTTATATTTGTCCAGTGGCTTCTACAGAGTGTATTCCACCAATCACTTGTCTAGATGTTTTTTTCGAATATACAGGAGCGTCCAAAGAATTTTTTTTTTGTTTTGCGCTAATAATAATTGCTCGGGTGATGTGGTGTTCTTGTGCGAATGGTTTCCAATGTGCTGCGGTAGGCTTGACATAAGGTCTAGGACAGCGTTTGATCATTATAGATTCACGGATCATTGCAGATCAAGGTGACCATTAGTATGAGTAAGTTAGTATAATAACTGAATCTCTTAGTTATTAGACATCTTGGAAAATCACAACTTCCATTAAGGTAACACGGGTCAGGACCACTATTTTCTATGAAAATAAGCGTAAGTTACTTCCAGTAGGCTAAGGGCCCTCACACAACAAGGGTGAGGTTGACTTTGCCTTATTATATGAGTGATTACTCGTTTCAGGTGGTCGGTCAACCATTCACTTACTTATCATGTTTCTGTTTTTTAACATTCAATACTTATTGAAGTAAGTACCCTAGACTGCTCGATTTAGTTAACCCCTATCCCCCCCTACTTCTGTCACGGTTACCATAGGAAGAAGAGGAGAGAACAACAAATGTCATTGTAACCGCACTTGAAACTTCGATGCAGGTTTAAGAGCAGCTATTAGCTTGACTTGAAGTTCATTTTGTTATCAATAGTCGACTAGTAAAATTAAATATCTAATAAAGTATCTGGCTCAAAATAAAACTATCAATCAACCTAAGTTTTAAAAATCATCTCATAAATAAACATAAAAATGAATCTCCTGTAAGTTGATTAGTTTATACTTTCCTAAACGGATCAATAGCGGTCATTGACCTTTGCAATTTTTAACAATAGCGCGGAAATCGTCTGTTTGCATTTCGGAATATCGTTAGTTATAACAACCTCGCTCCATTCAATATTTAGTTGTTGGCAGGAAGGGGTTGCGTGTAGCCATGACGCAAGCAAGATTCCTGGAAAGAGAACTTGAATAGTTTAGATGCCAATATGCTAAAGCACCTGCCTAATTTCAGATCTCATTTGCAAAAACGTTAATGCTTCTGTCCTATCAGTTCCTAACGGGAAGTAATTAAACCTACAAACATTCACGAGACCTATCATGTTACTAATAAAATAAACTTGTAAATGTGCAGTGAAAAAAATGATGAATCATTCACTAATTATTAAAAACTAATATGCTGAATTAGTTGAAGAATCATACAACACCAACAAATGCAAATATCGACGTCCATATTTTGTTGATTGTAAAAAGTGTTATGAAAAGGAATGGACAAACTTAAGAAATAGTTTGATATAGGTGAAAATTAAGATGTGTTTCATTTGATGAATTTATTGTAAAATAAGTATAATAAGTTTTGATTAATGATAAAATAAACTTTAAATATTAAAATTAATTTTTAAAAAAATTTAATTTCTGCTTAAAAATATGAAGGAAGTTTAAAGATAAATACACTCTTTAAATTTTTTTATGAATAATACTAGGTTTTTCAGGACTGTAAAAGTTTTTTAATTTTCAGCTAACATTTTGTTATTTATTCTATTTTTAAAATTCAATATCCTATTCTCTTTCTGCATAGAATTGTTATAACACATGTGATACTTTATTTTCAAAGATTTAATTTTTTATGATTTTTCAAGATAACGGTAAAAGAACAATAATAAAAACACAAATTTCATGCTACAATATACTCGTATTTTTTAGGATTTGGATATGATTTGGAAAAGCTTACTTTTTTTTAAACATTTAATATTAAAGTGCTTTAGACAAGATAAGAATAATAAGAAGAAGTAAAATAATATGAGATACTGCAATTAAAATTATATGTCTATAAGAATAATATGGATAATAAATAATAAATATAGTAAACAATATAAGAATGGGATTTTTTGATTAACAACAGTAGGAGAGGTTAGTAAGAATAGAAATATAGAACTAATATAGTGATTGATATAAGGATAAGGTCTGACCAGTTAATAGTTAATGAATTTCAAGTAAATATAATTAAGTGGAATAAAATACTATAATAATGTAAAAGAGATACATCGGAGATAGATACTAAAATCAGAGATACACACATCAAATAATAGATAATGACACATAGTATAGTAAATCAGTTCAATAGGAGTAGTAATAAAAGTAGCAAGAGAGAAAAAATTCAAAATTATCATTCATTTACTACAAGAATTATTTTTGTTACAATTAGTTAAATTAGTTTCCCTATTTTATAATGTTATCGCCATAAATATTTTCTTGTATCCTTCCTCTTGCAAGTTATCCACTTCCGCCGTTCATCATGCACCTCTGAGCTTGGACTCAAATCTTCTTTCCGATCTTGCAACACTTTTTTTTCCAATTCAGGCATCATAACAGAAGAAAAAACAAAATCACTTATATGCAGAAGGAAGGAAAAAGAAAAAAAAGAGAGATAAAAAATATCTTATCAAGCCATCCAAAAACATACTGAAGGAAACAAGAGAGAAAGGTTATATAGAACAGCTGATTAGCAGTGTTACAGGAAAAAAAAATATACTCATAAGGTGAAGTGGAGTTAGTGCAACCAGGTATTTTTTTTTTTATTTTTTTTTTAATTGTTACTGTGAAGTAACTATTTGGAATGTGGAAATAAGTTTCAGTACACAGTATTTAGAGTTATCTGGCTACAATATCTTGCAGTTAGAATATTTTTTATCATCTCCTTTAAATTAAAAAAAAATTTAAAAAATTCATGTCCACTGGTTGCACTTATCCCATACATCCGGGTTTAGTGTAACCCCACTGTAGAATCCTCCATAAGAGGCAATATAAATGACATTGGGGCAAGTATGTTATAGCTTGTTTTTCACTGATTCTTCCATTATTTTTTTCATTTTAAACCGTTTGGGAGATATGAACTTTTTCCTGAGCCAACGTGGGGTGATCGGAAAAATGAGTAAAATTTAAAAATCAGATTTTTGATTATATTTAGCTTTTTAAAGAGATTTACTATTGTGCAAGTGCTGCCGGCAGGGTTGTACAATACTTTTTGTTCTCTCTTTCTTTCATTCAACATATATGTGTACTGAAACGTATTTCCATATTCCTAATAGTTATCTCACAGTAACTGTTAAAAAAAAAAGAAAAAAACCTGGTTGCACTTACCCCACTCCAGCCTATGATTATATATATATTTTTTCTTGTATCATTGCTAATCAACTGTTTATATAACCTTCCTGTGTGTTTTTGGATGGCTTGATAAGATATTTTTATCTCCTATACTAGGTAAGGAAAGTATTGCGATTGGGTCAAATTTCCGATATGCATTTTTTGACGGATATACGTTTCAGAACTCCTTGAGTCCGAAAAACACATTTTTAGCCATTGGTTTGTCTGTCTGCCTGTGCCAAGATTTTCTCGGAAACTACTGAACCGATTTTTTTACTTCTTTTTTTATTTTGTAGGGTAGTTTTGACTACTGGTGCCTATGACACAAAGTCGATACTCCATGCGCTATAGCTGCTGCGCAATAAATTAAAAACGTGTTTTTCTATAGACTTTAGCGCGAAAACGGCTCTACAGTCTATAGAAAAACTGTGGAACGTTTTTTGATGAAACGTTCCTATAACGTTCTAATAATTGTCCTTTCAATTTTCGTTTATAAACTAAATTCCCGAAAAACAAGTTATAAGGAGAAGAGAAATGTTTTGGGGCCTAACTCGCTAATTATATATTCTATGATAAAATTTATAATAGACAACTATTGACGAAGTTACAGCTATTCGAATTTTGCCGCCGTTTAGCCTGTCGTTTGAGAGGTAATGAAATTCCCTATAAAGCCACATAAGTTACACCTATTCAATTTCCAATGTAAGATTACAGGTTCATATCCTAGTGTCAGAAAGGGGTGAATGAGAGAATAAAGATGACTAAGTGAGAGTAAGAAAATCTGTTGCCCGCATCACACAATCTTCACTATTTCCTCTACTTTTAACATAAATTATTGTTTGACAAGATTAGGCTATGACAAAAAGGTTTTGACCAGCAATATTAGAGGGTATTGAAATTTGTATACTGATCTACCTTAAGCAGGTTTACATTTCTTTAGTTTATCAAATAAATCTAATTCAATTTTTTTGTTTCTTGATGGACATATGTAAAGATATAAACACTTTTCTGAAATAGGTAGGAAAGTCGTGTGAGTGAACACACCAGATTTTTTTTTATCTTTCGTTCTTTCTGCATATAAGTGGTCTTGTTTTTTCTGCTCTGATGATGCGTTTGCGAAACTTTGGTAAGTTACTGTTCACTTATATGTTAGTGACTCATAGCTACATAGTTTATTTTGTTTATGAATTATTAGTTTGTTTTCTATTATTATTATTATTATTATTTCACGTTTCATATTTGTCTTTTTTGCCATTCTTTTTCATATAGCTCTGAGGCTTGTCCCAGAATAAATGTAGTATATTATTATAATTGAACAGAAATATTTATTTCATCAATGTAAGAGCTAATTATGTAGCATGCACTCTACTCGAATAAATTTCTTATTGTTTGTGATTTCTACCGGAACAGTAAAAGAAAAGAAAAGGGCAGAGGGCTGAGGAGGAAGGACAATCCGGCTACAAGAGCAGGACAACCAGAGCCTAATGGGTTTCGGTTGTAGTGAACCGTGTAATATATTAAACATTAAATACAGAGGCTAAGGGTTTGGCCGACCCTGCCTCTTCCACAGCAATTAGCGAAACCTTGCATGTGTTAATGTAACGGATGGGGGGTGGGGAGGGGGCGTAATAGCTCTAACCGGGCTATAGTCTAATTGTACCTCCATCTCATTGCTCTAATAGGCCTCATCTAACTTTAAAAGACTCCGGTTTAATCTCAGGTAAGGAGTCGTACAATCACTCTTCTCCCTCATGAAAATCAAATATCAATATGAGTTAAGTGAAATGGACCATCCAAAATGGATTACACGAATATTTCATGAAGATTTATAGCGGTCGAGTATTATTCTAACCACGGTCAGGATATACACTCACACCGTTGAAATAAAATTGTGAGGAGATTTCAGATCTCCGTTACTTTTTGTTGCTCTATATACAACATACAGATGAACTATTTATTAAAAAATTAATAATGATGTAGAGATGGTTGACCGTTGATATAATATGAGAAGGAGTTAGTCGGGGATGCGGTCAGATAAATACTGAATTAAAATATAGTAATTATTTTATTTTAATTTTACCGACGTTTCGACCCACTTTGAAGGTTGTCTTCAGGGCTACAAAAGATACAAAACATGTTGAGAATAAAAATTAAATATAAGTAGATATAAAATAAGAAGTTGTCAGATACAGAAATAAAAAATGATATCAGAGATATATTGGGTGATATCATCTTTTATTTCTGTATCTGACAACTTCTTCTTATTTTATTTCTACTTATATTTAATTTTTATTCTCAACATGTTTTGTATCTTTTGTAGCCCTGAAGACGACCTGCAAAGCGGGTCGAAACGTCGGCAAAATTAAAATTAATACTATATTTTAATTATTACTATATTTTATATAAAATATAGATAATTACTATATTTTAATTCAGTATTTATCTGACCGCACCCCCGACTAACTCCTTCTCATAAAAAATTAATAGATGTAAAGGAATTGTATTCAGACCGATTTGTTAAAATATTTTATTTCTTAAGCTACAATTATTAAATATCATATAATTGAAGTATCTTATTTTATTTCAATAAATGTTTGTGTCCCAAAATTTATTTATAGCAAAATTAAATAAGTTATTTCAGATACGTCACATTTTTTAGACTTTTCGAAAAACGCAAAATAAGATATATTAGTATTAATAGTAACACCACCAAATTGGCAAAAAAATTTTTTACATTCCTTCAAATAACGCACCTATATAACAAAATTTAAATTTTGCTGAATTTTTTTTGGAAAATTTTATTGTTTTAAATATTTTGTACTTTCAATTTATTGTTAAATTTCATCTGATGTAGTATAAATACTGTGTAAAGGCTCAAATGACCCGTAAGAGGTTGAGGAGGCCCCCATTGTTATGAATAAATAAATAAATGAACATAAAAGTAACATTACCTTCCTAGTTACAAAGAAAAAGAAAAAGAAAGGGTGATTCCAATTATTGGACTAAACATTTTTTTTTTAATCGTTAGTAATATACAAAAAAAAAAAATTAAAATTACTTCAGTAACACATTCAAAAATTAAAAACCAAAAAAATATGATATAGCCTTTGCAGTAGAACATATATAAAACATCTAGAAACCTTATCATTGCTCGTAATTGTCCGATTTTAAGGATTTTTTTTTTTAACATTCCGTAAACTTTTAAATAAATATCTTATCACAATATCAACAAAAAAGTGTATACTTTTTGAGTTATTCGGAATCTAATTTCACCGTTCCTCGCAACTTTTTTCCAGCTTCTTTTTGTTAAAGAATGTAGATTTAATAAGAATATAGATAAATTTAAACCACATCGGGAATAAGAATTTAGCGAAGTTTCAGTGAAATCGATACATTTGTTTAGGAGCTACAGTCTCTAGCAACACAGGTTTTTCGGTCGCCATCTTGAAAGGAAAAGGTGGATAGAAATTTTGATGAAGCAGGTTCATCCTCGGGTGACCTCTAATTTTAAATTCAAATTAGTTCCAGTAGTTTCGGATAAAATGCGCGGACGGCAGACGGGCAGAAAATACGATTTTCGAATTCTACGTATCCTGAAACTTAAAATCTCAAATTTTGAGAAGAGGTTAAGTTTTTGAATTTTTCGTTCCATCACAATGGTTCATATTGAAAATAATAAACCAAAAAAAATGTTGTGCAGATGTTTATTTATTATTTTGCAAATTTCATTGATATGTTACTATTATTTTGTCAGTGTTTACTTGAATTACTTTGTTACTAAAATACTAGTGATGTAATACCGCTCGTATAATATAGTCTCTCGTAACACAAAATATCCTTCTAGACTGAAAAGGAACTGAATTGGAGATCTGCTTAGATTTACTGGAAAGTAAATTACAGTCAGGAAAGTATTCTTATTGATTACTTTGAGCCCATTTGATAATTGTAAGGTTGGTGCTACCAAGCGCAAATTATAGAAAAATATATGACTAATTATAAAGAAATACTATGAAGTATATTATTCATTCATAAATACATATACAATGAAGCATTACATAAATTTCCAGAAACTATGATATTAAAACCATCTTCCAATCACACAAGTTTGTATTTTGTTTATTCAGGCTTTAAGGCGTAAAACCCTTAGGCCTTTAAGGCGTCATCAACGCCTGTGAGTCGATTTATCTAAATTTTCCAGAGTGTGAAGATAATTGTGTATTTTATGGACAACTGGATGTTTTGAGTACATATCATTTAAACCCGTTAATGAACTCAAGGAGTTGGTTATCAAGACTATCGAAGCTGGAGTTCCGCTGTGTATATGCTGTTCAGTCTATGAAATTTTATTTTATGCGTGGAGTTATGTGTAACAAACGAACAAGCCGTAGCATCATCGGATTTCGAACCATCAGTGTAAATTAGAAATGGATCCGGAATATTTTATAGTAGGCGGGAAAATTTGGTTTTGTACTCGTAATGTGAGGTATTGCTTTTGAATAATCGAGAGAGACGGAGCATCATTTTTGGGGGTTTGTGGATCCATGGTGGGTTTTGGTTTTCCAATCCCACAAGTGAAACATTCGTACTAACTATAATTATGTCCGATTTCGTCCTTTTCAATTTTAACACGATTCTCAAGTTATATATACAAAGCATTGACTTCCTAAAATACTGCTACAGGTGTTCCTAAATTAGCTGTACAAATACATTTTTAGTGTTCTAGGAGACCAGAACTAAACTATTTGTTTTCTGTTTTTTAATTTAAACATAAATCGTTGTTCCTCAGAGAACTATTTTTAACTTCATTTATTATTCTTGAGCCTTTTCCTTACTTTTGCTACAAACAATGCGTATTTTGAGCCGATTGCCAGTAGAAGCCATTATATCGAATACGTCACTCCCTCGCTTCTATAGTTTTTAGTAAATAATTATAAATGTTTGTAGTTTTAATGGTTTCGATTTGTTTATTTATTAATTTTAGGAAAAGTTTTTTTTTTTTAATAATATTTTAAGACGCTTATTCATGCGTAACATTGAAAAAAAAAATCCTGTATATTATTATTTTAAGATAGTTATGTGTCAAACGTATCTGGTCTGTCTTCTCGTTTTCCGTCCATTATAGCGTGAATCTGTAGGAAAAAATATCTGGTGCGCGCAACACACAACTTTCACTTACCGCTCTACTTTGAATAAAAATTATTTTCTGGCAATGATGGGCTATTATAAAATTTTTGAAGTGCAGTTATAACAGAGCTAAAGCTTAAAACTTACAGATAACAAAAAATTAAGACTACTAAAATTACAAAAAGTCTATTTATTATATCGACGGTAGGCAATAAAAATCTGGTTACTCCATCTTCTTTTCTAAACCATATAACTTCAGTCTCTGAGAATTTCAGTTGACAGAATGACTGACTCCAATTTCAAAATTTTTGAGTAATGTCATTTTAGTGATATTTCTAGTTGGAAAAGTTATATATATACAGACAATGAGTAAGTAGATTCCATAATAGGTGATTGCAGTGTTGAAACAAAAACTGTGAATAAAGGTATACATTTCCCACTAGTAACATCACTAAAATTAATAATAAAGAATGTTGAAATTAGAGTTAGTCATTCTGTCAATCGAAAGTCTCCTATTTGCCAAGATACATTTACATAAGTACATCTGAATATTTATATATATACGTATACCTTCTGACGATTATTTCCGAAGATTCATTTTCAACATGGATAACCAATTTTTTTTTTCTCCAGTTTCCAATTATCCTTTGAAACTTCATATTTTGCCATTTTTTATAGTTACTGTCAATAAAATAGAGTTAATTTTTTTAAATAAACCGTATTAAATGTACTTTAGGGAAAGACGCTTATGAGCATTAGGCATTTAAGTGGCATCAATGGAGACAAGACCTAAATGATAATAAAGGCTACTTAATTATTCAATGTTTTACCGAATTTAATCAAAATCGTTGGAGCCGTTCTTGAGAACAATGTGTTTCACCGTTGATATAAAGTGGCACTTAAGGTTAGCCGATTTCGACGAAAAATTTGCTGTAACATCTGATGTATATAAAACTCAGATTCGAACATTTTCACGATCGCAATAGCGTCCCTTACTATATGCTTCATATATAGGTAAGTGAAAGTAAATAATTGTTCACCAATATTAGTCCGATCAAGATCATTTTTTTATGTTTAGCTATAGTGAATATCTGAAATGTTCACTTATATGATAACATGTAAAAATTGGAATATAGTTTTTTAAAAAAAGACGGATTTCCATGTATTCATAGGCCTGCTACTTTAAGAAAAGATGTATGTATGTGTACCAACACTTCATGTTTTTGTGCCATATTCATGAATAGCTGAGGTTTGGGAGAAATCTCGATATTGGTGCCAAATTTAAAAGAAATTGATACTACGATTTCGGAGAAGAGCCGTAAACGAATGGCGAGCGTCCTTTTTTTTAATTCGATTTTTGGATTCTCCTTTATTTTTATTTTATTTTTTTTTTTGGTAGAATAGATCGAGACCAGAGGAGTCTACACTTTAATTACTTGAAAATTTTGGAGACCAAGTACTTAACTAGTTAAGTACATTACAAGGTTACAATTAACAAATGTTCTCAAAGTAATCAAGAAAGTGGCATGTTAGGAGCGAGGAGGGGAGTATGCTACTGCACTCCTTTACTCGCTTTAATTTACCTTCAACAAAATCTAAGTAGATTTCCAATGGAGCTCCTTTTCAGTCTAGGAAGATATTGTTTGCTATGAGAGGCGTTGTAGCTATTTCCTCCATAAAATTATTGGAAAGTTCATTAATTTATTATAGTACTGTTTGTATAAGTGTTCTTTAACTGTTGAAATGCAATAGTAAATGCGTAAAGTTTTGTTATCAATGTATCATGGCCCTTCTGTTTTAGGGTTAATGTATTCAATTGAAAACTTTTGCTTTCTATTTATTCGTTTCTGTTTAGAGGTGTCAGTTTCCAACACTGAAACACCATGGAGAGAAAGGTGCTCTAAAGCTTATTAGTGCTTACTGATTGTGAAGTCGTAGTTTCTTGTAAGGAGGATAATAGAGAACTGTTTCTAGAAATACTTTTCGTATTGAATACTAAAACTTTAAAAAAGTAGATGTGTTGAAACATATATATGTTCACCTTGTTTAATTTATATTTCAGAATTAACACAAATTAGACAAACTTGAATGATATAACATTTTCCATTAGAATAAAACTTAATCTAACTTAAGTAAATAACTTACTTAAACGAATGACATAGAGCCCTCAGGTGAAAATCGAACAGAAGCCCCTTAAACAAATAATTCAGGCAAATCTATCTATTTTCTTTTTTGCAAATCTTCAAAACTGAAGCTGCGACAGAAGCTAATTCATCCTTACTCAAAACCATATGAAATACCTCAGTTGACAGTATACCAACGATTTTTTATTAATTTATACGATATGCAAACAAACCGATAAGGAATTTGGATAGATGTAGCTCACGTCTCTATGAGTCTAAAAAGCCGAAGGATGAGATCTTCTGGAACCAAGAGTCAAAAGAAGGAATCAGAGAAAATGTACAACTGGGTTCTGTCATTCTCTAAGTCTGAGATATCATTATTTCCATAAATCGTCAGCTCATTTCCTTATTTTTGTTGACAGTTCTTACTGACAGTTCATATCATTATATAGTTGGGAGTTCATTATTAAGCAAAGATAAATGCATCCCACTATGCTAGTCTGTTATTTTCGGAGGAAACATAATAATAAAATTTAAAAAATAATGATAGACTATTTAATACATCTTGACGTTTCGTCAGAAGAGAATAATATATTTTTTTATATACTTATTTATTTTTTATATTAATATGTATATTGCATAATATTAAAATGGGTTTTAGTCATTAATTGTTAAAAGAGATAAATCGAGTATTGTGGTGTTAATCCCATGTTGATATACTCTTCCTAAAAATTAGGCCCGAACACTTGATTAGCGTAGGTGGGATATGGTCCTAGTATCCCATGGGTGTCGTTAGCCCTGGAACGATTTACGATTCAAATGTGGATTATTAGCAATAGCTGATTGTGCAAATTGTCCTGAGCCTGGGATTTGCTTCGTGACGATCTCCACTAGCTCCAGATTAGAGCAGATTTATTTGCAACAGCCAGCCTGCTCCGACCTGATATCGTCCTTATACTTACTTATATTACTTACTCTTTGCTCTACACACTATTCGATTCCTTTATTATAAATATATGGCAGTTCTTTGTTTTTATTCTTAAGTTATTTCAAGTGTTCCAATAATATATATATATATATATATATATATATATATATATATATATATATATATATATATATATATATATATATATATATATATATATATATATATATTTGTATATACAAAAAAAACACCCTGTACCACTACAATCCATGAAGGATCTTGGGTTCAGTACTATTTATAGAAAATACTGTTTCTTAGTCAACGGTTGTTCAAGGAGGTGATGTGACCGAAATCACGCTCAACCGCCAGGTCTATTAATATATATATATATATATATATATATATATATATATATATATATATATATATTTGTTCATTGATATTTACAACTGTATTATAAAAAAAAAAAAAATACAACAAGTAAATGTGCACACATTAAGAATACAATCACATGGAAATGCTTGTTGAGAAACTACCCATTGGTAGCACTCTAATAATATATTTACATAAGTAGATAACGAGGCCTTCTTCCTTTCAGACGCCTCGGAGGATTATCAGGTATAGAGGAGGAAGCAAGGTTTGAAACGACAGGGTTCGGATGGTTCTGGAGTTTGTTATGGAAGGATAAGTATCTGTATTGGGCCAAATCGGAAACATATGGAACATTAAGGTCTTTATGGATGATTTTATTTGTGACAATGTAAGGAGCGTTGAGGATTTTACGAAGGATATTGGTTGTAAGGATTGGATACGAGATAAGATTCGATGGTTTAGTGGAGTCCCAAAGCTCAATTCCGTAAGTCCAAATAGGTCTTATTATTGTCATATATATGAGTCGTTTGTAATTGATTGAAAGCTTAGAGCGTTTGTCTAGTAAGTGTTGGAGTAGTTGGAAACATCGAGCAGTTTCTTGTCGTTTCAGTCTTGTATGAGGATTCCATGTGAGTCGTTTGTCCAGGTGGAGTCCTAGGTAATGGATTTGTTCAACTGGGATAAGTGGGGAATTATTAAAGGATACTGTAGGACATGAGGTCATGGGTTTGCGACGCAGGGTAAAGGTAATTTGATGGGATTTATTGGAATTTATTTCAATTCTCCAGTTTTTACACCATTCTTCAAGGTTTGTGATGTGTGATTGGAGAGTTTGGGATGCAGTTGATGGATCATTATTAACAGATAGAATACATGTCATCAGCATATGTGGTGATGGAAGTGTCAGGATGGGTTGGGATGTCAGCTGTATAAACTGTGTAAAGGATAGGACCAAGGATACTACCTTGAGGAACACCAGCAGACTGAGAAAAAAGGGATGAGCAAGAGTTTTTGTGATTTATTTTAAAGCATCGATCAGCAAGGTAGGAGCGGATGATGAGTAAATATGTAGGTGGCAGGACTATTAATAATTTACATCAATTATTTAATTAGGGATACCCACTTTGTAGAGGCTGGTTGAGCCCCAGGAGGTTCTCCCTATCCCAGGGTCGCTCTACGGCCAATGAAACAGAATAATTAATTTTTCTGAGTCGGGATTCGAATCTGTGACCTCGAGCATTGGAAGCTTGGAAGCTTAGTGCCCTACCACTGAGCTACCCCACTCCCTTATATATATATATATATATATATATATATATATATATATATATATATATATATATATATATATATATATATATATCCAATAATCTGCGGTACCTTTAAATTAAACCAATTAATAAGTTGAACATGAAACATATTATTAAAATAAAAATATTTTAATTTTAAAACCCTGAGAGAATTTACTTCCATATCTATTGAAGAATCTTGGTAGATTGATTAGGATATTAACATTATGAATATTTAAAGTGCTTACCACCTCCCGACAAAACTCAAGAATCTTTCAGATGTCGACATGCACCGATACATGGAACGAAATGCACTTGCCCAAAGCCATAATATATAGGGCAAGGAACCCGACCACTACTTCAAGTTAATTGTAGATGTCAATTTCCATATCAATCTACTAAAATGTTTCAGTAGATATGGAAGTACATTCCATCAGGCTTCACACAATTTCCTAATTTCTATGGTCCGTTTTTTTTAAATTAAAATATTTGTTTTTTATTTTTACATTTTTAGTTTTTTAAAATATTAACAATTCATTTTCATAAAATATTATCACATATCATTTCAAATCAATTAATAATCGAGATAGTATAACATAACTATAATATTTTCCCCAGTATTTTGAACTTAATTTGTTTCAAAATATTCTCGGGATCTAATTATACAGCCGTCAAATTAAAAAATTGATATTGTCATTCGCTCAAAAATTACGTACCTTTTAGAGGATTGATTTAACACACGTTACACAGTAATTTGACTGAATTTTGAACTCAAATTATTTCAAAACACTCACGGAACCTCACCGAATAATTTGCGCCATCAAACTTAATAAAAATCGATCCAGTCGTTCGCCTAAAAACGTTACATACCTTTTAGCGGACACCCCGAACACATTTCCCTCGGGTCGTATCGCTTTCTAAACACTCTCAGGACCTCGCCGAATAATATAATACATCAAACTTAAAAATCGATCCTGCCGTTCGCTCAAACGAGCTTTACAAAGCTTTTTGCAAATTGATTAAACACATATTATTTAATAATGGGCCAGTATTTTTAAATCAAATTGTTTCAAAACACTCACTGGACCTGCCAAATAATATAATATATTAAGCTTAAAAATCGATCCAGCCACTCTCTTAAAAATTCGGTACAAAGCATTTTTCAAATTGATAAAATACATTTTATTTAATAACGGGTCAGTATTTTAAACTTAAATTGTTTCAAAACACTCAGGGGGTGTCGCCGAATAATTTGAGCCATCAAACATAATAAACGATCCAGCGGTTCGTTCAAAAAAGCATTACATAGCTTTTAGCAGACGACCCAAACACATAATCCTCGTTTCGTTTCTCTTAGTCGGGCAAAGAATAATAGGCAAAGTTAGCCATTACTACCACTTGCTGAATTCGTGGTCTGATCCACTTTCCAGTGCAGACTGAGAATTCAGAAATATTTTACCCAGTCGACTTTCTGACATTTATGCTTCTTTCCAAATTTCCTTTGTTGCCCTCTCTGCTACTTCCTGAAATATTATCCCTTTAAATATATCCCCTCCTCGTCCTCAATTGAAATTCTCCTATTCGAATTCCTATTCACAAAACATTCAAATATCGGTTAACCTTTATTAAGTAACTCGTTTAATACTCATTATTCCCGAATTACATATTACGTTGTACATATATTTTATATCACATTTCATACTACGATAGCTCTGTTTTTCGTTATCTGTATCCCAAAAATCACATGCTTTTTATGCCTGCTGTTTATTTCCTGACAATTTTTTTTATACGATTTAATTTTTACTAATCTTGAATCTATAAATCTTTATCCATTTTATTTTAAGTGTGTATATATATAATACAGCATATACCATAATACATGATTAATAACAAATGTAATATCTTTACTAAATGTTATTTTACTTAAAAACATAAAATTATATTTGTAAACATGATTTCAATAAAAGATATAACTTCTGTTTTTTAGTTAAGACTTTATACACATACTTAGAGCAGGATTCCCAAAACTATTTGTCTCGCGGGCCACATTGGGGCCTCCACTAAATCTAGATCTGATATTATATTTAAATATTAAGGTATCTATCGTCCGTTTTTTTTTCGAAAAATTATCATGTAACCTTTTAGAAAATTAAATTAGCGAATAGTTTGATGGAATTTCTTTTTGTGATATTCCAACAGTATCTACTTACAATTAGTGTGACCACTTTTGACCTGTCTATGACAGACAATGTAACTCTGTTAATTCCGTTTTAGTAAATTTTGCAATGGAAAATAACAGTTTAATAACTAATAGTCGTACCATCCATAATCAACGGATCGTACAATCTATAATTAACGGGTCGTACAATCCATAATCAACCGATGATATAATAAATAAAACTTTTGTTATTTTAATGGTGTTTATGATTTGTTAGCTGTGATTTTTTTGCTTTAGCTCAGTTAAAATGCAATTAAAAATTTTTATATTAGCCCAACATGGCCAGAAAATAATTTTTGTTGCATGCACCAGATTTCTTTAATTTGATCTAGCAGATGTTCTAGCAAGAAGTACTTTAATTTTTTTGAATAACTTTATTATTCTTAAGGTACTTCATCCCAGGATAAAGTTATTTTTCTTTTCTGTTATGTATTATATTATATTTATATATTATATTATATTTACATATTATATTATACACATCTATTATTTGTGTGTGTGTGTTTGTGCGTGTGTGTGTTCATATACTATTTTATCATTTTATACATAGTAGTATAACCACGGCGTATACTGCCTGTCAGAAATAAATAAATTTTTGAGTCGTGGATCAATATTTTAGGCGAGACAAGTAGTCTGCTAGGTGTGAATATTGCAACGCGCATCGAGGGGGACGAAACCGCGTTTCCATGTCATCCCCTGTTGCAAACATGTCCTTTTTAATGACAACTAAAATTTTTTATAAACCATTCCATGTTCCTCATACATTTACTTAGTCTTTGGTGGGTAGATATATGCTGGATTAGACTTATTAATAAATGATTAAATGTCGTTTATTTTGCGAGTGTATTTAAAATGATACATTTATTATAATTTATGTATTTTATACATTTGTTATATTATACTCACATTATTTAAGAACATGTCATGTGCATTAATGGTATATTCATAAAATCAATATTCCATTAATGTGCGTCTACAAAACATTCACTTTCTGAAAAAAATATGTATATAAATAGATCAAGGAGCAGAAAATCTATAAATTTAGTATACTACTGACCTAGAAGAAATCTCTGAATTTAGTCTATAAATCTGTAATACTAAATATATTTCCTGAATACTTTATATTAAGAACTGCGTCCAGTACTATTTGCATTATATTTATCCGATCGTAGATATTTAAAATAACAAATGTTAGACTACTTTATTGATATGCTCATTCCTCTTTTTTGACTAACCACTCATTTTTCATTAGAAGTGAAGTGCTGCTGATGACGTAATAATATTTTAACTAGTGGTTAATATTTTATTATTGGAAATAAATATTAGTCAGACGGAGCTAAGTCTGGTGAATAAGCCGCATTCACTATTTCCCAACTGACCGCCTCATTCGTTTATTTCGCCGATTTTGCTGTGTGCTATGGTATCTTATTATGAGTCAAAATCGGTTTGTGTTGTCTTTTTTGATATTCTGGTCGTTTTTCTCGCGATAAACGGTTTTAAAAGGTTTTTTGCAGGTTATAATATATCACTCGTTGTTCATTTTTCATGTCAGGATCATTACTTTTGTATCTTTTAAACCATTCACAGTGCTGACTTACCAAAAGCATGCTTACTATAAGCTTCGACTGCCATTCGGTTAGATTTTTCAGCAATTTTATATGATTGATAACATAATACTAATTCTGTCCTCAAATTTTTAGCCACAAAACTCGAAACTTTAATTGTAACGTTAGCAACATTAATAACTGAAGCCCCACCTATTGATGAACTCCTGTTTGATATTTAAACACCTGGTGTGAACTGCAGATTAGTTAAAGATCAGTTAAGGTCAATTGATTATTATTTTTTTAATTTAAAATGACTAAAACTGCACTGTCACTATTCTTAATACAGTTTCATCAATCGTACAAAAATAGAGGAAGGCGTGGAGTACACTTTATAGATAGACTTTATAAATAACAGAGTAAGCGAGCGGTCAGCTGGAGAGGCGGCCACATAAAGTTCCTTTATTTTTACGCCTCCGACTTTATTGACGACCGTTGGGGTTTCTAGCCCCCAACCGCCTCCCCCCCCCCCCTGTTTACCTCAACGCTGGGCCCGTGGGTAAACAACCAGTAGTACGTAAAGTCTCGATTTATTGGACCTCTACTGTACACCAGTCTCCTCTATCCCCTATAGTTGTTTTTACACTGCCGAGACAATTTATGTATAGCATTCAAACTGAGATATTTTAGTTTATTTGATGTATTTTTTATACCAATTAAACTCATTTAATATAATTAAGAAACTTTTTCATTTAATGTATTTAATTTAACGGCATCAAAACGAAAATATCCGTTAATACTAGAAAAATAAAATGAAAAATATTAATTAATTAATTACAAAGTAATCTTATGAATATAATATCTTAATACTTTATCAAATTATATCCTCCTTACATTTATAATAATATATATGTTTAATAATAATATACACCAGGGGTCCTCAAATCTTTTTCACCTGTGGGCATATTTATAACTTATGTGTTAGGTGGCAGTATCTGAGTTTATTATTTTTTTTTATTGAGCAAGTAGTAAATGTGAATTGCAAGTAGGTCACTGTTTATAATATTCAAAACGAAATGTACAGGAAATTAATAAAAATAAATATATACCTTTCATAACAAACACCTTTATTATTTCAAAAACTAACAGTGTTGCCCACAGTATCATTCATTTTTATTTATTTTTAGTGCAAAAACAATACATAAGTGAAAGTAAAATTAAGATATATCGATAATTGAATTATTATTTTCAAATAGTTCACTTATTTTTCTATGAAATTTATATATGTTATATTTAAGAAAGAATCATAACTGCTTTGAAAACTCGTCTGTCTGCAACCATCACGTCAACAGTAGTAATGTTAAAAAAAAATAAAAAAAAATAGAAAATATAACGATGTTAATAAATTACTATTTTCAAATAATTCTCTCATACTTACAATAAATTATTACAATATATATTGTTGCTTTATTGAAAACTTGTCGATCTGCAGCGGACAACAATAAACCTGTTACTAGGGTGATCACCAGTGTAAAGATTATGTTTAAGCGGGGACAAGTGACGTCACGCGGGTACACTGTTGGCCGTGAGCTCTACGTTAGGAACCGCTGATAAATTCCATATCACATTACTTATTCTTTTAATGTTTCATATACGAGCCTATCAGTTGAAAGAATGACTAACTCCAATTTCAACATTTTTGAGTAAAGTTAGTAAATAAAAACATTGTAACATAGTGATATTTCTAGTTGAAAAAAATATAGTATCTGTACAGACAATGATTAAGTTGATTTCAGAGTATGTTATTGCAGTTTTGAAATATAGAACCCTGATGAAAGGTATAAATTTTCCTAATAGAAATATATCTAAAATTGTTAATCAAAAATATTGAAATTGGTGTTTGTCATTATGTCAACTGAAAGGCTCATATGACACTAGAATTTAGTCATCGATTCTGACTCATTCTACCTCACAACTGATGTTTTTGATAGATATTATAATTTTGTTCTTCCCAAGAGTCATATATTAGAAAAAAGGTCATTACCATGGTCCACATATGGTTTAATTAGACTATTTAGGAATAATTGTGTGTATTTAAGGAAGTCAACTTCCCAGATTAAGATGATGTGGCAAGGGCATTTAACAAAAAATGAAAAATGGAGTGGACATTATACACTAACACTGTATTAAAACTAAGGACAAATTTAACTAAATTAGGTTAAACAATTTATTACTCTTGAAATTTATTGGTTTATTCAGAAATACGAGTGGTGTATTCTTCCTGATGATAGCAATAAAGAATACATTTGCTTAATTAGACAGCAATTAAAAAATGTAAACACTCATAAGTTTATTTCTTTATACTTCTAATTCAAATTGATCTAGTATACCTACTCTGATTTGTTATATTTGGTATATATCTTTGGTATATATTTGGTATCGCCCTTCTTATGCCTACAACCTTCTCCAATTTAAGTTCTCAATCCATACCCTCCCCACAAGATCTCGACTTGACCTATACATCCTTCTCATAGATCTGCCTCATTCCAAAACTCCTTTGTATCCCGCTCTGTCAACTTCTGGAATTTCCTCCCGATCAAAATTCAGCATGCCCCCTCCGTACCCTCATTCAAAAACCTCCAATTCCAAAAACAATCAGATAGCAGCTAACTATTAACATTATATATGTATTGCGTAGTAATCATATAACCATACGATAATACTTTGTAAGGGATAGCACATGTATTTCCCACTTTCGACGCCAGTTAATACATTTATTTTTTCTATTCAAGTATAACTAACTTTATATATATATACAAGCAAAGTTTTTTTATGATATGAACTTATTCTATTTTGTATTTATTTTCATTCTTCATTTCTCAAAGTGTATATTTATGCTGTTCAATCATTAAATATAATTTTGTTTATAATTTTAAGTGATCTGTTCATAGTTTTAAGTGTTTTATACATAGTTTTATCTGTATTGTATATAGCTTGTTCACCTGAGGTTTACTTTACTTTTTAGTTTACTTTATTAATTTTATTTATTGTTTCAAACTTTCAGGCCAGTAGTATTCTTTACTTTTTTTACAATTTTGTTTTTCTAACGGACTAAAGGGTCTCAGAATAAAAATAAGACAATTATGTGTTTTTTATACTTTTATCAATCCCAGCACGCCATTTTTCGGAATACATTGTATGATGAATAATAAGGAAGGCTGTCAAACATACTTAATTATGTGAGCCAGGCTTAATTGATAATATGTTTTGGTCCGATTTTTCGGTTATTTATTATTTCGATTATTTATTATTTAATGATAATTAAATAAAGTTACAATTTCATACAGGAAATAATAAATGTTTTTCAACATATTTATATAATCTAAATAATATTACCATAAATGATTATTTAGTTATGTCATGTGGCAGAATTAGGCTAAATAATAATTTCTTAGATAAAAATGTTACAGGAAAAATATTAGAAACAGGCGGTTACAATAGAGAACTATTTTGCAGACGTAGAGAAAGATTTTTGTTTTATAAACTTTACAGTATTAATGAATCATGATGTTTTCCATGTTACATTAATTTATATAAGAAACCACAAACCACCTATAAATATTCCGAATCAGCTCCGATAAGGGTGCGAAATCGAAATCGACCAATCCCTTTCCTTTAAATTTTAGCTGAACTGAATTGCTTAGTAGAAATGCGTTTAGTGAGAGTTGGCCATCCCACGTGCCGGCCACGTGTACAGGTGTAGCCCCAGGAGGTTGTTAGTTTATTCAAGGGCAGAAGTTTTAAAGGTTGATGCCTTCCGCAGTGCGCCACCCCGCCAACTGGCCAACAAACTCTGACATAAATTGCTCTTGCAACAACATCTCCAACCCGCAACGTTCGCACCCCCTCCTCTCCCCCCCACCCAACCCTCTTCTGGGACTGCGTGTATTTCTACCCATTTTTCATTTTATTTTACATATTCTTTTTTGTTAGCTAGTATTGTAAAGTCCGGGATATTGTTTTTAAAAACATCTTCTTGGTGAAGGGTATATATTTACTTTTTCTACTTTACTGGAAGCGTCGTTTAAGTTAATATCTCTTATGTAAAAGCGATTCATATTCATTTCCATTGTCCTTAAAAACTCTTAAACATGAATTTGAAGTGAAATCAAAACAAATATAAAATTTTGGACTTAATTTTATTGAAGATTTTTTTCTCTGTCGTGCATGAAAATATTCATAACTCATCTGGATTTAACTCGTATAGCTTAATAAGTAAAATTCTTTTTTAATAAGAAATAAATAAAGAAAAATTTCACATATTTTTTCATTCTGTCTCTCCAGTTCTAACTTATTTATAGGTATAGGTATATATTGGATTGGCAAATAAGTTCTTTCGGTTTTTCAGGATGAAATAAAACTCAATGTATTATAGACATAAAATTTATTTTAATCTACAATGTATTGACCATTATTTAATATGACTTCCCCATCTTTCCACTAACTGCATAGTACCATTTTCATAGAATCTCTGAAGTTTATTGTTAAAAAACCGGTCCAAATGGTTTTTGATGTCCTCTTCCTTTTGAAATTTCTTTCTATTCATGGAGTTCTGCAGAGACTGGAATAAGTGGTAGTCACTTGGAGCTAAGTCTGATGAATAGGGAGGGTGGGGCAAAAGGTCCCATCCAAGGCTCAATAATTTATTATGTGACTAATGAGGTATGGGGCATTGCGTCTTGGTAGAACACGATACCCTTCCGATCATTCATAACTCTTCAGAATGTTCTCCAAATTCGATGTTACTATATCCGTTGGAAAACTGAATTATTGCTCTTCAAAGCCGTATGAATGTTTTTTTTTTTAAATTTAATGTCTACATACTAGACTGAAACGACAAGAAACCGCTCGACGTTTCCAATTACTTCAGCACTTACTAGGCAAACGCTCTAAACTTCCCATTAATTACAAAAGACTCATATACTTGACTATAAAAAGACCTATTTGGACTTACGAAGTTGAGCTATGGGGCTCCACTAAACCATCGAATTCCTCTCGCATCCAATCCTTACAATCCAAAATCCTTCGTAAAATCCTCAATGCTCCTTACTTTATCACTAATAAAATTATCCATAAAGATCTTAATGTTCCTTATGTTTCAGATCTGGTCCAATCCAGATACCTAACCTTCCATAATAAACTTCAGAATCATCCCAACCCTCTCGTTTCTAACCTTGCTTCCTCTTCAATTCCTGATAACCCTCCGAGGCGTCTGAAAAGAAGATTGTCCCGTGATCTCCTAATGTAGTCATATCATTAGAGTGCTACCATTGGGTAGTTCCTCAGCAAGTGTATTCATGTCATTATATCTATTATGTCCAAATTTACTTGATGTATTTATGTAATACAGTTGTAAATGTCATTATGAAATTTAAAAAAAAAAATGTCTACATAAGGAATAACAAAACAAAAAACTCCTTATAGGTTTTTATTTTTTATCTCCATTTGTATTTTGTTTACAAAGGTTCTGTTGATGTCATTTTGTGTAGTTTATGTGGCCCTAAATTCCTGCTAAATTTCTTGTGGATAGTTAAAGTTGAAGTTATAATATTTTTTGTACTTTTCGAAAATAGATTTATTTATGTGAGGGACCCAAAAATAAAGCCTGGAAACATAGCCTAACTTGTGCAAATGGTTTTCTACGCTTGTGCGACACATTTAGAGCCATAGCAATCTCTCGCACTAATTGGGTAGGATTTTGATCAACAATGGCCTTAACATTGCTCGTTTCAATTTTATATGGGTGACCGTTTTATATGTCAAAATTTCCTGAATGAAATTTGACAAACCAATTTTGATAGGTGATTTCGGTTAACACACCATCCCCATAAACACTGAAAATTTTTCTATGAACTTCTGCAACACGCTTACCTTTTTAAAATAATATAACAAAATATGTTGATAATGAATGATATTTTCTTCCATATTCATAGTGCATTAGCAAACAATACTAAGCTAGTTTCAACAATAGTTAACAGATATAGTTGTTGATATATTACAAACAGGATAAACAATCCACCTTAGAGATTAATTCATCAGATGAGAAGTGTATCATAGTGACATAAAAATATACAGAAAAACCGAAAGGACTTATTTGCCAACCCAATAGTTTGAGCCATTTCTTGTAGGTTATGGGACCTTAATTTCTGGCGGTTTCGTGTAGTCATGTTGAAGTTTTGGCCCTCTTCAGCTTGTAAGGATAGGAAGTAGTCGTAATATTAAAAACGTAAAACATTATTTTTTCAAATTAGGATCGGCTTTGGAATAACCCATTCTCCTTTAGGTTCGTCACGTTTCTTTTTACAATCGTTGACTAAGAAACAGTGCTTTCACTAAACAGTACTGAACCCAAGACCCTCCATAGATTTTTGTGGTACAGGTTTTTATAAGCTCATTTCAATGATCTGAATCTATCCAACCAATCAAAACTGATCAAAGCAATTCCTTTGAAATGCAAGCCTTAATTTAAGATGAAATTTGGATCAACTTATTAAAAAAAATTGGGCCGTATCCAAAGTTAACTCATCAAGTCAGTGTAACATTGTCAAAACACAATTAAGCCATGTTAATCTTTTATGTCGAAAATAAAAATCATTCTATGAATTAAAAATAATGCAATCATCAATATACCTTCCTATGTGAAGGCATTTAAAATAAATCCTTTTGGTCTTGTATCTGGTAAAAAATTACTAATAATATAATGCTATATAGTAAACCTTAAACTAGCCAACCGGAGACTGGAGTTTTCATAGATAAATTATGTTATTTAACTCCTTTAAATTATATATACTATTTAAAATACAATCAATTTATTTATCGAGAATAAATAAATCGGTTGGCTCACTTTCCAAAAGTCTTAAGGTTTTAAAGATTATTTTCATTAATTATAATGCTATATTATTATTGCACGGCTGTGTATCCCTCTCTATTGATTAAAATTTTATAAATTATTACGTTATTTTAGCATAATATCTCCTAGTGTTAATATATTTTTCTAAATACTTCTCCCAGAAAATCTCCATTTCTATTAAAATACCGTAAATGATGTGTTTTTTTAACGACCGGTGAAATTATAATTCTTTTATATAGCAGCCTTTTCTATACACGGCGTGTTTCGTATTACTTGTTGGGACTCTTACAAACACAAACACAACCACCCATTATATTAACTTTTGTGAACAGGCCATAACTCTTATGTGAACAAAGCCCTGTTATACCAGAGAAAGTGGGTGATACTTAAAGATGTTATGCATAGGGTTACCCTCTGAGGGCAAAGCATTAGAATTTATAAATCTTCTTTAATTTAAAATACCTGAATACAATTTATTGTTAGTATACACTTAAATAATAACTGCTGAATGTAAAATTGTCAGTTATCATTAAATATTACTGAGCTGTTTATATATTAGCCTACATTTACAAGTAGTTTTTTCGATTGACTTCAATAAATACCTAAAGTTTCTAAGTATATTTTTTGAAGTTTTCCTTTTATAGGTTTATTAGTTCGATTCCCTTTGACGTATCTAAATAAAGAATAATATTTTTAGGAAATAAAATGAAGTAAGTAAGCTATTAGTGTCATAAAAATAAAAAATAAGAGTGATAATCAATAATAAGATATAAGATTTTTTTTTTATTATAAGATAGTTTTTTTTATCTTCAAATCTCCGCCCGCATCTGTTATGATACTGACAATTAGCAGATTTGTTGTTACGGTACAAAATGGCATGATAGGCATGATGAAGAATAGTACCTCTTCCCTGGTCTGTTTACATCCTGAAATCAGGACAGGAGATTTCTCATCCAGCTCCTTTTCAGTCGCCTCCTTTTCAGTCGCCTCCTGATGAGCATGTCAGCCGTGGCCATGTCGTTGATAAATCCGTTGTGATGTCCGTGTAGTTTAAGATGAAACTACCTTACTAATTGAGGCCTGCAGTTATTAGTCTTAAAATTTAATACCGAAAAGGTTATAGTTTTTGTAAATCTTTTTTGGTGATCCGTAAATCTGTGAAGCGTATGTCCAAATGGGTTTGAGCAGATAAGTGTATGTATTAAGTTTTTGTCTAATTTTCTAATACATAGATCAAATACATTTTGATTTGGTAAAAAGAGAGTATAGTGTTTTTAGTCGCTTGTTCAGAGCCTTTCGCTTCATTCTGACATGAGGCCCCCAGGTCATCCTCCTGTCGAATATTAGCCCGAGGTAACGTACAGTGTCTGTCTGAGGAATTTGGTTGTCGCCGATATAAACTGGTGAGCATGTGTTTCGTCGAAGTGTAAATGTTATGTGTTGTGATTTGTCATGATTTAATCTAATTTTCTAAAGTGAATACCGATTTTGTAAATTTAGTAAATGATTTTGTAAATTTAGTGAGGCTAGTCTGACATCATTGTGTCTTGTTAACTGACTTCCAGAGCTCAAGGTCCTAGGTTCGAACCCGGCTGATGACTGGTAATTTTTCCTTGGCCGTGGATCGATCCTGGGATTGAGAGACTCTCCTGTGGCACACCCAGCCTCTATAAAGTGGGTACTTTTAATTAAATAATTAATTAAGGCGGAAAAACTGCCGGATGAGCGTGGATATCAGTCATTCAACAGTATTTGAAACGACTTCAAACTTAATATTGAAACGATATTCTTTACTTATGTTATTTTATTTTCCCACGTTTGTATTATACACATAAGTATGTTTTTAGCGTTATTGTTTTATGTTTTGTTTTATTCATTTCCAATATTTTAATCTTAATAAGAATTGTAAATAATTAATTTTATGTATGGCTACACAGGCATTTATTCTGTATCTATAATTTGTCCTAAAGGGACAACAGTCCCAGGATAATAAAAAAATATTTTCATTTCAATACTTCCTCACATGGTTCGTTATAGACTATCATAAAAAGAAGTATTTTAATATTTAAAAACTAATCATATTTTAAATATTACATGGCAACTTAAAATTTTTTTGTAAGAATTATGGATCATTTTAGGACTTTAAAATAATACTAGACTTAAAAGATAAGGAACTGCCAACAGATTCCGACTACTTACTTGACAAACGCTCTAAATATTCTACAAAAAACTCATTTACACTACCATCATCAGGCCCATTTGGAAATACGGTATTGAGCTTTGGGGCTCTACAAAAACACGAAATTCTTCCCGTATCCAATCCTTACAATTCAAATTCCTCCGTTAAATCCTAAATGCTCCTTATTGTGTAACAAATAAAATTATCCATAACGACTTCAACATTCCTCTTGTGGAAGACTTGGCCGAATTAGATGTACCTCTTTTCATTTCAAACTATTTGCTCATCCCAACCCTCTAGTGTGTAATCTTTCATCCAACACAATTCCTGACAACCCTCCAAAGCTGTCAAATCTGAAAAGAAGATGGCCAAGGGTTCTCCTAAATTAATTTATCTTTGAAGGGTTACCAATGGGTAGCTTCTTCACAAGTACCTTCATGTTATATATTCCTATAGCAAATTTACTGGTTGTATGTATGTTTACAGTTGTAAATTTCAATAAAAATATTAAAAATAAAAAAAAAAGCTTTTAATCGCAGGGTATAGTTTCAAAAGAAACTTTTGAAACCTCTCAATTTTTTCAATGACTTTTATTACATTTTAGTAAGGTTTAAGGCTTTGAAGGAGGTCTTATTATAGATATTACTGTAATAATTACAGTGCAGATTCACTGACCTATTTACTATGCGATATACTATGCGAATTATTCGCACGGGGGAAACTAGTATAGTACCAATTTTACAATTCGTTATCATGCAAAAAAGAAAACAATTGACAAGGCAAACAAGTTGTATGAAATTAGCCAAGAGGACTTTACAAAATGCCATAACTTAGGCGAGGACTTAGTAAAGAAGAGTGAAATATTTTACGGAGGCCCCGGAGACAAGGATGAAAGGAGCCTGGAAATAAGACACTGGGAAGAGAGAGAGAGGGAGTGGTGGGGAGGGGGAGGAAAGGTGAGAGGAGCCTCCTTTGTTAAGAGAGAAATTTATGCAAGGCTAATATCACATAGTTGCCATATCCTTCCTAGCGTGGCCAGGATTGTACTCTCCATCTTTATAGCCATAATAGACGCATGCCCTCAATATCCTGACTTTTATAAAGGTTTGGCCATCATGTGGACCTATCCTATACGTCCTTTCACATGGTTACTTTTTTTTTTTTTTTTCCTTGAGCCGGTTTAGTAAAATTGGAATACTTTCCTATCAGGTTTTTTTTTAAGTTTTAAGATTTCCTAGAAAAACCGATTTATTTTTATTGGTATTTCTAATAACCAAACTATACATATCTTCTGGAATATTATAGTTCTTGATTTTATCACAAAATCGAGTAAAAAAATGCCCTATAAAAATATTAGGCACTTTGACGTGATCAACCTCAACGAACAAAAATAACGAGGTTGTGTAGGATTTTTTAAAAGATTGTGGGATGCTGAACTTGTTCCTGTAGAAACCAGTTCACTTTTTATTAGTTTTTAGAATAATCATAAGACATACAGCTCTTAATGATAATCAAACTTGAATTATATGTAATGTTATGTTCATGCAAATGAAGTTTTTTAATAGGGATTTATTTTTGTATGTCTTGAGTTAATATCTTGATATAATTGGCCTCTTATAGGTATTTTTTTTCTTATTTATTATCTTGCATCTTGCTATTAATTGTCTCTCTTATTTTTTTTTTTTATATGTTTCTAATAATGTTATACTAAAATACTAAACTTGAATGATATACCAACATAATTTATTATATGTATTTCCGGAAAATATTAATTTGATGATAATGAGGCTTAAATTGTTCAATAGAGCTCTCCTAAAAATTTAAACTGAAAATACTAGTCCGCTGTACCGCCCCGTTTTTATTAAATTATTAACAATCATCTAAAATTTCTTAAATTTTATTTTAATCTACAAATTTTTTATTTATGATAACTCTTGGGAGTGGTAAGTTTCAATCAGGAGGTCAGTAAACTGTCAGTTTTATGAAGTACCAAAAACTGATAAACTACCACTTGTATCTGAAGATCATTATATTACAAAATCGAGAAAAATATGGCCTGCAAAATTACTGACCCTCTAAAAAAAAAAAAAATTGAAGAATTATTAATTCTATTAAAAAAAAAAAAAAAAACTAGTGAATAATCTTATAAGAATTAAATAGCTCAGTTGATATCGGTTGAATGTATACAGCTACAGGATGTAAGATACTTAAATTAATTGATCTGTGTGCCGACGTTTTGGCCAATAACCCGACCCTTACGCGGTCATTCGTGAATGAACGTCCCAAGAATGGCAAAGATTGCAAGGGATCGCTTTGATCATAAAAACCCTTACACGTTCAATCATTACTTATCACTGCTGACGCCATTTTAGCTTAGTTGTAAAAAAAGAAACTGCATGGATAAGCTTATTTGGACTTTGTCCTATATATTATTGGACATCAAGAGAAAGATGGAAATATAATAATTATTTCTTAGTGCCTGAAAATCGTTTAGACCAAAGTTAGAAAAATATATGTCAACTACTTACAAAAATTTAGGAAAAGTATCGCGAAAATAATCAATTTGTTAAGAAAAATGGAAAAATTATTCTATAAGTAAATTGTGAAGTTTCCACTTGTTTTTTTTTTTAATTTATTGCCCACTTGACTATTTAAAGAAAAAATTGTTGAAAATGATTTATAAAAATATAAACTAGGGATGAAAAACTCTTTACTTTTATACTTAAAAATGAGGCCCAGGTAAACTAACCTATCTAGTAAGTAGTAACGTTAGTCTCATAGAAAATCGTTTTGACAAAAGTTAGTAAAATATAAGTCTACAACTTACAAAAATTAAGGAAAGGTATTGCTAAAATAATAAATTTGTAGAGAAAAATGGGAAAAGAACTAACAAATATACACAACAGTTAAATATTAATTTTTTTCTTTAAGTAAATTTTGAAGTTTTTTTTTTTTAATTTGTTGCCCACTTGACTATTTAAAAGAAACAGTTGAAGATGGTTTATAAAATATAAACAAGGGATATGAAAAATTATTTAACTATTTACTTTTAATGAAAATCAGGAATTTATGATGGTTGTGAGGCCTAGGTAAGCTAACCTATCTAGTGGTATGGTTAGTCTCCTAACTACTTTTACCTCAGTCTCCCCTCCACTTCTCGTGTATGAACCTTAGATTTTCGGGTATTCGGAAATCCGCCAGACACCTCCATCAGTACTTCATTCACTACCTTACACGGTAATTCGGAACGTCATTAGTGCCTCAGAATGCAATTCCGAATGACCATGTAGGGTTCCCTTTACGCGTAAGTTCTTGGGAAAAAGTTACGTTAAAAGAGAAATAAATAGTATAAATATAAATAAACGAACTTAGATCAGAGTTATGATTTAGCATAAATGAATTATTAAATTCTGTTTTGCTTTTTTTTTGAATAGTTAAAAATAAAAGTAATATTTTTGATGAACTTTTTGGCAAAATCCGCAGAACTTTTTTAAAGTTTTAAAAAAAAGTTCTGTAAAGTCTTCACTTGAAAAATTGCTAAACAGAGAAAAAGTTGTCTTTCCGAAATAGCAGAAAACGAAATAAAAATAATGATTTCAGTCAGACCGTAACTAATATATAAAAATAAAAATTTCCTTTCGAGATCTGATTAAAACAGTCTCGCTAACTCTTTTGCCAGCTTGATGCTCAATCGATACTTTTTAGCGCGTTTTCCCGCCAATATTTAAGAGAGAAAGAAAATGCGTTTCAATTCATACAATCAAATCTGTCCTGAAGAAATAAATCCAATTTTCTTGAGTTTCATATAATTGTTCTTTTATGGCGGATCTTTTAGGTTAAGTTAAAGGAAAGGTTATCCATACCACCATGCATCAAGCAGTTACCAGTATCAGAAAGGATTGTGAGAAAAGAATAAAAAAAAGGTAAGGCTCCAATTTTTTACTCTGAATATGGCCTAGATCAACAGTTAATAATTAAATATATTAATCAAACAAGATTTATTATGTTAATTGTTTTCAATAAAGGGGTATTTTTAATTTAATTTACGATTTTCTAAATGAAATCATTGAATGAACAAAACAGATGAATAATGGTTAAAGAAGTTAGGAAGTGCAGAGTAAAAGCTCAACTTATAAAAAAAAAATCTTGGAACAAAGAAAATCCCTGAGGAAAAAAAGTTAATTAGAAGGAGCTATAAAAAGTAATAAAACCAAAGCTACTGAGACCACTGATAAAGTGTGTTTGCCGAGCTTAAGGCAGCCGCCACGGTAATGAGTAATTGCCTAGTTTGTCATCTCATTAAATTTTCAGCGCCCCTTCTCAAAGTCTACCTGAATTAAAAAAATGTTTACTTCCTTAGGACCTCTTCTCATCCCTTTAAGTCCTCCTTTTGAGTGCAGCAATGCCCTTTGAATACCCTAAGTCCTTCAAGCGCCAACTCGAATAACTAGGCATTCTCTGAGTATTCTCCAAAACCCTCCTTCAATCGGATACTGCTTGTTTAAGATACTATTCATTTCGTTGGATTTACATGACCAAATTAATCAAATAGGATTAATATCTTTATATACAATATTTCTCAAAGATATTTTTTATTTTTTAAGTGTGCCATATTCACTTCATAAAGACCAATAATAGACATAACATTTTTAAGATTGGTTCCAGAATTAGGCCATCGTTAACAAATAAATTTTTTTTTCATGTTTTGTTTTAGAAATTATTTTTAATAATAAATCTTTGTGATTGAAAGAGAAAGATGAAAGAATATTTTGTTTTTAAGAGCCTTAGATTACATATAGATAAATATTAACTGGTTTTAAGCCTATTTAAAATTTTAAAAAGCTTTGCGATTCGGTTTAAAAATTTAAAATTTGGAGTATATACAATAGTGGTAATGAGTATTAAATGTAATAATCACAAATAACAAAAACGTAGAAATATTAAACTAAATTTAAAATTTAGTTCATGTTGCTATACAACGTAACATAATCATGTTGAAAATATTTAATAATTTTAACAAGAGCACGTCTTAATAATGGATTAACGTATCCAATCTAAAATAGCTTCCTGTAAAACTGAATCGTCTGACAGTTAATGAGTATTTCCATACTTAATAGAACTATTCTACATTTACAGATGTCAGGTGCATGTTCTCATATGACAGAACATACAAAATAATTCTTTAAATGTTACACAATATACAATTAAAAAATAATTGTATAAGTTCTTAATGGAGGCATACATCATGCTGCTTAGATCCATATTTATATATGAGCCTTTCAGTTGACATAATGACTAACCCCAATTTCAACATTTTTTGGTAAAGCCATTTTAGTGATATTTCTTTTTTGAAAAATTATAGTATCATTTTTTTTATTTTTTTATTTAGGGGTCCTCCCCTTCCTCTCCGTTAATGCTATACGGAGTTTTCCCGGGCCAGGGAGTGTGGGCGGGGATTTAAAAGACTCTCTCGGCACCGGGACGCGAACTCGTGACTATTTTTATATCATTTGATTGATATATTAGATTGCCGGGCAAAGGCGGTGCTGTGCACATGCGTCAGCCCATTCGGCCACCCCGCCCACAAAATTATAGTATCTATATAGACAGTGAATAAGATGATACCAGAGAAGCTAATGGTAGTATTGAAATATAGAACTGTATAAATAAAGGTGCAAATTTTCCCTCTAGAAATATCACTAAAATTAATAGTAAAACATGTTGAAATTAGAGTTAGTCATTCTGTCAACTGAAATGCTCATACAATCCATATTATATGATTTAATAAAATAAATTACATTTAAAATAATAAAAAGTATTTATTATTCTGGGACACCTAGTTCACTTTGAATAAAATTAAGGTACAATTTCAGAGAAATTATTTGACTAGCTTTAAACAATAATTAAGAAATCCGATGATAAAATAAGAGATAACCTTAATAAATAAATTAAAATTTTGAAACTATATATACACATGACCTGACCTGTACCACTAACAACCCATGAATGGTCTTGGGTGCAGTACTATGTGAGGAAGTACTGTTATAAGGTACTGTTATAAGGTTGTGCTGGGAGGTGATGGAGGGTCTCCCGACCCCAGGGTCGATCCACGGCTAATAAAAAATGACTACTCATTAGCCGGATTTGAACCTAGAAGCTTGAGCTCTGGAAGTCAATCCCCGCTCCCCTATGTACACACTCACACATAAATATATCCACTTGTTAAGAGTTCTTGTTAAGATCATTGTTTATTTGGTCAAATAAATGATGAAAATAATTACAATCGAATAGCAAAAAATAATAAATATAAAATGAATATAAGAAAAAAAAAATATTCTAACAAATGTATGGAAGATTGATGATTTAGGTGATGGATAAATAATTGGTATTTAAATGAGATTAAACAGAGAGTTTTACGGTTGGAGATAGAAAAGGGATTAAGAACGTGGGTTAACGGATGATAAAGAATTTTTATTGGAAGTACTTCTTTCAGAAGGAATGTTCAAGTTCATGCTTTTGTAACTTGAGTTTAATAATAGGATAAAGCCACTTTTACTCAGCATACTAACAAGTGTCGTCGGACCGCTCGGTACAAACTTAATAAAACCTAACAAACATCTAAGTAAGGAGGTTAACTTTTAAAAGAAAAAAAGAATAAGCTTTCAAAGCGAAGAACAGCACTACTGGACTCAGATAAAATGATTATTTTGGCAAGTATCACCTATAGAAATATTTTGAGTATTGAGAAATGACACCTTATTGTTACGAATGAACTACAATAAGTAGTCATTCATTGTCTTAGAAGAAAAGCTGCAAATAAGGAAGCCATTTTGGTTTATTAATTTCAATAATCAACCATTGTGATCGACCAAAAAATTCAAAAGCTTAACCCCCTCTCAAAATTATAGGTTTCGCGTTTCAGGATGCGTAGAATTCGAAAAACGAATAAAAATTTTTTTGTCCGTCCGCCGTCCGCGCATGTTCTCCGAAACTACTGGACCGATTTTTTCAAATTTGGATATAAAATCAGAGGTCACCCAAGGATGATCCTCCTTCATCGACATTATTATCCGCCTTTTACTTTCAAAATGGCGGCCGAAAAACCTGCATTGCTATAGACTGTAGCGCCTAAACGAATGTAGCGATTTCAATGAAACTTCGCCAAAGTCAGTTTCTCTACGCCCTTTAAATTTATCTATATAACATACATCAACGAAAAGAAGCCTGAAAAAAAATTACGAGGGATAGTAAAATTAAATTTCGAATAACTCAAAAAGTTTACACTTTTTTGTCGATATTGGATGGTTTTTTAAAAGTTTACCAAATTTACTAAAAAAACAAACAAAAAAAAACCCCGTTAAAATCGGACAATAAGGAGCAAAGATATGGTCTCCGGTTTTTTTTTTTTTTTTTTTATATGTTCTACTCCAAATGTTCTACTCCAAATGTTATATCCTTTGTTTGGTTTTTAAATTTTGAATGTGTCACTGAAGTAATGCTATTTTTTTAAGCATTTTACTAATGATTAAAAAAAAAAAAGTTTAGTCCAATAATTAGAATCACCTTTTATTTATTTTTCTTTGTAACTAAAAGGTAATGTTACTTTAGATGTATAATTTTTTGGAAATGATAAACCATTGTGGAATAATTTGCAGCGTTTTTTTTTTTTTTTTGTTAAACTTAGGAAAATAACAATAGATAAATAATTGATTTATTCTCTGTAAGTTACATATCTTAAAGTTTTATCACTATATTTTCATGTATATATAAGTGTTATCTGTTCTACAACTACAAGATATTATATCACGGCGGCTAACTATAGTACATTAATTCCATGGTCAAAGCATTACGGGGACCCCCTAATGGAGGGAAAGTTTAGCTAGTTCATTAGATGACTGTGGTCGGGGAGGAATGGCTCAACTATGTCACTTTGGTGCCTCCAACCCTCGGCGAATTTCCTTTCCATACCGCTCGAATTTGAAACTATTTATTAGCAATAAATCCTTGGCCGAAGGGTCCAAGTGCTCATTTATATTGAGTTTTGTTGAAGATCATCAAGGACTTTTTGGGGAAATATTAATTCTTAGATATATTTAGGAACGTGTGCAAGCCGACAATCTACACAACATATGATTGGTTATCTACCTTTATATGTAGCTGAGCTTGACTACTCTCCTAATACTAAAATAAAATATGAAAGTCACTAAACACTTTTTTATATAATAGAGAGATATAAATCGGGATTCATCACTTCTCCATGAAATTCCCTTTCGTTTGATATCACATTCATCAAGATACATCACTTCTGAGCGCCGGTAAAGGGCTCTTTACTACTCTCAAGTACATATAAAGTAGTATTGAGCCCTTTACTGGCGCTCAGATGTGATGTATTTTGATGAATGTGGTATCAAACGAAAGGGAATTTCATGGAGAAGTGATGAATCCCAATTTATATCTCTCTATTATATAAAAAAGTTGTTAGTGACTTTCATATTCCATTTTATTTTAGTATTAGGAATAGTGTTGCCCAAAATCGGTCTTGTTCTAGCACTTTGCGAGACCAAAACCAGTAAAAAAAAAATTGTTTTTGTGAAGAAAAATAAAAGCAAAATAGTTACTGATACTTGACCATTACTGACTGATACTTATTCACTATAACCAATATACTTTTAACTATTCCTATTTTTCATTCAGGCTTAGTTAGGTTACCCCTATCTGAAAAATTACAGTAATATCTCCATAGTAATAAAATAATGGGTAACTGCAAGGCTGTTGCGAGAATCTTGTGCAAGACCAAGACCAGAACCAAGGCTCAGTTCGCAAGACAAAAACTCGTCTTGGTCTCGCATTTAGGCAATACTAATTAGGAGTGTAGAACCTTAACTTTTTAAGCGATTATTTTACAAATTACAGCTGTTCATTTAATTTTATATGTTACCTCTTACTCTCCAGATACAAAATAAAAAATTTAAATAAAACGTTCAACGGGAAATGGTATTCATATGGAAGTGTCAGTTTGATTTTACCTAAATGACAACAGTTATTTTTCGATCTAGACATTTCGATAATTATATTATAAATGATATTATTTATATTATATTGTGATATAATTATAATTATTATGAAATAGAAAAGGAAGCACAGTATATAAGATACAATGAAGATATTATTAATAAATAGCTCAAATTTAACTAAACGTATGGCTATTAGGCTAAACACATGTTTAGCTTATATGAAGCTGGACCAGTCGAATATATATTATGGTTACAAATTGGTATTAACAATAATCATAATTGTATAATAATATAAATTGGCAATAATGCGCGATTTATAATGTAGATTTTTAAAGAAATTAAAAACTTGTTCGAACTGTAGTTCGTTCAGTTTATTTTATGTTGACAAAAATAATACAATCTGAATTACAGAATAAATCTAAATTAATGTTATACAATTTGAGCTGCAAGTAGTACAATTAAATGAACAGTTGTATAATTTATAAAATGGGGGTTGGTCCGCCGTCAGACGGACAAGGGATACTCCCTAGTTTTTAAAATATACTTGTAGATTCTTTATTAAAGTTAACTGACTTGAAGATTTATCCTTTTGTTAATTTTTGGGAAATATTTCAGAAGTATCTAAATCCATTTTGTCAATGGAATCATGTAGTTAAATGGTGAAACAGTTTTTCTCATTCACTGATTATGCGCTGTTGCAGGGTGAAAATTGATGCTCCACAACGAAACATAATGTTGGCAATGGCAGTTCACTATTAGGTATTCGAAATTTTTCTTAGGAATGAAAGTTCCCAATTTATTTTTTTTATATTTTTAGCTTTCAATATAGATCTGTACGTGTCGACAACCGTTGACAATTAGCAGATGGTCTGATTAAAGTATCGAAACTCTGTCATGTCAGGCATGGGGGAGGATAGCAGGATTTATATTCATAAAAAGAAATATAAATACAGATGATACGTATTCACGGCTGTATTTACACTAGTAAAAGGAAGTAAGAGGAGGTGAGAACATTGGAATTTCTTAATGAGCTGGTACTGTCTTGAAAAAAAATTGAAAATCAAAATCCGGCTCATCCAGACTACAAGAGCCTGGTAAACAAACAGACTCAGTTTCGCTATCAACTTCATATATTGTTCTATATGCAATACTTAACACATTAACACACATTACACTTTATTTCACACTGAACGGCAAGTACGGAAAGGTCACTATCCAAATTTGACAGCCCTTGCCTCATTGCTAAAACATAAGGCTGTCGTGTAACACTTCTTCCACCTCGGAATTTCCACAGTATCGTTCTGACTGTTGTACCTACCCTGACCGTCTATTAAACTTATCTTTATTGCCATTAGTAACCCTTACGTAAACAGTGCACCGATAATTCTGTACGTCTAGAATCATAGACGCAGACTTTCTATTCTGGTACGGGCGAGGGTGGGTTGATGGATCCATAAAAAAAAAAAAAAAATTGGGAATTCATATTATGTATAAACATTACGAGTGACAATTAACTAATTTTAATTAATTTTACATAACATATTGTAAAACGAAGAATATAATACTATACATAAAAAATAAAATGGTATATATGGTAAATATATTTTTTTAAATAAATATATATTTTTTTAATAAATATATATATATATTTAATAAATGATAGTATTCATTAATAAGGTTTGTAAAATATTTGCATTCACTTCTGTAAATTTAAGCGTATTCATTTTAATCAACGTGAATACTGCCCTATTCACTTTTACTGCTGTAAATACAAAGGCTCGGGAATTTATATTACGTACAAACGCAAAGAGTGATAATTAACATAATACATTTTAACATAATTAACATAACATATTGAAAAAGAAAGAATATAATACTATATATTAAAATAAAATGATATATACAGTTAACATTTTAAAAAAAATAAATTATTTAATAAATATACATTTTTTAGATAAATAAGAGTATTCAGTAACAAGGTTGTGTGAAAATATTTCCATTCGCTTCTGTAAATTTAAGCGTATTCATTTTAGTCAATGTGAATACTATCGTATTCACTTTTACTAGTGTAAATACAGCCGTATTCACTTTCACAATCGTTAATACGGCCGTATTTATATTTACAGCAGTGAATACGTATCATCTGTATTCATATTTCTTTTTATGAATATAAATATATTCATATTTATATTCATTTTGACATGTGGGCCCCATGTCATCGTTCTGTCAAAGGCTAGACCAAGGTATTGTACAGTGTCCGTCTGAGGAATTTGGTTGTTTTTTATATAAATTTGTGAGCAGATATTTCTTCGAAGTGTAAATGCCATGTGTTCCGATTTATCGTGGTTTAGTCGAATTTTTCATAATTTGTACTAAAAAAAAACATCAGTATTTAAGTAAAATACTTGGTACTCCGTATTCGAAGTAGCATTTGCCCATCTGTGCTAGGACTCTTTAGGTGCTCATGATAATAAACTCACGTGAAATCTCAGGAAATCGTTCTATTGCTAGTTAAATGACTCAATATTTGGGTTATTACACTTCAATTTATGGAATGGTATTTACAGACGCGTGGGAGGGGGGGGGGATCGACTAGTGGGAGCACTTATAAAAGGATTGATTTTCACAAAGTAGGCCAGCTGAGCCTCTCGACATCTGTTCTTTTTCCCACTGGCTTTTGGCGTTAGAGACCTTTGAAATGAAATTAAATTGAACCTCTTACCGGGCAATCGTTTGATGAAACCTCTCACGACTTGAGGATATTACTGAATTTTACTACTCGGCTCCTTTTTTTTTTTTTTGTTCCCTTTTTTTATATCCCCTCTCCGTTTACCAAGGTTCATAACGAGTTTTCATTTCTAGAACTTAATCGGATCCATCGATTGAGCTCTCTGAATACCTAACAAAAAATACAATAAAAAGAACGAAAGGTAATTATTAATAAAGGTCGTGAAAGGTATGACAATAGACAGACGATAAATGGCTATGTAGTAGAAAAGATCGAATTGGTTTTTTATTTCCTAACTGAACCCTAATCATCATTGACAATTGTTTTTGAAACGCAAAAACTATATTTCTATTCCAATTTTAGTATAAAAATTAGTACATTTTAAACTTCATAACTTTTTTTTTTTCATTTGTCGCATATATTTCCGAAAATCACTGATTATTTCTTTAGTAATTAAAAATATTGATGGTTGTAAATTTTAGAGGATTAAATTTCAGGGCCCGTTTTTTTACAAAAGAAAAATTTATTAGGGGTTTTCTTTGCAGATAAAAATTGTTGTATAGAAAAGGAAAGTGATAAAAATATTATTATAAAAAATTAACCTGTTGTTTAGAATAATGGTTCAAAAAATTAATTTATTTTTAATTTTCAACTGTATAAAACATTTGATGAATTATTTGTTTTTACTTTCACTTACCTATATATGAAATATATAGTAAGAGAAAGTATTGAGATAGTGAAAATTTTCAAAACCGAGTTTTCACCGGAAATGCATGTTTTGAGGTCTCCTGTGTCCAAATAACCAAGTCCCGCAAAATGGTCTGTCTGTGCGCGTGTGTATTTATGTGACAGGTCTAGCTCAAAAACGAAAAGTTTTACGAAACTGAAATTGCATATTAAAGTTTTTTTTAAGCTTGGGATATTACACCAACTTTTCCGTCAAAATTGGAAAACCGGAAGTGACCCTTCATTTTATGGACTAAACACATTTTTACGATTTTCTCGAAAACGGCTCTAACGATTTTGATTAAACTGAGTATATCAGTGTAAAATTGAGCAGTATTAAATAAACTGTAGGTTTTATTCTGATTAATGTTCTATAACAGAGCTTAAATGGCTAAATTTCAATATTAGCTTTCCCTAAAGTACCTTTATTTTTTTTTATTTGAAACGATTGACAATTTCACATTAATCTATTATATAAAATATAGTTAAATATAAAATATTAAAGAATTTGATAATTAACTATAGGAGAAATTAGATATCGCAACGGAGAATTGTTGTAATTGAGGAACCAAAGGAATACGAGCGTACCCGAGCTCGCCCGAAAGATTAGAATAAGCTTCCATACGTAACATGAGCTTAATATAATAAGCTTAATATATAATGGGGTTTTCATAAATGCCATTGTTGGTATTATTTGATATTTAATTGTATAGATTACAGCGATATAAATATTTTTTTTTTTTTTTTTTCTTACCCTCCAAAAAGTTTATTGAAACAATTACATATATAGTATACAATAATACAATATAAACATGTAATAAATTCCTTCCACTGCCCGAGGGCATCGCGATATAAATATTAAAATTCGGATATATATAAAGGTACTCATACAAATAAAAATACCGATAATGAAATATAAATCAATAAGTAGTCTCAAAATAATTATTTCTGCTAATAAGTGGGTGGTAAGTGAAAGTTGTGTGATGCACCGCACCAGATTTTTTAGAATGCCAAGAAAGTTCCATTCTACTCCTTGAAAAAAAGTCCTGTTCAGACTAACCAACTCCTTCTCAAATTATAACACAGTTAACTGTCTCCACACCATTATTTATATATGTGTTGAAAACGACTTACATTTTTTTTTAAATTCTCTATCCAACTATGGCCGTCGGTGTAATATTGAAACATTTATTCCATTACATAATAATGAAGGTACAGTGGTAGATATATTATTTTAAAAAATACAAAATTTAAGGCTCTACAGGAACTTGGGTCATTTATGGTTTGCGTAAATGATAGCTATACAACAATAATACCTACATTTAGCTGTTAGTACTGAATATAAATTAACTAGTAAAACTGTTCTTAAAATAAATTACTTTGATAATTTCTTTTTAAATTAATTTCTTTTTCACTTGATTTAACTATCTCCGAATCGGAAAAGTTAATTTCATAAATTAAACCTTTACTATTTGGCTGTTTTTGGAAAAGGAGATTTGTATATTGTGATAAGTTATTGCGTCATGGAATATTTTGAGTTACTTTCTATACAAGAATATTGAAAATCTTAAAATGATTCCAATTTTAAAATATTCTTTTTATTAGAGTTTTATAATAACAAAAGTATAATTAGCGGAGCATAAATATTATTCTGTTATGCTTTATTTTTAATATTTGTATATTAGGTAAAAAATCGTGAATTATTTTAATAGGATTGGTTCATCAGGATCAAATCTCTTTACAACTGTCTCGGACTTGAATCAGGTGCTACAAACTAGCATCGATATTGATTTATCTATTTCTAACAATTAATAGTGCATTAATAATCTATGGTTAATCGTCATCAACTCTCCACAGGGAAGGTGAAAAAGAGCAGTAGACTGATCCCTCTTATCTTACTCCTCAGCAATCAGCTAAGAGTTTAGACATTTGTGAAAATTTATCGAAAAACGTTTCTGATCTGAAATTTTACCAGAAGATTGTCACCTGTGATGAAAAGTGGATTTACTGGCGAAATCCAAATACCCGTGAGCAATGGCTAGATCGTGATAAAACTGTTTTCCGGTTGCTGGAAGGGAAATTTTTTTAAAAAATCCATGTTTTGCGTTTTTTTGAATTTTGAAGTTGTTGTTCATCACGAATTTGCTCCTGATGGATGCTCTATAAATTCTTAACTCTACTGCGAACAACTGGAAAGATTGTACGCGAAGTTGTCAGAACGTTATTCTGGTTTGATCAATCGAAAAGGAATTGTATTCCAACAAGATAATGCTCGTCCTCACACTTCTCGTCGAACCAAAAAAAAAGTTTAAAGAACTTCATGGGTTCGAACTCTTGCCTCATCCACCACATAGTCCTGAACTTGCACCATCTGATTACTACTTATTTAGATCCATGGCCCATTTTCTTCATGGAAAAAATTTGATAATTTTGCGGAAGTTGAAATTGCGGTCCAAGAGTTCTTTGACAGACATCCCAAAAAACGGTATCAGCGTGGGATCGAGCAATTGGCTAGCAGATGGCTAATGACGGTGGATAACAATGGACTATACTTTGAGTGTTAATTGTGTTGTATATCAAAGAAATAATAATAAAAATATTTGGTTGAAAAACTGTTGGTCATTTTTTGATACACCCTATTAGATGATGAGGCTACAATTTAATTTTCAAATAACTTCTGCAATCGTTGAGGTAATCAAGATGGTATAAATTGTTTGAATAAAGGGATTTTTTTGGTTTCTTTAATCTCCCAAAAAACCAAATATCACAGTTTTTTATTTTTAATTTTAATTTCAGTATCTTCTTTTTTTTTTAAAGGAAATGTCGATTTACTCTATTTTTTTGCCTCGGTGTTCAATTTATTTTTTCTTGTTTATGTTATCTTTTTTTTCTATCCCCCCACTTTATTTTTCAAGTGTTACAACATAAGTACCAGCAATATATACATATATATCTTGATGCGCTGTCCTTACACTGTCCTATGACATTTTAAGGAAAGGGGATGGAACTGATTTAAAATATGTGCCACGAGGCCATGTAAATGCAACAACAATTTGCTGTAATCGTTTAGACTAAAAATTGTGAAAGTTTGTTTAAACTAATGATTAAGAAGAATAAGATGTAGAGGGATGGGTATGAAATGAATGACTAAAAAACTATTTAAAAAAAAAAATAAATAAAAAAAAAAAAAAAAAAAAAAATAGAGGGAATAAAGAGCCGCTTGGACGAATGTACTTCAACCAGTTTAGTTTCATGTCTCAATTGAGTTTTATTGCCCGATTTTATGACCTCGGCTAGACCCATATATGTCCCGCCCATATGAGGAAGAAAGCCTATATTAATGGCTCTTTATTAGTTAGGAAAACTAGTTTAATAATGTCTACATTTGTAGCAATGAAATTATTTTACTGCGTTTTATTTATTTTCATAGCCCCTTTTTATTATCTTCTCAGCATTTCGTTTTGATTGCAGCTCTGAATTTTAAAAGTGAGCATAATGATTACAATTTATTTCCTGCCGCTGCTAGATAAGGAAAATATTGTTGCCGCAGAAAAATTTCGATGTTCAGCATTTAACGGATTTTTGTCTTGATAGCATAAGGCTAATAACAAATATATATATATGTATATATATATATATATATATATATATATATATATATATATATATATATATATATATATATCCAAAAATATAAATAAAAAAACGTGTTATTGAAAATATAAACATGAAAATTAGCTTAACATTTGTAAAATTTGATTCACTTCATTTACAATTTTTGCATGCACTTGATGTAAATGTTTGGTAAATATTTTTTTATTTCAATTTTAGTCATCTGGTTGTGCAAAGTGATCTTCCCCTCTTTCACTTTTGAAACTAATAGCCTGAATTATTCATTTTTAATTTGCTTGGCTTTACTTGTTCGTATTAAAAATATAATGAACACTTAATTTTTTATGGAATAAATTCAATATCTATGAATTTTAGCTATTGGCTTTTAGATTATGTAAAACATGTTTATTGTTTATTCTTTGGCATTTTATAGAGCTAAAACTTTGTTCTGGAATCTCCCCAATTAATCTCACATGTTTAAAAATTAATTTCCAGCTTATTCGGTGAAAATTAATTCCATTAACTCGATCACTTTTCTGAGATAAAATGAACTGATTGTATGAGCAAAATTTAATTTTGATTTTACATAATATTCCTCCTATCTTTAACGAATAATGAAGTTTCAGTTAACGAGGTAAACGCACTTAGAGGATTGGCTTGAAAAGTAACTTATGTAACAATTAAGAGGATGATAGCTAATCTAAATGTAACTGGTGCTTAGGATCGGAGATGCTTAGAGTGCTTAGAAGATTGTTTAGCTTTGGAAAGTCCATTATTGAAGGCAGAGACACTTAGAGCTGGGTGTTGCACCTGTGCTCCAGAAATGGCGGACAATCAAATTGCCATCACACAGCTGTTATCCGGGGGACGTGCAGCCGTTCTCTCACACACCTATCATCCGAATTGATAAAATTTTAATCCAAGTGAACTCTGGCTTAGCTTTTAAATAAGCTCACCAACGTCTAAAGGATTAACCCTTCTCGTGTAGGGTCATCAGAGTAACAAAAAACAAATTTGAAAATAAAAAAGAATGCTGTTCAGTGACTTCAGTATCTTTGTCCCTTATCATAATTGAAAGTTTATGGAATATCTTTATTGAAAATATACAAAATACTGATATACATGATGATTCAGTTGTTAATAGCCAAACTAAGGGAAGTAACAAAATTTCTTACAAAAAAGTTTATATGATGCATGAAATCTACTTCCGAACGGGAAATGAATAAACTCCAATGTTGTGTTTTCTTAAGGTGGTCAAGTTTCCGCTTTCATATGAAGCGGTAACACAAAAATGATTTAATTTAGGTTATTAACAATTGCTGTATGGTAAACTTGTCAAAATATCCTTTTATTTTTGAGTAGCTAAACTACAAAAAAAAAAACTTTTTAATAATTCATTAGTAGTTATTTTTGCTTAAAATACAATTATTCTTAAAGTATTATTGTTCGTGTAATTACTTTAATATTCAAGAATCACTTAAACAACATGTCATATAGGTAGGTAGTTTCTTTCTTTCTTTTTTTAAAATTAATTGTCATTATATATATGAAAAAAAAATCTTTCATTAAGCACCCCCCTAAAATTAAATCCTGGATCCGCTAGTGGTTATTATCATCTGAGAAGTACAATCTATTATGCTGTAATTATATTTTACACATATATATATGTATTTGTTCTAAATAAAAAAATGCAAAAGTTTATTTTTAAGTGAAAACTTCTTTAGGTCCATTTGGCACTTTTTTGTGGAGAATGAATTAGATTGGTTCGTAAGATTTCACTCGGTATTAACGCTCGGGTAAATTCGGCTAAAGTCGACTAATTGAAATTTTTTACATAAGGATTAAAATATCTCAGAAACTAAAAAATCAGGCCTGTGTCTACTGTAAGCGAGGGAATTGTTCAGCATTTCATCTTCTTTGTATTATTAAAAATTTTATCTTTACCAAACACCGTGTTAAAAAGTAAGGGAGGGAAAAAAATTGTGTCCAAAACCAAATAATAACGATTTTCTGCTAATATATAGTACACATGCAGATATTATTGAAACATTGAAATTCTATTTTGGATTCTATAATTACATAATATCAAATTACACATTTTTACACATAGCTGGAGGTGAATTTCAATTCTGCAACAAACTCCAAATAAATAGATATGCAATTAAAGCTTTTAAACAAGAAAAAATTCATAAAAGTGGGGCGTGTTTAGTCCAGTTATAGGATGACTAAACCAAAAGAAATTACTAATAATTCATGAGTAGTTGAGGGAGAAGCGCAGGGATCTCCTGAAGCCTCGATTTTCCTCCACAAGTGGGTGGACAAGTCTAGTTCAGAGTTCCCATGGCCGACTGTAAATAGTGTAAATAGGTATGCCTGCGTCTAAGATGCTTATTTTTATTACTTTTTTTTAAGAACATTTTTATTCTATTTTATAAATTTATTTTAATTTTATTATTACTATTATTTATATTTTCTTTCTTCATTATGATATTTTATTTTGTTCTCATTTCGCTGCATATTATTTTGAAATTACCTTATTTATATTTTGATTTTGTGAATGTGCTCTCTGAACTCTATTATAAATGTCCTTTCTTGAGAAAGATTGTAATATTTATCAATAAACAAGTAATCCATTAAAAAAAAAATTCATGGTTGTATGAAAACACAATTGAGCGTAGTTTAGCCGCCCAAATATCCTCTTTAAATGGTTTTGACAAAGTTAAACTCTCTAAATGCTCGCCCAAATCTCCCCAAGGAGATTTTTCTTTTAAGCATTTGCTTCACTTCCATTGAGTTTTTTATATCATAGTTATTATTTGATTTTAGATTATTGAGTGTGGGAGTAGGATATTCAGCTAAATTTTTCAGTGTCTCCATTGATATTACTGATGATAGGTATAAGTGCAGCGCCACTTTTTTGTAACTTTACTAATCCATGTATTCTAGGTGTATTGTAGGTAGTTAGGGTTAATTAGTTTAATAAGAAATTTTTAAAGTTAATAAAAAGTTCTATTAGATAAAATATAAATATAAAAGTAAGGCCAATCTAAAAATGTTCTTAATGATTAATAATTTACTTTATTTATTTATGTTGTCACCAGCGACTGTATAATATTTATGTGGAGTCTCTAGTTGGAAGCTTATGTAATGTTATATTATTATGTATTTTCCATTATGGTTACGAATTTCTGTCATTATTATCCTTTGTTATTTTTTTTTCTTATTTTTTATGTATTTTTAATAATGCCAAAATTTCAATGTTTCAATAATATCTGCATGTGTACTATATATTAGCAGAAACTCGTTATTATTTGGTTTTGGACACTTTTTTTCCCTCCCTTACTTTTTAACACGGTGTTGGGTTAAGATAATACAAAGAAGATGAAATGCTGAACAATTCCCTCGCTTTCAGTATACACATACCCGATTTTTTAGTTTCTGAGATATTTTAATCTATATGTAAAAACATTTCAATTAGTCGACTTTAGCCGACTTTACCCGAGCGTTAATACCGAGTGAAATCTTAGGAATCAATCTAATTCATTCTCCACAAAAAAGTGCCAAATGGACCTAAAGAAGTTTTCACTTAAAAAAAAAAACTTTTGCATTTTTTTATTCAGAATAAATACATATATATATATATATATATATATATATATGTAAAATATAATTACAGTATAATAGATTGTACTTCTCAGATGATAATAACCACTAGCAGATCCAGGATTTAATTTTGGAGGGGGGGTGCTTAATGAAAGATTTTTTTTCATATATATAATGACAATTAATTTTAAAAAAAGAAAGAAAGAAACTACCTACCTATATGACATGTTGTTTAAGTGATTCTTGAATATTAAAGTAATTACACGAACAATAATACTTTAAGAGATAGTTTTTAATGTTTGTTTTTATAAAACATGGTTATATTTTACCATTTTGGAAGAGGGGGGGGGGCTTCAGCCCGAAAGCCCCTCTCCACCCCTCCTTAGATCCGCCTGTGATAATAACTGTGTTGAATTAAGAATTATTTTAGTTTTAAATTATCTATAATATTTATTTTATTAACTACTGTAACTACTGTGAGGAGACAAATATTATCAGATAAGAGATAAGTATTTTTCTTGAAGAAAAAATCCGGCTTGAATGGAGCTAGCTAAAGGTTATCAATCGACCTTCCAGTTGGCCTGGCGTCAGGAATGATGAGACGACTTGCTTCCACGCAAAAATCTCATTGTTGAGCATGGGCGGGCATGAAACCTGGCGGCGTAGCATCTGGTTTATAGCTTCCTGAAATTGCAAGCAAAGATTAGTTTTATGTAAATTTTACGCCCTTTTACAAAATGTTGTGTAGCTATTTCCTCGGTTATCATAACAACGAGGGCTGGCGTAAAACACTCCTGTACTCATTTCAGAGGGTGTCATTCATTTATAACAATTTGTTATTAAAAATTAATAAGTACTGCTATAATTCCTGATTATATATCTTTTAACATTTAACAGTTAACATATGTCTTTTTAGTCTGTGATATGAGAGATATGTTATTTTATGAAACAATTAAATAAAACCTGGTGCGCGCAATACACAACTTTCACTTTTGCTTTTCAGTGGACTGAAGACTAACTCCAATTTCAATATTTTTGAGTAATGTCATTTTAGTGATGTTCCTAGTTGGAAAAGTAACATTATCTTTTCCTGGCGTACCTACAAATACGTATTTGTATGTTAGGGCACAAATATAATTTGTCTATATAAATATAACAATTTTAATATGGGATATTTACCTTTAAGGTTATATTTACCTTTATTAAGCTATTGCTTTTTCTAAAATTCTTCCCTTCTCAATGACATATTCTGATGGGTATTTCCGGAGATTCATTTTTGACATGGATAAGGATTTTTATTTTTTATCTTTACAGACCGTCAGTAAATTAATCCCATAGCAGGTGATTGCAGTGTTGAAATATAGAACTGTGAATAAAGATATACATTTCGTTACTAGAAACATCACTACAACTGATAATAAACAATGTTGAAATTGGAGTTCTGTCAACCGAAAGGCTCATATATACTTTGAGAGATTTGTAAGTACATCTGAATATTTAACCTATAAATGCTTATGGATTGTAGGACTATTATGTATTAAGCTGTTATTTTCCATAGTAAAGTTTACTAAAACGAAATTACAAGATTTTCATTTCCTGTCAGGAATAAGTCAAAAGTTGTTCCACTAATTGTAAGTGGATGATGTTGAGAAGCCACAAAGGCAAAATTTATCAAATTATTCACTAATTTAATTTTCTAAAAGGTTACTAGATGAATTTTTGGGATAAACGGCCGATAGATACCTAATTATTTAAATATAATATCTTATTTAGAGTTATTATTGTATAGTAAATATATTTGAGGTTTCCAACATATCCATGAAATATTTTTATATTTTATTTCTTCTCTCACACAAGTACAATGAAATAGTATTTTAAACAGTGGAATTGGCTTGATTCGGTGGATTTTAAATACATTTTTAAAATCTTATAAAAACATTTAAAAGTTTAATTATTCTTATGTAGTAAGAAAATTTCATTTTATTTCCTTGGAAACATGTGATTTACGTTAAATAATGTTAGTTTTCTGGCATTATTATTTATAATGTTTTCACCACTCTCCTTTACCTTCTACAACTTTCTATATTAGATATTGTTTTTTCTAAAATTCTTCCCTTTCCAACGATATATTCTGACCGGTATTTCCGGAGATTCATTTTCGACATAGATAAGCATTTTTATTTTTTTCTCCTTTATTAACTTATCAAATCCTTTCAAAAGTTATATTTAGCATTTTTTCGTAACTGAATAACGTGTGATGATTATCTTTTTAAAATAACCATATTAAACGTACTTTAGAGGAAGACGTATATGAACATTTTGCATTTGAGTCCTGTAAAGTGACATCAATGGGGATAAGACCTAATTGATATTCAAGACCACTTAATTATACAATGATACACTGAGTATAATCAAAATCGTTAGGTTCGTTTTTGAGAAAATTCCAAAATTGTGTTTCACCGTTAATATAAAGTGGCACTTCTGGTTAGCCAATTTTAAGGAAAAAGTTGCTGTCACATACCTATCTTAAATATGTAATATCAGTTTCGAACGACTTTTCATTTTTGAGCTAGACTGCTAACATACACACAGACCATTTTTCGGGACTTGGTTATTTAGTCTGAGGGTACTCCACAACGTGTATTTCTGTTAAACACTCAGATTCAAAAAATTTCACGATCGCAATACTTACCCTTACGTATATATTACATATATAAGTAAGTGAAAGTAAAATGCAGAGAACTTAGCACAAAGCTACGGAAACTTTTATGGTTATTTCTTGAAAGAATATAAAAAATACCAAATGAAAGAAACAAAATGTAGCGGCAGGATATCGGGGAAGATATTTTATAGACTAAATAAGCGTTGTTTTTGTATTTTAAAGGTTTGATCATAGCCATTTTTTAAATGCTATTATAGCCAACATTTAGATGGTTGAACTTAAATTAATTCAGTGAAAAAGAATGATAGTTATCTGAGTTATCAAAATCAGTCTTAAGCAATAACTCACATAGGCTCTGGTTTGAACTATAAATAAAGTAATGTTGCAGCTATATGTTAACTGGGAGAAAATGTATGCTCGCCCAAATCTCCCTCTTCGTTATCCTACTGTAAGAATTGAAATGAACTGAATAAAGAAATACAAAATCTTTTTTTTTTTTAGTTAAAACTTATTTACTGCACTTTTTTGTGGAGAATGAATTACATTGATGTGTAAGATTTCACTCGGTATTAACGCTCGGATAAAGTCGGCTAGAGTCGACTAATTGAAATGTTTTTACATATGGATTAAAATTAAAATATCTCAGAAACTAAAATATCGGGCCTGTGTATACTGTAAGCGAGAAAATTGTACAGCATTTCATCTTCTTTGTAATGGCCTATTATTCAAAATTGTATCTTAACACCGTGTTAGGGAGTAGGAGGGGGAAAAAGATAGTGTCCGAAACTAAACGATAAAGATTTTCTGCTAATATATAGTACGTACGCAGATATTATTGAAACATAGAAATTTTATTTTGACATCATTAAAAATACATAAAAAATAATAAAAAAAAAATAATATAAATGATAATAATAGCAAAAATTCTTAAGCATAATGGAAAATATATAATAATATAACATTACATAACCTTCCAACTGGAGACTCCACATAAATATTATACAGTCGTTGGAGACAACACAAATAAATCATCATTGACATTTTACTAGGTCATCAACTATTTACAGAAAGGATGCTTATATTATATTTCTCATATTTTGGAAGTGGTTTTTGTACTCATATATCGGCTATCAAAAAAAACCACACTGTGTGGTGGAGAGAATTTTGGTGACTGCGATTGGTAGTATCGGCATCGAATCTTCGGGTTCGATAAACCTTTTATTATCATTATTATTATTATTTTGTACATATAAGCGAAAGCTCATCTTATGGGCACGTGTGCTACGGATACTTTTATGCAAGGATTTTTTTTTTTTTTTGTATGATATTATTATCCTTATTTCTGCTCCTTACTGGGATCGATATAACGGAGCTTTAAAAAAAAAAATAGCAGTTAGGCGGTAATGGTAAGGTAATGGACCGACCGGTTGGGGATATTGCCGGGGACGGTGCCGAATTAGAGAGGCGGGACTCCTTAGAGGCTAAACAGGAGTAATGCCCCCCTGGCTTAGGGCCCCGTAATGAAGGGGCCTCTACCAATTAATAGGAGATATGTTCCTTGTTCCGGCTAATTGTGTTCTATGGGGGACGTGTGCTGAAAGTATCTCACTCCCTAATAGTACCCTAAGCCTTCTTCACTGTATATAGTATATTGACCTTTTTCTCAGCCTCCAAGGAGCTTAAATTCATTATTGCTCATTTGTAAAAACGTCATTTATTTGACACTCTGACACAGTTATACTGAAAACATGTCGCTTGAACCATTTGAATTAAGATCGCCATATGGAACTTACATATTTACTGACATATTATGTTTGTGAATAACATATATATCTTACCTAAGGTTGACATTTTCGCACGGAACTCCATCCCAACCATACCTCCGATGAAGAACTGGATAGTTGGATCGAAACATTGGCTTTAAAAAAAAAATAGTTTTTCATTATTTTAAGTTGTTTTTTATTACGACCTCCGCCCCCAAGAACCTCAACATACATATTTTAAATAGATATAAAATACTTTATGCTTAGTATAATAAAAATTGGAAGAACCACACATCTTTCACTTACCATCACACTTGAGTAGTATTTCAAATAAAATATTTTAAAATGTAAAACATATTGTAGCTGTTTATTGTTTTATTAAAAATGCCAACAAAATATTTATATCTTACTTTTAAGATACTCAGGATAGATTAGATATTCAAGATAAAATCTATTATATTTTTTTATCTTCTTATTTTTCTTTTTTTATTTATAAGCTCTTATTTTATTTATAAGCTTACGTTTATAATTTTTTCATGTTCAAGGCAATAAAACTTCCAATTTTCTTCATATTTTTTTTAATTACGTTTGTTTTCTCTTACGTTTCGGGACAGTTTTCCCATCATCAGAGCAATCTTTATCTTTACTTTCTTTTATTGATGTGGCACCATTTGTCAAAAATTAAATATTTGTCACATGGCACATAGATGTTGATTAGTGTATCAATGATTATGTGTAACACCAAAAAATAGTTTTAAAAAATGTGACAAATGTTTAATTTTTGACAAATGGTGCCACATCAAAAAAAGAAAATAAAGATAAAGATTGCTCTGATGATGGGAAAATTGTCCCGAAACGTAAGAGAAAACAAACGTAATTAAAAATATATGAAGAAAATTGGAAGTTTTATTGCCTTAAATATGAAAAAATTATTATATGTTAAATACGCAAAATAAAGTAGGCTACCTGTATTACTGATCGTCCACCAGTATTTCGTATTTGTATTTTGTTTTCTTGTGATTAAAATATTTTTGTTGCTTGTAATTGAAATGCCCGTTCTATATTGCCAATATAAATAATTTGAAAACTTGGATTTAAATTTTCACGATCAAAAACATTTCCTTATTTATTTTATATATAGAAAAGAAAAATTAAAAAGAAAGATAATGAGAACGAATGTTTTGTAAATGGCCCCCCTTTTACTAAATGTCATCCACTTAATAACCTATAGTTATGGAAAATTATTACCATATATTTTTCCAAGCCGTAAATTTTACTGCTTGGAAATATTTTCAGCGGCATGCGATTCTCATGCTTTCTCACTCACGGAAGTTTAATAAAAAAGTTTTGAAAAAAATTCAGAAGGGCAATTCACTGAATTATATATATTTGATTTGTCTAACTTAAAAATAATCGTAAAAGTTTTTATTTCTCGTGGAAGTTCTATTTAGTTTATTTGGAAACATTTAGTTTTCATTAAATAATATTAGCTTTAAAAAATTATGAGTAATAATTTTTTCCTCACTATCCATTACCATTGACGATTTCATATATCCGACATTTATTTTCTAAATCGTTTAGCTTCCTAACGAATCATAAATCACTATTTTTACTGACTATAATCTGAAATGGTTAAGTATTTCAAAAAACAAAATCAAAGATAGAAATAAATATTCGGTATTTAAATCATACCGGAATGTTTCAATGAGAATAATACCTGCCTAATCGTAAAGACGGCTTAATTTTACACTGACATAATTAATTTAACCAAAATTGTTCAAACCGTTTTTTAGAAAAAAATTAAAAATGTATAAAATCGATTATATAATGTTCCATTTCCAAAAAGTCGGTTTTAGCGAAAAATGTACTGCAACATCCAAGGAATAGATATATTTTAAATATGTAATATCAGTTTCCTAGAAGTTCTTTTTTTTTTTACCTTTTAAGATCTTTTCATTGAGATATAATACATTTTTCCACACTTACGGGCACTGAGTACAAAGGCTGAGTGAGGCACATTCATACTATATATACAATACAATAAAAATAAAAATAAAATAAAAAAATATGTGACAAAGAAAAATTATAAAACCAAAGAAATGTAACTTGAAATCAAATTTAAACAAAAAATACAGAAATTCTTAGCATATTAAATAAATTATAAGTAAAACAAATAAATAGATAAAAAAAAAACTTTCATACTTAATAAGCTTAGTTATTCTCACCAACACAGACTCGGCAAGACTAGGTTTTATTTGCACTTATATTTGCATCTTAAAATATATATTTCCGTCGAAAAATCGAATAGACATTTTTCGCGATCGCAATACCTCACCTTACTATATATTTCATAAAGATGTGACAGGTCTTCCATGATTTTTTGGTGAAGAAGAAAAAAGCCGCAAATGTGTAGTGATTAGCAGTTTTTCATTACTCTTGTTGAATATTAACTTATTGCTATGCGGCTCTTTGACTAGTATTTGTACTTGTAAAAAAAAAGAGGGAATCGTTGTTTAACTGGTGGGAACCTGCAAGTGCTTCTAACAAAATGGTAATAATAATTTTTATGCATCGAATTTTTATTTCGAAATTCCAATACCATCCTTACGAGTTCGCGAACGGGACGCCGACTCCGCTCAGGAATTATTCACAAGGCTTTGGGACACACCTTAACGGAAATTAATGCATTTTTTTCCCAGCGGAATCGGTAACCGAATATAACCCTTCTCTCGACTCTCCCCTCACCTCCCCCCCATCAGAAAGGCAGGGCAGATAAAATATTTATGAACGGTAGCTGGTCTACATGAAACCAATCTCTTAACTGCTACCCAGCAAATATTGCCAACAAGTAATATACGGTTTGCTTTGTTTTAATTTTTCTTCCATCCTATCTCTGTTATTTATCAACTTCCCTTCTGACACACCATCAATTCTCTCAATTAAGGTTTTATTTTTATTTTTTATCCAGACTTAACTGTCGCTTGGCCAGAAAAAAAAAAAAAAAGTTGACGATTAATTAAAAAACAGTTGAGAAACTTCAGACACCAGTTATGCATTAGAAGTTAATCGGTAACAATTAATAAATTAATCGCTATAAGGCCTACTAATAAAACATTGATAATTGAAATTGAATGTATTATTCAATATATTCTCGTATTAAATAAAATTTTCGTATTATTAGTAATTAGTAGGCCCGTGCGAAAAATTCGCACAGCATATTGTTATCAAATGCCAAACAAATTAATAAGTTCATGAAACTTATCAAAAGATAAAGAAGTCAATTGTTACTTTATCGATAAATATAATCGATAAAGGAAACAAAAATTAATTTAAATATTCATTTTTGTTTGGAAATAACATGTTTACAAACTTTAATATGCTGTATCTTTGCTAAAAATTGTCCGATTTTGACAATTTTTTTTGCCTTTTGTAGGGAATTTATTAATCTTTCATATAATCATGGGAATAACCACCAAGAATTATGTAACTTTTTATTTATTTGGAAATAAAGTTTGTTTTCTTTCATAACTTGTTTCCCTGAATTTTCGGGCTATTTCGGGTATGATTGGACTATTTTGCCCGCCTGAAGGAGAAGGAAGCCTTCGAAATTGGTGGCTCAATCTTGAGATTTGGTGACGAATTAACTTGCCGATCAAAAACACCATCGAAAAATAATATAAACTCCTTCTCTCTCGATCATAGAGACCTCATAGTCGACGATAAGAGAGATGTATTCAATGTCAGTACTACAATTAATGTAAGGTTGTGTGGATGCGAACCCTATGTCTTGCGTTATCTCGAAAATAGTACGTTTTTGGGCTTAAAAACGCAGAATCCGATAGTTCCGGAGGAACTATCCGGGTCTTATTGTACACATCAAAATCTTCAAGATCCGTTTCGTTCCGTATAGATTTACAGACCTACCACCATTCCACTATTGAAGCCTAGCAAAATGTTTGTATCAACTTTATTTATTTTATAAAGAAAACAAAAGTGAAGAATACGATTCGCAAACCCCCCGTGAAATTCTGAATTCAACGGTACTCCATTCATGGTATTTGAGCATTACAGGAGCTTATATTTGGTACAAAACCGATTTCGAGGCTTACTGTAATAATATATGTGGGGATGGGGATGGGGATACTCGACTAATGAACATACTATTTTTAATGATGTATCGTGAACATTGTTGTAATAAATAAAATTATTATCATCAGTATATGATGATAGATTAGCCATATTTATTTTTAAACATTTTTATAATTTGTTATTACAATAGATAACAAATAATAATAACATAAGGATAGTGGTAGCTAACAAGGAGCTTTTTGTTAAAGTTTTTTTTTACCTGTTTTGTCTAGTTTTGGTTTTTTTAAATTTTGTTTATTTATTTTTTATTTTAAGACTTCAACCACTAGGATCATTGTTGGCTCAGTTTCATTGAGAATTAGATTGTATTTTCAAGTTTAGAACATTTCAGAAAAGAAAATAATTTATCAATTTCATTCGTATTATCCTGTAAAATGAAGTGTAGATCGTTTGTTCATTGTTCATTACCGGCTTTAATGCCAGTTGAATTCCCAGAGACCTAGAAAAAAATACTGATATATTATTTCTATTTGCGGACTTTATTGAGCACAGAATGTTTTGTATTATGATATAAAATGAGAAAACATTTTCTAGACTAATTAGGGCGGATAGAGAATCTGTGTATATGACTATTTTTTGTTTAGTGGGCTGTACAACATTTAAACCTTTATATGTTGCAACCCACTCAAAAGTATAATTACTACATAGTGGTGAAAGGGAAAAAATATGTTGTCGTTCCTTACATATAACTGATGCTCCCACGCCTGCCTAGCTAGTTTGTTCTAGTTTCATTTATATGCTGTGAAACTAGACATATAGAGCAGCATTTAGATGATATCTTTAGTAATTTATATTGAGAAGGTATATATCTAACTTAATATTATTTAATAATAGCGTAAATTATGTTAAAATTGTTTTATTTTTCATTCTCATTATAAAAGAAGTTTCTGAAGATAAGGAGTATAGCCCTGAAATCTAAAACAGGAATTACAAGTAATAATATATATGAAAACAAAATATAATGCTATTTGTAATGCCAAATGACCTTGGCTATAATGAATATGGTTCGTAATAAATTTTAATATACATTCATTGAATATGTTTATGGTTTTATTGATTATAACGTTGTTTTCATTTTGGGATTTAAAATTTTATTTGTTCTTGATGTGATTCTAATTAATTTATTGCATAAATTTAAATAGAAATATGTATTTTTAAAATACAGTAACAGGAAGTTCTTCTAAACGAACGTATCCTTTGATTCTTGGATGGGATCCAGAGTACAAAAACATATTTTACAGCTGTACATTAATCTCGTCTATTATTGTAAATGCAGCTGCGGATGTGCTTTGAATTCAGAAATCCTTTATAGCTAATAAATATTCATTTCTAAAAAAATTGTAAGCAATATTGGTTTGAAATTTACAAATAAAAAGAAACTCAACTCTATAGGAAATATTTTGGAATATTAGTATAGTATTATTGCTGTTTATTGTAAATTTTGTTTGGTTAAATCATTTTTTTGTTTTTCGTCAAATATTTATCAGTATTGGAATTTTTTTTTTGTTTGATATTCATTATTTTTATGATTTTTTTTAAAAAATTTAACTTAATTTAAAGTTTGTTAAGAAAAAAAACATATGATCGCTTGAAAAGTAAATATCATAAAAATTTAATTCTATATTTGAATTGAAATATTTCAAGCACAAATATCTTTTGGAAGTGAGATCGTATACGCGAAAGTACAGAAAGGCATAAACTATAATTTTGGAAACTTATTCCCAAAAAAACTACCATCTCTCCAAAACCATAGTTGGAAAGTGAAATGTCAGGGACTAAGGAACCGAAGCCTCCCGATATCTTCTCCATGTGCTCAAGACGGCCAGGAACATCATGGGTAAGAAAATATATCGAAGTATCTTTTGCAGATGAAGATTAGACTTTCCTAAACACAAGCCCATTCAAAGTTTGTAAGTTTATTCAAAGTTTTGCTCCGCAAACAAAAGTGAAGTTTTTAAGAAGTGGCAAAGTACTACTAGAAGTGGTCAATGAAAAGGATTTTTTTAATCTACAAAATATCAATAAATACGAAAACTCAGCCTTGAATTTCACTCTCCACCCTTCTTTGAATTACACAAAAGGAATAATAACCTGTCCTGAGTTCAATATCTGTTCAGAACAAGAACTTAAAGAAGAGCTACGTGACGAAGGAGTCGTGGAGGTGAAAAGAATTTTTAGAAAGTCAGGAGAAACGAAGGTACCAACATCATCGATTATCCTAACTTTCGAGAAGCCCGTGTTACCGGATCATCTTAAACTTAATTTTATAAACATAAAAGTAAGACCCTATATCCCAAATCCTATAAGATGTTTTAATTGCTTCTCATTCAACCACGTATCGGCGAAATGCCAACGTAAAGTCTGTGGCAAATGTGGGCTTACTCAACACGAAGATCAGTGCAGCCAACCACTGAAATGTGTTAACTGTTCTGATCAACATCCTGCGTGGTCTCGTAACTGTCCTGCATTTCTGAAAGAAAAGGAAATTCAAAAGGTAAGGGTAACCGATAGAGTACCCTATCCGGTGGCCAAAAGAATAGTTGAAAATAAAACACCTACAGTTCTTCCTCTGGGCAGCTTTTCTAAGATTGTGTCCACTCCAGCACCTAGTATCGAAATAATCCAACAAATAGGGAAACTTTCTTCAATTATTGAAGGTTTAGTTGAGAAAATCGAAGTTTTAGAGGAGAAGTTAAGTAATAAAAACAATACATCAACGAATCCAATTACCTCAACAACAAGTCTTCCTTCTAGCAGTCACCATGATCCCAACGAACCGGAACAAGATAAAAAAGGTAATTTGCAGATAAATGAAGGCCTACAAAACATAACCGATAGTAGAAATACCTCTAACATCCAAATTACTACGGAAACTAAAACTCTGACCGATTCATTACTACCTTTGAAGAAACTTGTAGAATCACCTGACAAAAACTATCCTCTTTCCTTCATTCAATTACACACATTTTTAGAAACCATTGTAATCACAAAAGATCCGGTATCAGCAGCACTAGACTTAACCAATGACCTCGATTCCATCATTAGTATGTTTTCAGATTTATACTCAGCTCTTCCAACAAAAAGCTTAAAGAGCAGATTTACTAAAGTCATAAACAGCTTGAAAAATTACCTTAGAAACACTTCTGTTAGTGAAAACACTCACATTTAACTTTTCTAGTTATTACAACTAGATAGATTATAACTTTAATTATAGATAGATTAGTTATAGATTATAACTTATAACATTAAATCATATGATTATTTTAAATTGGAACTGTGATGGTGTATATCGTCACTATAATGACCTACAGTTGTTGATTTCTAATTATAACCCCTCACTTTTATCTCTTCAAGAGACCCATCTAAAAGAAAACCAAACTATTTTAAAATCTTTATATAATTCTATTTACAAAACAGTCCGTCGTACTCCTCATGCTAGCGGAGGAGTTTCCCTTGCCATTAAGAAAGGCATCAGTTATACTGCTATTAATTTATCCTCCAAATTGGAAGCAGTAGCCGTTGTCGTTCATCTTCCAGTTCAGTTTACGATATGTTCTATTTATCTACATCCCTCAGAAAATATCACATATAATGATTTTCGAGATCTTTTACTCGAACTTCCTCTTCCATTCCTTTTAATGGGAGATCTGAACGCTCACAGTCCGACTTGGGGCATCAATCATCGAACTGATGCAAGGGGTAAAATAATAGACTCTCTTATAGATGAATTTTCGCTCATACTCTGCAGCCCCTGTGAGCAGTCTTTCTATAGCCGAGCCCACCAAACCTGGACTTCTATTGACCTCTGCTTAGCCTCTCGCTCATTTCCTATAATTCCCCAGTCTTACTTCCATTGTGATCTTGCAGGTAGTGATCACCTACCTCTTTTGCTTTCACTGCAAATTGACCCGTTTCTTCCACAGTCTATCGGGAAATGGAGGATAGACAAAGCCAATTGGGAGAATTTTACAAAAGCTTGTAGCGATAACTTTAGACATTTTGAAATTTCCTCATCTCACGGAGAAAATCTTGAAAGGTTTGCCTCAGTAATTGTTCAAATTGCTACCCTCTCGGTCCCTAAAACCAAACCATCTAAATATTTAAGAACGGTTCCTTGGTGGACACCCGCATGTCGTGCTGCTTTGACGAAACGGCATAGAGCTTTAAAAATTTTAAAAACACGTCCATCATTAAGTAATCATATCAATTACCATAAAGCCAGAGCAGAAGCGCGGTGGATTATCAACCAGGCAAAAAGAAATTGCTGGACAAAATTTATATCTTCCATCTCAACCGGAATTTCAACGAAAATAGTATGGAATAAAATAAAAGCCATAAAAGGCAGACAAATTAACAATATTCCGCGATCGATAGCTTACAATGGAAAAATTCTTACCGAGCCTAAGGAAATAGCTAATGCCTTTGGGCAGCACTTATCTAGTATTTCAAAAAATCCTTCGGCACTTCATGAACTTCAGTTCCCTCCTTATCTTACCCTTGATAATGAACCCTACAATTTACCCTTTACATTAGATGAACTAAACCAAAGTATTAGTTCATCTCGTTCCAAATCACCAGGGAATCCCTGATCATGGGAATGTCACATGTGGATATTTGGTTAGGGCGCTTGAGCCTTAACAATGTGTATAGGTAAGGGGGGGGTAGTGAAGATTATTGTGGTGGGGTGTTTGTGTGTAGGGTAAGTTTTGGGGGAGTATGTAGGATTATGGTTGAAGTGTAGGTTTGGAATTGTTGGTGAATTTTAGAGTAGTTTGTGTGGGGAAATGAGAGAGGTAGGATGGGAGAGGGATTTGGTAAGGGTTTTTTGTTGGTTAAGAAGGGGAAGGGGTGGGGTTGGTGTGGTATTGATGAGTTTTTATGAGGGTTAATTGGAGGTGGAAGGTTAGTTAGTTTGGATATTGGATATTGAAGGGGGTGTTTGGGTTGGATAGTTGTTTTGAGGAGTGGGTAGTGTTGTTGATGTGGGGGGTAGATGGGGGAGTGGGTAAGGGTTTGGGATTTGGTAGATGGATGGTGTTTATTTTGGAGTTTTTGATAAGGATGGGTTGGGGGTTGGGAGAGATTGTGGAGGGGGTGGTTTTATTTTATGTTAGTTTGTTTAGGTTGGTGGATTAGGGAAGGGAGGGGAGTAGGTGGATTTATTTGGAAGGTATAGTGTATATTAGGTGGGTGAAGTATTGGTGAGGTGTTGTGAATTAAATTGATATATGGGAAATGTTTAGATTGAGATATAGTGAGTTTAGTAATTTTAAGGTGTTGGGTTGAAAGAGTATTTAATGAGGTAGTACTGATTTATTACAGCTCTACCGATGTAAACTTTGGGCAATATGTTATACAAGAGTCCCTCAACAGCCTTGAAACATGGGCCGCTAGTTGTGGCTTCAGGTTTAGTCTTTCTAAATCCACTGCTATCCACTTTTGTCGAATTCGTAGATGTACCCAACCACTTACAGCACATATTGGAAATCGACCTTTGAACAAACGCGATTCAATTCGACATCTAGGAGTAATGTTGGACTCAAGACTGACGTGGAAACTACAAATCGAAACACTACTATCCAAATTGTCAAAGAAGAGCAATTTAATAAAATCACTTTCCGGTACTACTTACGGCTGCGATAGAACTTCCTTGTTGAGGTTATACAGATGTCTAATAAGGCCGATTATTGACTACGGATGCGAAGTATACGGGGATGCCTCAAAGAAAATATTAAACAAGCTAGATCCAGTACACCATTCAATGATCCGTCGAGCAACCGGAGCCTTCAGGACTAGCCCTATTAACAGTCTACTTTGGGAGGCTGATGAATGGCCGCTAGAACTACGCAGAAACTTTCTTTTGTTAAAGTTTTTAGGACGCTTAAAAGTAACTACAGACTTCTTTGACTTCTCGACGTATAAATTACCAACTCGCCTTGCCAACTACCCGCCACTAATCAATACGTACACACTTCCAAAGCTGTTCAAATCAAACGTAAACCCTTTACCTCCTTGGACAAATAGTAGAACACTTTTCGATTTTTCATTAAAAAACAAAAAAAAGTTAAATAGCCCACTAGTAGCACTAAAACAACTCTTCTTAGCTCATATAAATAACTACGAAAAGTACACATGCATTTATACCGATGGGTCGAAAAAATCAGAACATGTTGGATGTTCCGTTGTTCTACCTACAGAGATCATCCGCTACTCTCTACCCTCCATTTATTCAGTCCTATCCTCCGAACTCTTTGCCATATATTTAGCGTTAGATATAATAATCAACGAAATTAACAATGACCACATTTTAATTATTAGTGATTCCTACTCAGCCCTAAAACTAATAGAAAACTTTCAATCATGCAACAACCCCATTGTCTTCCAAATTATACAAATTATTCAAATTACAAAAAAAACAATAACATTTTTGTGGGTCCCCAGTCACATAGGAATACCAGGCAATGAACTGGCTGATAGCGCCGCAAAAGAAGCATCCACCATACTTCCAGCACCAGACAATAAAATAGCGCTATACGATTACAATAACGCAATTTTGAACCAGTGTAGAGAGGCCTGGCGATATTGTTGGGCAAAGGTTCCTATCACAAACAAAATGAAAAGAATGTTTCATGACATGAATCCACTTCCAGAGATTCAAGGAAACCGACGGGAGCAGACTATCATCACACGCCTCAGAATAGGGCACACCAGGCTCACGCATGGTCATCTACTCGACGGAAGTTCGCCACCAAGATGTCCCAGCTGCGATACAGCTTTAACAATGTTTCACATCTTGGAAAATTGTCCGAGCTTAGATTCATCAAGGACCTCATATCTGCTGTTAGGATATCGACAAGCCATACAATCTGGAAATCAGAAACACCTATTCCAATTTTTGAAAAAACACAATTACTACAGACATATTTAAACAATACCATCCTCATAAACGAATTCACAACGTAAATTAGAAATAACCTATTCAGTTGTAACAACACGTTCTTTAAACAAAAATACTAACAACATACACATCCAAAATTTTACATACATAAGACATATTGAAATGTAAATCAACAATCAAGATGGTGCCTCTAACCTATAAAGTTGCACACGGCACCTAAAATATAACCAAATAAATAAATAATAAAGTTTGTTAAGATTTCTATCTTTTAATTGTTGTTAGGAATACAACTTAACGTATAATATACTTTGCATACAGAAAGCATGATTTTTGTATTATAAATAAAAACACCTTAAGCAAAATCATTATATAGAAAACCTTCGAAAATATAAGTTAATAACAGTTTAAAAGAATAAATCAGTTATGACAAAATATAATTTCAGATGGAAATATTTATTGAGAATCAAGAGAAAAAAAATTACTTAAAACATTTATCTTTAGTGTCTTATGAGTAATATTATACCCACATATATATGAGATTATTGAAAAATTATACAAAAATAAAATTATTTAATATATAACAAATATTATTTTTCCAACGTTCATGAAATGTATGTGATGTAATTATCTTTTATGATTTCATAAATATACTGTACAATTGAATTTATATGATAAAATATCATTTCAATATAAAAATACCATTTTTATTCAAGGATATAATGTTTTTAGAATATAGTCGTATTCCATTCATGACTGGGAAAGTACTTTACAATGACAATGGAGAAGAAATAGTTTACTTAATAAGTAATTGGTGTACTCCATTGGAAATTTAGCTATCTCTAATCTTGAGGATATAATGGCCAAACTTTTTAGAGCGTTGCCAGCGTTAATATTCTCGAGGCTTGCGCTGCCAGTTCGAATCCAGGCTGAGTGAGTTGAAATTTATTTTGTGGTGGACCCACGAAATGAACTCGGTCTTCCCATTCTATTAAGAATTGATTTTGGTTATATCTCTAGAACCACTCCATCATATGTCAGAAATGGCTAGGTAGTTGATATGCGAATAAAAAAACAATTGTAAGATTGTTTTTTATTCGTTTAGACTTTCTGGGATGGTAAAAAAGATCAGAAGTCTTTGTTTTGGAATCTCTCGTTTATTGAGAATTAACTATAGATGCCCAGACCTGGATTAGAACTTCATCACCGCTATAACGATATAAAATACCAAGGAAAACAAAATATTCTAATAATTTTCGAATTTATCTAACCTAAATAATTAAATATTAAATAATTCTAATACTAGATCCACAGCTTCATCGAGGAAGACACATATAGTCTTGAATTCGCAGGTCTCCGCCCATGATATATAATATCTATTGAGGGCTACTTTGTAGATGATAACATTGTTGAAGATGAATAAATAAATTTAATTTGAAAAAATATAATCCTCATAACTTTTTAACACTTGTCGTATTGAGAAATGATCAAGTGATTTATTTGTATAAACTTCAAAGTCTCTTTGTAAGGATTATATTGACAATAACAATAATTAATAAATTGTTAAATTTATTGTTGTTATTTGTCAAAACCGTCTGGAAATCATAAGAATGTTATTCCACAAACTGAAAGTTTACATGATACCAAACCAAATACTAAGAGGTAAAATTAAATGCCTAAGCATCCTGTCGTACATACTCCTCTCTTGGTCACAACTGTCTTGATCTATTCGTGCAAGATCGGGACGAATCTTTTCAACAGATCAGGTGCTTCAGAGGAAATCGAAGTGAAGAGTTCGAATAACTGCTGTGAAGACCACTCAAGGTGTTCGTGACATAGTGATAATAACACAGACATTAGTGAATCTCTGAAAAATGAAAGGAAATGTTTTACAGCTATATATCTGTGGTTTCTTTAACTAATACTTAATTGTTTTAATATTATAGATTTAATATGGTGGAAAGCGATGCAGAATGATAAAGTGTAGTTATGTGTTGCTTTTTATTAGAAAGGTCAAAAAATTTAATTTAATATTATCTGAGGTGCTCAAGGATTCACAAGGTTATTCATTTTTAATTATTAGCATAGTAATTATCCATACAATATAATAAAATGCAATGTTTTAATTTTAAAAACTTCACCGAATATGTGTTAAGTATCCGATGACAATCGTTGTACAAAGGTTCCTTTAGATTATCTATAGATAGTTAATATTAGGCCTTTATTGCACCTTGGTCGTAGAAACGTCTCGATCGTATCTTTATCGCCTCAATCCATCAACTTACTATGGTTAAAGTATTGATATCACTTAAATTTTTCAATCTATTTTATTAAAGTTGTTTTGAATAATGGATCGAATTTTGGTTTCGTCACTTCTACAAGAAAATATTTGTTATTTTATGGGAAATGGATCCATTGTAGGATATATAAAGTATAATATAAATATTTAGAAATTTTAGAAATACGAATATGTCAATGAACTCATAAAAGAAAAGAAACTGCCAGTAAATTATGAAGGGAAAGAAATTTAATGATTAAGGTTCTTTTAGGAAAAAAACAATTATGAAGATAAAACATGAACCAACAGGTTCCACCGGAAGAAAGAAATAAGAAAATTAAAGTTAATGCAAAAAGCATCCGGTAAAAGCGGGAAAGAGGGTAGCCGTAAAACTTTTACACCCCCTAGCTGCGGTAGAGGGGACTAGAAGAACCTAGCCAGGAATAGGATATGAAGACTTAGATGGAAGGAGAGGGAAATGAAAGAAAGGGCTGGAAGGGAAGGGGCTAAGATTAAAACAAATTAAAGAGGTCTCCTTTTAGGCTGTTATTTCAAGTCACGTAGCCCCCCCCCTCCCACCGGCACCCGGCCATCACCGCCCCCAGAAATTAATGGTCTTAAAAATGCGGCACAATTTTTTTCTTATCTCTTCCATAACACTCTCCTCTCATTTCCATTGGCCGGGAAAACACTAATTTATTAATGTCATTTTTCACTCTCTTTATGCCAGAGGAGGCAATGACCAAGGGGACAATTGTTTCTTTCTTCTTTGGGATTTACTACTCGTTATTCGGTTAAGGTTGTATTTTTTATGATTATTAGAATGAAAGAAAGATTTTGTGAAATTTCAACCGTAAATAAACGGATTCTGAAGATTAGATAATATTAAGTAACTAGTAAGGAATCTTTAATCACCCTTTTTTTTATTATCTTGAAAGATAATTAAATGTATAAAGAGGAAAATAAACCTTCACGTTAAGTGTTTGAATAATAAAAAGAGTCAGGGCGAAAAGAAATAAATCCATTCCTGAGCATTTTGTGGGAGAACGAAATTAACATTTATTATGATATTTTGCCATTAATTTGAGATCCCAGCGCCTATCATTCAGCTGCATTACTGGAATTAAGGAGCAGTGGAGGCTGAGAAGAGGCGCTAAAAGCAGCTACACATAGCTTAAAAACAAATTACAAAAGGTCTCTTGGCAAATGTCGGTTCAACCTTTGAAGAGGATTGTTGGGATTTATGGGATTGTGCAAGTGGATTTGGATGATGTAAGGTTTTGATGGAATTCGGAAAAACAATTCTGGAATGTGGTTTAGGATCAATGGGATATTAAAGTCATGGTGTAGAGTTTTGTTAGTTACATAGAATAGAGCTATTGTTGGACTTATTGCGTTTAAAAATTATTGCGTTTGATGTTAGAAAATTTTGCTGTCTCCCACAGTTGCAGTCCGTAGGTTCAAATATGTTTGAGGTTTGTCTTGCAGATCTGTAATTTTGTGTCAATTGAAAATTCAGATTTTCTATTTAGCAGTCTATAAAGCTGGGGCCATGTGGGTTGAGTTCTTGTCTTTTAAATCTTGCATGTGGGATCCATGTTAGCCTTTGGTCTAAGAGAAAGTCGAGATACTGGAAAGAAGCTGAAAGAAATTAAAGTATACTGGTGGACAGAGATGGGCAAATAGCTACTCCGAGTACTGAGTTCCGGTTGTATTACTCAAATACTGACCTGTTTTGAGTACCAAAGAATTTAATTACTACTTCAGTTAATATCAAAGGATACAAAAGCGGTACAATTTGAGTAAAATACTTGGTGCTCGGTTGTCAGAGTAGCATGTGCCCATGTATGCTGGTGGACAGGAATCGCGTCGGAGCATAAAGATAATATGTTTCATTTTGATTCATTTACTTTGATGCGCCATTTATTACACAATAGTTAAATCAGGGAAAGGTGCCTTTGTAGATTTAAGGATGATATTTCGGGATCTGAGTTGGGTGATAGGTTTGCGGTGTCATCAGGAAATGTTGTTAGAAAGGTATCGGGATGAGCAGGGATGTCAGTAGTAAACTGGATGTAAAGTACGGGAACCAAGATGCTGCCTTGGAGAACACCGGCTTTAACTGGATAGATATCGGAAGATGCTGTTCCACTCGATAGGAGCAGCTAGAAAGGCAGGATCGAAGTATTAGGTACAAGGACTGAATGAGATGGATTTTAAGCCTAGAGAGCAGCCCGTGGTGCCATACCCGGTCAAAAGCATTTGCTATGTCCAGAAATACACCCGAATAGTATAGCTTGTTTTCTAGCGCTGCTGACATATGATTTACGACTTGTTAAACAGTGGAGTGTTTTAAGCGAAAACCATACTGATGGGAAGGAAGGTTTTGGGATTCTATACGGGCAGGATTCGTTTCAAAAACAAATTTTTGAAATAATTTAGAGCAGACTAATTGGTAAGTAGGATATCGAGCTGTTGGGAGATTGGTTTTAAATTGATTTCCAAAAAAAAAACTCTCAATTTTTCTTATATCATTCTGAGGTATTGATATTTAATTCAGATAGCACAGTCTTAATCTTCATCATGTTACAACTACTATCATGATCTTTTAAAGCTTATAAATTTTTATTTGATTCTTATTTTCAACACTGCAGTTGAGCAACATTGTTTCATCTATTTATTTTAGTTTATTTTGAGATTTTCAAAAATGTATTTGGATTTACCAAATTCCGCATATTTTGAGAAAATCATTTCCTGATTGTTTTCCTACGAGGATAGAGCGACCCAGAACACGGTATTACTCTTCGCAATAAGCATACAAATGCTCTATTAAGTTCTGAAAACGAGAGGCAATCTTTTATTATAAAGAAACTTGCCTTACGCCGATTCAGGCAAACATTCTATTACTAGTTATCAGGAACTTGAATTTATGACTTTTTTAGTTTACCTGCAACGAGAAAACAGTTACACAATTCTTTCTCCCAAATAGTTTTTTCTTTATTTTTGTTTTAAAAAATATAAATATGTATACTGAACAGATACTATTTGACTTGTCTGCCTTGGGGCCGATACTTGACTAAAATCATAAAATAAAAATAAAATAAGGGAATAATACTGCCTTCCCTTCCTGATTGTTCTCCTCTTTTCCTCGGACACTTCGTATAAGAATACAAACGTGTAATGAAACTTTCTATTTAGATTAAAAACTGATCGTGTAATTTCATTCATAAATATAAAAAATAAAATTATTTTTAACCATTAGGTTAAAATAGGGAGTATTTGATGTTTATAATTACTTGTAAATTTATCGATAATAGGTCAGGAAATACTCATTGATAATATTCGTATGCGATCCACTGATGTTGTTAGTTCTTAATCATTCTTCTCATTGTCAGTTCTTTCTTAAATGTCTATTTTAAGATTAAAAATAACCAAATCAGCGTAAACTACAAGCGGGTTTCGTTATTTATTGTTCTATTTTTTATAATTAAAAAACAAACAAAAAACTATTAATTATTAATATTGTGTGGTTTTTCCAATGATATACTGAAAGTTAGGATTTGGAATGAATTATAGATCTGGTTGAAAATAGAACCATATTGATTATTGCTGGTGACTTGATTATTTAAATGGCAATCAGTGTCAACTTCCAAGGCTAAAACAATTTTGCAACTGACAATATTTTCGGTTTGAATAATTTTATTCCTATCCGAAGTAGGTCCGATGGTTTCATGATGATGTTTATCATAAAAGGTTAATTTTAGTTGTTGAAATTTAAAAGATAAGTAATATCGTGATATATTATAAGATAAGTAAAAAATAATAATAGAAAATCGTTAGGTATTGAATATGAACTACTTTAGTAATGATAGAAACCTTTATTTTTATTGAATAGAAATAATTCGTGGAGCATATTGGACGAGTATGTGTGTGATATATTTATAAATTTAAATGCTATCTTTGTTTTGTTTTTTTATCTGCGGTACATAAACTTAGATTCTTAATGTTGCTAATAATATTTTTGTTGATGAGAACTGAGCCGTTAAATATCAGCAGAGAGAGATGTGCAATAAAACCGTACGGCTGGTCAACTATGTTGAGTTTTTAAGTATGTTGACCCAGGGCATTTTTCTGTCTAAATTGATAGTGTTTAGTAAGATAACAAAAATGATGAAGTTTCTCCGGAAAAATCATCCCAAGTACCAAATGTTATAATTTGTTTATTGATTGTTATAATTTTCTCCTCATTTTCCTCCTTCCCACTTATGTCCGTAGAGCTCATAACCAACTGGCCAGAATTAATACAGGTGAAAAGTAAAATATCAATTATATTTAAAATTATTTTGAATTATTTTAAAATCCAATGAAAAAAAATACTGAATTTGGTTAAAAAAATATTTTATTTACATTTGGTTGATAATGAAAGAAAATAAACCACTTCAAGTCTCTCATTTCAAATTTAACTAATAATCTACTAGTGATGCGGCTGGAAAAGTGGCACTGGGATCTTCCGGAGTCCTGCTTTGCCTTCCGCGTGTTGGGGGAAAAGCCTGGCTCGGAGATTCTTGGGCGATATATACATAACTATATTGTATATAGTTATGATTGTGTTTAGAAGTTTTTATTTTATTTTATTTGTTTATTTTTATTTTTTATTTTTATTTACCTTCTTCATCAGTATTATTTATTTACTTCTTATATTTATATTTATTTGTTTATTATTTGTATATATTGTATGAATGAGAACTTTTAGCCCTAATGCTTATAGCCCTCCAGGAGTGGCTGATTGTATTATTATTCAATAAATAGATTTAAAAAAAAAATTAATAATCTATCAATGCTTTAAAACGATTTAGAGTAAATCGATTATATTCAAATGAGCGATCGAAATCAATTATGCTAACAAATATTTTTTATCTAGTAGACGAAATTAATGGCATGAATGTTTTTGTCGTTTTTTTTTAAGCTCTTTTTTTTTAGCTTTTTTATTAGACACACAAGTTTTTGGACACGATAGTGTACTTGAAGGTTTTGTTCCATCATAAGTGTTCTTAGATATTTTCTACAATAAACTGAGGATTTTTAAATATTTTTGCTGACGATTATGAACATTTATGGATTTATTTTTTTCATTTTATTATTCTTTACGAGAACTAATGTATATATATATATATTTTTTTTTTTTTTTTTTGTAGGAAATTGTTTCGATTGGAAAAAAGAAAATATGCAAAATTTCCTTTTTCTGAAATCTTTTGATTATTTTCTGTTAAGGTAAAAAAAAATGGTATCCTATTATGTGCGAAACTAAGGGAAAATATAAAGCCTAAAAAAAAAAATAGTGTTTTATTGTGAAGTTGAATTTAAAAGAATGTTTACCGTTGGAGACATGAAATGATTTAGAATTTAGATGTGAGTATCTCCATTGGTTAGGGACTATGGATGGAAATCACATTACTATTCAACGTCCATTTCACAGTCGTCCTCAATGCTTCAACTACAAAGGTTGATTTAGCATAGTCCTCTTGCCACTAGTTGACAGCAACTATCGCTTTATTTACGCGTTCGTGGGTTAATACGGACGAATATAAAGTTTTTTCTAGAATAGCTTATTATATGAGATTCTTCATAAAGAAATGCATTTTAAAAAATAGTGTGTTTGCCTACCGTTTTTCTTCCGATGAGATTTTACCATAAGCACAAGTGGTTTTGAGTTTTGCATTCGAAAAGGGACACTTTCTTAATGATTTCGTAATGTTCAAAAATATACATTTTAAAGTATCTGATGTTTTTCATGGATCAAAGATAACCAACAACCAGAAACAGAATGAATGATTATAAGCACTTTTCTCTGTAGCGTGTCTCGAAAAAGTAGTACTTTCGCTCTTAAATTCTAAAAGCTTCTTTTGGTTTGTTTTTAATAAATTCAATCGCCCAAGGTCTTGAAGACATGATTGGAATCATATTGTAAAACAGGACCTGCCGCTTTTTCTTAATCCAAAAATAAAAGTGTGTCCAAGCAGCACGAACGTAAGAAGAAATGTAGTGAAAAGATATTAATGTAACCGATAATAATACTTGAATCACACACTCTTTTTCCATCTTTTTTTTTCTTTAATAAGTTTTTCAACTGGGCTGGTGTATGCATCTAACAAATTTGTTAACATTTTTCGTTCCCTTAATTTACCTGATATATTTCTTTTTTTTTTTTGTTTATTAATGAAGCAGATCGCACAACCATTTTTTTTTTAATCTGTATCGGCCGGTTAACAGTGAATAGAAAGTCGATTAGGATGATTATGTGTTTTAGGATCAAATGAGGTGTACAATTTTACTGCTGGAATGTCCCTTTCGTCGTGTATGGTATTATTTGAAATATACCAGATTGCGTTAAACATTTTCCGAAGAATTTTGGGCCGATGGAATTTTTTTAATTTAATATTTATGAACAATAAAATTATATAATTATTTTCTTTAATTTTATTAACATAAAATATGTCTTTTTTGCAGGAGTGCCTCCTTTTAAGCAGGAATTCCCCTTACTTCTGAGTACAAAGTAAGTGAACATTAATACTTTGAGTAATACTTATGCTTTATTTAAATTATTTATTTATTTTTATTAATCATCCTTAAAGATGACATCAACAATAAATATTTTTAAAAATATTTAAAAATGAAATTGACCTCAGTATTATAAAACACCATTTGTTGAGTTTTTCTTTAACACAAACGGTCAGAACACACATTACCTCACCGCGTCCGAGCCGCATCTCGGCCGACCGTTGGTGCAGGAGTAGTCCCCTACAATATACAGAAATAGTTGTTCTATCACCCTACAGAGGTCGCCCATTTGGACACACCGTGCCCGCACTTGACCAGGAAAGTTTGGTTTACTTTTTGACGATACCAGTGAGGTCAAACTGTGTGTAACTTATGGAAAGTGAAATGTTCGTTGCAGAAATTAGAATGTTTCTAGCCCTGGGCACGAATGAAGTACACACTTAATGGTCAGACCAACGCTGTTATTGTAATGTTTTTTTGACACATAGTAGGGTTTGTGTTGTTTTTATGGACTCGATCTGATTTACATAGACAAAGACGATGGAAATTCACAAATATGTACTTAAAATCTTAGCTTCATCAAAACTGTACTTAGCAACATTTTGTAATAAACACTTAATAAAGATGCTGAGGGCGAAATAAGTTAATAATAAAAATTAATACATTAGAGCTCTCCACTGGATCCCCATCTCAGCGATGCGGCTGAGAGAGAAGCGCTGGGATCTCATAAAAGGCCCGACTTGGAGCTCTCTCGGCTGACTGTAAATAAGCAGGAATGTTATTTATTTATTTTTTTAATTTTTGTTGTATCATATTTTATTTCATCTGCTTTACTAAGCTTTCTTTTCTTATTTTTGTTGTAATTTCTATTATTTTTGTAATTTTATATATTGTATGAATGAGTTCTCACTTCGCAAATACTCCATGCCCTTGATTGAGGCAAAATGTATTTTCTCTCAATAAAAAAAAATACATAAGAAATAATGAATGAGTATATACATGGTGTCCTTTAAGTATAGGAAAATTTTGATTGGAGTGATAGCGTACCTCAAGACTTTCAAAAAAGTTTATATAGACAATGGGTCAATTTTTGTATTGACAATGGGCAGAAATGTAGGAAATCCAAGTTTTGTGTTTTTTCAAAGTCATGTTTTTCGTTGAATAGGAAGCGATAACTAATGACATATTTAGTTTAAGTAATCAAAAATTACTTCACTGTAAACTATATAAAATTTACTTTAATTAAAAAGAAAGTTTGTCATTATTATTAAGAGAGAATCTGAGTGCCCTAACTAAGCTAAGTTTTGCTTTTAAAATAATCTTAAATTATTCGCGATTTTTTTTTATCATCATCCAACTACACTACAATTACCACACGTTTAGAAAAACTAGATCATTTAATAAGGTTTAAGTTTGTATTAATTTAACTGAGGTTTATTAGGCAAAAACTTGTGATTCACCTTAAGTTGTGTAAAGAAATGGTGTGATTTTCTATCCAGTCTCCTAAAATCACCCGTGTTTTCAGCAAAACTGATAACAATTAACTATTGCAAAGCTTTTATTTCTTGTTTTTCCATGGTCTGGGATGTATTATAATATAGATAATTGCCTAAATATATATTTTATTTATAAAAATAATAAAATTTAACATGTATATTGTAAAATATTTTTCACGTAATGTGATTATGTAATTGTGTTTTTCACCCAGATTTCTGGCATAGGAATTGATCGCATTTATCAGTGGCAAACTTAATATCTAGTCCTTAATAATAAGTCCTTGAAAATTTACTTTTCTGCTAAAAATTGACCCGTTGTCTATATGAACTTTTTTGTAGTCTTGAGGTGTGTTGTCACTGATATCAAAATTTCCTTCTACTTAAGGAACATCTCCTGTACCTATATGAGATTGGTGGTTGAAAATTCACTTCAACTTAAAAATAAAAAACGGTTGAATCATTGATTTTTTTTTGTTACTGACAATTAATAATATTTATTACTGCAAATTATTTGGAGTTGTGAATAATGAATATATATAAACTACAAAAGCATATTATGATGAACTGAAAGAGAAATATTTTTTAAGGTGCAAAATAAGTTTTCGAATATAAAAAATGTACTATAGACCAGGGGTTGAAACTTAATTAAAAAGTTCCATTTTAACAGTTTCTATGAAACTTTTTAGAGAAAAAAGTTCCTTCCGTTTTCGTGAAACTTTTTTGGGAATTATGATTTGTCTTAAATGAATTACACATGATACTAATGTGTCCTATGTTTGAGTAGCTATGAATAAAAGTCATTTTTTAGATCGACGTTTTAGCGAAATCAACAGAATTTTTAAATACATTTCTTTTCTTTTTTTTTTTTTTTTTTTTAATAAAAGTTCTGTAAGACCTTTACTTGAAAAGTTATAAAGAAAAATGTTCAAGTTCCAAAAGAACTGAAAACTATCGACAACAAAAATCCGACAATACCTAAACTTTTTTAAAATAAAAGTTTTTTTTCGTTACAAGCCCTGTTATAGAAAAATCAAATACAGTTGGAAAGCTAAAGGTTGTAGTAATATTAAGATATTTAATACGTATTCGTAGTAGGTAATGAGGAATGAAAAAAAAACGCATACATTTAATAGATAGGCGGATGGAGAAAAAATATGGTAATCAACTTTTTTTTCTCTTTTTTTATTCGTATTTATTTTTTTTTCTATTTATTTTGTCAGAAGTTCCGACAACCAGTGAGTGTGATGACGAGGTTCAGAAGTAGGAATAGGTGTGAGGAAGAGGAGTGTACTTAATTTGTATATTTCCATCCCGGAGGTAAAAAAGGGGCGCAGTGGCGAGCGTGCTAACGCGTTTGCAAAACATGCGTTGCAAGGAACAATACAAACATTGATAAACTGATGTTTGGGAGTTCGAATCCCGGTGTCACTCTGGCATAATTCCTCCGCTCTCTCTCCTAGACCGGTAAAAACCCTGTATATCCTAAAACGCGAGGAAGAGGAGAAAATAAAAAAAAAATAAAATAATAATCCAGAGATATATCCAGAGTAGAACACCATGACTATTTTTGTATTTGTTCAAGGGAGCCAATTTCCTATAGCTTTGAACTATTAAAATTGGTTATTAGTCACTTAATCATTTAATAAAAAAACGGACATGGAATCGTTTACATCCTGGTTACAGATTGATTTGTATACGAAAGTACATATGTTTATTCAAAATAGGGTGCTGAATGAAAGTTTTATAATGATCACTGCGCCACATTTTTATTACGCAATAGGGAAAATAAAGTTTACAACAGGTCATTTCAGTTTAATACAAATATAATTGGTTTCACATAGAAAACTCATTCGAAGTTAATGAATTTTTTAAAAATAAAAATGATCCTAAAGCAATCATGATACGTGGAATGATTTCGAAATTTGTTGCACAGTTCTCTCTCCTCCTCCCCTCCCCCTCCCCAATGAGACCGAATGACTTTGTAGCATTTCATTTACCCACTTATTCGAGAAGGATGAATGTTCTCAATTCCTTTGATAGTAGTTAATTAGCAGTCCCGCGCCTTAAATAATTATTTGTATTAAGCAAACACGAACAGTGTATATTTTCTCTGGAAGGCAAATTTTATAATCAAACATGCATAGTGAGTTTATAAAGAGATTCGTTAACATATGGACACGCAACACGAATGTGTGGAGTCGGTTTAATGAGCTGTGAGGAATGCACAAAGAGTAATCGACCTTAACTCATTCATTCAAGCAATTTTTTTCTCCATTGTTGAACGTCATTTTTAATAACAAACAAACTATAAATCGACCAAGAATAGTTGGTAGGCAGAGGGCGAGTTCATACGGTATAAAGTTGAAACTAACTTGTTTTTCTCAAACCCTCCAATATTTATTACATATAAAATATTTACAAACTTTTTGTGGTGTTGACATTAGAGACCTTGTAATCTTTTATTATTATGCTGCGCTTTCCATTCCTTGCTGTCTTTATTCATTTATTTTAGTTATCTGCATGCAGCTCTGTTCCATTTTGGTTAATTCGATCTGTAGATCTACTTTTTGGTCTTTTATATGATCTTTTGCATACTATCGAAGAATTCAGTATTATGGCTTCGTGCCGGATCGCCTTGCCTTCTTAGTCTCCTAGCCTTCTTATCATGAAATGTTGATTCACCAGTTTCTGTAATTAGCTCTTCTCCATCCATTAATAATCTGAAGCCAGATCGCTCTGGTTATTGTGCTAAGGATTTTTCTCTCAGTTCTTTCAATATTTCTTTCTAGAATGTTGGTTAGTGCCAGAGGTCTCGGTTGTGACTAGGTTTCTTATTTAATAGTGATATTTTATGTCTTCTCTTCATAGTTGTAACAAAATTGTTAATGATGTTGCATATATAATTCCTCGTTCCATTTATTCATTGCATTCTGATGAGTCAATACCTGCATAAATGTTTTCCGGGTCAGCTATTAAATGAATAATGTCTTTGTCTATTTTTTTAAGCATCAAAATTTAAATTTTCTCCAATTGAGACAAAATTAATTAAATAATAATTTTTGTTAAATTAATTAACCTTGAATTATTTTTATAAAGATTATTATATTTTTGTATTATTTAATTCATATTATCATTTCTCTCCTTTTTTATTTATATTCAATTTTTGCGTGGTATAATTTGCATTAATCGAGGGAATATTGTCATATTTACTATTCATTTTTTTAACACTTTTATTGACTAGTTTTTCTAAAAAAAGAAACTATTTTTCTACCCAGTTTAAGATTAACATTTTTAATATAGCAATCAAAATTAATTTGTTATTTATTTGTTCACATTTTTTATCCATTCCAACATTTTCATTTATTATTTTATTTATTAGATATTTAACCCAATAGGCTTGCTTTATTGCCAAATTTAATATGTTTTCAATCAAGGCATCACAGTAGGTAACTTTATTGTTATTAATTAGAAATTCATTTATTAATAATGAATCAATATTTTCAATTATGTTATATATAAGCAATGGACATTTATTTTCTTTTATGTTATTTGTATGATAATATAACTGCGTGTCGATCCTACCTTTCTTTAACACTAATTTGGTCCTTTCCTTTACATACTATAAAGCTTCCAATTTGTTTATATGTGCTGATATAAACAAATCTTCAACAGTTTTACTGTATTTAATAATATGATCACTTCCCTCTTCTATATCGTACATAGTTTTTTCATTAAATTTTCCAAGGGTATACTTTATATTATACGCTGTTATTTGACAAACACTTTAAATTACTAATAACTAGAGACCTAATTTTCGTGCATTACAAAACCGAAAAACGTATAGTAAAAAATTCAAAATCGTTTTAATAAGTATCCAAAAAGGATTTATGGCATCTTAATCATGCAAAATTCATTGTTTATTTTAAATTCTTAACAATAATACTAATAATAATAATCAAGTTGACTCCAAAAGTATGGAACAAAAATAAAAATGGGTCATTTAGCACAAAAAGAGCGAAATTTGCATTTTAGTGCAATATTTAAATTTAATAGATTATTGCTAAAGGCGTCTATGGGATCACAGGCCCGCCAAAATGGTACAATGTAAATCTGTTTTATGGAAAAAATCGTTTAAAAATTATCTCTTAAAATATTATTGTTTGTGAAATTACATTTAATAGGACTTCAAGTATCACATAAACAACATGTCATAAAGTTAGGTAGTTTTTTATTTTATTTAAATTAATTGTCATTATATATATATATATATATATATATATATATATATGTATATAAAAAAAAATGTTTCGGGCTGAAGCACTCTCCCCTCCCCACAAAATTAAATCCTGGATCTGCTAGTGGTTATTATCATCTGAGAAGTACAATATATTATACTATAATTATATTTTACACATATATATGTATTTATTCTGAATAAAAAATGCGTCATTTTTTTTTTTTTTTAGTGAAAACTTCTTTAGGCGCGTTTTGCACTTTTTTGTAGGGAATGAATTAGATTGATGCGTAATATTTCACTCGGTATTAACGCTCGGGTAAAGTCGGCTAGAGCCGACTAATTGCAATCTTTTTACAAATGGGTCCATATAAGTAGTTAGTTTATCCTTTTTTTTCAAAATAGTTATCAATTTATATATATATATATATATATATATATATATATATATATATATATATATATGAATAAAAAATCTGATTTTATCGATTATTATAGATTTTTTTACACGTTAGCGAAAAAAAAAGTATGGAAATCAGGTCTCTACTGATAATTTAAATTTTAACAAGATTTACTCTAAACTAACAGCCAAATCCCATTAACTTATTTTTTCATACCATAAAAACAAGTAGCTGTACATAAATTAAATAGTAAATTCCGAATAGACAATGCATGCACGAATTGCCTCCAAACACAATCTATCTGGGTACAAAACGTGACAGGTATCTCAAATTTAGCTCTCACTGTAGTAGTAAATTATCAAAAGTTAGTCCCAAGTCCTACAAACTTTGCCGCCTTCTAACCACAAACAATCTCAGTTTGAAGCTAATATTGCTAATTATAAGAACATTCTTCATCAAGCTATTCCCTAAGGTGCTCTCTACATATTATAGTCTTATATCTAGTTTGGATGGTTGGAGGATTTACAATCTAGAATAAAATAAATATTAATTAAGTATATCGTTGGCTAAACTATCAAATCAAATAATTGGTAGAATTGCGTCGTTTCGTATTTCAAGTATCGCTTAATACCTTCAGAAATATAAAGTAGGCATGTTAGAACCTTAAAAATTTAAGTAATAAAAATATATACATGGCGACATCATGTACTCAAAATTATCAAAATTAGTCAGTAAAAGATGTTTGTACGTTTTTATTTTAACATTTCTAGTTTTTTTGAATCAAGGGAATAGTATTTTAAGTTGAATTAGGGAAAACAAAGAAATTCATCGTCATTGTTTCAAATGATCAACTCTAAGGTAATAATAATACTTCATTTATCCTGGGGCGAGTTTCTTAAAAATAATAGAAATAACTTAATAAATTAAAAGTAAGTAATAAATTAAATAAATAAATTAAAAGTAAGAAGTAAATTAAAAGTACCGAAATGTGGGCTTTTGAGCCTCAGAGACAAGTGTATTTAAAATTTAAACAGAAAAATATAATAGGAAAAAAAAACGTAAAGTTACCTTCAAACTTTAATCAATTAACAAACAAAAAAAATGAAAGAAACATAAAATGAAATAATTGAAAACAAATTAATATAAATATATAGAATAGAATAGAATAGAATAGAAAATTAAACTTTATTCTGGGACTTCCCTTTAGAATAACAATGATGAGTTAATACAAAGTAAAGTACAAATCTGGCCAAAAACTAACTTATAAAAATTTTAATATTATGTACATTATTTAAAAAGTATGTAACCAGTGAAAAATAAAAAATAAAATATATATATACAAATGAACCTAAAATCTTCTTAAAATTACTTAATTGTGATGAAAAAAAAAAGAAAAGAAGAAAAATTACATATTTATATATACATAACTACACAATTTATAAACAATAGGCTATCTAATAAAAAACTAACTTAATACAAAATGTAATAATATCTACAGTGGTTTATATAATAATATGCAGACACTAAGATAAAATAAAATCTTAGGATACTTGTGGTGTAATGGAAAAAAAAAAAAAAAGTAAAATAAATAAAAGGAACTATATATATATATATATATATATTCAATATTTATCTCTTCTACTTCGGTGCATCATATTTAGTTTTCAATTTATTGATTTCAAGCCAACTTACACCAATTTTTAATTTGGTCAACTTAATGACTACAAAATCTTATTACAACGTTTCGGCTTGTGGAGCCATTTTCAACTCTGTCCATTATACTTATTATGTGAATTAAATGTATCTTCTCATAATAATTAGTATCATGATCGCCATGAATACCTTTAACTTATTATGTGTTAACCCAATGTTGTTGGTTTCGATTTCAAGTCACTCAATAGAAACGAAACTGACTACATGTGGGTTAACACATAATAAGTTAAAGGTAGACATGACGATCGCGATACTAATTATTATGAGAAGATACATTTAATTCACATAAAATGTGTAACGAACAGACTTAAAAATGGCTTTATGGAAAGGAAGTGATTGAATAGGCGGGATTTAAAAGTAGAGAGGTTATTGGAGCGACGGGTGTAAGGAGGGATGGAGTTTTAGAAAAAGGTAGTGTTGAAATTTATTTAATTTTTAGATAAATTAATTTTTATTATTATTGTGGTGTGTGATTTATTCTTGACTTAGGAAATGCTGTAATACATTTAAAATAGTCGAAAAACGTATCCTATAAAAATAAAGAAACAAAATTATATTATAACTTTATAATTAGATTCGTGATGCGTATTTCCGTGAGTTGTGTAATCTGGCTTCCATTTGAATAACTGCATTTTATCCGGCTTATTTAACATTCCCCTCATAAAACTTTGTCAGCAGTTTGCTCAGCTAATGTTCTTAGTCATTTTAGTATTGTGTAATCAGCACGTTGCGTCACTAACATAGAAGTTGTCGACTTACATTAGCGTTGACTAAAATGCTGAAAAACAATGTCTAGACAATCTCATCTCACATTCTTGAATAATTTTATTTAAAAATGTGCTTAGAAACAGTGTATCTGCTTTTATTTATTTTATTATTTTATTTCATTTAAAATGCAGTGAAAAAATATTAAATGGATGCGTTAATTTTATAGTTAGGTATATCTAAGGTCGTAAGTCTACCAATGAGTTACTGTTACAACTTTGTTTTAAAGTGAGATTTTTAATTAGTTTCTTTTGTAAGTCTTTCTGAGGCGATTGAGTTTTAAATACAATGCCCAATCCTGTGTTAATTACTTAATACACATTTGCCTTAAGGATTCACATTCTACAATCAGATATCCTGAAAGTGGGCTGAAAAACGTATGCCAAGTGAGGCCTGGCAAATTAGTATTTCCACAAAACACTCACACACACACAATCATAACTATAACTTTTGTTAAATAAAAATATGTCACTATTTAAAAACTGATTTATTTATTATCAATAGTACCGACCGATAGACGTTGCCATCTGGTCGGACCAAATTGTTATTATTGTTTAAATAAACACTAAACACTGAATTTGTGTTCTTTTTTTTATTTCAATAAATGCTAACATTGTATTTAATGTCTTTATACCACAACCCTTACATTCCATCTAAGGTGAGGGTCTATCACTATCTATCTTGAAAATGTCTTTAAAGTATGTATATTCAAGTAAATTTGGTTGAACTTTGCTATGTCTAAGTCAAAAGATAGGCTCCAATGTATCTATTCTTTTGTGTTCATCTAAGACATAGATTAACGTGTTCAATAAATAGCAATAGGCTAATAGGTAATTGCAAGATTTACAAGACTCTTGCTGCAAGACCAAGACCAAGACCAGGTGTGAACATTGCATAACCAAAACCAAGACTAGCCAAGTCTTGCGTTGGTCTTGAATTTGGGAAACACTAGTGCCCACGCGTCTACATTATTTTATAAGTGTAAGTTCAAGTTGAAAAGGACTCCTTGTATACAACGGAGGGACCAGTGATAATTAATGAGAGATATTTTGTTGGGTAGAGAATAGATAATGTTACAATTTTAAATAGTACATAAAATTTAAATTATAATTTTATAATACTGCTACATTTTAAAAACATTCAATTTTTTACTGCAAAAATGATTTTCTTATAACATGTTTACCGACCACTAGGTATGAGATATTTATGGTAATTCAGCTCCTTCGATTTTAAAAATGTAAAAAAAATAAGAATAAACTGAAATAAAATAATAATTTGATAGTTAATAAGTATGATATTATAACTGGATATAATTGGACTAGATGAAGTTAAACCAAAAAAGACAACAATAAGTCCTGACTCAGCGACTGGCTCCTGATGAACAATGAGCAATCTCCACTTTTAAAAAGCACGAATGCTGCAAAATAACCCCAAAATCCTCGCACAATAAACGAAAAAAAAATTAAATGAAGGTGATTGATTCTAATTAATTAGAAAACAAGAGATAAATATTTATTTAAAGAGCAGCGCTGAAGTACAACTGACTCAACAAGGCATGACCGTGTTTTACTATGTAAGAAATTGTTTCAAGGAAAGACGAGTTGAGAACAATGTGGCTAAATTTACAGCGAGCAACTTGAGTGTTGTCTTGAGTAAATGCAGAGGCTGGTTGTTTAACAGCGTAAACTAGTTAGTGGCTGGCATCCTCCCAAAATTAAGCTCGTTCCACTTTCACAATCAAAATATATTTATTCCCGCAAGTTATATATTCTGAAATACTGAATAATCGTACAGAGAAAAAAAAAATCGCGCATACTGGTCTATAAATCTTGTTTTTTCAAGCGAGATTTACTTGACTCTTCTCAAGCTCTCTTTTCCAAAAATCTCACTTAAGTCCTCCCGGACCTGTCACACCGCTCTTTTTAAACTCTGAGCTGTTATCGATAACATTTCAGTATCGAGTAACGTAACTCTTGGAGTCATACGTTCAGGATGTTAAGAATTTCCAGTTAAATCATTTCATGTAAAGCATATAAGAATATAATTTGTGTGTGATGTTAAAATAGAATCCGATTTATGCCAAAAAACAAGTTGAAAACAAAAGGATTTGAAAAGGATGACCTGGGGCCCACACGTCAAAATGATAAGAAAGACTTTGAACAAGAGACTGAAAATATTATACTCCCTGTTTTCTAAATCAAAATTGAAAATTAGACAAAAACTAAATGCATACACTGCTCAAACCCATTTGGACATACACCTCACAGATTTACGGTTCAGCTAAAAAGACTCACTTACAAAAACTACAATCCTTTCAATCTAAAATTTTAACACTAATAACTGCAGCTCCTTGGTAAGTCAACAACAAGACTTTACATACCGACCTAAGACAACCAACCATTGAACAGCACATACGCACTCTCTACTTCCGATTTCATTCTAAACTACAAGGACATCGCAATGGACTTATCAACGACATGGCCACGGCTGAAATGCTCAACAGGAGGTGACTGAAAAGGAGCTGGATGAGAGATCTCCTTTCCTGATTTTAGGATGTAAACATACCAGGGAAGAGGTGCTGCTGGGCTCCATCCTTCTTCATGCCTATCATGGCATTTTCTACCTGACCACAAATCTGCTAATTGTCACTACCATGACAGGTGCGGATGAAAAATTGAAGACAAAAAAATATATTTATAGATAAAGTAAATATTTATTATTTTTTTTTTTACATAATTCGTTCCAAACCATTTCCTTTGCCGGTTTGCCAAACATAGGTAATAATTGATATACAATTAGTAAAGCGGGACATTGACCTGTGGGGGGGGGGAGGAGGAGAGGAGAGGATAGTACAACAAATTTGTTGATTCATTATGTAATTTTACATAATGATAATCTGATGCATATATTATTCAGCTGAAATAAGGTTGATAATTTATTTCTATATACCTATTTTTATGGGTGAATAATTGTATGATGTATTTACCATCTAATTTTTTACTTAATAATAACACAGTTTTTATACTTAAATGTTTTGTGTCAGCAATTTTTACACAATCAATCAGTTCTTTTTCAAAATGCTATAAAACTTTTGTAAGGTGACAAAATTTCGCTATTCGAAGTAGTAAATAAAGTTAACTTGCTGATGCCAAAGATTTAATTTTCTTTATTTTTTTAAATAACGATCCCATATTAATGAGATCCTTTCATTCAAGTTGCTTATAAAAACCAAACAATTGTGGTTGAATTCTAACAAGTGATCAAAAATGCGAATTTTGATAAGCATATCTCAACAATTATTCCGTATTATTAAATTTTATCATTATAAAATTAGCAAAAATAATACAAAACTAACATCCTGGCGAAATATCCACATGTCCGCCGAAAACCGTATATTCTCTTCCCGTTCTCCTGCCGTTGCCTAGCTTGTGCATTCTTTACAAAAATCAATTACGAGGAGAAGAATATTTGGGGTGATCAGTCAAATAAGAAGGCAAAAATAAACGATAATATTTATTTTGTCATTTGCCGACGTTTCGACCTGAAGTTCAGGCCATCATCAGGACTAAGAAAAGAACCAGATAACAAGGTATGAGAAACATAAAAATTAAAGTAAAATGCAGTTGTTAGAATAATGGCAATAGTAAGAACAAGAGATAAATAATAATAACCGGTACAAAGTATAAATAAAAATAGTAAATAGTATAAATAAATAAAATAATAAAATAGAATAAATAAATAGTAAATAGTATAAATAAATAATAATAAATAGTAAATAGTATAAATAAATAATAATAACCGGTGGTTCTTTTCTTAGCCCTGATGATGGCCTGAACTTCAGGTCGAAACATCGGCAAATGACAAAATAAATATTATAATTTATTTTTGCCTTCTTATTTGACTGATCATCCCAAATATTCTTCTCCTCATTATTCACGACAGTCAACTATTTAACCACTATTAAAAACTAATTGCGTTCTTAAAACGGCGCGGAACACGGGACAAATTGTTGAAAATCGGGACTGTCCCGTCAAAAGCGGGACGTTTAATCACCTTACTATATACAGTATTCTGGCCGTATCTAATGTCGAAAATCTACATAGATATTTTATGAATCATATCTCTCAAGCCAGTTTTTCGTTCTACCTATCAGATTTCTATAGGATTTAAGGGCCGATTTGATTGTCGACTTCTTGTAACTAAAAAAAATTAAATTCGTATTTTATATTATAAATTCGAATAAATCTCATTAAATGTCCTCTATCCTTCGTTTTAAACCTATGAACTCCTCTCATTTATTAATAATTCGCTTATCTCTGTTAAACAGATCCGATATAAACTGGAATTCTCATACAAGACATAACACGCTCGACGTTTCCGACTGCACCAGCACTTGTTAGACAAACCCTCTAAGCTTTTAATGAATTTCAAAGGATATGACTATAATAAGGAATTTTAGACTTGAGTTGAGCTTTGAGGCTCCACTAAATCTTCTGATTCACATCGTATCTGATCCTTACAATCCGAAATCCTTCATGAAATTCTCAATGAATGTTCCTTACTTTGTCACAAATAAACTTATCCATAATGACCTTGATGTTCCATTTGTTACTCGACTTGGCCCAATCCAGATACGTACCCCTAAAAGAAAATGGCTCCAGGACCTCCTAATGTAGAGAACTTTTATTTTATCATTATATTTCTCTATTTTCACTTACTGGAAGTATTTTTATTTTAATACAGTTTTCAATCTCATGCAAAAAAAAAAAAAAAAAATGGTTTTTTAAATCTTCTTCTGAGGATGTCGAAATCGTCAACGAACCATGTACTATAGACTGATTCTAGTAATAGGTTTTTTTCCCTTCGAATAAATGCTTTGTCGATCATGGTCCCTTTGCCCTACATCCTTCCATCAGCGATGACGATCGACGTCTGAGTCTATTTATGTTTTCAGCAGAATGTTCTTCTGCAGGAGGGGTTTGTTATTTACTTTCTCTCTGTTCTTTATGTAGCCTGAGGAGCATAAAGGGAGACTAGAATTGCGACGAGGCCGTTCTTGAAGAAGGCGGGAGGCGGCGCCAGAGAGTCGGGAATCGATGCTCGCGTGATGGCCGCTAGAAGACCTAGATCGTAGGAGCACGCCACCCCCATCGGAGCCCCCGTTACTGGGGAATGGTTAGCAAACCAAACAAACTTCGCCCAGCTTACTGTTATGTGTCCCGACAACGTTAGTGATGTCAAAAGTTAATTTTGTAAAAGTTCTGGGTAAAGTGCTTGCAGTAACGGAAAGATTATTTCATATGATGATTACTTAATTTTTAGCAGAAATGTTGTAATAAATAATCGTGGTAAATATTTTATGATTTTTTTTTCTAACTATACGATTTTACGAACTTTTTCATTTTCCATAAGGAAAGAAAACACCGTAAAACGATAAAATAAGGTCATTTTTATTACTTGATAACAGTCCGCGATTCAGCCCCCCCCCTTTATTTATCAAATTATTAATAACTGTCTCAAACATCGTGAATGGCTTTACCTTACCGTAACTTACAGCTCTTTTTTACGAAAATTCTGGAGATGGGTAAACTTTATCTATTTAATGAGTTATTCAAAACTTATGAACACCCGTTTGCTTTCCACTATAATTGCAAGATAATTAGATCACAAAATCGAGAAAAAGGCATGAACTCCATCTCCAACACAAAATAACGAAGTTATATAAGCCAAAGGGGCCAATATTTTTGTAGGCAACCTTTTTATTTTTTTCTCAATTTTGTGATAAAATTATCATACGATTCAAATGGAAAACTAATAAATATTCATGAGTTTTTGGTACCTCATTCAATTAATTAATTTAATTAGAAAACGAACCATTTCTGAAAATTTACGATATGATGACGCAGTTCACATTCAAGTTTTAGACGGATTTCAAAAATTTTATAAACAGGGTTCTGTACAGAGGACTATAATATTTCATTGAAAATAATTCTAGCGATTTTTTAAATATTTAATTCATATTTTATATTTTTTTTTCACTCCCTCCCTGATCATTTCTGGCAGGAGTTGGAGTTGTTCTAAAGGTGTAAAAGAGCTTACAGTGTACTAGATAACATTGACCCAATACCGCAATGCCTGCATCCTCTGATTACCCACTCTATTTTACGTCACATTCATAGGCAATTGACCCCAAAATAGGAAAGTTAGGAGGAGAGGCGAGTGTGATTTTCAATGTATTTTGTGAGATTGGTATTTTTTATCTTCTATCTAGTGTTGCCCAAATGCGAGACCGAGACGAGTCTTGGTCTTGCCAACTCAGTCCTGGTCATGGTCTTGGTCTTGCGCAAGAGTCTCGCAAAAGTTTTGCAATTACTTATTAGCTTATGACTATAGAGATATTACTGTAATTTTTTAGATAGGAGAAACCTAACTAAGCCCAAATGAAAAATTAGAGGAGTTGAATGTATAGTAACTAAAATTATCAAGTATTAGTAACTATTTTGCCTTAATATTTATTTAAAAAATCGATTTTTTTCTTTTTTACCAGTTCCGGTCTTGGTCTTGTAACAGTTAGGCGGCCTTGGCCTTGGCCTTGCACTTTGCAGTTTTGGGCAACGCTACTCCTATCTGACCATTTTCGACACACCGAATGGGGATTATCCAAGAAGGAACTAATTCACGCCGGATTCGAACTGGCGCCGCCAGACTCGAGATTGTCAATTATACGACAAACACAATCTCTATAAATTAAGGCTTCATAACCATAACATTCTTGGCTATCATGGCCTCCTAGATTCAAAACCTGTTTCAGAATAAAAATTTCTAGCAAGAAAACAGCGATGACATGTGGGGCATCTATGTGAATCCATTATCTTCTATTTCAGTGACATTCACGACAAAAGGTCCTTCATATTTTTATACTTCTACATTATAGATTATTTATCTGCTTTCTAACTATCAAAGATATGAAAGCTTTGTATTCGTCCGGGAGATTAAACCATTTTTGTGCTGAGTCGAAATTTTCCGGTCGCATTTTACGTTTCAAATATCAAGGATAAAATTTGGTTCGGTGTCTGTCTTTAGTCAAATCGATGTGAAATTTTCAGAGAATGTGCAGGTTAGTGTCTAGATGGATCCATATCAATTTTATCAAATTCCATCCAGTAATTCCGGTTACGCACGTATTTTCTTAGAAATATTTCAGAAACGACTTGTTTGATTTTACTCAAACAGTCAAACAGATGAAATGAAATGAAAATGAAATGAAAAAAATGTTTTATTATTCTGGGACTGTTGTCCCTTAAGAACAAAATATGAATACAGATTATATGTCTGTGTGGCTACAATTGAATTGTATATTTACAATGAAAGTTGACTTACGATAAAAATACAGAAAAGAGAAAAAAAAAGAACAAGTAAATTGTACATATGTATGAGAAACTAAAATAACCTTAATAAATTGAGGTACTCTCTGGTGGTGCTCAGATATTTCTCTGAGATATATTTCACAATCATTCGGATTGAGAAAGGAGTAGGTGCTTAAAGAGGAGTGGTTTAAACGAGGAAACTGATTGAGCGTGTCGAATATCAGGTGGGATGGAATTCCAGAGGGAGGCGGCTTGTATTGCAAAGGATTTGTCAAACGCAGCAGTTCGGTGAGGAGGAGGATAGAGGTCGGAAGTACGAGATCTGGTGGGACGGGATTGGATGGAATATTTGAATTGTAAGCTGTGAAAAATGTAGGAGGGTCGATGGGTTCTAATAATTTGGTACAGAAAGGTGGCTAGGAAGTACTGACGGCGATAGGATGGGTAGAGCCACCTCAACTCAGTGTAATACTGGGTAATATGCGTATCCCTTGAGATTCCGAAAACAAATCGTAGTGCGCAATTCATTAGGCGTTTAAGTTTGGCCTCGGAATCTCCCGGGAGTCCGCCGTACACCATACAGCCGTAGTCGAAGTGGGGGAAAACAAGGGAGGAAACTAGGAGTTGACGGGACTTATATGGAAGGAGATATCGTAGACGATTGAACTGTTTTAGGGTGGAGATAGTGCGACGGGAAATTTGGGAGATGTGAGGTTTCCAGGATAGGGATTGATCGAAAGTAACACCTAGGTTTTTAACGGTGGTGTAGAATAAGATAGGTGAGTTGTTCAGGAAGAGATTGGGAGATACTGGGGAGGATTTGAGGAGTGAAGGGGATCCGATCAAGATGGCTTTTGTCTTCTCGGCGTTCAGAGTGAGCCTATTGAGGTTTGCCCAAGCACTTATTCTGTCAATATCTTCCAGAAGTTTATGAGTGGCATCTGAGATATCTGTCGGATTAAAGCAGAGGTAAATTTGAATGTCGTCGGCAAACAGGTGTAAATGACAGTGCAGGATAGAGGATGGGAGGTCATTTATATAGATGGAGAAAAGGGTGGGGGATAAGGAAGAGCCTTGTGGGACGCCTCTGGTCAGAGGTAGAGATTCTGATGGTGGGTTATTAGGAATTACAACGTACTGGGAGCGACCGGTTAGGAAGGATTGGAACCAATTAAGGGAACTAGAAGAAAAAGAGATATTTTTAAGTTTGGTTAGGAGGATGTTGTGGTCTACTGAATCAAAAGCTTTGGAGAAGTCTAGGAGAATAAGGATGGTTAGTTTCTGCTGATCTATGGCTGTGTGAAGGTCTTGGGAAATTTTGATTAGGGCAGACTGAGTAGAATAACCAGGCCTGAATCCAGACTGGTAGGGATTTAGGAGATTATTGTCCTCTAAAAAATGGGATAGCTGGGATTGGACTAACCGCTCTAATGGTTTTGAGAGGTTTGAAAGGAGGGAAATCGGTCGGAAATCATTAGGAACTGATGGGTTTGAAGTCTTCTTCAATGGGCGTACTAGGGCGGTTTTCCAGGATGTAGGGAAGGTAGCATTTTGAAGAGAATAATTGTATATATGATAAAGGATCGGAAGAATGGATGGCAATGCGGCTTTAATCAGTCTGACTGGGATGTTGTCGGGACCGTAATCATTGGTATGGGACTTCTGAATGGATTTAAGGAGCTCATCTGGTGTAATATGGGAAAGAAAGAAGTGATCAGGATTAAAGGAAGAGAACATAGGAGCCAGACTGGACGTGGGAGATGTGGATGCAAGAGGACAGGAGACAAAGTGAGCGTTGAGGTTATCAGCAGAAACGGAATTGGACTGAGACTGGGGTGTATTACCAATGGTCAGTTTTCTAAGAATAGCCCACGTAGCCTTGGTATTGGGAGAGTTGGATAGGGAATGATGGTAGTAACGGGATTTAGCACGGCGTACTGCTGATTGAGTGCTATTTCGAAGCTGTTTGTAGGAGAGAAAATCATCAGGAAGTCGAGTTCGTTTAAACCGTCGCCTTGCAGCATCTCTTTCTCTCATACACTCCCTCAAAGCAGGGGTAAGCCAAGGAGCTGGAGGATATCGGATGGTTTTTGTGATAAGAGGAGCATGTCGGTCGAGGATAGAGTGAAGTTGAGTGGTTAGGATTTCTACCATGGTGTCTATGGATTTTGAGGAGTAGATGGGATCCCACTGGATATCGTCAAGACCTTCTGACAATGTTTCGTGAGTGAGATAATCTAGGTTTCGGAAGGATATTGTTCGGGGAGAAAAGGATGGAACAGGGACATTGTAAGAGATCTGGACAAGATCGTGGGAAGATAGAAACGGAACCGGGTGCTGAGATGCGGCAAGGAGTTTGTCTGAGGAATCCAGGATAATTAGATCGAGCCAGGACTCTGAATACTGAGTATGATGGGTTGGATTGTAGGGTACTATGTAAAGGCTGAGAGAATTAAAGAGGTTTGTTAGGTAGGAATAATCAGAGGATGGTGCCAGTAAATTGGTGTTAAAGTCACCGGAGAGGATGATGTTTGAGTAGGAAGGGATTAAGTTGTACAATAAAGTCTCAAGTGATTCATCGAAAGGAATTCTAGGAGGGCGATATATGACAGCAAACAGAATGGCAGATGAGGTGGTGAGGATTTCGGCGAAAAGGTATTCAACGTGCGGAGAATCGGTTATGGAAGAGCAGTGAAGAATTTTGGATTTGAGACTGTCATGGACAAAGAGACCTACTCCACCACCCGTGCGATCTACTCTGTCATGACGAAGGAGAGTATAGTTAGGTAGAAGGATCTGGGAGGACGGGATTGTGGGTTTCAACCAGGTTTCGGATACGGCAATTAAATGGTAGAAGTTATGGAGAAAAAAGTCGTAAAATTCATCAAAATGGGCTAAGAGTGACTGAGCGTTGACGTGGCAGGTTAGAAGGATATTAGTCATGGAAGAAGGAGGGGTGGCTTGGTAAACGGACAGAAGGAGTTAAGGATAGGAATATTTCTACAGCAGCTAGAGCCAATTGTGTGCAAGATCTCCTAGATATTAATAAGGATGGTAAACAAAAAATATAAAATTTAGTTAACGAAAAGCATATTCCTATTGTGCAAAAGAAAAAAAATACACAAATTAGAGTTTCTGGACAGATCAGACCTAAAATATTCTCATATACAAAAATGAAATTATTATCATAGTCTATTATTAAAACAAACGCAACAAAAACATAAAACTGGGGATATAAAAAAGTAAAAACAAAATTGTTCAAAGTGTTGTAACATGTATATGCATGTCAAGCAAATGTTTCTAAATCTGATGGTGAGTTGATGACGACGACCTGCTGTCCATCGTCTCGTCGACATTTCACCTTGCCTGCGCTAAACCAACTGTACCTGATTTTTCCTGCAGACCTCTTTTGCCGGGCCAGCCAGTACAGGTGTCTGTTGGTTACGGACATAGCTTCGCTCAGGTAGATCTTGTGGGCGTCATTTTCTTGCCATCCGAGGTGACGTGTTGAAAAATCCCTAATGACTTTTCGCCTCTGGATCAACTCATCCCTAAGCGACTGCCGGACGAACCTTACCACAAGCGGCCCAGGTGTATCGTCTTGCCTGTTTCTTATCCGTTCTGCATAGTCAATGTCCTCCACCTTTAGACTAAGGCCCGAACGTAGGTAAAATAAATAATGTAGTATCAATTCTATTGGATTTCTTCTAATAATTTCTCTTACATGTAAGATTTGGCTCAAATTTGGAGGAGAGTAAACAGATGATCAAGTATGTAACAATTTCATCAAATGTTTTCAAAAGATACTTCGGCTTTCGAATCAGCAAACAGTATTATGTTTTAGATCAGTATTATTTTTGATACGCCTATAGTTTAAAAATGAAACGCTCGATTTGACCCCAAATTAGAGGAAATTTAAAGAATTTTATATATACTGTTTAGTATAATTAACAGTAAATTTAATTTAATAGTTAAAATTAATAAAAATGACTGTTAGGAATGTAATGATCTTGAAGTGTGGAAGGCATTGACCAATGGAATGCGTAGGTAGGTTAATACATTTTTTTTATGAGGTTATAAAATTTAAGGCTGTATCTAAAAAGTTAATTTAAACTGTAATCTTATGACGATGCCATGTTACTTGCTGTATATCATGTTACTTTCAATAAATTTAAATTACTTTTTGCACTGAGTTTGTAAAAAAAAATCATATTTCTGAATGTGTTTGTTCCTTTTGAAATTCAACCAGCTCATAGTGGTCTCGATTTCTTCTTTCAACATCAAAGTTGTGTAAACTTCAATCATATTTTTGTATTGCACCTTTAATTAGTTTTTGAGAATTTATTGGTCTCATTTGTTAATGAACGACAAACATTTTTTTTTTCAATTGTTTTTAACAACAAAATTATTAAAGTTTAGCATTTTTTTTTAATTGTTGTTTTCTTCCTTTGCTCTGTATTGATCTCTAGGTTATAATCTATCAATTTTTTTATGAGTAAAAAAATAAAAACATATTGCTAATTGTATTAAACGAATTGCAATGTTTGATAGATAACAAAAAACAAAAGACGCATTAAGAAAGGTAGGCCAAGTAAAAACGAGTTTGTTGTCATAAAAAAACAGTTCAGATTTGTTTCTTATTTCCTTTGAAGCCGATAAATACATTTTTTTTTTTTTATGTCGCTTACGAAATTTGTCATAAATTGTCATAACTTGGATTTTATAATAATTCAACGTTTCTGTTAATTTCGGAAAATTTTTCTTCTTTCGGAATTATTTTTCTTCTAAATATCAATATTTTTTTTTATTTTACTTCTTATAAGGAATAATCAAGAAAAACTTCTCAGGCGTGAAGGTAGGTGGAATCCTCTGTTGATGTTATCACATTTTTGTGATATTTAAAAAAAAAAAAAATCAACCTAAGAATTTTACTCAAAAATGTTTGATTTATTATATAATAGAAATTCATGCAGGGCAAAGGCAGGCAACAGTAATATTATAAAATGTTAATTTTTTAATATTTTTTCGCTGTTTCTAGAGCACATTGGACATGTGTCTAAATATTTCTCGACGTGGTATCACCGTAAAAGGTTTAATTGAATTCGTTACCCAGGTTCCGTAATCTCTTGTAAGATGAGAATGCCGTTTTCAGATAATGATTTCTAATCTACCTTGCCAAACAGGTGCAACCTTTTGACCAATTTCCATTGTTTGCTATAGACGATGCCAGTACTAAATAACCACGATTCCGCTACCCAAATATTTAACCATCATATACCCAAAGGCTGCCAATATGATGCGGACCGCTGAGGGCAGTGTGTGGAACCTATCAGCGGTGGATCTAGCGGAGGACAGGGGGTAGGTAAGAGAGGCCTATGCTATGATACCAATATCTGTCCGCAAACATTTGGTCGGGGAGAAGATAGTATTCATCCCCGATATCGGCCGCTATCCGATAGCGGTCAACAGTAACTTTATTTTACTCGCCAGCTACTTTCATTAAACTGATAGCGTTAAATTTATTTAGGTTATTCTAGGCTAAATAAAACATCTTTATTTTCCAGTTATTCGATCCAGCTGACCTTTTGCGGGTTAGTTGTTATAATCCAGTGGTCTAGGTAGACTATTTGGTGTGCTGGTAGATTTAGTTTAGTGGCATAAAAAAAGAAATCGTAATTAACTTATTACTCAATAATGACATCACTTAAAAAAAAATAAACTTCACTTACATAAAATAAATTAACATAAAAATGAACACCGCTTACTATATATATATATATATATATATATATATATATATATATATATTAAATAGGAATAACAACATTCCCTTCTGTGTATACGTAATTCTTTAATTCTTTTTTTTCTCTGTTGCCATTATAGACCATGGAGATCTGTTACCGCCTTAACAAGCCTGCTCTGTCTCTGCCTGTCTTCGGCCATTCCTTTCCATTTATCTGCACGCAGCTCTGTTGCATTTTTATTATTCTATTTTTATAGATATATCCATCTGCTTTTTGGCCTTCCACGTGCTCTTTTGCCTTCTGTTGTTACTGCTGTTGCCACTGCTTCCAGATAATTTGCTACGAGCTTACATGCCCCGCCCATCTTAACCTTCGTGCTTCCATATCATTGGATATTGATTGACCAGTTTCTGTAAGCACTTCCTTATTGGTCTTTCTTCTCCATGTATTTGTACTCTGGTTTCAGATCGCTCCGGTTATCGTGCGGAGGATTTTTCTCTCAAATCTTTCAACACTTTTTTCTTGGATGCTGGTCATGGTTCAGGTGTCACAACCATATATTAGAACTGGCTTTATCATAGCATTGTACACCCTTATTTTGAGATTTATTGAGATTAATCTGCTCTTCAATACCTTGGAGAGAGGGGAGAAAACTCCGAGGTTTCCGCTAGTTATACGCTGGTCTATTACTGTCCGTTGGTCATTCATTGAGGTTATTGTGGATCCAAGGTATTTTAATTTTTCTACCCTCAGGAATGATTTTCCTTCTACGCAAATCCTGTTATTGAGATGTAATTTTCGGTTAATTATCGGTTTGTTATTTTGTTTTGTCTTCATTTACTTGTAGCTCGTTCTGCTCAGCGTCCCTTATCAGTGTTGTAGCTAGTTTCTCAATGTCTTCTTAATTACTTCCAAGGACAGCTATATCATCTGCGCATCTAAGGATTTTATGATTCATTCCGACGTGGACCCCTCCATTTCCTGTGATGTTGCTATTCTTACCTTCTCCAAGGCTGTTGAACAACATCGGTGATAATCCATTTCTCTGCCGTAAGCCCGTTCGAACTTTGAAGGATTCAGATACTTCTCCTTGTATTAGGATTCTGCGAATGGGGTCATTTGTACACGCATTTGTCAATCTCATCAACTTACCGGGAATTCTCGGTCCAGTCATGATTTTCCAAAGAACTCCCGTCCACAGAATCGTAGGCTACTTTGAAATTGACAAATACGGCGTGGACGTCCTGAGCTACTTCCCTTTGTTTTTCGCGTACTTGTTTTAGGATGAAGATCTGGTCTAGCATGCTCCTTCCTTTTCTGACTCCAGTTTGGTGGTCGCCTATTATATTCTCGTAATACGGATATATCCGTATATGTTTAGTGGGATATTGGTCATTGTTTTGTAGACAACCAGAAGAATTGCCCTGCCTCTGTAATTCCTACACTCATACATGGAGTCTTTCTTTAGGATAGGACAGATTACTTCCGTATTTCAAGCTTCAGGTATCCTTCCTCTTCTCATATTTTCTGGATTAGTTGTATTAGCTTAGCTCTTAAGTCATCTCATCCATTTTTAAACAGTTCTGATGGTAAGTTGTCTATCATTGGGGCTTTTCTTGTTTTGAGCCTTTCGATAACTTTTTTTTTCTGCCCTTCCTGGCATTGTGGCCATACGGGGTAAAAATTTCGATAACTATTTCTGCATCCAGTATATCTTGTTTCTCAACCGCTTCTTGGTCAAGGTCCATAGATGAAGTGTGGTTGAGAAGTTCCTCGAAATGTTCTTTCCAGGTGTTCAATATACTTTCTTTAGATGCCGTCAAAATGCCATCTTTTCCTCGCATTTGCGTATTTCTCGCTTTATATCCTACCCTTTCTTTCCTAATGTGTGTGTAGAATTCTCGTATATCTCCAGCCTGCCAGTTGTCCTCAATGGTTGGCAATCTTTCTTAGGGAAATTCCTTTTTTGCCGATCTTATAGTTTTGTTTGCCTTTTTCTTGGCAGTTGTGTTCTTGTCCTGAGCTACTTGATCAGTTGTAGTTAGGCAGAGGAGTTTCATTTTTCTTCTTTCCTCAAATGCCTTTTCGCATGCTTTTGTTAACCAAATATCTTAGCTTAGCAGGCCAAAACGTTGGGAGACCTCGGCTATAGAATAACGGTTATTCGTCATACCAATACATAGATCACCGAAATGTTTTTATGTAGGTTCTGGTAATATAAACAGACAGAAAATGAAATGAAATGAAATTAACTGTATTATTCTGGGACTAGTTTACAACAAATTATAAAAAAGGCAAAATATAAATGAACATGACAGTGTGTTCATAACTTAAATTAAATATTTTTAAAAAAATATTGGTAATATAAAGTAAAAATACAGGTATAGTGAATAGAAATAAATAAAAAAAAACATGCATAAATATAAAATAAACAGAGAAAGATAAAATCTAAAGTCTTACGAATTATAGTGTTATGTGCATTCCATGATCAATCGGATTGGGAATGGAATAAGTGCTTAAAGAGGAGAGATTTGAAAGAGGAAACTGACTTTGCGTGTCGAATATCAGAAGGGATAGAATTCAAGAGTGAGACGACTTACAAATGATTTCTCAAACTCAGCAGTTCGGTGAGTAGGAGGATAGACCGCCGACGTACGGGATCTGGAGGGACTGGATTGAATGGAGAATTTAAATTGTAGGCTCTATAGTCCATAGGAGATCGCTGAGATCCAATAGCCCTGTGTAGAAAGATATCTAGGAAAATTATTTTAATTTTTAGAATAAACTATGCCATACTTAACATAGGTGAGTCTTAATGGCTCATTGTCATGACATTGTTGTGTAACTGACAATCCCAATTTTTCAGCAGACAACTTGAAAAAGTTGAAAATTTCAACTGTTTATGAATTCCAACATTACAATACATTTAATAGTACTATAAAATAATGAATTCTTCATGACAGATATCTTACTACTGCATGAAGCTAAGTTACTGCGGTAGCCAATAAACATGATGATTGCTTCTTTTATGAAGGATCCGGGTGTAGTGATTGTTTGTAGTGTGCGGCTCCTCAGTCCCAGCGAACATGTCTTTATTGGATATTTGTAATTTTCTTGGAGCTTTGTATGTTTAGTAGGTCGAGGCCTGATAGCTTCTTTTCTCTTGTATATTGATTGTAACAATTGCAACATTCACAAGTTAAATGTGTTAAATGCAAAATGACAAATGTTGCTGACTTAACAGAACTTTTAGGTTAATTTTTTTAATTTAATAGGGTCACTATACCTCTTAGCAAGAAGTAACATGAACAAAGTTGTATCTATTCCTATTGCTTATTGCTACGTTTACAGCGATAATTATCAGATTAACAGATATTGTTATAAATAAACAAGAAAAATCTGTAAGAAATTTATTTTCTATATCGATATGGATTAATCATTTAAACATAAAAAAGTTAGTAACATTAAACTAAATTCAAATTAATGTTAACTGGCTATTGTTATTTCATATTCAGATAAATTGCTTGAAAAAATAAGTTGAGCTATATTTGTTAAATTCACGTCCAGTTGATCCACTTCATAGCGTGAGCAACTATACTTTTTATTTTTAAAATATTTAGATATAAATCCACTACAACTTTTTTATGTTTAGTGATGTGTCTTTATTGTCTAGAGAGAGACAGCTTCTCTTGTAGATTCTATAGAAAAACGACAAATCATTGAGCATTAGTTATGGAACCAATAGAAATAGTGAGGAAGTTATAATCTACTTTATTTACGTTATACATACATTTCTTTTTCAAATTGTGTTATTTCCTTCTGGACCGAAGATGTGACACTTTGTGTTTTAGATTTTGATGTCATGGGTTTGGGAAGAATCTTATATCTAAACGATGCTATTCAAATACTTTGTTTTTAAAACTACCAAATCGTGTTTATTTTAAAACTATTAAAAAGTGACTTTTAAACTATTAAATCGCTGAAAAGGATTACTATATATGAAATTTGTCGTTTTTTTTCGAAGAAATAAAAAAGAAATGAAATTTCGTTTTCAGTTTTTAAAGAGAAAACCATGAAGAATTAGGTTCATAGAGTATTAAAATTTATAAAAATCTATTGTCATAATTGGTCATTTTCGAGGGACTGTATAAAAACTCTAAAATCCATCAAAGTGATAAGTTCTAAAAATATATTACGTTAACATCATTCAGTTTTATGAATCTTCTCAGAGCACTAAATAATTTCTCATATTTAATCTCAAACAGCTTTAGATGTATAAAAAATGTATCCCTATAATATATGAAAAATGTACAATGTATATGAAACATTTAACATAGAGCACTGAAAAGATTAAAAACTTTAATAACATATGCAGTATATGTTATTTCTTTAAATTTCAAATCCGAATCAGTTTTAGCTCGTCCTCTGAAATACACATCAATGACTCTGAAAGCCCGATCGGAATAAAAAGAAAAAGAACCTTTCATTGATTACTGACTTCTTTTGACCGCCCTTCTAAAGGGAAAATAAACAATAGAAAAAAAAAAGGAAAAGAACCTACCACTTGAAAAAAAAATTTAAAAAACAAAACCAAATCTAGTGTAATCATGTATTTAATTACTAACAAGTTATCAACTATCTACAGTTAAGTATATGAAATATAAATCTATAGAAATGAACTTATAATGCCAAAAAAAATCTATTCAATCCACAAAAATACCACCGTGTCAATTATCTAAAAAAATATAAATTGGGAAATTCATGAGGTTTATGGGAAAAAAGGTTTATGGTTTAATATACTATATTGCCCACACGTCAAAATGAAACGACAGACCTTAAACCAGCGACTGAAAATACTGTACTCACTTTTTTCTAAATCAAAATTGAAAGTTCGACAAAAACTAAATACATACACTTACCTAATCAAACCCATGTGGACATACGCCTCTCAGATTTACGGTCCGGAAAAAAAGACACACTTACAAAAACTACAGTCATTTCATATACTAATTGTTTAATATACTATATTGCCCACACGTCAAAATGAAACGACAGACCTTAAACCAGCGACTGAAAATACTGTACACACTTTTTTCTAAATCAAAATTGAAAGTTCGACAAAAACTAAATACATACACTTACCTAATCAAACCCATATGGACATACGCCTCTCAGATTTACGGTCCGGAAAAAAAGACACACTTACAAAAACTACAGTCATTTCAATAAAAAAATTTATGACTTATAACAGAAGCTCCCTGGTATGTCTCTCTCATCTCAAACTACACGGACACACACACAGACTTATAGACGACATGCCCATCAGGAGGAGACTAAAAAGGAGCTGGATGAAAGATCTCCTCACCTAAATCAAAGTAATGACCAGGAAGAGGTGCTGCTAGGTACTATCCTTCCTTTATATATATATTTTATCTTTAACTGTTTATCCGCACCTGTCATGGTATTGACAATCAGCAGATGTGTTGCCATGATGAGATTGGCATATATATATATATATATATAATATAATATATTGGCATAAATATATATATATATATATATATATATATATATATATATATATATATATATATATATATATATATATATATGTATATATATGTATATATACTATATTAAATACTAGAAAATCACATTGAACTCAAATCATACAAATTCCTAATTTATTTCAATATGATTATTTTTTTTTTTTTTTATAATGATTTTATTGAGTAGTTAAACAGTCTGCCACAATGAAGGGTCTTGGTAATAGGTAGGGATATAGTATAGTAATCACACAATATGTACATAAGAAAGGAAAATAAATATAAATAACTTAAGTAAAAAAAAAGTAATAATAAAAACAGATAAATAAAAAGATAAAGTAAATAAGATAAAGACAATTAATATACATATATACAAGATAAATAAAATAAAAGATTGGAGCCGAATGATAATAAAATTAATAAAACACATTCACACCTATGTACAATATCTACATTGGCCATGGCAGTTCTGAATTAAGCTTTGTTCCTCAAATGAGGAAGCCAAAGCAGGACTCCTGGAGATCCCAGTGCTTCTCTCACAGCTGGTATTGGCTGGAAGCCAGTGGAGATTGATGGAGGGCACTAGAGCAACAGACGCTCAGGACTTGAGTGGAGAATCTGACCATTGCCAGTACTCCAATATATACATTTTTACAATAGATCGCGGGGCCATTGCCGTTTTAACCTCCGAGGATTGTAGGGATGGCTAGAGCTAGACAGAGATTAGATTGTGCTACAGGGTTAGGATAATGTTTATATTATTAACGAAAATCGGAGGAGGTCGAGGGTCTGTAGGAATAGGTGCAGATTCCATCGCCTCTTTTATTTTACAGTATTTCGCAAGGATTTGGGATGAATAAAGGAAATTTCTCAGACGTCTCCTGAGATGTATCTGGCTGAGGTTAAATGTCTTCCGTTGTTACTGCAGTAGCAGGTCGTGTCATTCTTTTCGCTGGAAGACTATTTAGTTTCTCAGGAGACGAGCGTGGTGTGGATTCGACAGATCGACACAGCTTAGGTATATTTTTATACGAGATGACCTCATGATAATATCTCATGAATGAATGAAACGATAAAAGAAACAAATAAATAAATAAAGAGAAATGAAAAGATAGTCTGCTTTCCCGAGGAAGGCAGCAGCCGAACTGACGAAAGCTAGGTAAAATGAATATTTCTAAGAGGTGAATTATGGGTTGAATGCTAAATCTAGCGCATGCGCAAAACTGAATATGCTCATGTATTTGTTTATGGTTATATTTATATTCATGATGATCATGTTGAACGTACCTTTATTTCTACGATTTATTTCTGTACTATCGCTGGATTTCTTTTAAACATTATTTAAATATAAGCAGATTTGCGATACTGTTGAAGTACTGCACGGAACGTAAATAAAGGCGTGAAAGGAGTGACGTAATACGGGCATAAGCCGTCAAACACACCGCTCTTATCAGTAAACCTGGTATTGCTTACTTTGAAATTTAATATCCTTTGAATAAATGATCGAGGGAAATTTTTTTACTGTTTTGTCTTTTATTATGGTAAATGCTGATTGATAAAAATATGCATATACTCTATTAGGAATTAGCAGTTCCAGTTCATAATTTAGTTCCTATTGAGTAACTGTAACGGTGATAATTTTTGCGTTAGCAAATAAATATGTAAATATAAACTTGTAGTAGTGATCAATTTAGCTATTGTTATTTATCTTATTTGAAAACTATTGCAGTTCCACTTCCCAGGTTTATTCTAAATTTAAGCCTTAATATCAATTTGTACTTTTTGAAAGAAGGATTGATATTTTTTCGTTAATATCTTAAGGGCTGCTGTACCTTCTGAAAACAATTACAAAAAACTCCCCTCACTCAAAAAAATAATCATCATTGATAGTATATTACAATTTATACATATAGTATATATATATTCAATATATATATATATATATATAAGTTAAGCGTCGTCGGACGTAAGAAATAAAAAAAAAGAAGGAAAAGGGAAAAGATGTAACATACACGACTTCTGAAATAACACTGCTTTATTCGTTCCATAAGCCTCCTTATATACACTTAGCCTGTTTATTTACATTACCAGATAGTATTAAGGCTGATACCGCCAGTCTCCGGTCTTTATCTCCCCCCCACCAGTTTACGAACAGGATTTTCGGAAACTTAAATATTGCTAGGTCGGAGCCCACGGTGACCAGCCTTAACACTTTACAATTGGTTTTACAGTATATGCTTAAAAGAAAATAAAATAGTTCCACTCAACTGGAAAAATAATAAATAAAGAAGAAATAATTAAAAACACTGAAACTAAACACAGCACTTTAGAACTCCTACCACTTGAGAACTCCTAACAACAACAAAAAAAAACACAATTTCCTCTATACATGAAATAATACAACAAAAAAAAAAAATCTTTTACAACTTGTTTTGTTTTGACAGCCACAAAAAAACATATTTCTCTGTTTTATATACAGCGGTGAGGGTACTACGAATCCGTACGTCTATGTCCCGACTCTATCATTGGGAGCTTTAATTGTTCGATATGAACGGTTCTCCTCTTTCTGGGCTCATTCACGCTCTCAATAGTTACCAGGTTATGCTCCCTAATAACAACCACTCTGAATGGACCCTCGTACCGTAGCAATTGTTTCCCTCTGTTGGTTCCCAATTTCCGGTAAACTATTGTTCCTATTTTTAGTTCCCCCATTTGGTCGCGAACCTGTACATTCTGCCTTTCCACCCGCTTCTGCTTTTCCCGCTTAATTCTCGCCGTTATCTTTCCCCATGTTTTCTCTACCTCTACCCTATTGCTGAGAATTTGATCCACTAACGGTTCGGTAAGCGTAGTTTCCCCATAATCCCGCCTTGGCCTGCGCATCCCGAATAGAACTTCCATGGGTGAAAACCCCGTTACGGAGTGGATCGAGTGGTTATAGGCTGTTACCGCTTTCCTCATTGCCACATCCGGCTCCAACCCTTTTTCACCCTGATATACACGGACGTGGTCGCTTAACGTACTGTGCAGCCGTTCAATACCGCCTCTACCTTTAGGATGTCCTGGGGTGTTATAATGCCACGCAATTTCCAATCGCTTCACCTCCTCCCTAATCGCGGCATTGTCGAACTCCCTACCACCGTCCGAAGTAATCCTCTCGGGGACCCCATAGAACTGCACCCAGGTTTGTAGGGCTTCCGCAACTGCATTGGCTGACTTCTCCATCACTTGGTATGCCATCGCCACCTTGCTGAATATGTCGATTACCGTGACCCACTTAAACCCTTTCCAGGTAAACGTGTCAATCTGAAGGTCCTGTAGCGGCATATTCCCTGTAGGTGTCTCCTCCTGAACTCCTCTGGGGGGGTGTCGATCGTATTTTGTGCGCATGCATATCTCGCATTTCCCAATGACTTCCTGGATGGACCTCTTCATGCCCCACCAGAAATACTTCCGACGCAATGCCTGCAGCGTCTCATTAACGCCTCGGTGATTGGTTTTCCCCTGGTGATATGCTACTGTGATTGCTTGCTGCTGCTCTTCGTCCTGTACCGTCTCCACAGCATACTTGCACCGGATGAATGTCCTGTCCACGCCTATTCGCTCGGACCTCCACATTCGCTTGATCTTATCCCATACCGTATTGTTTCCTACGTATAGGTAGTGCGTTTTACCCGCTTCCGAGGCATCCCTCAGTGCCGTACAGATTTGTTCTTCGCTGACCCCGGGCTGCAACCAAATGACGCGGATCCTACTTCTCCCGTACCTTCTGAAATCGATCTTCATGATTCCGGTTGTTCGTGTCTTCCAAATCACCTGACGGTGTTTGTCGTTCACGATCTCCTCTATTTCTTCCATCTCCGCTGCCCTTTCTTCCGCTGAGCTCTCCTCTTCTGGGGAATCTCCCCTGTCCTCAATCCCTGCGGTGTCATTTGCCCCTTCGCCATCGGGAGTCCATTCCCTCAAGAATTGGCGCACGTCCTGCGATGGTCCTCCCCTGTCCTCTTCAACCGCGTTGATCATGATGGCCCTCGAGAGCCAGTCTGCCACCACGTTTTCCTTTCCCGGCTTATACACCACCTCTATGTTGTATTGGCTTAGGATCTCCTTCCATCTTGTGACCCTAGCTGAGGTTTCCTTGAGTTTTCCTACCCACTGGAGGGGTTTGTGGTCGGTATGGACTCGAAATTTTCTCCCGAATACGTATGGCCTGAAATGGTCGATAGCCCATACTATCGCGAGTAGCTCCCTCTCCAAAGCGCTGTACCTTGATTCCGCACCCGTAAGCCGACAGCTCGCGTATGCTATCGGTCGTTCACCCTCACTCCCCCCCTGGGACAAAACGGCCCCTAGCGCGTATTCACTCGCATCAGTGGTTATATTAAAAAGCTTCTCGAAATCCGGAAACGCTAACACCGGCTCCGCCAGCAACCTATTCATACATTTTCGAATGTTATTCTCCATCTCTGGTGTCACCACAATCTTCGCGCCTTTCTTCAACAAATTGTTAATGGGTACCAAATACTCTGCCATCTCGGGTACGAATCTCCGGTAATAATTCAGCGTCCCGAGAAGCCTACGAATCCCCTTGACGTCCCGTGGTACCGCCATCCGCGTGATTGCTTCCACCTTTGCCGCATCCGGTCTGACCCCCTCGCTAGAGATAGTGTGGCCTAAAAAATTGATCCGCGTTTGTCCCAGCAGAGACTTCTCGCTTGACAATTTCAGCCCGAATTGCCGGAGCCTTTCGAATACTGCCCTCAGATGCTCCACGTGCTCGGTTTCCGTTCTGCTAAAAATCAGCAGGTCATCCATGTATACCTGGCATACCGAATCATCGATGCCCCTCAAAAATTCGTCCATCAGACGCTGAAACGTTATGGGCGCATTCTTCAGACCAAACGGCATCCTGGTGAATTCATAATGCCCCCTTTCAAATGTGAACGCTGTTTTGTGTTGGTCTAAATATATTGGCATAAATATATATGGGCTCATTCACGCTCTCAATAGTTACCAGGTTATGCTCCCTAATAACAACCACTCTGAATGGACCCTCGTACCGTAGCAATTGTTTCCCTCTGTTGGTTCCCAATTTCCGGTAAACTATTGTTCCTATTTTTAGTTCCCCCATTTGGTCGCGAACCTGTACATTCTGCCTTTCCACCCGCTTCTGCTTTTCCCGCTTAATTCTCGCCGTTATCTTTCCCCATGTTTTCTCTACCTCTACCCTATTGCTGAGAATTTGATCCACTAACGGTTCGGTAAGCGTAGTTTCCCCATAATCCCGCCTTGGCCTGCGCATCCCGAATAGAACTTCCATGGGTGAAAACCCCGTTACGGAGTGGATCGAGTGGTTATAGGCTGTTACCGCTTTCCTCATTGCCACATCCGGCTCCAACCCTTTTTCACCCTGATATACACGGACGTGGTCGCTTAACGTACTGTGCAGCCGTTCAATACCGCCTCTACCTTTAGGATGTCCTGGGGTGTTATAATGCCACTCAATTTCCAATCGCTTCACCTCCTCCCTAATCGCGGCATTGTCGAACTCCCTACCACCGTCCGAAGTAATCCTCTCGGGGACCCCATAGAACTGCACCCAGGTTTGTAGGGCTTCCGCAACTGCATTGGCTGACTTCTCCATCACTTGGTATGCCATCGCCACCTTGCTGAATATGTCGATTACCGTGACCCACTTAAACCCTTTCCAGGTAAACGTGTCAATCTGAAGGTCCTGTAGCGGCATATTCCCTGTAGGTGTCTCCTCCTGAACTCCTCTGGGGGGGTGTCGATCGTATTTTGTGCGCATGCATATCTCGCATTTCCCAATGACTTCCTGGATGGACCTCTTCATGCCCCACCAGAAATACTTCCGACGCAATGCCTGCAGCGTCTCATTAACGCCTCGGTGATTGGTTTTCCCCTGGTGATATGCTACTGTGATTGCTTGCTGCTGCTCTTCGTCCTGTACCGTCTCCACAGCATACTTGCACCGGATGAATGTCCTGTCCACGCCTATTCGCTCGGACCTCCACATTCGCTTGATCTTATCCCATACCGTATTGTTTCCTACGTATAGGTAGTGCGTTTTACCCGCTTCCGAGGCATCCCTCAGTGCCGTACAGATTTGTTCTTCGCTGACCCCGGGCTGCGACCAAATGACGCGGATCCTACTTCTCCCGTACCTTCTGAAATCGATCTTCATGATTCCGGTTGTTCGTGTCTTCCAAATCACCTGACGGTGTTTGTCGTTCACGATCTCCTCTATTTCTTCCATCTCCGCTGCCCTTTCTTCCGCTGAGCTCTCCTCTTCTGGGGAATCTCCCCTGTCCTCAATCCCTGCGGTGTCATTTGCCCCTTCGCCATCGGGAGTCCATTCCCTCAAGAATTGGCGCACGTCCTGCGATGGTCCTCCCCTGTCCTCTTCAACCGCGTTGATCATGATGGCCCTCGAGAGCCAGTCTGCCACCACGTTTTCCTTTCCCGGCTTATACACCACCTCTATGTTGTATTGGCTTAGGATCTCCTTCCATCTTGTGACCCTAGCTGAGGTTTCCTTGAGTTTTCCTACCCACTGGAGGGGTTTGTGGTCGGTATGGACTCGAAATTTTCTCCCGAATACGTATGGCCTGAAATGGTCGATAGCCCATACTATCGCGAGTAGCTCCCTCTCCAAAGCGCTGTACCTTGATTCCGCACCCGTAAGCCGACAGCTCGCGTATGCTATCGGTCGTTCACCCTCACTCCCCCCCTGGGACAAAACGGCCCCTAGCGCGTATTCACTCGCATCAGTGGTTATATTAAAAAGCTTCTCGAAATCCGGAAACGCTAACACCGGCTCCGCCAGCAACCTATTCATACATTTTCGAATGTTATTCTCCATCTCTGGTGTCACCACAATCTTCGCGCCTTTCTTCAACAAATTGTTAATGGGTACCAAATACTCTGCCATCTCGGGTACGAATCTCCGGTAATAATTCAGCGTCCCGAGAAGCCTACGAATCCCCTTGACGTCCCGTGGTACCGCCATCCGCGTGATTGCTTCCACCTTTGCCGCATCCGGTCTGACCCCCTCGCTAGAGATAGTGTGGCCTAAAAAATTGATCCGCGTTTGTCCCAGCAGAGACTTCTCGCTTGACAATTTCAGCCCGAATTGCCGGAGCCTTTCGAATACTGCCCTCAGATGCTCCACGTGCTCGGTTTCCGTTCTGCTAAAAATCAGCAGGTCATCCATGTATACCTGGCATACCGAATCATCGATGCCCCTCAAAAATTCGTCCATCAGACGCTGAAACGTTATGGGCGCATTCTTCAGACCAAACGGCATCCTGGTGAATTCATAATGCCCCCTTTCAAATGTGAACGCTGTTTTGTGTTGGTCTTCCGGGTGCATCCGTATTTGGTGGTATCCCGCCTTGAGGTCCAGCGTGCTAAAGACCACGGCCCCACTCAACCTATCGAGTATATCCTCGAATCTCGGGATCGGGTACTTCTCGTCTACCGTGTTATCGTTCAATTTACGGTAGTCTACTACCACCCTGTATTTTTCCTTATTATCCCCCGGCGCTGCCTTCTTTTTCACCGCCCACAGGGGACTATTGAATGGTGAGGTGCTATCAACTATGATTCCCTGTTCTTTTAGACTATCTAGCTCCTCCCGAATATGCTGTCTCAACGCCTGCGGGTATCTTCTCTCTTTCACGTAAGTTACCCTCTCCTGTTTCAGTGGGATTTCGTGCACCGTCCTCCCTGTTACTCCTAATACCTCACCTTCCCTGAAGAAGATATCCCTAAACTCCTCTTGTAGCAACTTCCTCCAGTCCTCCACTCTGTCCACCGCTCCTATCCGTACCCTTCTTTCTCTCGCGACCCCTATACATCCGAACTTCCTCTTTCCTAACCTAACGCTCCAGACTCCTCTACGGTTCCTAATGCTCGCCCCTACCTGACCTAACAAATCGCACCCTACTATGACTTGGTATTCCCGAGTCATGTTCTCTACCACATGCACCGTTAGCTCACCCTCTTTCCCTGTCCACCGATCAAGCCCAATTGTCGCCTCACCCTCTACACTACAGGGACCACCCAGAGTGATCAGCTGGCAGTCACATTTCTGTATCCGGAGTACCCTCTCGCTCCCGCACCCTTTTCCTAACGCCCTTCGAGTCATAATAGTGCTCGAGCTACCCGTGTCCACAAGACACTTTACTCCCCCGTCTACTTCGATAATTGGCAACCAGCATGGCTTACCTCGGATGTTGTTGCATATTGCTGTGCGGTCGCCTCTCTGCCGACACACTCCTCAGATGTCGTCCCGCTTCCTCCTTTCTGCCGCCGCTCGTCGCTGCTCACTCCGTTGGCTGCGCCTACCTCCTTCACCTCCGCTGCTGCCTGGTTCGTCCGTCTCCGTTCCCGACGCTCCTGACTCCTCGGTTGCCTCCTCCGAAGATCCGTCCCGCTGATGTACCCTGGCTCGTCTCTTCATCCTCTGCACATTCACCTCCATGGGTTCGTCCTGAGGTCTCTCCCTCCTGTGAAATATGTATGGGCACTGCCTTGCTATGTGCCCTTCCGTCCCGCACTCGAAGCATCTGGTGCGCGGACATTGCGCTACTAAATGTCCCGGCTTCCCACACCCGTGACATTTTCTCTCTTCCCTCCGGGGCCCGTTCCTCGGCCTCGACGACTGTCCCGATCTTCTTTCCCTCGTCGGGGCTTTCTCTCCACTCGGCTGCCTTGTGTCCCTCTTCTTCCAACCTGTCGGGGCTGTCCATGGTCGTCTATCCGTCACTCGGGTCCAACCCGGTTCTTCCACATCCATCCGTGTCTCCTCCTCTCTGGCACTTAGGTCGATCATCTCCTGGGCGCATTCGAGGAACGATCGCTCTCTGGGCAGTCCGTCCCTCTTTCCCGTTTCTTTAGCCAGCTGGACTTTCAATATTGTCGACAGAAACTCCATCCTGGCTTCGACCTCTCCCACGCTCATTGTTTCCCGCATCTTCTCGGTTATGCGATTGTACTTCGCCACGAGTACTCCCGCATATTGCCCCCTTGACTGTCGTTGGGCCCGCCGCTCCCTAAACATTTGGAATATGTCCTCTTCCGGTGTCCACCTACCTCCTCCAAACGCCTTCTTCAGCCGCTCCTTAATCACCGGCCACGGGGTCTCCTCGTCCGCTTGGATCTGGTTCAGGACGTTCCTCCTTACTCGGCACACAAGAGCTGCTTTTAGTTCCTCCGCGTCCCCTAGGTTCACCAGGTCCTCCGCCACCTTCACCTCGATTCTTGACATAAGACGATCTCCGCCTTTCAAGAAATGGTTGAGCTCGCCTACCTCGCCTCCGAATCGTTCTAGGTCCGCAATGGCCCTCCGTAAGTCCTGCGTGGTTGTTGCTCTTATTTTCATCCATTCCAAGGCATTGGCGTGTGCTTCTGCCAACGTGTCCCTTGGTAATGGAGGGATCTCCTGGATCTGAGGGATCTGTGCTACCTGAGGGACTTGAGGTATCTGAGGTACCTGAGGCGCGATCTGGGGTACCTGATTGATCTGTGGAATCTCCTGAGGTTGAGGAATTTCCGGTACGCTTAGTACTCCCGGTCTGATCAATCCTTCTGTCGGCATTTCACCTTTTCCTTAAACACCAAACAAACAAAAAAAAAATATCTACTTAAAAAAAAATTACTTCCCTGACGTTGTCCCGGGTTTCGGCACCAGTTAAGCGTCGTCGGACGTAAGAAATAAAAAAAAAGAAGGAAAAGGGAAAAGATGTAACATACACGACTTCTGAAATAACACTGCTTTATTCGTTCCATAAGCCTCCTTATATACACTTAGCCTGTTTATTTACATTACCAGATAGTATTAAGGCTGATACCGCCAGTCTCCGGTCTTTATCTTATATACACACACACACATACACACACACATATATATATATTTGTATTCCTTATAATGAACTTAAAACATAATTACTTATCCAAATATTTAAAAAAAAAATGGAATACAGCTTTTATAAATTAGAAATAAATTCTTTAAAATTTTTTTAAGTTACACATACAACTGTTGCACATATATTTACATTATTTATCAAGATTTTATAAATAATCTCTTTTTAATTTATAAATAGTATTAGTAGTTAAAATCAGAGGTATAATAACGAAGTTTATTTTACATTTTTTCAAATTGGTAAATACTTTTAATATCATCGGAAAAAATTTAAAATTCATATATGTAATTATTTAAAGAATTCCTATTTTTGCTATTCAAAACATTTTTATTGGAAATGAGTTCAGTTTCGTTTTTATTACTTAATATAATGGAGGCCGTGAATAAATATTCATTTGACAGGGGCCTACAATATCGGTTCGTGGCCGGCCTTTCGAAATTCCTCGCACAATTGCGGTTTTGCATACCGGTCAATATTTTAGCAAACCGGTGTTATAATTAAATAAGCCTTTTCCCTAGGAAAGCTGAGGTGTAATACTTTCTGGGCATAAATCCTTCTGAAAAATTCCTTCGGTATTTCAGGAATCTAACTCGAGATAATCAGAAACTAAAATATTTATGGAATTTTATGATATGTATATATACATCCTGCTGGGGGAGGAAAAGTCATAAACTTGTATTGTATGCCTAATATAATAACATTAATTAATTATATTATTTCTTGAATTCATGTAAAATATCAAACATTAGAGATAAATATGGACATAAAAAAAAAAAATAGATTCTTAAGTACAGCACACAATGATGAATTATTCCTAATGATATATATATATATATATATATATATATATATATATATATATATATATATATATATAATATATATATATATATATATATATATATATATATATATATATCAAAAACTTCTATATCGAAATTGGATTGATTAAAATCAATTGATTTGATTTACCAAGTACCTATTCGGAAATTCCAATATGGATCCTAATAGGGAGGAAATTTTAAATGAATTTTTTTTTTTTTAGTCTTGATCCGCATCAGTATTAAATGTAACAGTAAGTAGGTGTGTATCTGTTAAATAACAAATAAATTCTTTATAGAAATAATAATATTCCTTATAATGTTTTATTATTTCTAGTTGTTCATTTTTATATTCTTTTTATATAGGTGTGGGGATCTTAAGTCCACAATCCTGTTGTTGTATTTTATTCTAAACGGTGTTTTCTCCGAATAAATAGAGAATTATAATTTAAAAAAAAAAGATGATGGAGTAGTTAAAGAATAGAAAAGTACTATTTACAGATGTTTTTTGTTTTTTATATACAGAAATGAACTATGTATACTTCTTAATCTTCACTAACGTATGATAACCACTACGTGAATACTTTCAGAAATTATTCAGTACTATATGTATTCTGTATTACGGAGTACCCAATTTACATAGTACCCTCATTATATAGTAATTGTATAGTACCAAAATTATGAAAAGTACGATCGTACATTTCTGGTAGGTCTAAGTAGGTTATAGCTATTAAACAATAGGACCCAATTAAAATTGGCCCTATTGATATGATTTATTGATATATACTATAAAATAAAATCTTATTATGTCCTAAATTGCGTCTCAAAATTGCAGATAATAGTTTAATGTTGCTAAAACTTTCTCACGAGTATAACTAATATTTTTTTTCGGAATGGTGTAGAGGTGGTTGTCCGTGACTATGATATGAGAAGGTACGTTCAAATAAATTCTATAAAATAGAATAGTATTTTATTAATTATGTCAAACTAATATTCCAATCAATCAAAATCCATTAAAATCAATAAAATTTAGTTTATAGTATTTTTCTATTTGGCCGCACCCTCCTTCCGAATAACCCTAAGACCGAATAACTCCTTATAATATTTTTTTTTTAAATTATCATTTAGAATACCCTAAGGTAGAGAGAACCATTTAGAAGAGAAATGGTTGTTTAGTTATTTATTACAACAGTGTAATTATCGACTTAAATTTTCCGATTTAAAAATATAAACATTACAACTTAATGAAATGCCTGTTTAGGGATATGTAAAATTTATTGTAATTTAATATAGCACAGTATTAATACCATAGCTAGATTTTGTACATCAATAAATATTATCCATTTTTTAAAAAGTAACTCAAAATATTACAATAAATAAATATTTACAGATTTGTAGATATATTGCAGATTTGAGCCATATTTCTATGAATCGAACAAACAAATAATATATATATATATATTAATTTTTTTTTCTATTTGGAAGTAATCATTATTAAAATTATCCTAATATTATTTATTATTTATGTATTAGATCAATATATACTCTTCTTTTGCCATTTTATTTTTTCATTTCTGTTTAATACATTGCTATTACTTTATTTATTTATGATTTTGTAAATATGGTATAAATGTGTTCTCTGAACTCTATAGTAAATGCAAATGTAAATGTAATTCTATAGTAGTTGAGACAGATTGTAGTAATTCTCAATAAAAAAGTTAGGAAAAAAAATTATTTATACTGTTACAATCAATAGTATATATAGCTTCTATTTACTTTTTATTTTTTCACTAGCTTTGTTGACGTCATATTAATGATCTTGAATAATTATGATTACATAAAGATTTAACATTGCACCTGTATGATTGAAATTTCTATAACAATACTTTTCACATCCTCAATATACTACGAAATTTCCCCCTTTCTCTATTCTATCGCTAAATCAGCAATACAGAATGACTTACGAACAATGGGGGTATAATATGATTTGAATTTTCCCCTGGCACCCTGAAACCGGAAGAGGCAATTTAGAATCGGGTATATAAATTATAAAATTAATTGGAACGGTGGGAAGTAGCCTCAGCAGAAAGCGGGCGTGGAAATAGGCTATTCCAAGCGTGATGTCATGCAAAATGGGCTTTAGGGTCCTCCCTCTCGTTTTGGTGTTAAAATGAATTTCCACTATGGCGGCAATGGAGCTCTAAAGTTGGAGTCGTAAAGTAGGCTATAGACCACGAGTTGCTCCAGCCACAGGTCCTCTTCTCGCGTCCAGTGTGGTTCTTGTCCAGTCTTCAAGGACTGCTGGAGTATAAAATCTGGGTCGCTCCTCGCTGATCAACAAAAAAAAATAAATATATGAACTTGATAAATTATGATTTACTGTATTTTATTTTTTTCCCTGTTGGCACTATAACATGTAGATCTTTGGCCGCGAGAGAGACGGGCTTCTTAGAAACGTATGTTGCTTGCGAGAGCAGATATAACCTGGAGGGAGTCACCCAACTTCACGTTGCTACAGTCTATGGTCAGCAGGTTCCAGCAGGTTAAACATAGGTTCCTTTTGGAGCCAATCTGGCAGTGTCTTTCGCCCCGATTCATTCGGTTTCAAGAACTGTGAAGAATCGGTTTAGATCCATGGATTAAAGTCAGCAAGAATCTATATTTTTTACCCTGAAACAGATCGTCCATAGACCAATCTTCGAGAGGGGTAAGGGAGAAAAGGACTGCTAACATCCTGGAGAACCACATCCCGATTCCCGGCTTCACTATATGGAGTAGGGTCCTATGTCCGGTCGGTTCGAGGTGTCTCCCGTAGGCTTTCCCGCTTTCTCTGATGGACGATTCAATTCGGATGGTTACCCATCCAAGTACTTACCTCTACATTGCTTAACTTTATATTACTTTTTACATGTGCTTTAACCCATTCGGATACCCAGTCCCATAATTTACTAGTATATTCATTACTCAAATAACCAATAATAATAATGAATATTTGTTTAGATGATATGAAAAAGAAATTTAAAAAAACGACGTAGTCTTTACCTATCACGCACCTGCGAGTTTCATACGCATTTAAGAAAGTTGATACGGTTTTAAAATTATATAATTACTTTGAATGACCTAGTGGCGTGCGATCAGAACACGCGACATACTGCAGATAAATATTCTCTCTTAAAGCTGTGAGCGGTGGCGTCATCAACTTCCCAAAAACCTCGTGCGCTGCGCGCATGGCACAGCTATAACTTACCACCCTACTTTGAACATAAATAAGTATTTTCATCTATAGGAAAGTGAAAGTATTTATCCAGTATCTTTATTTAGAATTACACAAAAAATAATGTTCATGTAATTGTAGATTATAAGGAGGAGAATTAGTGTATACAGGTATGTCTCTATTTTTTTAAAATTTACTTATCTTTAAATTATTTTATTTTTATTTTATATATGCTTGATAATTATTATTTAGTTGTTGTTACTTCTGTTTATTTTATATTTTCCGTATTTATGGTTTGCCCCACCATACTTATTGTCTTTGTGACAAAATATTATATTACTCAATAAAAAAAAATAAATAAAAAATGAGAAGAATAGGGTGTCCCCGAAATGTCCAAATAGAGAAAACACTATAAATGTTATTATTTATCCACAAAATATGAAATTAAATTATTTTAATCTAGCGTTGACTTAGACCAAGATTTTTTTTTTTTTCAAATAACGTACCTATTGGTTATATTGGTGGTTATGTCCGCTTATAATATTAACTTTATGAAACAAATAAAGATTGCTGAGTCAAAACACGCTATTGCTTTAATTGTTGTTTTATAAAAATTAATGTGAACATACTCAAATGCGAAATTTAGAATTCACCGATGTTAGTGTTGCCCAAATTCGGTCTTGGTCTTGCACATTGCAAGACTAAGACTAACAATGCCTATCTGTTGCAAGACCAAGACCAGAACTGGTAAAAAAAATCGTTTTTTTAATTAAAATTGAGGCAAAATAGTTACTAATACTTGACAATTTTAGTTACTATATGTAAGGAATTGGTGTAAGCAATATACTTTTGCATTAAACTTAACTAGTTTTTCATTCAGACTTACTTAGGTTTCTCATATCTAAAAAATACAGTAATATCTATCTAGTAGTTAACCAATAGGTAACTGCAAGACTGTTACGAGAGTCTTGCGCAAGACCAAGATCTAGACCAAGACTGAGTTTGCAAGACCAAGACTCTTCTCGGTCTCGCATTTGGGCAACACTAACCGATGTAGATCTTAAATAGTGGAGTTATGTGGTTTAAATAGACTGAGGGAGGTACGAGGCTTTCATTACTCCTGTTAATAAAATAAATTCAGGTTATGTTATTTATATGGTCTTAATGAACTTTTGCAATATGCAATGATTTGTTTTGTTTTTTAAGGCTTAGTCTCTTTAAAAATGTACTTTTTTAAATAGTTCAAATTAACCAAAAAAGTAATTTTGTACTAAAAGTATATTATAAAAGTATATTAGGTGAAAGTGTGATGCTCTCACTAGATTTATAGTTTTTCGAACAAATAAAAAATGGATAAAAATAATTTTCCCTTGAGACAAGGACTGGCATTATTGTCTGACTAATGACATTTCAACAGCGGCCCCTAATGAAGTCTTATCCCTAAGTAGAATCGAACCCGTTGATTGAAGAGCAGTTGATTAACGCCCATCTGAGAGAGAAGGCCAGTGTTTGGCACCACAGCGGCGTCCGTGACCATGTTTCAGTATTATAAACAAGGTGGCTGCAGCGCGCTGACAGATTTATCGCAAGGGTGTTTGTACAAGTCGCCTCCTCTTCGGCGCATCCCATTTTATTCCCAACTGTGGATGTGCCTGCAGTTATTAGTGGTCGAGGTATGCCAGGGCCGACCAATTCATAACTGTTCGCATGGCTGAAAATAACGGCATGCGGCCCGCTTACTATGAAAATAGGTCGTAATTGCTGAGCGTATGCATGCCTAAATCTCGTATTTAAGTAGGATAATTTACTGCATAATTCAAAATTAGCTATGTGAAATCATCCATTCGGCGAAATGCCTGATTCAGTTAAAATTTATCGAATAGTCATGTAATTTCACTACAGCTCAACAACACTTCGGCGCTCATGTTTAAATCTTGAATATTTAGATTTAAATTAATAAATTCTACCATTCTATCATAGCATTATGGTACTTTCGGAATTAATTTATCTGTATTTGAATAAAGACTCATTAAATACGAGCCTCATTAAATACGAGCCTTTATTTATTAAAAAATATGTTTTTCGGACTCAATGGGCTCTGAAACGTATAGATCCGTCGTAAACCGTATAACGGAAATTTGACCCGGTCACAATACTTTCCTTACCTAGTATAGGTAGGAGAGTAATAAATTAAAACATGTATAGAAAATAGAATCAACTGTATCATCGTTAATACTGGTTCGATTCCGATGATTTTTTTTTGTTTTGTTGGTAATTTAATTACCTTTCAAAAGTTTTATCATATATTTTACCGTATAATTTACACTTAGCGAGTTAGGCCCCGAAACATTTTCCTTTTCTTTATAACTTTTTTCCTGTATTTTCCCGGGAATTTAGTCAATATACGAAAATTGAAAAGACAATTATTAGAACATTAACGAAAAGTTTCATCAAAATCGTTTGAGCCGTTTTCGCGCTACAGTCTATAGAAAAACGTGTTTTTCATTTATTGCACGCAAACTATTGGGCATGGAACACTGAATTTCTGTTACAGGCATCAGTAGTCAAAACTCTACAAAATAAAAAGCAACAAAATCTTGGCACATACAGACAGATCAATAGCTAAAAATGTGTTTTTCGGACTCAGGGGGCTCCGAAACGTACAGATCCGTCGAAAACCGCATATCGGAAATTTGATCCGATCGCAATACTTTCCTTACCTAGTATAGATAGGAAAGTAAAAATAAATAAATGGTCTCAATAAGAGTGAACAGAAAGAGGAAGAAGATTTATGAAAAAAATAAAAATATATGTAATGTAAAATAAATAAATGTGAACATTTGATAAATTATGAAAAAAAAAATAGATACATGTAGTTAAACGGTTTACTTTAACTAATAATATAAATAACAAATATCGGATAAACATTGGATATCGAATTCCAATGAGAATAAATTAGTTGTTAAAGGCTCCAATAGCGTCATGGCAGCAATTAGCGATCCATGGCCAAGCAATTCCTTCATAAGAGATATATTGAACCTATGGTGGGTGTAGTTAAACATATAAGAAATTAATTCTTTTTAACCACTTTATTGCTAGTCAAGGAAAACACAGAATATTGCAACACAATTAACAACTCAAAGTAATATAAGAAAACATGTGTTCGTATTAAAAAGTAAGGTTACAAAAAGGTTACTATTTATTTATAAAATAATTGTTTCTGCTTCAGTGGGAATTGAAAGAAAGAACGATTAGTGTGATCTTTGTCTGGGGTCCACCCCATTTTGGTATCTTAGGCAAAGAAAGAGCAAGATGCAAATTCATCGAGGAAGAGAGAGATACCAACGACGAATGAAATAAATTTTGTCATCGATACAATGGCAAACTATCAAATATGTAAAATTGCCATTTTTTCAATAATGCATTCTAGGGATTGTAATTGTAATTAAATATTTTTAAACAGCAATTACAAAATCTTCAAACATTCATAAAAGCAGACATTATTGTGGAAATTAAAACATCTTCGTTCTTTGGCCTCAATTATTAATAGCTTTAGAAATGTGATTTTCAGATTCGATAGTTAGCCATTGAATCGACAATATAACAATAGAAGATTGGATACACGAGACTAAAATAAAATTATTAGAAGTTGGGAAAATTTAAGTATATTTTTGGGGAAAAGGAGTATTAGTCCTCGGTCCCCCTTTTTATCAAATTATTAACATCTTTCCAAAACTGCCTGAATAGGTTCACATTATCGGAAACTATAACTTTTTTATCTACGAAAATTCTCAGAAATGGGATGTTTTTTCATTAAATCAAATGAAATTAGGAGGTAATAAAAACTAATGATTACCCATTTACTTTTCACTTGAATCCTAAGATAATTCGATCACAAAATCCAAGGGAAAGATGACTAATGATGAATGTATTTTCATGAGAAAATATTAGGTCATTTAGTATATACATATAATCTCGTTATTTTGACATGTTGGGGGCGAAGGTCACACGCTAAACTGCCCAGTATTTTTGTAGGTGGACTACATTTTTTCTCGATTTTGTGATCAAAATATCTCGTTTCAAGCTGAAAGCAAATGGGTAATCATGAGTTTTTTATTTGTTTATATTGGATTTTATTAAGTTAATTGATTTAATGATAAAGCATTTTAGCCGGACCTGACTGAGTATATATTTGTTTCCATTCCGCCCATCTACCAACTTCTCCTGGAAAAAATATATAAATATCCAAATTTTATATAACCACCCATAAAAAAGTTTATATATTCTAAATTGAAAAAAAATCATAAAATATATAATGAAAAATGTAAAGGTACAGATTTTAAAAGGTTTTATATCTTTGGATATGGGACGTAATAAATTACATATATACGGTCAATTTAATACATGAGGTCACTTTTATTAAAACATAATTACATAACACAACAGAATATACAGGTTTAGTTCTTATATTTATTTAGCATAGTAAAAGGACTAATAAGTAAATCTTATAAAATATACATATTTAACAGACGTAAATTAGTTTCTATGTTAAGTCATCTCCTCGAATACGGCGAGCTAAACATTTCAGATTCAACAGATCTGCAAACACGCTTTAATTCAATCATCCCGACCTTCTTCAAGCAGATATCTCGGTATCATTAGAATAAAACCACTCATTAACTTGAGGGGGGCGGAGGAGAGGGGGAGGAAATATAAGTTTAAATTGGGACTGCGGTTTGAGGGGTGTTCTTTGAGGGTGGGGCAACACAGCGGTAACCTCAGCTCAAGCAACTTCAAAGCACCCAGAGCTTTGCCTACTCCTCGCTCAACTCCTCGTTTTATCCTCTATAAACGCGGCAAGGAGATTTATTTTTTTTAATTATTGAAGAGAAAAAATAAGTGGTAATTGCCTACTACAAATAATAATCAGCACTTGTTTAGTTAATTAAAATACCTCAATGTACATATCATATTTGATAAACAGTCAGGATGCAGTGATATTTGACATTTTTATTATTGCCAACGTTTAAACCCAAACATGTGTGTCATCATTAGGGTGTATTTCGAGCTCTGAACGTGCTCAAGTACTGACAGTTTGGTAGGTAAACTCTGTTCTAGTGTTTTTCATTTGTATGTTTTTTCCTTCTCTTTTGTGTTTTCCCTTTGTAAATAAGTTTTTAATTTTAAGTAAGGTTAAGTGGAACCACGTGTTTGTTATCTTCTCGTAGATGAAGACTTTCATCGTTCCTACGAAAGCTTGTACTTAAAACATAGCACCTGCATACAATTTTCATTGGACAATAATTGAGAGGTAACCTTCATTTAATATACGTACATAGTTAACCTTGAAACTCTAGTGTATTCTAAATAGAAAGAATTTGTATAGTGCTGATTACTTTCTTTACAGTATGGTTCAGCCAATTGTAATTGATATTGAAGAGGAAAGTTCCCAAAAGGGTTCTACGCAAAGTGCCAAACGGGCAAGCAAAGCTTCTCTTGAATTGGAAGAAAATTTAGAAGAGGCTGCAGCTAAAAGTCTACTCCGATCGGCCTTACAAATCCAGGAGGATCTCAGGGTTTATGCTCAAAGGGCAGATAATGGATTGAATATCAATGTGCAAAGTTATATAAATGAGAGAATTCCAATCTTGGTGGATATAAAAGTAAGAAAGTATACACAGATGAATACGTTTCTGACCTCATCCAAAAACCAGTTCATGAGTGGGATACGTCTCCTAGTATTCATGAGATGCTCACTCGACTGGTAATTGAAAAAACGATGCCAGAAACTATTGAGAGACTTACCGTGGTTGAACCACAACCACAAATCTTAGCCAAAGCCAGCCCTTCAAGAAAACTGCAGGCAAATATCAGAGAAGCAGGCCCGGCTGGACCCTCAGTGGCTGCTGAATCCTAGAAAGTCGTAGTCAGTAAAAGAAGCCGTAAGAGGCTCAAAACAGCCCGCAAGGTATCCAGTCACATGCCCATCAGATGCTCTTATCTGCGTCTGGTGTGAAGGTACTGGTCATGTTCACAAGGATATTCAGCCACGTTGACTGTTAATAAAGGAGTCATTAAGGGATCCTAAGGTATCCGTCCCCTGCTTGGAGTTATCATCTGAATGGCTATGCAGCGGGTCACTAGAGCGTTCTGGACAGTGTCTCTACTTATGTACAAGATGAAGAGGGAAAGCCTGGTGGATCTACCGGTGAATCTCTGTGTGAAGATCAGTGAAGACCCTTATGGATGGAATGGTGAACGTGTTAAAAAAATAGATTCAGCGATGGGTGACGACGCCAAAAGGCGATACGCTAAGAAAATATTTTCTCACTGTTAGTTCAAGCATGTAACAGACATGAGTTCTCCCAGAACTACTGGACCTCACAGTTCTTCACATGGCATAGAGGTTTCCGAGCAAAGCTCGTTGAATTTGGCAACAACATCGATCTCCTAAGCCCAAATTGCAGAGTATCGAACACCGCCGAGCATATCGTCTTTGTCTGTACCGCTTTTGAGGCAATGGGGGCCAAGTTGTTGAGGGAGACGGGACTTTACGTTTTGACGGAGAGCGATCTCCCTCAACTAATGACTAAGGAAAACTACCCGTACTACAAGGCCTTCGTATACGGGTAGAAGGAACTCACTTTTCAGTTGGGATCAGAAGAGATGGGCCGCCAGAGAGAGTGGTAGAGGACGCCGGCTGAAAAGAAGAGCAGGTTGTGTGCACAGCTCAAAATAGAAAAAATTAATTATTCTGAATGCAGCTGTGAGTTGTAACGTATGCGTTGCTACCTACTGCTGCATAACACCCGTATTGTCTTACCGCCAGGAGGAAATTAAATAAAAGAAATAATAAGGTAAGATTTTATGTTAACTAAATCACGTTAAAACTAAACCAATGTTAAAATTTGGGTCAGTTATTACAAATAATTTTAAACCGAGTTAGTTAACAAAGCTTCACCTTATTTATAACAAGAACCGATTATTGTAAAAGAACTTTTTTTTTGCTTTATGCACGGTCATATCATCATGGTCTTTGGGTGTAGTTGAACAGGAAAAGAGGACGTGGTTGCCATTTGCTATTGAGCAATGGTCGCAGGAGTAATAGGGAGAGTCTAAGATGTTTATTTTAAAGAGGTGGGTGGTAGGCTATTGTGGTTGAGGCGAAGGCGTGATATAGAAGTTAGAAATTTTCTGTAAGCTTTGTAGGGTCGAGAGCAAGGGAATCGTGGAATTTGAGGTTGGGTAGCTTTATAACAACGCTCTTTTACGCTGATAGAGTACTCTTTTTGCCATTGCTATATCCAGTATTTAGACTTGGGTTATATCATGAAATCTTCCATTCACTTGCGTGTAAACTTTGATATTTACAATTAACGAGGTATTTGATTGATTACCGCTTGTTAATTATTGTAAAAACGATGGAAAAATAAAAAGAGGGAGCAATTTCTGTGTAAGTAAAAAACAGATTGATGAGATGCATGTTCTTCAGAAGAAATGATATTTGTACACTAGTATTCTCGGAAGAAACAAATATTTGTTTGTTGGTTGAAGTGACCGTATGTAAGATTACTCTTTAACATCGTTTAAAGGTTTGATAAAGATTTAACATTAGATTAGCTAGTTATGAAAACTTAATCCGTTAATAAGGCTAGTCAACATTGGTGCAACGAAAATTCTGTTAACAAGTGTTAAAACTAAGCAAAATTACTAAAATTAAAGTTAACAACGGTCGATGCAACTGGGCCTAAAAGTCCCCACGCCTTGGAGGTGAGCTAGAAGTGAGGACATCTAAAAGGTCACATTCCTCGGTTTTTGGAATAGAACATAAGCTGTGGCTTATGTCATGGAAATCATACATCCCAGTGATAAAGGCAATATGGATGATATTCATTTTTAAGCTATCTCACATTGTTACCAAGTTATCCGTGCCCAATAATTGCCTAGTGCTCGCAAATAGGAAGTCACATAATTTCTTTACACAACTTGAGGCGAATCACAAATTTTTTCCGTATAAACCTCAACTGAACTAATATGGGCTTGAAGCTTATTAAACGAGATAGTTTATCTAATAGTGGGGTGAATATACCATAATTGTGGGTGACAAATAATTTATGAATTTTTTTTTAAACGGAACATAGCTGTGTTTGCCCTCCCAATAGTCTTCTTTAGATAGTTTTAACAATGACAAATTCTACTTTTTAAAAAATTAAATTTTGTCTAGTTTACTATGAAGCAATGTTTAATTACTTAAATCAAATATTATGTAAGCTATCGCTTCCTATTTAACAAAAAACGTGACTTTCTTAAAAACACTAATCTTTAATTTCCTACTCTTTTGCTGGGAATTTGGCAATTTTTTATATATTTTTTGAAGATCTTCATGTCTACTATCAACCTTTTAGATATTTCCTTCTACTTACGAGACATCCTGTATATTCTTTTATTATAGTTTCATTAGTGTTTAATATCGTATTATTAAACGTATCATTCGTCTTAGTAATCGTGAGTTAATTAAATTTGAGTAGGATGCATTTAGATTTTGGACAGCCAATTTTTATTTTATAATGGGATTCTTTTATTTTATTATGGTAATTATAACTTATTGCTGGAGAAATAGTCAAGTGCAGATAAATTGATTGGGAATTTGTTAGGAGGTTGCATTTGCACAGTAGCATACCCAACAAAATCAAAACACAAATTTGTTTATGTATTTTACTGTGTATTATTTCTTTTAAAAAATCTTTTAGTTTGGAATTGTTTTCTACAACATATATTTATATTTTGTTGAATCTATATCTGTTTGTCTCTATGTGGTGAGAGCAGTTTGGTCAGGGATATTTATTTTCAAAGTGTAACTATATTTGTATTGGTTTACTTTTTGTTTGGAGTTTTGTTATGAAGTTCAAAAATAGTATATCCCAATGTCCTCTTTACAGAGGATTTCATACACTATATTTGACTGTAGTTTTTTTCTATCTCTAATTTATTTGTCTCTTTTGTTTTAAGGAATAATCTTGATGATACAGAAGCAATTCTGAATGTGATGGTCTGGTCATACTTATATTTGTTAGGGATCATTTTAATTAATGTTTTATTGGCCTTTTCAAAACTGTTTGCACCTATGGTATTTTAATATTTGTTGGTGGTAATGTCTGTTTTTGTTCTGTTTATTAAAAAAGGTCAATTATTTTTATTTTTAGCTGCTTTTAGTTGAATTTGGGGTAATAGGTTTTCTCACATAGGGTTAATTAAATTCTTGCGAAGATAATAAAGTCTTATAATAAAAATAATAATATAACATTCTATCACAATAAATGACAGTATAATGAAAAAAGAATACATTCATGCCATAAAATAATAAACATAATTTTTATTTTAGCTTACGAAATTAATTTTTTACCCCAATTGTAAATACTTTATTTGCTTTTAATTGAATTTCTCACTGAAAATATCGGGGATCTATCCTATCTTCAGAAATTTTTATTTTTGTTGTTTCTAAATTTGTCATATAAGTATAAATTCACAATTTATTGTATCGTTATGTTGTCTAAACATTTGTTGAAATTGTTCTATTTAAGAATATTCTTAAGGGTCTAGCATTATTACACTGTAAATAACAAGATAAAAAAATAAAACAATTTTTACTATTATTTAAATGATGATATAATATATAATGAGTTTATATTTATATGACAAATTAAAAGGCAATCAGAATTCCTGGTGATGTGGCGTAGCGCCGAAATGTTGAGTACATAACGAAATTAAAAGAAAATAATGTATTAACACTGGGAAGAAAATATATCTTTCACAAACTAGAAATATCCTTTTTATAGAGAGTGATTTATCAAAATAAACATTACAAACAAATTTTTCAATGAAAAGTGAAAGAAAAAAGAAGTTTGTTTCTTAATACATAATATTTACTTTTCATAGCAATATTCTTCATAGATTATTTTAAGAATCTTTTCTATTTATGATTATATGAAGTTAGCAAATATATATTAATAAAAAATATCTACATACACATATGTAATAATACATTTTTTTTCTTTGGGAAAATTCATGAGGCTTGTACCAGAGCTTTCTTTACGCTGTAGTAAAAATGCACTTTGTTGCTATGATATTTCGCCTCGGTGTTTCTTTGATGGAAGCTATTATGGGGTTACGACTCTGACAGGGGTATAATACAGGAAGAAGGCTTTACGACCCCACTAAATGGGCTAGAATGAAGAACAAAAGAACACTAGCCCCATATGGGCACCGAAAAGCTAGTATGTGGTCTTGCTCTCTATTATAAGGGTTATTGACCAGGTTTCCTTTACTGTAATTGGCCCTTTGTCATATATTTTATTACATTGTAAATTTCAGTAATAATTTATTACCTATTTAAAATGCTCTAATGGGACGAGAACATTAAACACTACAAATGTGGTATAATATAAAAAAGATTTATTTATGCGCATTTTTGGTTTATTATTTTCTAAAATCGTTTTAATTGTAACAGACCTTTTTTTTTTTTTTTTATTTATTTATATGATATTTACAACTGTATACAAAAAAAATACATCTGGTAAATTCGCACATAGATATACTGACAGATGTTGAGAAACTACCCATTGGTAGCACTCTAATAATATGTCTATATTAGAAGATCACGTGGCCATCTTCTTTTCAGACGCCTCGGAGGGTTATCAGAAATTGAATAGGAAGCAAGGTTAGAAACAAGAGAGTTGGGATGGTTATGAAGTTTATTATGGAAGGACAGATATCTGGATTGGGCCAAATCTGATGCATAAGGAACATTAAGCTCATTATGGGTAATTTTATTTGTAAAGAAGTAAGGAGCATTGTTAGAAGGATTTTGGATTGTAAGGATTGGATGCGAGAGGAATTTGAAGGTTTGGTGGAGCCCCATAGCTCAACTTCGTAAGTCCAAATAGGCCTTATTATAGTCATGCAAATGAGTCTTTTATAATTAATTGGAAGGTTAGAGCGTTTGTCTAGTAAGTGTTGAAGTAGTCGGAAACGTCGAGCTGTATCTTGTCGTTTCAGTCTGGTATGAGGATTCCAAGTTAGACGTTGGCCAGATGGACTCCTTGGTAAGTAACCGACCAAAATAAAAAAAAATTAACATTCCTCAAAATTCAATGTTTTACATTTCTGTTTACGTAGAATTACAAAATTGAATAATACAATTTTTTTTTCTAATCTTTCCTCACATTTTCGGATACACGGGCTTTTCTCGAGCCAGGGGAGATGACGGAGGATAAATGCCAGATTTAAAAGTCACCACGACACCAGGATTTGAACTCGTAATCTTTGATACATCATGTTGGCTGGCCGGCCAGCCTTTCACAGCTACGACGTGCCGTATACTTTCCACAATTTTTCTCTGGAACTACTAGACTGATTGTTAAGAGATTTGACATTACCATCCCACTTTTCATTCAAGATGGCTGCCGAAAAACTTTTGTCACTATAGACATTGGAGTCAAAACTACTAATTGAAAATCAGAATTTACAAAACTATTATTCTTCTTAATTCAAAAGTGTGAAATGTGACTACGTACACTAACTTAACAGAAACGTCTCATGGTTTTATAATAAAGTATTGATTAAAATATTTGTTTCTAAGAAGTACGAGCTAATCGTTAATTCCAGACGGCTACGCAACACCGAATTTCGAGGACTGTACTCGGTAAATATCTTTGAAGTGACAGTATTACGAATCAAACGTGGGTAATTAAGAGCAATTTGGTATTATCAATCTATAATTTGGTATTAAGAGCAAACTTAAAACTTCAACGAAGCCTGTTTTGCGTCGAGATGTAGCCCAAGACTTAGGTAAAGTGATTACGTTAATGCTCATCATGCAGATTTGAGTTTAGATGATCTTCGGTGAATGGAAGTATGTAGGCAGCGATTGATGGTATCGGCATCGAACCTTTGAGTTAGCTAATCCTTTCAGTATTTATTATTCGTTATATTATTATGATAATAAAACAATGTTCCATTTGTCTTCTATATAATATTATATATATTTCTTTCATTGGAAATTTTTATCATTTTCCTCAAATAAGACGACTTAGAAATTGCAACCATTTCTATAGTTATTATTTATTTCAAATACTACAGCTTGTGAAAGACAGGCAGTTGTGAGTTTCCTTGGCAGAGGTCGGTGAATGCCTAACCCTCTTACCGCCTAAATCACGAGGACTGGGTCGTAATTAACGAAATTCTCTCTCAGCGAGTACTTGCCAAGGTTTGTGGCGGTTCCATCTCCACCACATTTGTTTAATTGTAGATTCGTTTTGGAGCACTAACCCTCCCAACCTCCTTGAGCATTACATTATAACAATCCATTTCTTCAATGGTTTATATACTATTCGATTTACGTTCATTGATAATAATTGCAGAAATTTGTGTGCCTATTAAAAAATTTAAACTAAGGTTTAAATGTTGAAGGTTTAAAGGTCTTTTCATATTTCTAATAATTACTAACAAAGATAGTTAGTTATATTTTTGTAAATTATTTTTTGTCATTACTGGAAATATTAATCAGTCGCGTATACAGTCTTTATACTCTGTAAGCTCCTTAGTAAAAATTTGAATATGTAGCTGTACATTATCGAATCGAGTAGTACGTTAGTTTAACTATAATGTTTTTTCTCTTATGCCAGTCATTGGTCATTTTGCCATTCGACATTTTGCTGCCCAGTATAATTTAGATTTTTTAATATATATTTAAAAATATTTTTTCTCTTATGTCCGTCAAGGCAGGACATGTGTCTAGATGGTCTGCATCCATTGTTCCTTGATAACACAATTTACTTCTAGGATCCTCAGCCAAAAATTAAAAATTGATATTTGATATATTTTCTTTCTTTTACCAATAGGGGTTATGGACGTTGGGTCGCCGATTTCAATCAAACCTTTTTTGGTGACACAAGGTCGAAAAATACTAGACCCATGTATGAGGGTTTTTACCAATGCGCCCTAGGAGCAGGAAATAAAAAATTATATAATTTCAAACAAAATTTATGTTATTAATTTTTCTTATGCTTTTCTTGGATTTTAGGTTATTATATACTAATCGATTTTTTTTTTTTGTGCGGCCAAAAATGCTAAGTTGTATTTATCATTAATTATATATCATTGTATTAATCATTCGCGGGTTTTTTTTATCCTACAATTGTACTACAGATCTCCCACTTTTATACAAACTTCCTTGTTTAACTAGCTTGAATTGCATATCCTTAATTGTTTTGGATCAATTTCCACTATAGATATCTGTTATAAACAATGGTTCATTATCACCTTAGATAATATTTTTTTTGAAAAAGTAGTATTTTTTTAACATACTTATCTAATAAACAAAAAGTGTATTTTCATAATTAATTTACTAAAATATATTTGAGATCACAAGGAAAACGAGGAATTAATACTTTTTAATAATTTCTCGGTAGTTATTTTTGCTGATAATACAATAGGATCTCTCAGGTGACAGAATATCAAATTACATAGTTTTGAACACAACTTGAGGTGAATCTCAACTCTATTCTGCAACAAATCTGAACTAAATTGATATGCAATTAAAGATTACTAAATTAGGAAGTTGTACAACAGTGTAGTATCTGTAGTCCAGTTGTATGATGATGAATTAAAATCGAGAATAATCCACGATTTAATGATTAACACAACGTAGTTTGAACGCTAAAAAGTTTCCTTTATATGGTTTTGACAAAGACAAACTGTACTTATATTTGAAGGAAATTTTGTATAGTTTACTATAAAGCGATATTTAATTACCACAATTCAATGATTTGTGGTATCGCTTCCTGTGAATGAGAAAACGCGACCTCATTAGGAAAATACAAAATTGGAGTCGACTCCTTTTACGTTCTAAATCAAATGAAATTTTTTGTTGGAAATTTTATCTAGAATCACCTCTCAGAGTCTAAAAATTTAGAACGAAGACACTCTATATATTAACATATATGGAATAAATAAATAAACAAATTTATTTCAATATGGAAGTTATTCCATATCATTTTATTTATCTGCTTAATCCTATAAATTATTTTGTCCTCTATTCTGAATGGTAGATATATTACATTCTGTTATAGGTGTTCTTAAACATGTGTAGTCCATGAAGCTTTAAAGAAAATGTTTCTATTATAATAGTGTTGAAATGGTTGACCGCGATAATAATGTGAGGAGTTCTGTCAAATGAATACTATTTATCAAAATAGTATTTTATTATTTACGCCGACATTTCGGCCCACTTTGTAGGTCTTCATCAGGGCTACAAAAGGTGCAAAAAATAAAAGGTACATGGTGAAAACAAAAATATGAATTATTAGTAATATTTCTTCTTATTATTATATATTTCTTGTTGTTATTATTATTATTATTTCTTATTGTTATATTCCTTATTATTAATGATTTTATTATCAATATTTCTTGTTTAATATCACTAATTATTCATATTATTTTTTTTCACCATGTACCTTTTATATTTTTTGTAGCCCTGATGAAAACCTACAATGTGGGTTGAAACGTCGCCGTAAACAATAAAATACTATTTTGATACATAGTATTTATTTGACCACACCCCTCCCTCCCCCCCCCCCCCGACCAACTCCTCATATTTTTCTATTACATTCTATTGGCAATTTATGCAGTCCGACTACGACAAATCAAAATTAATCAATCATCAAAATTATGCAAACAAATGACGTTACTACGTCATACGGAAAGACTAAAAAAGGATTTTCTAGTTTGACTATGAAATTTCACTATGTGTCTGCAAGTTGCACTCTGGATGCTATCTCTCTCATGCCTACACATGTCATGTTTAACATAAATTATTGCTCAGTAATTATTGCTTGGTAATTGTAAAAGTTAATAGGTGCAAATAAAATATTTGAGGGAAAAAAGAATCTTGTTTAAAAATCAGCCATATATATAAGAACTTCTGTGATATATTATATTAATTAATTTGTTAACTCATTTATTATAACTTTGTTGTATAATAGAGACAGAAAATATATTAAAATACAATTTTTCCTAATCTGTGGCCTTTTTTTTGTTTCTTTCATTGCTTTGTTTTATGCAATAAGCTTCTGAACCAATACGCAAATCCTTATAAATTGAAGCTTCATAGGTTTCGCTATGACGTAAATTTACCGTCATAGCTTTTCCAATACGAAGTTTAATTTTATATTATATTTTTTATTCAAAGTTGTTTTAAATTATTTTATCATTTTTAATAATTAAGTTAACAGTATTTAACGATGTTTGCTCTTATTAATAATGTGCTTGTATTATTATATATGCTATAATTTCTGGCAAGCAACCAAGGAGAGATAATGAGATTGCATGGGACTGAAAATTCTAATTTTACATATAACAATTTTAGATTATTATTTTAATCTGTAATTATATTAGCATTTGTGAACTGCTTTTTAATTATCTTTATTTTTAATATAAACAATTATATTTCACCATTGTTATTAAAATTACTTTAAAAATGTTTAACTGAAAAAAAAATTAGAATATCTCTGACATGTATTTATAGTGTTTAATAATTCTTTACAGAATGTTATATGTATTTAAAAGTAACCTAATTTTTAGTTCTTAAACATATTTACATTAATACAATGTTCCTAGAAGAATAAATATAATATTAAGTAGATGTTAATAAACTAAGTATCTAATGAAGAAATAAAGAGCTTATAATATATGCTATTATATAATATATGCCTTCATTATTATATAGAAATATAATATATGAAGGCATAAGAGAATATATCAATATCGCTACTGTTAGTGCAAAAGATCGTATTTCACAATTTTACATGTTTATTCTATTTGTACTAAAAGTGACATTTTGTTGTCTACCATTGCTATGAATAGTCTGCAACTATGGAAAATACCAGAGAGAAATAAAATATTAAATTATACTAATAAATCATAAAGAAATAATTACTTAGTACGTACTTCTGTAAAAAATAGTCAATTTTACATATGAGCTGTTGAGCGATATGTTAATTATTTAAAAATGAAGGACAGTGTTAAAAATAGATTTACAAAATTTTTATAAAATATTAGGGCAAAGGTCACGAAATGTACACAGTTTTTACATCCTGTATTATTCATTCGACGGCTTCAGGAGCCATTTTCAAGATCCTGCAAACATACACCACTTCATAAAATTTCCTAAAATGTATCATTAGAATATAATTCGTCTTTTTGTCATTACTTTATTTCATCGAATGTCGTTTTATCACTTCTCTTTAGTCGACGATATTAAAAATGTTCCTCCTGACTAACGCATTCATACAGAACTGACAAAAAGGCGAATTATATTAAAATGATACATTTCAGGAAATTTTATGAAGCGGTGCATGTTTGCAGGATCTTGAAAATGGCGCCTGAAGCCGAAACGGTGAATAAATAATACAGGATGTAAAGACTGTGTACATTTGGTAACTTTTGGCCTAATATTTTATAAAAACTTTTTTAAAAAATGGCACCGAACCTAAAATATATGACTGAAAATTAGATTTACAAACTTATAAAAGTTGTACCATCCAGCCAGAAACCGTGAACAAAAAAAAAACAAATTATATTTTAAGAGTTACATATTTTTAATACAATATTTTATAATCATACAGTGAAATGTATTGCTTATTAGTTTTAGCTTTCTTTTTTTTTCGCTTTTGAATCATTTTCTGTAGTATTACAGAAACGATATTTCCTTTGGCGACATAAATCCATTGAAATACTTCAAGGAAAAGATATGGTGAGGTATGAGATAAGTTAATATAGAAGTTGTGATAAGCTATTTGCTCCTTCTGATATATCCATTTCATGTGAATTTCATTTAACACTTCAACGGACCTAATATATATATTGAGAGAGGATTGCAAATCTTATGGAGTTTCTGAAAACCAAATATATATATATATATATATATATTAATTCTTAGCAATTTAGAAATTAAACTTAACAAAATTATGGTCAATAAAATAACATTTCTCTCTTTCTGCTTAAAGTTTGCATTATGTACTACCTTGAATGAACGAATAATAAAAAAATGAATTATTATTTTTAAAAAAAAACTTAAAAGTATAATAGAAATATAATAAAAAATGAACATATATATATATATATATATATATATATATATACGTATATCTTCATTTGTTTTATATATATATATATATATATATATATATATATATATATATATATATATATATATAAAACAAAACCTAGTGACACTACAGTGTAAATAACCGTAATAGCGGGAACACCTAAATAAATAAACAAGCCCAGTTTGTTAACTGACTTGCATGAATTAATACAAGACTCCTTTAAATCAATATTAATCACAATTATAATATATTAATATAGCCTATCGTCGATATATTTTATATTTATCGATTTTCTCTGTATAGAGTGTAGATTTGCACTATTATATTTAAGTTTTCATATATTTTATGATACGAGATTTTGTATTAAGATTATGTTACATTCAATATCCAATAGTACGACAACAAATTTTAAAAATAATTACAGGGCTTCATACGTATTTTTAATTCTAATTTATAACTTTTAATTTGTCTATAGAAAAATTTCTTTAGGATTACATTAAATTATTTGAATCAGAGTATGTTAACTGCTGCAGTTTATTTTTCACTATTAATAATGATTTATTAAAAATCACAAAACAAAATAAATGTATTTATATACTACGTTAACTTTTACATACCATATTAACTTCAGATTTTTTTTTACCTTACAGGTATAAGCTCTTCTTATTAACACCGCCTTAATGAGATGAATGTCAAAAAGTAGATCAAGGTATATTTTATACATAATTTTATAAATTTTCTTTAGCGCTATCTAAACTAATCATACGACTTATTTAACAACTACATTCCTACATTTTTTTTGGTTTATACCTCAATAATGAACCATTTTAATTCTCCGAAAAATTCAAACACCTAACCCTCTCCCCCACAAAGTTTAAGGTTTTAGGATACGTGTAATTCGAAAATGGAATAACAATTTTTTTTTTCTTCGATACTACTGGACCGATGTTTTTCTCATTTGAAATCAAAGTCCGAGGTCGTCCGAGGATGATCATCCTACACCGACATTACTATCTGCCCTTTCCTTTGGCGGTCGAAAAACCTGTGTTGATGTAGACTCTAGAGTCTAAACAAATGTTCCGATTTCAATGAAACGGCTAAAGTCTTCTTCTCGATGCCCTTTAAATTTATCTATATAACATACTTCAACGAAAGGAAGCTGGGAAAAAAGCTACGAGGGGTGGTAAAATTAGATTTCCAAATGATCCAAAAAGTGATACACTTTTTTTTTGATGTTGTTTATGGTTATTTAAAAGTTTACGAATTTTCCTTAAAAGAAATCGCTGAAATCGGACGATTTGGAGCAGAGATATAGTGTTATAAATATTTTTCATATGTTTTACTGCAAAGATATGTTCTACTATATTTGGAATAAAAGGGTTTTGTCATCTTAGTGCACTTACGGTGTTTTTGTTGAAAAATAATGTCGAAACTCATAAAAATATTCATAAAAGGTTTTGCAATATATCAACAATATGTTCTGGTTTAAAATTATTGCTCATGAACTTTAGCACTAAGTAAGCTTTTGTAAAAAAAAAATCTGGTGCGGTGCGCGCATCCCACAACTTTCACTTATCACTCTCTTGGTAGTAGAAATAAGTATTTTCAGACAAAGGGAAACTAAAAGGAACAATTATAAACGCTATATTGATTTATATTTTGTTGTGGGTATTTTTACTTGTTAAGTGCCCTTATATATTCAAATTTTAATATTTATATCGCTGTAATCTATACAATTAAATATTAAAAAATACCAGCGAAAACATTTAGGAAAACCGCATATGTATATGTACATAATATTGTCTCAGACCGTTATTAAGGTCATTTTACTATGAGAATCTTTTCTAATTTTCGGACCAGCTCGGGTGAGCTCGGCCGCGCTCGTATCACTTTGGTTTCTTCATTACAATTATTCTCTGTTACGATCTCTTATATCTCCTTTAGTTATCAAATTCTTTCATATTTTATATTTAACTATTTTTTTTATATCAGAGATAAATGTGAAATGGTTAATTTAAAAAATAAAAAATAAATAAAGGTACTTTAGAGGAAGCTAATATTGAAAATTAGCCATTTAAGCCCTGTTAGGGAACATCAATTAGATTAAAACCTACATAATATTAAAAATTGTTTAAATTTACACTAACATAATGAATTTAATTAAAATCGTTGGAGCTGTTTTGAGAAAATAGTAAAAATGTGTTTCATCCATGAAATGAAGTACCACTTCCGGTTAGCAGATTTAGACTAAAAAGTTGCTATAACATCTAAATATATACAAACCTTAAATATGCAATTTCGCTTTCATACCACTTTTCGTTTTTGATCTATACCTGTCACATACATACACACAGACCATTTTGCGGGACATGTTTATTTGGACTCAAGAGACCTCAAAACATGAATTTTCGTTGAAAACTTCGATTCGAAAATTTTCACGATCGCAATACTGTCCCTTACTATAAATTTCATATGTAGGTAATTAAAAAAAAAAAATTAAAAATTTTGTTCGTAAAAGTATTATCGTTTTCAAACAGAAAAAAAGTTATATGCCCAATCAAAATTAAATTGTGAATCCTCTTCTGCCCTAAACTCATTTCTTCAGTTTGCTAATTTTTCAAACGTTCGAAAATTGGCCATTTTCGTTCAGATGTGCTTCATAACAGAATTCACAATCGAGTTATTTATTATATTTTTTTCACTTTATATACACCAAATGATGACTGGCGGTTAGGAATAATTTATTCTCTGTTGCAATACCTTTTGCTCTAAAACGACTAATAAAATATATTCTCTTTCTTCATCATGAATTAACAGATATATTAATACCCGTGATACCTCAATAAATGTACTCCCATGAATTCACCGAACTCATAAATATGCTACATATAATTTTTTTTGGAACATTTATTCCAAAGAATCTTCTATATTGCTCTCTCAGATTCCTATATTTAAACATTTCCTTATATTGGATTTTATAGAAAACATTATGAATGAGGTTTTTCGGAATGCTCGATTATTATTGTAATGGTGTTTATCAATTTCAAACACAGCAAGAACGGCTGTTGTAACTGAATTTATACTGTTTTCTTCCAACGATTCCTTCTTTCTTTGAGCATTGATTCATTCATGAATAATTCTGCAAAGAATTTAATATGAAATTGAGAGCAGACTTCGCTAATTGTTGAATTTCGTTTCTTATTTTTTCTTCGAGATAATTCCTGATCACGGTTTCTTTATTTTTACTAGCTCGATATATAAAATATTATATAACTACATAATAAATAATTATTGGAATATTTTTTAAAAAATTTAAATTTTTATTTCTGGCGCCCAAAATTTTGAACCTTAATATCATTCTTTAATAAGAAAAAAATTTATTTCATATATAAATACCTGAAAGTAAAAATTCAACAGTTCGTCAATTTATCCTGACAAATGAGTGAAAAATTATTGGATGGTATACTTAAATCAATAGTTATTCTCAACGGAGGAATGAAGAGATTGTTTTCTTAAGGGATAGCTTTTTCCGGGAATTTAAAATGAAAAGTTTTGAGTTTTCTTATCTTAAGCCACCACGGCTGCATGGAATTATACAGATAAAGCAAAATAATTTCAGAAATCGTTCTATGCCGGATTTTTCCCTTGCTATAATTGCCTCAAGTCCTAACGGGGAATGACATTTGGGATGAGGCGAGCCTTAGGGAGTCCAGGTTCAAAGATAGCGCCTAAGATATTCTCCCGAGGTCAACTGACTTAGCTCCCACCAGAAACTTATTAACTTTAGATTAAGCCCAGAATTTTTTTTCTTTTTAATTTTGAACCTTCTTCCTCCTTCCCTTAAGAACATCATCTTCGCGGCATCTGAAATTATAAGCTTTAAATAACCAATAAAGGTCGCAATATCTGAACTGATGATTAAATTACATATAATTAAATTATAATAATTTATCACTGTTTGATTATTTAAAGCCGTGTAAGAATAATACTTTTATAAATTAAAATAAAAGTTAAGTAGGAACAATATAAATTCCTCAACGTTTTTATTGATTACATAATTACAAATGCTATGTATCGAGAATAGTGATGGGTAAATTGAAATATATTTCATGAAATAAGAATAAATAGTCAGTCTAATACAGCAAAATTTAAATTATGTCGACAATCTACTTGGAGATTTATATAGATAAACTTGGCCTATTACAAAGATCAATAAGAGTTTGAACACTTTTCAAAGCTCTGCGTTTCAAACATCAAAAAATCGACCTATAAAAAAGCCTTCATAAGCAGAAAGGAAAAATTGGAAGCAAATATTTGTTTGTGGAACTTCAAGTCTACTAGGAGAGTTCTTTGGAAGTGGAACTCTATTAGGAGAGTTCTTTCTCGTCGAAACCCAGAGAGACAGCAGGACAAGTTGGTCTAGTAAATAAAAAGTCCTTTAGGGAAGTGTTACCAGACGAGGCATTCAAGAAGATATTGAGATGACATTAGCGCTACAAGAGACCAGGAGGAAGTAGATGACGATTCCATCTTATTACTACTATGAAAAAGTCATGATACTCACTCACGAACCATTCATATAATTTTGTGTTGGCAATCCATAAAATAATAGAGCAATGAGTCATGCCAACATTAGCATTCTCAATTCAGTATTATCAGTGTATTTATAATGTTTAATCACAATTTTCTCTCTTTTTATTAGAACCTGATTTTATTTAGACCAAATAGTAAATTGTTAACAGGCGACACTTGGAAAGGAAATCTGATGATAACTATAACTCAATCTATGATAAGAATATAGTCCGTGGTGGTACAGGCCTCTTTTTATCGAATCATTAACACCCGCCTGAAAGTTCGTAAATAGTTTTATCTCATCGTAACCTACAACTATTTTGTGTACGAAAACTCTTGGAATTGGGAAGTTTTTAATCTGGAGAGGACAAACCTTGTTTATTTAATTAGGTATTAAAAAACTCATTTGCTTTCTACTTGGATAGTAAGATAATTTGATCATAAAATAGATACAAAAAGTGGGCTACAAAAATATTGGGCCGTTTGTCGTATATAACGTGGTTATTTTAAAAATTTGGGGATTTAGGTCACGTCAAACGGCTCAATATTTTTGAAGTCCAACTTTTTTCTCGATTTCGTGATGAAATTATCTTACGATCCAAGTAGAAAGCAAATTTGTATTTATTAGTTTTTAGTGCCTAATGAAATAGACAAAGTTTGTTTGTACAAAGTTTGTACAAATAAAACAGTTGTTGGTTACGATGACATGAAACTACTTATGAAGTTTCAGGTGGATGTTACTAATTCGATAAAAGGGAGACTGTACTATGGACTAATAACAGTATCTCACATCATGGGGTTTGTGATATCTTACCTTTCTTAATCATATTAAATAAAGTATAGTACATTTTTAAATATATTGGTTCCCATCTGAACTAAATAGACATAGATATACAATAGAAATATATTAAATGCACATATTGCCGGTTCTTGAATCCCTATCTGCCTTAGAAAAGCTTAGAATCAGAAACGTGGACCAAGGTCAAAAATTTGTTGTAAAATAAATTCAACAGCAGAAGATGTTTTTGCAACTACAATCTCGCCCTAGAAAAACGCACGTCTACTTGAATGAAGTGGATGAAATTTGATAAAATTAGCAATGATATTGGTTCATCTTGATATCAACACTCAAAATCCCTAAAAGTCTTGAATTAACGGAAGTATTTCACTGCCAATCATTTCATTAATTTATATTATTAATTATAATTTAATGCTTTGTAAAGTAGAAATTGCTAATAGACTATTTCTCCATTATTCCGTACAGTTTTTCCAACTCAGAGACAATCGAACGAGTCTTTTGCCAAAATAGGTATTTCAAGGAGATTACATTAAATACAGAAGTGAAAACATTTTATAAAAGTAGTGGATGATTGATATTCTCTCGATAAAATTTCACTAATCCCTAACTTCTCACTAACTTTGTTTTGTTTTTATTGACCTGACGTGTGATTTATGAGATGAAGACTTATCAAGGAAGAAACATGTAAGAGGAAATAGTGGATTGATTTAGAGAAAATTGATAAAATATCTGCTTTATAATCTCCAACTTTTCGCCAAATTGAACGAGCTATTTTTGGTGTATTGTCTTATCAAGGAAAATGCAATTGGATATTCGAAATGGAAAACATTTTTTGAAAGTAGCAGATAGAATTTTGTATAAATTGACACCCACTCGATCATTTTTCATTAAAATTTCCTCCGACTTTGTATTTTTTACCTTGAACGTTTGTATTTGAGATAAATGCGTCAAGGAAAAACGTTAGCGCATATATAAGAGATAGTAATCTCCAACTTTGAGCCAAATCGAACATGCCGTTTTTGCATTATTGGTGTGTATAAGAAAATTCGAGTGCCTATCCGAAAGGAGAGGATAGTATTTGATGAAATTGACATGGGACCGCATTTTTTTATTTTTTTTTATTTAGAAATATAATAATCTGTTACTTGGACAATAATTATAGTGATATATGAACACATTCACACCATAAATACAGAAAATATAAAATTAACAAAAGTAAAATAATAATCAAAAACTGTGTACAATAAAAAAATAAAATACCCTAAAGATAAGTAAATTAAAAAACATAAAAATGCAGTCATGCCTATATACAATATATACAATTAGACAGAGAACCCCAAGCAAGGCTTCTCCCTCCAACTATAGAAGGAAAAGCAGGACTCCAAGACATTCCTGCGCTACTCTCTCAACCGCGTGACAGGTGCTAAACCCAGTCGAAATTCGGATCACATTTAAATTAAAGATTGTATTTTTATTAAAATCAAACAAAGCAGGGAGATTTATAGATCGTATATCCCAAAGTAAAGGATTCAAAAACTTACAAATTCTTTTCATAAATAACTAATGATGTAAAATGTTCTTTTTAATAAGAAAAGCGTTATAATTTGTCATCAGAGATACTTCCAAGAGTCCCATAAATCTCTTCTCTCCTAACACGTTTGTTTGAGGTAAACAGAGTTAATTGGGTGTTGTTTCGAGGAATGCATATTGCTTCCTCAGATGCTATATTACACTTGAAGGAGAATAACTACTTACTTCAAGGTTGAAATAATTTTTATTTAAAATAATATCATAGCATTATATCATACAATAAACTTCCAATACTGACAATAAAATTAAAATACTAGACGATATCATTTGTCGCGGCACGACATCGCGTAATAGAGAATTACTATCTGGCGAGGAGCTGGGAGACGAATAGAAGACAGCTCCCAAGAATAAGCCTTACAGATGACAGGAGGCGGATGGCGGGAGCTGCTCGGGACGTTATTAAGTGTCAAGGCGCCGCTACTTGGATACAATGTAGTCACATTACCGCCTCACATTAGCATTAATTCGGTTATGAACAGCATTGTCTTCTTGCTCTGATACCGCTACTCATCACCATATCGTTACAAATTTCAACGAACAGAGTTCTCATAACCCTGGCCCGAGGTTCCAAAAACGAAATGGAATAAAAAAAATAATTTTATCCTAGAAATATAGCAGATAGTAATAATGACAGATTTCAGAAATTATGCACATTAATGTTATGTGAAGGAATGCATTGACAATTGTCAAATGCAGTTGAAATTGCTAAAGTTGGTGGTAAAATCGAATTTGTTCGAAGGATTATGTGGACGTAGGAGAGAGATGGATAGATTGACGAAGGATTTGGGGATGGAAGTGGTTTTATGGTAGCGGATATATAAATCTGTAGGTTGTGATCTGGTATCAAGCGAGTGGATAAAGAATGCAGAATAAGGATTCTTGGATGTAGGAAGGATTTTTGGTTCTGAGGAGTTGGAAAAAGAGAACACCAAGCAGGAATTGCTGTCGAAGAGCAGGATAGAGCCACTTCAACTCGGAGTACTGTAATTATATTAAAATCTATGAAAATAAACAAATTATAAAGTTTATTAAGAAAATATTTTTCATGTTACTACGAAGGAAAATTCCTGATAAAATGCGCAGTACCGTGTTCTCCACTGGCTTCCAGTTTCAGCGAAGTTGTTGAGAGGGATGAGTAGAAGATCTGTTCTCCCAGATGATATATATATATATATATATATATATATATATATATATATATATATATATATATATATATATATATATACATATATAAAGCTTGTCTCCTATATTTTGGATGTGCGATATATAATTTAGTATTTTGTAAGACTATTATTTGGTTTCTGTACTACTTGTAGTATTGTTTTTTGTTTTCGAATAATGCCAGTAATTAGCACGTTCTACGCTAGATGGACCCAGGAGGATCAACTAGGAGATAGACTATATATAAAGCAGAGTATATAAAGCACTTTTACCTTGAACTATTTTGTACCACTAATAAACTAAGGAACGGACATAAAAGCACCTAATTAGTTAATAGGTGGGTTGAACATAAAATTAACAACTTTGTTATTTATTTTTCGTTCTTAAAAATATAAATGGAAAAAACTATGATGAAAATTGACTGGAATTTAGCTATGATATCAATAATAAATATTTTCAAAAAAACGCTAGTATATTTTCAATTAATTACATATTAAATATTTTATTTTAAATAATTAAAAAGAACATGTTGAATAGCAACGCTGTGAAATGCAGTCATTTTTATGTTTTTAATGCCAGAATTAAAAGCCACTAGGCACCATGACGCGAACTCCTAATTATTTTATTTTATATCCGTAAACTTTGGTTTTATTTATCATGTGGTTAGTCGCTGGATACCACGTGTTTTGCACAAGCGTTTGTCCGCTCGGCCACCCCGCTATCCTGGCCGTTAACGACTGTCATGGTGATTACTATTAAGGGGTAGGATATGCTGACACTAGGTTGGAGACCCGTGTGCTAACGTACTATCTAGTGCGTTTTATATATATATATATATATATATATATATATATATATATATATATATATATATATATATATATTTCTATCGGTTTTAGTAGTGGAGCGATCTACATAAAAATATGTTAATTATGAATTTAAAAGGTTTATACTGCAGAATTGAATACCAAATTGATTTATAGTTTACATCAGATATCCTTTCAAATAGAATCATGATTCTAAATCACTATTGGTATTATATTGAATATTTAATAGTTGGCCGTTGCATTATTAAAAAGGAAAGAGATGGTCCGGGGTGGCGGTCATAAATAGAATTTAAGATAAGATTTATCCTATTTATGACCGCCACCCCGGACCATCTCCTTCCTTTACTTGTGTCATATGCATGGTGCCATGTAGGGAAAAATGTTGAAAATCAATATTTAATTAAAAATAGTTCTGAGGATTTTAAACATCATAATATATATGAAAATATTGCATGGAGAATGCTGATGTGAATATGGTTAATGGTTCTATTATTTTATATATTGCTAACAAAAATTTACAAAGATGAAATCTAAATGGATATTATGAATTTGCTGTTTGAAAACATCGAGTCTTCAGCTACTTTCTCCTGGATTCTGTTGATGCTACGGACACTAAAGTCAGTGTTATATAATATTTTGGTATCGTTTGGCATATTAAAAAATAAAAATCTTTGTGATTTTTATATCAAATATTTCTCCTTGGGCCGTGCTTACGCTTTTATGTTTTAGGAGGCGTGGTTATGCCGATGAAGTTTTTAAAGAAGTTAATTATCCCAGTATTAGCGCTTCTATGGTTTGACGGGAGGTTCCATAAGTAGCCACGGGCGATGAGATCTGCGGACGGACGGACGGAAGGAGGGTGCGGAAGCGAATGAGAAGCCGAATGGTAGGTGCCTGCTCAGTGAGCCGAGTTGCCGAGTGCCTCACTTCCGGCAGCGGGGGAAATTGAAAACTGATCCTTAGCCCAGATACCAATTCTTCAGGTCAATAATCAATTTTAGACCCGAGTCAGGTCCTCCCATTCCGTTTTGTTTGCCAAAACACCGCCGCCTTAGCGCATTTTTTCTCTCCTTCGATCGGTCCAAGCTGTAAACTTGATGGCCACTTACAGGGCCGTTAATAAAAATCCCTACAACCGCCTATAAAACCGGATTATTACATCGTTATTTACGAGTAGGGGTGGCTCAGTTTAAAACGGTTAGGTTAATCGAAATATTGGGTATTGTATAATCCCTATTGCTACATTTAAGAGAAAATATTTCTCCCTTGAACCTTCTAAGTGTTCACAATATTTCTCACTTCTTCTTCGGTCAATACTATTCATTTTCAAGTTAATTTATTATCAGCCATATTTACACCAATTTTTAAATTTGTTTTGTCAGTTTAATGACTACTCATCTCAATTACGACGGTTCGGCTCGTCGAGCCATTTTCAAGTCAAAAAAAAAATTCATTTACAATCGTATATTAAGTTTAACATATTTCAAATTATAAAGATTCTTATTATGTACCTAAAATACCCATAATGTACCTGTCCTTTTCACTTATGCGAATTGCAAGCGTCTACTCATTATAAAATTCCTTATTATTGTCATGTTCACCTTTAATTATTTTACAACATTATTATTACTCATTTCTTTCCTATTAAATGATTCAAATAAGTTAAAATTACCTTGTTCATGAGTCACCCACATGTCATCCATCTCATTTCTATTCAGTAACTGGTTATTCTTATAGGAGTAGGGGAAGACTATTTATTATAAACATATACAATGATGTTTCCCAATATTATATGTGGATCTATTTTAAGTAATATTAGCTAATTTATTTCTAATTTTGATTTTTTCAATTGAACTAGCGTAAAAAGTATTCATATTATCCACGTCTTTATGATTATTTACCGAGTTTTTTAAGTTTTTAGTTAGGTATATTGCTTCCTTAATGCTACGTTTATTCGTATTTCTTCCATTATGTAGGATTTTGGCGTTTTTGAAATCAAATTAATGTTTAGTTTATAGTATGTTGAGAGAGTCCAGTAGCTAATTTAATTTTTGTGTTTTTTTGGATTACAATTTCGTTTATGCTGTTTAAGCTAGTTCAATTGAAAAAATCAAAATTTGAAATAAATTAGCTAATATTACTTAAAATAGATCTACATATAATATTGGGAAACAATAAGTTGACAGTTTTTTTAAAAAAATTGGTGTAAATATGGCTGATAATAAATTAACTTGAAAACTTCTTAGTATTGAATAAACGAGTAGGTAGGTAGACATCGGACACCGGTCGACCGGTCAACATAGGTAGACGCCGTTCGAATAAGACATTGGACTAAACAGCTACTTGATGATTTTTTACACGATTTGTTGAACCAAAGTTTACATGATAAAAATAATTACGGGTTCGCGTTCCGGTGCAGGGGGCTTTTTAACTCTGGCATTAATTATCCGTATAACCTAAAAGGCGAGGAAGGGATGGAAAAAAAGAAAACTACATGCTGATATTAATTAAGCATTTTTTTTAGGTGTTTTTTTGATAATGGGTTGTATTTTGTACAAAAACAAATTGGATGTACAAATTTTAATTTTAAATTGAAATGACTGCTGCAGCACTTACTAGACAAACGTTCTAAACTTCCAACTATTTACAAGAGTCTTATATATTACTATAATAAGGCCTATTTGGACTTACGGGATCGAGCTTTGGAGCTCTACTAAACCATCAAATTCCTCTCGTATCCAATCCCTACAATCCAAAATCCTTCGTAAAAACCTCAATACTCTCTACTTGGTCACAAATAAAACCATCCATAACGACCTTAATGTACCATATGTTTCCGATTTAGTTCAATCCAGATACATCCTTCCATAATAAATTTCTGAACCATCCGAACCCCCTTGTTTCCAACCTTGCTTCCTCTTCTATTCCTAATAACCTTCCGAGGCGTCTGTAATGAAGATGGCCTCAGTACCTTCTAATATAGAAATATAATTGGAGTGCTACAAATGGGTAGTTTCTCTTCATGTTGTACATGTCAAGTTACTTATTTCATATTTACTAGTTGTATTTATCATTTAATACAGTTGTAAATTTCAATAATTAAAAAAAATGTAATAATAAGCACTTTCCCTCAATCTCCTGTTGTCCTTAATTGAGACATAAGCTAATATTTCTCAATAATAATAATAATAATAATAAGGCTTAGCGAACCCGAAGGTTCGATGCCGACACCACCAATCGCTTGTTACACACCTCCCTCCACCGTTCGCCATCCAAACCCAGTCCCTTCAGATCGGCCTTAATGCAATCTTCCCACCTTCGCTTCGGTCTTCCCCTCGGACGCTTACCATTCGGCACAGCAAATATTAACCTTTTAGGAATTCTCTCGTTACTAAGCCCAACAACTTTACAAGCCCATTTGATTCGCCGCGATGAAATTACCTCAATTATATTACCCGGATACAGCTCACGCAATTCGGCGTTGTGTAACCGTCTGAACTCTCCGGTTAACTCATCCTTCTTCGGTCCGAATATTCTACGCAATACTTTATTTTCAAAAACCTTAAGACGCTGCTCATCCCTTAATGTAAGCGGCCAAGTTTCGCATCCATAAAGAACTGTAGGCAAGATAATTGTTTTATAGATTCTAATTTTTAAGTTTCGGGACAAGAGGCGCGAACTAAGTAGTTTTGTCAAGCATTAAAATAACAAGCATTCCCCGCCTTCAGTCTAACCTTAATCTCTTCTTCAATTTCGTTTTTTCTAGTTATCGTAGAACCTAGATATCTAAATTTATCTACCTGTTCAAACATATTACCATCTATATCGATATCACCAGTAGTATCGCCATTTTTGCAGCTAACCATATATTTTGTTTTATCCACGTTTATTTCGAGTCCTAGTTCTTTACCGGCTTTCTTTAACGTTGTCGTATTTAGTTTTATAGTTTCAACGTCTTCGCTTAACAGTACCAGATCATCAGCATAGCCCAGCACGGATGTTGTCCCGCCCAGATCCAACCCTTTCTCGGTTCGCATTACTTCCCTAATGGCATGTTCTAATGCCAAATTGAACAGGACAGGCGAAAGAGAATCCCCCTGTGTTAAGCCCGAACGAACCTCAAATTTTTCGGACAAATTATTACCGATTCTAACTTTATTGAGTGTCTCCGTCAAGCACATCCTGACTAGATTTACTAGTTTTTTTGGAATCCCCTGCTCGATTAGAATATTATACAGTTTCTGGCGGTCAATAGAATCGTAAGCCTTTTTAAAATCTATATACAGCTGGTGAACAATACCGTTATACTCCAATTTTTTCTCTAATATTTGCCGTAAAGAAAATATTTGATCAATAGTCGAACGATTCCGTCTAAATCCGCATTGGTAGTCTCCGATAATTTCCTCGGCGTATTCCGTGATTCGACTGGTTAAGATTGAAGTGAATATTTTATAACATACTGGAAGGAGTGAAATTCCTCGATAGTTATTACAATCCGTCCTCGGACCCTTTTTGTGAATCGGAATAAGAATAGATTCTTTCCATTCTTCAGGTAATTTCTCGTTCACCCAGATCTTTTCAACCAACCGATGTATTTTAGAAACTCCTTGCTCAAATGATGTTTAAAAGTAGGTATGGACATTTCTCAATAAACAAGTAAGAAAAAAACAAATCTCCATGGCGTAACAGTGATGTGGCCGAGAGAGGAGCGCAGGGATCTCCTACAATACTGCTTTTTATTTCCAGAGCTCGAAAGACAAGACAGGTTCGGAATTCTATTGTCTGATTGTAAATAGTGTATATAGGTGTCTGTGTTTAGTATGTTATTATAGTTAAATATATTTTATTTGGATTAACCTATTGCAAAAAATAGTTAGAAAAAAGCAAATTTCAACTATGACAAATTTATATTATATTCAAAATATTATTATATAGCTTTTATTTATATTTACTTTAAATGTGCAGTAAATGAATTATATTTTCACTACAACTGTTATTTTTATTGTGGTAGAATGTTATACTACTCAATTTTTATTCAAACTTCTATATTGAATAAAGAAACAGTCTGTATATCCATGTCATAATTGTAATGATATATCTATAGGTATATTGTATAACAATATGAACATTGGATATAGAAAAGAGTATATTCTCCCCATGTTAACAGAAAATGAAAATGAAATAACCAACTAAATAACATTCAATAAATAAATATAAAATAAACTTAAGTAATACTCAATAAAATAGTTTCAATTCAATTAAAAATTCTTAGTTACGTAAATAAGTAAATTCAATTAATTACCAACAGTATTAAGGACTAGTTTGGTAGTTTTTGAGTTATTTCGTCTCGCTTGTTTTTTTTACTTATTCCCTCACTTCCGTTCATTCCGCTTATACTTTTCCTGTCTAGCTTATTTAATGTCTTTAGTAGCGTTTGAACATTTCACAAACTATGGGACAAACAAGTACACCCAGGGTTATTTCACTATGCTAGTATTTTTGTTTCTTGTCATTGATATTTCCCATCTGCTGTCCGTATCAAAAGAAATAAAATAAATAGTTTGGTTAAGCAATAATGTCGTTGATAGTTAAGTTAGATAATTATGTTTTCGATAGTTTGGGAAAGGTCTAAGGCACCTTGAACATTTTCCTTGTGTGTTGAATAGTTTTTACTATCGCACACATGGACATCTCATAAAATACATTGAAGCAGGAACGATAAAAACAAAACCTATCAATAATCGAATCAAACATTTGAATTAAGCTCAACTCAAATATATAACCAAATGATAAATATTAAACACAAAAAGCATAATTAAACTATATGTTTTTTTTAATAAATGTTTTTTGAAATATTTTAATAAATTCATATTTATATTAATTTCAATTTTATTATTTTTTAAAATTTTATTATAGATTTCTTTCATTGATTTTTAATATATATATATATATATATATATATATATATATATATATATATATATTGATATATATATATATATATATATATATATATATATATATATATATATATATATATATATATATATATATATATATATTGGAACCTCGGAGCATATTAGTTGAGTGCTTTTCTCAACAATGTGAGAATATATATTATATATTTATATTTATATTTATATGTACATTTATTTATAAATATATAATTCTCACATTGGTGAGAAAGGCACTCAACTAATATGTTCCGAGGTTCCAGTTCGAACCCGGCGGTGTCGTGTAATTAAATATTTTGTCACATAAACTGAGGATCGGCCCTGGGATCGGGAAACTCTCCTAAGGTACATCTAGCCTGTATGAAGTGGGTATTCTTGATTAAATAATTAATTTAATGGGAAGGGGAGAATCTGATGGTTGAGCGTGATTTCAGTCAAATTATAACATAACCAGGAAACACTACTTCCTTGCAAGGTGTTTGAACCCAAGACTTTCCATCTGTTGTAGTATACAGTTTTCCAACTCCAAGTCCAACTTTGTAGTAAATACGTATCAAATTGGGAAATGAGTAACATCTAATCTAAACGTATAGATTAAAATATTGATATATGTGATACGATACATAGTTAAAATAACCTTGGTGTTAAAAAAAAACAAATATTACCGAATGATGTATGGAAATATTACAAATCGATAAGAATGAACCTTGACTGAATTTAATAAATAACGGGTCGCTTTTTTTGAAATATTTTTTTTTATAAATTAAATACTATTTTCATTTCTATTTGCGAATCCATTTTGGTACAGTTTGCTGTGTGTTATATTATGCCAGTCTGGTTCTAAAATATTTTTTTAAAGAAACATTTGAGTTTGATTGGGAAAAAAATTGTTTGTAATGTGACGTAAATACCAGAAAATCAGTTCTTTGATGAAATTACTCCTATCACATCCGTTGTGTACTTAGATAAATTTTATTGCTAGAACATGCATTATCTTGTGCTTGCAGGAAGTTGACACTCCACCCTAAATACAAGCTTCCTTCCATTGTTGACTTGTCGATAACCTAAGCTCACGAAAAACGTATTGAAAGATTAAGAGGAATTTTTTCTAAGGGAAATTATTTATCGATTCTCATGTTTAATATTGATTTAATTCTAGCCTTTCTTTTTCCTTTGATTATATTTTTTTATTTATAATGAACAAATTCACGATAACAGTGATCTCTCCCGCACTTTTTTTTTTTTTTTATTTAGCTTAACTTTTGATAATTTTAACCTACAGAAAAGCTAAAAACTTTATAACAGATGTGAAAAAATAATGGAAAAAGCCATTATCACGAAGCCCATAATTCTAGTAATATGGAAACCCATTTCTGCTCAACCGTGACCTACTAAAGCTACTTAGACCGTACGAAGAATTTCCATTATAAAATGAAATTCCTCTGAAATAGCCTTGAGAAATGTTTTGCTGAAATACGAGTACATTTCTTTACTATCGTAAAGCTAAAGGACTATTTTTAAAAACCTATTTATGAACAAAATTTGCTATTGTATCAATAAGCAATCTTTGTATCGACGAGAATTAAAACTGATGCAATAGAATTTAAAAAATAAAAATCTTAACTATATAAAAATGCAGCTTTCATTCATTAATAAACATTCCGTGCAACTATGAAATAATAAAATTGGTATTTAACATTTATTAAATATTGTTCTTATTTAAGTTCTAGATTAGGTTATGAATTACGGTTGTTTATTTTTCTGTTTTTTTTTTGTGTGTATTTCTTTACGACTGTAAGTAATTTCGACATAATTTATGTTTCAATGTTACCATTTAAGTATATTCATTAATCATCGAAGAACTCAATTGCTTCTTAAAATTCTAATTAATTTCGTACTTTATTTTCATAAGTTTTCCTAGAAACTAATAGTTTCCATATGATTCAGTTAGAAATATTTACGACACTTGATTTTTATTAACATAATATATATTTTTTCCTTTATTAACAAATCAAATTTTATATTCTTCTTTTATTTATTAAATTAATTCTGCCTGTTATCCTTCAAATATTTATTAAATTGAAAACGATGAGCGAAGTTATTTCCGTTTACCAGGAATAAGGAAAGAATGGTAAAAAAAAAAAAGAATTCTCTTCTCCCTGGAGTTTTTGTTTTAAATGTATGTAACTGGTATTTTTCACATTAAAAATAGTATTCCAACAGCCAGCAATATATTGATACATAACTGATAAACTGAAGTCTCAAGAACTCCTACTGATATGGAAAATAGAAGAGGGCAATAAAATATAAAATTATACTAATAAATCATAAAGAAATAATTAGATTTTATGCTCTCATGTAAAATACTAAATTGTTACATACGACCTTTTGTACTAATAGTAGCAATACGCATATTTAGTATGCACTGGATTTTTTTTTTTAAATTACGAATTATCAAATATACAATCTGCAAATGCGAACATCTTTTGCATTTTAGTATTTGCCAATAAACAAACTCTTAGATATCATGCCCGTATATGTTGAGGTATTTATGAAATTCCGAAAACGGCTTGTTCCAGAGATTTGATTCTCATGCGAAAAATTTTATATCTTATAATATAGATATTTTTTAGGCAATGAAAACGGTGAGGGACTTTTTTTTACTTATTTTAATAAATAAACTTTCAAAAATACATAGGCCTATAAAAAATTTATTAATGTATCGAATAAAAATTAGATCTACAAGATTTTATAGAGACTATATCAATTAGGTACAAAATAAGTCACCAGTGCGTTGCTAACCTTGCCAATTATGATTAACTCTTCTGTTTTATTTTAAATTATATTTAAATTATATTAGTTATCCTAAAAAGAAAAATCTGGTGTGTCCACTCACACGACTTTTCTACCTATTTCGTAAAGGTTCTTACATCTTTACATATGTCCATCAAGAAATAAAAACATATTGAATTAGATTTATTTTACTGAAAATTAATCAAAGAAAAGATTTGGGTACGATTTATTCTATAAACTAAAGCAATGTAAATCGGCTTAAGGTAGATCAGTGTAAAAATTTCAATATCCTCTAATATTGCTGTTTCTGTTACAATTATAGGAAAAGGTAAAGTTTGTGTTATAACTTACATTATAGAAAAGTTTCATCTAAATCGTTAGAGCCATTTTTGCGCTACAGAAAAACATGTTTTTCATTTATTGCGCTATTACTAATTTATTGCGCATGGAGCATCCAGTGTCACATTTAAATTTAATTGTCACAGGCATCAGTAGTAAAAAATAGAAAAAATAAAAAAAGGATCAACAAAATCGGTTCAGTAGTTATCGGGAAAATCATGGCACAGACAGACCAATGGCTAAAAATGTGTTTTTCGAAATTAGAGGGCTCTGAAACGTATAGATGCTGTAAAAACCACATATCACATCATAAATTTGATGCGATTGCAATACTTTCCATACCTTAGTATAGGTAGGAAAGTAAAAAAGAAAAACGCTATGACAAACATAAATATTTTTAATTTATTTTATAGCTATCAACTGCGTAAAGGTTGAAGCAGCCTAAGATCCTCAATGGTAGATTGTGTAAGAAAAAGAGCTTACAAAAATTGAACTGAAACCGTAAAATAATTGTTCATTATTTTTCTTTTTTTTAATGTAATTTACAACACTGATCGTGCGTATCAAGTGACAATGGACAACACCTCAGCTGGTAACCGAGATGTCGAATTATTTTTCAGGTCTATTAAGTGATTATTTAGCTATTGTGAAATTCTTCCTATTTCATTAATAAGTGTCGGATTGAAGTCGGAGTGCTGTTAAGAAAAATTGTTAACAATTAAATTATGTGAGTAAGTGAGAACCTCAACAGTTCAGAATGGCAAATCCAAAAAGTTCATTCCAACCTGAAAGGAAGAAAGAAGAAACCATTTAGCAAAAAAAAAATCTGTCCGCAAAACATATATTTACTGTGAATTTAAGTCAGAGATAAACGGCGTCGTAAATCTGGAAACTTTTAAAAAAGTATATTTATTTTCGTTTCCCTATTCTAATTTCATTCTGTGTTTTATCCTATCAAAAATATTAATATTATATCAATTGATTGTTTGTTTTTTATTGAAAGGAAAAATTTCTATTTTTTTGAAATTCGATTTTCCATTAAAAATACCTGAACCAAAATGTTTTTCTTTCCTGTTGAAAATTTATGGTCTTATTCCGTTCAATAAAACACCTCTAACTCATTTTTGAATTTATTCCTTTCTGCCAAATATCTTCCAATTTTAAAATATCATGTCATTTGGATTTGGTTTGGATTCCAAGTAACAGATTCTTGTCCTGTCCAGGTAATTATAATGCGAAATATCCGCTATGATTTGAAAATTTGTGGATCCGCCTCTTGTAGTTTGGCGATTTGTTTGCAATTTTTTATTAACCTTGTTAACCTCCAGCATTGTATTTATTTACTTGGATCATGATGAGTTGCTTAGTTTAAATCAAACAGAATATATATACAATTTTACTTCACCAATAACTTTTTAATCAAAACTCATCCAAAAAGTAGTCGCTCAGGTTTTTATTTACTTTACCTTTCAATGTCAAAGTGGTAATACAGGTGTTTAATGGTGATCCTTCGAATTGAGTGAGAATGCTATTTTGATTTTTTTTTTCGGTTATTATTTCTTTTCTTTTATCATATTCGTTGGCGGTTTTGCGGTAAAATAGATTCTAGGAGGTAGGAATTTTCGGAATGCACAAAATTTAATTGTGTTTTTTTATTTTTAGATGCAAACGAATTTAGAATTCACAAATAATATCAAAGCATCTCAATTAATGTAAGAACTAAAGCTAACTAATCTAACTAAAATGAAAAAAAAAATTAAAGTTGAAACATATCACGATACCCAAACAATAGGCTACTTGAAACAACTTAAACGTATACAAACACGAGAGGAAGTACACACGGACAGAACCAGACTAATATCGAACGTATTTCAAACACGCGGCCAAACATACGCGTACACTTCACATTATACAAACCGTGCGCACTTGAAATCACACGTGTCTGAGGCGTTATAAATATCATTATAAGGGTTTCTAAGATTTACAAGGATTTGGTCTCTATTCAATGAATTCATTTATATTTATTAATTTATTGTATTATATAATTACAAATGATATTAACTTCATATTTTTAAATTATTGGATAAACTTTTATTTTTAATAGAGAAACTGTTATTTTATACTAAGTATTTCTTATTATTATTCTTTACCTACTTTTGTTGAACTTCCACTGAGAGGCCAGTAAAATTGGGCCCTTCGGGAGCGTTGATGGCAGTAAACGAAGGAAAGTAGGAGATAGCATTGATTATATTAAATATACATTATATTTAATGTAAAAAGAGCTTATGCTAGTTCTCCATAATCCTTTAACACAATGTTAAGTTACATCATTAAAAAAAAAATGTCCACTCAAATGACTTTAAAAACGATGTTACAAATTTATAAAATTTTTAATATTTACATTAAAGAAAAAAATTGAAATTGAGTAATTTTCCTGAAAAACTGTCAGAGCAATGATAGGAGTGGGATTTCTTTGATGAACTAAGGCAATGTAATCGGGCAGGTGAACCATCATTAAAATCAAATTATAAAATTCAATCCACTGTAACTTCGCTAAAACTGGCCCAATAGTCCTAAAACTTTTAAAACTAGGCCTAAAACTTTTAAAACAATAGATGAAAATGTGTTCTTCGAAATCAGAAGGCTCTGAAACGTAAAGATCCGTTGAAAATCGCAAATAGGAAATTATACCCGATCGCATAAAATAAAATAAAATAAAACATGTGTAGAAAATAGAATGAACAGTATAAATGGTAATACAGATTTGATTCCGATGATTTTTTTTTTTTTTTTTTTTTTTTTTAATCGGCACATATACTTCCAAAAGATTTCATGTAAATTTTACATTTGGATGTATACTTTGCTCGTTAGACTCCAAAACGATTTTTTTTTTCTTGATAACTTTTTTCCTGAATTTTCTTTGGAACTCACTACATGTACAAAAATTGAAATGATTTTAAATAGAAAATTATAGGAAAATTTTATCGAAATCGTCAGAGCCGTTTGTGCGCCACAGTCTTATGACCAAACATATGTTTCTATTATCGCGCAGCCGTTTATTTATTTTTGCCGTTAAGTGAAATTTATTTATTTTAATTTTAATCAGCTTTGTTATTAGTTCTTCTAATATAATAATTGACTATCGGTTTGTTTGTATAATTAAATTATGTTTGAGAGTAATGCTAGATTTAACAAAATTAATATAACGAAATATTGGATTCGGCGCAAAGATTTTATACTTCAAATATTATGTGCGATTATGAATCCAGTTCATTCATCATTTGTTTAACTCCAACATCAGGCAAAATAATACCTTATACGGAAGTCAAACAAAAGTCAATTGAAAATCTTTGGTATTAGCATTATTACCCAAACCCATTAATAAAAATCAGTATTTGTGTTAGTAAAGTCCGTAAAAGTAATAATTGTAAAAATGGCAGTGTGAAGTAAAACCAACGAATCACTTAAGCTACAACTAGTGCTGAACCAATAGTTAAACTGAGGCGTAGGTGGGAGGATAATGTTTGCACAATTGCACCTAGTAGGCGAGATCCATATTATAGGAATGACAAATACGATTTTGCTGAGCCGTTTTATTTATTCATTTAAGGTTTTATTATTACTTAAAATATATTAGCAAGTGTAAGATGAGCATAGTTCTTATCTTCTGAATTGTCGAACACATTAGATTCAGATTTAATGAGGTCCGTTTTTCTTCTTGCGATCTGATCAAAGAAGAGCTTGATGAAACCTGACCACCATCTCCTTTATTCGCCATTGAATTCCCAATGCAGAAAAAAAGTATACGGTATTAGCGCATATCACGTATTCAATTCCGAAGCGGGGAATCGGTTCCCACCGCGGGTAGATAATATTCCTTGACCCCTGTTTGTTCTAAACCTCCCGTGCTTTGGGCTCTATTAGATCTATTGCCCTCGTTAGATAGAGCCAGGTCGTTTAGGAATGTTTCGTTGCAAGGCCAGAGTCCAGTTCAGTTTACTGATACCTCACTCCAAATTGACCTTTCAGAATTCGAATTGCATATTCCATTGTTATCGTATTATTGATGTAGATACTTCTGTGGAAGATGCGTTTTTGAACCATTTATTAAAACTTTTATCTATATAAATAGACAACTAAGGAAAGCGTTGTGAATGTGGTTATTGATTAATATGAGATATTTTTTAAAAAGTTGATTGTATCTAATAAAATTATATAAAAGAGTTGTCTCAAAGGGCATGGGCCAAATTCTGAAACTTTCAGAATACTTCGTATTCACTTATTCTTTTGATGAGATCAATCATTTTTTAGTCTCCTATTCTTAACTTCCTTTAACATTTGTTTAACTATGGAATTCTTAATGCGTAAGTTTTTTACGCTTTTTGCTCGATATTAAAGTTATAAGTCCTATTTACTTCTCAGCATTATTTGATAGGATATACCATCAGTTCACAAAATACAAACAACTAAAAAGAATCACAATTTTCTTGATAAATCTTCACATTAATTCGGAAGTATTGTAAAATGAAAATTGTATAAATAATATAGGATATTAAATTTTCTTAAATATGCGGTCTCATTTAAAGCTCTCGATATAAAAATATTTGATTGTTGTAGTTTGAAATATTAACCATCGTTTATCTTTGTACGAATTCATAAATTCTAAATTTGAGTATCCTTTTTCTGTTAAAGTCACATTGTTTAACTTTTCTAGACTGATTATTTCAATTATTACAGTGTCTAAACAATATCTGTGTTTACGATCTTTATTTTATTTTTATTATTTTTCTGTAATTGACATTTTGTCTATCGTCCTTAATTTTTTTAAACTTATTCGTTGAAATATATTACAATCTGTCTCAAAGTCATTTATAATAGTGTTCAGAGATCACATTCACACTCTATCTACAATAAATAAAATAAATTATACAGAAAAATAATATATATACAATAAATAAGAATAAAATGAACTAAAAATAAATAAATAAAAAGAACACATACATACTTATATACAATATTTACAATCTGGCGAGAAAACTCCAAACCAGACTTGTCCCTCCAACTGTGGAGGGAAAAGTATGACTCCAGGAGATCCCTGCACTTCTCTCTCAACCGCGTCACTGGGGCTAAACCCAGATGGAGATTGAGCAAGAGTGCTTTAGCCATTTACACTCATGTCGTGAGTAGTGAATCTGGCCATTGCCAGAACTCCAATATTTACAAACTATAAAAGGTCGAGGGGCCACTGCCGTTTTAACCTTCTTGGAGAATTATAGGGATGGGTGGTGCTGGATAGGGATCGTGAAAAGGGATTTGGCAGATGGGTAAGGTTCTGGTGAAATTTGGACAATTTTGCTGGGATAAGGTCTAGGAGAAATGGTGTAGGGTTTTGTTGGTTACATAGAAAGGAGCATCGAGTATTGTTCGAAGGACTTTCGATTGGAAGGATTGGATGCGTTTGATTTTAGAAAATTTTGCTGTTCCCCACAGTAAGTGGAAGACGAAACTGATGATCTCAATGAAGAAACACAGACTGAAGAAGACAAAAGTTCTGATGAGTTAAGTTTTCAGACCATTCATTGGTGATCCTGCTAAATAAGTGAGATATGAAAGATATCTTGGCTTTATAAAGATAGAAGCTAACGAAACTTTGAAAAATATTCAACCTAAGAAATTGCCTCAAAGGATACGAAAAGAGAATAATAATAAAAATGATGGAATTAAATTTCAAAATATAAATGATATTCAAAATTCATCAGGTGCTGATACGACTGATGCTCCAGAATTAATATATGGTACCTCACTACCAACCAAACCAATTTTCATGGAGAAAACTGCTACAAATCAAGGCAGTAAGTCATCTTCGTATGAAATAGAATGGGCCAAAAAAGATACTTCTAAGAAAAAGAAGCATTCAAAAAAGAGAAGAAATAAGGGAATTCTAGGCTTTAAAGACTGAAGAGAGTTTCTCTGGTTATGTATGAAACATATATATTCCTCTTTTGAATTGTATGAAACAATTCGAAATTCCTCAGGTGAGAGGATGTAAGGGAATAAATCAAAAGTGTTATTTATTTTATAAGTGATATTAGTAGTTTCACATATTGTTGAAATATGCATATGTGATTAATTGTTATTGTTGTTTTTATAAACAGTCTAAAACTCAAAAGGTCTAAAATCTCTGTGTAAATTTTGTAGTGAAATAAAAGAAAGTTTATTTCAAATACAGAGTACTCTACTTTATTCTATTTCAAACCTAGGGATCAGTTATAACGGTTAGTTATATATTCACACTAACCCGAACATGTATATATATATATATATATATATATATATATATATATATATATATATATATATATATATATATATATACAAATATGCTTTATTTTTTCGTGGTTTATTCTATATGATTACACTCTTATGATGTTTACACTATTATGATGATTACACTATTCTATATGATTACTGTTCAATGGTACAACAGACGATGAATTATGGATGTAGTAGTATCGCGATGATGAATCAAATGGCTGAGAAATAATTGCTTAGCCCTAAAATGGACTGTTTTTGTTGGTCGTGTCCACACCCTAGGGTTTCCATTTCAACTCGAATATAGGGGCACAAATAACCGTCCTTTGATCTCCCTCTGCTTCCATTTTGGGGAAATACCTCGTCTGAATACAGGAAAAACAAAAAATAGTAATCAAATGATAACTTGTTACAAGTATAGAATTACACCTTTCACATAACACCAACCTAGAACATCGAACCGTTCCAGTATCATTTTAAATAAAAGTTATTTAAAAAAAAATTATTTAGAATATTTTATTTTTTAATTAAATAACACTATTCAAATTGTGAAAAAAAGTAATAAAGAGTGGCCATTCTCAAGTAAATAATTTTCAAAAATTTCTCTGTGTGTTGATAAAAAGTTTTTAGACTTTAAAAGTTCAAATGTGGAATAATTTAGAATAATAAAAATTTAAAAGCTGTTTTTTTTTCACAGATGTCTTGAAAAATAAACAGCGTTATATGGTATTATCCTTTAAAAATAAAAACAAATCATTCCTTTTTAATCATATTTTTAAGACAATTTAAGGAAATTCATAATTTTATTATTAGCATATTTTATATTATTAAGATTATTTATCTTTCACTGTCTCCATAGTACATGTACGTACACATACATACACACACACACACACACACACGTATATATGTGGATTATTTATTAAATCTGCGGCTAGACAGCAAAATATATTCTGATAAATAGCATTGGCTGTTCCAGGAAACTGTCCTGCACTTGGTATAAGTCGCCTATTTTTAAAAAAATATTAATTGGCACTTTCGATGCACAGGTTTGGCTGATGGAAATGATAGAGGAGTTGAAAGTTTTTTTTTTAGCAAGATAAATGAATATTTTACTTATCCATCAATAACTTTCTCGGAAATAATAGTGTATTTTTTTCTATCAGAATTATAAATAAAATTCATATTTTCCAAAGAGGAAAATGCTATGTTTGTGTTTCTACGAACATTTTTAACAAATCTGTTTATTCTGGTTGAAAACAACCAACAAACTTTTTTTTGTATAAAATTCGCTAACCAAAATATCTTAAGTTTTCACATTTTTGGCTTTAAATATTGAAATTAGAAAGAAGTTCTGGAAACTCCTAGAACCATTAATTGTTCTCCATATGTGGGAACCAAACCTGGTATGGAATTCTTTAGTCTGATTGTGAAGAGCGTATTTAAGATGCCCCTTTTACTTAATTTAATTTTAATTTTTTTTCTTTTCGTTTATCATGTTCGATTACTAGAACAACCTGATGAAGCTTTGCCTTCTCCAATAACCTCTAACGATAGGTTCTATCTGGGAGGGAGTTGTCCGATTCTGGTTTTCAAGAAGCAGTCTTACTTCTGCAGCGAATACATCTAGCATTTTTGCTTCTGTTGTACCAATTCGCCACGTTCGATGTTGGATCTTTGTTGTATGTTTTTTAAGAATATCGCAATTTTCCATTCTTGCTACATAACCGGCCCAACGATATCTTCCAAGCATAACACATTATTTATCATTTAATCCATCTATTTACATTCCTGTAAATATGATGAAAATGGAATTGATTTAGAGAGCATGTAATATTACTCAATAAAACAGTTTATTCTTTCTGTAATCTGTAATCCTGGGAAGTGGATGCTGCAAGCGCTATCTGGTATGGCATACAAGAACCACTAAAGTCACCATGGACTAAAGCTCATGAAGAAAAAATGATTTAAAATCGAGGATAATTAATTTAAGAGAGAATTAGTCCTTGTTTCGTAATTAGTTTATTACGAAATGTAGAAATAATTACATTAGGTTCAATGTTCTAAAGTATCTGGATTAATTAATCTAAACAACTTTTAAATGCTATTATTTCTTGAGAAATGAATCTAGATACTGAGTTGCACAATTTTGACCAAGGTTATGTGTCTACATTTGGAAAAGGCAACCCCCAACAAAAAATGATCATTTGAGAAAATTTTATTTTTGCGGTTTTCATCCTAAACAATTTTAAAAAGACAAATATATATTGATGTATTCTTTAGTCATGTAATTATTATCATCGTTTATTTGTAACTGTTCCACACTAGCTTCCCTGATACTTAACAATGATTTATTACATATAAATAAATAAATGCTCACTTATTTCTACATGCTGTAGTTATCCTACAGAAGTTCATGTATTTCTAAATTTTTTTAACATATTCAGTGCCTCAAGTCACGAAAAGTTTCTATGAATAATCTGTGCAGTAATTTTTTTTATATTTACATAGAATAAAATCATTAATTCATAATAAAAACTTTTTAAAAAATAGAAGTAAACATTTAAAAAAATTAATAAAGAAAGGAAGAGAGAGTTCGAGAAAAAAAAAGAACCGAGTTCAAAACACATTAAAAAAAACAAGAAAGAATTAGGTCAATAAATAATTAAATTAAAGATAGTATTAAAATAAAATAAAAATAGGAAAACTCAAACCATTTCAAAAAGAAGACAGTGGGAGTCGCAGTTTTAAAATTTTTCGCCACTCTCCGTTACATTCTACAACTTTCTATATTAGATATTGTTGTTCTAAAATTCTCCTCTTTCTAACGATGTATACCTTCTTACTGTTATTTTCTGAGATTCATTTTCGATCTGGATTAGCATTTTTAAATTTTCTCCTTTATTCAATTATCAAATTTTTTCAAAAGTTGTATTTAGCATTTTTTCGTAACTTTAAATAATGAGATTATTAAAAATTGAGTTAATTATTTGAAATGATCCATATTAAAGGTACTTTACTGAAAGAGGTGTATGAAAATTGGGCATTTAAGCCCTTTAAGATGACATCAACGTGGGTAAGACCTAAAGACCAATTACTTATACAATGATATACCGAGCTTAATCAAATTCGTTATAGCCGTTTTTGAGTCAATTGTAAAAATATGTTTCAGCGTCGATACATAGTGGCCGATTTTAAGGAAAAAGTTGCTGTCACATCTAAGGCATATACCTATCTTAAACAAGTTATATCAGTTTCGTACGACTTTTCGTTTTTGAGCTGGAGTGTTCAGGTACACACAGACACACAGACACATAGACCATTTTTAGGGACTTGGTTATTTGGACTCAGGGTACCTCACAACGTGTATTTCCGTTGAAAACTCAGATCGCAATACTTACCCTTACTATATATTATACATATATAGCTAAGTAAAAGTAATAAAGAATCAAACTCATCAAAAGCTTACAATAACCTTCTTCGTGTGTTTTCAAAGATAGCAACACTTTACAGGATCCTAGGATGCGTTAGAATTGAGCCTGCTAAGGGTCATATTTAATACACAGTTCGTAAATAATTTTCTCGACTTCACACATTTAAGAGATTTTCAATACTTAGCACTGGTTTGCTTGAATACCCATGTGGTTTTGTACTTTGTTATTGGCTTGATATTTATGATATTTTTATAAACTTAATTATTTAATCATTAATTTATGATTATTTATTATCATCATTCAGTGATAGAGCCCTAAAATCATATTCTTCATATTGAAACCCCGGAAGCAATAGTACGATTTATTCCGAACATTAAACAAAGAGCGTCATTGTTGCTATAATTTATAATGCCTTCATGTGGTGAAAGTTGTTATTCTTCAACCCCACGTAGTCATGACTCATCGGAATATGCTACGGGAATATTGAATGAAGTAAAAACCATGCCCAACATGACTTTAGAGAAATCGTAGTTTTTGTTAATATATTAAAAAAGAGACTTACTTCAGGAAGCAGCATTGTTTAAAAATTGAGATAGCTCTAATAGACAATAATTTATAAATACAAACATGAGATTATTTAGTTTCAAGTTAAATGGGCATAACCATGAAGGTGTTATTTATTTATATTCCATTTATTTTAATTTCCGTGATAGTGCCAATGTATATAATTCATTTATATGAATATTTTTTTAGCACTAACTTAAAAGATTTAGCTCTATCTTTTTATGTAATAGAGAATGTTAATATGCACACACATTATTGTATTAAAGATATATTTTTTTCTATATCATACTAGTGTACAGATGCATCTGATTTTATCGCTATACATTTATGTATTTATTTTTTTCTTGTTTCTATATACACTCATATTTATGTAAACTAAATCATAATAGAAAAACAAATTACTCAACTATATCAACGTTATTGAAGTATTGTATCTTTTTTGTACATATGTGTTTACATCAAAAAGAAGATGGTTGAGGATGTTATAAGGAAAGGAACGCACATTTATGAGTATGTTAATTAAAATGCTTTAAAGGGGCTGAAATTTCTGGCTAAGTTGAAAGCCTTCATCAGCATTAAGCAAAAATACAGTATCAAAGAATTTTAATTTAAGAACTTTAATTAAAGAAAAAGAACTACATCAAAATATAATTATCTGGGAGAAAGAGTGGGAAGGTAATCGTATAATTAAATTAAACGATCTAAGATATGGAAATACGTAAAAAAAAAAGTTATTAAGTATAAAATCTACTGAAATAATGAAATATGTATGATTTTAGATATTGATTTAAATGTTTCTTAATTTTTTTATATTGATTTTCATTCTTTTATTTGTAATTCAGGATATCGGATTTGGATAATTGTTTGAAGTTCTCTCTTGTTTGAAGAATCAATAATATTAATAATAATAACAGTATTATTATTATTATTATTTACAGCATTTTTTAACATATGTGCTTATATTGAAAAAAAATTGATTTTTCGTTTATTGAACTATTACTGAAAGAATCAAATATCATTATTTTTAATAATGGCAACGAGGTTGTTGCAATTTAAATAAATAACTGTTTTAATATAAAAATTAGTAGGTTGACATGAAATTGCAAAAATGAAATAGCTAACCGTGATTAAATATATTAGGCAGATATTATTTACGTATCAACTGAATTAAAATCCTATGTTCAGAGAAAGTTTTAAATTTAAAAATTTTCAGTATGAAAATTTAATGTAAGAATTTTATTATTAAATGAATAAATTTAATATAAGAAACCAAAGTTATTGTGATGTGTAGTTAGTCAATGTTACTGAAAAAACAACAACAATAATTGCAAAATATTTATTTATCTTTTTTTTTAAATTTATAGAATAATAGTTAATTTGTACGAATAAATATTTTATTAAGAACTATTTTAATTTTAGTCCGTGGTACAGATCCCTTTTTATCAAATTATTAACATCCGCCTGAAACTTCGTAAATAGCTTTATCTCATCGTAATTAGGTGGCTTTCGATTGAGCCGTTTGGCGAGACCTACATACCTAAATTGTCAAAATAACGAGGTTATATAAGCTAACGGGCTCAATATTTTTGAAGGCCACCTTTTTTCTCTACTTTTTTTCTCAAGTGATGTTAAAATTAATTAAAAATCATATGAACATTTACTATTTTTTAATACCTAATTAAATAGACAAAGTTTGCCGACCTCCACATTGAAAACGCCCCACTTCCGAGAACTTTCGTAAATAAAATATTTGTAGGTTACGATGAGATGAAGCTATTTACGAAGTTTCAGGCGGATGTTAATAATTTGATAAAAAGGGGTCTGTACCACGGACTTTTTTTTTTTTTAATTAAATGTAATTCACAATTTCGGTTAAACATTCGTGTTGGATGAAGTCTGAAATATCCTCCACAAAAAATCTTTAATTTATAATACCATGCCAAGAGCTCTTTTTATTTATTTATTTTTTTTTTTAACGGCGGACTCCTTACAGCTACTACATTTGATCAAGAAATGTAAAACACTATATTTAGTTTAGCACTTGTTATGAGTCCATGAGTTGCTGCTTCTTTTTCTTATTTTTTTCTCCAATTTCAGCTGGTGGAATTGTTCTTTTATATTATATTTCAGTTTTAGAACATATTGTTTCATATTATAACTTAACGTTGTTTTTTTTGTCGGTGTCATACCTTACATAATAGTTGATCAAAGTTACTGATTGGTCATTTTGGGATTTATTATCTTCGCATTCTTTATGTTTTTAAAAAATTATTGTTATTACATGAACAGTAATCCTTATAGGAATAAAATTGACACTTCTTACATTTACATTTAGTTGCTGAAGTATGTGCTCTATTATTAAAAAATCCAACATATTGATTATTTAAGTATTTTGCTCAGGTTCTTCTTAGAGACAAAAATCGATTGATGAAAAAAAAAATCTTTCAGCGAAGGGAGTGAAAAGTTGAGGCGTCAGTCAGAAAATCCTCCCATGGGTCCACTAGTGCCGACTACGATAAATTAACACATTTATAATTCACTCGTTTCTGTTCACGACTTCAGGTCTACTACTTCTGGAATATGTAAATTTAATAATATCCGTGTTCGTGTGAAAGATACATGCTGCCAACAAGTAAACGTCATCACTTCTAACATTAACGTTTTGAAATCTTTTTGTGAAGTGTAGAGTTAGAAAAACAAAATCATATCTGACAAAGTCAATATTTGCTTTTTGGATGTCTTACAAGGAAACGTGTTGTAATTATAAAACCGTTCAATAATTTGTTTTTAATATTACTTTTTAAATTAACTTTTATTGATAAATGATAAAATTTACTTGTCCCAAATTTCATCACCGTTCAATAACTAAACAGCCGTACGAATCATTCGACTAGTTATGATATAAATATAATAAATCACTAGTTTGGTTGTGACGTAAAAGCTTTTATTTTAATAATGAATTCTGTCAACAAAGAGAATTGAATAATTGACACCTTCATAATTAGCCAAAAATATATTAATTTATTTTGTTTTTAAATATTTAAAATAAACTAGTTTATTTCATTAAATGAACGAAATTTCACTAATTGTTTAGTTATATTTTTATTTAATGATTATACAGATTATTATAGCTGTTTTTTTGGCATGTGGTTTTTTTTCTTCAAAACTTTAAATAATGCTAATCGAACCTGTATACTAACTAATTTCATTATTTCTGTCTGGTTATTTAGTTTGTAATCGTGTCGTGCATATATATTATCGTATATTATCAAATAGTAGAAAGTTATAGCTGACTGTCAAAATTAATTTTGTGTTTAATTTATTTTGAAAATGTCTTGTTGCATTTACGAATAGATTTCCTGTTCAGGATGAATATCAATGAAGTATCGAGTTTTTCCTGAAATTCTTTCTGACTCCAGCAGGCGCAAGAGGTATACCATGCGGCACAACCAACTATTCATCCGCCTTGTGATGCATTTAACCTAAGTTTAAATTTTTAACTTTCCTAAATTTAAAATTTTGTTTTGTATCTATGAAATAATTCTTCAAATAATTTTAATATTTTACGAAATTTTATTATAAAAGAATCTCCAAGATTAAAATTTGCTGATGAAAGTTTCCGTTAATAATGTTATTAGAAGTTTTAATTTTTATATTAATATCATTACCAAAATAATAAATGCCATAAATACTAAGTATATTTCACGTTATGTTTTAAGCACCTTCCAAATATCCAGTTAAGTTAACTAAGAATCACATCATCATTCCTGGCGCAATTTTTCAACAATATTCAACTGCCATTTCTCTTAAATAAAATCAAACATTTTCGATACCAATTCTATTAGTTTGATTTATTCGATGGGTTATTTTTACATAGAATAAAAAATAATCAAATTTAACTAACTCATTATATGGAAATTGTTTTTATTATCAAAAACTATATGGTTGATTGGTACATATAATAGAAGTTGGTACAGTTTTTAATGCATATTCGTTTTTGAAAAGTTATATTAGATTTTTTTTATTTGAAAATATTTTCGTTTTTATCATTACTAGGATTTCTAGCTTTTATGATAAACCTTTTTATTTCAAAATCATTATTACAAGTCTCTAAAAAAATAAAATATTCTAAAAAGTTTTTTTAAATTTATTTTTCATGTCTCTGAGGAATATTCAGGTTGTATAATGTCATTTAAATTTATGAATTAATAATTATAAAGGTAACTATGACAGTATGTTTGCTTTTTAAAAATTTAATGATTCCTTCGGTTTTTCCGGTAAACTTTTAGAACATTGTTGATGAAGTCAGTGAGAAGGAGTCCTTTCCGTACTATTAGTAGAACATCTCAATATTTGAAATTATTTTACTCACTTTCGAAGTTGGTTTTAATAAGAAAAGTTGAAGTTTTTGATACTTAATTTTTTTCACATACGAATTTAAGTATGTGTATGTATTATTGTAAGTCTCGATTTTGAGCATAAAGAACGTTTTTGTATTGTTGGGTACTTTGTTAAGGACCTTACCTTTCATATTACCATACTTGCTCCACATTTCGCGAAAAGCAAGTGTATTGCATTGATTTGAGTAATTTGGCTGTTTCCGATATAAACTGATAAATTATGTTCAATAGTGTGAATGCAATACGAAGACATCGTTCATAAAATAATCGAATAACTCAAAGTGAGTAGCGTTTGCGTAATTTATCATATGATCATGCAAAGTTAATGTGAGAATTTTTTTTAAGGAGCCAGTATATTTTTTATGGCATCTTGAGGTCTCTCCTGCAAATATTAAACGAATAAAAGAAATTTCCGAACTCCGTTGGATAAATGTATCATCTATAAATCTAAATTTATCTAAATTTAATAAATAAATCTCTCAATGATTACAAATTAAGGGATAAGATAGTGCGCATATTGTAACGTGGTCTTGTTTTTGAAGAGGCTATACATGAGTCGTCCATTTATATATATATATATATATATATAGTCATTAACTCTGTTTAATTGATATGATCTGACTCGATTTAGTTTTGTTTTTTAACGAAAAAGGTCTCTCATCCAGCGTCTTTTCAGTTTACTCCTCTTATTCATGTATTTATTCACATTAGTCTGTTGGTATATCAATTTAAATTAGTATGAAACCGTTGCCAAAGATTCATTATATTACATATCATGTATTGTCAACTGATGGGCGGTGGTCGATATACAGGGTTTGGTTTGTTACTAATTAAGGTGCTTTTGTTATGAGTCAGAAGATTTCTGTTGAAAAGGTGGAAGTATGACTTTTAGCTATATCGTATATCAGTGAGGTGTATTAAATTTAAGTGAATATCTGTAATTAGTCCCTATCTCAGTTTCAGTTTTAAAGGATTGGAAAAAAGTGAATAAAAGTAGTTTCAGCCGTTTTCTAAAGGTTTTCCGTTCCATTTTAATAAGTGGATCATATGTCCTTCTCATAGCGCTGGATTGAATATGGTATAATGTTTCCATCAGAGGAATTTGGTTGTTTTCGATATAAATTGGATGGCAAATATTTCTTTGAAAACAAAAGTCATATGTTTCGATATATCATGATTGCAAATGTATTGTCCTTTATTTATCTCTGTTGTTTTGGGTAATTCTATATATTTTAAGCAGAAGGTCTCTGGAGCATTACTTTTTTATCTTTGTTCAGGCTGACCTAGTAACAAGAAGGAAGAAAAAGAAAGGACGATTGGATTTGGATGATCAAGAGCTGAAGAGCGAAATGTGTTATTCTGTTTGTAAGATTTTACTAGAGGAGTGTTCATGTCATATGTAGTATGATGATTGTAGCATATGTAGTATTGTACGGATTGAATTTCGTATACCTGAACATGTTCTGCGGAACCACAATGTTCTGTTTCGTAAATCCAAATGTGTCTTAGTATTGTGTTATAGATCATTCGCTCATTTTGTGTGTTGAGAGGAAATTTGTTATGCAAAAGTGGTGAAAGTTGTTTGTACCGTCTGGTCAGTTCTTTTTTTTTTTTAATTTGATTCGCCTATGTCAGAGGTGATTTTTTTTTTCCAAATATAGTCCGTGATACCGCACATAATGTTTTGAAGGAATTGGGCTGTTGTCTATTTTTAGAGGTAGAAAAAGCACAATGTATTTAAATAGTTAAATTAAATTAGTAATTTCCCAGTCCGTTGGTGTTTCTCAAGGTAGTATCCTAGGCACTATCCTCTATACAGTTTATACAGCTGACATTCCCAACCTATCCCAACACTGTCATCACCATATATGCCGATGACACATGTATCCTATCAGTAAATAATGACCCAGCAAATGCATCTCAAATGCTTCAATCACACATCATAAATCCAGAAGAATGGTGTCAAAACTGGAGAATTAAAATAAACTCCAATAAATCCCACCAAATTACCTTTACCCTTCGTCGTAAACCAACAACTTTTTGTCCTGCAGTTTCTTTTAACAATACTCCATTTATCCTTGTTTAACAAATCCGCTACCTAGGAATCCATCTGGACAAACGACTAACTTGGAATCCTCATACTAGACTGAAACGACAAGAAACCGCTCGACGTTTCTGATTACTTCAGCACTCACTAGACAAACGTTCTAATCTTCCAACTAATTACAAAAGACTCATTTACTTGACTATAATAAGGCCTATTTGGACTTACGGAGTTGAGCTCATGGTGCTCCACTAAACCATCGAATTCCTCTCGTATCCAATCCTTACAATCCAAAATCCTTCGTAAAATCCTCAGTGCTCCCTACTTTGTTACAAATAAAACCATCCATAATGACCTTAATGTTCCTTTTGTTTCAGATCTGGCCCAATCCAGATACCTATCCTTCCATAATAAATTTCAGAATCATCCCAACCCTCTCGTTTCTAACCTTGCTTCCTCTTCAATTCCTGATAACGCTCCGAGGCGTCTGAAAAGAAGATGGCCCGTGATCTCCTAATGTAAACATATCATTAGAGTGCTACCATTGGGTAGTTACTCAGCAAGTGTTTGTCATGTCATTATATACATTATGTTCTAATTTACTAGATGTATTTATTTAATACAGTTGTAAATGTCTTTAAGAAATAATAAAGAAAAAAAAATTAGTAAAACAGAAACACTTTGAATTGCGTTATAAACTACTCTCTTCATGCATATTAAAATTTTTTTTCCGATACGGAATTAATAAATACTGCTTAAAATGTAACAGAGCTACTAAGTAAAAAAATAAATAAAACAAGAAAAATCTAGATTGAAAAAATACAATCTTTAGTTCTGAAGCCCGGGCATACAATAAATAAGAGACAGAAAGGAGAAGGTAGAGAGACAAAAATGAAGTAAAAGAAAATGGAAAGAGGGAGGGGATGGCAGGAGAAGCGCAATACAGTTAAAACGGGAGCTCCTCCATTAGGCTGAATGAAAGTAAAGAAAGCGGGCCAGATGGGGAGGTTATTCTCCCGCCTAAATATCGACGGGAGGCTAATTATCGATATGAAAAACATGGACGTAAGATATAGCATTTGTTTGTCCCCTAATCTTGGTCATAAATTTGCAGTTTTAGCGACCATTGCCTGGGTCGCGGACTACCTTCAATTTATCGAATTAAATCCAAACTTGCTGTGGTTCTACCCCACCATCCCACCCCCGTGCCCTCTCTCCCCTGCTCCTAATGAAATATGTGAAGGCTTATTTATATTGATGCTACTAAGTTGGCTAGTGTCACCGTCATTAGTTAACTGGGCTATCCCATCCATGGTTCCAATTAGATCGTTACATTTAATTACGAAATGCCAAATGCCCAGGGATGACCTGTTTAATTTTCTTAAAAGCCAAACTTTACTATTTATGACTTTAGATACTTCGGTTTAAAAAAAATGGTCTTTGAATTTAATGAATTATTAAAAATTTATATTTTAAAACTTATCGATTTACTAATTATAATATCATATCCATAGTACAGACCCCTTTTTATCGAATTATTAACATCCGCTTGGGTCTTCGTAAATAGTTTCATCTCATCGTAACCTAAAACTATTTACGAAAACACTTGGAATTGGGGTGTTTTCAATCTGGAGGTGGTAAACTTTTTCTATTTAATCAGACACTAAAAAGTCGCAAATACTCATTTGCTTACTACTAGAATCGTAAGATAATTTGATCACAAAATAGAGAAAAAAGGTAGCCTTAAAAAATATTGAGCCGTTTGGTGTGACTTACATCCCCAAATTTTAAAAATAACGAGATTTTTATATTTTTTGTAGGCCACCTTTTTTCTAAATTTTGTGATCGAATCATCTTACAATCCAAGTAGAAAGCAAGTTGGTACTTACGAGTTTTTATTAGCTAATTAAATAGACATAGTTTGCCCCTTCAAGATTGAAAACTCCCCAATTCCAAGTGTTTTCGTAAATAGTTGTATGTTACGATGAGATGAAACTATTTACGAAGTTTCAGGTGGATGTTAATAATTCGATAAAAAGTGGTCTGTACCAAGGACTACCACATTTATTACATTTTGTAAATCCTAAATTAAAAAAAAAATGTATATATCTATTTATTTATTAAAAAATTGTCATACATAAGTGTAGTCTGAGACCTTATTTGGGTAAATGGTTATAGTAACTAAGGAGTTCAGCACAACGAACTGACATAAACAAAATATAAACCACACAATACAAAATCCTTCGAAAAATTGTTATCGCTTCATATTATATTTCAAATCACACTATGCATTTAAACATTCACATGCATAGTGTTCAAACATTCAAACATGCACTTAAACATTCAACAGTAAAACCTTATGTCCACGACAAATACAAATTTTACTCTTCAACTCAATCTGATCGTATCAATATCCTCTTTCCTATTACCTCATCGACGCAGATTAAAAAGAAACTGGTTCAGAGATCTGCAGATTCACCTATCACGTAATCATCAACAATCCAAGGCCATTGTGCAGAAAAAATTGCAGGAACAAATCATTTAACATCAAATTTTCTAGATCCTCTGCTGCGAAGTTGTAAATGTAAAATATGTTATCAAAATAAGAATATATTTCATTAAATGGATAGTTAAAATTTGTTTAAACATATCTGAATCTTCTAAAAAAAAAAAAAAAAATAGTAGGACAGTAGGAAAAATATATTAATTGTTTATTGTACATTATCAGAAAAAATTATTCTTTATTATCATAAACATCTTTATTCACTATCTTTGGTACATTTTTATATACTATCTTTAATTATTAGAACTAAATAACAAAATTGTTGATATCCACATACACTCACACTTCAGTAATATTATAGTTTTATTTTAAAACTGAAGGTTTCATCAAACAAAAATATTTTTAAAAAAGACGCATTGAGTTTAAATCTGGCATAATATTATACCACTATTATTATATTATGATATTTCTATTATTTTCATCAGATCATCTGTTGGTTCTCAATAGTTGGTCGACAGGTGCAGTTGAATACTTAAGATAAAAAAAAAAAATAGATTCATTTGAATATGGTTAAATTGATACCAAAACATGTTTACACGATTACCCAATTTTGTGCCAAATCGATCAATCTTGTCTCTTTTCGCTCTGTTTGCCTATTTTAAATAATATTATTTGTGGAGTAGCCGAGTGTTCACTAATTTTTGAGGGATATGGATGTTATATACACGTTTGTGCTTTTTTTTTTTTTTTTATTTAAAAATTTGTTCTCCCTTTTTTATTTCCTATTTAATTTTACTAACACAATTTTGTATTATTTCATTTCAAATATGAGTATTTTATTTTTCTTTACATCTGCTAATCAGGTGTTTTATATAACCATTCTCTCCTCTTTCCTTCAGTTTATATGTCTCTCTTCGAACTGTTTGTTTATTTTTAGCCAATACCATATAAAAGGGGTTTGAGCAGTATTGATGAAAAAGCCATATCTCCCAAATATTCAACTCTACTTTTACTAGCACACAATAAATTATTTTAAACATTTTTTTTTAAATTTCAGGTAAATATATAAATTTATTGGATTAAAGGAAAGAAAAATGAAATTCAGGATAATGCAACATATAAATTAGAATATAAAATTGAGCAATCCAATCAACAATCTAATAATTTCAATTTATTCAATGCTACTGTTGATAAGTTGATCAATACATTTTTCCATTATTCTCCTACACCTAGTTAAATTTCATGAAGATGTTACTCACTGCTCAAAGTGCTTTCACAACCACTGTAAAGATTTGACGCTAAGTCTTACGACCGGTGCTCCAAAGTTTGGCAGGGTTTTAAAATTTCAAGATGGGTCTTATCTTTCTTAGAAACATCTCATCACAGAATCATGACAAAAGCACCCAGTTCTAAAATATTATTATTCCCATACGGGTAATTACAACATAAAATACATACTTAAAAATATTTAACATCAAATAAGATTCTCTTATTACAGCTGATATAATATATTCTAAACCACCGACAAAAAATTAATGAAATCATACTATTTAACTCTCGTATTACCGTATTGAATGGTAAGATATCGGTAAGACCATGTTGATTTTCTCCCTCGAAACGGCGGCGCTTGCATAAACAGTGCATTTTCAGAACACATCTTACTTCCCGTTAAAAGCGCTGCTCATAACATAAGCTTAAAAACATGAAAGTAACGAAAAAGCTTCCAAAAAAAAACCTTTCTTGCCTTTGAGGTGTAACGGTCACTGAGCGGGGTGAAGTAAGGAAAAGCGTGTCCAACCGATTCGATCCGGGTTTTCCTGAAAGATGGCGCATTCGACGCAGGAGAGTGTGAAGGAAAATTCGTCCTGGCCAAAGCAACTAGGAGTATGCCTTCTTATGTAATACTCCTTCGTCCCTTGGAGTTGATAAACGATTTTAATGGACAAAAGCAAAAGTTTAAGAAAATATCTATTATTTGTTCAATAGTTTTGAAGTGTAAACTTCTTTAGGCGCGTTTTGTACTTTTTTGCGGAGAATGAATGAGACTGATGCGTCAAATTTCACTCGGTATTAACGCTCGTGTAAAGCCGGCTAGAGTCGACTAATTTAAATGTTTTTAAATATGGATTAAAATATCTGAGAAACTAAAAATCGGGCCTCCATACTGTAAGCGAGGATATTGTTCAGCATTTCATCCTCTCTGTAATATACTGCATCTTAACGCAACGCCGTGTTAAGGAAGTGAAAAATAATAAATATTGCCGAAAATCAAATGAAACGAGTTTAGTTTAACATATGAATTAAAATATTTCAGATACTGTAAGCGAGGGACATGTTAAGCTATTTATCTTCTTTGTAATGAGCTATTGTTCAAAATTGTATCTTAACACAACACCGTGTTAGAGAGTAGGAGAGAGAAAAAGATTGTGTCCAAAACCAAGTGATACTGAATGTTATGGAAGACAGATTAAAATATATGGACCTGCATACTGAAAGCGAGGAAAATTTTTCAGCATTTCATCCTCTTTATAATGAATTATTATTTATAATTTATATTTTATATTATTAATCTCACCTTATTGATGTTTTCACTTATATCGTGTGGTATAAAGCACACATCTTAGATTTGTTTTGTTCTTTTTGCCATGTTAAATTGTATCATCATTTCTCTGGTTGACTGACAACGTATTTTAACGTATCGAAAAAATACTACATCATCAATCAAATTTAATTTTAAATATTATCTGATCAAACCCTTCATTAATATTTTCCCCCTGATTTCCCTATATTTGAGAGATGTTATCGTTTGCCAGGCAAAAGAGTCCCCAATTCCTTATTTCGAAATCGAAAAACAGAAAATTAAATAACTGGACATATCATGTTTTTCTTTATATATTACAAGTTCAGCTTATGTTCAGTATTAATTTTAAAATTCCAGAGTGAATTTGTGCAGTCCCATTTATTTAAGATCCCAATATCTTAGATTTTGCAATATCTTAGTTTTCTATTTATATCTATTATTTCGTTATGTAACTTCATAATTCTTTTCTCTGTTTTACACTTTATTCTAAGATTACCATTTTTCATTTCTTATGTTACCTTATTTTGATTATGTTTATTTCATTGGTCCATGCTTTGTTGCGGTTAATATTATTTATTTTTTAGTTCTCTGTTACTGTTATTATTCTACCTACTTCATTTTACGTCAAGTTTTTCTACCTAAATTTTTAGTCTATACATTTCATCTTTTTTAATTTTAATTCTTTTTTTTTTTATTATTGTCTCTTCCACCTAAAGCCTTTCATCCTTCAGAAATATCCGACATCATTCAAAGGTTACCTTCCCGAAAAGCTCCTGGACACGACCTAATTACATCCCAGATCCTAAAACTGCTTCCTCGGAAAGCCATTCTATTCCTTACTTATATATATAATGCTGTACTGCGATCCACATACTTTCCTGACCCTTGGAAATTATCTATTATCAAAATGATACATAAACCCAAAAAGCCACCAGAAAACCCATCCTACTATCGCCCTATCTCCCTTTTACCCATCCTAGGCCAAATCCTGGAAAAGCTCATCCTAAAACGCCTGTACCCCATCCTAGATTCTAATCACATTATCCCAGATCATCAATTTGGATTCCGCAGATCCCATTCCACTATCCAGCAATGCCATCGTGTGGTGGATGTTGTCTCCTCTGCATTGGAGCGAGGAATGTACTGCACGGGAGTCTTTCTCGATGTAGAACAGGCTTTTGATCGAGTCTGGCACCCAGGACTGCTTTACAAACTCCGTAAATTCCTACACCATTCATACTTCCTCATTATCCGTTCCTATCTTACTGATAGATCCTTCAAAGTAAATCATAATAATGTCTATTCATCCCTTTTTTCCCAGTCTGCTGGTGTTCCTCAAGGTAGTATCCTAGGTCCTATCCTTTACACAGTTTTTACAGCTGATATCCCAACCCATCCTCAAATCCTCAAAACCCATCACAGTCATTACCACGTATGCCGATGATACATGTATCCTATCAGTTAATAACGACCCAACAATTGCATCCCAAACCCTTCAATCACACATCACAAACCTTGAAGAATGGTGTCAAAACTGGAGAATAAAAATAAATTCCAATAAATCCCATCAAATCACCTTTACCCTTCGTCGTAAACCTATGTCCTCTTGTCCTACAGTATCCTTTAATAATACTCCAATTATCCCTGTTGAACAAATTCGATACCTTGGACTTCACTTAGACAAACGTCTAACCTGGAATCCTCATACCAGACTGAAAGGACAAGAAACAGCTCGACGTTTCCGACTACTCCAGTCCGCTCTAACCTCCCAGTCAATTACAAAAGACTCATATACATGACTACAATAAGACCTATTTGGGGTTACGGAGTTGAGCTCTGGGGCTCCACTAAGCCATCGAATTCCTCTTGTATCCAATCCTTACAATTCAAAAACCTTCGTAAAATCCTCACTGCTCCTTACTTTGTCACTAACAAAATCATCCAGAACGACCTTAATGTTCCTTATGTTTCTGACCTGGCCCAATCCAGATACCTATCCTTCCAAATCAAACTTCAGAACCATCCAAACCCTCTCGTTTCTAACCTTGCTTCCTCTTCGATCCCTGACAACCCTCAGAGGCGTCTGAAAAGAAGATGGCCTCGAGATCTCCTTTTGTAAATACATTTTTAGAGTGCTACCTTTTTATTTTATTTTATTTTTTATTTTATTTTATTTTATTTGTTTATTTTTTATTTTTATTTATTAACCACCCCTAACCACCCCTAACCTTGAAGAATGGTGTCAAAACTGGAGAATAAAAATAAATTCCAATAAATCCCATCAAATCACCTTTACCCTTCGTCGTAAACCTATGTCCTCTTGTCCTACAGTATCCTTTAATAATACTCCAATTATCCCTGTTGAACAAATTCGATACCTTGGACTTCACTTAGACAAACGTCTAACCTGGAATCCTCATACCAGACTGAAAGGACAAGAAACAGCTCGACGTTTCCGACTACTCCAGCACTTACTAGACAAACGCTCTAACCTCCCAGTCAATTACAAAAGACTCATATACATGACTACAATAAGACCTATTTGGGGTTACGGAGTTGAGCTCTGGGGCTCCACTAAGCCATCGAATTCCTCTCGTATCCAATCCTTACAATTCAAAAACCTTCGTAAAATCCTCACTGCTCCTTACTTTGTCCCAAACAAAATCATCCAGAACGACCTTAATGTTCCTTATGTTTCTGACCTGGCACAATCCAGATACCTATCCTTCCATAACAAACTTCAGAACCATCCAAACCCTCTCGTTTCTAACCTTGCTTCCTCTTCGATCCCTGACAACCCTCAGAGGCGTCTGAAAAGAAGATGGCCTCGAGATCTCCTTTTGTAAATACATTTTTAGAGTGCTACCTTTTTATTTTATTTTATTTTTTTTTTATTTTTTTTGTTTATTTTTATTTTTTATTTTTATTTATCTTCTTCATCAGTATTATTTATTTACTTCTTATATTTATATTTATTTCTTTATTATTTGTTTATATTGTATGAATGAGAACTTTTAGCCCTAATGCTTGTATTAGCCCTCCAGCAGTGGCTGATTGTATTATTATTCAATAAATAGATTTAAAAACTGAAAAAAAAAGAGTGCTAACAATGGGTAGTTTCTCAACGCGTGATTTCATGCTATTTTATCCCTTTGTTCACATTTACTGAATGTATTTTTACTTGTAATACAATTGTAAATATTATCAATAAAAAAAAAAAAATTTGTTATTATTCAATGTTTATAGTTTCTTATACCTATTGTCTGGTTCTTTTCTTAGCCATGATGAAAGCCTGAACTTCGAGCCGAAACGTCGGCGAATGTGAAAATAAATATAATTATTTATTTTTACTCTTTTTTTTTGGACTGATCACCCCAACCATCCTTCTCTTCAATTATTCACTATAGTCAACCATCAACAGCTTACTTTGATTACTAGGGGACTTGGTTTTATCGAAACTTGGCGGGCAAGTTTCGTTACCGACCGACTAAAAACACAAATATATAAATTAAACTCCTATCTCTTCTTTCTACTTGCTATTTAGGAAAAAGCGTAATGCACAAGCTTTTTCGAAGTAACATGTGCGAGTTTGTATTCTCTCTCTCAATAATAATTCTTTTGCTTTGTTTTTGTCAAACGAAACGTGAAACGGCCTACTGTGTTTACTGGGCTCTCTGTGAACATCTAAGGACACCTCCGCCCTTCCCCCTTTGTTTTCCAGTAAACCAATATGAATCCTTATTAGCGCCATTTTAATTATATACTTTTAAAATGAAATTGAAATGAAAATATGTGAAGCGCTGGAGGTAATATAATCAAGCAAAGGCACTGTTGCTTACCCGAGTTAACGCATATGCTGGATATTGATATCGATCTAAACTGAAGTTTTAAAGTTTCTTCCTCTAGCGTAATGTAGGCGATTTTATTTTATTTATTTATTTCATTTAATCAACAATCAAGTGTCAGCTAGATATGACATATAGTTAAACAATGTATTCATATAATTGTCATTAAAATATTGTGATGATAAACTGAAAATATATAACTTTCTTCCAAGATATTTATTGAAGTAAACCTACTTTAACTTAAACATATTACTGCTTAGCAACCAGTAATATTGGTGAACCCGACATGATTATTAACAAAAATGGTGGGATGAAGAAAGTTGAATATTCCAGTTATTAAACGGAAATCAACAATCAGAATAATTATATATTTTATCAACAATAATGTGAACACGTTATTTAATTACATGTGATATCAAGTTAACACTTGATATCGATGGTTTGTAAAATAAAATAAAATTGTATCGATTCTTCTGCTCTTACAGTACCTTCATTTTTTTTTCAATTTAAAATAATTAACCAATGACGAACTCCTTATCAGTTATTAATGGATTGCAAAATATATGTATCAACTGCAAATTACATCAAAAAAAGTATTCAAGTCATGAACCCAAAGGTATATAAAATTGTCAGAAAATATGTGGCATGTTCACTGCCCGACACCTATTCCAATTTAAAAAAAAAACGCTTATTCATCCCTCTTTTCTCAGTCTGCTAGTGTTCCTGAAGGAAGTATTCTAGGTCCTATCCTTTATACCATTTATATAGCTGACATCCCAACACTGTCATCACCACGTATGACAAATGTATCTTATCAGTAAGTAATGACCCATCAATTGCTTCCAAAATGCTCAATCACACATCATGAACCTTGAAGAATGGTGTCGAAACTGGAGAATTAAAATAAATTCTAATAAATCCCACCAGATTACCTTTACACTTCGTCGTAAACATATGACTTCCTGTCCTGCAGTTTCTTTTGACAATACTTCACTTATCCCTGTTTAACAAATCCGCTACCTAGGACTCCATCTGGACAAACGTCTAACTTGTTTCCGATTACTCTAGCACTTACTAGACCAATTAATTACAAAAGACGCATATATATGACTATAATAAGGCCTATTTGGACTTACGGAGTTGAGCTATGGAGATCCACTAAACTATCGATTTCCCCACATATCCAATCTTCACAATCCAAAATCCTTAATGGTCCTTACTTTGTAACTAATAAAAACATCCATAATGACGTAATGTTTCTTATGTCTCAGATCTGGCCCAATCCAGATACCTATCCTTCCATAATAAACTTCAGAATCATCCCAACCACGGGCAAATCTACGGAAGGGGGGGGGCTTTTGGGCTGAAGTCCCCTCAAAATGGTAAAATATAACCATGTTTTATGGAAATATATATTTAAAAAATTATCTCTTAAAGTATTATTGTTTGTGTAATTACATTTAAAAGAACTTAAGGAATCACTTAAACACCATTTCATGTAGATAGTTAGTTTCTTTCTCTTTTTCCAAAGTAATTATCATCATTTTTATTTTAAAAAAAAGCTTTCGGGCTAAAGCCCTCACCCAAAATTAAAGCCTGGATCCGCTGGTGATCCCAAGCCTCTTGTTTCTAACCTGGTTCCTCTTTAATTCCTGATAACCCTCCGAGGTGTCTGAAAAGAAGATGGCCCCGTGATCTTGTAATGTAGACATATTATTAGAGTGCTATCATTGGGTAGTTTCTCAACAAGTGGTTCACGTCATTATATCAATATGTTCAAATTTACTAAATGTTTTTCTTCAATACAGTTATAAATATCATTAAGAAATAGAAAAAAAAAAAACGAAAAACCTAACTTAAAGTAGAAGACGCAGCTCCATACAAAGAAAATATTGCCATTGAAACAAGGCTTAATTATATAAAATCAACGAGATTTATTCATTATATTTTTAGTCGCCACTAATGGAAAGTCGAAGTTATGTTATATAACCGGTAAAATATAAAAAAAATATAAACTGTTTATATATTTTATAACTAACTTAAGGAGAAATCGGGCCTGTTGAGAGTCAGACGGAATATAAATGTAAACAACCGCGCTCTCCCGATTATATCCGAACGTACACGTTCATAATATACTATTTTATATACGTTATTCTAGAAAAAATTAATTAAATCAATGCTTAAAATAATGACTTGGAACACAAAAGAAATTATGTTTTTGTCTGCGGAGATATATATAATATATTGATAAATCAAAATTTTTGATATCTGCTTATTATTTAATCTTTTAAATCATCAAAGGAATAATCTCATTACATTACATATACACGACATTAGAAATATTAGTCGTGTACACCGTCGACTGTCAAACTCTATCCTCTATTATGGACGATAGCACTTAATGCGTCTAATCTTGACCATTAGTTTCATAACCATTTTATGGATTTATTTTAAATCGATTTTAAAGCCTTCAAGCAACACAATAAACTATAGAAATTGTAGATAGGTAAGCTAGGTATTTTAGAACGATAAATTGCTAGAGTATTGAGGCATTACCATTATAATTCTATTATTATAATTACCAAAGGAAGGAAATGGTTCGGGGTAGCGGTCACAAATAGGCTTAATAGTGGTAAAATTATTTTATTAAAAGCCAACGTTTCGACCAGACTTTGCAGGTCTTTTCAGGGCTAAAACGAACAAGATAAAAAAAGATAGATGATTGTGGAAGTTACATAATATTTAGACAAAAAATTATAAACAATGTGAATAAGCTTATTAAAATTATTAACAGTAAGTACATTAAAATATGAACAGAGTAAGCTAAGTAACAAGATCCTAAACTAAAGTAGATAGATGCTATCAATTGTTGTAGTGTAATATATAATAAATGCAAATCTGAATATACTTCTACAGGTCTACAAGAGAGATTGAAAGAACAGGAAAAATGATATAATATGAAGTGATATACATAAAGGAATGTGGAAAAAGAAATGAAAACCAAAAAATTAAATAAATAAGTAAAAAAAATTAGAGACTTACAGGTGTGTTCAGCTAGGAGTTTCACTTAGAACAGGAAAACCAGGGTAACGGTAGGTATTGGGGAAGCTGACTTGCTTGGGTAATGGGGAAAAACGTAGAAAATTATCGTATCTCAAATTTGAAGATATGGATGGATACAACTTATATATAAAATATAACTTTTATTGATATATAAATAGGAATGGTGTGGGGGGCAGGATACGTAAGCCCAATTTATTATTAGAATGAAACAATATTGCGATATATAATACATTTTAAAAGACATCAGCCCTAACGGAATATAAGAGTTACTTAATAGCTATTTAAAGAATTTTACAGGTAATGTTTGTGTGATAGATTTTAAATCTCTCTTCTAGGTCTGTGAAACCTTGTATCGGCGAGATAACGGAGAAAAGAAAAGGAAAAAAATAAAGATCTGAATGAAAGATTACGATATCGTTTGTTTTGTGAATAACGTTTCTATTATTAAATCTCGAACCAAATCTACAACATATAAATTACTCAGAGCATGAGAGGGCAAGCAATTGAATAAAACAATTTAATTCAATTGATGTTGATATTTTTTCTTATCTGATATGCCGCTCATACCTTATCATCTATCTCCGTCACAGTGGATGTTTTACTTTATATAACACTCCTATTTCAATCTTGCATTATAATGAATAATTGTAATAATATTACACAGAGAGCGCCGAGGCGAAACTGTGATAGGAAAACTGGAGGATTGCTCAAGACAGCAGTAAACACCTTTTTCCCCGCCCCGGTTCTAATTCGGAGAGAATCAATTTGAACCGGTTACGAAACCAGTCCCATTGCAGTTCCGATCAGCGGTTACGTTGCAGATAACTGTCAATTAGGTTAGTACCAGAAAATGGCACATAATTTCACGCCACGTCATAAGCGGTCTATGTAAAACCTTTACAAACTTTTCTTAACAAAACAACTACACAATGGAGAAAGCGTATAATAATTTTCTTGGCGCATTTAACTCGCTCTACTATAGTTAGAGAAGAGTTTGTGTGCATTTCCTTCACGCTGCGTGTCACCTTGTTTGAGGGGTTCGATATTACATCATTTATTAAGCGTATAAAAAAAAATCTATTTGTTGGCGACAGCAGAGCAAACTATAAGAATGGTGTGGAGAACAGCATCCGTAGCTCATTTTATTTTTGGAGTGAGAAATAAATAAATATATATATATATATATATATATATATATATATATATATATATATGTATATGTATATATACCACTTTGGGACTGGGAGGTTACTATGTACTAGAGTTTGGGGGGCGGGATGGCCGAATGGGCTAAAGCGTATGCACTGCACCGCGAATTGCCTGGCAACCGGATAAAAGATTTGAGAAGATTAAAAAAGTATGAGTTCGCATCCCGGTGCCGGAGGGGATTTTAAATTCCTCGCCCTCACCCTCCGGCCCAGGAAAATCCCGTATAGCCTAAAAGGCGATGTAGAGAAGAATAAAAAAAAAAATAAAATAAAAAATAAAATAAAAAAATGTACTAGAGTTTATTTTGAATTTGAAATAACCTGGCGGACTGAAACATTGTTATATCAAGACTAAACGAAAGTTTTATTAATATAAAAATGTTTCAGCCAGCCAGGTAATTTCACAATCAAAATAAACTATAGTACATAGTAACCCCGTCGTACCAAAGTTACCCTGTTTACGGTATATATATATATATATATACATATAAAACATTGTTAAAGTTAGCAAACCTTAGGGGAATATAAGGATGAATGGATAGTTGCTGAACAGATACGTTTGGAAGATCTTAAATGGGTACTCAAAGCAGGAGAAGATTTAAATTTTTATTTCAAAAGTGTTTGGAAAATGCACCTTGTCTTTCATTCCAAAGGCATTTCTTTCTCTTACAGGGCTTCAAACGGAAAAAAAACTTTTATTTATAAAAAGGTTTCGGTACCATCGGCAGTTTTATTGTCAATACTTCTTCATTTCGTTTGGAACTAGAACTTTCTCTCTAGCAACTTTTCAAGTAAAGGTTTTGCTGAACTTTTATTTTTTAACATTCACCGATTTTGCTAAAAAGGATTTTTATTCATAGCTACTCAAACAAAGACAACAAACAAACACTGTTATTACTACATATGCCGATGATACATGTGTCCTATCCGTTAATAATGACCCAACCATTGCATCCCAAACTCTTCAATCGCACATCACAAGCCTTGAAGAATGGTGTCAAAACTGGAGGATTAAAATAAATTCTAATAAATCCCATCAAATCACCTTTACCCTTCGACGTAAACCTATGACCTCATGTCCCACAGTCCCTGTTGAACAAATCCGATACCTTGGACTTCACTTGGACAAACGTCTAACTTAGAATCCTCATACCAGACTGAAACGACAAGAAACCGCTCGACGTTTCCGACTACTCCAACACTTACTAGACAAACGCTCTAAGCTTCCAGTAAATTACAAAAGACTTATATATATGACTACAATAAGACCTATTTGGACTTACGGAGTTGAGCTTTGGGGCTCCACTAAGCCATCGAATTCCTCTCGTATCCAATCCTTACAATCCAAAATCCTTCGGAAAATCCTCAATGCTCCTTACTTTGTCACCAATAAAATAATCCATAATGACCTTAATGTTCCTTATGTTTCCGATTTGGCCCAATCCAGATACCAATCCTTCCATAATAAACTTCAGAACCATCCGAATCCTCTCGTCTCTAACCTCGATATTTCTTATTGTAAATACATTTTGTTTTTAGAGTGCTACCAGTGGGTAGTTTCTCAACAAGTCATTTCATGTTTTTATTTTCTGTTATCAAATTTACTTAATGTATTTAATTTTTTAATACAGTTGTAAATATCATGAATAAATAAAAAAAAAAAAAAATCTAAGCCCAGTTACATATGCATGTATGCTTTACATATTAATATACATACATTATATATTTAACATACATACATTAACTCAAATAATACTAATGTATACATTTATATTGTTCTTCTTTATTCTTGCTTACTATTATTAATTATATTATGAGAAATCATATTGCGAAATTAAGTTAAAAATTTCGATAAATAAATAAAATTTCAATAAAAATTCGATAAATTTCCTTAATAGTCGATAAATGAACTAATTAATTTTTTATGGGAGTGCGTTCTCAAATTTTGGTAGAAGGGCATTAGAATTATCGTGGTAAGCTATTCTTTAGCGTTGAAGTTGCCTTATTTGAGCTGCATTATCATGAGGTGAGGCAAGAATGCTGGTGCAAGGAATACAATAGTACAATAGTGCAACCTCTGCCTTGTCGAATCGGTGTTCCAGCTGCAATGGCCAACCGGTGAGGTGTATCTTATTATGCTTCTCTTGTTCTGGATCAAAATGTGATTGATCCAATTTATACATTTTTTACTGTTCCACGCTGTGTTGCCAGGTTTAAGTAATTAATTGGAGACATAATTGTGTTCTGTATCAATATTTGTTAACATATTAATAAATTTTATAGTTATAAGTCTGGAAATGGACTGGTTCAGTGAGTAAGGCCCTCTTATTCTCCTGGGCTGTAGCGAGTAGTTATTCATTCCGATACATCAGCAGTGGGTCGACCCTTATAGTCCGGACACCTTCGTGAGTTTCACCCTGCCTCTATAAATTAGATACTATTGGGTTTGCAAATAGGTTCTTTCGGTTTTTCTGTTATTTTTTATGTCACTATGATACACTTCTTAACTGATGAATTAATCCCTAAGGTGGATTGTTTATCCTATTTGTAATATGTCAACAACTGCGTATAAGAATCGCAAATTTTCTAACAAAATTTCAAATTAGGGTTGTATAATTTTTTGATAAAGCTAGTTCGCTCGAACGGTTGGAATCGCTGGAAGCGATCAGAGCATGGAGGAAAAGGACCATCAAGGAATAACTTTCAGGAATACCTCATAATATGAAGGAAGGACGGTTGAGGTAGGCTGGACAAGTTGCTTGAACCAATCCCATCAGGAAGCTTCTACGCAACAATGAATGCAGATCGAATCAATAAAGCTGCAATAGAGCTACATAACTGGGAAAAATCATGATAGATGGAGAATTCTGGTTAAGACAAAAGATCTACAAGATTTGAAATTCCAGCGGAAAAAATATATGTATATGTTATTTCATACTTATTATGTAATCATTATCTTTAGTTACAATTTTATTCAAATATATAAACTCATTTATAAGTCCTCACTTAATTTAAAACGTATCTACCAAGGTTCCAACTTGGCCTCAGAATGGATCTGACATTATCCCTTATATAGATACATACAAAAAAAATTAGTAGACTTTAGGAATGCAAAACTTGGGGCTATTGTTGTACTTTGGAATCTGTTGGAAACTTGGAAACAAAGGCGAACTATCAAGACTGCGAACTGAGAGGCGGCTTCCAACTCCCTGAGGAAGATCAGTCTATCCCCCAAGTAGGGTGCTGGCTTTACAATGGAAATAGAACCAGTAACAAGAGGAACAACTTACAATGCAAATTATCGTCAGGTGCTTGTTACTTCCTTCTGTTTGTTCAATTTAGCATAGAATCGAATGTTTGGTTATTAATACTCTGTGTCTATTTCTTCTTTATATATATATATATATATATGCAACAAATTAAAAACCTGTACCAATACAACACATGAAGGGTCTTGGTTTCAGTACTATTTAGGGAAAGCGCTGTTCCTAGGTCAACGGTTGTACAAGGAGGTGATTTAACCGCCAGGTTTTCTTCTTAATTAATTTTTTAATTGAGGGCACCCACTTTATAGAGGCTGGGTGTGCCCCAGGAGGGTCGCCCCACGGCCAATGAAACAGATAAATAAATTTTCTGCCATGAATTGGGGTTCGAACTTCGGACCTTTAGCATTGGAAGCTCAGTACCCTACCACTGAGCTACCCCACTTCCTTATATATATAAATATATATATATAATGAAAATGAAAAAATAATTATATTCTGGGACAACTGTCCCCTTAGAATAATAACAGAGTTACAAATTTATGGGTCTTAGTCTGACATAATAATAAAAATACAAACTAATTTACTGTTAATTGTTATTTCAATTGTGCAATAGATCGAAATTAAGCAGTGTACAGATGCAAGTAATTTTATATGTTAAGGGAAGTTTGAATGTGGAGTAGGTGGAGGAATAGGAGTTGTTTGAAGGACTTTGTGGACGAGGATTTACGCATATATATATATAAATTCCAGATCGCCTTAGTGAGCCGTACAAGAGTATTTTAAACGTTTACAAAGTGAGGGTAAAATCCAATACAAAAGATATCCCTATATTGATGAGTGTTAGGATAGTGTTTATCTCTCTACTATATATAAAAGTTTTTAGTGGTCATGTTATATTTAATTTTAAATGAACAAATCGGTAACAAACACACCAGGGTAACGGGCCATAACGAAGAAACCACAATTCTTATTCCCAGAATTATTTTCCCTTATTATGGTCACAAATTAGCAATACGAATATTAAATTAATTCTTGTATAATTTGTAAAATTGTGTTTGTGCGCCGTTATTTTGTTCATAATTCATATATTGTAAGAAACGTAAATGATTGATTACATAAGGGCTTTTAATCATGTTTTTTGCTAATATGCTTTATTTCATATAAAATACCGAATTTTCTTAAAAGCATATCAACATATACATATAAATATATTGATAGAGCAAGACATAAAAAAGGGAAATACATAAAATAAGGGGCGGCTGGCTTTATGACCTTCCTTCCTGGCCCTCCTCCAGGGCTCGCTTCTTCTGTTGCAGAAATTTCGGCAGTCCTCCAGCTATCGATTCCGACTTCCCCTTAGCCTCGCTAACCAGGCTAAATGCCTGATATAAGTATTTTGAATTAGTAAAAACAATCTCATTTATCATATTTTTATTTCAAAATGTTTCTACTCAATCTTATTTGTCACTGAAAGGCATCGTTATCATTAAGCATTCATCATAAGTCAAACAGATAACTATACATCAAACAAACCTAGTGTCCCCTAACAGGAATTTCGCTAACACTGTGCGAGAAAATTCAACTTGAAAATTGTTTGATATTTGCCATAGTTTGCATCAGAGGTAGATCCATCGGAGGGGAGAAAAAGAAACTTTTTCTCAAAAAATAGCCATTCTTTAAAAAAAAAAAATACACTCTTTAAATTATAGTCCTAGTATCTATATTCACGAATAACTGAATAGATCATCATTCATTAGATATTAGAAAAAAAAAAATATAACACCTGAGAAATCGATGGATGCATCAATATATTTAATTTATTACCTTGTTTTGCCATATAATTAAATATCTTGTCTATAGCAATCGATTTAAAAAATTCGATATATGGAATATTTAGGTTGATTATAGATTTATTACAGTTTCTCAAAACAAGATAATATTTCTCACAAATTCTTTAGTCATTCTGATATTCCTCCCAAATACTATCTCTGGATGCGCACCTTGGTTTCATTGCTAATCCATCAATTAAGCCGGATTAGGTTTTTTAAATTTAGATTTGTTAACAAGTAAACTAACTTATTGCTGCATAAAAAAAAAAAAAAACGGAATCCCGTATTGTCGAAAAGACAAGGAAAGAAGAGGGAAATAATAAAAGAATAAATAAATAAAAAGGTCAGTCTTCAGTGAAAATTGTTGTAATTTGCTTTGGCAATGTATAAAATTATTGGGATGTTTAAGTCCTGTATTATTTCATTGGCGACATAAAATGGTACAACTATTCTCCGCAACATTTTCGACTGAAAACACTGTATTTTTTTTAATTTTGGAGGGTTTAACAGGACCCGTAAGTCAAATTTAATAGTATACCGTAAGTCGAAAATGGTTTTATTAAAATATATATAGAGTTTGTTTATTAGTTAAAGATATTTTTGAAAGTCTGTCAAGTAACCTGGACCGTGTGATTTATAATTTTCAAATTACCAATTAACATAACAGAAGCCAATCGATCTCCAAAGAAACTTTACATAATATAACCGGGATATTACAAAAAGGCACTAAGTGAATTTTTGATATAGATTAGCTATCAAATATGCTTTAGTAAATTTTACAGAAATTTGTACAGAAACACTGTAGGTGCCTAGAAATGAAACACACCCTAATATATTACATTTTATAATTACAGTAAGCTCATAATTTTATGATTTCATAAAGAGAAAATTCTTGAAAGCTCGTAATTGTTAAAGGATGTGAAATGTCACTTAATGACTTCGCTATAAACCGAGGCACAGTGGTCTGAGCGGTAAAACCCCTATCTTTAAGGAGTTATGTTAATTCAAATTTCTATATTTTTAATGCCTGGCATAGTTAACTCTTAATATTCTTAAACTTTTGGCACGAGTAAAAATACCAGTTTCCATGTTCTTCAATGAAATATAAATAAAAAGCCAGTTTCTACCACGTTAATAATCCAACTTGTTATATATCATTAAATATATTTTAGGCATTTTTGCTAAATTCTCAAAATATTTTTGTATTTTAATCTTTGGAAACAAGTCAATTAAGTTATTTCTTAATAAATAAAAAAAAACATATTTCACAGGATAAATTATCACTCGACGAATCCTGGAAATTCGTTTTTCTATCGGAAAGTAATTTGCGCCAACTACCACCAAGGTCTTATTGTAATCAAAAGGTTTTTAAACCTCCTGCTAATGATGAATACAAAAATCAGCTGCGGTAACTTGAGGTTTGGTAATTACTTGCCAAATTCATTCAAAAAAGCTATATCAAAAATGGGTAAGAAAAAAATCCTACTTGTATCTAAATAAATTTATGCAAAATATAATTTATTTATTATATATCTTTCCGTCATACAAAACTGAGGGAAAATATAGAAACAAAGTAATAGAAAATACTAAGGAAAAGAATTAAACAATCACATGAGACACAAATCATAATTAATACTGGTGTATTATTTTCAGCCCACTACCATGTTATCTTCATTTAGTTATTGGTTGATTTGCTTTTCTCTTCTTGTCACTATGTCCTCTTGATAGTAATATAAGTAATAGATATTTGTAATGGATTTGGTCAATAACCTTATACATAGTGTTGCCCAAGTGCAAGACCGAGACGAGTCTTAGTCTTGCAAACACAGTCTTGGTCATGGTCTTGGTCTTGCGCAAGAGTCTCACAACAGACTTGCAGTTACTTATTAGCTTATTACTATGGAGATATTACTGTATTTTTTTAGATAGGAGAAACCTAACTAAGGCTGAATGAAAAATTAGAGGAGTTAAATGCAAAACTACATTGTTAAAGCAATTATTCACATGTAGTAACTAAGATTGTCAAGTATTAGTAACTATTATGGCATACTTTTTATTCAAAAAATCGATTTTTTTTTACGAGTCTTGATGGTCTTGCAAGACCAAGACCGATTTTGGGCAACACTACTTATACAATAAATTTGCATTCTTGCAACATATTACATGCCGAATATGTTTTAATAATTATTGAAAAAAATTAACAATTATATTAACGGGTGTTCTCGCATAGAATAAATGGTTTTATTCTATACTGATTCAGAATATCGAGGGAATAATAAATTCCCTTATTCCAATATCTTGCATAATTGAAAGTTTTGCTGGGTTTTTGCCGTTTTATGCCTTTTCTACCACTTTACGAAGGTATGTTAACAAAATTCAATATTTGCTAATTCTATATAAGGTATAGGAAAACCAAAATCCGATAAAGACTATGGACTATGCCTCTTACGGTAGAAGATTTCTAGGCCAACCAAGAATGTCGCATGTAGAATACGTTGACCGTTTGTGTATTAAAAGAGGAAAAGATCTTCTCCAATCCAGCCAGGGTCCTGGCAAGAAACAGACAGCTGCGGCAATCCTGGTTAAACGCTTTTCTACGCTGGAAAGTACAACATGTTGAGGCCATTTTAGAATATATAATAATTCCAAAAAGCTTTATATATATATATATATATATATATATATATATATATATATATATATATATATATATATATCCTCAATGAAAAGGAGTGGACGAACGACTAACGGATTTTTTGTTATTTAATTCATGAAACTTATAACTTGGATACTTTGAAACCTATAACTGCAATTATTACAGTTCTACGGCAGAATCTGGTTATTCAAAATAACATGTAGTGAATTATATCAATCATTGATGAACGGTTATGACGATTACATTTAGAGCGAACTGAGGAAACAACAGACACGGTGTGGAACAGCAGTATTTCATTCAAGCCTAGCGGAGCGAAATCAAACACCACTAACATACATCAGTTCAAACATCAACATAATTCTAGGGGCTTACTGTAGACAATTTGCTGGCTCCCGGCTCCCATGTTTGCATAACAAACTCCGATCCTGCTATAAGTATGAGGTGATCATAATTATGGAACTTCACCTAGCTGAACAACGTATTTGAGAGTAGTGTACGAAGTTTCGTGAAAGACGCAGAAAGTTATGAGACATAAGTATTCCAATCAAAGTAAAATTCATTTTATCAAAATAATTCACATAGGCAAATTAATAAAAATGATTATAAATTACTTTTACATTTTCATCAATATAGAGTAATTTGATTGGTTATGTAGTATTTATATGACTCTTTACTGAAATATGATAATAAATTAGCACCTTAATTTATTTGTTTCCGTTAGTCGTACCATTTTTAATCAATTTGTATGATTTTCAAAAATATCATAAAATCCAGTATGTGATAAGATTTGGTTCCATATATATGGAATGTTGCACGTTTCACACTTACAGTTCTAGCGTTTCCAAGAGATAAATGCACCTTGATGCTTTTAATAGAACATTTTTACAATTTTCTCAACTAGTCCTATCCATTCGTCACCTTGGGTCTTATTTTCGTCAGAAGTTTCACTTTATATTTGGTTAAATCAAATGTTGACCGTGGTTATCGAACATACCACTAAACCAAATTATTATGTTTAGCTACTCGTTCGACGGACAGATTGATGTTCGTCAAACAGCGTACCGTTTCGGAGTTATAGTTGAAATAACTAAAAAAAAAAAAAAAATAGTCAGGCATTTTTGAGTGCTTTGCCTTGGTGGCTCGCGTTAACATCTTGTTTTTTAAATGTTTAAACCAATTTATACAAGTTTAAAAAAATTTCCTTTAAATGAAATCATTGCTTATAAATAAAATGAGTCGATGACCATACGCCTAAAAAAGACAAAACAAAATATGTCCCGTTGAAGAAATAGGATAAAGGATATGCTTTAAACTCAATCAAATGAATTTAATGCTATAAAGTTCCCAACGGTTAAAGAAATCTGTTTAGCACAAATAAACCTTTGTAATCGTCTGAGGTTTCGGCGCTCTTTGAAGTCGTCACTGAGGAATGAAATAACAAAGATTATAACCACACTCTTCGGGAAGCAATGACTTACTTTTCACTACGCGATACCAAAAGAATACCATTCCCTTGGGACATGAACAAATCATTTCTTTGTTCGATTTGTCTATAAAAAAACTATTGCGATAATTATAGTCTTAATTAATTCATAATATTATTTCGAACTGATAGTTACCTTATATTAGAGTAACGTTTACTTAAAAAGTCATTCTTCTATAAAATGTTTTAAAAAAATAAGGAATTTTAGCTTTCCAGAAAATTGATAATCACATTTTTTTCTTTCCCAACATTTTATCATTACCAACTGTAAATGAAAATCCCAAGTACGTCAATGAATACTATATTGACAGCTTGATGCAGTGTGATAAAATATAGACAGAATATAAGTAAATAAAATAAAATAATATGTTTCTGCAATAGAAACAATATCTCTGCTATTGAAGATACTTTTTAGATTCCCAAAACTTTTTTCTATTGATTAAACGAATTTTTCGTATTTTATTTTTTAAATATATTCTCAATATTTATCGAGCTCAAAATAAACAGTGACGATTATATCAACCAATATTCTGCGTCAATTTCACATCAGAATAAAATGAGCGACACTGCCTACCTAATTATAAATTTATTGGATTATCCATACCGTGACAAATTAAATATTAATAATAGCTCGTTATCAGCTCATTGTTTTCATGTAATATGCAATCCTTCATTTAAAGACAAAATAGATCTGTCAAAAAAAAAACTCTATATATCAGAAAATGTTAGGCTTTTCTCACTTAACGGTGAAGCTAGCTTTATTAATTTGGTTTACGAGCTTATTGAATGATAATACAATCTGCCACATTGAAGGGCAACAAGTATTAAGGCTACAAATGTTAACATTTACAAAAGATAAATTAATCATAATAAATAAATAAATAAAAATCTATATTAAATCTCTAATAATAATAATGATAAGATAAAAATCAAATAAACATTTTCACGTAAAACATAAAATTGTTCTTGAACAGATTTTTATGTTGCTTTACCTATGTTACTTTATTAATTAGTGTTACTTTAATAATTAATTAAATCATGTTACTTTATTAATCAGTCGACATTATGAAACATGTGCAGAAAAAATGTTCAGTGGCCGAGCGGAGTAACATGAAATTTTAATAAAATATACTATAAAAAAAAGAGTAATTTATTTGAAATAATATTTCGGAAATAAATCGTTAAATAACCTTCCCCAGTTATTTCGTGAAATAACCTGAGCATTTATTTCTGAAATAAATTATTTCAGGATTAATGTTCTGAAATAATCATTCTGATAGACGCATAAGGAATTGAAATAACCATAATAAAAATCCTATTGTTCACTCTGAATTTTCTGCAATTAGGACTTAAGGCATAATATTTACTCCTGTTTGAGACACTTGAGTGTTAGTATAGTCATTCTCACAGGGGGATTAGCGGTTGATATTATTATATATTTAAATATTATATATTTGTTATATTGGTGGATTTTTATTTTATTGTAGTATAGAGTTATTTCGGAAATAATTATTTCATGATTTTCGTAATAATTTATTTATGAAATAATAATTTCTGAAATAACTCATTTCGAAATAAATTACTTTATTTCATCGAATGTTAAAATATTGAAACAATTATTTTAGAAATAAATTTACTAGTTATTTCATCGAGATTATTTCATTGACAATTTGAAATATTATTTCAGAAATAACCATTATTCTGGGAATAATTCATTCATGAAATAATCATATGATTTATTTCAGAAATAAATTATTTCGAGAGTTCCGGTCTAGTTTGTGTTTGTGCGTATGTGAATTTTGTTTGGGCCTATAAGTAAATATATCCTGTTGTTTATATCTTATACTATCATATAATCAAATGATATGTTTTATTTCAATTTATTACAACCTACAAAGCCTACATTATAATATCAAAGTAAATAAATTAATGTAAATTCTACTATTTTAGGTCAGCAGAAAAGTACCTAAAAACATTGGTATTAATTTGTTAAATTATTGGTGATAAATTTCTATTGGGGGGTTCATTAAATTAATCGTATTAAAATAATTCAACTTATGAATAACTTTTTATTAAAAAGCCAAAGCATAATACATGGAAGAATACAAAAAAAAAACAATAATTTTTTATTTACTTGATTCGTTTTCGGAAATCTCTCAATTATTTAGTCGATAAATTAATTAGCTATAGATTTTAAAAAAATAAATAAACATAATGATAGAAACAAATTATTATTTTTTATTCGTTTAGGCATAAAATATATATACATTTTAATTTTTATGATGATCTATTTACGCCACTAGGTAGGAAAAATTAGAAAGTCATTACAGGGTTATATTGTTCGCCTCAATCGTTCATATATTGATATGAATACCGATTCCCAAATACATTAACGAGCTGTCATCATTTGGGTACTATGTTTATGCCTTAATATAAATTGCCTAGTATAGCTGAAATTTACATATACCCTATCTCATAATTATTTTATGAGTTCATTATCATTCATCACTCATCAAATAGACATAGTAATAATTATATTATGCTTATAACATCCATGCCTGCTGTGTCATTAATATGAACAGATAAAATAGATTTGAGTTCATTTTTGGAATGTATATATAATACGTTGTATTATATTATTATATTCTGACATTGATCGAAATAAATATAGGGCAGTCTTGATTATCCGAACCCGTAGGTTACAAGCCTGTTCGGATTATCAAAGGTTAAGTTTAAAATAATGGAAAAATTACAAAAGGTAACGAAATACATATGTTAACAGTTGAACAAAAACATTATTTATGAAAATTATTTATGAAAAACGTTCACATAATGAATGTTGTGTCTCTGATTTTGTTACTTAAAAAAAAAAAAAAAAAAAGGGTGTAAAGAAATTTTACAGCGAAATAAGAAGTAATATAATATAAATAATAAAGTATTATAAATTATCCATTCAACCTTACTGGCACCACTAGCGGATCCAGGGTTTCATTTTGCGGGGGGGGGGGGGTGGGTGGGAAGGGCTTGAGTCGGAAAACTTTTTTTTTTTTTAATATACATCGAAAATTACTTAGGAAGATAAAGAAAGAAAGTAACGAACTATACTTTATGGTGTTTAAATGGTCCTTGAAGTCATATTAAATGTAATTAAACGAACAATAATATTTTTAGACATCATATTTTTTTCATAAGACATGGTAATATTTTACCATTTTGGAGGGAGGCTTCAGCCCAAAAGCCCTCCCCCCTTCCTCTTCCCGTAGATCCACCTTTGACTGGCACTAAAATATGCTTTGTTAATCTTAAAAAAATTAGTAAAGTAAAACTTTAACGCTATAGGTGAGTAAAGTATTGCAATCGGGTCAAATTTCCTATATGCGGTTTTTGATGGATCTATACGTTTCAGAGCCCCCTAATTTCGAAAAACACATTTTTAGCCATTGGTCTGTCTGTCTGTGCCAAGATTTTCTCGGGAACTACTGAACAGATCTTGTTGCTTCTTTTTTTTACTTTATAAGGTTTTGACTACTGATGCCTGTGACACAAACCGGATGCTCCATACGCTATTGCTGCTGCGCAATAAATGAAGAACATATTTTCCCACAGACTGTAGTGCAAAAATGGCTTTAAGGATATTGATGAAACTTTCCTATAATGTTCTAATAATTGTCCTTTCAATTTTCCTATATGGACTAAATTTCCAAGAAAATCCAAGAAAAAAAGTTATAAAGAAAAGAAAAAAATGTTGGGGTCGCTAAGTATATATTCTATGGTGAAATTTATAATAGAACTTTTGAAAGGTATTTAAATCGCCAACAAAATAAAAAAAATCATCGGAATCGAACCAGTATTCTATAAAATAGAATATGATACAGCATATTCTATTTTCTATTTTAATTTATTACTTTCCTACCTCTTCTATGTAAGGAAAGTATTGCAATCGGGTCAAATTTCCGATATGCGGTTTGTGACGGATCCATACGTTTCAGAGCCCACTGATTTCGAAAAACACATTTTTAGCCATTGGTCTGTCTGTCTGTCTTTCCTAATCAGATTTAAATTGCTTTAGTTTATCGAATAAATCGTACTCAAATCTTTTCTTTGGTCAATTTTCAGGAAAATAAATCTAATTCAATTTGTCTTTGTTTCTTGATGGACACATGTAAATAAATAAAAACTTTTCTGAAATTGCTAGAAAAATTGTGTGAGTGGACAGTGTGTTCGAATTATTGAGACTGTCCTGCATTAAATAAGACAAGAATCTGAAATGTATATTAAATAAAATTATCAATATTCAAAAGTTTTATTAAAATCTGGAATCATGTTTTTTTCTGCCCGAAAAATATGAAAAAAAAATACCAAATTGACCATCCCTAACAATCAGTAAATCTAAAATAAAAAATTCATTTACAACTAGTGATTATTTCACAGATCAATTGTAGTTTTAGTTAAATTTTTTTATAAATCTCGTATAATTAATTTTTACTGATTGAACTAGTTACGAATTTATTAACTTAAAATTATTAAACCAAGGAATGGTTCAAGTTAGGCGCACCAACAGCAGATATATACTAAAACTATTGATAAATAATAAAGATTAAGCTGGCGACTTGACTTTTAAAATGGAAAGTTAAATTTTATTTATAATCAGTTCCGAATTTGTTTCCAAATATTTAAACGACTTTTTGTGTTAACTGTGCGCTGACTGTAGAATAAAACTTTTGTTAGATGTAAATATGCTGTATTTATGCTCCTTGTGATTTTTTCCTGCTTGAAATTCTAAACATTTTTGCCGTGTTTTCTTTGGTTCTCTGCCAGCTCGGGTTCGAAATATATCAATACCGAATGGAATTTCAGCCTTCGAAAAGAATTTCAAGTGATTTAAATCTTTCTTCTTCAGATCCTCGGAAGTCATTTCGCTCTAGTAAGTTATCTTCAATAAGCCGTACTGCGTAAACCTGACGTAATGATTTAACCAGTATTTCTTCAGGTTTAAACCTGTAATGAATTTTCAATCAGATTAAGAGATTTATTACACATATTCATATTTTGTGGAATATTTATAATAAAAGCCTTATTAAAAAATTAAAAGCATAGATTGAATATTATTTTATTATTTCATTAAGGAGTGAGTATGGCACTCATTTGTTCCAGATCTTTGATTTGAGTCCGATCGCGGCAGACATTCTTTTACTTTTTACTTTTTTTTCTTAACTGTGAATCGACCTTTTGATCGGGAAGGCCATCCTGCTTCTAACAAGTTTTACTCCTAATTAAAATAATTATTTATGGCAGAAAACCAAGTGATTAAGCGCGATATGGGTCAAATTACTTCTTTGTAGACCAGAGGTTGAAATTTTAATGTAATTTATTTAAAATTTCAATTTTAACAGTTCCTGTAAAACCTTTTTAGGAATAAACTTTTCAAAATAAATTTTGTAATGAATTTCCATATTTATGGTAAATGTTTAACTTTTATTTATTCAAATTCTTAAGTAAGGTTCCGTTAAATGAAAAATAAACAGTAATCGGGCTTAGATTAGAGTTATAATTTGCTTTAAATTAATTACAATTGATTAGAATGTGTCGTTTGTTTGAGTAGCTATAAATAAAATTCATTTTTTAGATCGACTTTTTGAGAAATTGTAAACTTTCAAATAAAAACTTCAAATATTTTCCCAGTTAGCTGGTGTTCCTCAAGGTGGTATCCTAGCTTCTATTCTTTACACAGTGTATACAGCTGACATCCCAACCCATCTAAACATCGTTATTACAACCTATGCCGATGACAGGTATGTCCTATTAGTTTATAATGACCCAACAATTGCATCCCAAATCCTTGAATCCCACATCACATCTTGAAGAATGGTGTCAAAACTGGATAATTAAAATAAATTCCAATAAATCCCATCAACTTTCATTTACCCTTCGTCGCAAATCTATGACTTCCTGTCCTACAGTATCCCTTAATAATACTCCACTTATCCCTGTTGAGCAAATCCCATGCCTAGGACTCCACCTGGACAAACGACTTACTTGGAATCCTCATACTAGACTGAAACGACAAGAAACCGCTCGACGTTTCCGACTACTTTAGCACTTACTAGACAAACGCTCTAACCTTTCAGTTAATTACAAAAAAACTCATATAGATGATCATAATAAGACCTATTTATACTTACGGAGTTGAGCTTTGAGGCTCCATTAAACCATCAAATTCCTATCGTATCGAATCTTTACAATTCAAAATCCCTCGTAAAATCCTTAATGCTCCTTACTTTGTAACAAATAAAATAATCCATAATAACCTGAATGTTCCATATGTTTCCGATTTGGCCCAATCCAGATATCTATCCTTCCATAATAAACTTCAGAACCATCGTAATCCTCTCGTTTCTAAGATTGTTTGCTCCTCGATCCCTGGTAACCCTCCTAGGCCTCTGAAAAGAAAATGATCTCCTAATTTAGATACTTTATTAGAGCGCTAATAATGGGTAGATTCTCTACAAGCCTAGTCATGCCATATATTTCTTTGTATCACATTTGCTGAATGTATATTAATTTGTACAGTTGTGAATAATAATAATAAATAAATAAATAAAAAAGTTTTAAAAAATTTTGCTTTATATTATTATATTATATTACAAATATTATTTGAAAATTTGCTAGAGAAAATGTTTTAGTTCCAGAAGAACTGAAAAACTATCTTCAATAAAAATTTCTATGATACTGAATCCTTTTAAAAATAAAAGATTTTTTCTGTTTCAAGCCCTGTTGTATACCCATTGTGAACGAAACAGTACTTCCTTACACACTACTGACCCCATGATCCTTCTCATGGTCTTTAGTGATAGTTTTTCTGTTTTCATTTAATTATTTTTGTTTCTCTATTCAGTTGCATACCTGAAAATTTGAAGGGGGTAAATTTTATTTTGAATTGGAATTTTTAATATTTTTCAAAATTAATATGCATTTACATTTTCTTTTCAGTAGATAAAAAGTAAATGATTTTAGTTGAAGTTTTATGATCGATGACACGATATGATAAACTATTGAAATTTAATCAGAAAAGGTAGTATGATCGTCATTCTGGGAATTCGATAGAATTAATGAATATGAATAACGAATTATCGATTGGCTGATATTAAAAATTGATTATACAAACAACAAGAAATTAGTTGCTTAATTGTTATGAAAACTGTGACGCGTCTGTTAGAATGGCCATTCATTTTAGAGTTATCATTTGGTTGAATGCATATTGAAAGACTAATGAAATATTTTTATGGCAACTGCAATTAATTTTATGTCTGAAATGCTAAATATTTACATCACCTTTTAATGCACTGCTGATGACAATACTAATTAAGACAGTTAATGTCGCTGCCTACCACTTCCGTGTTTCCGATAAATAGACGTACCATTGATCGCATGATATTAGGATTAAATTTTCCTGGTCTCATAAAAATACTTACTTATTTACAATAGTTCAATTAAAGAACGAAGCAATGTGTATTAAGTAAATTTTCTAAAGAAAATGATAAAATAAAAAAGTCATCAGTCGCATATAACAATACTTACTGTAAACCAAATGAAAATTAACTAAAAAATGCTTTAAATAAAAATAAACTGATCACAATTTTATGGGGCAAACCTAAAAAAAAAATATTCATTTTTTTTTTAGTTTAAAGTTGTTTTATCCACATTCTTTTTTTTAAATATTAATGTCTATGTGGATTAATAAAAAAAGTCACCCTATATACGCAATGTTTTTATTCAATGTACCTATGTAGATAAATAAGTTTTTCACCATCAATACTAGTCAGTGCACTAGAGAGTTTTGAAAATGTTTTTAGGAAGAATAATTAATGAAAAATTAGAAACGACTTTGGTTAATTATGGAACGACTTGACCATTCTCTTCGTAAACGCTTTTGATCTCGCCTAGTTATCTTTTGAAAGCATGGCCACAGGTCCTGCTCAGTACATTCCTGGAGGATCGAAAAATTACCTTCAGAAGGGATGCCCATCCCCTCCCCCCCCCCCAAGGTCGATGGCGCATAAACCTTCTCCTACCCCTCCTAAGATATTTTATTTCTCTCTTCTTCTTAAAAACAGTGCAAACGAAAATAGAATTTAAGTATTCATAGATTATATACAATTACACATCCTGCCTTCTGTTTCATGCTTCCATTTGTCTTTTAATTTGAAACTTTTCATTTTGAAAATTCATAACCCCGTCGAAATGTGACCCCTCAAAAATTGAAAATCCCGTCAAAAAGTGCCCCCTTCGTAAATTTTGACGGCGCAACTTATCCCATGAAACCCCCTTCTGAGCACTCCTGCTCATCAGCACTACCTATATTTGAAAATCCATATCAATAGGCAACGCAGTTTAATGGAAAAGTGCTTTTGAGGAGGCGACGGGTATTTTAACACGAAATGCTTAGAATGCCTCTTCATTAATCGTTTTGAATGTAAAACTAACCAGTGATGATGATTTCTTCAACTAAACAACAGTTTAAATTAAAATTTACGGACAATTAACATCTGCAATATTCCAGGAGATATACTGCTTTTAATTATTTGAAAAATGTTTTTCCTCCTTTATTAAAAGAAATGGAGGATAACATCAATCTTATTTATCATACTCGATCTCGAAGGATGGTTGTAGGTTATTGAGAGGAACTAGAAATCACTGGTATAGACTGGACACTTTAATCACCGTACATGAATCAGATTTAACTTGTTTGTGATGAACTCCAACTCCAGTTACACATTTTTTAACCTTTTCCAGACAACTTGGTATAATTTACTAAATCACATATTCTGTATCATGACTAATAAACTGGAGTTCTTTTTTTTTTAACTTTTATTATGATATTTACAACTGTATTAGTATGAATACATCAAGTAAATGTGTACAGAGGAATCTAATAACATGAAACACGCTTGTTTAGAAACTACCCATTGGTAGCACTCTAATAATTTGTCTACATGAGGAGATCACGAGGCCATCTTCTTTTCAGACGCCTCGGAGGGTTATCAGGAATCAAAGAGGAAGCAAGGTTAGAAACAAGAGAATTCGGGTGGCTATGAAGTTTATTATGGAAGGATAGGTATCTGGATTCGGCCAAATCGGAAACACATGAAACATTGAGGTCTTTATGGATTATTTTACTTGTGACAAAGTAAGGAGCATGGTGGATTTTACGAAGGATTTTGGATTGTAAAGATTGCATACGAGAGGAATTTGATGGTTTAGTGGAGCCCCATAGTTCAACTCCATAAGTCCAAATAGGTCTTATTATAGTTATGAATATGAGTCTTTTGTAATAAATTGGAAGTTTGAAGCGTTTGTCCAGTAAGTGTTGGAGTTAGCGGAAACGTCGAGCAGTTTCTTGTCTTTTCAGTCTTGTATGAGGATTCCAAGTGAGACATTTGTCCAGCTGGATTCCAAGGTATCGGATTTGTTCTACAGGGATAAGTGGGGTGTTATTAAAGGATACTATAGGGCAGCAAGTCATTGGTTTACGACGAAGGGTAAAGGTGATTTGATGGAATTTATTGGAATTTATTTTAATCCTCCAGTTTTGACACCATTCTTCAAGGTTTGTGATGTGTGATTGAAGAGTTTGGGATGCAATTGTTGGATCATTATTAACTGACAGGATAGATGTGTCATCAGTATACCTAGTGATGACAGTGTTAGGATGGGTTGGAATATCAGCTGTATAAACTGTGTAAAGGATAGGACCAAGGATACTACCTCGAGGAACTCCGGCAGATTGAGAAAAGAGAGATGAATAGGTATTATTAAACTGGAGTTTTTAAAATTTTATAGTTCATATTATAAAATATAACATTGAAATATTTAGTTTTACTGTATTTATGAAATAGTTAATACGGAGAAATACCATCTTATCCAAGGTGTTTCTGGGACATGCTTGCGACATCCCTCGGAATAATGGAACACATTCAATAGTATTAGCCGTGGCTATGAACCTGGATGGATAGGACCCCGCTAAATCAAGTTCTTGGAAGAACGTTGAAGGAACATTAAAATTTATAGAGGTAACATATTGTCCTGAGGACCGTGGACCCAGGCCTGGGGGAGGCGAGCACCTGACACATTAGCATTTGGTCCTCCCGCTATGCTAATCCAACGTACCTTCCACTCTCCGGTTCCTATCGCTTTCTGCTCGGCTATCGCTTCACATAGTTATGTTTAATCAAGGACGTAGCCAGCTCGAAACACTTGCCCTGAAACGGAGGGGGAGGATTCTTTTGTAATTTTTTTCTTGGATAAGGTATTTTTTTTATTGTTAGTTCCTTTCAAAATGAATAGAAACATTTTATTGGCTTAATATACATCGTAGCCATGGAGTCTAGCCCATTTAGTTTTAGTAGGAATTAGTTTTATAAGTAGAAGAAAATAAGTACAGTATAGGGAGACAAAAACAAAATTATTTTTAATTGTGGGTTAATGGTTGACTGTCGTGAATAATGAAGAGAAGAATAGTTGGGATGGTCAGTCAGAAATAAGAAGGCAAAAATAAATAATAATATTAATATTATATATATATATATATATATATATATATATATATATATATATATATATATATATATATATATATATATTGTAATTAAATTAAATTAATTGTATATAAATTAATTAATATATTATATATAATAATATTATTATTTGTTTTTGCTTTCTTATTTCTGACTGACCACCCCGACTATTCTTCTCTTCGTAAATATTTTTATACTCCAAATATTTTTACTATTCATATATAAATATATCTATATTATAAATATCATAGATGAATAAAAATACATATATACTTAAGAAAATTTTAGTAACAAACAAATAGTAGAGATACAATCAAAATGTTGAAATACGATCTACCAACATTTCGCTTTCATCATAATTTTTTCAATATAATTGTGAATTGATGTAGGCTGACTGTAGAGAATAATGGAAGAGAGGAATGGTTGTGGCGATCAGTCTTAAAAAAAAAATTATAAAAATAATAAGTATATTTATTTTTAATTTTTAAAAATTTTTTTTACAAAATTTTAAGTAAATAAGTATATTTATTTTTATTTTCATATATGTTATTTATATTAGTTGCTATTTTATTTTCAATTCTTTCTAAGTTGGAAGGAGTGGGAGCTATTTCACTTTGTTGGTTGTATTTTTTTTATGTTACAGGCGTAAAACATCTAGGTCATCAGCGGCTTACTCATAAAAATATTATTGTTAAAATATTTAGGTGGTAGGTTTAATGAAAAAAAAGAAAAAATCAATAAGTAAAATCAATAAAAATAATAAAACAAAATAAATAAGTAAAAATAATCGATATAAAACATATAATAAATAAAAGAGTAATAATAATAATAAATAAATAAATGAAATAAGGGGGAAAAGGTTGTATATATATATATATATATATATATATATATATAACCTTTTCCCCCTGTCATTTATTGATTGGAAAACAAATCAAATAAAAGAAAGAGATAAATATAAATGATTATTATAGCTCTTTCATTAAATTTAGCCTTGTTAGATATGTTATTATTTTGACACTTCTATTGCTGTCGTTTCCTAAGGCTAGTGATATATTTTGTGATATTTCTAAGTTATTTAATTCAGGACTATAAAACGGACAATCTTGGAAAATGTGAGTTATGGACAGGACATTATCGCAATACTGGCATCTAGACGGTGTAACTTAAGTGATGAGGTGGAGGTGGGTCGTCAGTCTTGGGTGTCCGACCCTAAGCCGGGCAAGAACGACTTACTCTCTGCGAATGCTACGACTAGAAGAACTCCAAGGTCTGACATCTTTCTTTATTAGTTCCAGTTTGTTTGGAGCACTCTTATCCCAAACGTTCTGCCATTTATTTTGGATATTCTATTTAAGTGGCCGTGAGAGATCTGATGGTGATAGCAGGGTCCTACCACGGCCTGGGATATTTCATTACCCTTGATACCAGCATGTCCAGTTACCCATATGCAGTTAACTTATTGCCGGTTATCAGTCATAAATTTTTCTATTTCACATATTCATTGAATTTCTGAATGATCGGAATACACGATTGCTAAATTCTTTAGTGCACTTAAGGAAGTTGAAGCAATTACTATAGTTTTGTCAGGCAATGTGGATGAATACTCTAGGGCCATAGCAATGTCATTATGGGTGGTATCTTTGTTCACAAAACCTAATGAAGTTGCTGAGTCAGATTTGGGTCCGTCTATGAAAATTAAGTGATGTTCCGGTAATGCCTGAATTAATTTTTGAAATTTATCTCTGAGATCTGATGCTACTGTTTTTTCTTTGTTAAATTTAGTTATTTGTGGTTGTATATATGTCCAGGTAGGTATTTGATTTTCTGTTGAATTTAAACTGTTAAACTATCGAGGAAACTCTCTGCTAATGGTAGGGTAGTATTGGGTTTCTGTTGGAATTCAACACCCTTAAAAACATAAATCCGTTCACTGAATTTTAGGCAACAATAAATTACTTTCTCCAGATTTTCTCTGAAGCTCCATTAGTATATTAACAATGTATATTTAATCAGGGGGTTGAAACCCTATTTTTTTTTACTGATAAGTTTTAGATAAAGGTGATATTGCTATCTTGTGCCACCGTGGCTAAGCTCACGTGTTAAAAGTTTGACTACTCAGTTTTAAATAATTAATAAAAAAAAAATTATATTTAAAAGATTGACGTGCATCTCTAAAAGAACCAACGAATATGAAAATAGTCACGTTGTAAGATCAATCAATTTAATTTCTATTTCTAATTCAAGAAACAGAAAAATGAAATAAAAGTAGGGGATAATGATATGATAAATAATAATTGTTTAAAACGGATTCCGTTAATATAATAACTTACATGAACACATGAACACATGAACTCCTTCTATAAACACTAATTATATAATAGCAAAATGATACAAATCAAATATCTTTACTTTTTCGTACATCGAATAATTTCAATAATAAGGCCTAATTATTGCATGATTTGTAATGGCGAAAGGAAAAAAAATGTATGTGGAGAATAATAGAATACAATTGAAAATAATTTTATTCTGGGGCAAAGTCCCTTTAAAATAACAAAAAAAGTACAAAATTAAAATATTATATCTGGCCTTAGTAAAAACAAACACAAAAAGTAAAAAGAAAGAGAAATAAGTAAAGAAATTATCAGTTAAACATACTATATACTAAATTTTAAAAAAACAATATACAAAACACTTGAGACCATGCCCAGACACTTTTAGAAAATGAAAAATACATTACATTCTTCTTAGAAATAAACTCATGTGTTTTCATTAGAAAAAAAAAGAAAGTCGAATCTGATAGAATTGTCTGAGTATTTAAGTGACGAATGATATCTAAATGTATCATAATGAATAATTTTACATATAATCGTAATTTTACATATAAGGTTAGCGGGTATTGCCTTTTGACAGTAGTGGGACCGAAATTGGAAAAGGAGGTCTTTAAATGTAGATAAGGAGGGGGAATGCCGAATTTTGATAGGAAGGGAATTCCAGAAATTAACAGAGTGAGGAATAAAGGAGTTTTGGAATGAGGCAGATCTATGAGAAGGTATGTAAAGGTCGGAAGGTCGAGATCTTGTGGAAAGGGAATGGACTGATAAATAATCCTCTGTTCTTCTCATTATGTTACTAATAAAATATCATTAGTTACTATTATTTATACAAATATATTTAGTTTAAAAAATATTTAACGTAAAACAAGAGAGAAAATAGGGAAGATAAAATAAGGTTTGAAGACAACATTGACAAATTAATGCGGCTGTTCGGTGAGGTTGGACAGGATGCACTGACTCACTGCATCGATCCCCATGCAGCTACATGCATTACTGTTCACCAACCAGCCACTACACGCTATTTAAAATAAATATTATAAAAATATAATCTTATGAATTACCACAAGCAGCATAGTAATAAATCAAATTAATAATTTTAAATATTTATATTGAATTATATATATATATATATATATATATATATATATATATATATATATATATATATATATATATATATATATATTTCGATGCCTGGCTCGGAGCCCCTTGAGCGAATGTAAATATTGTTCATTAAAACTAATTCCTCATACCCTTGGGTGTGGCAGAATATATTATTATTCAATAAATAAATATAGATTCAGAAAAATAAAATAAAAATAAATAAATTTTTTAAAAACTTCTCTCTGTATCTGAATGCCCCAGATAAAATAAATGAATACAAGAAGTTTTTAATATATTTAAAAACACTAGCACCTTTAAAATTTTATTAGACGGGCCGTAACGTATATATGAAACAATAGTTAAAAAATAAAGTACTCAGAAATGAATAATAGATAACTGTATCACTCCAGGAAAACTCCTGAACTAAAAGGACATTGTTCATGACTAAGATAAAAAAAAAACTTATAAAAACTTCATAGAATTGATTTATAATGCTGAAAGTTATCAAAAGGATATATCTTCTCGTAACCTAGACGAAAAATCTTTTTTTTTTTCAGATAAAAAAACGGGAAAAGTTGGATTTTCCGCTTACACCATATTGCTCTCTCCGTTTCCCTTAGCGAGTATATAGAGAAAGTTCAACGGGTGCTATACAGATTTTTATTAAACAGTGCCTAAAATTAGCTTCTCTTGAAGATTTTTGTAAATAATGATTATTAAAATTAATGATTAATTTATTTTATTTTTAGACATTAATGTATGCAACAATTTTATATATATTTTTGAAAGTGTTGAATGTAGCCTCAAACCCGAAATTAAATTTATCAATTTAGTATGATATTTGACATCCACGACTTGTTAAATACTGTGTAATACAATTTGGAACTATGACTTATTTTAGACCCATCCAACGATTAAATAATAGAACCACAGTTGAAAAACATATAATGATCCTCTACCAACGATTTTATACTAATTTAAACGGACATCGCAAGTGATTAATAAGAGACATAGTCACTGCTGACATACCCAATAACATGAGGAGGAAACTAAAAAGGCGTTGGATGAGAGATCTCTTTCCTTAAACAATCTAAGTAATTGAAGCAAGTAAGGAAAGAGGTGCTGCTGAGTGCTTTCCTTCCTCATGCGTTACATGACATTTATATCTTGTATATCCAGCAGATTTTCGGATTGTTAACAAAAAGTTGACAGGCTCAAATAAATGCTTTATAGCAAATAAATAAATAAATAAAGGATCACAACTTTTGCTTAATTTAAGTAATCTAGGTTTTTAAACATTAAGCGTTCATTAGAAAAATTCACCTATAAATACTACTATCTTTCCATGGTGGAGAATTTATTTTCCCAAGCACTTAAACTACCGACTTATCGGTATTCCCTTCTCATCAGATAAAAGCGACCGTCCAATTGTTCGGTAGTTTCCTTTCCTCAGCTAAAAATATTGAAAAGAATTGAATGATTCATCAATCTTATTCCTCTTGTCTACTAGTTGAAGACCAATATTAACATTCACAAGTCCCTTGTTTCATCGGATGGGATTAAGATCAGTAGAGCTTACCCAAAGCAGTCTTGAAAAGCAATTATAATGTGCTCCGAGGGCGGTTATAGGGTTTTTATCCACTCCGGCCGGCCACAGATACTTTGCAGGAATGGTATATTAATTATTCAACAGATGGGAAGGGTTGGACTTGTACACTAGAGTGACCTTAGGGGGAATATGTAGAACAGGTCATCAAGCTTGGGGGAGTATCCGTTATCATCTACCAGTATAATATACAGTTGTTATATATAATGGCGTATGCATAAATGTTCATTAACTATATTATTTATATTTATCTATTAGTAGTGTTTATTTATTTATTTAGTTACAGTTTAAGGTGCCATATACAACAAAAAAAGTTAGAGGCGCCGTGTTCCTGTTACATAATTTAAATCAGTTTATAGAATTTGTTATTCTTACATAAAATGTAAGTCTTAGGGAAATTCTTAAAGAAAGCGCAGACAATTTTACATTTTGTGCTCGTTAGTCGAGGGTGTGTTACATCTGTTGCATCTTTGAGAAGAATTCTGTTGAAGGAGGTGTCCAATGAGTCTGCCTTAATAGTGTATTAGAATTAGATACCGATATAAATTACGTAAAATACTTTTCCATCTTACTTCGAGATATAATTAGTTGACATGATTTTACGGTGTAAATAATACGTCGTAATAATACGGTGTAAGATGCGTTCCTATAATTTATCAATACTTAAATAATTTATAAAAAAAAATAATATAATGAATTCTCAAACTTCATTCACCAGAAAAACTAAAATGTTTCTAACTTTAAATTTGTTGTAAATTTCTCATTGCAAATCCTTTTTAATTTAATTGTTTTGTAAGTTCAAATGTACCATAAGAGGTGAATTGTGAATGGGCTAAAATGACCCATTCTGGTTGAAAATCCACTATTGTTATAAACAAATAAATATAGTCTGATATGTTACTATTCTTAAAAATACTCTTGATAATTGATTTCTTATCCTTCTTGAGTAGATTCTATAGTTAATTAGTCTTAAGGACGAGCCTATACATTTTTTTATTATTATTTATTTATTGTGTAATATAATACTCTGTCACTTGAAAAATGCTTATAGTAAGCCACTATTCACACCATATGTACAGAAAATATAAAATAAAACAGAACCAAAAAAATAACTAAATAATAATCAAAAAGTACATAGAATAAATAAAATAACTTTTTTTTATTATTTCTTAATGATATTTACAACTGTATTAAATAAATACATCTAGTAAATTTGAACATATGGATATAATGACATGAACACACTTGCTGAGTAACTACCCAATGGTTGCACTCTCAAAATAAAATAACTTAAAGATAAGTAAATTTAAAGAAACACAGGCATAACATATTATATATCAGCTATAAATATATTCACTATTTTGGGCAATTTTAATTTTTTAATTACAATAAGAGATTTTTTTATAAATTATTGTTATTGGTATCAGTATTATTGTCGGGATCCAGGATTGGGGTACACGTTGCGGCCAATAGCCTGATGTCCTTGTGGCAGTAGTGTTGATGCTTCTGCGTGCTGCCTGGCTTGGGAGGGGGAGGGAGGTGTCATATACATATATATATATATATATATATATATATATATATATATATATATATATATATATATAGTTAGTAATAAATTTACAATTATTATACTATTTACAATCAGTCGATAGAACTCAGAGACAGGCTTGTCCCTCTAACTATGGAAAACCAGGACTCCAGAACATCTCTGTGCTACTCTCTCAACCGCGTTACTCGTACTAAAGTAAGTGGAGTACTGGAGCCAGTCGACAGCGCTTTATCCACATCGCCTACCTTTCATGTTTCGGTTCCACTGAATCAATTAGTAAAATGCTCTATGACCTTTGTTACCTAAAAATATATCTGGTGTGTCCACTCACACGACTTTCCTACCTATTTCAGAAAAGTTTTTATATCTTTACATATGTTTCTGAAGAAACAAAAAAGAATAGAACTAGATTTATTTTTCTGAAAATTTATCAAAGAAAAGATCTGAGTACGATTTATTTGACAAACTAAAGCAATGTAAACCGGCTTAAGGTAGATCAGTGTGAAAATTTCAATATTCGCTAATATTACTGAACAAAAACTTTTGGCCGTAGCTTAGTATTGTCAAACAATAATTTCTGTTAAAATTAGAGGAAATAATGGAGCCTGTGTGATGCGGTAAACAGATTTTCTTACATACACTTAGTCATCTTTTTTCTCTCATTCATCCCTTTCTGACACCAGGATATGAATCCGTAATCTTACATTGGAAATTGAATAGCTGTAACTTTGTTCATAAATGTCCAAAATGAAAGATTTTTATATAGTTTTGTAAGGAATTTCATTACCTTTCAAGCGACAGGCTTCGTTATCAAAGAGAGCCTTTCTCGCGCTACAGTCTTTATAACAACGTGTTTTTCATTTATTGCGCGCAAGTTATTGCGAATGGAGCACCAAATTTCCGTCACAGACATCAGTAGTCAAAACTCTACAAAATTAAAAAAGAGGCAACAAAATCGGTTCAGTAGTTCCCGAAAAAATCTTGGCAAATTCAGACAGACAGACCAATGGCTAAAAGTGTGATTTTCGGACTCAGGGGGCTCTGGAACGGTATAGACCCGTCGAAAACCGCTTATCGGAAATTTGACCCGATTGTAATACTTTCCTTGTCTATTATAAGTAGGAAAGTAAAAATGTTTGACCTTAATTTCTCCATTATAAACATTAGTCTCCTACTAATTTGGAGATAGCACATACACTTATTCTATTAGAAATGAAGTCGTAGGTATATCTACGTAAATGTTCATCGACTAGATCAAAGGTACGAAATAAAACGAATAATACAATAGCCTAAACCAGTGGGTTGGAAGGGTCCGCATTCCCCAAGGTTGACACCTCTTAACCTCACTTCTGCCCGTCCCACGCAAGAGCTACATGTCGGCATCCATTGCGTCACCGTAGTCTGCAATAATAAGGCCATTTCGGACCTCACATTTCTGTTCTACTTCACTACATTATAACCAGTGAGACCTACAAAAGGGTATAGATGTGTTGGACCGGCAATGGATTTGAGTTGAGCATACTCTTCAGATCTTTTTCAGCAACAACGACTTAAAAAAAACTTTTAATTTAACTTTATTTACAAGGCTGACTTGGGGCCCACTCGTCAAAACGAAACAACAAACCTTAAACAAGCGACTGAAAATACTGTACTCACTTTTTCCAAATCAAAATTGAAAATCAGACAAAAACTCAATACATACACTTATCTACTCAAACCCATATGGACATACGCTTCACAAATATACGGTTCTGCAAAAAAGATGAACTTACAAAAACTACAGACATTTCAATCCAAAATTTTACGATTTATAAAGGGACCTCCTTGGTACGTAAACTTTACATAACGACTTACGACAACCAACTATCGACCAACACATATGCGATCTCTACTCCAGATTTCATCTTAAACTACTCGGACATCACAACGAACTTATTAACGACATGGCCACAGCTGATATGGATATCAGGAGACGACTAAAGAGGAGCTGGATGAGAGATCTCCTTTCCTGAATTAAGGAAATAAATCAAGACCAGAAAGAACTGTTGCTGGGTACTTTTTTTTTTCCTCAAGCCTAAAAATGTCATTTTTTCTTATTAGTTACAGCACATCTGCTTATTGTCAAGCTCATGACAGGTGTGAATGGAAATATTAAGAAAAAAAAAATTATTTACAAAAATAAAGCCTTTATAATACAAAAATAAATCAGGTTTAGCGAGCTAAATCAATCGCTACAATTAGGGAATAAACGAAGTCTGTGTTTTTTCTCTTTTAACCTCACAAACGACTTTTAAATACAAACAAGAATTAATTATTATTAATTTTGTTTATGCATATCTGTACGGCGGAAGTAAAGAACACCATTTTTTTATTTATTCAGGAAGCCAATTTTCCATAACTTTGAGCTATTAAAATTTGTTTCATTGTAACGGAATTATTTAATAGAAAAATGGACGTAGTATCCTTTAGCTTTAGCTGTAAAAATCCTAATAACAATCAGGCATGATCTGAACAGATAAAACAAGATCACATCTTCCTTTACTGTGGAACCTACTCATTCCTTCAGTATGTATTTGGATGACTTGGTGAGATGTCAATACCATTTTTTTTTCTTTCTGCGCATATGTCATCTTTTTTTTCTGAATTGGTCACGCTTGCATTGGCGAAACATTGGCAGGTTAGCTGTTTACCTGTATGTGAGAGACTCGTGGTTCTATAGTTAGAATTTTTCCGTTTATAACGTACCTGTTTGCGAATTTTGTAACATTTAGTTAACGCTATTTTTATGACAGTTACAGCTCTACGTTAAAATAACTTATTCAGCTCCCCTTCTACCAATACCTATCATGTACCATATCCTTTCTTTGTGTTATTTATAAAAATGAAAGTATGAATGTTTGTCCACTTTAGATTCACAAAACTGCCCAATTGAGTACAATCTCAAACGTTTATAACTAGAAGATATAGGCACAAAAAAGAAAAACAGCTATTGTTTAACAATAATTCCAATTAAATATTGTAACTAGTAAGATAAAAAAATATATTACATCAGGTATATTGTAATAATCGGTTGAGTGTACAATAAAACTTGGTATGGCAGCTGAAGAAACTTCTGAAGAGGTTTGGAGAAACTTCGGAAACGTTGGATCCGATATAATTTAATGACTTTGTCAGTACTAATACCGGATTGAATGAGGGTTTGGAAAGTTACAGGAAATTCGTTGAGGAAAAACCAATCTTGTTACTTTATGAATCAACATATCACATTAAAACGGATTTTTCTCAAAGCGACCTGCCGTACAGTTGGTGTCAAACTCATTTCAGGGTTAAGTTAAGTTGAGATTCTCCAGTCAATTCCCGATTAACTTCGGTGTAAATTCACACAGATATATTATATTTTCGAGAGAATTTTTATATACATTTTGAACTTAACATTTTGAACTCGGATTTAATCGAAATAAGGGTCGTCTATTATGTTGTAGAGGGATTTTTTAATGAAAATACTGTCAGATTTAAGATTTACCAATCGTGGATCATGTTTTTGTAACTTTTCGGATTTAATTGTTATAAAATTTGAGTTCTACCAATGGGTAGTTTCTCTTCATGTTGTACATGTCATGTTATCAATTTCACATTTACTTATTGTATTTTATATGTAATACAGTTGTAAATTCCATTAAAATAATAAAATAAAAAAAATAAATTGTTATAAGACTGTTATGTTTTTGGGCCAGCTTTTTACGAAAATACTCACATCATGTTTCTGTGACTTTTTGTTTTAATTAATGTAAGGGTTGTTTAATATGCTGCCGTGGGTGTTTTTTTTTATGAAAATACTGTCGGATTTAAGATTGCGCATTACGTTTTTGTACATTAATACCTTTAACTTTAGGCCCTTTTATCGTTGAAAGGGCCACTATAATGTTGTTGGGGGCACTTAAATAAGCTTGATGGAATTCCATTCTATAATTTCTCTAAGAGGAAATTTAAATATATTGTTATACTTATTTTTATTGTAAACTATTTATTTCATTTTTTGTATCATTACTTTATTAGTCTTTCTTTGTTTTATTCTGTATGTAGTAAGTGTTCATGTATGTGTTATGAATGAATGCCTATAAAACCCTACACCCCAAGACACTGATTTAAGCAGTTAAACAGTTAGTGAACATTTAGTTTTAGAACATTTAGAAATACATTAAATGGACATCTCAATAAATGCTTACTGGAAATGGCCTCATTTTTCAAGATAGAGAAAAAAAATATGTATATATTGTATATATATGAAATTAAATGCAGTTTGTTATATTATCATGTTTTTTTGTATCGCTTTAGGTTATATTCAAAACTTAATAGGTAGCGTTAAGAGAGCATTGTGATGTAAATGAGACATCGGTTATTACTCAAGCTGTAATAAACTTGCCATAAAGTGTGGCCATGATTGGTTTCCCCGGGAATGAGCTAAGTGGTTTGTAAAGAGGTTTTAGCCGCAGCGCTCAAAGCTTATGACGGATTAGCTACTCAATGCCACTCCAACCTAGCTCGATATCAACCGCCTCCACTGTGGGAAAAAATTGATCATCTTTAATTTTTTTTTTGTATGCAGAATTGTCATAAATATTCGCTTACACCTCTGTTTGTTTTAAAATATGTATGAGCTGATATAAATGCAAACTCAAATGTTCCTTTTATCTATTTTTTTAATAATATTTCAAAGAGTTTAGTATAAATTTGTTTTTAATAACCTACCCATACTAGGTAAGGAAACTATTGCGATCGAGTCATATTTCCAATGTGGGGTTTTCGACGCACATAATTTTCAGCTATTGGTCTCTCTGTGCTAAGATTATATCGGGAACTAGTTGACCGAATTAGTTGCTTATTTATTTATTTTGTAGGGTTTCGACTATTGAGACCTGCGAAACAAATTGAGTGCTCTTTGCACAATAAGGAAAAACATATTTTTCTATAGACTGTAGAGCAAAAATGGCTTGATTTTGATGCAACTTTGCTATAATTTTCTAAGTAATGTCCATTCAATTTTCGTACATTATTGTCTAGCAAAATTGGGCTATGGGAAACAACTTTTTGATTAGCAATATTAGAGTGTATTGATTTTTTTTACGCTTATCTTCCACGAACCGGATTACATTTTTTTATTTTATCAAAGAAGTCGTACTCAAATCTTTTCTTTGACAAATTTACAGAAAAATAAATCTAATTCAATTATTTAATATAACCCCAAACCAAAAAATCCAGTGGTGTCAGGTCTGGAGAGCGTGCAGGCCAAGCCACTGGTCCTGCACGGCCAATCTATTAATTGGAATATGGGATATGATTGAGACGGCCAATGACCTTAATTCCTTTCGATAAAGGATAATTGAATCTTGTGAACCAATAAAACATACCCAGTGCCGTTCTGCCACTGCTGCTGTTGAAGAAAGATTCTAAGCCTGGCATTCAAGGAAAGCATTTTGAACAACATTTAATATGAATGTTAATATTTACATTTAATTAATAAAGTCGTCGTAAACCAATGACTTCCTGTCCTTCAGTATCCTTTAACAACCCCTCACTTATTCCTGTTGAACAAATCCGTTACCTAGGACTCCATCTGGACAAACGTCTAACTTGGAATCCTCATACCAGACTGAAACGGCAAGAAACAGCTCGACGTTTCCGATTACTTCAACACTTACTATACAAACGCTCTAACCTTCCAATCAATTATAAAAGACTCATTTACATGACTATAATAAGGCCTATTTGGACTTCCGGAGTTGAGGTATGGGGCTCCACCAAACCTTCAAATTCCTCTCGCATACAATCCTTACAATCCAAAATCCTTCGTAAAATCCTCAATGCTCCTTACTTTGTTACAAATAAAATTATCCATAATGACCTTAATGTTTCTTATGTATCAGATTTGGCCCAATCCAGGTATCTCTCCTTCCATAATAAACTTCATAACCATCCCAACCCTCTTGTCTCTAACCTTGCTTCCTATTCGATTCCTGATAACCCTCTGAGGCGTCAGAAAAGAAGATGGCCACGTGATCTTCTAATATAGACATATTATTAGAGTGCTACCAATGGGTAGTTTCTCAACATGTGTTCCATGTCATTATATCCATGTGCGAATTTACCAGATGTATTTTTTTTATACAGTTGTAAATATCATATAAATAAATAAATAAAATAAAATAAAAATTAATAAAGTAGTTAGAACAAATAAATAGATTTTATTTATATCATATAACGTAAATAATTCATAACAACGAAATCTGTAGATGTGAATATCTCCTAAATAAAGCGTTTGCGGAGATACCTTCAGACGAATGTTTTTTCTTGTTTTGAGGTCTTTAGTTCATTTTTGCAGTTTGGCCACTTAACCCTGAAACACCCTCTATATAGGGAAACATATATATATGAGGTACTATTTTACTTTTCTTTCTTTTCGTATTTCTCTTTGTAACCCCATTGTATTAGTTCTTTTCATAAACATTACTACTATAGCTTACTTATTTTTTATTCTTAGTCCTGACGAAGGCAAACAACCAGAATATATTTTATTGCCCTAGCAATGGCAGAATGAAGTATATTGATATAAAAATAGTTTTAAAAACAATGACGGTGACATAATTAATGAGCATTTATAAAATATGAAATGCTTAATATCTGAATTCATTTATTGCTACTAATGGAATCCTAGAAGAATGCAATGCATTAAACCCGAGGAATGCTCGTTAATATTCCGCAACTAAACGGTCCCCTTAACGACTCTTCAAAAATCATTTAACTGGAATTCAAGCGACTCTTTGGCTCCCTACAAATTTTTCCATGGTTACAGAACAAGGCCTTATTCTGACAAAAAAACTAATTATTTTAAGGAAAAAAAAAAAAAAGAAAACTAACTGTAATTGTTACTTGAGAAATGAGAGTATATTTTGTTTAATTGAAAAATGTACATTTCGAACTGATCAAAATACAGTCTGCTATCTTTTAAACCTTTCATCTAAATTGCAAATAATATTTTTATTTCTTTTAAATGTAAGCTAATTAAAATTGCTACATTAAAAGGCGGTCGTCAAAGCAATATTACTGAACGCAGTACACTTATAATAAATGTTAATGTAATTGTTGCAATATATCCCTCATACGGCCAATTTATTCAATATTGACCTTGTAAAGGGTCTTTAATGCCACTAAAATTTTTCGCTGCGATAATATTGTTGGGCTAAAATATTTACACGCCACTCTTGTCGGACCCTTAAAAAAATTCTTGAAGCTATCATTGTTAAAGCGGTGATATAAATAATTAAATCTAGGCTAATTGAATCGGTGAGTGCAGAAACCACTTCAGTAAAAAAAAAAAGGCGAAAAATCGTTTTCGATGAAAAGTAGCTTAGAAAGGCAAGATCCGTAAATACAAGAACCATGTTAGTCTGTTGAGTAGTTCCGTAAATACTTGACGTATTTTTCGATCATTAAACGCAGAAGTAATATGAGTCATTGACTGATGTGGTTTCTTCACCCACCGCTGGATCGCATGTCCAGCAGGGATGGGCATATTTATATTCATAAATATAAATACGAATACCATTTATATTTATGGTACTTATGCAAATAAATATAAATGAAAACTTCAAGGTTTTTTATGATGAACTATTTACCTGACCAACCAAAGATTTACCTGATACAATCGTCGACAATGATCTACAAGATCGTAACACTTTGTTATATTCCTGTTTTATGACGAGTTTGCAATACTGTAACTTCAATTTTAAAATAATAAAAAAATATATAAATTTTTAAAATTGTTCTCCCTCCGAGGCGTCTGAAAAGAAGATGGCCTCGGAATCTTCTAATATAGAACTTTAATTTGAGTTCTACCAATGGGTAGTTTCTCTTCATGTACATGTCATGTTACCAATTTCACATTTACTTATTGTATTTTCTATGTAATACAGTTGTAAATTCCATTAAAATAATTTTTAAAAAATTGTTGTAAAATAAATTAAATTAAAATTAATACAAAGAAATTGTAATAAATTAAAATTAATATAAATTGTCGTAAAATAAATTATTAATTAAAAAATAGAAACTTTTAATGAATGGTAATCTTTTCCAATTTTTCAGCTGTTTGTAAAAAATAGCCCAAGCCCGAATCAAAATTTAAATTTTCTTGTGACAGCAACATAAATGCATGTTATGACAGAGGAAAAATATTTTAAAATTTTGGAAGAGATATGACGTTTTTTCTCTCTCCTGAAAAATTTGTGACTGAAGTGGTTTCTACACTCACCGATTCAATTTTTGGTACCCTATGTGTATAAAAGAAATATAATTTTCCCCAGCTATAAACTTTTTACTTTCACTTAGCTGTATATGAAATGTATAGTAAGGAAAAGTATTGCGATCGTGAAAGTTTTCAAATCCGAGTATCCAAGGGAAATATACATTTTAAGATCATTCACACTGCATGTACCAAAAAAAAAAAAAAAAAGTAATAAACAGAAGCAACATAACAACTACATAATAATCAAAAAGTATATACAATAAATAAAATGAAATAACTTAAAGATAATTATTTCAAAAATCGAAAAAAATATATAAAAACCTTTATACACTTTACAAGTTAATAGAATAATAATAAAGAACTGCCATATTGAAGTGCTGCAAGTGTTCGTTCATTTCATACGTAAATACAAAAGAGAAATAAACATAGATTGTTTAGGATAATACTAGATAAAAGGAAAATAAAAATGTACACTTCATAAATAAAATATTTGAAATAAATAAGTCGAGATTAAACTTAAATGAATGGGGGCAAAAGGAGAAAAAAAAGTTGAAGAATAAACTATTCCTATATATTTTTTTTAAAAATTTTTATATATTTTTTTGGACTACTACGAAGAGATTGAAAGCTATTCTAGCCCATCGAAAATGCAATCATCAAAATTTCAATGCAATCATCTTTTTTGCTTTCTTATTTGTTTTATATTTTTTTAAAGTACGTTTTCCTGAAGTGCAGCCTGCACTTATGTTACGTTTTATTAAATTTGCCCATGAAGCCGTTTGTTTGTGTTGGCAATACTTATTATAGTAAACTTTAAATTTTAAGTCAAGATTGAATCCATGCTCCTCTCACTATAAAACATCTCGCTTTTTGATCTTGTGAAAACTCCAAGGAGTTCATTGAGCATACTTGGAATAAGAAAAAGGATCTGACCTGTTATTACCTAGTTTTACAAAAATTGTAGGAATCAAATAAATTTGAGCAGAGCAATGAAAATAAATGATTTAAAAATCTAATGTTGTTATTACAATTGGTTCTGTTAGTTGCTAATAAAAACAAATTAAAAATTATATCAGTGATGCACAAAGAAGCTGTTGTACATATTTTTGTAATTGAAAAATTTAAATTCTTTTTGGTAAATTTTATTAGCGTTAAATATTTTTTATTCTTAAATATAAAAGCATACATAGGTTTCGGATTGATATTAGCTAATTTTCTTTCTAGTTTTATAAATGTTAGTAAGTCTAACATTTATTTACAGTTATATAGCATAACCTGGTAAATCCAACATAAGTGTTACACTTAACATAAAAAAATTATTTTGTATTATAATATCAAATAGTTATTCATCGTTATCTAGAAGATGATCGTCTAGGAAATGGTCATTATTAACAATAAAAAAAATGAAAACTTTTTATTAAAGGAAACAAATAACAAAATGTAATACAGATTTATATAAAAAAGAAAAAAATGGTAGAAAAAACTGCATTCATATGAAAGCAATAAACACCCACCTCCAATATTTTTAGAACAATAATTTGAAAAACACAGAAAGAGAAATAATAAAACTAATTAGATTTATATGTTTCTTTATAATATGTGGATATCCATTTCTAACCATTTGGATGTTTACTCTTCATTTATTTTATGTCATTATTAGGAATATAATTCTTTGTTCCTTTTATTTTACGTTTATATATCCCTTTTTATATTTATTTAAGGTTTACATTTATTCTATGCTTATATTGCCCCACTAAAGAATCCAGGATTTAATTTTGGGGAGCTTCAGCCCAAAAGTTTTTTTTTTTGTATAAATATATTAGGATAATGTCTTCGAAAGAAAGAAAGGAACTAAAGATCTATATGAAATGGTCTTTTAAGTGTTGTTGAATCCTATTAACTGTAATTAGACGGTAATACTTTTAAAGATAATTTTTTTCATAAAACATTTACCATTTTGGTAACCTTATATATTTTACCATTATTTTACCATAAACATACCAAATATTTTACCATTTTGGGGGCTTCAGCCCTAAAGCCTCCTCTCCCTCACCTGTAGATCCGCCTGTGTATTGCCACATGAGGTTTGTCCTCGATGCCTTATATACCACCACGTGTTTCCTTTACGGTAACATGAAGTTAACATTTTAAAAATTATAAAGTTTTTAATATGCTTAATATGCTTGAAAAAAAATAAATAAAACATCAATCTGTATTATAGTCTCAAGATATAAATATATAAATATTTATTTACAAATTTACTATACATCACTCTCTCTCTCTCTCTCTCTCTCTCTATATATATATATATATATATATATATATATATATATATATATATATATATATATATATATATATATATATATATATTTATATCAGGTCAAAATACAATTCATATCTCATTACATAAAGATTGAAATGCTGAAAATTTCCCTTTCTTACAATATGCAGGTCATAAGTTTCTGAAATATTTTAATCCATATATTTAATAAAACTCGTTATCATTTGGTTTTCGACACTACTTTCCCCTTTTTTCACTCTCTAACACAGCGTCACGTTGAGATACAATTTGGAACAAGAGCTCATTACAAAGATGATGAAATGCTGAAAATTTTCCTCGCTTACTGTATGCAGGTCCGAATTTTGGATATTTGAGATATTTTAATCCACATGTTGATCATAACTCGTTATCATTTGGTTTTCGATATTATTTTTTCCCATTCCGATTCTCTAGCTCAACGCCACGTCAAAATAATTTAAAAAATGAATTAAATCTCATTACAAAGAGAATGAAATGCTAAAAATTTCACTCTTTTACTGCTTGCAGATTTCATTTTTAATTTCTGCGAAATTTTAATCCAATTGCAAAAACACTAGTCGAATATAGCCGACTTTACACGAATGAGCGTTACATACCCGAGATTCATTCTCATTCACTCCTCACAAAAAAACTGCAAAGCGCGCCTTAAGAGGTTTTCACTTAAAAAATTTCCTGGGAAGTGAAAAAGCTAACAAAGACTCTTCTGTACCAAACCAATAGTTCTTGAGCGAGTATGGTAATGGATTAGGGTACTTATGACCGACGCGGGCTCTATAGACTGCTATCTGCAGTTATCTTGTTACTTGTTAAAGTGTTGTTGTTGTTATTTATATTTCTTATTATTAAATTACTATGTTATTATTATAGTTATATTTATTATTAATATATATATATATATATATATATATATATATATATATATATTATTAATATATATATATATATATATATATATATATATATATATATATATATATATATATAATTAAGAAACAGGCAAAAAAGAGGCAACACCAAATATATTTATTTTTCTTATTATACGAGTACATTTATATTTCTTATTATAAGTTCTCTGAATAGCTGTCTTGTTAAAATAGAAAAGAGTGGTAATGTTCGAAGCTTCAACAATTGTGGGTCCACATGATTATTGTACACACGAATAAACATATATTTAGTAATATTGATATATCGTTTTACAAAGCATCACATTTCTCAAAATAAAAAAACGATTTGCACTGCCATCACTCTCCCCAGTTTGGTCATTAATGTTTCAAAAATAAAAAAGCTTTCTCTTTTAATAAATCATTGAATAGAATGAAAAAGATCTAGAATATAATTACATCAGTTCCACTTGACAAATCACAGGTATTATTCCTAAATGCTGGATAATTGCTAGGGTTTGAACGCACTATCAGCCGTATTTCTTTTATCTCTTTCAGCCTGTTTCTTTTCTCCTCCCTACTTATGATTTCAATTCACTAATTACGGCTCTTATTCAAACAACTTTTTAATAAGGTCTAAAGGGGTGCCCCCTCAACCTGTAATATCTTATCAAAACCCCGAGTTCATTCTCTCAGGGAATCTGGATGATTCAGTCAATTAGCTGGAATTGTATTGATCAAGCTCCCCCGCTGGAGCTATTACTCAACGAATTTTCCAGAGAGGACAGTCTGCTAAAGCCACATATAAATACCACATAAAATGAAAACATGAAAATTGTATTTTTTAAATTATAATAAAATGTAATATTGTTTTATTTTGTTATTAAACAATAACATGCAAAGGTTTAGTTTATCGCCTATTGGGATATGCATATTTTTTCGCGATAATGTCCATATCTATGGATAGCGGGAATATCTTCGTTTTCACATTATTCCACATTATCTTTATTTTCTCACTCATCTCCCTATTTCGCTCGTATATCAATTTTATTCCTTCTCTCTTCTTTTTTACCACTAGAATGACCTTAGTATATTTTATGATTTTTTTATCTGTTCTGGTTTTATTTTTCTTTAATATCAAGTCTCTTTATTTCTTCTTTCATAACTGGGGTGTTCTCCGATGTTTCCTACTTCCATTATTTTGTCGAATATCTGTTTGTTCAACCTGTTTTCATTCATTATGGTAAATTTACCGGTAATAGACAGTTCAAGTGAAATTTTCAACATTAATGTGAACCACAACTTTAGTGCTGGACTCGGAGAATTCCGAGAATAAATTTCTAATAATTTATTATCATTAATATCTATTTATTTAATTTTGTTTTCTTTTTTCCTTTTCTGTATTTATTTCACTACAAGCTATATTTCTTTGTTTTTATTACCGTTTTTATCTTTGTTATACATACATTATTATCTTATATTTATATATTTATTTTTAAGTACTTAATTTTTTTTTTTTTTATCATATTGTGAATATGGTCTGAATGTGCCTTACAGCTTTAATACTCGGTACCCTTAAGTGTGGTAAAATGTATTATACCTCAATAAAATAAATTAATATTGTTCTCTTTGCAGAAAAGTTTAATTGAAAGAATATTTAGTCTTTTATGGCATTGTTTTTCATCTCATTTCTATTCTTATCCAAAATCGGTCTTGGTCTTGCAAGTGTAAGACCAAGACCAATTCCGTCTAACTGTTGCAAGACCAAGATGGACTGGTAAAAAAATCAATTTTTTAAATAAAAATTAAGGCAAAATAGTTACTAATACTTGACAATCTTAGTTACTATAATGTTAATAATTGGTATAACCAATATACTTTTGCATTTAACTGCTCTAATTTTTCATTTGGGCTTACTTAGGTTTATCCTATCTAAAAAATTACAGTAATATCTCTATAGTAATTGTTGCGAGACTCTTGCGCAAGACAAAGACTGAGTTTGCAAGACCAAGACTCGTCTTGCAAGTCATTTGGTCAACATTAATCATCTCCTAAAGAAACGTAATATGGAAACCTCCTTGAATCTAACCCCAGCCTTGTTTTATTATAAAATCAATTGACAATGGTGGCATGATATTACTTGAGCCATCATTCTCTTAAGTGTTTAACTGCTCTTTTTTTGGCGTATAACATTTATTATTGTTAATGAATAGAAAACTGTTTATTACTGGCACATCTATCATATTTTCTCATGCCCGAAAATGTTTAGTCTCACTTTCCTCATTTCTGTTTCAAAGTCTCCAGTTCCTTCATACAGCTTCTTTTTCTTTCTTTTTTTTTAGGTCAGTACTCTCCTCCTACTATTCGTGGTCCGTGGATACGTCTTAGGATTTTTCTTTCTATTTTTGGTAATTTCTCAAATCTAGCGAACCCCATTGTACTACCCGTATAGTATCACCGTTCTCACCACTGTTTCATAGTGACTGATTTGAGCTTTTTTGAAAGATTCTTTTTATTGCAGGTATCCTTTGTCAAATTTCCCAATCACTCTAATTTTGCTTCCATAATTTTGGCCAACTGAATGATTTCCTCTCATGTAGGGATGATCATATATTAACATAAGCGAGTTAAATCAACTCATCAAGAGACAGAAAATATATGTGTGGTTATAATTTAAAAATTCCAACTAGACAGCCTTGTGTCTCTAGAATGCAGGTAAAGAACTAGTGTTGCCCAAAATTGGTCTTGGTCTTACACTTTGCAAGACCAAGACCAAGGCCGCCTAACTGTTGCAAGAACTAGGACTGGTAAAACATAGGACTGGTAAAGTAGGACTAGGACTGGTAAAAAATATCGATTTTTTAAATAAAAATTAAGTCAAAATTGTTACTAATACTTGACAATCTTAGTTACTATGTGTAAATAATTGGTATCGACAGTTTACTTTTGCATTTAACTTCTTTAATTTTTCATTCGGACTTAGTTAGGTTTCTCCTATCTCAAAATTTACAGTGATATCTCTTCAGTAATAAGCTAATAAGTAACTGCAAGACTGTTGCGATTCTCTTTTGCAAGACCAAGACCATGGCCATGACTGATTTTGCAATACCAAGACTCGTATCGGTCTCGCATTTGGACAACACTAGTCTCAAGATAGAAATATATAAATATTTATTTACAAATTTATTATACATCACAATATATATATAAAAAAACACTTGGAAAATTAGCTTCCAATAAATAATATTAGTTGTTAAAGAACAAAATGATCCGTCAACGTTCCACCAATTCAGGAATTATCAGTTATACTATCTGGAGCATCAACATTCCTAGGACCAATAATTGGGTGCCTGCTATGGGGGATACTGTTGACCTTTAGAAATGATTATTTACTGTTTTACTATTGCTATTAAATGACTGTTACATAGCTGCATTTCAGTATTACTTTATTTTAATGTTATTTAAGATAGTGCATAGTGTGTTCCCGAATATTTGGTGTCTGTTTTGTAATGTACTGCTGTTCTATTGTTTTTTTGTGATGTTGATGGCTTCAAGTAATTTTATAATTTTTTTTAGTTCTGTACTTATTATCTGTGGTTTATTGAAAATTTGTGTTGTAATTTTATGCTGTAGTGTGCTAAAGCTAAAGCTTTGAATATGATTATTTATTTTTTTACCCTAAACATCCAAACTCCTTAGGACCAGAATTTCACAGCACATTACCAATTGTAAAAATAGAAAAAACATAAACACCACACTTTTAGCACACCACAGCATAAAATTACAACACAAATTTTCAATTATAACCTAAATTCTTTATATTAATCCGCAATAAAAACCAATTTTTATCAAATTATTAATATCCGTCTAAAACTTCATCTTATAGTAACCTAGAACTTTTTTACCAATTAATTAATTTGACGAAATATTAAAAACTGATAAATACCCATTTATTTTCCACTTGATTCATTAAATCCCAAACTCGAGAAAAATGATGGCCTACAACAATATTGGGCCGATTGGTATATATAACCTCGTTATTTAATTATGTTGGGGAGTGAAGATCCAATATTTTTGAAGGAAACTCTTTTTCTCGATTTTGTGATCAAATTATCTAACTATTCAAGTAAAAAGCAAATGGGTTTTCAAGAGTATTTAGTACCTCATTAAATAAAATTTTACTTATCTTCAGATTGAAAACGCTCCATTTCAGAGGATTTTCGTAAATAAAAACGTTGTAGGTTACGATAAGTGATCTGAATAAAAGGTAAATCAATAGGGAACTTTACAATAAAAATTAACATAAAACACTTTTTTTCATTCCTCTTATTATTTTAACAAGTTGGTTTTATTAAGTTTATATATAATACAAACCAAGGTATTATTTTTAAAATTTCTTCGAACCAGCATGCTTTTTTTGTACTTTTTCTTTCCTTTCTTCCCTGTAAGGTCAGACTTCAGACTTTTCTCAGGTCTCTTCTACCTTTCATAGCCTCTTCCTCATAAATGTCTAGTCCTCTCATATTTGATCGAACTATGTTTACTTGAGTATTTTTAATACTTAAAACCTTACATTATAATGCCCATACCCTTCATATTCCATTTCGTCGCTTTATTGCAAAAATTCGCTAATTGGAAGTACATATTTGATGCAGCCAAACTTTTCAATAATTTTTTGTGTATGTCGATCTTATTTATAGGACAAAAAACAAACAAACAATAAGTGTATAAAAATGACACAAAAACTTTTATACAACAAAAATGGGAGTGAAAATTCATCAAAAATATTTAGTGATTTAATATTCCGAAATGTGACTTTTTGCAATACATTCAGGATATTTATCAGGTCAGATTGATAGATGAAACAAATTCTTCCACCTATGTGCCAATCTTATTATATACCCGCCTGTTCATCGCCAATTAACAAAAATTCGCACATTATCTACCCCAGCAACTTCACATGTATATTTCAAACTTAGTAATGTCATTCTATGAATCATATTTACCGAGTGTGCCGGAGGATTAAAGTCTCCTAGATGTACAAAAGTAAACCATTTTTCAAAATTTTAAGATATAAGTTATTAATTTTATCAATAAAACACAACATTGTGTCAATATAACTCTCAATTTCTCGACTGTGTTTTGTATTGGTATTAAAGGTATTATAAAAGGTGTTGGTATTAATCTGTAGTAACACTTTGATTATAATGTTCAAATTATTGTATAAAATGGTTTGGTGCAGATTCTGAATTCTAAAATGTTTGAATTTCCCAAATATTGGTAAGGGAGGACCACGTCCCTTGCATCGTGGTGGTTTTCCTGATCACACTGATGAGACAAGTATGCCGTGATTAAACACAGTATATAATAAGCAAGTATTGAGCCATGTGGTACTCCCACCCACAGGCGAATCTACGGGGAGAGAGAAATGCTTTCGAGGTGAAGCCTCCCTCGAAATGGTAAAATATAATCATGTTTTCTGTAAAAATTATCTGTAAAAGTATTATTGTCCGTCTAATTACATTTAATAGGACTTCAAGAATTACTTAAACACCATTTCATATAGGTAGTTAGTAGTTAATTTCTTTCTTTCTTCCGAAGTAATATATACTTACAAAAAAAATCTTTCGGACGAAGCCCCCCCTCAAATTAAATCCTGGAGACCGTTTGTGGTTCCCACCACTTGACTGGGATAGGGAGAAGTTGGTTGCGGTTAGGCGCGACTGTATAAAGATTGTCATTGGGTAATGTACAAGTATGTGTTGGGTGGTGGGGTCCAACTGGTGCCAATAGTTTGGTTTTGGGACTAGTCTAAATGAAAAGTTTTGTCATTTTGAAGAAAATGGGTGGATGCTTCTTTTCTTTGGGGAGCTAGAGGAGTTGTCATGGGGGGTATTGCTGATTGGGGTCGGTTGCAAAAAGTGATGGTGGAGGGGGTCATATACGCTATAGATGGTGGGATAGTGTAATAGTTCTATCGAGTGTTGGTTATGATTGGTAGTTTGGTTGGTTGGCTCCGTGGTGACTAGGGTTGGCGCGGGGGGAGAGTGCTCCTTATTTGGTCGAGGTGTAAGGGCGCACTGTGTTTACGGAGGGATTGTTATGAGGGGTAGGTATTGTGGTTTATAGGTCAGGTGTGTGATGGTTGGGGGGGGTATGTGAGATGCGTGGTTGGGGGATGGAGGGTTTTGTTAGTTTGATAGTTGGTGAAGTTATTTTCAGGTATTTGAATTTTTATAGATAACTTGATAATGTGCGAGTCATGCTAAGAAACTAACTTAACATCTCCAAACAAAACATCCCCCCCCCCGCCACCCCCCCCCCCCCTTACCCCCCCCCCCACAAACTCCCCCCCCACCCCCCCCCCCCCCCCCCCCCCCCCACCCACCCCCCCCCCCCCCCCCCCCCCCCCTCCCCCCCGCGCCCCCCGCCCCCCCCCCCCCCCCCCCCCCCCCCCCCCCCCCCCCCCCCCCTCCCCCCCCCCCCCCCCCCCCCCCCCCCCCCCCCCCCCCCCCCCCCCCCCCCCACCCCCCCCCCCCCCCAAATTTACTCTCCCATGGCCAACACCACCCTAATATGGCATTACATGGAAGTACTCTTAGAAATTGTTGCTTTGATTACTTACTAAATATTAATTAGATTATGTAATTTACAGTTTGATTTCTTCATCGGATAAAAATTCATAATTTTCAAATTGGCTTTAGGAGGACAAGCTTCTTTTTTAAGAATAATTTAATTTATTAATTAATAATCCGAAAGCTTATTAACTGCCCTTATTGTCTTGGAAATTCGATATCATTGGTTATAAAATATAAATTTTTAGGAAATAATAAAATAAATTTGGGAGAAGTGCGAAGTGGGAGTTATCGCCGGAATATTACTAACAAGCGGTCGTATTAAGCAAAAACTCCATTTCGCCAATGCAGGGCCAGTGGACAAGTGCTATTAGAAGAAGGGACTAATTAAATAAATTCCTCCCGGTGAATAGATTAATTGCAATTCAGAGGCGGGGGAGGGGTGGGGGAGAGGGCGGAGGGGAAGCGCCCCCACCGCGGAGGGGAAGGGCGGGCGGGAGTGGGGGAAGGTACTCGTCGCTAGTGCTCAGTGTTAGCCCGCTACTCGAACAAGCTCTATCACTTGCTTTTTTTTTCCGCTTGCTTCTAAACCGCGACTCCTCCACCACAGTCTTAATCTCTCCCTCCCCCGTCCCAGTATTGTGTGCCCCGCCCGTCCCCACAGCACCAGTGTGAACCAAGTGGTGTTTGTAACTAACGCGTGTGCACCTTCTGCGAAGTATCCGATTCGTCTCTAGAAACTGCTCTTAGTAGATTTTGTGGAGCACAGACTGCTTCAGTTTTTTTGTTAAATCCATTTATCGTTCCGGTTCAAAAGATCCCAGCCATATGTAAGTACGATATTTTCATATTTTTGTACTCGTTTGAACCTTTACGCCTCGACTATTCCTTTGCTGAATGATGGTATTTTTGACGTTATCTGCGATTGGATTCCCGGTTACTTGACCATGTTATCAGTGGAAGCACTATCATTTTACATCCTCGTCAGCTCTTGATAGTGCACTAGGAAAGTTGTATTATCAGATCCGACCATGTGTTCATTATTTTTATCATCTTCCTCTGACCATATCGACTTATATATTTCACTTACGGATATTTCACTTAAATTTATATAAAACCATTACCGAATGTTCGTAATTTAAATCACATTTAACCGGTATATACACCACGCCTCAAAAGACCAAACCGATTATGTTTTATTAAAGAACTGTTTAATAGACAAAAGCAATAAAATTTACTATTTCTTTTCTTTTTTTTTTTCTTTTTATATGTGTGGAACGATAGTTTCAGTCTGTGGCAACCATTTGCGGTCTCTTTGTTCCCACATAGGTAGATAAGACTTTCTTACTGATAACGCCTATCAAACACATCTCCACATCGCCCCTTTACTGTTGTTAAACTAACACCCATTTAGTTCGAATATATCGTCTCATTTATTAAGAATTATTTTAATTAGAAAATTATTTTATGTTGTTCATTCAATTGATATTACAATCACTGAAGACTATGTTTTCATTGTATGGTATTCATTAACAATATATACATATTTTTTTAATTTCTGTATATTTATTAGATTTTTAAATTTCAAACTCCATGATTCATAAAACTAAAATATTTGTAAAAATTAGTAGATATTTAAAATTCATATATATGAAACTTTCAGGATTTTTGTGTTATGCCACATTATTAGAATATATATTTATATCAATAATATTTTTCTTAAAGAAAAACTAAAACTAAAATATATATAGATTTTTTTAAATATTAATGGATAAATATATTTACACATACTTTGTCAAGTCCCATGCCTCTCAAAAAATAAGAAAAAAACAAAAAACTGTTTATTGAATTTTCAAGTTAAACGATATATTAGGAATAATCTCTTCGTAAATATTTATACATTTACGCCATAAGTAAAACGTTGGTTGGCACCTTGTGTGTTTTAGAGGGATTTGGAAGTTTGTTTTACAATATAATCCTAAGCGACGGCAGAACTTCATCCAGGATTTCACTAAAAGCGCCGAATTTAGCATTGGTACAATTAGTATGTATTCAAATGTATCGTGAAACTCAAGTTATATCATAAGCCTATGTATTCTTATTTATTTTCAAATTTATGTCAACGATTAAATGCGATATTTATCTATTATCATTATTTTCTTTTTTCAAATTGTGTTGCGTCTAATAGTACAATATTTTTTTCATTTGATTAGAAAATTTCTATATTTTGCGCCAATTTCAATATATATATATATATATGTATATATATATATATATATATATATATATATATATATATATATATATTTTTATAAGGCTTAAACTAAATTATTTTGATACGAAAACAAATATTAAATGAAAACGTAGATATAACAGATGCTCCTTAAAATAATATTTTTGGATTTGAAGCATTAAAAAGTTTTTTTTTTCTGTCTATACTCGCAGAAACGCAATAAATGCAAACTGATATTTGTTAGTGAAAAAAATAGTTGGTCTGATCATATTGCTATTAGTTATGCATTATTGTTATAGTTGTCATTCGGTATATAAAACTGAACAGGTTTCTTTTCTCTAAGGTTTAAGGCAATATTTATAGTTTTACTGCTATTAAAATTTATTTTTTTAAATTAATATTATTTAATAAAACCTTTGTATTTCAATGATTAATATAATATAAGAAATGTTATAACTCTATGTGATGAAATATCCTTGCTTATCTGTTATCTTCTTAGCGAAAAATGTCTTGATTAAGTTTTACAATTTTATTATCCATTCGTAAAAACGTTGAAATATGTAACTCCTCGACTATACCGAAAATTAATATAAAAATAAAATTATTAATTACAATTAAATTTTTAACAAAATAACGATATAAGGTTATTGAATATTTCAGCTACCCGAGATGCTTTTTGTGCCACGAAACCGGTAATAAAAGTAAAAATTCTCATCATTATTATATTGACTAGAATTATGCAGAATTCTATCTCCCCGAATGCCGCAAATGCTTAGTAAAGCTTTTTACCAAATAATTATTATGTTCTGAAATCTATATTTTACCTGTTAAAGTTTTGTAACTGAATAATCTAATTAAAATGCCCATCGGCGTATGTAATTAAAATTAAAATGCGTCTGCAAAATTTAATTAATAAACTAAAAAATAACTAACTCCCAGACCAATGTTGTATTTTTACATCTTATAAAGTGTTTAATGCATAAATTATTAATTAATTCATTATTAATGAAGGATATAAAGGTAATGAAAAGCGAACAGACTGGGAGGCGCCCGAGGGAAAAACCAAGGCGCAGATGGTTGGATATTGTTAAGTCCAATTTTCTCGATTTGGGTTTGGACGAGTTTGGGTGGAGGGGAGTAGTCGACTAACGCACTTTATTGGATGTAATCAACAAACCTGGGTTTATAATTACCGATAATTAGAAATGAGGTATAAAATTGTAGTGTTTGAATCCTAGTGAAAGGATTTTCAGTGAATTGTGGGAAAGTCACTGCTGCAGTAAAAAATAATATATTTTTTTTATCATCTCTATTGGATTTGCTCACATCTTTTGTACATTAGTGAGGTAAAAAATATCTCTTTTTTTTTTTTTTTACTATATCTACTTCGTTTTGTCGTACGTATACGTAAGTTCCAAACTTAAATTATATTAAAGATATATAATTTACCAATAAAGTGATCACCTAATCACCCCTGATTGTATAAGTAATAATATCATATTTACAACTGTCGATTGAGCTTTGGGTCTTAACAAAATCATCGAATTTCTTTCGTATCTAATCCTTGCAAAATCATTCGTACAATCCTTATTGCTCCGCATTTTATCAAAAATGAAATTATCCATAAAAACCCGTTGTTTTACAGACTTGGTCCGAAATACATAATTCTCCTTCAATTCCGAAGTACTTGGTCGCCAAAATCTTCTGGACCATAATCTTTCATCTAAAACTATTTCTGACAATTCTCAGAGGCAAAGATGATTGCTTCAATTGGGATAATCATTGAAGTCTTACCAATTGGTTTTATATTCTTATGGCAGATTTAAATATATTTTATTTATGCAATTGTAAATTTCAATGAAAGAACCAAGAAATATTTATAATATGTAACTCCAAAAATATAGCTGCAAAAAAAATCTTAATTGTTTCTGAAGATATTTTAACCCTTTTGCAATTTCCACGGTTCAATTTTGTATTAAATCAGTTTTTTTTTAAATAAATCAATGTTTATATAAATACGTCTCCTGGTAAGTGGTAATTTTGTAAAATAATAGAGATATTTTGTGGATTAACACTTAAAGTCACCATAACTGTTCTTTTTTTTTCATTAGTAGGACGACATTTTTTAATTTCTGAATTAATATGAAAAAATACATTTGGATCCATTTCCCTCTTGTGAAGTGGCTTCGGAACCTATATGAATAGTGTTTTGTTGTCGTCGAAGATCTATTTTAACCATATTTTATGAGTCGTTTATAGTTTATGTTTTCCTAATTATTTAATACCTATATAAAAAAGCATTGCATAGCCCATCAAACGTTCCCGGATTGCTGTTGGCTTGTCCCAGCAGACTATCATAGATTAGTAACTGAAAGTGCTGATCACTCCATCATTTACGCCTGTCCTTAGTTGTCACTACGAACGCTTTAGGTACGTGTTCTGTAATACCCGGATTGATACAACAGAATCTCACCAATTTGTTCAAATTTCTCTCCGCTATGGCGAGACAAAAGTGCCACTTTTAGTTGTTTTATTAGTTCATGATTTGTGCATTTTACTTTTTTATTATTATTAATTTTATAAAATATTTTTTAAAAATGTTTCTGATAGCATAAGTTTATCAGCGATTTTCCTCTTAAAATATTAGTTATATTCATAGGCGCTATTTTTAATGCTTCACAATTTTTATTTTTTTTTTACCATTCAATCTTTGGTTTCAATGTGATTTTACAGTTGATCACATATTCTAAATATTACCACTCAATTTCTTTATATTTATTTTAGTTTAATTAGGGAAAAGTAATTAGAGTACTTATTTATACTTTAAAACATTTGTTGTATGCCTATATTTATACTTTAATAAAGTATAAATACATCTACTATTACATATCCAGTACCGGCCTTAGACATTCGGAGCTCCCCCCTCCCCGGGGAATGACGTAATCTCCCATACCCCTTAAAAATGAAATTTATTTCTTAAGCTGCTTTATATTATGCAGTGTTTGAATTTTATTTTATTGGATATTTCTCTAACACAGAAGCTTTATTGGCTAATGTTATTTATTTTAGTATTTTTTTTTAAATTTCTTACAAGTGGTGAACGCCCCTTGATGGTGGGCGCCCTCGGCGGACGCCCCTTTAGGTCGGAGTTACGGAGCCATTTCCCCGATTGCCCCACCCTCAGGCCAGCACAGTACATATCTCGTTTTATATTTAGTGAAACTACTTTATTGGCAACATATATTTCAAGTTGCAGTTGGTATCGTAAACATCAGAAATGAGATTTTCATGTTATTGCACGTTTTATTCGCATGGGTGTGTAACACCTTTGAAATTGATTATATGTCCGATTTAGGATCTATGAAATAATATATTAGAATTGAGTATTGCATGAAATTGAATTTTTGTGCCTAACTGCACTATATTGATTTTCGTTGCATAACGTAATGCGTATGTGCACTTTTATGTCCTGATTTTCATTTTTGATTGCATAAAATTGTACATTTGGACCAAATTTCCTTTGTTATATATCTGCGTGCCTAGGTAAGTATATAAGTATTTATTTAAATTTCATTATTTATTCCCTCATTAAATTTATAGTTTATAAAAAAAAAAGTGAAGTGATACTAGATTTTCATGTTATTGCACATTTTATATAACGATGGAATAATATTTTAAAATCTAATATTCCATGTTTGAACCTTCTTTTCCACGAATATTTGGTTTTGCGGTATATTCTTCAATTTTTAAACGAAATTAGATGAGTTTGATAAAATTAAAATAAATACTTTTTCCTCCAATAAACTATTATTAACCTTACATGTTGATTTTTTCTTCCATCTAAATTTAGGTTTATCGTCATGTATTATTAATTTAGATTTATGTTTTTTCTGAGTGAATAAGTTATGCGTGATTTTAATTCATAATTGTAATTGTAACGCAAGGTTAGATAACCTTTCCGTCAACCAATGTTATAAATAAAATAAAAAAGATTATTTTTTTCTGTTCAAGTTATATGATACTATCAAAGGTTTCACATTTTTGGTTCCAACTGCATAACTTCGCTCAAGTTGAATATTTTACTCCTGGTTATTCGATTTTTTAATGCATGAAAATCCCTTCTCATGTAATGTCATTTTGAAATATCCATCGAATTTTGTTAGTTTCTTACTATTATTTAGCGAAAGGTTTTTTATTTTCTTCCTTTTTTTAAAATAATCTCCATGATTTTCATATAAGTTATAAAACTTATTCTAAATATTTTATGAAATTCAATTACATAAATATTTCAGCTAATGGTTACTTGAAATGTGACTAAAAATTTCAACATTTAGTTATATTGCTGCTTACTTCTATTAAGATATTACCTATTTATGTATTTTAGATATTTTTTCTAATTATTATACCTAAAAGTTATACTGGATTTAGAATCTCAATTCACAAAAACAGACATTTCGGATATTTGTTTGGATAAAATTTAATATATTAAATATATTCCGTGGAAAATAACTCTTTTTTAAAAGAAATTTAAAAATACAAACTATATTTTCAAAACAATTCTAATTTAGGTTATACTTTATTACTGCCCTAGACAAAATGCTGGAATAATGGCTCTACAATATATATATATATATATATATATATATATATATATATATATATATATATATATATATATACGTTGATAGTATGTTTAAAATATAAATTATGATTATAAAATTATATGCATAAAAATGTTTTCAAAAAATTGGTGTATTTATCAATAAAGTTTTTTTAATATACAAATTTATTTAAATATTTGGTATAATTTACCAATAAAGTTATTTACACTTAAGTTTATTCCAGTATGGAGTTACACACGTGACTCAAACTATAAAAAATTAGAAAGGATACAAAATCTGTGAATGAGAATCATAAAGGATTATCCCAGGTACACAAGAATAATTAACATGTTAAACGATTTGGAATTTCAGACAGTTAAACTATTCATATACTCCCTGACCGAGAAATTTTTCAACTCAACAAACACTTCAGTGAACCCCTTAATAAAGACAATAGGCAATTACATTCACAGGCGTGCAAAATATAATTTACTTAAATAAAAACTGCTCAAAATATTAAATTACTTAACATAAGTATTAACATTATTAAGGTGTTTTGTGGAGTTTTTTTTTTATAACTTTTCCTGATGTCAACTAACCAAGAATGTTACTAGAATTTATAATTTAAAATTACCTTTAGTGTCCAATATTGTACCAAAACATGACCGATTTTTATGTACATTTTGTAAATTGTAAATTCATTTAAATAAACTTATTATTATTATATTATTACTTAATTTTATACCTCACGGTTCAGTATAATAAAAATCGAAATTAATTTCTAATAATTATTTATTGTACGTTTCGGGGAATCTGTGATCTTTACATCCTATGCAATATTTTATTCTCCCAAAATAATTTTGAGTAAGTCAATATATATAATAATATATTTTTCGCTAGAATAAAATATTGCGGAAGAGGGGACACATATACATACAATAAATAATTATCAAAAGTTAATTTTGATTTTTATTATGCGGACCTGTGAGGCGTAAACTTAAGTTTAAATAGACATTATAATATAAAGATCAAATATTTTAAAAACTATGGGATTCCAATGAAATGTTTATTAAAAATATTCATATTTAAATAAAACAAATATGTATTACCAAGAATCATCGAATTACATCTGATTGAATTTCATCAAACAAATTTTCTGTTCTCAGTAGAAAATATTTCCGAGGTTTAAATATGTTCTTCATAACTTTTGTGATAGAATTATCCTCATAATCATTCAATAAGATTAGTAACCATTACTAAAACAATTGCTTTAATGTTATAAAATTTATTAATGTTACAACGAACATTTGTATTAGTATCATCACTTGTTAGACCCCATCTGGCAATGGCATAAATGTCTGAGTCCCCCCCTGAAAAGTAGGGGCCTGAATTTGATCCTGCAATCATTGCATTACCAATCTGAGCGTTGCTGCCACCGCACTACCCCCTCCCCCCTCCCCCCTCCTCACTCCTCCTTCCCTCCGAACCTAAATATAACAATGAATAATTCAAAAAATCTGATTATTTCTGTCTATCGCAACACCTAGCTAAGAAGTGTCTTTCATTTATTCAACCCAATCTATCCCATCGCTCTTTCTATCTGTAAGCATAATGAATCCAATGAATTACAGATGAACCCAACTACCAAGAACGTGGCATTACGATAAAATGAATTTCAAATGTCATTAAAATTACAGGGGATCCACTTGAAGGAAAAAGAAAAAAGGAAAGAAAATAAGACAGATGAAATTCAGTTTAAATTTCCCGCTTAACGTTTTCCTGAACTCAATTATTAAAAGATTTCTAGAAGAGGCGGAATATAATTGTTATGGTTATCAATAATTCATACTCCTAAGTTTTTTTTTTTCTTCCTTTTTTTGCGATCATGTCTTTTTTACCGTTTTTTTTTTCAAAAGAATAAAAAAGAAAGTATTCAAGAATTAATTAGTTTTATTACTTTATCTTTCTGCAATTAACGTTTAATTGTGAGAACCAATTTCGGGTCAACACTATTACAACAATATATTTTGAATGAATGGAAAACTTCATATTCATAATGAGGAATGGATTTGTGTTAAGTATTAACTCTTTTTCTGTCAACCTTTTTTTTGCATTTACAAAAAAAAAGTAAGAAAGAAAATAGTAATTGAAGTAATTAAATTTTAAAAACAGTTTATCATGGTTTTTTGGAACAATATTATAATTATGATATTCTATATAAAAATAAATGCTATATATTTCCAAAATTAAAGAGTTTTATTAAACGTATAATGTCAATTATATTTTTTCGGATTGTGGTCAAAACTGTTTTAAACAATATTTATTCTCAGCAATGGAATTTTCCAATCCCCTTCCTCCAAATATTAAGGGCAACATTAGGACTAAAGGATAAAAAAGAAAGAATTAATCAAAATTAGTAAATGATTAATAATATATAATTGGTAATTGGTTGACTGTCGTGGATAATGAAGAGAAGAATAGTTGGGGTGGTCAGTCAAAAAGGAAGGCAAAAATAAATGATAATATTTATTTTTTACATATGCCGACGTTTCGACCGGAAGCTCAGGCGTTCATCAGGGCTAAGAAAATAACCAGATAACAAGGTATGAGAAACATAAGTAATGATGGTAAAAAAGATAATAAAAAATTTAAAAAAATTAGAAAAATAAAATAGATAAATATAAAGTAAAATAAAATTGTTAGAATAATCACTAAGAACTAAGAGATAAATAAATAAATAAAACGGTTTTTATTATTTATCTCTTAGTTCTTAGTCATTATTCTAACAATTTCATTTTACTTTATATTTATTTATTTTTTTTTATAATTTCTTATTTATTTATTATTATTTTTTAATTTTTTTTTTTACCATCACTACTTATGTTTCTCATACCTTGTTATCTGGTTATTTTCTTAGCCCTGATGAAGGCCTGAACTTCAGGTCGAAACGTCGGCATACGTAAAAAATAAATATTATCATTTATTTTTGCCTTCCTTTTTGACTGACCACCCCAAATATTCTTCTCTTCATTGATTAATAATATAAAACGATTTGAATAAAGTATGACAAGTTAAACTAAATAATTACATGTAACCTAAAATTAAATGAAAAAAAATCATAATATGCAACAATATTTGAAGTGTTGATAATTCAATTATTGTAAATTTCCATTTATTTTTCTTCTTGTTATAGAATTTTTTTCGTAATCACTCGCATTATTTTCGCAAAGTTTTTTTACTTAAATCCCTACTGTCAGATGTGGTTTCATTTAATATTTTATATAAGTTTTCAAATCAATCTACTTACTTGATTACCTCGAACCTAATTGTTTATATGTCATCGTCGTATTAAATAATGAATATTGAATAAAATACAAAAAAAAATTCGGAACGGTAATAAAAAAGGTTGTAGCTCATAAATTCGAGAAAACTGTCTGGCAGACTACTCAGTTTCCCTTATCTTTTAGATCTCTTACGAAATTTATTATGTCAATATTTGAGCCATTTTCACTGTAAGTAATAAAACATTTTCTTCTAGTGCGATTTGCTTTTTATACACAGTCTGTATTTCAGTGGATTTTTTTTTTTAATCACATAATGAATAAGTTCCTTTAATGTTGGTGACATAAAAATAAAATTGGTAACATAAATAAAAATGGGACTCAGTAATATTAAATATATTATAATCACATTTATTAATGAATAATAATTTTATGTGATCAAGTTGAATACAAATGTGAAAATATCTTGCCCTAAGGATTTCGTTTTTGAATCTGAAAATATTTTATTTTGGTTTATTTAATATTGCATAGTTGTAAATTATACGTTATCATATTATATTTGTGTTAATGTTATAACTGATTTACATCCTTGATTTTTAATAAATATGCTGCATGTAATAAATTTCACGTTATATATCTTAACTTATGAAAAATTATATGTTAATACATTATCTAATACATTATATATTATAAAGTATCTTTTAAGAGACATCCGATTCAGAGTGGGCGAAAGTTTACATTAATAATATTGAAATATTTATATTTCTAGGTTTCGTTTCCTCAATATAGAACTTTTGTTGAGAATGTTAAAAGTGATTCCCAAGGTTTTCAAATGTTCTACTCGACATTTATCCCCAATAAGAACTTCTAGCGAATTTTATACATTAAATTCTGTAATTATTCTTATATTTTTATATATGAATGTGATCAATCATCACTTGGACATTATAATTAAACACTGTGAATTGATTTTTATGCCACTACAAAGAAATTATATTTAATTAAGTAATTAGTTACGATTATATGTTGTAATAATAAACTCATTTGACGTTAACTATGAATTACATCCTCCATTCTAACTCTGCGGTTGGGTTTTACCATTTTCTAAACAGCTTTTTCTTTCCTAATATGTTATCAAAGATAGTTTTAATATTTTATCATGTGATTACATCTTATCTCAATGTAATTAACTTTTTTAAATTATTTTAAATTTTAATTGTTTTCTGTGAAATCTATTGAAAATAGGTACCGCCTATGTCAATGTTTGAGTGTTTCGCCGAATCCAGCGAGAAAATAATTTTTAAGGTTAATTGTATTATTATTTCAGCCCAGAAAATTCAAGCTGTACTTGTATTGTACAAATTTGTAATTAATTTATTTTATTTTCAATACCTATGCAATTAAAATAATTCCTTATAAATGTATAAATTTAAAAAGTACCTAAATTATGAAACACTCTATTCACCTATATTCATTCAGTTGTATATGTTTATATTTTTGATATTTGTACAGAAATACAAACGTGATTATGTATACAAGCATGTATCCATTGTATTCTGCACATTTAAATTTTCTAATTTTTCCTGTTTTACACTTTTTTTTAAATTATTGATTGTTCATTTAATTTAATTTTTTGAAATCTACTTTTCTTCATTTTTATGTGTCAACGTTTCTTTTTAATTGAAAATTGTGATGTACCTTTGACCAATCATTTAAGTAAACTTTTTTATTATTTCTAAAAAAAGTTTTGATTTTTTTATTTAATTAATTTTATTATGTTATTATCTCTATTCTCTGTTCATTTTGGCATTTTAAAAATACTCTCGTATTTTAAACAAATTGTTTAATTTATCACTTAAATTGAAAAGAAATTACTTTAGGATTTTAACAGGATTATATTATTTAATTATCAGTGTTTTTTCCTGTCATAGCATTGATAAACGTCGATGTGATAAATTTCTACTTTCTATTTTATGAAGGGGAAGAAAGAGGAAAAATAAATTTCTAATATTTTTAGTTTCGTGACGCTAAGTCGAAAATGTATGCATTGTTTCGTTGACATGATATTGTCATAGTTGAAGTACTAGCAAAATATAGTACGAAACCGGATTTTTTTTTAGTTTGGTGTGAACTCGTTCTATTCAGAACTTCTCTTTTTATAGCTCGTAAAGATCATTTTATTATTTTTTTTAAAATTTAATACCAATTTTATAAATTACAATTGGTGTATTACTTACTACTTTTTATATTTAGTTTGTCGATGAAAATATGTTCCGAAGAGAAGTGAATTACATTCAAGGTCTTGAGCCAGACAGATCGTCATTCATTGCTTCAATTGGGTTTTGTTTGAAACTTTTCTGAACAATTACTTTTATTTTTTCAATGATTATTATTTAAAATAATAAAAGACAAAAATATTTTTAGTAAATTTTCAAATTTATCGTGCATGCAATGTCTATTTTAATTAATGTATAGGTAATGTGCTTAACTTAAAAAAATAAAATAAAGAAACTAAAAAAAAAAAAAACTTCAAAAGTTGGCATTCCTCTCATTTTACACATTTTGATGTAAAATCTTTAATAAGTTAGTTTCATAATTGTTGTTAATGTCTAAACATATGTTACATAAAGCACTTGGAAACTATTATGGTGTAAGAATAGCTTATGGATTTCATACAATTTTCGTTTGTTATCTTCTATTTTTTTTATAAATATTTAGAACGTTTGCTTGTATTCGTCAATTCGAATTAATAAGATAAAAGAATAAAGAATTATAAAAATCACATTTCATTATTTTTTTCTTCTCGACATACTTATACAAAACAAATACAAAAGATCAAATTTCTTGATGCTCAGCGGTATAACGGTACAATAGAGAAGATCATTGGGGTATGAAGTGCAGTGATCTGTGTGACGTCTAGCCACTTCTGTCATGGAAACCATTCGTCAAGACTGGGCTATTTTTAGAGTTTGTTTTCTTCTCAAGTTTGAAGTTGCAGCTAAATAAATTGTCTATTTCTGGAGCTTCTAAAAACCGAGAGGAATTTTCGTTCTTTGTTTTATTAGTTCAGCTTTCATGATGTGAAAAAAAAAAAAAAACTACAATGACTAAATCCTTTGGTTTAGAGATCATATCATTATGTTGCTTAAAAAAATAAAAATAATATAAATAAAATAAAAGTATACTGATTTAGCTTATTGACAATTTAATCCTTCCTCATGGGCAACATTCCAATCCCTCTAATATAATAAAATCTAACAAAATAGTTCATATTATTTTATAACAAAAAATATTAAATCGAAATAATCATATAATGTGTAATGTTTATATCACGGTAATATAATTTATATGTGTTATATAAAGGTTATATTTATAACAGGCTGGTACTTATGTTATGTTATTCATAGCATGTCGATTTTGAAATATAGATCTACCGTTATGCAAAGTTACGATGTATATTTGTTATTTTTATATTTTAAAAACTTACCTCAAATTCAACTAATAAACTTCCTTGCCAAAATAAAATATATTTCTTCCAAATTCTTGGGGATTCAGGACTTTGAAGAGGCATTTTTTATTTTAAGAATTGTTGCACTGAAATAAAAAATATAAGTGACTATATAAAATGACGTTTAAGTAATGTTATATCACGGTAATTTGTTGATTAAATTTAACAACATCTTGAGAAACTGATTATATTGCATAAAATTAAACAAAATAAAATAAATGAAATTTTTGCATTCTACAATGGTGTGGTTCTTTACAGATTAATTACAGTTGCTTTATTGTCAATTTGGACTCACTTTCTGTCTGAATTTGAGCTTCTTGGTTTAGGCCACCTCTTCTTCCTCCCCATATTTCCTCCACCAGGCTGTTCTCTTAGAGTTTAGCAACTCATATTCTCTTTTCTTGTCATTACTTAACATAGTAACTTAATGTGTGCACACTACACCAAATGAACAGGTTAACTCTAGAGAAATGGTTTTCAGCAAAATGGTGGCCATAAAATGGTGCTGAAGTTCTGAATTGAACAATTGTTATTTTTTGTGTTTCAGGGGTTGATCCCTGAACAAGTAGATAGACCTTGAAGGCATGTTAAAAAAACAAAAAGTAATTTCAGAAACAATTGAATAGTAATAATTTAATATATAAAGAGTAATTATTGTTTAAGTATTTAGTTCATATCCTTTACTGACCAAATATGGATAGATGAAAAAAAATATATTTTACCATTTTGAGGGCGGGAACTTACCTTATTAACGATTGTTTTTTAAATTTTATTTATTTATTTATTTTGCATCGTGCAAGTATGAATTTTAGTAAAATGTTATCATATTCTGAACCAATTGTTTTGCTTCTATATATATCTTTTTACTTCCTTGACTGTTCTTCGAGTCTTGAAATGCGGGGTAAGAAGCACTTTCTTAGGTGATGTATCATCATAAATCTGCCAGGGCAACTTTGATTCCGGGCATGTTTAAACCTAAAGGCCTTGTCGTCGGCTCCAGAATTTATATCCTCGTCATTTATGACCCCTTAAGTGTCCAGAAAATGATCCATCGCTTAGCTCAAGAGAATTTTAGGAGTAACACTATCCAAGATGCCAAGGCGGGGAAAGAAGAAGGATTGAACCCTCCGTGAGGGAGTTGTATTATGTGTACACAGTAACTATTCCTGGAGTCATAAATCGATAAAAATGGAAAAAGACCTCAGTTCCAAGAAGGGGATGAGGTAGGAAGAGGATGAAGACAGATGCTGAGTAGAATTAAATGGAAGAGCCGTTTTGAAACGGTGTCAGCCGCGTCGTGGGTTAAAATAGATGACAGATCTCTCGGAGGATTTGGGCAGTGCAGCGGTGGTGGGAGATATACCGTTCAACAGAAATAGCGACCACGTCCCCCGGCTTCCTAGCCCAAGTCTTTCATAATTCAATTTTATATTCCGTCTCGGCATCCGTGGTTGTATCCTGCTTTAAAAAAAATATATAAGTTATATGCTTGACGAAGAGACAAACTTCTAAGAACAATAGGTGCCCAAGATTCTTCCTTTATCCTGAATATATTACTTTGAAATGATGTCTGGGGGTCGGTCAAAATGAATTCATAACGAAAAAAGAACTTGGAAGATACAAATTATAAATATTTCAAGTACAAATATTTAATATAAAAGAAGCTCGCTGGGTAAGGCAATATCTTCCTGAGGCAGTGTTCGAATCCGGGTTGTGGCAGGTAATTATTTATTGTTTTATCAGTCGTGGATTGACTCTATGATTGGAGACACTATTGGAGCACAACCAGCTTCTATAAAGTGGGTCCTCTTAATTAAATAATTAATTAAGGATGAAAATTTGACAGTTGTACTTGATCCCGACCCGATTACCTCCTTGCACAACTGTTGGCCTTGAAACAGTGCTTCCTACAAAGTACTGAACCCAAGACCTTTATGGTTTGTGTAATACTGTTTTTTTTATACATTATTGGTCAACAATAATGTATATATAATTGTAATTCTTCACAGTTAATAATATTATAGGCATTTACTCCTGACATAAACACCTCCTTCTTGATTTACTATACGATTTAAAGCGAATGAACCTATTTCGAAACTTTATTTCCCATCACTCGAGTCGCATGCCATTAAAAACAGCGTATTTTTCACTTTGTTTAGAGCAACTTTGTGTAGAGATCATGGTCATTTCTTCTTTCAAAAATACACTCGCACAGGATATAGCTATCTCAAAATGTCAAGAACCTTTACTTGCAATAGTTTTTTTATTATACTGTGCCTAGTCGGTAGTTGGATTGGTCGCTAGATGACTGGATCTTGCTCTATTCGCATGTTCTATAAGATCTCCCGGCCTTAGTCCTAGTGTAGAAACAAAGACAATATTGATGTTCCATCCCTTCCCCCTACACTTGATGACCTTAAACAGCGGATGACAGGTGTGTGATCTAGACCTTAATTGATATGCCGTTAAGCATTTGGAAACCATTCTCCTATCCACTTGGTCTGTGCTGCGAGTGGTGGTGAACATAATGAACACTCGTATGAGGATGAAAAAAAACTACTTTGTTAAGATAAATATATATATATATATATATATATATATATTATTACATGTTTACTTAGTTTATTTTTTTTTCTTTAATGCTATTTATAATTTTGTGTCTACGTTCAGTAGTCAAGATTTATAATATACACAAACGATATATGTTATATATACAAAAGTACCTTCACAAAAGATATATGTTATAGTTATTTACTATTGTAATATATAGAGTATCTACTTACTCGTCCTCTTGAATACATTTGAGAGGAATTATTAAAAAGATAAAAAGGATTATTTTTAAACACAAAGTAAACTTACTTTACTCGTAAAAATAGAATGGATGTATTTTATCGTCCTCCTTTTTTTAAACAAGGTTAGTTTATTTATTCCCAGTTCTATTGCTGGACTTAGACCTCACGCATTTTTATGTGCCAAGATTGAAAATCGTTGGAAATTCCTTCCTTTCCTCTAAGATTTATCAGATGAATAAAATCTCCGAGTTAAAATAACTCAAATTCATCGTTCTAATATTTATATATAGTTTTTATTTGTATTTTTGGATTTTACCTCAGATGATTATAAATGGACCTTTCTGGCTTAATTATTGCTCTTTGTGAAACTCTATTCGTTATACTAGTTTTCAAAATGTTATTATTTATTAGTCGTTATTTTTATTTATTTATTTTTTTATTTCTTAATGACATTTACAACTGTATTACATAAATACATCTAGTAAATTTGTACATAATATATATAATGACATGAATACACTTGCTGAGTAACTACCCAATGGTAGCACTCTAATGATATGACTACATTAGGAGATCACGGGGCCATCTTCTTTTCAGACGCCTCGGATTTTTATTTTTAAATATTAATATAGTAGGCTTATCTATGTTTTTTATACTCCAAATAATTGTCTATATATTTCATATGTATGAGAAAAACAGATTAATTATTTAAAGTACAACACTTTAACATTCCCATTATTCCATCTGAAAAAACACACAACTCGGTTCTGTTAAATGTTTGAAGATTAATAGTCGTTAGAAAACTTGTAGTTCAATTTATTTAGACTGGAATCAAAATTGAAAAATGCTCTCAAGCAAAGCGTTTTAAGCACAACAAAAACAAAAAGATTAATAATCTTCTAATTAATAAGCGGTATCTTATAGAATAGATCCGTAGATACTATCAATTGTTCTGACTTTGACCCTTAATATATTCAAGATATTCCGGTTATCGAACAAAAAACTCTAAATTATATCAAACAGGTTTTCAAATTTTAATTTGTACTAAATGTGAACAATGAATTTTGATGGGCAAAGCGGGCGTGGGAATTTGGCTACTGGCTAAAGTGCTGAAAAATAGTCAGCGCATATTGTGCTTAGATAAAAAGGCAATTCATCTGAATTAATACCATGTTGATTCCTATCAGTTCTATCATTTTTACAAGTATTGTTATCCTTTTTAGGTGGAAACAACGCCAATTTCGTAGCCTGTTATCGTTTTGAAAATTCTTTTCGGAAACTGCCATTGCTTTTTTTTTTTTTACTCTCTCTTTCCAAGACTGCCTTTATAAAGGATACTTTTATGTGGAGGGCATTGTGGACGTTCATTGTCCGAAACGGGGACTCTGGATGGAGAGCGGAGTATACCCCTGTTCCCTGGATCGGCGGAGAATCCTCGGTTATAGGAATTCCAGGAGTTGCGAGGAGGTTGAGTGCCGACCAGACCAGATACACAATAGCCCGCCACATTCTCCGCTAAAACACTGATCTCAATCTCCGAAACCCAATCCGCTCTGGAACAAACGTTACATTGTTTCTCACTTGGCCAAGCCTCATCCTATTCCTTCTCGGGAATACTCATCGTGATACATTGTGAATACATTGTATGTTTCTTTTTAAAACATATCACATCCAGAGTTTAAATTCTATGTTATCTCTTTACTATCAACACAGGGGTTTTTCAGCCTGGAACTTCATAACTTTTTCTCTTCTACAATTACATACAGGATCCAGTTTTGTTCCTATAACAATAACGAGGCTTAGCGACACTCAAGATTCGAAGTCTATACCTGCTATAATCATCGCCTCTATACCACCTCGACTAATCCCCTCACTAAATTTGAAATCCTCCATGTACTTCTCATTCCTAAACTTATGCCAATCAATTCAAAGCATATACTATTTTAGAGATTTCTAACCCAACATTTTACACTCCTGTTTCCACTGCCGAAATTCTATTATTCCAATTTTGTTTACTGTGTGCATATTCTGCCTTGCGCTAAACTCTCCAGTATATTTATCACTCATCTGGACAAATATTATCTACATCACTATTTTACATTCACATACATGATCAGAAAAAGAAATATAAGTTCTCATACGCCTTCTGACCTTGAGCAGCTTTAATCCGTGGATCTACGTCTATATTTCACTATCTTTGAACCCGAGTAGGTCCACAGGTATAATATATACCTGTATATATTATACCTGTGGACCTACTTGAGTTCAGATATATTGAAATATAAAATCTCAGACTTCAGAGATAAAAATGGATCTTTTTCCTGCTTTTCTTGCAATAATAAGTACATTATGTAATTTTTCAATGGTATAAACGTTGAAGTTCAAAAATGAAGAATTTTATATATAGTGGGCCATAAAGAGGTAATCAAATGAGAAAATTACTAGCTCTTTCCAAGGGAAAGGTTTGAAGAGATCTCTCGATAATATTGGTTATGCCTTTCAAAATATTCAAGATCTTCTATTACTTTGATTTTGATAACAATGAGGTTTTATAAATTGTTAAAATTGAAAAGAAGTTGAAAAAGTTCAATATTTAAAAGCTTTTAACTATCAATTTTTGTCTAGATTAAAGCAGGAAGGTGACGAAAATTCATCCGGAGTAATTTTTATGTGTTTGGTTATTATACGCGTTACAGGCTATAATTTCACCAATTATGCAAACTGAGATATCAATTATACTTTGCGGTGGCCCCAGACAAGAAGGCTTATTATGGTATCCACTCTAGCATCCGATGCTGTCTGGCTCCCGTCGAGGTTATAACTCGAGATTATAATACCAACCGCCTTGTTTATCGTCTCTCCCGATTACCCAATAAGAATTTGAAACTTCACACCATTTCGAGGAAACTGAAACCGTAGATTTTCGGAATATTCAAGCGGCCAATTTCGTTTTTCCTATTCGAGAGGGGGATAATAAAAAGCGGAATGTAAATTTTATGGGTTGAAGGTTGTGTCAGGATCATTTTTCAGCTGAGGTATCGCGGGACATTCTCGGCGCTGCTACATCAATCACATGGCTAAGGGGGGGAGGTCTGCGGAGAAGGGGGGTGGGGTGAATAAAAAGCACACATTCAAAGTGGCCTTCTAGGCCTCGCCAGTGTATTAAATCAGCGGATCATGTTCATCTATCTTTGACCAATTTATATTTTCCTCTACTATCCGCGTAATTCGTTCAGGCGATCCCTCTAATTCGTTTAGAAAAAGATGAATGTTTTCTAGCTGAAATGTTTTTTTTTGTTTTTTTAATTTTATTAAACAAAGAGAAAGATGAAATGAATAACCGACATTGTATTGTAATTTCATTACACTTAAAATTAATTAATATGGAAAAGCTAAGTTTAGTTCGACATGAAAAAAAAATACTAAAGATGTTTGGTAAAAGATTTAATATGGAATTAATGAAAACAATAATTATCCAAGAAGTAATCAAGGGAATCATGCTTTATCTTTGCTATCTATTATAAGTTCCTATGATTATATTTTTTAGTATTAATACAGTCTGGTATCTTTAAAATTAAAAATAATATTTATGAATAATAAAAAGTTTTAATAAAATCAATTACAGGTACGTAAGCATGAAAGAAGACTGGTACAACTTAAAATTTAACTTTTGATTGGTTGGTGTGTGTGTAATTTATATTCATATTTATATAAATACAATTGTTACTTCCGAAGAACGTCAACATTAATGATTTTTTCTGATTTCGCTTAATCATAATTAACAACATGTTATACGTATCATAGGTGTAGTTTTTTTTTTTTTTTTTTTTTTTTGGATTTCTTCCAAGCTTGGGATCTGATACTTTTCCTGTCATTATTAAAAATATTTTAGGATTGACTTGACAATGCTGTTTCTGATTATCGCAATAAATGATCCGAATACAAACATACTTATTCTCCATGTATACTTTTTAATCTTTTCTTTTAGACGTCTTGTAAGTAGTATTTATAATATTGTTTTAATTTTTTAATGTAAGTTGCTCAAAATCATGATTTCCTTAATCCGTGACTTCTATTTTTCTATTTCTTGTTAAAATGTTCATAATATTCATTTTTCGTGTATTTTTTTTTTCGAAATCAATTAGGTTGAAGAGGCCCTTTGATCTTTTGGCACTTCACGTGAATAACTAAATTTCAGACATCTTTTGTTTGGGCCGTCTTAGTGGAAATAGGAATTATGAAATTTATGTTTGTTTCGTTTTCATCCGGTTATAATCTTCTAAAATTCTATTGTTTCTTGCATCATTAGGCTCTTTACATTCAAAACGGAAATTACACAACTGAAACACTCGAGGAAGACATCATGGCGAACTCAAGGATATATCAACAGACAGCTCTAGACAGGAGACCCCATTGTTGAGATGGCGTAGGGGACAGGAAAAATATTTTTGCATTCCCCGAAGGTGTGTTGACCCACCTTTTGGAGCGGGTCCAATTACTCTCAAATAGGAAGTCCCCATTGCTTAACTACACTTTTACTTTGGCCCTATTCCTCGGCTCAATGCAACCGAGAATTAATTACACTACCGAAATACAAAACCAGAATTATTGTAGAAAATTTAATGCAACACATGCCAACTGATCATTTAGACCACCTGTTACAGTAAATTTGTTATTAACCAGCTTCTTGGCTTCCTTGCGAACTTTTCGATATTTTGAGAACGCTATTATTTTTTTTTTCATTCACAGTTTGGCGAATGAAATTAAATGTGGCGGTTCTTCTCTGGTTTGGATTAAGATTAACGTTAATGTAAAAATCCTTACAATTTAATTGGTGTCACATTGTTTTCATGACTAGTTGGATTTAGCTATTATTGGTTTATTTTCGTCAATAATGCTGTATCAATGTTAGAGGTCACCCGAGAATGATCCTCGAAACTCGGCGTTACCATCTATCATTTTCATCCAAAAAAGCACAGCTAAAAAACCATTGTAGCTACAGATTGTAGTGCCTAAACAAATGTAACAATTTTAACGGGCCGTGGTTGAAATATTCTCCTCAAACCTCTTAAGCAAAAATTAGATTTCTGAATGACTAAAAAATTATACGCTTTATTGTTTTTGGATGGTTAACGAAATTTCCTTAAAAACAAAAAAATAATTATTGAGATGGGGCGATGTGATGCAGAGATGTTGCGTTAAAAATACTTTAAGATATGTAATTTTAATATAAATATATATATTATATATATATATATATATATATTTTTTTTTTTTTTTTTTTTTTTAACCCGATCTCCTTTGGATTGGCCACCAATTAAATCAATCGAGATTTTTGTCTATATTTCTTTAACTAATAAAAATAAAAACAAATTCTTATGCAGGCCAATATTACCAAACACCTTTTATTTAGTTTCCTCGAAGTGGTAATTAGGTGTGGCATTCGATGCACAACTATTTGGAAATAATAAACCATTGTGTAATACTTTACATTTTTTTTTTTTTTGCTGTTTAATACTCTCATACTTTACTGAGTTTTTTTAAACATGGATCCACTGATTTTGCTTTTGGATTTTGAATACTGACAGAAATAAAGTTACCATGCATTGGCTGACAATGTGCTTGGGAAAGTAACGGTCTGTTGCATTGATTATCCATGCTTTCACCCGTTTCGACAATCTATTGCGCCTAACACAATTCCGAAATGCACATGGTGTTGCTGCACGACAGAGACCAGCTGTTTGTTGTGCACCTGTTCGTTGTACTGCGCTGCGCGGCCCTGTTAAGAAACTTCATTTTCAAAAATTAATATTGCCTAAGCTTGCTCGATAGGTTTTTTTTTTTTTTAACGTTTCAACGATACTGATAGGACGTAGATTTCATCCTAATTTTAATACATTGTACAAACAGTATTTCTTTTTATTATTTAATTATTTTCATTGTATATTTTATATTACATACCTATTTTAAACAATTAAAATCATAAGGACTGAATTGCCCTCGTCATACATACATAACTTAGTCAGTTAAGGTTGACAAGGGCAATTCAGATAAAGTAATAAAATAGAACTGTATTATTTTATTTATTAGAATTTACAATTATAACATCTGTAATGTAAACAAGTATAAAATATTTGTATTTTTTTAACTAAATGCCCTTGTGAATAAATGACTTGTGAATAAATTACGAATCGGTTGCAATTTTTACTTTTTATTGATATGACAAAAATATCCATAATTCTTCGAAGGATTGTGGGGAGGGAGGGTTTTTTTATCGAGTTATTTACTTACTAATTTGATCAATAGAAAGTTTCATAGTATATAGTACTTTACCTTGGCCCTGGAAAACCTCGTATAGCCTTAATGGCGAGGAAGACAAAACAAAAAATAAAATATTACTTTACCAAATAATAATTTTTACTGAATCAGTTATTTGAAACTTTTCTTTAAAAATTATAACATGTATATATGTATATCGATAAACTTATAAGGAGTGTTAGGGCAAACTTGGGGAAACTGCGTTCTCCATTAACATTTGATTGATCTTTATTAAACTAGCGCTAGAATTAATTAATTTTCAATTACTTAGTTTTCTGAAAATTGAAAATTAGTAGAATTAACTTGGATATATGTGTGTAATTTGTATGTACTTATAAATAAAAATAGCAACAGTAAAACATAAAAAACTAAAGGCGTCCTTCATTATAAGCTTACTTCGGCCTCTAATGATAAAAAAATTCCCCACCTATATCCTAGTTACGATATAACCATAAGAGATACGAAATGAACTTCTCACTTCATTTTATCCCGGTACTTTATCATTTTCCATTTTGTCGTACACACCCTGTTTGTTCTGATATTTTTTCGTAAATTAAAACTGAATTCAAGATTTATTAGCTGAGTGCTGAATTAAAATGTATATCACACCCCAAGCGACTCAATTCGCACAAGGGAAAATAAGTGTTAACCAGAAAACATAATAAGGGTGGAAAAACAGTTGGTATAATCAATTTAGTTGGGTCTCTCTGCTTTAATTGAATTCTAAGTCACAATTTTTTTTAATTAGTGGAAATCGAATTTGAACTCAAAAGAAAATTGCCGTCAAAGCAGTGAGTTTTATTAAATTGCTTTTTATTTCATATTAATATTTGTTGTTATTCTCTTTTCAGGATTCATAATTATTGTAATTTTTTTCTTAACATTTACAAAATTAATAATATGTATACATACAATTAATTTGTGTATTGCAATATTACATTTCATATACCTTGTTAAAATGAGTTTCGGTTTTTTTTTTTTGGTTTTTTTTTAGCATTTTATTCTTGTTTTATTTACAATTAAAATAATAATTGAGATTTAGTTATCAATTTTACTAAAAGCAAAGTGGATTACGAGAGCCACTGTCTATATGGCACGTTGAAATTAAACTTTCCCAACTCCGAAACGAATTCAATACGATGTATATTTTTTATATTAAATTCCACGGAATCAAATTTAATCGAAATTAATTAACAAACTGGCTGATCCTTTTATATTGAACGTAACCAATTTTCGTCAGCCCAATATACCTCCGCATTTTAAATCAAATATACAAACTCTTAAAATTATTTAATTAGAGTAAAACACTTTATTTTTTATTTTTGATTAAAACACACATACACATACGTGACCGTGTATATGTAATTAAAATAGATAATTTTAATATATACAATTATACCCTAAACATTGATTCAGAAATAAACAAAGACTTTGGAATCTATTAAGTATGGTTGTTGAAACATTATTTACCAGTTCATTTCAGCAAGTTAAATTAACAATATTTTTTTTATAGTGAGAAATGAAAAGTGAGTCGATTTAGCACTCACGGATAAATGTCATTAATAGTGATAAGGAACCAAGAGATAACAAGTGTGATAAGCAACGATAAGCTTTATCATTTACCGGGTTGGTAAACATTATAAAAAAAAAATATAACTTTACTTATATTAGAAAATTACATTATGTGTACACACACATATAATTAATTATTAACCGTATTATTATGAACAGTTTTGAAGTGATTATAAATTTTGATGTATTCAAATAAATTCCTCTAAGCCAAATATTTACCAAAACATAAAATATATTTTTAAAAAAATGTTATGCTTAAAATTTTTCCTACAAGTTTCTTAAATTTCCTACAATACTTCGTTTAAGGACGTGGCCAACAAAAGTTTGATTTAACTTCATTAACGTAAAATACTTTTAGTGCTTCATATCATCAAATATTGCAAGAATTATTTTAGTAAAATAATAATTTTTAGATTATTGAGCTTTTAAAAATATTGCAACAAACTGCATAGTTATAAAATAACGATTTTAATATTAAAACATACTTAATCATTAGTAATCCAGTTTTACTCCAATATAATAAAAATGTAATTAATTTTAATGTAATATCATCTTGATGGATGGAGTTCCATGTGGAATGGCCCTGTGTGCTAATTGGCCAAGAAACCACTTACTTAGTGTCCATGCATATTCAGCGTTTTGCAAGTGGATACCTTCACTCCGGGATGGGCCAATGTCTTCTATCATCGGCAGTTCTTAGGTCATCATCGGACTTAGGCTTCAAAGGTTTGACTGAATATTACATAGTACATACGGTTCATATGTGTATATTTAAAAGATATATACTTTTGATATCATATTTGACATATTATGTATGTGTACATAATGTATACTTTAAAGAAATTGAAGAGTCGAGGCAATCAAGCATGGTGTTGCCTTTTGGAAAATGCGAGGCTCTAAATGTTTAGTGTTTTGCACTCTTCCATTCAATGTTTAGTTCAAAACGTAGTCAGTAAATGTTTCAAGCGAGGATGCAGACCTATCGTAAATGGATAAAGGTGGTTTGAATTAAGTTTTCGATTTACTCAGAAAATATTCTCAGCATTATCTTATCCAGTTTGACTCTTTGAATAAAATTCACATGTGACTTATATAAAAAAAAATCTTGTGTATCTAAATCCAAGCTAATAGCGGACTAATCAGCGTTTCAACAATTAAAAATTCGTCAGCACCGAACAAGTTGTCATTAAAAAAGTGAGTAGTTTGTTTCCAAAGTGAATCCTAATTATAATGGACAACTTTTCAGAAAACGCAAATAACTGTATTTTCTGTTCCAATTGTTATATCAAAAGTAATAGTTCTTAAATAATAAATTTAAAAGTTTTTTTTGTAGCATCTGTGATTATTGCAATAGAAATTTAGAAACATTGAAACTTAAATAGCGACTCTTTTGGAAAGAAATAACTTTTTGTTACAATAAAATAAGTTTCTTCTCCTTCTTATGCGACGCTACGTCCCACCTGGAGAATAATCCTCTCACAACTTTGACCCCACTCATCCCTGTGTTGTACAGTCGTCTTCCAGTTTTAGACCCGAAGCATGGATCGGACATCCGCAGCTACGCCATCCATCGACTTGACCCTCAGGCATTCTGACGACACGCCCAGCCCATCTGAGGCAGTTTACTTTAATAAAAGTGACCACATCTCCATACAGCTCTACTAATTTGGAATTAGTCCGTTGTTTCCAGACTCCAGCACGCTTATTTTCCCCAAGATCCTCCTCAGTATCCGCCTCTCGAATTTTACCATAGCCTATTCTTAATTCCTTGTGATAATCCATCATTCGGCAGCATAAGTAAGTACCGTCCTTACCAATGACTACTCTGCTCTTGAAATGCCCAGTCAGTCCATGGTAACATCTGTTTGCGGAGACGATCCGACGCTTGAATCTTCTGTGCAATATCATTTTGGGAGTTGACCTGCGAGCCTAGATAAATGAATTCCTCCATTCACTCAAAGGAATATGTTCCAATATGTATGGATGATTCTCCTCCACAGGAGGCTGTAGTCATATATATTGTTTTTGCCTCATTAATGACAAGTTCCATACTCTCAGCTGGAGGTTTGGAGCTCCAAAATTACATCCTTCATACCTTCAAAAGTCTTTTCCATTATGTCAATATCATCCGCATATCCAAAGGGTCATTGCAGTCCTATTGAAACTTGAAAGCAAAATAAGGTTACTTTAAATTTATATTTAAATAAAAAAGTTTAAAAAGCTTTTGATGGATTATTTTGTTTCGAAGAATATTTAAGAAATGCAGTTTTCATTACATTCTTTGAATAAAAAAGTCTGTTTAGGAAATATATTTATTTGAATATTAAGGTTCTTGAAAAAAATAAAATAAAATAATTGCACCATCGGATTTACTGGGTATTTCCATAAAATCGATTAGAGTTCACTTTGGATATAAACGACTCAAGTCTGCACCACAGACATCACATCCCGTGTTACATCACCCCAAGGCGATTCAATATAAACTGAAAGGAAAATGGATGTAATATTACCACAGGTGAGAAAGATTATGAATGAACAATTGACAAAAAGGGCCAGAAAACCATAAATAAATAGCATATCCAAATTTGACGAAATGTTGACCATCTATTTATTTACTGGATTTTTTTATAGAAAATGAACGTTTTGAGGGAACAAAGGAAAAAATGTGTAATTGTCATTTTTATCAAAAAAATAAAATACTTCTCACATAAATCCTTCTCTTGTTTATATGGTTTATATATGTATTTTATCAGACAGCTAAAAGATAAATATTTCATTCCAAATCAAATTTATTTAATAATCATTTTGTTGGCCAGATATTAGCAGAAACTATTCAAATATTAGATTATTTTAAAACACTTTATTCAGAAATATTACAATTTGTCACAGTTTAAGGACACTTATAATAGAGTTCAGAGAACTCAAATATAGTTTTCTATTATATTTTAGTCAAGTTCAACCGCTATTAGGAATTTAATTACTACTTCGGTTGGTCTTTAAACATCAGCTGAAGTTATGATTAAATTCCTGTACATTCTGACAGCTATGAGATGCATTTAAGTGAAGCACTCAGGGTAGTTTCTGCCCATCTCTGTTGTGTTAAAGTTCATGGCCTTAGCAATAATTGAAAAAAAAAATGACTTTTTAGATTTGCTCTAGATGAAATCTACGACGTTTCATTTGCACAGAATATATCCGTTATTGGATACGATTAAGAGTTAAATTGGCTAACCTGTATCTTTTTTATTATATTAAAATCCGGGCTGAATTTCATAAACACAACTTTTTAAATTAAATTCAAGGTAATAAAAAAAAAGTTGTTATTAGTATAAAAAATATTAATAGTTGGTTATGGAATTATTCTTTAGATTTGTAGGACTTCATTTTAAAAAATCCCAAGTATTTTAAGGTTTCAAATCACAATAAAGAATAAAGCTAATAGGAAATAGAATCATTTTGTGTGGAATTAACATATTCCGCTTTGGATTTGAATCCTTATATTGGTCTCTACCAATTACAGATTAATCAATACAGTCATTGATTGATGTTTAATACAACGTAGTTATAGTAACGTTTGGACGAGTTGACGATTTTGTTTTAACTCGTTACATCAGTATAAAATTAAATGGTTTTTGGTTTGGGATAGTTATTATTTTCATTAAAATAGTCCGAAAGTGCTTAAATGCCGAAATTTCAAAATTTGTTCCACAAAAGCACCTTATATTTTGCTTACACATATATATAATGACAATTTAATAACTAACTAAAAGACAAATAAGTCTTGATGAATCTTCGGAACGTGGACTAACGAAACCAACTAGCATGGCCGAATAGTTATGAGTGGCCATGACCGAATTCTCCCGAGCGGTCCCGAAGAGGTGGATTATCTTCAGTTTATTGTAATAACTCAACAATTTTTTTTTAAAATTTATTTATTAAATTAATATAAAATTCTATTCCATGGACAATAATTATTCCATAATTATTTCATTATCACTATTCCATAGTGATGTAAGACTATATATACAGATAATATAAAAACAGAAGCAAGGTAACAACTGAATAATACTCAAGAGTATATACAATAAATAAAAGTCAAATAACTTGAAGATAACAAAACAAAACAAAGAAAACCCCACCTTCTTTTTAGCAGAAATAAGTATTTTCAAAAAAAGGTTAAGTGAAAGTAAAAATATTATCAAGTAATTTGATGAATATTTCCTCTGCAAAATCTGAGCATTGTACAATTAAAAAAATATTCTTGTTATACAATAGTATTATTAGTGTTATCTTGAAGCACTCAATCAATAATATGGTATTTTGCATTGATGAAAATAATCGTAACTATACGAACACATACTTTAAATTTTAGTTCCATCGAAAGTGTCCTTTTAGTGACTTCTTTGACCGATGACACGCAGTGTTTAATGATAAGAAGATCATATTTTAAAAATATTTTTATTGATAATGTTTATTTGTATTATATAGTGTGCGTTATTTGAGAAATAGGTCACATTGTACAGAGCCTACAGCTATCCCAAATGTTATAGGATACGGTTGCCTTGTAGTTGCTATCAGTTCCATCTACAGCTACCATATGTTGAGTTGGCACTCTTCCCCTTGAGCATCGCACTCGGTTGATTCTAATCAACTGCTAATGTCTCAACAATTGGAGGAAATTGCAGTTTGCAAGGAGCCCGGGCGTAGCGACTTAGATTTAATCTAGTCGTTGGAGAAGCAGTCTAGTGGCTCTGGAACTATAAAAAACCTTCGTCTTATCCTATTTTTAAATTGTTCTTTGCAAGTGGAAATAGTTTTGAAACTATTAAAGGATGAAAATTATTAATTCACATTGAGAAATTAAATTTTTCATTAAGTCTGGAAGTAAGGATTTGTTTGTTCTTTTTTTTTTTTTTTTAACTTATTTTACTTCGTTTATTATTTGGAAGGGGATAGGAAAAAAAAATTTAAGATTACCATCACTTCAACTCTGTTCATGTTATTATTTCTAATCTGTGCATTTTTACTAATTGTATTGTTTATACTGTTGTAAATTTCATTAAATAAATAAAATAAAAGAAAAAGATTACCATCTATTGATCTGAGAAATACCAATCAAGTGTAAGTTCAAGCAGTAAATTCAGTAAATAAGTAATATATTGAATACTTCAAATCAAATCACTTTAGAAGAACAAAGACGATCTAACATTGACGATCTAACACCTGGACAAACGATCTAACATTTCAATTAATTACAAAAGACTCATATATATGACCATAATAAGACCTATCTGAACTTACGGAGTTAGCTTTGGGACTCCACTAAACCAACGAATTCCTCTCGTATCCAATCTTTACAATCCAAAATCCTTCGTAAAATCCTTAATGCTCCTTACTTTGTAACAAATAAAATAATCCATAATGACCTGAATATTCCATATGTTTCCGATTTGGCACAATCCAGATATCTATCCTTCCATGAAATAATCCATAATAACCTGAATTTTCCATATGTTTCCGGTTTGGCCCAATTCAGATATCTATCCTTCCATAAAAACTTCAGAACTATGCTAATCCTCTCGTTTCTAACGTTGCTTCTTCTTCGGTCCCCGATAACCTTCCTAGGCGTGTGAAAAGAAAATGGCCTCGTGATCTCCTAATTTAGATACTTTATTAGGGTGCTACCAATGAGTAGATTCTCTACAAGCCTTGTCATGTCATGCATTTCTCTGTATCACATTTGCTGAATCTATATTAATGTGTACAATTTTAAATTTCATAAATAATAATAATAAAAAAAACTTTAGAAGAGATTTGTGAATTCAAAATTATTTTTCAAGCACATTATCCATCACATTAAGAAACCTTTTCGGTATAAAGCAATACAATACTAATTAATGATCTATATTGTAATATCTGTGACATGATGCAATTTCGAAGTTCCAAATAGCAATTGTGTCGCCAAATGTTTCACTTAAGTTTTCAGTTATCGCATTCTCTGTTAGAACCACCTTCAAATGCAAACTCAAATACTTTTCAGATGTATCAGAAACTAGAAAATGGTTAAAACGGTAACTTTTTAGAAGAGAAAAATCATATTAATTCACAAAATTTAAATCATCTAATGTATTTATCTAATCGAATACTACCTAACCTCACTTATTTTTATTAGAGATTCAGTATAAAAAAATTATTTATGATCAGCTTTTATAGTTATCCAATAATGCAGACTCGATATTTTGCGACTGAATCAAGAAAGCTGAAGATATATAAAATTCATGGCCTGTATGTTTTTTATGGCTGTGGTCTGTATCAAATCATAATATTAAATGGACTTCAAAAACTTACGAGTTATTTATTTGTAGATTATTTTTAAGAATATGGTGAGTATGAACTTTGGATTGCGTGAACGGCTGAATTTATGTTATATTAAAATTAATTCGTTCTCAAGCAGTGAAATTATAATATTTTGTAGTTTTATTACTCAAGGTTAAATTCCATTATTGAAACAATTGAATTTATTTTTTAAAATTAGTTTATCGTAAAACTCAATTTTAAGGAAACGTGGAGAAATATACCATGTAAAATTTTCATGTTGGGTTAGGGGAAAAAAAATACAAATATGGATTTTTAAAATAGAAGTCTTAAGAATTTAGTCTTTAACTCGAAGTTATTATTTGATACATTGTCTTACCGTCCAGTATCCTCTTATATTAGAATTTTTTATTATGTCCTTCATACCATAATATTTTTCATACAGTGTAACTGCTTTCCATTACACACAATATTTTTATATTTTAATTAATCTTACACAATCTTTTATACAATTATGATTCACTTCTCACTATTTATTTATTAGGAGATAAATGCCATTTTATTTTCTTGTTAATATGTTTCATTTCTTATATTTTTTATTGATTGTTATCTTGTCTTTATCAACCCTAATGACAGTCTAAAACTTAGGCACAAATGTCAGCAAAAGAAAAATAATTCTTTTTTTCTTGCTTTCACTGTTCACTACACCCCAACCAATTGCTACTGGTCAATCTCTAATTGGTTTTGATTAAGGGCTAGATGTGATTGTTTTTATTGTACTAAAAACGTTTGGGATGATATCTATTCAGGATCTCGTAAAAGATTTTAGTAATCGATTCTTAGACTGGCTGTCAATACAAAGTCTGCAACACATGATTTTCTTGCTAATCATAAATTAAAATTGTCATTTTTCAAATCAGAGGACAAGTGACCAACTAGAACTTGTGTAACAGCTAATCAATCAATATTTCATTAAAAGTATAGTAATATTCTTTAATAATCTAATATGCATCTTAATTTTCTTGCATTGCATGACATCAGTTTACAGCTTAATGACACATTGCGCGTGTTCTCGTGTTAGTATTTGGTATCCTGTGTTGATTCATATAGGAGTAAGATTGTGTTATCTGTTGTTGCATTGTAGTATCCTGCACTGCATGAATCATGTTTAAAAAAAAATTGTTTTCTTCTGGAACCAGCTTACAACCATTCCCGTTTATAGGATACTGAATAATTCATGAACATAAAGCCAGCTGAGCTGTTGGCCGAAGGAAGTACTTACTGAATCAGGAAATGGACGTACGGACTGTATATAAGTTACCAAGTTAACTATTTTCCAAACTTTTCCCCTGCCCACTTCCTTCTCGTCCCTCCCCCCTTAATATCTGTGAGGATATTACTCACATAATTATCATTCACGGATCCGCTCTCTGTTCCGCGCCTGCGCGTGATGGAACGCCGGCGTGTGCCCTATAATCCTATTGCTAGAGGAATTCCTTTGATCCGATATGCGGAAAGAGGGCAACCCCGGTGTATGGCCGTAGCGGTAATGTAGGGTGAAGCAAAATATATGGTTCGTTTCAATAAGAAGATGGGTTGGTGTTATGATATGTACGGGCATATTGATCGATTTAATCTTATCTCTTTGTTTGATATACCTGCATGTGCCTCGATCGTGTTTTATTAACACTCTTGCAATATTCCCCTCTATTCATTATTTTAGTTAATTAAATTGAGGCAGTAGCTTGGAAAGCGGCGTTTTTCCGAAAACTATTCTCATATAAATCACGGTATAAAGTTTTGTATATGATATAACAATGCATGAAACCAGTTCTCATTTGTTTTGATATTTTAATACTCAGAACGAGAAAAACACTCTATTTTATGCTGAGAGTCAGTTTCATAACTGAAAAAATAAGTGTCAAAGAAAAAATGTGGTCATATACACTTTTTATCGAGCGTTAAAAATACACAAAATAAAAAATATTTCAGCAAGTATAATAACAAAAATTCAAATCATTTCATAATTTTTTATCCCGAGCGTTTCCCGCAATAATTTGTTTTTAAATGTTTCGGATTCATAGTTAAAAAAAATTTATATTTAGGTTGAAATTTTTACTTTTTTCTTATGATACAATAATAAACATTGATGTAATATGTGATGGATAAAATCTATAGAAAAAGGGTGTGTAACATTATTTTATTCAAACAGTCCTACCAACTTTTGATGAAACTTTGAAACTCTCGTAAGATTCAAAAGGCCTAGAGGATTCTAAAAATGCATTTTCTGAAAAAAAAACAAAAAAAAAAAAAATATAACGACTACAATATTTGATTGGCAATATTTTTTAGTTATTATTTATTTAAAAAAAAAATGCTTCTGACACTGATGATTCTGCTCTGTTTACTTCCTTGCAATTAACAACTTCAAAACCTAAATTGACTAGAATTGGCCTAACAATCTTACCATAAACGTCTCGGTAATAAATAAAATCAGATACATGAACAACTTTTCTTGTCTATTTCGGGATATAACATCCATTTCATTTACTGGCTGGAGTTCACACGGGAGCAGCATTCCAAATTCTCCCTTCCTTATACTTCAACGGTCGATTAGTGTTGAAAAACTATTATTCCTCTCTATCGATAGTTGAAAAAAAATGTTTGCAGATATAGGATATCATCGATGTTTTTAAAACTTCATTTAATATCAATCTCGGTCAAGATAGTTCTTTTTACACGTGCACTCAATACCCTTCGTTGGAATATAAACTTGGTATGAGAAAGACAGAAGATCCCCTACTTGGAAGTTAATGGCAGCGGTGTGTATCCATAAACGATAAGTGAAGAAATGGATTAGAGGCGGCCATACTGTTTGCCCATCAGCCTTTCACTGCCTCTATTTCGGAACAGCTTTCATCAAGAAGGCTCTTCCATCATCTTCTCTTCTTTTGAAAACACCATCATTTCCCATTTTTTTCTGTATCTATTTCGGGCCCAAATTAACATCCATTTAGCCTCGATTTCACCCTTACAATAAGAGAGCTGTAGCTTTTCTACTGACATTTACTTATAATCGAAAATATTGTACATGATTTCCATTTATGATTTTGGAGGTCCGTTGTAACTAACATTAAAAGGCCCCTCTTATTAAAAATTCAAAAATATGAGCCCCTTTTATTTGGGTTTAAATAAAAAATTTGATTTCTAAAAATAGTTTAAGTTTTTTAACGATGTGTAATCTTCAAATCTTCAATCAAAATTGCGTTGATATAAAGTGAAAATTCTGTCATTAAGATACGATTCGTCACTATCGAATTAACGTGAAAACTGTTGAATACAGCTGATATGGATTTTTTTTTCCAGTGTACTGATATTTTAAAAAACCCAAATAGACAAAGCGAAAAATAATTAAAAATAAGGAAATAAACTTAAAACCTCTAAAAAGTATCGTTTCTTTACTAAAGCTTCTTTACAAAATACTGTGTTCCAATCCAACAAAATTCTGGAATACCATTTTGAAGTCCCTACTTCACTCTGAGATGTTTCCTTAAACATAAATATAACGTTTCCTTAAGTTCCTATAACAAATGTTCAACAAATATCCTTCCGATTTTCTGCGTGCTATTCTTCTTCAATATCACTTTACCTCAATTAATAAGCAATATTAAGCGGTATTGCTTTACAATAAAATATAATAACTTATTAATAATTGGGAAAGGATTAAATTAGAGTGTAGAATTGCTTAAGATATCTGTTTATTATTTTCCAATATAAAATTACAAATGATATCTTTACAATATATATTAATGCATTTAATGATATGTTTAGAATATAAATTTTATATTTAATCATAAAAATATTTTTTTAAAACACAAGTCAATTTTTGGTATGTATGGTTCTCATCTTCTGGTTTAGCAAGGACGAGGAATGAATCACTTGGGTTTTAAGTAGGACTCGGTATTTGTGGAAAACCGAAAAATAAAAACCATTCCAACTACCTCGATGAGTCAAATTCAAAAATAGCAGATCTATTCTCAATGCCTAGTATGTCTTTTTGACAAGCCACTTGCCCACGCTCAGGTTTAATTAACCTATTGAGAAGCTATGAAGGACTGGAATTTATTTTATTTTTTCAAATTATGTGAAAAGTTGGTTTGGGAATTCATGTCTTGGATTCTGATAAAAAAAAATAATAATTAGGTCAAATATTTAATAAATCCCTTCAACTTTTTCTTATTAGGAGAAGTCAGCGAGAGATTGAAGTCAGAGTAAAATACACAAAAAAATATTTTACATATACGAAGAAAATATATAATATTTTTTACTTACAAAAATATTTTTTTTTATGTAACTCACTCTGATTTCTCACGTTCCAAAAAATAATTTTTGGTAGAATATATTTTAATAATTGATCTCATATATTTATTTTTACTTTTATAATAATCCAGGACATGGTATCTCTAATATGGTTTGGATTGTTACATTTTGTTCTTTCTTAAGTTTTCGACTGTTAAAAATGACTTTTCTAAAAAAAAGGTTTCCATATCAGTTTAATTCGTAAAATTACAGTTTGAGTGGTTTAGTAATGTTACCTTTATTTTAAATATATACTTCTATTATGATAAATTTATAATTTTTGGCAGTTAAAAAAAATATTTGTGTAATTTTGGGGAATTATTTTTTTTTAAAGTCTGATTGTTTTTAAAAAGAAATAATAACCAATTTATCTGCTTAACAAAAAAATAGTAATAATAAAGAATTGAAGCTTGAATATTACATTTTATTAAGATAAAACTTCATAATAAAAACTTTAAACTTTTTTTATTTTTATTTTTTATTGAATATTTGTAGTCTTGAAGAAAAATGTTTTCTTTAATATATTTATAAAAAAACATGCTCCTTAAAATTAATATTTGAAAGTAATTTTTTTCTTTTTACACAAAAATAATAATGTAAATAAGATGTAACTAACTATATTTTAATGAATTTAAACAATTAATAACTATCTTAACTTTTTTATTAAATCTAATTTAATTTATTCAGGTTTATTCAAATTGTTTAAATTACTTATTTGAAGAACATTAAATCAATAACTTTGACATAAACGTAAATGAAAAAATTACTTTGAAACTAGCAAATCTTACCATAGTCTCATCACTATTCTTTATTTATTTTTATTTTTTAGGGTTACAGTTCACAGATTTTTAAATAAAATTAATTGATTATTTGCTTTCAATATATGGTGGAGTAGTATTGAAATTTAAGCCATAAATCAGTTGTTTTTTTCTGTTAGTGGTAAATATAAGTAATGATGAATATAATATAATATTTTTTAAAGTATAGATAGTATGGATTAAAAAAGTTTTTTTTTCTTTTCGATAAGTTAATCAAGTTTCTTCCAACGTTGATAAAAACTACCAAAAAGACGGAAATGGCGCGGTATTTATTTTTATGCGCATTAAAATCCCTAAGACTGCAATATGTGAGCTGCATATCCCTTATCAACAGTACGGGGCTGCAGTAAGCTCGCAATTTCTGAACTAATCCGTATCATTTGCGCAAACTGTGATCGCTGCTCTCCGCTAATCCGGCATTATCTTTGCAACGGCATCCCGTTGATAGTTACCCAGCTTATAAACATTACATCACAACCTATCGGGTTATGGTCTCAAAATTAGTTTCAGATAACCACATGCGGTGAGACAGTTCTGTTTGCTTAATGCTTATTACGTTTATAGTTGAAATAAACGATACTGACAAGGTCCGTATTTATTTACGAAGACATTTATTTAAGAAAGAAACATTTATTATTTTTATTTGTTCAAAAAGGTGTTTTATTACCATTCTACGCCAAACTAATTAGCCTTCTCTTTCTGGTTTATTTTTTTTTTCCTCAATCATTCTCGTTTAAGCAGAAAAAATTATTTATTTTATTTTTTACACTAAATTTGAAAAGATATTTTTGAAATTGAAGGATATTGGCAAATAAATCAATGAAAAATGTTTCATCATTCCATATTTTACTAGATTTACATTTTTTTAAACATAAAATTAATTAACTTCTGGCTGTTAGGACCGAAAAAGATTGCAGACGCTTTTGGAGTTATTTTTAAATGCTCATAGCTCCACTCTATAAGAGCTAGGAAGCAATAATAGCTTAACAAAGAAATTGTCTCGTAGGGATTGTAAAAATGTTTAGGTTCGTCTTAAGGCAAAATTACACTTAATTAGTACAATAAATTATGGTTTATATATATACTCTTAGTTCATCAACGCCTTAGGGACTGTCTTGTTTTTCCGGCAACACTGTATTAATTTTTATTTTATTTTAGGAAAGTCAGGACTGACTTAAACATATTATATAGTAAGTTTTACGTTATATATAATTCAAATTATTTTATTGTAGTATGTACTCATACCTAATGGACAATCATTATTAGACGTTTCATAATTATTTTTAATTTATTTAGTAAACAAATAAATTCCTCAGACTGATAACGTACATTCTCTTGGGCTTAAATTTGACAGAAGGATGTTATGGGGCCCACCCATGTCATAATGAAATGGAAGATCCTCAATAGACGACTCAAACTACTTTATTCACTTTCTTACAAATTTTCAAAAGCAGAACTTAAACAGAAACTTAATACAGACATCTACTTAGCTGAAGCAATGATATACTTATCCTATTCTTTATTGCTAAAAAACTCCACATACAAAAAATTCAAACATATTGGACCATCACTCGTAACTAAAGCAACTTGGTATGTGACAAACACCATACTTATAGGAGATATGGAGACTGACATACCCATCAATATGGGGAAGAGACTAAAAATAAGCTGGATAAAAGACCTCCTTCCTTAACAAACCATGTCGACTGAATTAAGCCTGGAAAGTAGTATTGCTAGGTGATATCCTTCGCCATGTCTAACATCAGTTTCTTTATTTTTAACAAACCATCATTTTCAGCAGTTATATATATATATTTGATATGTTAGATTTTATTATTTAATTAAGGTTAAAATTTATCTTACGTTTATTAAATAATAATAATCATAAATTAAGAACTTAAATATAAATGATATAGTCGAAAAATCCTCACACATCCCAAGTTCTGTTTTGTCATTTTGTACCATATTGGTGTTGTAAGGGCAGATTGGGGTGTACTATATCGAAAATAGATTTTGGCTATCTAAATCTTGCTGTTGACTTAGGAAGCCTTGCTAAGTACGAAGCATAACTTGAAGTTACACAAGTCGAGATAGCCGCTGGGAGCAGCTCATTACCATCATGAAGGACCGAGGCGGGCTGCGGCTTGCTCGGTGGTTCCTTTGATCTCACCATTCCCCCATTTAGCTAAACGCCATAAATCTCTCTTGCATTTTTAATTAGTCCGGTCCGGTCCTCTATGGTTTTTATTAGCTCTTTCTTCCTAAGTTCTGGCCGGGGACAAAAGGTTGGGCCGTTTTTATAGCCCAGTTCTAGGGTAGCCAATTTGTAGTTTTTACTCACCCTTCTCCTCTAAATATAGAAGTTTTACGGGATAATAAAAATAAAGGGCTAAATAAGGAATGTTATTCCTTCAAAAACACCTTTAGATAAACTAAAAAAAAAAACTTTTCATTCATGATATGAAAGCCTTTTCAATACTAACCAACCTCGGTTCTGCTGTTCAGTACATGTAAAGAAAAAAAGTTATTCTTAAAAAGTATTAGAGTTACATAAAAATAAAACTTTCATTCAAAGTTGTATTGCAGTATATGCCAATTCTCATTTCTTCTAGAATACAGTAAAAATTGTTAAAAAGAGATCAAACTATTTTTGTTCAAATTATTCAGACGTAGAAATCTACATTCTTCGCAAACTTTAAAAACTCCATTTAATGTTTACCAATAGTACATTAAAAACGGCTATAAGGACTGCCTTTCCTTTGCCCGACTCACTTTAATATGAATACATAACTTAAAAGGTAGTGTTAAATCCACAGACAAAACCTGCTTAGTCCGCATTTTTAACATTAAGGCATATCTTTTAGCGGTGTGAAAGATTCATGTGGTAGCCGTGTTTAACCATTCTTACAAACTTATTCTAAATAAAAACTAACCAACCTCTATTTTTTCCGATACCTTGCATTCTATCCCGAGGAAAATAATTCACATTCTTGTTGAAAAAAATTCCATAAGCTTCTGCCTTATTATCTGATTATAATAAAATATCCATCCCAACGAAGGGTAAATTCTTCGATCATTCTAGAGGAGACAATATTTTCAACATTATTTTTTAAATATCCGATTTACTCAACGTTTAAGCATCGGTGAAGCTACTGTTAAAATACGGTCTTTACCCTGGAAAATATATTTTTAACTTTAGAAACTATCAGCGTTTCTGTTGATTCTGTAAGAAACAGCAAGTAATGCTTATCTGTATACTTGTAAGGATGTTCTAAAGCACGGAATCAATGATAGCTTGGTTTCATTGATGACACTTACACGATTCGAGTCCTTGTTACAACATTCTTTCCGTCTACAGTAGATTAGATAGGTGGAGAACGAATTATGCTTACCCTGCAATATAGTATCAGTGACTATAATCCACAAAGTAAAGAGATGAATCAGTTAGTCTAATTTGGCCGCAACCTAACTAACCTGCATCGCACTGATCATATTTCAAAATTTTTAAGTCTTCCTTAACTCTATTTTGAAGACCAAAAAAAGAGAGAAAGAATTATTAAAACTCGACAAGGCAAAAAAGTCTTTCTGGCTTCGTAAAAAGAGATACAGTAGCACGGTTCAACTCTTGAGGTCTTGACTATCTCGGAAGGCAACACAAGATAGGCCTCACTGATGATGGTGCTTGTCCCCTTAGTCGTTCCGAAGAATTGATGGACGGAAGGCATTTGGACAAGTCTGCACTAGAGGACATGTAACATGAACAACATTCTGATTTGTAGTATTTTCTTAACATGAGGCAAATTATCCAGAGTATATAGCCCTAAGATTTTTTTTTTTACAGTTTTATTCAAATCTTTTTGATCGTTGTCGTTGATATTTATTTAATAAGTGGTACTTATCACTCCTATTACTAATACTAATAATTAATATAAAAGAAATAATAAAGGATTTTTTTTTTTTAAATTATGAATAAATAATCCTCTATGCCACTTTTTTTATCTTTTAGTTTTAGCGATTGTTGAGTCTTTCATGATATAACCGTATTCAAATTCCTTACGTAAAACATTTCGGCTTATGTCCAACAAATGGTATTTAGTAATTGTTTGTTAAGGAGCCCGTTTAGTTTAACTAAAAATGCATTAATAAATAAATGTTTTAAGAAAAGAAATTTGTACTGAGAAGAGAGGAACTGCCTTCCTAACTTTGAGCCCTTTAAACCCTTGAGTGCTTTTTAATGAGGGATATTAGTCTTGGTGTTTTCTCACCGAGCTTCCACCGCGGTTCCCTTGTCTAAGGTTCTTCCTTGTAAAGTTGACAGCGGAGAAATTGCCGTTCCCAGGGTCCAGATTTCTGTAAACCCTACCGAACGTAATTTGTCTGCAATGTAATGAATCATCGTTTGTTCCTTACTTATCCAGTATTCCAAGTTTTTTTGTTTGTTTTTTAAGATAGCTGTTCTGAGGAAAGAAAAATATGTATTGTGTTGGTTATTACTGAAACTTCGAGTTATAAATGCATAAACCATAATTAATAAGTTAGTTATACCATATCTTAATTGGATTGGGCCTAATCGAGCGATTAACGCGGAATTGAAAAATAAAGAACATAGAATGTAGCTTACATAAACATCATAAACAAGTCTTATGTCGTTTTTAACATTCAGTATCCAATGGCGATGCATTGTTGCGTGTTATGACATCATAGCTTCAGCCGAATTTCTCCCTTTTTTCTTGAATGGAGTAATATGAAGATTTTTGGTTAAAGTTTAAAAGAAATCGCTCGTGGTTGACGTTATCAGTGCCATTAAACTGTGGAACTTAACACCTTTGTGGAGAGGGAGAGGGTAACATTATTCCAAAATTATAATCACCGTTTTGGTCCCACTTTACAAAACCAACTGTAAACTGATTTCTAGTTTCATAGAGAAGGCATTCCCATTTCTATCACTTCATTTAGTCCGTGGTACAGACCCCTTTTTATCGTATTATTAACATCCGCCTTAAACTTCGTAAATAGTTTCATCTCGTCGTACCCTACAACTATTTTATTCACGAAAACTCTTGGAATTGGGTCGTTTTCAATCTGGGAAGGAACAAACTTTGTCTATTTAACTATAAACTAAAAACTCGGAAATACCCATTTGCTTTCTACTTTAATCATAACATAATTTTATCACAAAAAAGGTAGCTTACAAAAATATTGGGCCGTTTTTCCTATATAACATCATTATTTTGAAAACTTGTGGATGTAGGTCACGCAAAACGGTTCAATATTTTTAAAGACCACCTTATTTCTCGATTTTGTGATCAAATTATCTTATGATGCAAGTAGAAAGCAAATGAGAATTTAAGTTTTTTTGTACCTAATTAAATAGACAAAGATTGTCCCCCTCCAGATTGAAAACGCCCAATTCCAAGAGTTTTCGTAAATAAAATAGTTGCAGGTTACGATGAGATGAAACTATTTACGAAGTTTCAGGCGTATATTAATAATTCGATAAAAAGAGGTCTCTACCACGGACTAATTAGTTTCCATTTGCATTATCAAAAACGTTGTTTTAATTTTGGAACATTATTGTCTCTAGATTGAAAATTTTCCCATTTATGTGTGTTGTAATATGAAATTGTATCATTAGAGAGAACTTAAATGTTTAAACATATTAATATGTTAAAATAATAAACTAAAGTATTACCATTTATTATCGTATGAGTGGAAATAAAAACAATTGTTATATTCAACGTTAGTTATTTAATAATATCGCTCTACCACCTTCAAAAAATGTACGATTTTTGGATCTCCACTTGGATAAACGACTGACTTGGACATAAAACACGACTGACCACATAAAACAAAAAAGAAATGAACTTAATCAGCGAAACGAACTTCTTTCTAGGCTACTTGACAGTCGTTCTAAATTATATGTGACTAATAAATTAACTATTTACAAAGTCCGCATTAAACCAATTGGACATATGATGAATTATGGGGAACAGCAAAGAAATCAAATATAAAAATCCTTCGGAAAATTGTTTCACCCTTTTACGTTTCAAACCTTACGTTACACACTGACCTTGACACTCCTTTCATCACGGCAACTACCACAGACCGCTTTAATAATTTCCATGACTGACTGACTCTAAATTCGAACCCACTTACTCAAGCTCTATCTATTGCTACAAATCCATATAATCCGCCCAGAAGACTGCTGAGGCGCTGGCCTAGAGACTTATTGCTACTTGCTGTATTATCTTTTTGTGTTATTATGTTATGTGTTATTTTACTACTTTTTTTATTTGTCATTTTGTTTTTGTTTTTATCACTATTCTTTTTTGTTTATACTATCATTTATTCTCCTTGATATCATATTTGCTGTATACCGTGGTAGATGACAAATTTATTGTGAGCCAGGAATATGTGTAACTAATAAATAAATAAATAAAATAAAAGTTATTAATGTTTTCAAACTTCATTCAGGTCTATGTAAATGTTGCTGTTGAAAAAGATATAATTATATGACATCTTTTGATTAATATCTTCATATTAGTAGTAAAGATTAAAAAAAAAAATTGGTTAGCTCTTTTTAAAAATTATTCTCCCACACCGTCCAAAAGGCTGTTGTGTTATAACTGTTTATTTTCGGCTTGATTGAAATTGTAAAAAAATACTTCTTTCACAGTTGTTTTCGAAAGTTGCCTCTTTTAGGATATTTCGCTAATAGATCCACATAGTAAACAAAATCTTATTTATTAACAATGTATGACATACTCAAAATTGTATTCTACTCCGTCCTATATTCTCCATGTTAACCAATGTTATCATTTTGTTGTTGTTGTTACGTCCGTAACCATTATTATATAGCTCGTATGTTATAAACTTTTTAAAAAAATTTACGTAACCTTGAAGAGAGGTGGAATATATTAGGGCTTAGTAGTTGCCCGGAGGTGAAGAGATGGAAAGATCATTTTGGGAAGTGGTATCCTCGAAAAGTCGTGACTTAGAGCTTAACAAGCAAGGCCTCTTACCGCCTATAAATGCAGTCTGCAACCTTTCGGCCCGGGCATATACTCGAATAGCTCGTCTCGTCGCGGTTTTCGTTTCGTAATTTGTATTCCATCATTTCGTTTTTTAATCTTCATATTTCGATGTAAAAATATATGTTGAATAATACCATTACGTAAAATCTTTAACGGAAAAAAAAATTTAGAAAAATCTTCGTGAGTATTATATGGGTTTCTTAAAATATTCTCAAACTTCTTCGTTCCCGACTGATTTGACCTTCTATCTTTGTTTGTCGAAGTTTTTTTTCATATTCTTATTTCAATTAGAAGGGGAAATGTTCATCTGCTGAAGTCCACACCAGTCCTAGAAAGTAAATAGAAGTTCCTAGAACTTTTAAAAAGTAAAAAAAAAATATTATATTCCTAACCGACGTTCCCAACCGAAAATTATTAACCAAAATAATTACTTGATTATTCAATCAAAATAATATTTATTATTTATTATTAATTAATCGAGAGAACCAATAAGAAGTAGAATAATTAAAATTCAAGTTAACTAATGTAAGAACAAAAATTTATAAAGAAAACTATGCAATTCTGCTTTACCTTTATACAAGTGGGTGGCAAGGCTCGGTTTGAAGTTTCTTAGACTGAATGAAAGTATTGTATATACCTGTCAATCAGGGTTTCCCCTTTGGTGAAAAAATTCCTGATTTTAGAGAAATTCCAAGAATGAAAGGGGAAAAAGGGAAACAATTTTTATCAATCAAAGCTTAATCTCAGCTCACTATTTTTTTTTTTTTAAACAGACATAAAACGTTTAGTTACATATAATATTACGTATCATTTTTTTATATGTGGGCCGAAGTTTTTTTCTGAGGAAAATCGAACTGGACAAAAGGGAATTTAAGAGAAATATGGTAGAAACGCCGGTGATAATGTTTGTCATGATAGAATTATTTTTACTTAAATTCAATTTTCTTTATTCCGTTTATATATTATTCCGTCGTTTCTCATATTTTTATAAGTCTTAGCTGCTACATTTTAAATTGTTTTATTCGTGTAATATTTTTTCTTGTTATTTTTTTCATGAAGTATTGGTATTTTTTTTTTTTTTTTTGTAACTCAATTAATATAATTCTATTATTTTTAAGTTTTTACAAATCGTATATATTATTCAAAATAATTACGTAGTAATATAATATCGGATGGTGTTAGTGCAATGTTTTTCTGAAATAAAGACAGAGTGAACTCCAGGTCAGCTATAATTACAGAACCTGGATGAAGTTAATCAGGTTTCGATCCGGAAGTTGATTTCATCCATTTAAAGTCCCTAGGATCTCCCCCCCCTCACGAATAATTAAAACCAGAGGCTACAGATGGACCCGTCATTGGGCTTTGGTTATCCTTTGCGCCCGCCTCGTCGGGAAATCGATCCTCTCTTTTTTTTTATCCTTTTCCCCTTTTTTCTCCTCCCGACAGGCGTAACGACATGGGTACAAAAGTTCTTTTTTTCCTCCTTTTTTTCGAGGAATATAGAAAGAATATGATAATTCAAATACTCAATAATAAAAATTTGCGCAGTATCTTTTTGGATTCCAATTGGTTCAGAGCAGTGTGATAAAAAGAAAAATGACTTATATAAATATAAATGGATATGGATATTTTCTTTTATTTAGAAATAATACATTTGGTCACATTTAAGGGAACTACTTATGCTCATAATTACCTCTCTCCCATATGGAAGTGATATACCTCCAAATAATTGTTATTTGTTTTGTCTACATATTTATCGTATGAAAGCTGATTGAATGAAGTTTCTGACTTATATTTTTTTGAGTATCGTGAGAGATGTGTCCAGTCTTTCCTACTTAGTTTCTACACATGATTCACCGCAAATCATGTTTTGTTTTTAATAGTAAAATGATAAAAATATTAGTAAAATATGATAGTAGCTTTATGAGTAAAGTGAATAAAAGAACAAAATTTATATGCCCTCCATTTTTTGAATTTTAGAGTTTATGGACCCTGATTAAACATTGAAAGGTGTATTAATTTTGAAATAAAAAAAGGTCTTTTCACGGAACTTAACAGATTTTTCTGCTCACTGAAATGAGTATATTTGAGTATCTCCCATGTATCATTATTTATATGGTATGTATATATTTAAATAATTCTAAAAGAGTACGAATTTATTTTTAGCATTCATTAATAATTAATATTGTTCCCAATCCAGTCTAACGGGATGTGTCTCTGACATTCTATAATTTATTCTAGCAATATTCACTTTTCCGAGAAGATTCATCTGATGAATATACATTCAAAGAATTGCGATGAGTTAATATCTGTATAATATTTATTAATATACATAATTAGTTCGCATTGTTTTTTTTATACCATAAAATTTAATTATTTTAATAAATATTTATAATTAAAACTTCTATCATTTAAGGATGTTTCATCATTTATTTACAACGATCGCGTTTTTCTGTTGGTATTCACTACTTATTTTTTTTTCACTTTTTTTTAGGAAGATGTGAGTTAAATGTTATACTCGAAGTTATTAATTTTAGCGTATAATTAACTTGATGAAAGAAAGTTTTATTTATAACTAGTTCTTAAAAGCCCCTGAAGAGGAATCCAGAAGGAGCCAACTAACTCCACCGCCTGTGAAATATCCAATTGCAGACTGTCAGCATTGTTGGAATAACTTTGGCCCGCCTCTGTTATGTCCTCACTGCTCCGAGTACACTACTTCCAAAATACTTTCCTGTTCCACTTCTGACCTCAGCTAACTGTGTCAGATCTTCTTCGGCGGGGAAAATGCGATGGATTGACCAATTGAACGGAATTGATTGCCGCTCTAGGGTCCTGATTGAAAACTACGCTTTGCGGTATTGCTACTCTTGCGTCATAATGGAATCTGTATTTATGCCATGGAAAAGAAAAACTAGATGTCTGAGAATGATTTCGTTATGTTATTATGTTTAATCATTCTGTTCATTACTGTAGTAAGGTACAGTTAATTACTGTAGTTTTGCAGTAACGACTGTAAAATTATATATATATATATATATATTTTTTTTTTTCCTGTTGGCTTTACAGTCCTTGTATATCTTTTACTGCCTTAGCCATCTTTAACTAGCCTTCTCCATTTTTGCTTATCTCAGTAAAAAACTTTATTTATTGAATAATAATACAATCAGCCACTAAAATATCTCATTCATTCAATATATACAAATAATAGAGAAATAATTATAAATATATAATACTAAAATAATATAAAAAAGTATATAAATAATACTAAAAAAAGTAAATAAATAAAATAGAAACTTCTAAACACATTCATACCTATATACAATGTATACATTCGCCCAGGGATGTCAGAGCCAGGCTTTTTCCTCCACATGTGGAAGGCAAAACTGGACTCTTGGAGATCCCAGTGCCACTTTTCCAGCCGCATCACTAGTTTTAGAAGCCAGTGGAGACTGAAAGTGGTCATGTCGTCTATTGCATCTTTATTTATTCGATCTATCTCTCTGGTCTTTGGCCTTCCAAGCAGTCTCTTGTATACTATTTAGTTGTCTATTGTCCAGTATAGGCTTCCTAAAGTATTAACCGAGCCAAATGCTATTCCCATCTTAACTTTTTGACCGTCATTCCATGAGATATCTATAGACCAGCTGAAGTAAGGAATTGTGAAGAAAAAAGAAAACTTAGTTTTCAATATTTGAATAATAGATTATTATTTATAGGTTAATAATAGATTATTATTTATCTCTTAGTTCTTACTATTGCCATTATTCTAACAACTGCATTTTACTTTAATTTTTTTACCTACACTATTTATGTTTCTCATACCTTGTTATCTGGTTCTTTTCTTAGCCCTGATGAACGTCTGAACTTCAGGTCGAAACGTCGGCAAATGTCAAAATAAATATTATAATTTATTTTTGACTTCTTATTTGACTGATCACCCCAACTATCCTTCTCTTCATTATTCACGGCAGTCAACCATTTACCTACAATTTTGAATAATAATGATTAACTTTCAGATAAATGAACGATGTTAATACTGATAATTAACTGTATGAAATACTTGAAAAACTTGTAATGAAAAAAACAAAAATATAATACAATATGAAGTGCAAAAGGATTAAAAAAATAATGCTTGCCCTTCCCTCTCAATGTTTAAAAAAGGTCAATCAAAAATTGTATGTAACTTTTTTGCTACTTATTTTTATTTATATAAGAAAGTAACCAAATGACCTCTAATTTGTAGACCTGTTCGATATACAAATATTTGAGAAAACGTTATATATAGTAAATGTTTTAAACATTTTTTTTTGTGAATAACTCGACAATCTTTTGTTTTATATCATTTATAAATTATTCCAGTTTTCTCCATTCAGTTCTTCCCATAGCCGAGAAGTGCCTGAGCCCCCAGGAGTAATCTTTATTGTTCATGCCGATCAAAAAGGAGAGCAAAGAATACCAAAGGGATGGAAATCATCGATTTCACGGCTATCCCCTCCCTCTCCAGAGAATTTCCTCCTTTTTTTTGACTAAGGTATTCCTCGAGCCACCATTACCCCGCTTTCCCCAGTGGCGAAGGCAAATCAGCTAGAGTGGGTGATTTTTTTTATTGTGAATTTTACCTCTTTTGTTGATAAAAGATTATCAAAATGAGGGAGAAGTAATAATAGTGACAAAAAACAAAAAGACTATGATTATATTTGTCCGAAACAAAAAACTGCTCCGTATTGGACTGGCAATAGTTCCAGTAGACAGTGTTGAAATAACACTAAATGTAAGTATGTCAACTGACCAGAGTACCGTCGAAGTGTTTATTGGGTTGTGCTGTTTCCCTCTGTCACAATAATTTTATTATATTTATTACCAGTATTTATTTTAACGGTCAAGTGTTATTCGACGCTTTTGAGCAGTTTTGATCATCACAGGTTAATAGTTGAGAGATAAACTTCTTGTTGAGATATTCAGTCTGTTCTGGAATTTTCTAAAATATACTAAAAACAACTTCTATCCCTGATCTAATTTCAATATATCGATATGAAACTCCACAATGAATAGATAAAAAAATTAAAGAATGGTTTTCAATTATTTTCCTTTTTTTATATTTATTCAAAGCTGCCTAATTTGAAACTATTTTCATTGTGATTGCATTATAATTTACTCGCCATTGTTTATTTTTTTTTCAGCTAAATTTTTAACAATAACAATATTTATAATTTCTTTAAAATCTCAAAATAGTCATTTTACTTTTTATGTCTGTCTATTTTACAAAAAAAAAAGTCTTTAAAATTATAAATTAACTTCTTTTAATTTAGGCGGTTATTTATTTCATTATTCACAAATATGAGTTTATACAATGTTTTAATTGTTTAACAATATTGCTAAACATTTAATTACTATTTCATATATGTGTTATAAAAAATGTTATTTTACTTCTTAACGAATATTGTTGCTTTTAGTTTTATTTTTATTCTTCATGATTTTTTTTTTTTTTTTAAGTTTTACTCTAAACAAAAAAAGAAAAATCAATAGCACAGATAAAATGTAAGTCAAACATTCATCCATCTAATATGCGAATTCGCATGGTGTATATAAACTTAGCAAATAAACTCTTTCTGCACGAGGTTACTTTATTATGCAAGAGAAAAAACGTAGTTATTTGCTTTTAAGGTTTTGCCTATTCCAAGCGCCTAGCTAACTTGAACTAAGCTAAAATAAATAGTTAATTGAAATTATTGATTTTTTTTTAATTGTTAGCGAAATATGAATAATAATTGCGTATTTTTCATGGGTAATTTCGTTTTCTCAGAATTCACTTTTAATTATTTTTTCGGCTCTCTTTGGACCCTTATCACCTTTTGATTTAATTAAAAATCCAAAATTGATGTTTTTTTTCATCGATGTCCTAATATTTGAACCATACTCAAATTTGGTTTTGACATTTAATTTTCATTATTCTGTCTTCGTGATTGTTAAAGGTATTAATAAATATTTTTGAATATTGTGACAAAAGATTTTACTATTGCATTTCTTTTTTTTCTTTTTTTTTCACTTCCTTACATTGGAGGCTTATTAGTGACTTATTGGAGGCTTATTTTTTTAGAGAATCCGACTGATATACTCTTTCTTAGCACACATCCAGAATATAATTTTTCCAAGACAATATCTCCCAATTAGTACTTCTTCCTTTAAACACAAGAGTTTCCTCGGTTGGATGAAGTACCTAGTTCCATCCGACGGGGGGGACTTGGTGAAGTCATGGTAGGCGATGTATTAGGGCGCTGGGAGGCGTGGCTTGTAGCCTGGAGGACCCGCCAGACTGGTTCCCGGCGAATCTAGATGCAGTTTTTGCACCTCCCCTCCACGTCACAGGTATTCGAACCCATGCCCTTGAATCTCCTCTCCCGTCTAATTCACAAGTTATTACAATCCTGTAATACATGAGCCAGGATCCGATAAAAGTTTTGCTCAAGTCAAGACCGTCCTCTAAATAATTATAATATTTCAAAATATTGGTAGAAAAGCTGAATTTATATTTATGCTCCTAAACTAATCTCAAACAGTTTACATAAATACTCAAGAGATAATCATAACAATTATGCTACCTTAATATTATTTCTTTTTGAATGGTTATTTATCCGATTTTAGCTGGGCTTGAATAGAAAAAAAAAACTGTTATTTTTAAAAAGTTTCGGTATCACTGGAATTTTTATAAATAACTAAAACCCTAAAACATTTTTCCTTGCAACTTTTCAAGTAAGGATTTAACAGAGTATTTATTTATATTCAAAAGTTCTGTCGATTTCCGTAAAAGTTCCATCTAAAAAATTACTTTTAGTCTTAGCTACATTAACAATCAACACATTAAAACCATTTGTAATTCATTTAAGATAAATTATAACTCAGATCTAAGCTCAATTTTTGTTTATTTTTCATTTATAGGAACTTATTTTATGAACTTATTTTTACCATAAATCTGAAACTTTATTACAAAAAAGTTCCTTGGAATATTTATTGTAAGAAATTTTTTCCTAAAAAGTTTTACAGAAACTCTAAAATTGGAACTTTTTAAAGAAATCGATAAAAATTTCAACCTCTGGATTTTAGTAGTAATACTGTATCGGTATTTTATTTTTTTAATTCTAATAACATCTTATTTAAAAATTTTATTTTTTTTCTCCCCTTTGAAAACGACGAGTGTTACTTATTTTGTTGTCTGGAAGAAATTATAAAATTTAATAAAAAAACAAAAACATAAAAGAAAAGGTTTCACAAAAAAGAAATTGTTATATAAAAATACAAATATATATTTCTTTATTTTATGTTCAGAATTTTTTAGATTTTTTTTATAAATACCATACGGAAAGCTGTGGTAGCATTCAAGCAGGTTCTTGTGTTATTCGAAATAGAATTCAGACATCTTTACGATACAGTTTTATAATTATATCATTACTATTTTTATGTTTATTACCGAAACCTGTTATTTTTTTTTTTTTTTTTATCTATTGGAACTTTCTTGGTCCTGCGCCAACTTCCCTGTATACATGACAAGACCTATTATATCAGTTATTTTGAAAATATTTAACTCATATCATATTGACAATATTATTTTATTTTTATAAAATTATTTTTAATTTGAATTGATGAACTAAAGAAAGATCTAGAAGTGCTGTTTGGTACTACTCCGTCATGCCTGAAATGTCTAATTCAAATTCATCAAATTGCAGTTTGTCACATCCATAGAAGGTGTATTTAAAGCGTGAGAGGATAAATTTTATGAATAGTTAATGAATAGGTACATTTTTATTTTTGAAACAATAGTGTCAGCATTTTAACCGCACCTATGCAACTGCATAAATTATTCATTGATTCACACATTACGTACTTCTCAAATGCATTCTTTATGACTCAATCTAATTATCATATATTTCTTTAGACTTCATATTTATGGTTCATGCTCTGTGTTTTTAATAGCCAATTGTTTATATTTATACACCATGACGTCATCTAGTGTTTTTTTTATTATTTTATATATTGCATTGTACTTCCGAATAAACCGTTTAAGGTTATAACTATTTTTCACATTGCTGAACACTAATATCATAGCTTAGTTCAAACCATATAAAATTGAGTAGCGAGAATTTTTTTGAATGAAATAATGAGATATATACCATATTCATTTCTAAAATATTTAAAAAATAACTCTCAAAAGTCATCTTAAGATTATTCGAAAAGTATAAGATCGGTTTAAGAAAAATAAATATTTTCGTTGAACCAATTCTTTGTTTCCGGTAAAAGTTTTTACTAAAAATAATTTGGCAAACATTTTATAGTTCCTCGTGGATTTCATCCTTGCCATAGGTGCTGAGTCTATTAATAAGACGAAGTCCAACCGGTTTTAAAACTATGGACATATGTTCCGAATGTCTTGTAAAAAAAAAAAGAGACCAGTCGAGTACATAGTTGGTGAAGAGGATCTCTGTGGGAACCGGCCTGGTGGCGGGAGTTGGAACTTGTAATTCTTTCCTATTTTGGTGAAAAAAATAATAAATGACTAAAACATATACAGGAGGCTTCGACTTCATAAAAAATGGAGTTTTTTTATTGTGAAGTTGCAAGAAATAAAAAATTCAAAAGCAATCTTTCTTTTTTTTCTTACACTTACCTATTTATGAAATTTATAATGAAAAAATTTGATTCCGGGGTTTTTAATGAGAATACATTTTTAAATAATAAAATTGTATCGATTTATAAATAATGGCTTGCATCTCACGGCAATCATTCAATCATTCTTTGTTAATTTAGTACCTGTGTAAATGTATAAATCTAAATAATAATCAGTGTCAATTCTTTGTGTCTAAACGTTGAAATAATTTATGCTAACTGTTTTATGATTTCCTAGGTGAGCTGTCTCTTTTTTAGTGCCTCTTTTGTTTTTGTTCTTTTTTAAAAATAAGAAATAAAATATTTTAATTTAGCTTTATAGCTTATACAGTATTCAAAGCCGCCATATAGTTTAGCACAATCAGCCGATTATGCTGGAATAAATTGCAGGTGTTATTATTTTAATAAATAAATAAAATTTATTGGCATCCATTCGATATGTTCGCCTGAAAAGAGATAAAGATATTACTAAAAATTAGAAAACATTTATTCAAAATAATTTCTTATAACAACCTCAAAAATTCCAATAAATCTTCAAATATCAGATAACACTTTTTATTAATATTCGTTTGTGGATTTGGCAGGTATGTGGTTTTGATTGCGAGAGCTTTTACGTTAGCCGAATCAGATAATATTGACACTGCGTGGGATCATACTTCTGCTAAAGCCGATTACGTTTTTCCATGCATATTTTTAGTTTTGGAGCAGTAAAAAATAGCCTCGTTAAAAAAAAAAAAATAATAAAAATCAGAAAGATAAATACATCTGGATGCTGACCATTTTGTTTAATTTTATAGTATCCTGAAAAACATGTGCACGCTTGACGGCGGAAACTCGTTCCATATTCCTCAGACTGTAATGAGGTTTTTCTATCATGTTAACGTAATGTCTATTTTATCATAACAATTATCTTCTGTGTTTTTTTATTTCTTCTTTCCCCTTTTTTTACTGTTTTCTTTTAAGCTGTGCACGCCACGTGCAAACCCTTCCTGATAAGAAGTTGTAGTAATTTATGCTAACTGTCTTATGGTTTTCCTGGGTTAGCTTTTTCTCTAAATTAAGCGACTCCATCTTTATTTATACATATATATTTTACTTAGAGGAAGTTAATTTTTTTTTTCAATTAATATCATTTGGGTATTTTATTAAATTAAAAATTCAAGAGAAAAAACATCGAAAACTTAAATACTCGAATTATAATCCGATGAACAAAACAATTTTAATTTTCTGACCATTTCCAGCTATATTACATTTTAATAAATACTATATGAAATATAGAGAAAAACCTTCAAATAAAAATAAAATTGATTATATGGATTAAATAATTAATAAACCAATCCACTATTTTCTTTACCGTTTCGTTTTTTTTATTGTTTTTATTTTATTTTATTTTTTTTTAATTTTATTTTTTGGTTTTTTTATCTATCAACTGTACTATAATGATGACATGACTGAGAAGGGCCGTTTATTTTTATTTTAAATTATGGTTTTTTATAATCAATCATTGGTTCCCATTTATCTAAATTATATATTTAAGAATAGCTATCTTTTTAAAAATAGAGAAAAAATACTATGAAAATAAGTTATCCGTTTAATCTTTTAAGATGATAATTTAAAAAAAAATGGTACATGATTACTGGGTACATATTTCTGGATTAATTCTTGAAAATATTTATTGGTAGAAATTCATAAAATGTTGAATGATTTGATATTGGTATGTTAACTGTGGCATGACATGTAAACTACATAATTCAAAACTCATGATTTCAAGAGAACTATTTATTTTTTTTTTCTCTCTCTTAACTGATTCTTACTAAAATTACTTTTTATACCAGCCATAGTAGTGGATTTTTTATTCCCTTGTCCTGGAGGTAAGTGATACATGTCTATTTTTTTTATTAAATAATTGAGTAACTAAGAAACAAATTTTATTAGCCCAATTGTAATGTAAAAATCGCTCCCCGAACAAATAAAAAAATGTGACGTAGTATCTTTTACCTTCACAGTACTAATATATATATATTTTTTTTTTGCTGTAGAGGGGCCATGTTAATTCTTACCTGCTTGATAAGGTTAAATTACTTATAGGAAGAAAACTATTTTTTATTCTTCATTATTAACAACTTATCTACTAAAATATTTATACGTTTTAATCGTGGTTTCTTGAAACTTTTTTTTCCCCCCATTTCGAATTCACCGCTTGTTTTATTTTTACCTTGCTTATCCTGAGCGATGGATCCCGGCTGTTTACCAACACGGTACCAACTTTCTCCAGTTACAGGAGGCGGTGAAGTGAAAGGACCGCGTAAGTTGGCAAGCCTGCCCCCTCCAGAAATTAGTTTAAGGCCATTAGTATGGCTTTAATGAGGTCAGCACTGTATCGACCCCCCACCACAGTCAGTGCCGCTCGGTCAGTGCTAGCAGTCAGTGCTCTGTCTTCTTCTGTGTTAGTTCTTGTTCTCCTTCTCTCTTCTGTGCTTTCTCTGTTCCGTCCTCAAACGGTAAGTCTTTGATCATATAAACGTATCAATACTGTCCTAGTAGTTCCACGTGGCCGTGGCAGTTCTAACCTCTCTGCTACCTTCCTCTAATACGCAACTGACGTGGAGTTGATAAATTATTTACCGGTGAATATTTGAAAGTAATCTTAAAAATATCATATCTAGTTTATTCATCTACTGTTTATTCATATACGGGACTGTACGTATATAAATATATCCAACATAGTTTTAACTAAATTACTTTTTTTTTTTTAATTTTTCTACATTTGTTAAACAATGATAAGAAACAAAAAAATTAATTTTTAAAACCTGGAATAAATTATAACTGTATTAAAAAGATTGATCTTACAATAGTAGTTAATTATACCCTTTTTGTCAATAATTTCACTCTATTTTATTATTATGATTTTCAATTATTCGATTTTTATGATAATAAATTTCTCAAAATTTAATTTTTATTATTGAAATAAATTATTCACTCCGTTCACTGTATCTATAAAACAATATAGCTTAATTTTAGCATCGCTATATTTTAGTAAATTTAATAAAAGAATAAAAATATATTAAATTAAAAAAATGTTATAACTTCAATTATACAAAAATGGCAAATGAATATCTGTTAAATATTTTTAAACTTCCTTAAAATACAATATCCATTTTTTTCCTCTCTTGTATATTAATATGCAAGATTTTTCATAAACTTATAAGTTATTTCAGCATAAACAATTGTTTATAATTTTAACCTTTATACATTTACTATACAATTGCTAGAAAGCAAATGAAATTATTTGAAAGCCTATAATAAAATCAATAATGTATAGCTAATTTATATTAAATCAATGATTGTTCCAGAAAAATTTCCATTTCTTGCTAATTCAATTTCAGCCATTTCCAATTCTAATTTGTAAACTATTTGGTTTCTTGTTAAAATGTTCACATTATTCCCTAGTATCTATTGAACGTAACCGCATAATTTCAACATCAATATATCACTATGTATAAATATGTTATCTGTAACATATGTATTTATGTTTTAGTAAATTCATTAGAACGATAAAAATACATTAAATTCATAAATACTAAATATTTTTGACACCAATCTGCAATAATAAAAATAGAAATGATCAAAGAATATCTCTTAAATATTTTATGAATAACGGAAAATATCTGAAAGCATTAAGGAAACGAACTGCTATGTACTACGCTTACGAAAAACATTTAACTGTTGCAACATGTACATTCATTATTAGGATTGTGTTTTGGCAAGATAGGTAGTACATTACCGAAGTGTTCCTCGATAAAAGTGAGAATAGCACTTTATTGCCGGCAACTTTTATACAACTTCTCCGCCAGTTTTTAAACTTTCTTGTTTTTAAATTTTTGTTTTTAAACAGTTTTATCGCTGTGTTCAGTTTTTTTAGAGTGTGAAGTAAACCCTACAACTCTTGTTTTAAAAAAAAAAAAAGAATTTTAAACGATACCGATTCTTTTTAATTACGAAATTGAGATAACTTTTAACTCTATTTTTATTTATTTACTTATGATACAGAAATGTCTCAAAAATTGAATTTATTAATTTTTCTTAACATTAAGTCAGATAAGCCACAAGGAAAAAGTTACACAAAATTGATTTAGAAAAATAACTGAAAAAAAATTGTACTCGATTTTTGCCAAATCAGCTATTTGTACAAGTATTTTTTATTGCCTTGTCGACTAAACGATGAAATAAAAGAAATTCCGCTGAGCTTATGAAAAAAGAACTTTTTGAATGAAATGATTTTTCTATTATCAGGTCAACGTTTGAAACAAAATAATAACTTTAATTTAAAAATTTTAAAAAATTAAAACCGCCTTAATTAACACAGTGTTTTTGTTTTTATACTTCATACTTAAAATAAAAAGTATTCACTGTTTCAATGTTTTAGCGTTATAATATTTTTCTATTGTAATTTGTATTTTATTTTAATATTACCTATAACTATAAATCATTAACAACATGCAAAATGTTATCGTGAAATTTCTTATTTCGGCAAGTATTAAAAACCATTGTTTATAATAATCCAGACTATAAAATTTTATTTTATTTGTTTTATAATATTTAATTAAATATTTCATAATAAATACGTTTGTTAAATTTTCTGTTTAGTTTGGCATTGATTATGTTTAACATTTTCTGATAAACTTATTTATATTACATATTTTTGTAGCAATTACCTTTAATTACCTTATTTTCCATTTTTAATAATCATGTTAAGTAATGATTTAATCCCTAGTTAATAAAAAACTTTTAGTTAAATAAGAACAGTGAATTTGTTAATTTAGAATTTCTAGGAGTTCTTGTAATTTCTGTTTTTCACTGAAGAAAATAGCTGTAAAATTTCATTTCGAAATTGAACGTTTAATGTTGGTTGACAAGTTTTTGTAAATTAAAAATATTTCAAATTTTGGTCAATAATATTTATTTATTTTCGTATTTATAAGTTGCTGTTTTTCCTCAATTCGCAATATGTCTTAGTGATGTAATTGATATTTTTGTAATTTTTCTTTATTTAATTTGTAAATAATTATTTAGTAATACATTTTTTAAAAAATAGAAGATATGGATAAAAATTTGGTTGAGAAGAAAAGAGATGCATATATATCTTATTTGTAATATCTGCCAAAGTTTCAACATATGCATTCATCAGTTCTAAGAAAAACATAATTGCAACTATAAAATTATACAGTTTGCAAATACGAAATTTATTGTTATGCACATCTGCAAATTTTTCTATAGGAATTATGCTTAATTAAATGAAAACCTATATAATTGTATATTAATTTTAAAAATTGTCTGTAGTGATTAATAAGTATGCTGTGTTGTAAGGAACCCAATGTAATTGGACAACACCATTTTATTTTATTTTATGATAATAAAGTGATTCTCTCCCTCCCTCTCTCTCTCTCTCAGTATTCATTTTTCATAAATATTTATTTTGATATGTAATTATAAATTTCATATTTTTTTTTTATAAATTTTCATTGTTGTGTACCTGATTGCTTGGCACTGATGAAGTCTTATAACATAAGCCGAAACGTTGCTACTTTTTAAATAAAGTTATTTCAATTTTCGAAACCTTTATATTGTGAGTTACAACTTTTGGAATGTATTTTCCTTTAAGAATGGTCATATATATATATATATATATATATATATATATATATATATATATATATATATATATATATATGACCATTCTTAAAGGAAAATACATTCCAAAAGTTGTAACTCATAATATATTTTTCATAATATATATATATATATATATAATATATATATATATATATATATATATATATATATATATATATATATATATATATATATATTATGAAAAATTACAATAACGTGTGATTTTAAACCGTTCGTAATTTTTTTAAAAACTATTTTATAAGATATCATTGTTTTTTTTTATTAATTTCAGTTTTCTGATTATGGTTATGCTAAAATATGACTATTTATTTATTTAATTTGTTTAAAAATATCGATATGCAATCATTAATAATTATTACCTTATTAATAATTTAGCAGGAAAAATAATTTATTTTTCTGTACTCATTTATAATTATAATCTCAATTCCTGCCAATCAAGTATAATAAGATGTGTCCCTGCGTGTGACATTATACAATTCATTCTTGTGACATACACATTTCTCCTAAGAATTCTCAGATGAATATTCCATCAGTTACTAAGAGCCTATTTATAGTTTTTTTTTTTCTTAATATAAATTGAAGAAGCGCTGATTTACAAGATAACAGTACAAGTTTTATATTAAATCTTTCAAAAAAAATATTATATGGGTCAAAATATGTCAAGGTTTTTCATATTTTAGCGGATACCTATAAGTATTAATTATAATTTTTTTTTAATTATTCTCTTTTTATTTTTCTGGAAAGAAATATTAATTTCAATATAATTTTTTTATATATCTATCGATTGATTAGAAATCGATTACGAATCTTAGTTACGTGCGGTCAGAGTTTCAGAGTCGGGATTTCCAAAACCCTGGGGAGCTGCTAGTTTATTCTGAACCAGACTTTCTCTATTGAATCTGTTACTTTGTTCAGTTTCAGTCAAGGTTTATATCTTTTTGTACAGACCCTCCACTGTGTATTCTTCTGGGAGATAACACAATAGATAATAGAGGAAATGACAAGAACAGTTATAACTTTTTTTTTTTCTTTTAAGACCACTTCCTCTGACACTAAAATGATCTCTGAGGAGTGTCATAAATATGCCGTGAAAATAATGTCTAATTGACTAGAAGCTTACGCAAAATTGAATTTATACAGTTTGATACTGATAATATTCAACAGAAATCCTATGATTTTTTTTTTTTTCGTTTTTATTAACCTTATTTTTAACCAAGAGAGAAATAAAATAGAAATTCAAAGTTCTATCACTTCCTTTTTATTATATATTATAATATTTTTTTTTAAACGTGGCATTACATATATATATATATATATATATATATATATATATATATATATATATATATATATATATACATATATATATATATATATATACATATAATGGTGTACTATATTTTGTGCATTATATTTGTGTACTGTCCTTTATAGTGAGTTTTTATTTCGTTTCCTTTAAGAAAATTTCGTGGTACGTGTTAAGCATAATTGTAACGCTTTGAGTTGCCTATCTAATTCCATTTTTTATGCATTTCCCATTCACCGGATATTTTCTAATCTGTTTAAACTAAAAATAATTGAATAGTTTTAGTATTTTTCTCCTTATTTAAAAAAATAAATAAATGAAGAAAAAATTTTCCTTGTATTGCAGTTTTATAAGATTTTATTTTGTTTCCTTCAAAATTTGAGGTTGTACGCTTCAATATAGACAGAACACTGAAAACAAATATAAAAATTTGTCTATCCTACGTCCACGACAATAATGTGCCATTATTGCCTAAAAAAATTGTTTTGATTTTGCACCGAAGTTACCCAAGAATCATTCTTGGAAATGGACATTTATTTTGAAATATAAATATTTATCATCCATTTATCTAGGTCATTCATAAGAAGAGAGAGTGAGAGGAAATAATAAAAAAAATGCATTAAGATTATATCTATATATTTTATTAAAATTATAATTTTTTATATTTTAATTTAGTATAATTATTTCGAATTGTTTTATTTACATCTCAAGAATAAATACTTGGTTTGGTTTTTCCATTATTTTTAATTCTTATCCTTTAAAAGTGGTTGTATTTTTTGTAAAAAAAAAACTTATTCCTTCTAGGTTAAATCAACTGAAAAGACAGGTACCTTAAATTTACAATAATTGAAATAAAACATTGTATTTCTCATATTAATGATTGTCGCTCAAACGTATGGTGACGTTCGATGTTCATTTTTTTTTTTTATCGCCTATGAAAACACTTTTCCATCTAATTTTGACAAGAGAAGAACTTAACCGACGAACGATACGGCCAATTATACGGACTACTGACTAGAAAATCTCAACTTTCAATAGACAACTTATCTTTAAGTTATTTTATTTTTTATTGTACATAGATGAAAATTATTATTTATTTATTATTTTACTCTTGTTATTTTTATATTTTCTGTATTTATGGTGTGAATGTGTTCATATATCACTTTAATTATTGTCCATGAATAAATAATTAAAACTTTTTTTTATAAATATATTATTATACATATAATTGCACTAAGATTATCATGGACGAGAAGTAAACGTTCATATTTTTTTTAATTGTATACATATTTTACGAAAATTTTACTTATCTTATTTTATATAAATAATGAAATTTAAAACCCATGATTCATGAATCTAAAGACAAAGGAGGAGAAAACTAATTAGTATTTCCGCTCGGAGAGTGTTAAAATATGTATAAGACAGCAAGTCTACTAAGCCAAGTGAATTTTCTGAATTAATTTAATTAAATACCTTACTTCTCTTACTTCTTAGTTATCCAGAATAGGAGGTATAATTAACGGTTATTAATAATTATATCCTCTGTGGGAGAGTATTAATTATAGCAATATATTTAGCACTGTCTGAATTATCTGCATACTGATTTATTTACTTTTGAACTTCATGCAAGGTTTAATTAGGTGCGTCTGAATAAATAAAATCAATTCCGACGGCAGTTTCTTAATAGCTATGCATACAGTATTACTGCGGACGCGAATAGAAATGCTGATAAATTTACATATTGTTTTTTTTTTAAATACATCTCTTTAGTTTTCTTCAAGTCTTTTAGCATTAAAAAAATATACAGTTAAAATACGTTCTGTATCATAGATTTATAAAGTAAAAATATCTTCCAAGTAACATTTCTCTTTTTATGAAAATATAAGATTAAAATGGTCAGTTGTAATGTTTAATTCTGTAATTGATAATAATCAAAAACTAAAAAAAAAAATGACATCTTATTACCAGTAATATATTTTTTTTTTTCAATTTTAAATATACATTAAAATAGAAATCGATGAAAAAGTATTAAAAATTTTACGATATAACAGCTTTCTCTCAGAATTATATTAATAAAGTTGTAAATAAAAACAAATATTTCTATAAAGATTTTTTTGTTATAGCTACATAAATTATTTCAGATTCACATTGAGAGGGCATTTATAAAGGTTCTATTGCACAAATATCCGTATTAATTGTTTTATTTTTTTCAGAAATTGGAATAAAATAAATACTTTACTTCTTATTTTAATAAGAATGGGTAGATTTGGAACGATGTTAATTTATAAATCACTTTATTAATTGTGTGTTTATTTTAATCGTCCGTTTGGTTTGTTTTCTTTTCTTTCTTTTTTTTATTCTTCTCAAAATATAACTAATAGTAGGCATTGTAAATCTGTTTTTAGTCTTTGGCAAAGTTCCTCCCTTTAAAATGGCACTCACTCAGGTATTGTGTTTGAGGTGGAAGTGTAAATCTTTCTACTCCTTCTATGTAGAACTATTGTTATTTATATTATAATAGTTTTAAAGTTTAGGCAAGTTAGTTTTATATTTTAATTAACATTGTTGAGTCATTCTATTTTATTTCCCCTACTATTTAATGTAGTGGAGGTTGTGTATAGCAGCGCCAGTTTACGCTACTTGTTTCAATGCACTGGATAATAAAGGAGTGTTGATATAGTATATATCATGTATGATATAGTATATATATATATAAACAATGAAAATTGATATGAAAAATATATATATTTGTTTGGGAGCTCGGACGACCCTATAAGGAACATATGTTAGTATTTGTAAGAATTATATCATTTTATATTGAAAAATAGTCCCTAAGCATAATGTTTTTTTGTTTTTTTAAGTCACTTACAAATTAAAAGGAGATTCATAAAACAGTCAAGACTTACAAAATTATAAAAATATAAATGTTAATAGTTAATCAATATAATTAAACGATGTTCATCGTTCGGTAATCTTTTCCAGCAGAATTCATTAGCAAGTTTGAAAAGTTCATCATTAAAAAAAAATCTACCTCAAATGCTACTTTCGAAAGGTCACGGGTTCAGGTTTTATTAGATGAATATTGCTTATAAAAAAGTTGTAGCAATTCATTAACATTTATCAATAAAGGAAAAAGAAGAATTTCTAGAAATAAGGAATTAAAAAAACAAACTATTTATATAAAAATATCAATTTAGTACTTTAAACATAAAAAAAAAGGATGAAAATGAATCAATATCTAATGAATTGCTAATATCCTATAAAAATATTTACATTTATTAATAAAAAGACCTATTAGAGGAATTAGAGAAATTAAGATTAATTAAGAATTATTCGAGTAAAATGAATCAAAATGCACTACATATAAAAATAAAGAAAATTGACATTGAATTAGTACTGATGGAGACCTATAAGAAGAATTTATATTTTCATTATAAATCAAAAAAGAGAATAAGAAAAAATTAAACCAATATTTCTCATGTATTTAACTGTATATTGTTTTAATGATAAAAGACTTGAAGAAAACTAAAGAGATGTATTAAAAAAAAAAAAAAACAATTTTTAAATTTATCAGCATTTCTATTCGCGTCCACAGTAATGCTATATGAATAGCTGTTAAGAAACTGCCATCGGAATTGATTTTATTTATTCAGACGCACCTAATTAAACCTTGTATGAAGTTCAAAAGTAAATAAATCAGTATGCAGATAATTCAGACAGTGCTAAATATATTGCTATAATTAATACTCTCCCACAGAGGATATAATTATTAATGACCGTTAATTATACCTCCTATTCTGGATTTTAATATACAAAATAAAATCATTTTTATAAGATAATCACTCAGAGGGATTCCTTGTAGACAATTTTAATTTAATTGTTTTATTAATTTATGTTGTAAAAAATATAACAATAAAAAAATAAAAAAAAAATCCGTTTTGATATTATCCTGAAGGTTTATTATTTTGACGGGAAACCTTTTTATTATTGGAAGCCGCAGTAAGGTTAGGCAGTGCTAATGGAAGTCGCAACAATTTTGTATACTTACTGTTGCTATTTTTATTGATCACTAAATGCACTCTCTCGTATGCATATATTTAATTTAATTGTATTAATTTTTATCGCTTATAGGATTAATAAATATCGCGCAACAACGTTTAGTTACTGTTTTATTATTATTAGTTATTTTGCAATCTGCTCGGCTATCCCATTTCCTATCTTGCTAAAAAAAAAATTAAAAAATTGAATATTGATTATAATTAAAAAGTAATTTTCTGTTCTGTTATAAGTCACATTGTAAAATTTACGATCGGTTTCTGCCAAGTTGAGTAAGGCATATTCCTAGAATAATTACTTAAATTTAAGCTTTTTTTTAGCATTTATAAACCTTTGAATTTTAATGCTAATAAGCTATTGCTAAATCCGTGCATGACTAAGAAGACATCATGGCATTTATGTTAACCGGCAGTTTGTGTTAAGTGCAATGATGACCAGCTATAGAACTAAGGAGGAAACGCTTAGAGGCCTTGAGCTCACTGCTATGTTTAGAATTTAGTCATACACCGACCTACGTGCCTTTTTTTATTTCTCTCATACGGGCGCGCCATTTTGAAAAAAAAATAAAATAATTTTTTGGAAGTCAACTCACGATTTCGGTGTCTAGATATTACAGCTGAGGATTTATGTTAATCTCCTTGAAAGAAATTTAATACAATTCACGAATTGTAATTTTCAATTTACATCCTCTTCATGATTATACTTTGATAAGGGCCCATTGTTTTATGGGGGTCATGGACCGCTAATGGGCCGCTCAAGATTGCTTTGTTGTTAAATACAGGAAGGACAAACCCATGTTGCCATTTATATTTGTTTAAATTTATTTATTTTTATCCCTTATTTAATTAACCGTCTTATGACAGTTGAAAATACTATTTTTCTAGTAAAAAAAATATTACAAATCTTAAATATTTTTTAAGAGTCTTAGAGATAATTTTTATAATTATTCAATGATCAAAATTGATTTCAATATAGTACAATAAACCATTATTATTTTTTTTTAACTTTTTTAACTTGTTGGAAACAAAAAAATAAGCTAAGATGGTTTATTATATTATTTAAGTTGTTGTTACAGTATATTTAATATTAGTTTAATTAAAGCTTTAATTGCAGTAAGGATTATTATTATATGCTGAATAAAATGGATTTTTTTTTATACATGAGCCTTTCAGTTGACAGAATGACTAACTCCTATTTCAACATTTCTGAGTGGTCATTTTAGTGTTATTTCTAGCTGGACAAATTATAATATCAGACAGTACGTTGATTCCACATTAGGCGATTGAAGTATTTACATACAGAATTCCGAATGAAGGCATTAATTTACCTACTAGAAATATCACTAAATTTAATAATCAAAAATATTGAAATTTGTTTTCTGTCATTCTGTCAACTGAAATGCTCATATAGTTTATTTGTTGGCTTGTAATATAATCCACTCTGTTGAAGGCAAATATGTAATAGCGGTAAATGTTCAAATTCATACCCTATTTAAAAGTACAATTAATGAATAGAAAAAGTAAAATGAATTAAAAAAGTAAAATTATTATAAAATCAAAACTAAGACATTATAATAATAATAACAATTAAATATAAACTCTAAATTCACGTTGATACTTTATTTACTGTATTAATTTAAAATGTTAAAAACTCATGCTCTAAACTACTTTAAAACAATATAATTTCAATTACAATAAAAAAAGTAATTCAAAACTAAATTAAAATTATGAATTAATTACGACTTTAGTAATAATTATTATTATCGTTTATTAAAAATTATATAACCTCATTAGGAGTATTTTAACTTTTAATTTTAAGATTTTACACCTAATTAGATATTAGAGAAGCCTAATAATTAGTTTGTTTTGGCTTTGAGATGTGAAATGGCTCATCAAAACCAAGTGGCTGCTATTAAATTTATGAAAGCATTATTTTATAGGGACGATTATAGAGGACATCAAAGACTCCATGGAACTATATGTTTCACTAATTGTCAAGGAATGATTTGACTTGCATTCATTTAAGAGGAAGACAGTAAATCTAATTGAATGAAGCAATTTTTTAATGTTTACATTGGTTTTTATGACACTAATTATTAATTATATGCGGATTGTTCTTTGATTATTATAAAATTATGAACTATTCTTGACGAAATTGTATTTTTAATTTCTTTCTGAAACCTCTTTAAAAGCGAAATACTCAAAACAACGGAGAAGTTGTTCATAATTGCTATTACTCAATTTGTTTATGTAGTTTTATCTTATTATTTTAAACAACAATTTGAAAGTAATAGATTTATTCAAGTTGGAATTAACTTTTCCAGTTTTAGGTAAAAATGCCATATTTTAAATTTTTTCTAAAAATTTCAGTATAAATGTAAAGTGTAAGGTCTGTTGTTATTTATAAAAACCTACTTTTGTTTTAAAAAATCTATTAACAAAATATAGAAAAATTAATGAAAATTCACTATTTTTTTCTTATACAAACCTAATTTTTAATCTTATTGCGGAACCTTAAATTTCAAATATATAACAGCAAAATTTAGTATTTTTTTTTTTTTAATATAAAAAAGCAACTTTTGAATGCTATTAGAAAGTTGTCCGCCGAAAAAAGTGTTGTTCATTCCACCGTAGTGAGCATGTTTGACCGGCTATCCTTCCGTAATTATAATAATTTAAAAAATGTGAGTTAATAACTTTTGTTATCCTTAAAATTGTTTACTCTGATCTAAGTTGTATATAAGACCGTTTGCTGAAATCCAGAATTATGTTCGTTATTAAACACAACATACTCCAAACTCCGGAATGATCCTGGAACTAGTATTAGGGTAAAAGCCGATCTTATGGGAAGTAAGGACGGTTCTTCCATAGGATGTAAGAGGCCCCCAGGGGTTTAGTTATTGGCCTGCTAGGGATAGAACTTTCCCAATAACGACTGCATTATACAGGACCCGGTCTTCGCTCACGAGTCGCTTCCAAAAACACTTTTCTCGTTTTATAGCTGATTGCCAAACCCAAAGTTTTTTTCCCCTCTCCTTTTTTTTTTTAGTTGCAATATCTTCCCTATCTAACTCCTTTATTTACAATTTTGTTATTGAAACCGTTGCCAGGCCTCCTTGCAGTTCGGAACAACTTTAAAGAAAGTTAGCTCAAAGGTAGTCTGATTGGAGGGGATACCAAATTTTCATTGATTATCGGAGGAGGAGTGTTCGCGAAGGGTCGTAGACGAAGTTATCAACTTTGTTATCTAATCTAGTCCTGCCCTTTTGAAACTGAGCGGGAAACTGAACAAAAGGAGAGTGTAATTAAGGATAGGTTTGCTGTACTAACTAGAGGAAACAATACAATACAGTCACCGTTGTATAGTCCCTGAAATGCAGATACCAACCATTCTCTTGTTTACGAATGTTGTTTCTATCTACATAATCATTTAAAAAACCTTTCCATGTGAAACTTTGAAACATATATTATCAGTGTTCTATATAAAGGGCGACTTCGACAATCGACTACTTTTCAGGAAAGCATATTAAAAAACACATTTTGCAAAGTGATCTTTTCACCATAGTTACATGTGACGATTTACATCGACCATATGAAACTTACAGACCTCTCATTTTTATTGATCAGCTCCGTAAAAGGGAGGGACTTTACAGCTTGAGAGTGATATTACTCCAAAACTAGAATAATTTTTTTGACTTCAACAATAACTAATGAAATCATAAACCTAGGAGTAGCTTCCCTTTGAACTTAGTTAACTAAGAAACCGAAAATTGTTCCTGTAAGCTGGAATCAAGTAATTCCAGTTTTGGAGCAATGTCATGAGATGAAATGTTACTCCCGTTTTACGGTACTATTTATGTTATGTTTTAATTTTCATAATAGGTTTTGAAATATGTAATTTATGTCAATATAATTAACATAAATGCCACTTATATTCTTGGGCTGAAGGATCGCGTTGGGGGATTTAAATCAAATGAGAGTCGGTAAATCCATCAAGAATCTTCAACTTGGGTTGTATTTATGGAGTAAAACACCCCTATTTGTTATCGATCACCGCCACATTTTAGAGTATCTCATCTATTAATGAAGGCTTTCAGTTTTCTCCCTTTGCTGAATGAAATACATTTACCTCACTTTTTTACCTGATATTTCTGGAAGCCTTCTAATCTCATTTTTGTAGTTTTTATTCCTACTTTTGTAAAAGATTTTCGCATTTTTGTATTTATTATTAATTTGTTGTTTTGTTTGTGTGTTTCAGAGGCGCCATACCCCGCTGTAGGCGAACCCCAAAGGATGCGTTAGAGCCCAGAAGTGATAGGCAGTCCCTGATGACCTAAGATCCCGCATACCGACCCTACACACCCTCACCCTTACCTGTCACTATATCTCACACTATCACTCTCCGTCGTCTAGTCTTATCTCTTCCTCTCTAAACGTACTTCAAGTACAAACCCATCCTAACACGTACACGACACACTACACTCACACACTCACACTATTTGTGTATTTTCCTTGATTGCCAGTTATAAAGAGCAACCGTGATCATGGCAATGGTAAACATGAACAACCTGCTCAACGGGAAAGACTCCCGCTGGTTGCAGCTGGAAGTCTGCCGGGAGTTCCAGAGGAACAAATGCTCCAGGCCGGACACGGAGTGTAAATTTGCGCACCCACCGGCCAATGTTGAGGTGCAGAATGGACGGGTCACCGCCTGCTACGATAGTATTAAGGTAGGTCTACAAGATTAATTAAAATAGTATTAATTATTTATTTTACAAATGGTTTCAATTTTTTATTTTCTAGCCTCATTCAAGTTGTTTCTGTTACTCCTCAAAAGTTATATTAAAACTAGAACGGGACAATATAAATCAACTTTTATGAAAATTAATAAAATAACATTTCATAGGTTGGTACTTCAATTTAAAATCAATAATATTATTTATATAATATGGTTATAAAAAAAACAAAAACAAGATAAATATTTTTTATTGTACCAGCCCCCAACTGCATCTTCAGCGCTACAACATAAAACAAAATAATAATAATGTATATAATAAGGACGCTAATAGTATTACGATTTAAAATTATAATTACATAACTTAATGGAAATAATTATTTGTTGTCTGTTCAAAGATTTTCATAGATGAGTTTGAGCTAAGAAACATTTTTTAAAGACTTAGTATTTTTTTATCTTAAGTAGATATTGATTATTATTTACTGGTATTGCTATAATTTATTAATTAATTGCTTATAATCCTTAACATGGTGGCTATTATGTCTTAATTTCTAAAGTTAGAGAAACGTTTTTCGTAAAATTTGTCTTCTGCGACTTAAAGCTTCTAATTTGAAACATTCTGAACACCATTTTAATAAATTTAATAAAAGTATATTACTACTGTAAATTTTAATTTATTTATTCTTTACATTTACTGAAAATGTCTATTAAAACATTAAACTGTTTTATAAAGAAAACTGTAATCATTTTGTATTTTCTTGTGTACCCGTACAGGTCTGGATTAATTTTGAACAATGTTTATATGTATATAGAAGAAATTTAATTATTTCCACCACTCTATGTTATTGTGTTAGTTTAATACGAATTCTCTAATTTCAGACATCACCTAAAGAAATTTAAGAAAAAAAAAATTAAAAGTACATTTTAATTTTTGTGAAAATGTCTTTTAACAACGTATTAGCTGTTATTTCAATATTCTGAATATTTAATTTTAACTGAAACAATATATTTATTTTGCGAAATTTATCAGTTTAGATATTCCGCTTAAATAAAAATAGAAATCAATTATTAAAAACTAAAATAGTTTGTCTAGTCGCGATATGCCTAATAGATAAATTTAGAAATCGGTTAGATTATGGTTGCAATAACTGACTTATCACTTTATTTATTTATCGATTATTTGTTTAATAATTCATCAGTCAATATTGGCCTCATCATAATTGTTAGAAAGCAATAGAATATTTGTGTGGTAATTTCCTAAGATAGGACATTAAAATTGTTGATAAACCTTCACGCAATTAATATGGTGTGCACAAACAACGGATCCGCGGTGCTAAACCGAAACTATCCAAGTTATTCCAAACTGTATCAACTCCAAACAAGGTCAGACAGTTTGACTAAATGACTGATTATGTCAGACTTTTCAGATATTAGCTAACTCCTCTTCTTAATAATATTTCCCTATCTCATATTAATAATCGTCAGATATGTTCTAATGTCGAAATACGGGAAATTGCTTTTACATTTTTTTTTTTTAAATTATGTTCGTTAAAATAATATTATTTTCTCGTAATTTTTAATTATTTCTGTTCAGGTTTGAGTAGCGTATTATTTTAATTCTGAATAAGTTACGATTGAAAGAGCATGACCCAGTATTGCGGTCGGTGTAGCGAAAAGAAATTTCGTGGCTCGGTTTTTTCAAGTCTTTGTTATCCGATATCCTAGGCTACTAGCCTTGTTGGTACAAAACTCAACACGACTATTACGCAAACCGCAATTCTATTGTTGAGCCTTTGTTCCTAATTTTTGTGTACTTTTTTAAACTTTCACTCGAGAAAATGAAGTTTCATCTATTCCTTCAACAAAGCAATTCCATAGCTAAAATTGTATTTGTTGAGTATCGTAACATCGTAGGTTTAACACGTTGAGTAACAGCTGAGCTTTACTATTTTATTTGTTAATTAACAAAATGTATTTCAAACAATAAACTGCAGAAACAAATAATTTTATATTCTTCAATGTTTATGAAATATTTCCTCAATTAATATTTATTTTTGTATATTATATATAGTTTTACTGTAAAATGATTTTTATTCCCATCTACAGGTTTTCTATACCATAAATTATTATAATATTATCTATGAACATCTATGAACTATTATTATTACGTTATTTCCTAACACTGAATTATTTATTTTAATTTGTTTATTATCTTTGTATGGGTATTTTATTAATTTTAAAATTATCAAGAAATTGATTTTTCTTCTTTTCATTATATTTTATTGGCTTAAATATTCATTGTATCTTATAGTTTTCTAGTTGGTTAGTTTTTTTATTCTTATCCATTTTCAATTTCTGGAAAAAAAAATTATTTATTGTTGCTTTGTTTTTGACATGTTTAATTTTATTTGTGTAATTTATCGAATATTAAAAAAAAAATTTCAATACTATTAAATTTATCTCCTATTTATTTTGTTTTCGCTAAAATTGTTCACTTTATAATCAGTTTTCATATGATTATCTTATTTTATTTTTATCAAAAAGTTGTATTGATTTTTGCAAATGGTAATTTCATCATATATATTATCTGTATAAAACCTCTTTTTTAATTCAATTTATAATATTTTTTCTTGTTATATCATCAAAACGTTTTCAAAGATTTTTCGGGCATTTTCAAATCAATCTAGTTCCTTTTGGTTGTCATTGTAGTTTAAAATCTAATTATAGTTTTCATTTTAGTCTTATAATCTGTTTAAGCGTTATTTTTCCTGATTCATTACTGTCTAAAAATCTACATTTATTTTCAAGCGTAGGCGTCAACATTTACTTTCTGAAGATATAACCATTTGAAAAACGAAACATTCTATTTTAAAGTGTTACTGAGAATACGAGGCTGTCATTTTTATTTTAGACAGAGTTATTGATTTATTATTTTAACGTTACAGTTGAGCTTGTTTGCTAAAAGAAATTCTTCACGGAACATGATGTAATGCGTTGCATAACATAAAAATGAATTTCCAATGACCGTATCTCATTCCTTGACTCAGTTCTTGAGGTCTGTTCGTGCACGACTAAATATTACTTTATCTTTTCTTTTTTTTTTTTATTATTAAATTTAGCATATGCTAAATATAAACATGACAGTTAGCATTTCGTTGGAAGGTGCATTGTACCAGATGGTTACCCAGTCTGGGTACACTATCTATCTAGATTTCTCAAGACACTATTCGTCACATCCGACACGAGACTAATGAATTTAATTAAATGGGGTAGTTCACCGAAGACATCGGTACCCATTTTCGGACCCATTCTCGTGCTAACGAGGAGTAATATCTAACCATAAATGGCCTGACATCTGATTTATTTACGAAATCATTGGATCCAGTCCCTGATGGACCTTAATGGCCTAGGGAGTGTAACGCTTCCGGTTGCATCACTTCTGTGACATAAATGTCAGAGCCAACCCTCCCCCCTTCTTGTAATGTCAAAATGACACGTATTTGGTCTTAGCTGTCTTCATTAATGCAGTGCTTTACACAACATCTTGAATGCATTGTCTATTCAATAACAAACATTAATACTTTTAATATAAATATTATGGGTTGTTATTATAATTTATTATAGAATATTTTCTCATTTTTTATTTTTTTTTTCAAAATCATTAAAAAACAAAAGGATGTACAAATGGCACCGCTTCCATAAATAAACAAACATATTTACAAACCTATTAATATTTACAAACCTTAAAAATGGACAATCATTAGCTTAAAGATTAGTACAAAAATAACAGTGTTTTTTAATTTTGTTAACATTTTCTATAATTTTTAAGAAATTTTAAATGCCTGTTAAACATATTATTTATCATAATTTAGTGGAAGGAAAAGAAAACGTCAGCCCATTTGGTAACTCAGCAATATAATAAACTGTGCTAGTTTGAAAATAATATAATGGTAATCTGCTAGTAACTAATGGTCTATCATGCTTAAGTAGCAGTCAAGGTTAGCGGTTTAACAAAATAACATAATATTAATCTGTTTAACTGCCTATTCTATGGACAAAACGTGATATATTACTGCATTTTTTAAAAAAGGAATAACAGAATCAGTTAAGTCCAAATTTTCCTAAAAATTATTTAAATATTTTTTTCAAATAGACTATAAAGCTGTTTATATTGGCTATTTTATATTTAAATACAATTCATATTTCTGTTAGAGGATTTCTAACAGATATAATTTCATGAAAACATTGAGAAAAATCGTATGGACCCAAAAAAGGAAAATATTGACGATAATACTTTTTACTTAACCTTTTTTAAAGGAGTTATTTTCTATGATTTATGGTCTTAAAAAAATTATCATCTTTTGATTTTCTTGCATAGCCTAGCTAGACCATGCTCTAATAAGATTTTATTTATTAAGCATTAATAATATCGATTAATCATTTTATAATGATAAATAATAATGATAATAATAAATAAATATATAATTCATGACATTGGCTGTACATCAAAAACTGATTTTCCCGTAGATTTTATTCTCAAACGAAAAATTGTTGACAGTAAGTAATAGGTACTTATACACCCAATAAAAATAGAGAGGATATCATACAGAACTTACTTAGCCGTGCCGGCCTTAGACATTCGGCGCACCCCAGGTAATCCTGAAATTCTCTCTCTCCCCTCCCCCTAAGAAAATTAAATTTATTTCTTAAGCTGTTTTATATTATGTAATATTTGAATTTTATAAAAATTAATTATATTAATAAGTTTTGTATTTCTTTAATAATTTGTAACTAGTGAAAAGCAGCCCTGAAGTTCGGTAGGTGCCCCCAACAGGCGCCCCTCCAGGCTGCTACTTGGCGTTGTTTTTTAAAACAATAATCTAGTTGAGGCTTTAGATCGAAAAATACAGAGTTAAAAAAAAAATCCTGAATTCAGTTTCGCTTCGAAAAATCCAACTAACTCTTTGAAAAGGTGAAATGAACCATTTCATAAATAATTCATGTTTTTTTCCAGCCATTTTGTATTTCCTCTTTCAGAATTGAGCCCTCCACTAATGATAAGGCACCTGATGAAGATTAGCATAGGCAGTGTGTACGGAATATTTTTACATCTTCTGGGGCCTTATCGTACAGTCAGCTCCCAACAGCCCAGTCAGCGAATAAATTACTCCAATTTATCAGGAGATTAAATAAATTAGGAAAATCGTTATCAGGGTAATGCCGCCTGAAAGTCAGCCGCGCAATTAACCCCTACCATGGTATCAGTGTTCATGAAAATTGATAAGCCCGCCTAACCTAGGCCGTAATGAAGTCTGTGGTATCTTGAAATGTACTAACTCGATGGGTTAATTAATTTATAGGCTGTTAATTATTTGCATTCGTTACGTAAAGTAATTAGTAATTAACGTCGATGTAACTATGGGATTGTACGCTAAATATTATACAATGTGCAAACACGTCTATTGTGATGATTAGCGTCGAAAATTAATGTTGAAACCGTTTGAATACCTTAATGGTTAGTTATGGATTAAAATTCATACTTACTTGTCAATTATTCTTGATTCTAATAAATATTAAATTTAAAAAATTCATAATAATTATTGAAAAAAAATACTTCATACTCCATTTTTCTTACTATTAAAATTTATTAACCATATGTATATTTTTTTTTTTCAGAATATAATCACCCTTATTATCGAATCATTCTATTCATCTGTCATTAACAACGTTTCGAGCCACATTCGTTATCAAGTTACCCTAAAGTAGTCACATTTTTTTTTCTTTTTTCATTATTTCTCACAACAATATAACAGTGGTATTAATAGTCCATTGAAAGTAATGAACTCGGAAGGACTGACTAATATCATTAATTGAGCCTTTCAGTTGACAGAATGACTAACTCCTGTTTCAACATTTTTACTTTACTCAGAAACGTTGAAATTAGAGTTAGTCATTCTGTCAACGGAAAGGCTCAATTAATCTACAAGAATTTTATTAAATTCAAAATAATTTTTTTTTTTATATCATGAATTGTAAATTTATTTTTTGGATTGTTGGTGAAACATAATTTTATAAAGAAACAAACCTGGCAACTTACTTGATAATGAATCAGCGTGGCTCGAAACGTTAGTAAAAAATCATTTTAAAAGATGTTTTTATTTTATATACATTATGACTTTTCGGCTTTAATGACATTTTCAATTATTTTAAAACAGAACATTAGTCATAAAAAAAATCATTATAAAATTATTTAGTATAGTACTCTATGATTGTACTCGTTATGGTGAAATTATACATTTATTTATTTCATTTTTTACTATATATCACAATTATTTTAAATTTTGTATTTATCTTGGTAATAACAGCTTTCCTTATTAGCATTTTATTTGTTGGTTTTCAGGCAGATTTTAATTAATCATCTTCCAAAATAAACTCATATCACTTTAAAATATGTAGCTCCATTACACCTTACAGTCTAGTTGTACCTTTAAAAAAAAAAAAGCCCATTAATGTTAACAAATATTGCCAATTAATTTAAAAAAATATAATATTATTCTACTATTATCCATGGTGAATATTTTTAATTACGAACGTGTCTTAAAAAACCATCTAAGTTCATAGAAACACATTTTACAAAAGGAAATAAAAAACTGTATTCTTTCTCTTTATGTATTGAAAATAAAATTAAAAAAATAAAATAAAATAAAAGAAGCCATACAATATTGAAATAATTTTGTGAGTATTAGTTGCTTCAGCAAAATGGACATATAAGTTTTTAGAAGTAAACCGTCGATAAATACTTTTTTTTTTTTTTTAATTTCTACCTTTTTCTAAAAGCAATCTTGTTATAATTATTGGAACAATATTATTGGGATAGCAAACACTATTAACAGACATTTCAGAAAATATCGTGTAGCTTGTTTGTTGCCAGTAATTGGATGGATACCTCTGTTAGTAACGGTTGGGCGAAACTTGTTTTTGCAGTGAAAAGAACTATTTTTACCGCTAGGGGAATTTATCGTAGTGTTTTATCACAGAACCAACATTTCAGTTGTTTCTTATTTAATTGCTATATGAATCAAAAGTAATTTATATATCTATTTATTACAGTTCATTATGAGTTTGTTCAACTTAATTTTTAATTTCAATTTCTGTGTAACCGTTACTAAGAATTCACTTTTCATGATTTCTTGAATAATGGCGACTTTTTTAAATTGTATTTTATGGAAGTTATAACCCATTGATTGCCGTTCTAATGGTTTTGGAAATAGTACTTATTTGATTTGGAGTATAATGCGTAAATTCGAATTTGATAACTCATCGTTGAAATACATTCATTTTTTATTTTAATCTTCACAACATAAATCATTATTAAAATATTTTTTATTTATATGTACTGTTAAAAAATGTGCATTTATAGTTTGCTGCGCAGAACTGCCTGCAGGTAGCCAAGCGTTCATAATTTGTTTATCCGAACAAAGATAATTGAAATGGATCTTCATTAATCAGCTTCATTTAGGAGAGAACGATGATTAGTCTTCTAAGCGTTAAATATGAAAAGCCGTCACATGTTTTCTGTTGACAAGAATAGAAGATGTATTCATTACACTGAGTTATATCGGGTTTGTAGTGAGCCCCTCAAACATCACTTTATACGCTGATGATGTGAGTTCGTTCTGTTTTGGCTGTTGAAGTGAGATGTGGTCATCTCTGGTCTCCATAGTCCGTCTAGTTATGTTTTTTATATGTTAATTTTTTTTTATTGGCGACATCAAGTAATTAAAAATCTAGGACCAACACAAATAAATAGGTGCCCTCTCTCACTTTAATATTATAACCTACAAATATGCATTTGAGTAGAGAACGGCTGGGAGCTCCATGCTTAGAGTTTGATGGGTATATACATAATAAATAATATTAGTTTAAAAATTAATCACACTCTTCGAAATCATTGGTATTTCTATGCATTTCTGAAGAAAATAATATACACTGTTTTATTTCTTTAATGTTTGAATAATACAATGAAATCAGATTGGATCATAGCCAGACAGCTCTTGCGGAAAAATTGTATTATTTTCCTGTTTGAAGAAAGCGAACCCGTATTCCCCAGACTAGAAAAAGGAAAAAAAAAAAAAAAAAAAAAAAAAGAAAACCACAGAGGTTGTGGGTTACGAATTAAATGTTATCAGAGAATGAAGATAAGGCCGCGTGGCAACAGACCAAGGCCAGGACATCACCTTCAGCTGCTCCTAGTCTACCGTAACTCTTTCATGTCTGCCGCTGCAACATTGTCTTCTCCACGCATGTCTCTCTTGAGGAATGCAACATACCAAAAAAAAAAAAATATACACATATTTGACTTTACTAATCATTATAAAACCAGTATCAGTCCTTACCATTATTAGAAAACCCGATTTCAACGAGATATCAATACACAACTCGAACTTAATAACTTATATGAAGCCATGATTATTTTTCATAAATTTAGGCGCAAAATAATTTTAGAATATTTTTCTGATACATTTAAATTTTAAAAAAAATATTAACAAACATATCTAATTTTGAAAACTAGAAAGCTTAAGATAGAATTTTCAGACATATATATTTTAATTCATTCGAATATATCGAAAAACATGCAACCGTGAAGCATGCAAATATTCAGAAATAAAAATAGTAAATAAGTTGCTTGAAACATTTCATGTTATCTATATTATTTTTTAAAAAGTTGAGCCGATATCGAAATTTCGTAAATTAAAAATACCTTTTCGTTCGATTAACAAAGTTTTTACTTGTATACATTATTCATTAACATTAAAATTATTCATTGTATTCATTAACATTATCTCTGCCTTTATTAACGAAAAACTATGAACGCTTGGCTGGAGGTATGCCTCATCATATTCTACCCAACAGATCTACAATAAGTCACATGATAAAAAATTAAGCAATGGAAAGGGTTATTTTTATATTTCGATTTTGATAAATGCCATGAATTTGCTAAACTCACATCGTAGACTGACACAATTCAACATTAACAAAAAGATATTCGATATTTATAGACATATTGCTAACCTGAACTGATTTAGCAAACTTTGTTTCAACTCAATAACCAAATCGATATTATCACTTTTTAAAATTTGAAATTATACTAGCATGTGTAGTAACTATTATATAATGATATCTACTTGTATATGTTGAACTGTTTTCGTACCATTTTGATTTGATTTATCTATTTGAGGTTTTAAAGCGATATGTGTTGCTATCTTCCGTACCAAGGGGATCTTGTGGTTTTGAGTCCTTATGATGCCTGAATTTGCGAAACGTTGATTGATTTGTTATGTACTACTATTTGATACATTCGATGTTTTATTTTTGGAATCTACCATTTCATTGATTGGTTTTATGGTGTGTTCCTTCTACGAATTTGCCTACCTAATAACACGTTTCTCTCGTTTTTTTTCCTCTATTTCTTGTTTTAAATTCTTTTCGAGATCCCAATACATTTACATAACGAACCCTACCCCAAGATGTGAAGCAGAGAACCCAGATGCTGAGAATATTATGCAGTTAGTGATTTGCCGAGGGCTGTGGGAGCGAGGCTGGGCAAACAAAGCACTCGCAGGGTTTCGTGGGAGGGGGGCCGGCCCAAACCGGTTCTGCTAAGGACTTCACGACTGCTTAGCTTCCTCCTAATCCCTAGCACTTGCTAACTTCGCCTCTCCTTCACCTTCATCCTCCAGCTATCTCACTCCTTCACAGGCAAGGGTTCTTATGTGTGTTGGCCTCAGGAGCCTCTCTCAATGGCTCACATAACTTTGCGGATGAACTTAATACATTCAGGAACTTCTTTTATAATGTATCGAATCTTATTTAGTAAAATAATAGCAGAAATAAATACTAATTATTAGTGTTACCCAAAATCGGTTCACTTTGTAAGACAAATATCAACACCTAATTGTTGCAAGACCAAGACCAAGACAGATGAAAAAAAAAAAGCGTTTCTGTAAATCCAAATTAAGGCAAAATAGTTTCTAACACAAACCAATTTTAGTTACTATGTGTAAAGAATTGGTGGAACCAACATACCGTAGCATTTAACTCTTCCAATTTTTCATCCGGGGTTTAGTTACATCCCCCATTCTGAAAAATAACAGTAATACCTTGTACGAGTATATGTTGTAACATTTTTTAAAAAGTTATTAAATTCTGACAAAACTATAAAAAAAAATCGTCATAACCGAACCAGTTTTAGCATCGTTACAGTGTATTGAATTTTATACACTGATTTTAATAATTGTCCACGAGTCGGTTTAGAACCCTTTGGTTCATCAAAGAAATCGTACTCTAATGATTTCTTTGATCGATTATCAAGAAAATTAGTCTAATTCCATTGTGTTGTTCTGATTGAACATATTTAGAATTGACAAAAAAAAAGGGAAAATCGGTAGGAAAGTCATGTGTGTGGACACACCAGATGTTTTATTTAAATAATTGGTGAGATTGTATAGATTTTCTTTACTCTACAACTCTTCCATTCCATGGGGCCTATATTTATTGACTTTATCACACTATATTTAGTTGCCTTTAATGTTATTTCATTTAAAGTTAATTTTAATAAACTATTGTTTATTAATAAACTATTGCCAAACTATTGTTTGACTTGAGTAAAGGAAAAGAACTTGGTAATTCTATATCTTTTTTTTTTTTTAAGTAAAACTTTATTTTTCTTTATTTTAAAAATTGTATTTTTTTAATGATAATTTTTTACTTGACTGTAACTGATTCAAATTTTTCTCGTATTATTATTATTAAAAAATATAATAAAGATTTACTATTTTTTTTGTTATTTGTGGATCAAATTTTATAAAATAGCTGAATAAAGGGAAATAATTATAATTTAAAGCAGATACAGTATTTCTATAATTATGCTATGTTAATTACCTTACCAAATCATGATGGTCGTCCTATTCGTTATTAATAATGTAAATAATTTATATGGATATAAAGTCAATATGTCGTAAATATCCAACTTATTTCTGATATTTCATTAAACGTCATTAGGTCGGTGAATACAAAAATAGTATGTACCAACATGATATTACATTGTATGAATTTAGTTATGAAGCATTGAAATTTTGAACTCTGGTTCGACTACATTCATCAAGCAAGTTATTTACGTCCTGGTTTCTATTTTAATTGCAAATTGAGGATTTGAAATTGTAATTTTCTCGGTTACGAGTTTATGATTGAGTGCTATTAATTTCCGTGGTGTTTTGAGTATCGTGTTCGCATCCTCAATTTTTTTTTTTTTTGTTTAGCATAGTGCAGTCTTTGCACCAAGGTCATGTATTCATACACTCACATATAACATGCAGTGCATAGTTACATGTAAGTATTATTTAAATTAATTAACCTTGTATGCTTAGTTATTTCCTGTATAGATATATATATTATTTTTGGAAAGGCTGGGTTAACTTATTGGTGTCAACTAAATTGTCTTTTTTTATCAAAATTTAAGCTATAAAAAGAGAAAGAAATAAAGGTATGATATAATAGGAAATCTAATCAGTAAATGATTAAATAACGAATTTTATGAGGCATACTAAAGATAAAAAAAATATCGATAATTAACCTGATTACGAATTTTGATTTATTTATGATTGTATCATGCGCGGTATTTGTTTAATATCAATATTAAAAGTTGAAAATAAAAGACATGTAGTTGTTCAAGCCTTTAATTAATACAGCACATTTAAATATTGTTGTTCTCAAGTAAATATGAAATATGAATAGCAGATACAGAAAGGAGATATAAATTTTATGAATTCAGTTCAGATTTTTTAATTTTATTTCTGTATGATTATTATTAGTCAATTTTCATTTTTATCATAATGATTTTGATTCCATTTAACTGTGTCCCTTTAAATAAAAATTTAAATCTGCGGAATAGCTAAAAAGACTCCGATTAAAAAAATTCAGACTTCCAAATAAAAATTTTTAAGACATCACGCATCTGGTATCAAAATTACACACATGCTTGTACATCCCACGGTATAAGATCTCATACGTACATCATATAAAAAATTTCATGTCAATCGTCATGGACATACCAACAAACGTATAGTGTGGCCATAACACCTGTGTCAAAGAATACCTAACGTAGGCTGAAAAGGAGCTGGTTAAGAAATCTATTTATCTGAGTGAGTGTATAGAGTAAAAAAAAAATACCCCGTTATTGATTATTTCGAACGTGACGCGTTTCGGTGAAATCACCCTACCAGGTGTGATAACTACCTCACGTGGCCCGAAACCGTATGGGGTTGCTCGGGGTCATAGGGTAATAGCTCTCAAAGAAATATGTTTTCAACGTTGCATTGAATGATCATTTTCAACGCCTGACCCCGGAACACCCGCCGTGTGTTACTTGATTTCCTTACAGGGCTCATAGGTCAGGTTTGTGAGGCCATTATGTCGGAGGAGGGTTCGGCTTGCTACACAATGGCCAGTGTACACAGTGTACGCTAGCAACACTTTGTTGCAGTGTGGATCTGCCCTGAAATAAAATGCGTTCTAAGCAGCCCTTTGTGTACCTTTTCCCATTGTCCCTCCGAGTACGGGATATTATCCTCCGACTGAGATTAAAGACACAATTAGTAGACGGGCGAGTACAGAGCAATCGAGTGAGTGCTGTCCCAGGACGCTCCACATAAATCTCCCTGATCCCGATTCAAGACTCTACCCCTCTCTCTCTATCCCTCCCTCCCCGCTCCTCCCATCCTCCCAAACTCCCTCGAATTCCTCTCGTTATTGCTGGAATTCCTCCCATCTCTTGCCGAAGGCGAAATTTAAATGGACTTCTTTTAATTTCAATTCCTTCCTTGGTGGAATTCCAATTCATCAGATGGCAAAATAAACTGTTTGAATCAGTCAGACTGAAGTGTAAATCTCTAGGGACGGGTCTCTTGTTACTCCTAAAAAAAAAACGGAAATTAAAGCACTCGTGTATCTTGTCACGTATTCAGAAGTTTACAAAAGCATTATTTACTCCTGAAAACTGAAATGAATCATTTGGTATTCTATATTTTCAGCGTATTACTGTTATATTATTCAGATTTAAAATTTAGTTTACTTTATTTGTTTGCTTTCTACAGTTAATCTAAAGTTTTTTTCCAATATGTTATTTATGAAAATTAATCTCTATATTGCTCCAAAATGATTTTTTATCTGGGTTTGTAAGATTTTTAACTATTCATTGTGAGTTGGGATATACACGAGTGTATCTTCGAATTCTTTATTCTATACATTCCTCCTGATGTAGGAACTTTTTTTTTATCTTACCACAAGCCGCAAATGAAGATAGGGGGAAAAATCTGTAGGATGTGGGAGTGAAGAAAAAAAACTTTGACTTTTTTTCATAACTAAACCTCTTCCTCCACTCCCCCCTCTATTAATTGTGTTCGTAGAAGTTATATTTGATTGATTGATTTTAATTTAATTATGTATTTGCTAATATAAATTTATAAACATTTAAGAAGTCTGTTCACAAAATTAACAATTTTGACGTTGAATATTGAAATTAAATATTGTTGTCGCGACATCCAGTTTGTGAACCTCTTGCGGACATACTGAAACTAGGCAACTGAAATTACTTGTTTAATAATTTCTGAAACAAGTTCTTGCAGTTACTTACAAACCACCTAAAAATATGCAAGTACAAAAAAGTAAATATAATCATAAAAAAGTCTAATAACGATCAGAAGAATATGAATATGAATACATACACTCACTTCCTCTTACCAAGACTACTTGGCAACAATCTTACATGAAGCATGGCCGTAGCACAATTGCCTGTAAAAAAAAAAAGAAAATCGCTGATTGAGGGATATCCTCGATGAAAGCCATTCATAATTCGCAGTTTATGAAACATTACCACCATTCTTGAAAAAAGTATTGAAAGATTTGGGAGGAAAATCCTTCACACGATAAATGGAGCTGTCTGGGATCACATTACTAACACATGGAGAGGAATTATCGGATCAATAAATCTATACAATAATGAATTTATTAACTGTAAGCGAAATATCTGGTGGAAGGCTTAAAACCAGTTGGATGGATGAAATCAACTTGATGGATGCTCCTGAGCTGCATTGAGATATATGGAAAGCCATAGACCAAGATAGGCATGGGTGGAGGAGGCTTAAGATTAAAACTAAAATATCTGTAAAACGTACAGAAATAACAAATATATATGCATAACAGATTTCATCAGTCGATTTCTTATAAATTAAAGAACAAGAAATTCAACGATTTAATGAAATATTTAGTTATCCTGCTGAATGAAATATAATTTAAATATTTTTTACAATAACCTTGGTAAGATCTTGTTTCGAGGTAAATGAAATTATTCCTTAAACAATATAAGCTCTTGCGGTGATTTGAGAAATTGATTAACTACTACGCACATAATGGCTGTAAATAAAACTTAGTAGTACTTTTAAGAATTCTTCGCTTCATGCATAAGAATTCTAACAGACCCTGAACACGACTGCGCAGCCTACCTGACGGTTTGCGGTCCTAACACAAACAGCCCGGCTACAAATCGACCTCAACCTGTGTACAGAGCGGCTTATGGCCTTCTGCCTTATTGACTTTAGGAATTAATGTCGCTATCCAAGCTCTGGGCGTTTCCTACTCCTGTTGGACTTTTTATCGGGAGGGAAAACTAACATTGTCCCCTCGTACTGGGATCCTGCTTCCAATGGAGAGAGGATGGAGGAGGAACTCTGGAATGAGTCCGACTGGAGCGGTGCAATATGAAGTGCAATAGGAGGAGGAATCCAGGAGCGGCGGCAGATATTAGCGCGGCTCGGAATCCAGGCGGGAGTATAATTGCGGATCCTCCACTGGCCGGCCCAATTCCCGCCCCTCCCCCTCCGGGCCCTCGCCAAATTAAATGTCCCTCCAGTCCTATTATTGCTTTTCCCTTCCAGGTCTCTTATGAAGTCGTCTTCTCCCGCATCTTATCGGACACATACTCATATTAGTACCAACTTAAGGCAATATTTTATGATTAAAATTTAAGAACTTTAGCTTTGAGCATTTACTTCTTCATATCTCCAACATTCCCGCCTATAGGTTACTATCAGGTACGATATGGCTTGTACTTTATTCTAAAAATCCTTACCGTTAAATTTGACTTTCATACTTTTATCATACTTCTATAATAAACAAAAATAAATACACCCTTTTAAATTTTTTAAAATTTATTTATATGATATTTACAACTGTATACAAAAAATATATCTGGTAAATTCGCACATGGATATAATGACATCAAACACATGTTGAGAAACTACCCATTGGTAGCACTCTAATAATATGTCTATATTAGGAGATCACGTGGCCATCTTCTTTTCAGACGCCTCGGAGGGTTGTCAGGAATTGAATAGGAAGCAAGGTTAGAAACAAGAGGGTTGGGATGGTTATAAAGTTTATTATGGAAGGACAGATATCTATATTGGGCCAAATCTGATACATAAGGAACATTGGTGGGCGGGGTGGCCGAATGGGCTAAAGCGTGTGCACTGCACCGCCGTTGCCTGGCAACCTGACATATGAATCGAAGATAAAAATAGTCACGAGTTCGCGTCCCGGTGCCGGGGGGGTCTTTTAAATCCCCGCCCACACTCCTTGGCCCGGGAAAATCCCGTATAGCCTTAACGGCGAGGAAGGGAAGGATCAAAAAAAAAAAAACATAAGGAACATTAAGGTCATTATGGATAATTTTATTTGTAACAAAGTAAGGAGCATTGAGGATTTTACGAAGGATTTTGGATTGTAAGGATTGGATGCGAGAGGAATTTGAAGGTTTGGTGGAGCCCCATAGCTCAACTCCGTAAGTCCAAATAGACCTTATTATAGTCATGTAAATGAGTCTTTTATAATTAATTGGAAGGTTAGAGCGTTTGTCTAGTAAGTGTTGAAGTAGTCGGAAACGTCGAGCTGTTTCTTGTCGTTTCAGTCTGGTATGAGGATTCCAAGTTAGACGTTTGTCCAGATGGAGTCCTAGGTCCCTTTTAAATAAAATGAAATAGAATATATTCCTATAAACAATGCATCTAAGTTCTTTTGTTCATAAATCTAAGGCCGTTTGATCATCATTAATTTATTTCTTCTATAACATACAAATTAATGCTAGAAACGACGAGGGGAGAGCCGACATGACAATTTTTTCTCTTATTATTAGTTTAAAAAAATGAATATTAAATATGAAAATGAAGATCTGGGTTGACTATAAATAGATAGAATAAGACTTGAAAATGCCGGCAGTTATTTAAAATATTTCTGTTATAAATTCAATACAGCAATGATGATCAAACGGCCTTAGAAAACTTTTGGACTCTATAAATAGAAATAATGAATATAATATCTTCAGGTAGTTTTTATCTCGTGGATTACAGATACTGCTACATTCCAGGCAAACATCATTATCTTTAAGAACATGGGATCGTTTCATGATAAAACACGTACCCTTCTTTATGAGCTTTGTTGTCTCCGTATTACTCAACCTGCCGTGAATCATCACTCAGGCTTTATCCCAGTTCGTTTTGTAACTTTTTTCTGTTAGAAACCAAGAATGTTTTAGATAGCTCTAAAAATAGCCCCCTCCAGGCGGGATAGGAAGTCTTGTGGTGCGAAGGCTTATGAATTACTCTTTATCTTATCAGTCGCATCCTTGTAAATGTTTGCACACTTCCTATGAGCTTTGAGTCTCTCGTCTGCCATGACAATTTAATTTTCGTAAACGAAGGCATTTCTTTAGAAAAAACGAAACAAAAATCTTAAATTTTCCAAAATTCATTATAATTTTGGTTATTCTACAAATAGAGAGGGATTAATTGAACAAAACTATTTCATTCTTTTTTTTTTAATTTAATTTTTGTATACTAAGATATTTTTAATTTGTTTATAAAAATAAAATAAAATATTTTTGTTTCTGAATTGATAGGGTGGAATTTATTATACAGTCTATTTTTAGAAAATTTAATTTGCTTAATCGAAGGTATTTCCTTTTTTTTTTAACAGTTTTTTAACTGTTTCATTTTTGAAAAATTATTTTAATTTTGGTTGTCTGCAAAAGAGGGTAAAATTTATTAAAGAGAACTACTTTAAAAAAATAATCATTTCTATAAATAATTGGTAAAATTGATTCCTTTTATATCAATTTAGAGTTTTAACACATTTTATCATTATATGTAAATTTGACTAATTAACTAGAAAATTATTATTTGTTTTTAGATAATTTATTATTTCATATTTTCACAACTACAATATTTACAATCGATTCGTGTGTGTACGCTTATACAATCCATTTTTTTATGTTTACAATATATTACAAACTAAACTCATTAAATTCATTGGTAAAAACTGCAAACAGGAAAATTGATCGTTCTCTTCTGTTTATACACTATTTGGGTATTGTCGATTTTTTTTTTCCGCTATGTATAATTTTTTATTTATATAATTTTGACTAAATTGCAGAATCCACATTTGAAAAGTTATCCGTGTTATATAAAAAATTCTTGCATTCGCCTAATCGTAACTTCGTCCCATTTATTATAATATTTTGGCAACAATAAAGTAGATTTTTTAAACCGACATAGGTCATAGCACACGTTACAGAATATCATAAAGTGAATAGTTTTTTGGAAAAATCATTATTTTTTTTTTCATTATAAATAACTCTTTTATTCAAACAGTTATAATAGGAACGAGAATGTATATATTTAATTTATTCATCTTAAAATTTCTTTTATTAATATTATTATTATGTCGCAACGGTTCTGCAAGCCTTCCCGCTCCTCTACTACAGCCAACCAATCTCCACGGTCTTTCCATCTTCGAAAGCCTAGCCGCCTCAGATCGTCCTCAACATCCTCCAGCCATCTGATCAGAGGGCGCCCTCTACTTATTTTTTCATCCGGCTTCTCATACAGCATCTTCTTTGGTATTATTTGGTCTGGCATTCTTTCCACATTCATCGTAAAAAAAAAAACGAAAAAAAAAAACGACTATTTCTTGATAAAAACAATAAATAAACTTCTTTTCTGCTTAAACAAAAAAGAAATATATGTATTTTTAAAAAGATAAAATTCATTATTGAAAAAAAAAAAAAACGAACAAAATCCGAAAATGTTTCAGTGAAAGTGAAAACTAAATTTCTCATCTAATTAAATTTTTTTTATTAGCGTTACCATAGCGGGTTCCTACTTACTAATAATATTTAAAAATAGACAGTCTTTTTTATTAAAACAATACTCTAATTCCCTGATTAAAAAATAAAGTAATTAGTTTTCAATCCATTATAAAGTGAATACCAACAGATACGTCCCCTCTACAGATACGCCATTTAATGTAAGTGGTTGTTTTAAGTCGTATTATCACAGCTAACAATTTATTTATTTTGAGAAAATAGTTATAAAAGTATTAGCAAAAATTTTATAATATGATTTGGCTCATATTAAGACTTTGTGTTTGTTACATAATCTAAGGCACTAAAATAAAAAACAATTTAAATCCGTTTCATATTATGAAATAAAATTGAAGAGAAAAAACAATGTATATCTATGACTAAAATTTATTCTAGATAAGAACTTTTTGATAACTTTTTAACTATTCCATATTTCGCCTTTTTTTACTTTTCTGTTTTATATTTTCTGGTCCGTTTCATTTTTTTTTTATGTTGCCAACATGTTTTTCTTCTGTATTAATATTTTGCAGTCTTTTTCATTTTATGATGCGGTAGTTAGGTTGTCAAGTGGTAACCCAATATAGGAGAGATGAGCGGAGCTAATAGAGAATCAACGAGCCTTGCGCCACTCCCATAATGATGATTCATTACTCCAACATTGAGTCACACTTTATTTTAACCCTACCATCAATAACTCTAACTATTGACAATTATTATCAACTCGAAATGTATCTGCTTCTAGATAACTTATATGCAAATTATTCGTTTCGAAATATTATTTCCTCGCACAAGATACTGAACCCAAGATCCTTCTTCAGTTGTGGGACAGCTATTTCTTATTTTCTTTTGTATAATAAATGATCTGTGAGAAAAAGAAAACTCAAATGTTAAAAGTAATTATTAATGATATATGATGATTGTTGACTGTTGAAGATATATTGAAGAGAAGTTAGTTGGGGTTTTCATTCAATGGAAATAAAAAGTAATAATAAATAAATGTGCCGATGTTTCGGCCTAAGTTTTAGGCCCTCGTCTAGGCTAAGAAAATACAAGATAACATATAGATATTGAGAAAATAGTAGACAGTAATAGTAATAATTAGCTGACCCTTGTAAATATTCCACACAAACCTAATATTTTTATCTGATTTTAATACATTAAGGGCTCAGCTCAACTTCAATTCAATAATGTTTGATACATATATTGATATATTTAGTAAACAATCAGTTAAAAGATGATTTAACCATTGCGTTTTCTTAAACTTGCAATTTAAATATTAGCTTTTTCCTTCATTAGATTATCATAAATTAACAAAAGCTTCTAAATATTGCTTTAAACATCTGATGACAACAAAACAAAAAAGGCTCAAATTCTCAATGAGAAATAGTTAATGCAATCAGGATGTATATTACTTTAAAAAAAAAAAAATCGAAAGTGTATTTTTAAAATGATAAACTTCAATAATAAAGATCTAAAAGAAAAAGCTAAAATAATTGAAGAACTTTGACATACATTCCAAGAAGTATTTTAAGGAAGACAAATTTATCATAAATAAAAATAAAATTAAGAATTTAATTAATTAAAAAGAATAAAATGTTTTGAAATTAAAACAATAATTACTAATTGATGCATGACATATTATTCCTCGAAAAAAAAGGGGCAATTCCCAAAATTTGAAATTCCCTTATGCAACAGAACCGTTGCAGTACTACAAATACTAAATGTTCAGAACGCTATAACTCTGCACCAAATCGTCCGATTTCGATGATTGTTTTTACTTTTCGTACTTTTCAACTTAGTTGCGAATTATGAATTTATTTGTAACGTTTCCATTCGTTGGAGACGGCTCCTTCATATGGTTTTAAACTTCCCACTTTTACATTTATTTTTATTTAAGTACTCGTATAAAATCAGGAATCAAAATTACGATTCGCGCATTCTACGTGATATTCCCTTTCTATTGATACTTCATTCGTCATGATCCATCACTCCTGAGAGCCGGAAAAGGGATATATATTTCAGAAATAATATATAAGAACATACCTAGGTAAAAAATTATAGTCAAATAATATGTAGTTAGTTAAACTTAACATTAATAATTATGGTATATATATTATATATAATTTAACGAAGCATAAAGTAAAGGTATCAAAGCTAGGACTTAATAAATAGCAATAGTAAAGATATAATACACACACATATATATATATATATATATATATATATATATATATATATATATATATATATATATATATATTATGTATTGTATATATATATATATATATATATATATAAAAGATAACGGTAACAAAGTAAAAGATTTATGAAATGGTGAAACAAATATAAGAAGTTATCAAATAAAGGTAATATAGTGATGAAGAACTGAAATTAACGAAGTATCTACATTTATTCTTGATATTTTTTTTTAACTTTCTGTTCGTATTTTTATTTGAATGAAATCGAATTGGGCGAAATTTTTGTAATGTTTATTTACTCACAGTAAATTTTGAAGCTCATGAAATTCTATTTGTAAGTATCAACGAGGATTGAACGTGAAAACGCTGCAAATTATTATTCTATGGTTTATTGTCATAAAAAAAATTGATTACTTAGGATTCCTAAATAAAATAATATTGTTCGACTAATTTTATAAATTAAAATCAGACAATTTCCTCCTTTTTTCCATCATCTTCTTACCAATTACATAACTAATGAGTAAAACAATAATCTGTTTCTGAAATATATATAGATTCTTTTTTATATTAGTGTCATAGAATATTTTGTTATCGAATAAGGATATATTTTTTGAAAATTGCAGATTTAATTATATCTAGTTGTATAAATTATGTAATTACTTGTACTTCTGTAATCTTATCTTGGTAACATTGTTTTCGATAAGGTTTTTTTTTCCGTTTGCACTGAAATAATTTACAAGAAAGTTCAACATTATAATTTTTGAATCATTATTTTTATGGAATTTTAATTTATTCGGATATTTTTAGTTAAAAACGCAAATATTTTTTGTTAAATATCTAATAAATATATTTTCATCTACATTAATGATCTTGATCATACTTTTTTATAATAATCAAATAATTGTTGGTATGTTAATATCTCATTTATTAATGATCTCATTATTAATAGTGAGGCTTATTATATTTTATATATAAAGGTTTTTTTATTTTGAAGCATTTACTGTGTTTAAAAATAAGTTTGGAATTCATAAAAACCTTTTTAAAATTTCAATTCCATCAAAAATGTGTTTATGACTTTTTAAGATTAATATTTATATACTTTAATTTATGTATTTAAATATGGTAGTGTTTCAGTCTTATCTCCTTATTTAATTATGATTTTTCATTGTTTAAATTTACAAGTTTGGTTTATCAGTATTATTTTTGCTATCAGTATTGTATTTGTATTATTCAGTCAGTATTATTTTTATTTGTATCCAAGTTGTTAGTAATTTTTATCATATTTTTTTGTAGCCCTGATAGGGATAAAACGTTGGCACATATCAGACTAATTTTTTTAATAATGAATTCAGCTCTTTCAAAAATGAACTTAATGACTTTTTGTAATAAATAAGTGAAATGCAATATTTATATATTTTAATTTATCTTAAATATTGTTGTAGTTTAATCATTTCTACTTTACATTTACAAGTTCGTTTTATCTTTATTCTTATTTTATATTTTCATATTGATTGCTATCTTCTTGTTTTTATTTTATTCTGTTTTTCTTACTCATTGATATTATGTTTTTTTACTTAGCCCTGATGAAGTACTAAAACTTGGACCAAAACCTTGACACTAATTAGAATAAGTTTTGTTATTTTAATTTATTTTTTCATCACTGACCTCACCCCAAACACCAATAATTAAAACAAGTATTGAATTTGTAGAATTTATTGTTCTATATATATATATATATATATATATATATATATATATATATATATATATATATATTCTCCTAGTCTCTTAATATTTCTAGCTACCATTGTTTTGTTTTTTTAAATTCGTTCGTAAAGCAGTTGCTTTATTTTTGACCAATGGACTTGTTTTTTCAGATCTACTTTAAAGCCCTACTGCATTAGTAACCCTCGGCGTAAATAATAGGACTGCAATGAAGTGGATTCGGTATGAGTTAAGTGTTTTGTTCGTTAGTTGCCGGCGAAAACAGTCTGGCGCCAAGGGCGGTCGATCGCGTTGGCACCAACTCTTGGAGTAATCCATAATGCCTGGCTCCTCTCACGCGATGTGGGCGCCATTAAATTGATTCTATAATTTTATAAAATAATCTTTAAAAATTATATTATTGTGAACAGGTGAAAATACTAAAATAATATGAAACTTAATTATATGTATGTATATGTATATGGTATAAATTTATCAGAACCCAATCTTACTGTAGCGTTACGATGCAAATTCTAAAAATCAAATAATAAATGATTTTTGTTCAAAAAATATAAATGAGTTGTAATAACAAAAAAAACAAGTTATTATTTTTCGAAGATTTTTTGAATAACATTTCTTTTTATTGAGTAATATAAACAGAAGCAAAATAATAATTAAATAATAATTCAAAAGTACTTACAAAAATAAATAACGTAAACATAAGTAAATTTAAAAAAAAATTAAGTATAGAAAATATATGTTTTTAATATTTGAAAAATAGTACGAAAATTAAAAAAGACGTTGAAATCCGAAATAAGTTTTCTGAGTTTTCAATAGCAGAAACAAATATTTGAAACTAGAACAATTATATAAACATTTCGAAAACCAAAGAAAATTTTTTTCATTTTCTTTTCAATAATAAAAAATTTAATTAAATTAAAACAATTTATTCGTAACTCAGATGTTTTTTTTTTTCTTTGAATATTATCTGTTGTTCCTATGAAATAAAATTCCAGCTTCTCTGCAAAGATATCTTTTAAAATTTATTTTAAATAAAATTATAAATACTAAATTGTCTGATGAAACTTTTTTTTATTAATTATTTAAAATCACACCTTACTACTCTCGCAATTTAATATTTCCTTTATTTTCAAATAATATTTCAATATTTTTTTAATAGGTATAATTTACTCATCAATTTTTTTTTATTCAATAAAAAAATTCCTACATTGTTTTTGTGGTTTTTGCTGAGTTCTGTTCTATCAACTTAATAAGTTAGTGTAAATTGTATTCAATTTGAATGAAATGTTTTTTTTTTTTTTTTTCTGTTTTTCTTACAAGGTATTACGACAAAACTATTTTAGATAATAAATGTAAAGTTGTTCATAGTGAATTCATTTTTTTTTTGCCTTGTTCGTAAAAAAAGAATTTTTATTTTTTCTGGTTTGCTAACTTCATATGACAGCATAAATATATTTTTCTATTTATTTTTATTATTTTTTTTTAGTATCACATAATCCTGAATATCCCTTGAATCTTTTAAACTAAAAAAAAAAAAAATAGTTTATTCCATCAGCCACACATTCCCGGTCATGCAATTTACTTTTCATCGCCGCTCGCTATATAACTTCGCCCCTCCCTCCCCCCTAAGCCCCGGGTACTTTTTCCATTCCAGATTATACCACCGTTAATCCAGAATCCATTTAAATTTCATAAGAGCCTACATATTTAAAAAAGCAATAAGAGACATGCCCGGCTTTCTATGGCGGATGTGAAAAACCCTACAGAAACGTGGGATTGGTGAAATATGCACAAAATGGTGGATCTTAAGACCAATAATGGCCCTGCTAACAAATGGCACTTGGTTCGCAGTTGGTTCTTTTTTAGCAAGGGTCGAGGGGGGAGGGAAGGTTCAGGTATAAGTTCCTTCAATGGGAACCTCCATATTATACCTCCTAGGACGCCCCTGTAGTTTGGCTGGCCATCTTCTTTAAGGCCCTGTGCCATTTTCGGTATGAAGAAAATATTGTTTAAGAGGAAAATTATATGTTATTATCCTATCTAGAAGAAATTGCAGAATTGGAATTTTCAGATTGTTATCTCTAAATTTTATACTAGAATTAATTTTATACTGTACATTACTTTACGTTTAAGTTTGAAATATTATAATGTACGTATACCCAATTATTACTGAAAAAAAAGTTTTTCGTATAAGTAGAGGGCCAAAGGTCACCAATAACAAACGTTTTTATTTTATTTTTTTATTATTCAACGTTTCTGCCTCTCGAGCCATTTTCAAGATTCATACCCCTTTTCATACAATTTTTTTTTAACATATAATTTGTCAGTCTATCATTCCGTTATTTCATAGAATGTCGTTTTTATTTCTCCTTTGTAGGAGATAGTATGATGTTCCTCTATAACGCATTCATTCAAAATAGTCTTGAATGAATGAAATATTATTTCTGGAAAACAGGTTGTAACATTAGGTGTTTTTTTATTCTTAAAATATGATTATAATGTTAGTTTAAGAAATATTATTAAAATGTTAGTTTTTTTTTATGGATACCATTTTATGGATAGTATTGCCCAAAATCAATCTTGTACTTTGCAAGACCAAGACTAATAAAAAAAAATCGTTTTTGTGAATAAAAATAAGGACAAAATAGTTACTAATACTTGACAATTTTAGTTACTAAATTTAAAGAAATGGTATAACCAATATACTTTTGTATTTAACTCTTCCAATTTTTTATTTGGGCTTAGTTAGGTTCTCCCTATCTGTAAATAACAGTAATATGTCTATAGTAATAGGCTAACAAGTAAGTGCAAGACTGTTGCGAGACTCTTGCGCAAGACCAAGACACACTAGATACATGGAATACTTCTGCTTTACAATTCTGTTTTGACTATTTAATAATATCAACGTTATGTAACGTTAAGTATGTACTTTACCTAAGAGAAACAAAAAATCTTGGCACCAATGACCCTTTAGGGCAGAGACGAAGATCAAATAAATAAATATTTTTTTATTAAACCTTCTAATTATTCATAAATGTCATTTCTAAAATTGACATTTTATTTGATACGATCCATTCTATAAAATACAAAACACATAAGAGAACTGATCAATTTTAGATTTATTTCAAGTAATAAAACTTACTATAAAAAAATGATTATAGGAAAAAGAGATATTTATGTTTTCGGATTCGCGATCACGGTATAGTTTGAAATGTATAGTAAGATTATTTTTTTCTTCCCAGAATAATGTTAAATTCCATCTCGACCTAAAAGAAATTTTCCCACTGAAAAGGAAAACTAAATTCCTGGGGTTGGATCAGGCTGGGAAAAGCGAAAGGAGAGGCACTAAAGGAAAGATCCCGAATTGCCAGGGAATTATTCAGTGGTCTTCCCGTCCCTACCAATGTCTGAAACCCTTTGAGGAATTTAGATTTTATTATTTTTTTTTTTTTTACTTCTGTACTATCTAACTTTGACGAGATAATAAATATTTTATTTATTTTATAAATTTTTATTAAAGACAACGGGAGGGGTCCCTTCCTAGCGTCTTTTTTATTTTTCAATTCCCCTTCCGCTTTTAAATCGTTTTAACAATCCTGATATAACGGGGCCGACGCTACCTTTGTCATTTATTGGTCCTTTGAAGAGCGTTTCAATTCGTTGGATAATTTATTACACCTTTTTCACGGGTTGATTCGATTTTGTTTGATACGTTTGTTGCCTTTGTGCCATATTAACGGCCGAAGTCATTGTCGGAGTACTCTGCAGATAAAACTCTCTCCTCCCCGAATGGTAATCAAATCCGGATTTGTCATCCCACTGAAAAGGGATAACTTTATTCTCTTACCATTTGTTTATCAATTTAATGTTGGCTTTTTTAATATATATATATATATATATATATATATATATATATATATATATATATATATATATATTATATATCTATCAGGTATATACTTTTTGATGACTCTTATCACTTTTCGCATATAAACGATAATTATCATTTTTTAAATTAACCGTTTTAGTAATAATAACTACACACATATGATCACATAGTCCTACTTTATTTTATTTTCTACACCAACGTTTCAGCCTTTTGGGCCATTTTCAAGGGAAAAAACCTTTAATAAATAACTTAGTCACCTAGCCTAATTATATTTGGTCGCTAATTATTTTCATTGTATACTTTATATTACACATTTATTTTAAACAATTAAAATCTATATGGATTGGGTTGCGGATAAAATTTATATATTATAATATAATATATATGAACTGGCTTAACAATACGTAAAGTTAGTCTAATAATGTAAATTTTATTTTTGAAAAATGTTTTTGAAATGTGAAGAGATTTAAAGTAAACATAACGTTATTAGAGAGGTTTTAATGTTAACTAATTAAGTAAGGAGAATTCTGTCCATATTGATTTTAATTGGTTAAAATAGGTATGTAATATAATGTATGAAACGAAAATAATCAATAAGCAAATATAATTGGGTTGTGATGATTACATTTTTTCTTTCTTTACATTTTTTTAAGATTTTCTTTCCTTGATAATAGCCTAAGGGCTGAAACGTTGGTGTAGAAAATAAAATAAAGTAGGACTATGTGATCAAATATTTATTTATTATAACTATTTAAGTGAAGAACTAACCAACAAGTATTCATATGTATAATTGAATTGAACTGTTTTATTTATTTATTTATGTCTGAATACTATCTTTATCATGTTCAAATGTTTCTTAAGACTTCTCAAAATATTTTAGCTGTTTAAAGATCTGAAGAATTCAGAGTATCGGAAATGTCAACTATTTTATTCAACTACTTTTTGACTGAGATTGTTTATTTTCTTGCACGGTTAATTATTTTTTTAAGAATGATTATAATGATTACAGAGGAACTGAAGTACTACAGGAATTTCGGTAAAGGGAATTGATGTAATGAGGCAGTGAAAATTTCTTTGATAACAGTTAGGCCTGTAACTGCTATGCAGTATCGTCCAAGTGGAAACAGCAGTTGAAAATGTCTCATGTTGATTCATTATTCATTGAACAAATGGGAAAATTTATCAAGAGTCTAAAGTAAAATACTACAGAATTAACAATGCTTGCAGTACATAGAGACATTTGACTATGATTGATTTTGAGGTGTATGACCTCCCACTAGCGGATCCAGGATTTAGTTTTGGGGGGGCTTCAGCCCGACAGTTTTTTTTTTTTCATATATATATATAACGATAATTAATTTGAAAAAAAAGAAATTAATTAATTATCTATATGAAATGGTGTTTAAGTGGTTCTTGAAGTTCTATTAAACGTAATTACACCAACAAGAATACTTTAAGAGATAGTATAAAGTATTTTTTTCTGTAAAATATGGTTACATTTTACCATTTTGGGGGGGGGCTTCAGCCCGAAAGCCCCCCCCCCCCGTAGATCCGCCCGTGTGACCTCCTACGCTAAAGCGGATTGTGAAAGAAGAAATGACACAGATTTATTTTAGATTGAATTCAATATTAAGAAGAAATTATTAACGAGTTAAATACGGTTGGTTAAAAAAAAAAATGTAAATATTCATAATAGCTTCTAGATTAATAAAATACAAATTAGAATGAATAATTAAAGGATTTGTAAAATCACGTGTAGTAAAAAGTGTGTTACAAAACATTTTTATTCTATATATTCGCGTATGTATTTTTTAAATCCCATTTACATATTTATTTCTTTTTTCGTATTATTTGCCTTCAGGTCAATTCAATAAATAATCGCGCTTGGTTTTTGATTATTTTATATTTATGAACGTTTCAATGAATCTCTATTCACCTTTTCAGCTTCTAAAATTATAGAATTAATGTATTATCGGGTCTGTCATGAACAAGTAATTTTTAATTTTTTAAATTTTATTTAACAACGCAAATATAAATTATTTTATATACATTTTTTAAAATAATATATACTTACTATATGCCCAAAAATTGGGTGTCACAAATTAATTTGCAAATGAAGAGCTTGAGAAGCGGAGAAGAGGAAGGGGAGGGGGAGAGCATAGATTCCTCGAAACGTTCAGAAATATATAATAATAAAAAACGAAGTGTGATTATTTATTGAATTGATCTAAAGGCAAATAATAACTGAGCAGTGGGAAATATTTATTTCTATTTAAATAAATGAAATAATAACAATTTTAAAGTCCCTTTACCTATAAGTAAAAAACAAGAAAAGTAAATTAAGGAGAAGGAGCTCGGAATACGAACGATAACATATCTGTTTTATGAATAGAACAAATATTTGTACTTTAGTTAGACTGGTTGCAAAAGGTTCCCCGTGGATGTGTTGTATAAAGGCTTATTTAGAGCCGACACCCTCTGGTGTCGCATCAGTTAGAATATTTTATTCCCTCCACGTGTGATACATTGTAAGAAATAGTGGCCATGTCTCTGTATCTTCGTCCCCGTATTACCCCCGCTCTCCCTAGTTTAAATGCCCTCTCAGTTGTAAAGAAAATCAGTTTATGAATATTGCTCGAATGCTCACGGTGTAGCTAACGCCTCTTTCCGACATTGTGGATTCCATTTATTATCTCTTCTTCTTTTTTTTGTGCGTTTATATTCGAGCAGAAAGATAGGGGTATTTGCCAAGCGGCTCGGCCAACTGTGAGCACAATTCTGATTGACAAAAGGCTGATGGGTCATTTGCTCTCAATAGCGAGTAGGGAATGCACTTATGACCTGAAATTTTGACTGTAGGTTTGAAATCACTTGTCAGAAGCGTTTGATCGTTTTGGCATTGTTTTCCTGTCAAATTTAAATTTGTAACAGCATTTGAATATAACTTGTTACTGACATCCTGTGACCTTGTTGCTAGGTATAGGATATACGTATAATTATTATTTATTTCCGTCTAACGTTGAATTACTCCATCTGAGATTAAGGATTTTTCAAATAAATTTAATTTGATTCAATTACTTTTTTGGAGAAAACAAAGTTTTATTACTTTTAACGACGAATCGTTTTCAAGATTTTTGTAAATAAAGAAGTTCCGAAAAAAAAATTATAATTAAAAAAAAAAATGTTACCACTAGATATTTTATTATATCAAAGACATTTTATCGCCACAAGTATTATGATTAATTTATTTTTCATTTTTGTTTTTATTACCTGTACAATAAAAATGAATAGTAGGGGCATGATGGGTTGGATTTGTACTTAACTATTATTATTTCAGAATTCCACACATTCTCATTGGTAGGATTATTATTATTTTTTTCTCTAGTTATATTTTTTTCTGTCATAACATATGTGAAGTATTCATTAATATTAATGGCAACCGGTATAGCTATTTTCCATTAATTAAGTTTTGCAAAAAAGGATACGAAAATTTTAGAAAATGATATGTCTTAAGGTTCCCATGCTTGACATATTTTTTTTTTTTTTCTAAGGATATATTGAAACTCATTCTTATTTATTTAATCAAATTTACGGCATTGTGTACTAAAACGGAGGCAGAATCATTATCATTTTCTCAATCTAAAAATACACACACATACACAAATTATGTTCTTTTTTAATTATTTGACTATTTATTAGTCTCTCGTTCTATAATGCCAAGAACACACACAAAAAAAAATATATATATTAATTAAGTTTCTCGTTGTAGCATTGGAGCAAATCTAATATTAGAACACTTTAGATATTAAACAGCTTGAAATAAATTAAAAGTCGTGTTTATAAAACTTATACTACATTCTTATTTTGATTTATGTACTCTTTTAATAGTTTGTTTAATATCCGCCTTGTGAATGAACTAAATCGATTTTGATGTCAATGTTAGATTATTAATATTAATGTTTAAGATAGAAATTATTACTTCCTTAATTTTCATCCTCATTAACTAGGAGTGCAATATTGCGTTATCATTGAAGCTACCGGGTTGTATCTAGGCTCTATTATGATAAACTAGTCATGCATTAATGCGTTATCAACGCGTACATGATAATTAGCTACAGTGGACTCTGCGTAGTCAGTATTGACATTATCATAGCATATATAATTATGTTCCTAAATTAAAGTTTAATAACAATTTAATTTGTTTTTTTTTTAAATTATATGGTTGATTAAAATGGTAGAGAAATGAGTATTGATTTGAATTATTACATTAATAGGACTAGTATTAAGTGTTGGAAATTTAAAAATATTACTAATTGCTAAATGGTTGACTGTCGTGAATAATGAAGAGAAGAATAGTTGTTGTGATCAGTCAAATAAGAAGGCAAAAATAAATGATACTATTTATTTATCCATTAGCCGACGTTTCGACCTGAAGTTCAGGCCATCATCAGGGCTAAGAAAAGAACCAGATAACAAGGTATGAGAAACATAAGTAGTGTAGGTAAAAAAAATTAAAGTAAAATTCAGTTGTTAGAATAATGGCAATAGTAAGAGCTAAGAGATAAATGATAATAAGCGGTACAAAATGTGTTCAGACTTCTCAGTTTCTTTCCTCCTTCCTTTCATCCCTCTGCTCTGTTTTAACTCTTTATTATGTTATACGTTGTCTATACATCTTGATAGACTTTACAACATTTCAATTTTCTATCTAACTATTTTATTCACAATATATTAATTTTACTGTTTATTTCCATTTCTTATATAACTTCATATTTTTCTGTTTTTGCACTTTATTCTAAGATTCCCATTTTAATACTTATGTTACCTTTTTTGATTATGTTTATTTAATCATTCCACACTTTGTACCGCTTATTATCATTTATCTCTTAGCTCTTACTATTGTCATTATTCTAACAACTGAATTTTACTTTAATTTTTTTTACCTACACTACTTATATTTCTCATACCTTGTTATCTGGTTCTTTTCTTAGCCCTGATGATGGCCTGAACTTCAGGTCGAAACGTCGGCTAATGTGAAAATAAGTAGTATCATTTATTTTGCCTTCCTATTTGACTGATCACCCCAACTATTCTTCTCTTCATTAAAAATATTACCTTACTTATATATATATTTTTTTTGTCTTTGTTCTGAGTCAATATTTACGTTGTTTAAATAAGAGATCATTTTGACAATTTTTCGAAACCCTTTTATTGTTATCATGGTGCTAAATAATATATAGAATAATAAACAAACTTTATTTTTGGAGTACTTCTCTTAAGAATAACAAAAAATTAGAAATATAAAAAACAATTTACTGGTTAAAAAAACATAGACACAACTAAAACAAAAAAATTATCCGGAGAATACAAAATAATAAATATTTTTATTATCCTGACGAAATATATACGTGCCTTTTAAATATATTTTTATAGCCACTGCATCAAAATTGTTTGCTTCTGTTTATCCTTTTATCATTCTTTTTTTTTTTTTTTGTTTCTCGTTTATAACATCCTTCTCGCTCAGAATAATGAACCGAGAAGACTTTAAGGCCGAACTCGCTAATGTATACAGGGATCTAAGTTTTGTTTCTCTAAGAGGATAAGAAAAGCAGGGTGGAAAAAGTTGGGAAGAGCCTAGGAAAGAAGGAAGCCTTTAAAAGAGAGATATCGCTACTGATGGCCCTCATCGATACACAGCTTAGAGTTGCCTAACTGAAACCCTATCGCCAAACTCCTCCGGTTCGGTATTCTTCCTTAACGCGGGGTTTCTTCCAGGATAAAGTAGGGGAGGAGCTCCTATGCGGGCCCCAACTCGGCCCATAAATAACTGGGGCTTTGTCTCCCCAAGCCCACACCCCCCCTTTTCAAAATATAAAGGGGTTCTCCGTAGCCCCTGGGAATGTTCCAATTGGAGGAAAAATACTCATCCGAAGGGGGTTACTTGATAGGAACAAACAACAAGATAGTTGTCGTAGTACTTACTTAAAGCAAGTCTATCGTGATGACAATGTATGACTTCACCAACGGCGAAATAGCTTCCGCTTAGAAAATGGAACTTGAGAGAAAATAGAATTGACAACCAAGAACTAAAAACAAATATTACATACTCTTTCTCGTTTAACCTTACTTTTATCCTTCTATCCTTCCTTTACTCAAGCTATAAAATAATTGAGAATTCTATTTATTTTTTTAATTTCATAATAAACAATACTTTTGAATAAATGAGTTCGTTTGTACTTTTTAATTATGCTAATAATTTCAGAGATTTCTAATTCATTGTAGAGATTTCTAACATCTCTACACTGATGTCATTTTTCGAAAAACTCAAGGCCTATGATAGTCATTAGAAATTTATTATAAACGATATTTTTAGTTTTTTTTATAAATGTCTAAACTAAATATTTTCTCTTCATAATTATCAGCCGAATAATTTCTCGGCTCCATTTACATTTCAACATTTACGATTTTAGTATTAATATAAAAATAACAGAAACTTTTTTTTTTACGATTTTCAAACTTTTGTATTTCGAAAATTCCTCAATGTGTTTGATGTATGTTATTATTTTAAATTAGTCCTGATTATTACTTATAACGATGTCCTCATGATTTAGTTTCTGGAACAACATTATGTCTAAAAGGTTGTAACATATAAACTGTTGCTAAATGTTTCATCTTAAGAAAATAAATATATTTTTTTTTACATGGGTGTACTTGCCAAAGTACGTTATTATGAGGTACTTAAATTATAAAAAAAAATCATTAAAAAAAAACTACAAAAACAGTCCAATTTAATTACAGTTCAGAAAGATGCTGTAGAGTACCTTTTTTACCAGAAACTTTTTTTTTACGATTTTCAAACTTTTTATCAATATTGCCTCAACAATTTTCGTTATGTTCAAACTGTTGAGCTGAATAATAAATTCTACCAAAATCATAAGGGCTTTAGGAAAAAATGTATATTTGGGAGGATTTCATAATCAAAAGTTATTATTTTTAAAATTTTCAACCACTATTACAATTTTCCTTAGATGTGACATATTCTAATATTTCTCAGTTAAGAATTGAAAAAAAATATATTTTCTTAAAAATTATTAAATCGGAAAATAAATTATTTATTTAGATTTATTTAGCAAGAGATCTTAAAATAGATTAAATAAACAATACTGACCAATTTCATGTTTACAAATTTCAATATATATATCAAAATTTTTAACTTTTCCAAACTATAGAACTGATCCAAAACGAAATTCGTGGAATATTTATAAAAATATTATTAATTAAAAAGGTAATAAAAATTTAATACTTCCGGGATACAACACTGACTAACTATTTTTAGAATATCTTAGAAGGTAAATACTGAGTTAAAATAATGTGATTTAGAAATATTTATTAATGATTTTTGAGATACTAGAAGACAGAGGACTTAGACTTGCAGTCTTGGCCGACGGATTGAATTACACTTGGCGAGTTGACACATGGTTCCTGCATAACTCAACCCTAAATGACATTCCTGACCTATTAAATGGGTGTCAAGGGTCGAGGCGTGAGGCATTTGGCAACAGATATTGCTTCCAGCTGGATCCTCAGATATTGTTAATCATACTTCTCCGATTATATAGATATTGTATGTGTTAATCATAATGTGGATGAAATACGCTGCTATTAATTTTTAATTCATGAACGAAAAATTCAATATCAGGATTCTACAGCAATTTTCACTTCAGCCGTATACATCATTGTTCAAAAAACTTTATTGCTATAAAAATATTATAATTTTAAAAATTATTAATCAGGATGTAAATGGAGAAATCCCATCCACAAAACCATTATCATCTAACATATACTGGAGAACTCCCCATTTTTTAATTTATTTTTAATGTTTCTCCATTAAGAGGAATAATCTGGACAGAAAAAAACAAAACATAAATTCAATAAAAATGAAGGAAAAAAATAAATAAAAAAATACGATACATTCACTAACTGCTTCTCACCAAACCATCAAAATGCATACTGAAGGAAACAGATGGTTGCAGAATCGCAGTATAAGGTTTAATTAAATTAAAAACATAAAATAAAATGAATATATAAATAAATAAAAAAGTTCCGAGGTATATATAACATCCATAGTCAACAAAGGATACACGACTACTCCACTAGCAAAGTTATTATAATTGAACGAACATCACAAAAAGAGACATTATTTAATTAGTATATAAATGGAAAAATCGAATGGTTCACCGAGCTTTTATTAATTCTGACGAAATAATTAGAGATCTATACATCTGACTGTATTAAATATGTTTTTTAGTATTGGCGTTCAGTAATGTGATTCCGGATGTGAAACGGTACAGGTGAACATTTTCCAATGTTTACCTTTAAATAACTTTTATTACTTTTCTATTAATTTATTGGTTAAAAAAAATTGATTGATATATCTGAACCGTTTTTTTTTTTTATATAATTTTTTTTTATGTTGCTCGTTCGCTGAAACGGGTCAACTAAATTTATGAAAAAATGTTTTACCCCGTTAAATTGTCAGAAAAGCTTGTTTAATGGAAACTACATCATAGCATAATATATGGAAAATTTGAATGAATTGAAGAATTTTACTCTAGTACATATTATTATTATTAATTTTAAATATCATGTTACTGTCATAATAATCATTCCAATTATTATGTCTCTCTTACAGGATTGTATGATTTGCTGCCATCTATTGTTTATTAAAAATGTGTTCATTTTTTAGGAAAATTATTTTGAAATAAAACTAGTTATTAAATTAAATATAATATGATAAGTAAATATATTAAATCAATGATGAAACGAAAAATGTTGATAAAAATAAATGGCAAAAACATTAACGAAACAGAGTATTTATATATTAGCGCTGAATGTTTAAACCTTGCTTAGTTAAAAATTTTTGATAGAACAAGTGTTCTCAATGATTTCTTGAGAAATCGCTGCTATGAATTATAATATACGAATGAAAAATTAACCACGACCATGGGAGAAAAAAAAATTATTCGCCTCTGTAATTTGAAGGATCTATAATAAATCTATTTATTTTTTTCTGTTCTGGCCGGCCTTGTATATCATTTGCCCGCCTCAACGAGACTTCTCAATCTCTTCTACCTTAACATAATACTTACCAGTTATCTGTATGCTGCTCAAGTGCATTTTTGTTGATTCCATCTGCGTTTTTGCTTTTCCACGCGTTCTCTTGCCTACTATTGAGGCATTCATTGTTATGTAGAAGCTTCTTGGTGGATTGCTTTGAGCTACGTGCATATGAAGCTCTTTGCCTCCATATCATGATAAGTTATGGATTTATACAAAAGATAAATGCAGAGTTTTTAACAAACTCCAATACTATATTTAAAAAATAAGATGGAAATAACATTTTCGGGTCCGAAAAAAGAACTTGAAAAGAAGAGAGACCTGCTGATCGATAGATGTAATAGAGGTATCCATTTATCTTGACAGGTGTAGGTAGGGAACAATAAACAAGTCGTAAGTGGGAGGCCGGGACGAAATCGGAGCCACCTCAAATTTTGGGAGCGGGTCCAAGTTGGGGGTGTAGTGCACTCACCTGGTTAAAAATACACCAGGATGATGCAGGAGTCACTTGCGTTCCCCCAACTTTGATTCCAATGAACCCTATCTGCACCCGGGCACAAGCCAAATTGTTTTTGGACCCCACAGCTGTTGAGCCATTGCTTGGCTCTCATGGTCAACCGGTTTGTATTTCGAAAATTCCGCAATGTGTTTGATATATGTTATTATATTATTATTTTAAATTAGTCCTGATTATTACTTATAACTATGTCCTCATGATTTAGTATCAGGAACAACATTTATGTCTGAAAGGTTGTAACATATAAACTGTTGCTAAATGTTTCATCTTAAGAAAATAAATATTTTTTTTAATTTATTTTTTTTTTTGCATTGGTGTACTTGCCAAAGTACGTTATTATGAGGTGCTTAAATTATAAAAAAAAAAACTAAGAAAAACAGACCAATTAAAAAACAGTTCAGAATGATACCGTATGTAGTAGGATGTAGTGGTGCCCAAAATCGGACCAAGGCCGCCTAACTGTTTGCAAGACCAAGACCAGAATCGGTAAAAAAAATTGGTTTTTTGAATAAAAATTAAGGCAAAATAGTTACTAATATTTGACAAATTTAGTTACTGTTAGTAGAGAATTGATAAAATCAATATACTTCTGCATTTAACTCCTCTAATTTTTCATTCGGGCTTAGTTAGGTTTCTCCTATCTAAAAAATTACAGTAATATCTCTGTAATAATAATCTAATAAGTAACTGCAAGACCGTTGCGAGACACTTGCGCAAGACCAAGACCGTGACCAAGACTGAGTTTGCAAGACCAAGACTCGTCTCGGTCTCGCATTTGGGCAACACTAGTAGGATACTTTGAAATATTTGAATTAAAATAAAGTCATGAAATTTAAAAATTTAGATTTTTGAGGACGAGGACGTGGAGAGAACATTTTTTTTTAATGTAGTCAATTCAAGTTTCTTAAATTATTCTAAATATAAATAATTTTAATTAATATTGATCTTAATTACTTTAACTCAATTAGAATAGTATTCATTATGAAAATATTTTAGAGCATATTTCATTTTATAAAGCATATTTAATATAATTAATTTAACTTAATTAAATTAATATTCATCGTTATTCTAGTCTACGTGCTATTTAAAAATACATTTTTTTTCTATATTAATTAAGAGGATCAATAACTGCTAATTTCTTTGTTACTGCAGAAAATATTTTCTCATATTTGAGAAAATTAATAAATTAAATTTGAGAATAATTACGGCAGATACATCGATATATATATATATATATATATATATATATATATATATATATATATATATAAATTATGAATACTTTTTAGATTCATTTTTTTGCAATAATAATTTAAGGCAAAAAAAATCCTGAATGTATCTTAAAATATCTTCAACTTTATAAAATACGAAAACTTATTTTAACAAAATAAAATAATTTTATAACAAACATATATTTTTAAGGAATGTTATCAATCGGTCGAGTTACCTCTTAACGTTGTTATCTTATTTACGTAGTGATTAATTGATTTTTTTTTTTTTTTTTTGTAAACAGCAGTTTATTTAAAGCTGCATTCAAATCACAATTTAACGTAACGTATGATTAATGATGTAAGACGAGAAACCTGGACTTGTTGATGAATACAACTTCTTTTTTAATTAAAGTTTCTTCGATTTATTTTTATTCAGCTGCTTTATAGTTTTCTACTACATATTTGTGAACACATCACATTATTATAGTTTGCAGTCAGTAATTATAGTTTTGCATAGCCTTTTTTTTTATATATGCTTACTTTTAAATAAATTATTAATTCTTTTTGTTTCACAAACACACCGGTATAAAAATTGATTAAATTTATATCAGCATATTTTGTATGCCATTGCCTTCACTTTATTTCATAATGTGGGTTTTAAGGAGAGTAGAGTCACGAAATCTCAAGAAATTTGCATTGGGTAGCAAGAGATTTTCGGATAATTTGAGAAATATGGCTATTCTAGGACAGGTATTGATAAAAAATTACCCTGTGATATATACCGCATGAGTATTCATTATACATGTTTGGGTATCCTACATTGTGTTGAAAATCTTAATAATTATTAATATGATTTAAAATGAAAAAATATGATTTGTGAAGATCTTCGTTGTGTTATGAATAGATTGTTTATAATAGAATCTAGCTTATTTTCCGACTTTATTCTGTGCGCACTTAATACATTGTAAATCATACAATAAATTGAATCAAGGCTACAGGTGTGATTAATCTTATTGACTTTTGATTGAACAATAGGTTCTTAGATGGTACATGGTCCAATCTAGGTCCTAGGACCGAGGATCGCTGAAGCAGACGAATTACCGTACTACCCTTCCTGTTTTCTATTGCCTTCAATTAAAGGGCTCCTAAAATCAATCCCTTCTGGCTCCTTTACAAAGTCTCCTCGAGGAATTGGACTCCAGGTCTTTCGCTTCTATACTATACTCGCTTGACAAAAAGAAAAAAAAATCATAAGCTTAACAGTCTAATATGTTTTTGAAAAATATTGTGCCTATTAATATAATATATTTATTTATATTTGATAGGGTGTAGAAAAGTTTGTGTTTTTTTATACATTATATTAGTAATATATAGTATCCTTGTAAATGTTACTGTTCAAAATAACTATCCAACTCGAAACATATACTTTCGAGTTTCATGTTACACTTTCTAAAGTTTTCTCCTTCCACATCATTAATTGCACAATTTATTATTTTATTTTTTAAATAATATTTGCATTCCCGAATTTCAATGAAAACAAAAAATCGCTCGGACCTTTTGTTTACCTAATATATAAACTAGGGTTTACAACATTTACGGGATTTATTTAAAAAGTTTCAGTGAACATTTCTAAGAAAATATTTCTTTAAAATAAAAGTTTTAAGAACATTTTTTTTTTATGATTAAGTTCTGGATTTCTAGTAACAGTTTAACATTTATTTATCTAATTTCTGTAAAATAAATGTTAAATAAATTACGTTAAATTAGAAATAAACAGTAACTGGGTTTGTGTTAGAGTTATAATATATCTTAAAAGAATTACTTGATTCTGGTGTGTCTTTCGTTTGAGTAACTGAGAATAGAACTCATTTTTCGGATCGACCTTTTGGTGAAATAGAGCGAACTTTTAAATAAAAGTGTTTTTTTTTTTTTTAAATAAAAGTTATGTAAAATATTTACTTGAAAAATTGAAAGGGAAAAAAAATCTAGTTCGGAAATAACAGAAAAAAGAAATTGAAAATAAAGATCCCAATTTTACCGAAACTGATTGAAAATTAAATTTCATTCCAAGGCCCGGTTTAAACATAGTTTAAGATACATATCTTATCCTTAGTGAAAGATCATGATTTAACGAAAGCATTTAATTTTTTTTTAAAGTTGCTTTCAGCTAGAAGATAAGTTGAAATACAATGACTGCTTCAAGAACCTATTAAGGTACTGTTCTCTGCTGACTGCTGGCAGATGAATATTGCTTTGAGAGAATAGAACGGTGCATATTTCGTTGGCACTCTTCGGCAGTCTTGGTATTACTTCATCTCTTGACTGTTTCGTTCTGCCGACTACAGAAGCTGTGAAACTCTGTTGGCATTACCAAGGTTTTAGGTTATGTTATCATTTCGAAGAAGCGTTTTGATGATAACGGTTTCTACGTTTTATTTAATTTTTTTCATCATGTCAGACAAAATTACATGTAAAATTATGTAAAATAATGTAAGTGAATAATGAGATTTGATTATATTTTAAACAAATTAAAAAAAAAAAAATCAAATTTACCTAAATCCAACGAACATTAAATAAAATAAATTATGAAAAAAGTTTAATTTCAAATAAATACTAAAATCCAAACATTGAAAAATTAATTAATATTAAAATTAAAGTCCTTATTTACTAATCACCTAATGATAAAACTTTATCTATTGTGATTTTATTGTAAATATATTGATATTTTTCAATGTAATGATCGAACTAATTATAAGTATGAGGTAATTACAATCACAGATATACCTTCAATAATCCAGCTTTCTTATTCTGCTTGAAATACCAGGCAAAATTACGTATATTAATTAAATAAGATCCAAAGGCCGCAAGTCTATACATTTCTTTACATGAGATAATTTAAAAATTATTAAATTTAATCTAAATGTTTAACATTTAAAAATATTTTAAATTATAATTTCTAATGATGGAGTTGTTCGCAACGGTGAGCAGTTTTAGCGAAAAACCCTAGCAGTTGGTGCTGTGTTCTACTGCGGTGAGCAGTAAAAATGAATTTATAATATTTAAGCAACAAAATAAAAAAAATATTTATCCTTTTAAGGAGACAAACTCAAAGTAATATATCCTTTATCACCCAATATCAATTTTTATTTTATATACCATATTTTTTATTAAGTGATATTTTTTTTCTAATATAATTAATGGAATATAATCAATAGCAATAAAAAAATGGAACTGATGACTGAGTTATGTGATTTAATGGTTCTTGTATTATCTCTCAGCGTTTTTAGGTATTCATTTTTTAAATAGTTTTCTCTTATCTGTGATAAAAAAACAAAAACAATATTACGTTTATCAGAGATTAGTCATTGACCATTGAACAATTAAACAAGTGACAATCATGATACTAATTTTAAAAATTTCTTTGTAAGGAAAATATCATCTTGTGTCGTAATTTTATTTAATTTAATTTTTTTAATTTTGTCTACTGAAAATGCTTTATTTAAATAATCGTTTAACTTCTTGATCTAAAGACATTTGTATTAAATTAAAATTGGCTCATTTCATCTAATACTTTGTATGGTAAATTTCTAAATCTGTATATTAATTTAGAATAGTAAGTGTGTAAACCATCTTAGGAAATTTTTTGTTATACATCGAAGTAAAACGGAGTTTAAGATCGCACTGTATATATTGCTCGTTGCGGATTGTGTTAAATTTTTATATTTAGATTGTTTCATATTTTTAATAACTGTTTTTGTTATTTACAATATTTTTTATATACATTGCCAGAATAATGTATATATGATAATAAATTAAAATTAGAATTAACTACTTCAAACATTGGACTTAACTACAGTTTACTTCTGACATACATAATTATAATATTATGATGAAAATGTAATTATAAATTAATAATATTCATTAAGTTTTATTTAATTTTATAAATTTACTAGTGAAATTTCGGAACAAAACCAGTTCTTTTACCTTTTTCTTTTTCTAAAGGATTTTTTCCTCTAATTCATCTGGAATCAATTCAATAATATAAAATAAAATCGTATAATAATTTAAATAATAAATAGAAGTTCTTTTTGAATAATTTAATTATTAGAAAAAAGTATTCATTTTTAAAAATAATTTAAATAATGCTCTTACTGATTTAATATATTATATATATTAATTTAATTAATATATATATTATTTCTCGGCAAACCTTCATTGAGATGGTGATTCTTTTTTTTAACTAAAAATAATTCTTATGAGTGTTTATGTTCTTTGTGAGTAATAATCCAAATATTTTAGACTTTTCGATTAATTTCGTTAGGCGTGTTATAAATTAAGTAGGACCTTGCCAATAGAAAATACTTGATATTGCCTGTGTATTTTACAAGTTAGGGTTCAGAATTAGAAATGATGCTATCAGCTGCTTCATATCAACGAAGCGTTGTAAATGAAGCTATTTCTATCTTTATATACAGACTCTAGAAATAAGCCTGACAGAGTCTTTGAGTGAGCCCATAATGGGATGTGCTAGTTTCTGCCTTGAGAGATTTCCTATCGTTAAATAGACAACGCCTAGACTCCAACGGCTATTTTCTGGGACCTTTCATTAGGTAGTTTCTGGTAGATCCCTTGACGTTCTGCTGATAATATATTGGCGGTACAAAACGTTGGAGTGTGACTAGATTAAACCTGAAAGCTCCAAACATTCGGGGTTTCCACTATAATAACAGTATCAGTTACATTACATTAGTGTCTAAATTCGGGTTCTCTTAGTTTGAACACCGCCAGTAGTGGTTTAGGCTCTTAGATAGATCGTTAGATTCGTTTTAGGTAAAACCACTTTCCGATATAAACGATATAAACTTAAAATAGATTCTATAAAATGAATGACTTTTCTTTTATTTATTTTTCGTGTCACTGTGAACGGATTTAAAGTTAACTACTTAAAAAATTAAAAAATAAGAATGTAATAAATTTATTTTATATAAATAAAAGAAAATATCGAATATAAATATGTAATATTTAAGTACATATTTGTTGATGTGTATCAATATAACATAGACCCCATTACTAACCAAGTAGTACAATAAGTGCACAATGTTTTTATTTTACAAGGAGAAAACTCATTAAAACACTATTTTTTATGATGATTGTTTGAAATATTACTTAATGACTTTTTTTTGCAATTAACCAATAATATAAATGAGATGATTGCTTTTATTGATTAAGTTTAAACGTGCTTGTGTACAGTGACGAATTATGTAAGTACGATTATTCTAAAGTTTTTATTAATTACCATAACTATCGACAACCTGCAATAATAAGAGTGTTAAGGTAGAAATTATGAAGATGAAAGAAACAATAATGAACTGAAACCATTAAAAAAATAAAGATTGATATCTTGAAATAATAGTCATAATTCAGTTTATACAAACGTATTGATTATTTCATTAATTACTGCGGTAACAATTCTTTGAAAGATCTGTTATAAAAATAAAATTAAGCTATTACGGTATTACGTAAGGCATGATTTTCACAACAAAATATTCAATTGATGGTTGAAAAAAAATTTTATTCGATCATGAAGTTTTTGATAAATAAATTTCTATAAATAAATACCAAGCGTGAAAACATTACAAATGAAATATTAAAATATTCTGTAAGTGTTTGTAACTATGCAAGATTTACAAGGCCATTTGGCCTATCTATATTAACATGTCTGTCACTTCGTGTTACAAGTTGGTGACGGGAATCTCACCAAAACATAAGGTCATCCAGATATGGGTGACGTAGCGACCTGCTAGTTGAATCAATATGTATGATAGTACAACGGTCTACGCAATTTTTTTATAACTTAATTAAAATTTGTGGATACTTTTTTTTCTACAAAATAATAATTTAGAATTCGTCCGATTTATCCTTTGCTACGTTCATGTTAAAATACTTCTTCTATATTAAAAGTATTCATTTTGTTTAATTACCTTCATACCAGGTCGGAAATACATTTTATTTTAAACTTATTTCTGCCTCAAAAGGGGAAATTATGTTTCTATCATACCAGATGGGAGTTATTTCATTCTCTTGAAGAGAGCACTTTAATTCGTTATCATTTTTTTGGCACAAACATATGTGCCTTCATTTTTTTTTTCCTGCCTCATAACATAACTTTATCAAGAAATCCTTCATTGCTTGAACCAGTTCGCCTGTACGGTTTTTACAAAGGTTTTTTCGCCGAGCTTCCGGATGCGTTTGTTTTTGTTGTTGGAAAAAAGAAATGATGCATGATCCTTAATTTCCCATCGAGCCGCAGCCGGAATGGACGCGAGGGGCAAAGCGACTGTTTTAATTGAAACTGAACCCTCGCATGAGTGACATTCCTGGAATGATATTTCAAAATCTACTGTAACAATATCATTCTAAAATTAAAACAGTAATAACAAATTCTCTTCAAGTAGCAATAATTTCATGAAACTTAATATGGAATTTATTATAGGTTTAATTCGAATTAATATTTAATTCGGTCTTTTTGCCTCCACAATCGACATCTTTTTAGAATCAGTTTCTTCGTCGATATTACCAGTAGATCAGAAAATGATTTTGGACGTAATGTAATGGACATATATTTTAAGTTAGTATTTATTCATTTGGAATAAATAATATGTGGGACAATAATTTAAAATGAAACAGTGTTGTCAATACTTGTGACCATGACAAGGAATTACGAAGGAGTCGGTTGTAAAATTTATCACTACTGAATATCAGAAATTAATATTTGCATTCTTTTCTTTTTTAATAATTTCTTAAGATACACCTGTATCCTGTGAAGTGAAAAAAATTAATGTAAATTTTGAAAACGTTTTCAAAATTATAACTTCTAACAAATTAAAGCTATAAATCATTTTGAAATTGAGTATCACTTAGTGAATATTTAATTTGGTGGGATAATTGAATTCTTTAAATATATTATGCCCAAAAGCTTGCCAAATTTCTTTTTCCTTCGTATAATAATTTTTTATGCAATTTTCAATGCTCCATTTAAAAATAATTACCGTACTATGTATAAATACATCGTTTTATTTTGTAAAAAAATTCCCATAAAATAGGGAATGAATACATCTACAATAAGTTGGTTTTTTGTATTTATTATTCGTTTCCATGAACTGACGCAATATTCCAAATGACTGACGCGGGCTGGTTTCAAACTTTCTACAGGCGTTTTCCACAATAGTTTTTCCAGCCGATGCTAACAGTAGCTGATTTCCTCCCATTGTTTGTTGACGTAGTAAAATCGTTTCGTTCCACATTGGAATATTTCCTGGAAATGTTATTCATTGAACTTATTTCGCTGTTATTTTTGTGGTCAGTAATACTTTAATTATTCGTTAAAATTTCTTATTTCGGTTTTTTGTCTTATCTTTCTTTATTATTATTTCAAAACATGTTAAAATTCATTTATAATATTATATTTTCCCCCTTTCTAAGTTATATCTATTGATTGTACAAATTCCTTCTGACTATTTTTTAAATATGTTTATCAACACAATGAGAGAATCATGATAACAATAAATATATCATTAATTTAAAGCATTGTAATATAAAATATTATTTATGTCGAAATTCTTTGTATTTGTTTATTTCATTAAATTTCATCATATTATTTTTTTTTTCTTTAAGCTAATTAATTTAATTAAGAAAATTGTTTTAAAATATTATTTTATCATATTATGAGGTAAACGATTTGCAATTATCAAGCCGTAATTGAATAACTTATCAGAGTTTAGATAATAATTCCCTTATCCCACTTGGCATTGAACCCTATAAAAAATACAATTAATGGTTAATTAACTATGCACTGCAATTTAATTTAAATATTTACTAGACATTTTATTTGACAAAATGTTCTAATGTTAAATTAAAAAAAAAAATCTTATGAAATAATCCTGAAATTGTCTTAATCCTATAATAATAATGTTTATATTAACTCAGTAATATAAAATTAAATTATTGTTATGTTATAAAAATTATTATTAATTTAAAACACCCTCTCAGGACAAATCATTATTAAAATAGTTAATTAATTTAAATACTTATGTAAAATTGATCATATCATAACTCTTTCTATTCTATTTTCTTTTTAAAATATCTTTGTTTTACCATTATAAATTAAGTACCTTTTTTTTTTCTTTTTTTAAAACATTAGGTTTTAAACCCGTTTATTTTGATTATATTTGGATCAGTTTATATTATAAAAGATTGTTTACAATAATGTTGTTTACAATGGTCTTGGTAACTCATGATTAAAGGAAAAAAAAAAATTATTTTATATAAATTTATATGATAAAAATACTTCATATAATAAAATACTTAATGTAATAATCACTTTAATCAGCTATGTACATTATCACGATTTGAATAAACAGTTCAACGTCATTGCATTTTTTAATAATATAATTAATTTAAATTACATTAATTTTTATGTGAAATTTAAAAACAGAAGGTAAGATGACAAAAAGTAAAAACTAAAAGCAAACAATAACACACTCTCTCTCTCTCTCTCTCTCTCTCTCTCTATATATATATATATATATATATATATATATATATATATATATATATATATATATATATATATATATATATAAAATACGTGTTCACTACACGCATACACTATTTAATCTCGTCACTAATCTTATATGTGCTTTACTGCATTTGACCACTTAATGTTATCTTTGCCTGATCATAAACCAGTTCCGCCTAAGCTCTTCTCCGGACAAGGAGATCAGAATTAACAAGTTGCCTTTAATAATTAAAGATATAGGAGATGCGGCAGGAGACGGGACTATCTCCATAAGCCCATATTGGCCATGTTACGTAGTGCATTAATTATTGGCGGCCGAGGTCCTGGGTAGAGCTGTCGCTGAGACGGCCGGCGGCGTTGCCGCGTACTCCCGCCAGAGCCGGCAACGTGGCCCGCCCGTTCTCTCCTCCACTGCCATCTGTATTAGCCTTTATTAATTCGGCCGCTTTGTCCCGTTTACAAAGTGCGTTTGTTGCGTAACTGTGCGCGGATCTGTTTTGTATCCACGTGATGAGTGCGTTTTGGATGAGGCATCCGTAGACATCCCGTTTTGTAGACTGCTTCATTTGGATGGCTTGTGTCACGTGCCCATACACGTGGGTCAGCATTTGAAAAAATCCTGGAGCTAACTTTTACCGAGAGAGTACAATTTTTGTTGTATAAGCTGTTTTCAAAATACGATTGCTACCTCAATTCAGCAAAATAAATACATTTCAAATATAAACTTTTTTTGTGTAATCTATTATAATTCTTGTACAGTTCTTCGTACCTGATCGTTAATCTTAAAAATGCCTAACAAATTTTGTTCACAAACGATTTAATAAATTTTATTTTAACAATAAACAACAACAATATTCCATTCTTTTTTTAATCAATAAAATTGTGGAACGCTTGAATTTTAATTTAGATACTTACTTAAAAATTAGGAAAATATGTTATTTAATTAAATAACACATTTTAAATTTTATTGATTTATTATTCAGAATTATTATTTAAAATTCTTTTTTTTAATATTTAATAAAAAAAAATCACCGCTAAAAATAGTCATTATTTTTTTTTAAATATTTAGTTAACATGTAATTTTACACAAATTATTTTGTCATTTTCTGAATTAATTACTTAGTCATTATATAGACGTTATGTCATTTCTCAGCCTTCTCTTAATTATATAATAATCTAATTTTAATTCCGGGCTTTAATTTGTTGTTATTGCATAGCTGTACATTTAATTTTTGTCCGATTGTTAGAAAAATTTATATTGAGTATTTTAAATTACAAAACGTAATATTGTTTTTAAAAATTGGTTAATTTTATCGTTCAGAGAGTTTTTTTTTCTCATTATATTCTCTATAACCTAGAAGAAACTTTATTATTATTTTTTATATAAATTTATTTTTATATAAAATATTATATATTTATATTTATATATATTAAAATATTATATATTATATATTGTGATATAAAATATTTTAAATGAGAAAATGAGTTTTTAACAGCAGTTTTCAATTTAAAAGTTTTTAGCAGCTGAATGTGAATTACTTTTTTATTTTGATTTCTGACAACGTTGGATTATATATTATTTTTTATTTATTCGAAAGGAGTCTTGCGTCGTTGTTCAAGATAAAGTGTGACTCAAACGCTAGCTATGATAACCGACTAATGCCGGGTAATAGTCACCCATTGTTTTTAGTAAACTTTTTACTGTTGATTCAATAATTTACTTCTATTGTTTTGTTCTTTTATCTGTTTCCACGAAAAAAAAACGTTATCCATTGTCTTTATGAACCATTACTATGACGAATTTTCCTTTCTAGAATTAGCCGATTTCAACTATCGATTTTAGGAAGCCTTAGGTAGATGGTAGAAGCCATACTTGTTTTTCACCAATTATCTCATCAGAAAACAACCTTGGGTTTATAACTTGAAATACTATTTAGGCAATCTTCCACATGTCGAATAGAAATATAACTTTATTTTGGAAAAATAATTTTCTGGTTGAATTTTCCTTTGGAATATTTGAAATATATAAATATTTTTTTCAACAATAAAATTCGATTTAACTCCAAATTTTGCATTAGCCTGGCTGCTTATTATTATTATTTTTTTTAAAATACTTTTTCCATGATATCTCAGCTTGATAAATTTTTATCTTTTACGATCTAGCTCTTGATGGTAATATCAATTTTAAAATTAAAGTAGTCATTATTTTTTACTACTGCATCGAAATTTTATCCGAACAGCAAAATTCACTTAAAATTGTTTTTCTAAAACGAATAGATTGAAATCTGTGGAAATTCGTGTGACAGAAGGAAAAGGCCATACTGAAATTGATTGAAAATTAAATTAATTTGAAATATTTTCCATATAAAATTCAGAATTTTATAATTAAAAATACTTTTAATTTTATGATGAATGTTATTTATAATTTTAAATAATAAGTTTTTCTATTTTTCAAAAAAATCCAATAAATTGTTATCACAGCAAGGAATGTTTTATTGTAGATTTAAATTTTGTTGATACATTTTCAGTCTCAACGAAATAGGTAAAGTCGTTTGGGCAAATTTTATTAGAAGATAATTTATCAATTCAAGTTCTTTTGTTGAGTTCTTTTGGGGTGGAGATGTAGTTGACTATTAAATTTACAAGGATGAAAAATATTTAGAATATGCAGTCATATGTCCTTTTCTGTTTGCCTAGAATGTAAATTTTTCGAATAGTCTACTATTTAATATCTATTTTTCATTACTTCCTATATCCTTCTGATCTCTGACAGAGGTAAGTTAGTTTGACCATGTTTTGTGAGAGGGTGGATTTGTCAGAAGGTTCCTTTGGAAGGACACCTAACAGGAGACAGCGGGAGGTGTTGGTATTAGGAGGCGGAAGACGAGACATGTGTAAATATTTGTGGATTGATCGTCCTGTGAACCAGAGTGCCTGCCATCGATTCCCAGCAGTCGAATTCTCTGGGACATTCACTTCATGAACTAGTAGTCCGCAAGAATTTAAAAATTATTTCTGGCTCACAATTAATCACTTGGATTTATCTCGCTTAAACTTAAATCTTTCTTTTATTATATTCTAAATCTCTACGTCGTTTTTAGATATGATTGTTAAACTTCATGCATTTGACATATGGTCCGTGGTCTCTTGCTAAGCTAAGTATCGTGGCATGAGAAAAATTAGCCTACACGTATCTCACATCCCCACCTTCATTGATTTCATATCATTTTATTTGTAAATATATAATTTAATGTATGGTCACACAGGCATTTCTTCTATAACTATAATTTGTACTAAAGGGACAACAGTCCCAGGATAATAAAAAAATATTTTCATTTCATTTCATCATAATTAAATACTTGTTTTTAAAAATACCAATATTTAATACCTGCATTAAATTACCTTTATTAAGTGTTACTTGGAACATGGTTTAGATTATGGTTCAGACATCGTAAAATTCTTTCATTTTTTTTTTTTTTTTTTTTTAAAATGGCTGAGAGATTCCCTTTGATATGCCCTCTCTGGATCGAAAAATTACAAGCATTTATCTACTTAGGATCCCAAGTCAACCAAAAACAAATATGCAAGAAGCAACAGAGCGACCTATTGTTTCAGCGAATCATACATACTTTGCACTCCAAAAGCGTGTAAGGACCAGCATATTGTCCAAAGCAAGGATTTATAAGATCCTGATTACGATTATACTTACATACGGCTCAGAATGTCGGACGATGCCAAAAGGTCAAGAACGAGCCCTTCTGAAATTCGAAAGGAAAATGTTCCGCAGAATATATGAAGGTGTAAGTGAATAGAGATGACGACCAATGTCGAAGCTAGCTTATAAAGAAGGGTATGTCCTTAGCTTCATCAAATTCGAACGACTCCGCTGGGCTGGTCATGTTATTAGAATGAACCAGAGAGAGAGATCCCATTAAAACTTTTGTCGGAGCGAATTTTGTACAAGGCGAGTAGGACGTCCCAAGCTTCGTTGGAAGGATTGTGTGGCTACGGACTCAAGAAAACTGTTTGGTTTAAGGAATTGGAAGGCAGTGGCAAGCAGTAGAAAGGACTGGCAATCCTTATTTGAGCAGGCTATGGTTGATCAAGTGTGTCGCTTATGCCAGATAAGATGAGATCTAATTCAGTTGACATCTCTGCAAGAAATTACCAGCTCCCTGATACCAATGCTACGTTGACTTAACAATGTGGCTTGAGGTTCATCATACTTAAGTACAACTTCACACAAGCTTGGAATTAGCTATAGCTAAAACTCAATCAAAACTCCACAGTACGTCACATCTGCAAATTTACTTTTTTTTTTTAAATTGTTCAAATTGACAATGACTTACTTAAAACTTTTTTTCGATAAAAAATTAACATAAGGCATTCATATTTAGGAATCCAAATTTAAAACCTGAATCCGCTAGTGACAGTGAATAAAATTTATTATAAACTTTTAACTTGGTCTTCTTTATTTCCGCCTTAAGTCCAAATCTGAAAATTCTTTATGTAATCTCTAATGCCAAACATTCTTTGTCAAATGATATCAATTCTCACTTTTTAGCATTTATAGAAGCAGTGCTATGAGCGTTTAAAAATGACACAAAAAGGTTGCACACTTTTCCTGTATCATTACTCTGGATGAAGGAAAGTAATTGTAAGTTAAAAATACTTTGATAATCGAAATGCACAAGTTTATATTATAGTCTTGAAATTTCTTGTTATATTGAGCATCTGTAAATGCCTAGCATCCTATTATCTGTGAACTTCTTGTGAAAATAATTATTAAATCATTTAGTATAATATTACCAGAACTTTGTAACATAACATGTGTTGTCTAATCTTCCTGTGTGTCATAATTAGATATAATAAGATATTAAAGATACAAAATCTTGTTATTAATTGTTTATTTAGCTAATTAATACAATTAGTATACAATAAAAGCCGAAAATACGAGGATATTCATTTGGATTTTGTTGAATTACTTAATTCAGTAATTTTATTTTTCCTTATTTAGCTCGTAGTTGCGATCCAGAATTTAAATTTTAAATTTATTCAACTTTGTTTCTCCATGACATATTCACTATTGAATCATCCCTTTTTCGTTATTGAGTTTTGAAATTCGCTAAGAATAAGCGGATTTTCATTCCGAATTCACGTATACATTTTTTTTATTTCTGAGACGCGATGCCCGTATCATCCCATATTAAACTGATTTGAGTTGAGAACGCCTGGGACCGTTGAACACAGACGCTTAAACGGAGAGACTTCTTGCAATCCGCTCAGAGCAGATTTGCCTGTAGCTAAGCACTGGTGTGTATATTCCCTCTTCCCTCAGCCTTGGGGCTATATGCTAAAGCGTTAAAAAAATTCCCAACCGGTTTTCCCTGTCGAAATAAAAAATATCCCTCAGGTTGACATCATTGCGTAGGAGTACCTCTGTTCTTTGTTACTTAGGGCTATCGGGGATATTTATTATTGGTTTTATGTTCTGTTAAGAAAAATTGGCGAGATTTATAATACATTTATTTATTTATTTCAAAGGTTTATGTATATGTTTTATTCCTATCACGAGTGTTTGAATTTTACTAATAAAAATTAGATTATTAGAACGTGGATATGTTTGTGCTTGTGGGTGAGGGTTACATGTGTTTGTGTGTCCGTGTGGCCATGACAGTCTGACAATGGGTATAAAAGTACAATATTTGACAGGAAAAAAAATACATTCAATATGATAGAGTAATTTAAAATTTATTTTAGTATAATAATTCTATTAAATAAAACCATTTCTTAATTTTACTGCTAATTTATTTGAATTCATTAATGACTGTAAATTTAGTTTACTTTTTTATCTTGTAAAGTAGTGATAGTTTTTCGTCCAGTTATTTTCAGTAAAACATTCGACCTTGTTATTTTCGTCGGTTGGTTTTTTAATATATTCTATGTTCTTGAGTTTATAATGAGTTGACTAATAGCGCTGCTTAGAAGAACTGTTTCAGTAATTGGGCTCTTTCGGAAAAACATTTTTAGTTTTAGTTTTTTTTTAGATCTAATTCCGAAAGATAAATTATTATTTATTACCCACCAAATACTTTCGGGAACTAATGCTTTTTTTATATATAGTGACTGGAAGTATCGTTTTCCCATCTATGTGTTTCATGCCTCTTATGTATAAAATAATAAATAAAAAAAATCACTTAAAAAAATAAATAAATTTTCCTCTAAAAATAAATAAATTATATAAGGCTATGAAATGAATAAATAAAGTTTAAAATATTGCTTGTTTTTTTAAAGAAATTGTTAGTAAAGTTGACGACAAAAATACTTTACTTAGACGTTTATCTCTGCGCTTTGTTCATAGTAATTGAAGTTTAAGGTTACTGTTCCATTCTTGATGGTTTTAGAGGTTTTAAACCTAATTCCTTACTTATTAAAATGTTTATCCAATACAAAAAAAAAAGTTTCTTCATCGAATATAATCAGTCAAGTCTTACGTTATATCCTTGAGATGGGATAATATCGTAAACATTTATCAGGAAAGTTAAAAACTTGTATATTTTTTAATAGATTAATACTTTTTTTTTCTCTTTAAACCTTTATTCGCACATTTCATAAAAGAAGTAAGTAATCAGCAGATATGATGTCCATAATAATTTCATTATATGTTTTTATGTATTATATAAGGAAGGGCAGTGCTCATCAGCATATCTTCGTGATCTTTGTTTTTTACCATGATTTTGTTTTATTGAGGAAAGGATACCTCCCATCCAGCTCCTTTTCAATTGTCTCTGATGGACATGTTAATCGTTTTCTTTTATAAATTTCAACTTATAAACCATTTCGTTTATAAGTTGTGTCCTGGTAGTTTAATATAAAATTAGAAGTAAAGAGTTCGTATGTGTTTGTCTATAGTTGATTGTCAAAAGTCGGTATGAAAAGTTTTGTTGTTTACGTACCACGGAGCTGTTATTAGTGTTAACATTTTTGTCTGAAAATATTGTAGTTTTTACAGAACTGTAAATCTGTGAGGCTTATGTCCTTATGAGTTTAAGTAAATATGTGTATTCGTTTAGTTTTTTAATTTTGATTTGGAAAAAATATAGTATATTATTTTCAGTCGCTTGTTTAAAGTAATAATAAGTTTTTATTTATTTTTAAAGATAGCGGATTTATCTCATCACTATAGCACCGTCATACAGGAGGAATTCGTGGCCCGGTCTAATGCAGCCTAACGACAGATGCTGTTTATCCTTCGGAGCCTTTGCATTATAAATCCCAAGAAGTCAGTGGGCAGGGATGATTTGTGTGCGGAAAACCAGCCTGTAATTTCTTACTAACTGACATAATTTATCAGCCTCTTGGCCGGCGTGTCCTTACACCCGAGGAAGCAGGGAAATCGCAACGGGAGATCTGGGCTTTATGTTATTATAAGACAAGACAGTAGCCCCCTCCTCCCCGTGTTGTGCAACCATGGTTGAATTTAAGGTTGTTACGCAATCGGACCCGAGCTAGGGGCTGTTGTAAGCCAACTGGTTGGTTGGTCACAGTTGACAGCTGTTACGTCATCGTGTCCATCGCAAATTTAGCTTATACTAAGTCCCTTTAAGGCAGCTCAACGGTACTGTACCCGTTCAATTTGAGTCACTCTCTTTCCTTCTTGGTGCTTGATTTCAATGTTCATCGGTTGAATAAGTTTCAGTCTATGTTGATCCTTACTAGACTTTAACATAGACCTTTCTCGGTTGGAATACATTGGGATATAGGAGACAAGTGCGATACATCAAGTCTGTGGACAGGTTGCGAATCAATCAATTGAGGTCCAGTCATTGTATCACGATTTATCGGAATATACTGCGTTGAAAATCCGATAAGCTCAGCAACGGAGTTATAATATTAATAGGGTTCGTATAATTTAATAGGGACATTGTCTGAAAGGTTTTTTTTTTTTTTTTTTTTTTTTTTTTTTGTTAGAAAACAATGGAACATCATCCAAATTAAAAGTTTTTCATAACTGGGAAACTCGGGCCTCAGGGACCTGAGTTAGTACGGCCTGGAAATGTCTGATTATAAATTCCATTACCACGTCTAATAAAAAAAATAAAATAAAAAAGCGTATCTTTAGTTTGAGATCTACCTTTTATCACTTAGTATTAATTTAATATTCATGTACTAATATATATTTATCTCTTATTTTTAATAAATTAACATCATATAATTTATTTATTGTTTTCATTGTGTATTATTCAATCTTGTTTCTTGTCCATCTGTTTCGGCTCATTAGCACCGTATCCTGTTGAAAAATGATTAGTGGCTGTTGGAGGCTGAAACCCAACAGACAGCTCTGATGTATGCAAACGGGTCAGTGCAGTTTCTCCCCATTTTTGGTGCTAGGATTGAACCCCTGGGCAACCTCACAGCCAACAGCAATTTATTGTTCGACACAATCGTACTTTTTAAAAAGATACATGTTTTTCCCTTTCCTGTCGCTTCAATACTTTATGTTTGCCTGTTCTCGTGACATTATATCTGAAATAATTCAAACGAAGTTTAAAAGTCGTTTTAATCAGCACTGGTGTTGTACATTGTCAAAAAACCATACGAGTTTTCTTAATGATATTATCTTTTACTTTTATTTTAATTCTATTTAAAAAGAAATCTTTAAAAAAAATTTGTTTTCATAAATTCAACGTTTTGTCATTTTTAAACACTTTTAAGATCTCCATTCCAAAATAATTGTACGAACATATTTTATTATGTTATATTATATATTATAATATTTATTATCTTTTAATGCTTTATAATCTTAAACATTAATAAATTATTATATTTGAGGTGCTATATCAATTTCTTAATTTTGTATTTATTTTCTATAATTTTATTTATAAAACCGAAAAATGTTTTATTCGTTTATTTATTTTTCTTTCTTTTATTCCAGGTGAGTTTTGAAATCTTTGTCTTATAAGAAATTAGGTAAGTTATTTTTTTTTTATTTATATTATTAATTAAGGACTTCGCTACAGAGTTTAATCTGTTGACTGAGCATGACGAAATATCTCTTTCCTTCTTTCTTTTATAGTATGTTTTAATATATTTTGTCGAAATAAATAAAATCAATGTGTTTAAAATTATTTCCTTTTATTACTTGATGTGTGATCCTATTACTTTATAATAATTATTACAAATAAATATCCTCATTGTGAAACGAGTTGAACAAAATTTTATTCCTTGGTTAACAGAATAAAGAATATCAGCTTCATATTTTCTCTTTTTTTTTTTCTTTTTTTTAATTACGGTATTATTAATACAAATTAAAATAACTATAATATTAGCCTCAATGTAAATGTTAAAAAAAGTATTAATTTAAGTATTTTGGTTAAAACTTGTAAAACGTAATTCAGTAATTTCAATTGTAAAAAATAGGAGGTAAAGAATGGTTTTTAGTGTGAAAAGTATCCCCCATTTCAACCCTTTCTCGAGAGACCCCTCAACTCATTAAAGAGGTAACTGATTGCTCTCGAGAGAGATATTTCTAATTCCTGCATACGAGTACTACCCACTTTTATATTTAGTGTTAATAATGGTGGGTGTGAACTCATTCCAGCTTTCTTCATTAAAGCATTTACCATTTTATTTTGTTTTCTCCAAACCACCTCTCTTTGCCATAGCGTTTTAGATTATATTTTTCCCATAAAATAATTGTATAAATAATCCATTTAATATATTTTTCTTCATTTCCTTCCAGTAATGGTTTTAATATTAAATTTTACTGATTTATAATGGTCCAATATTGATAATTGACATTCACAAGCAAATTAGAATTTGTTTGTTCCTAAAAATAGGAACAAACAAAGTCTAAGATAAGAAATAGTCTTACAGGATAGATTGTAATATTGATGCTGTTTTATTCTAAAATCGTTTAACATCTTATAGCCAAAATTTGCTTTTTGGTGGATTTGACATTATTATTTTTTTCTAATTAAATCAATAGAACCAAATTTTTTTGTAGGTTTATATTTTATTTCTCGAAAAAATTAATGAACTTAGGCATAGAACATGTTTATCTTTAATATGATGTGATAAGTTTCAACGAAAATCAAATAACAATATTTACTCGTAAACGGGTTAAGCTTTTTTTATATCTCCGGTGTCTTGCAAAAAGTCACTAATTGTAAGTAAATTCATTGTGGACCTGAAGTTTTAAGAAATGTTTACCTTATTTATCTCTAACAAAACGCGATAAGTGTACCGAACAGTATAAACTCTTTTATATACCAATTATAGTTACAATTGAATAATGTTCTGATTTTAAGGAGAAAATAATCATCAAAGAAAATAATTTAAGGTTATGATGAAATGTCACTTAATGACTTCTTGCAACCGACGATATTTTTACTTTTTGTAATATATGTAATATAGGAATAGCTATTACAGGTATTATAGACATATTTAATAAAACAATAAATTGTAATTTTGCTTGCCAACAAAGAATTAAAAAATCAAAACAGAGGATTAAATATAAAAATGAAATTGAGTTATTTTTAAATGTATGTCATTTATTATAATGTTGTGGATTCCTCAGCCAGATGAAGATATTTCTTAGTGATGAAATTATAGAATTAATTAATTAATTTAAATTAATTTGAAATGTGCTGAGTTGGCTACTCACATTCTGTGTGTAGCTGGCAGCAATTTTGAGTTTTGTTGCAAGTTCTCATTTAGATTTGTCCTGCTTTCATCTAACTAATTTTTTTTTTTCTGAAATAAATATTTGTTAATATTATTATGTAACAGTTTTTAGTTGGATTAAAAAAATTGTCATGCATATAAAATACAAGTATATGAACTATATTTGGCTTCTTTCTAAGCTTAAATTCTTTTTTTTTTCTTCTATTTTTCTATAGTATTTAATGGATAATCTTAATAGGTGTTATTCTGTTTCATCAGGTAAGTTCAGAAGGATATGGCGATTTCACCAACAAAAATAATCCTGTTGTGCCCTTAATGGTACCGATGGGACCAATACTTTTCTTTTCCATAGCGCAAGCTTACTTTCTCCTGAGTTCATTATGTCCTCCTGGATGACGAGCGTGACGAATAGGGACCCGTTTTGGGGAGATGATCAGCCTCAACAAAGAAGGAAAAACACAAAACTTGCCGAGACGAATCTGAAGAAAGTTTTCGCCGTTGAGGATGGGGGCGAGAATCGACCGAAACATTAACAATGAGACAATGGCGCTGTCCGGGGAAACTGCGACACCTTTCACCCAACCATCCTTTTCCGCCCCTTCTACACCATTTTCTTTATCCATTTTCTTCAACGCTCCTCTCTAGATTTCTGACATTTTCTGTCAAATATCAAGCAGTTGTTATGTTAACTTTTATGCATTATACCTACGTGCTAGTTGTAAACCGTGAGATTTTCTCATAACATATTTTTTTTTAATGGAACATACAATACTAAACTTTGTTAGAAAAAGGGAATGATATACATTTATTCCTCACTTTTATGCTTCGAATAAAGTTCTATTATAGTAGTTGTTCGTGATTAAGTATGGTATGCATATGCGTTCTTTTAATACAACTTGAACGTTCCTATATAAAGGAATAATTTTATGAAATTCAATGACAATTGTTCCTTTAACTATACTTCAACGTCTATCGAAAAGGAATACTTTTATAAAACTGAATGAAAAATGACTCATTTCAGCCAATTTGATTGCAGAGCAAATTCGATTTTTCTTTAACGTTAAATGTTAAACATTGTCGGAAAACACGTTACAGTAAAGTTGAATTGAGTATTGAGTAAGTTAGGGAAGTGTTTATAGGAACTGTTTCAATTTACAATAGCGTTACTGTTTTATAGAAGCGTCTCTGCAAACAAATAGTCTGAGAGGAGTAATTTTTCATTCAGTTTTATAAAAGTATTCCTTTTCGATGGATGTCCAAGTGTAGTTAAAGGAACGATTATGCATTGCACTCTTAAGTCATTCTGAGCGTCGCTGCTAAGTTTAACTTTGTTAATATAATCTGATCGATTATATCAAATGGAAATTATTCTTACCAGTGTTTTTTTTTCTACTGTTGTTAAATATGCTCATATATATGGTTATACCTGAATGACTTATGACTTGAAGGAATAGTATTCGGTTTTCTCAAAATTAAATTTTATTTGTTTATGAAGGAAATGTAAAACGTTATTTGGTAATTGTTTTTCATCTTCGTTGTGACGTTGTAGGTGTCAGATCTGATCACACACGAAGCCAGGGTTTGGTCTCCACGATTCTTAAAGATTTTGTCCTAACATCAAATCTACCACTGGGCTCATACATCCCCGTATAGATAATTGAGTAGCTATTTGGTTGGAGAAAACTTGAGGATTGGTTACCGTGTCTTGTTGGGATGTCTAGCCACACAACTAATCTTTTTACATAAACAAATAATTAGGTACTTGGTTCCCTATTGTACATTTTTTTGTAACCAGAGCTCTAAAAATAGGACCGTATTCATTATTCTAGAATATTTTTGTTTCCCAACTAACGAAATCAAGCCCGGTAAAATTTGCCGCAACAGGTAAGGGAAACATACGTTGGCCGCTTTATGAAATATTCGGCGGAGGTGGTGAAATTTAAATCCTGCCACGTCAAAGGTATTAACCTCGTTGGACCCTTATAAAAATGGAAATGCTATCAACCCTTCCGAAACGACTCCCTTAATATCCAGCTTTCTATACCCGCCCCCTCTTACCTGGTTAATATACAAATTGGAGGGTTTCAAAAAGTTAACATCGTAACTTTGTTTTAATTTCTAATTTTGTCTGTAATTATTATTATTATTATTATTATTTAGGCTTTATGTAAACATTCGTTTTCGGGTGCGATTGCAAATTTATAGTAATAGAACTTCACTTTGCTTGAAAATTCCATGTAAATCAATCAAAAATATTTTCCGATATATTAATCTAGATAAAAGAAATTACAAAATGTATTTTCTAATTATAAATCTGGCACTTGATACTCCGAAGTTGTTTTGACTCGTGTTGTCATTCCGGATCCCTTGAAGTATTCTCCTCCCCTCTTTCTCAGCAGTGTCCCTTCCTCCGGAGAATGCGGAGCGAATCCTGTCTTTACACTCCGTGCCTTATCTTCAGTTTGTTTGTCTGGTCCGCAGTTCCTCTCTGTCGATGTAGGGTGGACGTTTCTCCTTCTTGCTCCGTTTATTCTATAAACATTCCCTTTTTCCTATTATATAGTTTTTATATATTTACGTAAAATATTTCTTGTATCTTTATCATTGAGAAATGTTAATTATTTTCTATGTATTTGTGTAATAATTACCACTGGTATGGGATGTCTGATTTTTTCATACTTCGTTATTGGCCGTTGCCACAATCTCATCAGGTTTCACCAGAGTCAGACTAATTCTCGCTTTCGCTGGTTGGTGTTTCATCCTCTGATTGAGTTTTACGCTGTTTCACTTTTTCTCAAGCAGTTTCGTAATGTTTCTCGGTCCGTATGGGTTTTTGACTCAACCGGAAATTGAACAGGCTGATATATTTCGCTTAAATCTGTTCAAATTACAGTTGTTGTTTTTTTTTTCACTTTGATTTGTTATACATTCTTCTAAGTTCTCTAATTCCTTAATAGATTGGTTTATCTGTAATAAAAGATTTCATATTCAGTAAAAGGGTCTTTTGTGAGTAATTTGTCTATACTGATTTTTTTAAAAAATATATTTATGGAATATACAATCTGCCTCACTCATAAGCATTAGTGCTAAAGATATCAGTTTTTAAAATATATACGTACAAGAAAAGGAAACAAACAATTGAGAGCAAGGTAAAAAATAAATATGAGGATAATAATATAATAAATACTAAAGACAGGATGTATATATAGATATTGTACAAAATAACAAAATCAATATAGATAACAACGTAATAAATTAACGATGAATGAATACAAAAAAAAAAAAAGTCATATAAAATTCATTCTATACAATTTTTACATTTGCCCAAGTAGTACGAACTATATGTGGATGGCAAAGCAAGACTCCAGGAGATCCCAGCGCTTTTCCTTCAGCCGCATCAATGAAATCGGACGTCAGTGGAGACTTACAGATGGCACTTAAGCCACTGACATACTGATTTTCTAAACTTAACAGAACTAAAATTAAATTAAACTTGGCCCATAGGTGAATCATTTTTCTGTATATCATAATATATAAGTTGAGATTTAAAATATTTTAAGTATCGCAATACGTACTAAGATACCTTTGAGAAGAAAAGTACTTTAGAATCAAGTCCCAACTACATGAGTACAGTTTATTGCCGTAAGGAGCTGTTAGATCCCTTTTAGTCTGACATTAATGGGACATGTCTTGTCAACTCACGCTGTGCAATTGGTTACCCTCCCCGCATTGTTAGCACAGAACGGCGGCATGGGATTACTATATTTATTATGTAGTTTTTTAATGAATATCATTATAGATTAGTCACGTTAAATTAACCTTAATTCAAGTGAAAAAATAAATAAATTACAGTATGAAAGAAATATAAGTTTAAGAGAAGTTCACCAATGCACCTGTTTTCAACAGGGTCCTTTTATATCCCGCTTTTTTATTAAAATAGACATTGTTATTTTTTATTATAGCCTTGGTTGGAATAGATCAGACAGATGTTTTTAATATCATACAATATGTGGAATTCCGCGGTTGTCTGAATATTGGAACTAATATTTTTTACCTTTGTCAGGGGCTCTATAAAATGTCCTTATGCCTCTCCCATTTGCAATCCCTTAGACACGACCATATGAAATACCAGCGTTTTATGACGGTTTGTATCCTGTTTGAACAGCTGCAATATCAAGGCGAATAGATAAGACAATGCCTAACAACTCGTCTCGTAAAAAAAAAAAAGTTAAGAAAAACTGTACTAATCCAAAGTCCGTCGCGGGGAGGGAGAAGGGGCATTTACTCCGGCCCTTTCAGCCAGGACCTCATCAAACTAATATTAACCTCGTAAAGAAACTTCCTTTCTTATAGGCTTTCAGAAACCCCCGCGGTTCCTCAGGAATTTCGTCGCTGGGGGAGCCCCTAACTAGCTCTGATTATTAAAGTGGAGGAACTTTTGTGGTAGGAGAAAAAAAATCCATAATAACGCTGAATATACCCTTTTGAAAAATCTTGTCTGACAAGCTAATAACATTTTCACAATAGCCCGTGAGCGGTAATACAATATTATTATATTTTAGTAATGAATTTCAATATAACACATGATTTTTGTCTGGATTATAAATGTAAATTATGTAATAGGTTAGTTAAATCAGTTAGGCATTCCCGATACATAACTTGAATAAATAAAGGCTTCTACTCACAAAAATGCGATATGCCTCGGCAATACGATATTCCTGTTGGCGATGTTACTATCTATTGCATTATAGCAGTCACACAGAGCGCAATAATCCACAGCGATACCCACAAAGTGATATCTTATCGCCGGGACATATGAGCTGCAGTCTTAAATCTATTATCTTCTGGGATCTCTTTAAACTTAATGGACCCTCCTGGCTCATTGACTTATGGGATAATCCTCAAGGGATAATGATTGAGCTTGGATCCTGTCCTGAGTACTTACATGAAAACCATATTGGTCAAGAAACAGTACTCATACTGGCTAATCCACGAGGGGCAACTTTTGGATTAAAGCTCTCCCACAAAAAAAAAAAAAAAGGAAAAATAATTTTTTTCTTATTGGTCTATATTTGTTTATGTGAGTGATCTGATCTAAATACTTAATAAAAATAATCAATATATGTATGGTACTTTTTTTAAATTTTAATTTTCTCTAAAAGCATTATTGTTCCAGTACACAGTTTTTTTTACAAGGCTTTAATTATTTTATATAGTTTATTTCATTTTTCTTCCAGCGGGGATTATCCGTTATTAAAAAAACAACAAACCCCTTCCCCATCAAAAAAAAAAATCCTGGAATTTTTAGATCCTCTAATCTTTCCTCATACGGTACTGAATTCAGAATCCTATACCTTCATGTTGTGGTATAGTTGCATTTTTAATTAAATTATAATTTTTTTAAATTTATTTATTCAGAATATTACAATCTGTCACAATTAAGGACATTTATAATAGTGTTCAGAGAGCACATTCACACTATATTTACAATATGTAAAAATAAATAAATTATAAATATAATCCATAAGAAATGTATTTTATCTAAACAGTATTTTAGTAACCTTCCTTTCTAATTTAAGGCATCTTCTACTCCTGTGTCATTAGTGGAGTTGAATAATGATTGACTATAACAAACAAATCTTAGTTCAGTTTATAGTTTAATAAAATACATGAAATAATAAATACATTTTTGTTGTATTTATTTTTCCAAGGTAAAAACAAAGATTTATATAAAAATAAGCCCGGTAAACTGAAAATTAATTTGAGAAGGAGTTGATCGGGGGTGCGGTCATATTAATACTAAATTAAACAAGTATTTAAAGCATCTAAATTAAAGTATTTAATTTTTGCCACTTTATTATATTAAACAAGTATAATTATTTAAATAATTATACTTGTTTAATTTAGTATTAATTTGACCGCACCCCCCGATCTACTCCTTCTCATATTTTATCAACGGTCAAACATCTCTGCTTCATTACGAAAATTAATTTGATTTTAAAACAATAAGGAATGAAAGGATCCATATACAAAAATATTAAAAATAATTATTTATATTAGTCCTATAGCCCTCGGTTTTGTATTTCATATTCAATTTTAACGGAGCGGTTATATAAAATATATTTCATAATTCAATCATTACTAAATTCTTCTAATAAATATAAATAATTTATATTCCATTGGGTTGAGTGAATAATAAAAACTCGTTTGGGTGTGGACGTCGTTGAAGAGATTTTTTTTTAATGTTTTAATATTAATGTTTTTCCATTTCTAAAAAAAAAAAAAAGAAATATAATATCTTTCTTAAAGAGATAAAAATGTTAAATAATTATGTTTTCAACTCATGTCAAGGCTGTTTTCCTTTTAGTTATTTATTTAAAAAACTCCATTAGACTTAGTCAGGCGAAAAAAAGATCCTTTTTATAGATTACTGGTATGCAAATTTTAACATATTTCGTTGTCACTTTGCATTTGTGACTCATACTCTGTTGGCCAATGGCGAAAGTGTCTTTTCCCGTCTTGTAAATTTATCAGTAAGACGTTTCGTGGTACCGAGGCATGATCCGATATTCATTTGCATATTTCGGTGTGATTGTAAGGAGCTTATTTGAATTAATAAAATATCTCTCTAATGATCCAGTTTGTTAACATAACGCTGAATGGTCTATTACGCAACCTTTTCTTTCATCGGATCAAATTAGATTAATTTTAATTATGCGATAACGTTGAAAATATTAGATACAAGATCTTTTTTTTTTATGTTGAAAACTGGTGACGGTACGATTCTGTATCAGTTGGAATTCCGATGTCTATAAGTCGCGACAACATTGGAGTTGGCAGAAGAGACTCATTAGTGGCGTTCCTCAGTAAATACGTGGGCTGTTAAAAGCTTTGCTTTCCGGAATGTTGTTTTAAGGTTCACGAGGAAACGTTTCGATTTTCGAGTTTACACGATAATTTTCCTTTATGACTCAGTGGTACACTAAATATTTAAGTTACCGAAATAATCTTATTTTCCGGCTGAGCATTCCTTTGAATGAGATAAAGCCAACCGCTATTTCGGTTGTTGGTTTCGATATTCTTAATTAATCGCATTTTCTTAATTAAAATAGCTACTAAGTTATGTAAAGTGCTACCAATGGGTAGTTTCTCAACATTTGTTCCATGTGCAATACCAATGTGCAAATTTACTAGATGTATTTTTTTGTATACAGTTGTAAATATCATTTAAAATAAATAAATAAAAAAGTTATGTAAAAAAATATTTTAGTAAAATTTTTAGTATTATTACATTCATTAATGATTTTTATCATATCATAATATTAATAAGGGAATTGTCATTTTATAGACATTTTTAAAATTTAATTAATTTATTTATTTAAATGAGATAAAGATTAATAAAGTGTTATATTTTTTTTTTTTAATTTTTGTCACAAATAAAGAATCAAATAATGTAAAGAATTAAATTTTAATTTATGTTTTAAAATTTAATTTAAAAAAAAATTCAACTTAGCAAAAAATGAAACAAAAAGTACAATACAACTAAATAAAAATAAAAAAGAATAAGAAACCATTAAATAATGAAGAATATAAATTTATGTGATATATTTGATAATGAGCCTATTAATTTTTTTTTTTTTTATTACTTGTTTATTGATAAATATTACAATCTGTCTCAATTAAGGACACTTATAATAGAGTCCAGAGTTCACATTCACACCGTAATTACAGAATCATAAATAAATAAGGTAATTAACAAAATTATATCCAACAAAATAAAATATAATGAGGGAAGAAAATAATAATAAAATTAAAATATGATAGAATAAAATAAATAAAAAAATCTCGAACTATATACACTATTTAGAATCGACCACGGCAACACCAACCCAATCTTGTCCTCACACTTGTGGAGGGAAAAGCGAGGCTTCAGGAGATCCCTGCGATTCTTCCTCAACCGCTTCACTGGTATTAAAAGCCAGCGGAGGCTGAGTAATAATTAAAATTAGTAAAATTATAATAATATTTAAAATCTTAAATAACAATTTACAGATGTTACTATGAATTTGAAAATATTTAGTTAAAAATTTAACTGAACTGTAAAATGATAAAATGTTTTCCAATTTTTTTTTATTATGAAATCCAACTGCCAGATTCAAAAGCATATAGCTTGACTTTAAACAAAAAAATAATTTTTTTCAACCTAATTTTCTCAAGGCACTAAACTTTATAATCCTTCAGAAACTAGCAAAACAGCAAAATGCTCGTATGTTTGTGTTCCTGTGTCTTAATATGCATTGACAAAACCTTGAAGGAGAAGTGGGAATACCCATTGAAGGGGCGGGGGGAGGGGTTTAGACCCGCAATTATCAGCACAATAGCACTCCTCCCTTTAATGAAGATCTTCGCTGGACCCCATTCGACTTTTAGTTGAATTTTACTCTACCTCGAGTCCTATCAAACTCTGTTCGGAGATCTATTCTAGGATTTTAGGACTCACAACTTTGTAAATTATAAATAATTAATATTAATTATTTATTCTTAAATATTTATCTGGTATAATTTTTACATGACGCAATCTGTATTTATACTTTAAGTGGGTGGCTAAGTCAATCCTAGCCAGATAAAAGAACTGCCTAGTGTCAAAGAAATGTCAGTCTTATTTAAAAAATACTAACTTCTGAAAATTGTTAAAAAATAAACTGAAAGCTATTCTATTTTTATGCCATAAATAATATAGAATATACTTATAATGTTTATAAAATTAACACCTTAACATTTTGTATAGTTTCGATGACTTTAACCTATCCTTCAGCCAACCAATTAAAGCCTATCTTTAATTAGAGGCTTATATTCTTAGCTCATGGCACCCATTCTAAATGTTTTAATTTCAGCTGTTGTATGAGTCTCTTTCATTAATTTAGCGATCTTCGTAAGAATAAATATCCATTGTTTGCTATAAGGGCTAAAAATTGCATACATTTTAAGATGACCATTTTTCGTTAATCATACTAAAAAATCCATCTAAATGTGCTATATTTTAATTTAATAAAGATTCGATGGTCTAATCTAAAACGAAAATGAGAATTATATATAATAACTTTTTTTTCAGACATTCTATTTTTACCGATTAGGAGAGAGAATAAAACGCGATAATTATTTGTTACCTTAAAAAAAGTATAAAATAGACTGTGTTCCGTGTGTATAATTAAAATTGAAAAACAATTCTCTGGAATTTAAATGGCTGGCTCTTATTAATTAGCTATTAGCTCCTGTTTCATTCGGGTTAAATTTGGATTATACATTGTTATTGTGTACCTGACAAAGCATATCTGATTAACTAATTAACATTCGAAATTTATGTGGAAAAACAGAAGTAACAATACAAAAAAAAAATAGCTTGACTGAAATGTCTGATGGTTTCACAAATATAATTTTGTTACGAAAGCTATTTTCAGTTCATTTCTCTCTGTGATGGGAGGATATAAGGGGATTTCCTCAGCAACCTTATCTAGATATAGTATTGCAAAGCTGTTCATTAGGAAAAACAGCAGTCCTAACTCGACAACAAAATGCTTAAAACTTTGTCTCTGTGTCTAAAACTGTATTTACGGAGAGATGTGAGCGGCAGTGTTCAGTTTTCTCGATTGGTTGATGTTTGTGTTTTCTTTTAAGTTCTTAGGGAGTCGTAGCGTCGTGTTATTAATCCTGAAGAATGTTACAATGAAAGCAAAACGAATTTTTCAAATCTGACAGGTAGTTATATTAATGATGTTTCATCATGCGATTGATGCAGTGTGATAAGTTTTATATGACTGGTGCATCTTAATGTCATGGAGTAAAAAAAATTTTTCATTTTATTTTATTTTTTTTATAAGTTCATAACTGCGTTAATACACAAAGGGATATTAATAATTATACGCTCAGGCTTTGCTTCTTTTTTTTTTTTTTTGTTGAAAACAAATATTTATTTCATCGAATACAACGAGAAAGAAGTATAAAATTAAAAGTTGAAGTATATCAACAGAATTTGATTTTAAATTCAGTTCACCTGTTATCGCTGCTCAGAATAGGAGAAGAAAAAAAAAGAACCACGAGATTAGATTGCAAAACTTTTTATTTGTTATATCAGAATATTGATTTTTCTAACTGAGTCTCGCTGAATTTCCCCTTTTTTTCCCACCCCCTTCGGAGCTGAGAGGGAGGAAAGTTTTCCATTTATACATATCTGATGACCGGGGGTTTACGAGTGGCGTAAAGGGGATGATGAGGGTTGGAAGTTTGTATTGGACGGAACTGTAGAGGTGGGTCGTATTGGACTCGGGCACCATCCTCGCTGGAACTAAGGCAATCACGTCCAGTTGTCCTTCTCTCTGGCTCCTCTCCATAATCTGTCACTAGTTATACCTCTTCATCGGATCTCTGTGGTCTCTGTTCTCAGGTCACTACCGGAGGATCTGGCTGTTTGTAACCAACTGAGCAGTTTGCGGTTTGTCTTATTTATGATAAAGACCAAAAACGAAAATAAAATGTAGAAAAACAACTTCGAGAACATTAATAATTAGAAATTGTGATATTATTAATTTTAATAAAGAAATTTTATTATATTCACTCATAATTCTTTATTGAGATATATTACAATCTGTTATATTTATGGACAATAGCAATAGTGATAAAGAGTAGCTCATTCATACTATGCACAATAAATATACAGCAATATAATAATACAAAAAGTAAATTTATATAAACTAAAATATCCTAAACTAATCTAACAAAATAAATACTTAGATACATACATGATTTTATACAATATTTACAATATTCATTCACTCAAGGTCTCCGAGCCTAGCCTATCCCCACACTCGTGAAGGGAAAGGCAGGACTCTAGGAGATCCTAGCGTCTTTCAATCAGCTGCATCACTGGTATTACCATTGGAGACTGAACAGTGACACTATAACCATGGCTTGAGTGGACAATCTGGCCATTGCCAGAACTCCAATATATTCTTACAATAGTATGAGTAGAGCTAGAGAGGGATTGTGCAATTGGATTTGGATGATATGTAAGGTTTTGGTGGAATTTGGAAAATTTTTGAGGGATAAGGTCTAGGACAAATGGGATATTAAGGTCATGGTGTATGGTTTGGTTGGTTACATAGAACGGAGCATCAACTATTGTTCGAAGGACTTTGGACTGAAAGGATTGAATGCGTTTGATGTTAGAAAAATTTTGCTGTCCTCCAAAGTTCCAGTTCGTAGCTCCTAATAGGTTTCAGTATTGTCTTTTTGATTAGTAGTTTGTTGTCAATTGAAAGATTTTCTGTTCCGTAGTCTGTATAGCTGGCCATATCGTCGGCTGAGTTCTTGTCTTTTGAGTCTAATATGTGGGTTCCATGTCAGTCTTCGGTCTAAGAGAAAGCCAACATATCGGACTGTGTCTGAGTAATAAAGAAATAAAAATATATCTTGTAAAATTATTACATTGTTGTATACCGTGTTTCCGAGGATTGATATGCTCTTAATAAATTTACTATTTATTGAAGTTATGAAAACGTATCGAGCGACTGGCAAGTTATCAAAAATCTAACCTGAATTCCAACATATTTCCATATTATATAGCTCTACTGTGTTTATTTTTAGTCCAAAAATATAAAACCACAATGTTCCTCGCATGGACAGTCCATGTTAAACAATAGGAGAAGGTAGTACCGGGTCGCGGACTTTTATAATCGATATGCCCTGGACTAAATACGAAAAAAATGCTTACTTTAATAATAATATTAACGAATACGAAAAAAAAAGTTAATCTTATCAACTTCATTAGCGTAGATTACTTGATTAACTTACCACTATATCCCTCAAGTTCGCTAGTTAATTAAGATGCAGTCAACCCTGACCTGAACTCATACTAATCCATTATTGTTCCCCCTCAAGACCTATTGATTAGAGCATTTAAAGTATATGAGTCTATTACTGTTAGCGTAGAAGCTATACTTTTTAAGGATTTTTTTTCTATTAAATATATTTTTAAAATGTCTTTCAATGTTATCCTGAGTTCCTCAGGGATCACAGAGCTATTCTCTTTCACTTATATTTTCAATATATTTTTCGTTCGTCGAAGACAGCATTAAAAGCATTTAACAAAATCCACCGCTACTGAAAGTCCAAAAACGGATTTGTTGTACCGTATTATATATAGCTTACATTATTTAGCTTTCTTACCTTTTTCTTTTGCGACCTATTTATTAAATAGATTCTTGCAAACAATCAGTTTAAAAAGAAATATCTCGATTTTTAATAAAATTATTTACTAAATAATAGTACTATACCCTTAGCTTTTTTATTAAATTATTTATTTTAAACATAGTATATGGTTGTTTTGTTGTTCTAATATAAATAAGTTACTGTCAAAAAGGATTTTTAATGATGTATTTTTTGCAATTACCATCTAAACTAAAAATAAAAACGTTTAATGAAGGATTTACGCAAAAGAAAATTTAAAACATAAACATATAGTTGAAAATAATAATGCTGAAAAAAGTACATTGATTTTACATCTTATCTACTATACTTCACCGTTATCAAAAACTAAGTAAACATAGATATCTATGTGAGTGGCGAGATTATGGTGCGGTTCATTTTCACCTTTTTTTTATCATATATAATAATATTGTTGACTTTTTTATAAAAAAAATGTATTGATGGATACTTGTATTTTTGTTCTCTCTTATTTTGCTAAAGCAGTATGGGGGCTTAGACTTCATAACGCTGCGTTCCACTCCCCTTTTAAAATAACATGGCGTAGTACATGTAATCGTGTGATATTCTTTTAAAAATATTACATCAAGAAAAAAATTACAAAAGTTTATTTTAAAAAAAAAACATCTATTTCATAGTACCGCAGTTTACCTCAAGGAATCAATAGATTCAGTAAAAAATGTGGACATTGTCAAACTTCAATATGTTATAACGTTTGGCTTGATTGAACTCAACCTGATTTCCTAAGTCCTCTTCAATATATATATTTAATATTATCTCTGTAATACCTTGAAAGTTCTGGCGTACTTGTGGCATGAGAACTCCTTTATTTATTTGTTTATTTAAACTCGTAACTCTTATAAAATATTTTAACAAATTATAGGTACCTCATAATAAATCTTCTTTACTTATTTCAATTCTGCTTGTTTTGACCCATTTTTATTTTCAATTTACTTTTTCCATTTATTTGTTACAAGATTGCTTTATAATACAATTCTGCTGCAGCTGTGGGAAATTCTTTATCCAATTTATTCTACTCCCCTTTTCTCCTTGCTCTTCCTTACGTTGCTCCTCCTCCTCTCCAGACCTGACATACGGCCGAAGGAGGAAGCCCTGGATGACACCGTGTAACAAGAAGTTGTGTATTCCCAGAGGACGGCCGGAGGAGCGGCTCATTAGGTACGGACGGACCTAACCTTAATTTGTTTCTGTGGCTTATTTCCCCCGAGACCTCCTCCTCCTCCCCCTCCCCCCCCCCACCACCTCTGTCTTATAAATAAAGCCTCGCCCTTAACTTCATCCACCTCGCCTCTCGAACCAATCCGATCTCGGCAATATTTATGTAGTTTATCACTTCCCGGAAAGGGAGGGTTTCAAGTCACCGGGGGAGGGAGGAAGCTTGAGGAGAGGTTGAAGTGTGTATTGAAGTGATAATGGAGGTAGAAGGATGTAAGCAATTTATCACCTGTAAATTTGTAAAAAAATGCAGTTAATTTTACCAAATACTACCATCAATACTAATTATTATAAAATATATCAAATATAAAAATAATTAATTACTAATTACAGAAAGGTAACATAAAATTTAATCATTGGTCTCAAATACAAGATACTTCTAAAAATGAATTAGCTATAGTACAACTAAGCGATTGAGAACAAAATCTTTACCTTTTAGTACACACAAAATGAAATCTACAATCCAATCTAAAAACTTTTTTTTTTTAATTTCAACAAATTTTCAAGATACTCGACATTAATAGCCATCATTATTACTTCACTATTTTAATGGGCAAAATATGATTGTAGACATCCAGTATTTGATGGAAATATGAAATTCTTTTCAAGAATTATTTAGTAAAAATAAAAACAATTTTTTATTAACTTATACCTGAATATTTATTGTTACGAAAACTTTAGAATTAAAAAGAAAATCTTTTCTTCTTTCCACGTTTTATCAAAATATTTAAGTGTTGAAAATTTATTATTTTTGCCAAATAAAATTAACTATCATTTTCATTCATGATTAACGTTTGGAATATTTGGCAGTTTTGTCTTCTTGTGTTTCAATGTCTAAAGACGAGAGCTTTAATTATAAAAATTATATTCCGTCCTTGTTCTGTTAATGTTTTTTGCTAATACATTTCGATTCGTGCTCATGGCAGCTGCCCCACTTAAAAAAAAATACAAATATAAAAAATAAATTTTTAATAACTTATCAAGTTACAGCTTGATTGTTATTATTTTAGCATCTTGAATGAAATTAGTTACGAAAAAAGACCCTTCTCCAATTGATTATAGATTCAAAATTGTATATAAAAGAAAAGAGTTAACATTATTTAGAGAACTCTGGTAGTAATGATAGTCTCACGAAATATGTAGATACATTCTGGAAGTTCATACTTCAGTCAAGTTCAAATAAGCTAATATGTAGTCATATTTGCATTTCATATTTGCGACAGAGAGGATTTAGTATAAAACTTCGAAAAGGTGGCTTAATAGGTTTAAAAACTGAATTACCACTGTAGCCGAAAGCTGTGGGTTATTCCCGCCTGGCCAAAACATGTCAGATATTTTGATAATTTCATTGTGTTCCATGCTCGCCGGACCGTTAGTGCGTCCAATTCAATCCCATCATTTTGTGTGTTATTTCGGTTGGATGTTCCGGGTTAGTCTAACTCTGCGTTACATAATTCAAAGTTTAATAGCAGTTTACTTGAATTATCCTAAATATAAATAAACTCTAAAAATGTATAAATATAAAAAAACTGTATATGTATAACTGCATCATTAAAATTTAGTCGACTGTTCTACATACCATGGATGATAGGCCGCAGATAAAAAAAACTGCATTACTATTCTTTCACATAGGTATGGCAGTGTTTTATTTATTTTAATTTTACTGATCTTCCATCTATTATTTTGGTAAAATCTATTATTAATAGTTTACTTCAATTAATCTAAATTTTTATTATTATATTTCTTGGATTTACAAATTATTTAAATACATTTATGTGTAAATATATACAAATTCAACATTAAAAAAATTATTTGCCTTAACATAAAAATTTTAAAATGTATAAAATATTTTAACTCTTTTTCATGATTAAATAAATGCAATGTGAAATAAATTTGTTTTAATTCATAAATACAATTTTTTTTTTCTGGACCAAAAAAACAAAATTTCAAAATATTTGTCTTTTTAACTTAATTTGTTAGTTTTAAAATTTTTAATAATGATTGTAAGTTAAACATTTAATAATAACTGACTTTTTATTACTGAAAAATTAATTTTTTTTATATGATATTTAAATAATTAATAAAAGATGATCTTGGGAAGGAGACTTTAATGAGTGTCAGTAGAAAAACGCCCTTTTAAGTCTCAATAGTTAAAATACTTTATTTTAATTTTATCAAAATTTTCACTTCTTCAGGCATCTTCAGGGATAAAATCTGATTTTACAATATATTGTGATTTTTCATCTAAATTCTGTGATTTTTCTGGAAAATTCTTTCAGAGGACTGACTAGTAGACATAAGCCAATTTATAAAACACATAATAATATTAAAAACGAATATTAACCAGCCAACAATATGTATATAAATATGAAGATGCTTGAAGAGGTGAGATTTTTGGATAAATTAAAAATAAAGTATTTTAATTTGTTGCGACTAAAAAGGCCATGTTTCTACTGATAAATAATTAAACAATTACGAAATTTAATTTTAAATATGTTACATTAGAGTGCTACCATTGGGTAGTTACTCAGCAAGTGTATCCATGTCATTATATCAATTATGTCCAAATTTACTTGATGTATTTATGTAATACAGTTGTAAATGTCATAAAGAAATAAAAAAAAAAAAAAATATGATACATCACTTCGTCTTACAGACACACACATCTCTCTCTCTCTCTATATATATATATATATATGCCACCGATCACATCGCTTAGCCTTAAAACATATGGTTTATAAATTTTTATTACTTGTTCCGTATAAAATAAAACAGCTATAAAAATATATGTAGCGCAAAATTTGTTTCCAGGAATACAATTTCTCTTTGGCTTTTTTTAATTTTCCTAGCTGCAATTTTAAAAGACCTGGAGAGAGAAGCCGCAGAACCACAAAACGGCCCTAACACGGCAATACTCTTGGAATATTAAATACCAACAGCTCTATATATTCATTCCTTCCTAGCTGGCATTCCGCATTCGCTACTGAAAATTGAAACGGATGGCCAGCTAGCCGTTAATAAATAACCAATTTATCACAGTTGAACCTGTCGTCACATACGGACTGCTAAATGTTTTGATTTATCACGATTTTGTTATTATTTAACTGTTATAGAACAAGATATACTCAGTGTGCTTGCCGAATATATTTATTCAATCTCATTGGCTGTACTTCTCGAGGCTATTATCTTAAGATTACTGTTCCATAAATATGCAAAGTTCTAACAGGTAAGCCTTTCCCATGACCCTACGGTCACACCTTGACTCCACGAGTTATCGAGGAGTGGCACTGGATGCCTAGTGAATATTGTTATCTTACTATTATTTTTATTATTATTATACCTACGTCACCAGTCTTGAGAAAAAAAATAAGATATAGATTGTTTAATTTTAGGAGGTTTATGAAGTTTTATTTCAAAACATAATGAAAGTACACATAATGAACTTCTCCTTTGAAGGTTGCAAAAACTATTTTAGAGTAATACTGGAAGGTCTTATTTTTGCTACCTTCAATAAAAAATGTTTGAGACTCTGAGAAGTAGAATTAATTATTCAATATTAAGTAGAATTAATTAAGTTTTTTCTACTTAGTTTAAACAGAATTAATTATATGAACGTAATAAAAACAATTTATTTCTATGTTTGTTTGAAACCTTTGAAAAGCTATTCGGGTTTTACAACATAATTTAAAAGAATTTTTATCATTGAAGTTAAACAGGAACTTTCATAACTAATAAAACGTTGAACTTTTACACGAAGGTCTGTCGCTTAATAAATAAAATATCTTCTTTAATGCAAAAATATTGTACAAAAACTCCTCTTTTATTACTCTTTAGTTTCAACCTAATACATCAATACAAAGACACAATTTCTGATTTCGCAGAGAAAACATTCATAATAGGTGATTTTATTTTATCAAATTTTACTTAATGAATTTTTGCAATAAACCCACCAAAACGTCTGGGATGAAGATTCTTGATATAGTAGTTCAATTTTTCAGGATATAAATGATCAGGAAGCGGTAATTTTTGAGATTTTTTATTAGTGCCTACGTTTCAACCCAAACATTTGGGCCATCTTCATGGCATGTTTGAAGTACTAAAGGTGTTCAACTCTAATAAAATAATTGAATTCTTTTTTCAATATTTGTAAACTTTTTAAAATTACAATATAACACGAAAACGATTCGGTTTGTCAAAAGACCTGTACAATTTTATACAAATAAAAAAATATTTGTATTCCCTCTATAGAATAGTGTTTTACTCTTATTTTATATGATAAATAATATTTTTCCTCCCTTAATGTTCTGCGAATTAGCCTGAATATTATCTACCACATTCCCCTTTTAAGTTATAATACCTGCAGTGTCCTTTAATAATACCCCACTTATCCCTGTTGGACAAATCCGATACCTTGGACCCCACTTGAACATACGTCTATCTTGGAATCCTCATACCAGACTGAAACGACAAGAAACCGCGTGACGTTTCTGACTACTCCAACACTTACTATATAAACGCTCTAAGCTTCCAGTTAATTTCAAAAGACTCGTATACATGACTACAATAACACCTATTTGGACTCACGGAGTTGAGCTTTGGGGCTCCACTAAGCCATCGAATTCCTCTCGTATCCAATTCCTACAATCAAAAATCCTTAGTACTCCTTACTTTGTCACCAATAAAATAATCCATAACGACCTTAATGTTCCTTATGTCTCCGATTGGGCCCAATCCAGATACCTGTCCTTCCACAATAAACTTAAGAACCATCTGAATCCTCTCATCTCTAACCTTGCTTCCTCTTCTATCCCTGATAACCCTCCGAGGCGTCTGAAAAGAAGATGGTCTCGAGATCTCCTTTTGTAAATACGGTTTTTTTTTTTAGAGTGCTACTAGTGGGTAGTTTCTCAACTAGTGATTTCATGTTATTATTTTCTGTTATCAAATTTACTAACTGTATTTTATTTATTAATACTGTCGTAAATATCATAAATAAAAAAGTTATAATATTGATTGCATGCAATAACTTTTAAGGTTAAATTGTATCAAGGATCATGAGACCCTTGCTCATTATTCCTTCCCTAACGTCCTTGAATTGACCAACACATGCTAATCCTGCTTAATCGGGCGGTGGCAATCTTGGAATACCGCCGGGTACGGATAGTGCCCCAGACACAAATGGTGAACCGGGAGAGGCCTTTGTGCCGGCAATGTCCCCGTTGTATTGTGTAACAGCTTCCAATTACAGTTCAATGGCAGAGTATTAGGATGCAGATGTGGACCTTCCCTACTCCAGTTCGCCAATCTCCATTCAGTCTCACACGGTCTCGGTGTCTCTTACGAACCATTGTTCTAAAATCCTTCCGATTGTTCACATTTTTTTAATGATAGTAGTGAACTCTTATTCCCTTTTTAATTCACTTTTAGATTTAATTAGTATACTCATAATGTATAATTATGGCCACCTCATGTTCATATAAAATGTCCAGGGCGATGAAATTAAAAAAAAAAATTTAACTTCTTTATATGGATGCTAAGGTTAAGGTAAATTTTAATTTTTGACCCGTTGGGCTTAGGTTTATCTTATGGCTTAGGTTTATTGGGGCATTGGATCGTTTTCTGAAAGGGTTTAGAAATTGGAGTGGTCTCTCAATTTACTCACAGCTATTTCTTCTTGAGCTCCCAGCTTTTAAAAGAGAATTTAATAGCTTGTTATAGGTTAAGGGAAGTGTTTAAAAGTAAATGGGACACACATTAATTATTTTATATAATAATTTATTTTAGTTTCTCTACTAAAACTTAATAAAAACTGTCCTCCTCTCATATGTTTGAATTATTATTTGAATTCTGACCCATTTAATTTCGGATAGTTATACTTTATACAATTTATAAGTTTATTTTATTAATATGTAAAATATGTAGCTTGTTCAGTATAAGTCGTTAATTTTTATTTACAAAGTTATTTTAGACGACATTCTATTAGCAGGAGTAATTTATTTTTTTTAAATAACTAGTTGAAATGTAATCAGTTATATACCATATTCGTTACTTCGACCACAAGGACCAATTGTCGGACTCGGTACCCCAATCAGTAGCAGTACCTGTACCAGTAACTCATCATTTCATCGTACCCGCCACTTTATTTCCTTCTTGCCTGATGGATTCCCTCAAGTACCTGACCTCCTTTTCTTGTGAAGACCTCACATCTTGTAATGCGGGCTACCCCCCTCTTGCTCAGACAGCGGCTGATCCCGGCGGAGCACTTTGACAGACGCACTTACTACCGCATGAGAACGTGGAGCAAGGTCACTTCTCCGTCCTTGGCATTCCCATACAGTCCTAGCGCCCTCTTCCTGCGGCAGCAACTCCATCGGGTCATGGTTTCCCTTCGCGGTTCTTGTACCTCGAGGTTTTATAGTTGGTCAGTAATTAGACAAAGATTTATTCCCTGGTTCTTCGATACTATCAGGACATCTTGATTCGTGGGTGTTTGAGGAAAGAAGAGTACTCAGGTAGAATTTGTAAGTACCTTGTGGCCGACAATTCTCGAAGTTTGAATCTCCTTGTAAATTAATAATTTGACACGAGTCTTTTTAGATGTAGGCATGCAATACTTTGATGGTAGTTTGATCTCGATAGTTTAAATTATTATACACCATGTGAAATGTTTAAAAATCAGTCCGGTTTACTTAATCATTCATTAATTATTAGAAGTATGATTTTGTCGGTATGATCTTCCTAAATACTTCATTGAATCCGATGAGCAAACCATTTCCTTATCATGATTATGATTACCGCAGTATTGTCAACATTATCTTCCCAAATAATGTGAATAAAAAAATTATGAACAAAAATAAAATAAAATAATTTGCGAATACATCAGAAAGTAAAAACAATATGATTGATTTTGATGATGATTACCTTTAATCAACAAGGGAGTTAAAAAAAATTTAACCACTCCCTTGAAAATTTATTTTATTTACTTATCACCACTCGTTCACGTATTAATTTCATATTTCAAAGATTTTGTCAAATCCTTTTAAATAACAAAATCAAAAGTTTATTTTGGATTCGTATCCAGTTTTCAATATTATCTAATATTTATTGTTGTAATAACTGTGTCTTGGAATGCTTCAGTGATAGATATCACACGATCACATGTTTCTTCCCAACTTTTCTTCCATGGAGTGCTTGTATATGCATTCTGGCAGCCAGGATTGCAATTCGGCTTAATTTTATCACTTTAGTGATTTAAATTTCGTTGAACTGGTATTTATAAGACCTGAATCTTTGACAGAGAAATTAACTCTCAAATATCTGTGGTCTTCTTATTTGCCTTTTGTACTAGTCCAATGCAGGTAGATAATACCAACCCAAACACAAATCGTATGATTCACTGATTTCCCGTCTATAAAGTATTGTGGTTTCATTTCAGTTCTGGTTGAGCAACCCTCTGCCTAATGGAGTTTCTCTCTCTCAGTTAGATTGAGTACAGATCCATATCAGACTTATGTTCCACGGGTGGAGTAAGTTTCAAATCAAGTTGTTAAACAGTAGCCATATAAGCCTCGGGCTAGACGAGAACTAGCTGACAATTTCACCGGGGATGACTAAGCCTGGCGCCTGCCCTGCCACCAGATCCTGACTCAGAGTTATAATGACTGAACTTTCACTCCATTCTCAATCCGCTGTCTGCCGTCTTGGAAATCGTTCGCCTTTCTTGGCTTATTCGAAATCGGTTTCTTTATCGTCTGTTGGAACATAAACCTCGTTATTTAATGGTGTTAATTTACATGTTTTGTGCCAATGTTCACGTCCGACTCCAACCCAGGTATGGACTTGTACTGGATACCGGTGACTCAAACTGTTTACTTTAATGAGATTCAAATGTTAATTATATTCATTTATTTTTTAATATGATGCTATAAATCATTATTTGCATCATTGTTTTAATTATAAAAAAAAAGGAATCACGGATTACAGGAATGTTTTGTTTAGCGTTATGGTTTCAGTAATAAAAATTAAACTTGATCAATAGGAACTCTTGATGTTGGCAGTAGTGCAGAAGAGAAATTGTTATCAGTGTTGCCAGACCACTAAGCGCTTTCGTTTCGCAGTGATCCATTTTTGTGCAATTTAAGGTAAACTTTTCTCTCATTCTAAGAAACTGAGGGTTGCCACATTAGGCCAATGCTTCCTGAGATACAATTTCCCATAAGCATTTTTTAATTTTCCTGACAGTAATTTTAAAAGACCTGGAAAAGCCCTCGATTCCCAGTACGTACGCTAGGGAATACAAAGATCAATCTCATGAAGCAATGCATGGCTTTCTTCAATCTCATTTTCAGCCTTGCACACAACTCTCAATACCTCAAGCAACTGTCGAACAGGGAGAAGAGGAAGGCAAGGAAGCTTACAAGAATCTGAAGAGTGATTTAAGGATTTTCGTAACCAAATTATAACTCTGAGACGTCTTTTGGAGTAGTGTTGCCTAAAATCGGTCTTGGCTTTGCACTTTGCAAGACCAATACCAAGACTGGTAAAAAAATCTATTTATTTGAATAAAAATTAAGACAATATAGTTACTATTACTTGACAATTTTAGTTACTAAATGTAAAGAATTGCTATAACCAATATACTTTTGCATTTAACTCTTCTAATTTTTCATTCGGGCTTAGTTAGGTTTTTCCTATCTGAAAAATTACAGTAATATCTCTATAGTAATAAGCTAACAGATAACTGCGAGACTCTTGCGCAAGATCAAGAACAAGACTGAGTGCACGATACCACCACTAGTCTTGTAGCATTTGGGCAACACTAGTTCGGAGCATACCTAATACTGCACACAACCCGTCTCGCAATAACAATTTAGAATCAATGTCTTTCAACTTTGACTACTACCAGTGCCTGTCCACTAAGTCTTTTAACGATTTTTCGAAGTCTAGTGAGATACATAATCGCAATATTATTTACATGGAATATAATAATTTTACATTATTGATAAATTTCTAGGTGGAAGGATGGTGGCTAACAGTGTTAACATGACTACATAACAAACAGGAGGGACATCCATAACAATTGTGATCGGTATTGTTGGGGTCAGTGACATCCATTACTCACCCTCCGTCGCTCCCTATATATCGATCCAATACGTAAATGACAATTAATTTCAAAATGACAATGGTATCATGTTATAGTTAATGTGAAATCTATACATTACAGGGCATTGAAATATATTTTTTTAAAACATAGACTTCCAAAATTAAAATCTTCGATTGATTTATAACAATGTTTAAGAAAGTTATTACGAGAAGGAAGGTTATTAAGATTTTTTTCTATTAAAAAAATAAGTTTATAACAGAGTGAAAGTTTTTTCAAGCGTTAGAATTTCAAAGCTATTCAAATTTTTATATATTTGTTAATTTTAATCTAATGTCAAATTTGATCATTCAATTTTTCTGTATATGATTATTTAATGATCATTCAAATAATGAAAATGAATATCGACTATTGTCCAAAATTGTATCCATATATAGTATGTATTACATTATATAAAAACTTCCCTCCCTCATGTTGTAGATTCGTAATAAGGCAGGTTTAAAAAAAATTCATTCTCTCAATGATTAAAATAAAATATTTCTAAAACTGGTACACCTTATCTCCTCTTCTTATTTCACGATTTCTGGACAGTTTTTCCTCTTCTCCAGGAATACAAGAGAGCACAGGAATACACAGAGATTTGATAAGCTCATGATTGACAGAATTATTATGCATATATAATTTTCGGAATTCATGCCAAGGCTGCGTTTCATTCAAATTCCTAATTTAAAAACTCTCATTTTTCCAACTGCCCTATCCCGTTGAAGAGAAGATATTTATTGCTCCTCCTGAAATAAGAACTGTCGCCCTTCATTCCCAGAGAGACAGATGCGGAAGCTAGTAGCAAGTGGACTATGAAAATCTATCTGCATACTAAGTACGTCCCCCGCCACCCTGACGGTTCATGGCTGACAGTGAGTGATTGATTTTGTAGACTCATTGAAGATAGTCCCCCGCATTCCCTATTAATAATCTAATCCCTTATATAGAAAAGCAGTGTTACCATTTAGGTTATCCAGGATGGCTTTTAGCAGATTTACATTGAGGAGTAGAGTTGCATTATTTAGATTATTAAGTGGATGTATACATAGGTTTATATTAATTAAGCGCTTAATTATTCACTAAAATCCTGTTTCTTGCACGGCCTCTATTATAATATGTGAAAAGGAAGATTAACGCTGAAGGAGAACTGTTGATATAAACAAATTTTAAATATTTTATTTGGATAGATTATAACTACAATAATATGATAACTAGAAAAAAAAAACTAAATTGAAGAGGAGATTAGGTTTACGCTGAAAGCGGGTTATCCTTCTGTTTCAAAACTACTTAGCTCGCGCCTCTTGTCCTGGAATTTAAAAACTAGAATCTATAAAACCATTCATTATCTTATCTACAGTTCTTTATGGATGCGAAACGTGGCCGCTGACATTAAGGGATGAGCAACGTCTTAAGGTTTTTGAAACCAAAGTATTGCGTTGAATAATCGGACCGAAGAGTTCAGACGGTTACACAACTCCGATTGCGTTAACTGTATCCCGTTAATATAACTGAGCTGATTACATCCCGGCGAATCAAATGGGCTTGTAAAATTGTTGGACTTATGACGAAATAATTTCTAAAAGGATAATATTTGCTGTACCGAATGGTAAACGATCGGGTTAGACCGAAGCGAAGGTGGGGAGATTGCGTTAAAGCCGATCTGAGGGGACTGGGTTTGGACGGCGAACGGTGGAGAGAGGTGTGTAATAAGAGATTAGTAGTATCGGCTCGAACCTTCGGGTTTGCTAAGCCTTTTATTATTATTTATAAATACAATATCATTTTTTTTTTTTTTTTTTTTGCTTCATACGATATAATTGAGTATACTTCTATCTGTTACTCGTTTCCTTTGATCGTTGATGATTATTTTTGGCACATTGCTGATCTGTAATAGAATTTTCAGGCTGAATCCATTTCCCCCTAACATAGAAATACTAATTTATTCGCATTTCTTCACGAAACTAAACCAATCAGTGAAGCAGGATAGGTGCACGGCGGTATCTGCTCAACTAACTATAGTTCATTAATCTGGAAAAAAGGTCCTTCGTCCAATTCCTTATTAACTCTCTTTGTTTGACATCATTTGACTTTTCGTTTTGTAATAGTTCAATTTTTAGGAACGAAGGTATTATAATTGAATTTAAAATTACCACTCTATGTTACGATGTAAATTTTTTTATTACTTGTTTACTTTTCGTTGTTTTATCATTGGTTTTTACTTCTGTTCTTAGTATCAATAGAAATTATATTTCTTGCTTGTGTTGTGTTAGTTCCTTCCTATATCTGAATGACTACAGACTATATACAATACAGTATCAGAATATTTTGTTTAATTTATCTAGATTATCTTTATATTGGTTATAAATAATTTCTATGCTGGACTGAATCTCTAGCGGAAGATGGCTTCCTGCAGTACCATTTCCTCAAAACCAAATGCCGGAACGGTTAATTCATTCATCAGTGATGAAAGCGATTCCACTGTTCAGAACATGTTAAACAGCTGAGTGAGGAAACACGATGTGTTCAGCAAGTTCCGCTCTTCGCGCAACGTGACTAATGGGAATACAAATCAGTCAAATATGGAATCATGCAATATGGAGTCGGAACATCTTCGTGTCTCCGAGGATAAGACGTAACTTGTTGTACATTTAAATGGCGTTTCATCAGCTGCTGTTTCAAACATCTGCCCTCTTGAATGTTATTAGGATAATACTATGGTTTTTGTTGTCTGAAATATGGGTATTTTCAACACAATGTATTACATGCCTAGTTTACCTAAATAATATGGTTTTTATTTAAGCTTGAATACAGTTTCAGAATTGTCAAGAGTGATATTTAGCCTGCTATTTATGTTGAATCTTTCCTTGCATCCTTAAGAAGGCCTCGCAGTTCCTTTAAACGTGTACCATGATCAGAGCTACCTTGCAGATCTTGCAGGTTTAAGGTTACTGTCTTAGAATCGGTCTATTATTGCTTGGATATCAATGAAAGTAAAATATCTATTTGCTTGTATGGGAATATTACAAACTTTCAAAGGTTCGGGACGGTAAATTTTTGTAGCTATAACTTCATGATTAGATTCAGTGTTAATTGCTTCTGAATATATTTCATTCTGATCATTGTTGCTAATCCCCCAGAAGAACTTTCTATCAAACCTATCTTTTCGATTAGTGGCTATTTCAGTTATGTACACTTATAAAGTTTCGGGATAAGAATATAAATCCCTCAATCAAATGCCTTATAATGCAGGCGAATCCTAGAAGCTATCGCTGAAGTCATTCTTCTAAAACTGTTCATGGAATTGGAAAGACAGTTATAAGAACCAGACATATGATTTTAATTACATGGCTTGGATGTTCCCCGAAGCCTGAACTAAGGCGAACCTAGTATAGGACCTAACGTTCCGGCTGAGAGTACTTCCTACCTGGCGGACGGGGGTCAAGGCGACCGGAACCTCTTTGTGTTGTAATTACAAGAGCGGGAACCAGCATCTGGCCCAGGTTAGAGTCCACGTGTATTTATTATGCAAATACCTCTTTCATTGTTAGTGGTCAGTGGGCCCTTATGAATTCCTCGCTGTGCCCGGTGACGGCTCTCCAGTTTCCTGCTTCTTATGTTCCTTACGATACCTTATTAGTTATTATTTATTTTGTTTTTTCACCATTCATTATAGTGCAATTATTTTTGTTAACATACAGCACGTTTGAGAAGTTTGCATTAAAAAGTGGATTTCTCCATCTTCATTTTTGTTTGGAATATTGACACAAACCTAATTTTTCTTCCATTTGGAGATGTTCATTTTGTTCGAAAATAATGCCATTTACTATCCGATGGAAGAAATAAATTAGTTATAGAAGATATGTTACCATCTCATACATTTTTGGAAAGCTACCAGACCTAATCGTAATTTCAGTTTCGGTCAAAGTGAAGGATTCCCTTTTGGTTGCAGGCTCCTCATTTTGTATTATAACCTTGTCTCTAATAGCATAGCGGCTGTTAGGTTAGGTTTTGCCCTTTTTCTCTTAATCCTTAACGGGATAACTAATATATGCTTCTTTTATTATCACGTTTTTAATTACATAAGATTCGCAGCTAAATTAATCTCATCTTTTTAAGCTACTGACTAGTAATTGTCTGTTTTAAAGTATTTAGAGATAAGTCAAACTTGCTAGTCGAATTTAGTAGACTCGTCGACAGGAAACGCTTGTCGCTTTTTTACCATATACTCATGGAATATCCAGTACCATTTACCATATACAATAAACCGAGTTACAAAGCTTTAAACTTTTATTTAATTTTTACCAAACATCAAATGTTTCATTTTTATTTATTTATATTTTTTTCCGATTATTTATGGGAACTTTATTTTATTTTAACTCATATTCAATCTATTACTTTATATTAATTTTTTTTAAATATTTATATTTACTTTATGTTGTATATAAAACTTTCTTTTGTATATTTTGTTTAAACGAAAATTTGTATCCATAATGGGCAGCAAGTATTAAGGATACAAATATTGTGTTATTATTTAAAAAACGTGTAAAAAATAAATAAAAATATACTTAAATTTATTTTGCCCTAATCAGTATTTTAGATTTTTTTTAAATTGATATATTACTGAATATTAGTTGGTATAAATTATTTTAAATATGTCTTATATATCCCGTATCCTGATTAATGTTGATCGTTCTTCTAATGATAAAAAATATATAATATATATTTTTATATATATAAAAAATATATATAAGGACCCCTAATGAAAGTATTTCAGAAGGAAACTCTTTTCTTCTTCGAAGATGTTAACCCTTTATTTCCTCTGTTCTACCAATTCCCTCCTCTACCTTCTTTTTAGCTTCCAATTGTGGCTTATTGTTTGAATCCTCAACAGACCCCTATTACTTTTTTTTTCTCCTGTTCCCTTTAATCTTTCCATTTTGTCAAGGTTTAGCCAGCGTACCGTTTATTCCTATCGGCAGGTCAAATGTACTTTGCAATCATTTTTCACCCTTAATCCTCATCTATACTTTCTTTCATCCTGTTCTAACACCAAAGTATATTCAATATGAACTAAAATCTTTCCCTCCACCCTCGCTCTCTCTCTCTCCTTTCCTTTCCAAAGATTATATCACTACCGATATTCGGTAATGTGTTCTGCAATCACCCACTAATCTATCTGACGTAACATATAGTAGGTAATCCATTTAATTATCCTGTAAATTACGTTTCAATTAACTGAGTATACAAATTAACCTGCGTAGTGTTGTAATAACAGTGTATTGTATTCTAATCCTGTTGAGTATTCGGAAGTAGAGTAAACTAACTGGGTTTGCCAGGAACGGATTCGTATTATATATAAATTATACCATTTCGATGTATTTAATATTTAATTATTTAATTGTAAAAGTTGACATTATTCTACAAGTTCTATTTGACTTGTTATTCTTTTTGTTAACAACTATTTTATTTAATAATAATTCAATCTGCCACATTGAAGGACAACAGGTATTAGGGCTACAAGTGTTCATTCATACATACAAAAAATAAATAAATAAAAAATAAAATATTAATAAAAATTACAATTAACAATGATAATGATAATAATAAGATACAGATAAAATAAAAATATACACTAAATATTTTTAAAATAAATAAATAATCATATAATGAAAAACAATGATAATGATAATAATAAAATAAAAGGGAAACAAAAATATGCGCTAGATTATCTTTTGCATATTTTCAATACATTATTAAATAATTACTTGTTTTATTTAAGATGATAAGTCCTTAATATGTGAAAATTATACTTTTTCATTAACATGAAATCGTGAAAAAACTAGAAAAAATACAAAGAAATCAGTGCTAATTATTCATCCAATACTTATAAAAATAAGAAAAAATTGAGGATTTGTAGCACCATACTATCATTATTTTGTATGAATAAATAATTATATAAATATACTATTTTACTCTAAAAAGGAGATGCTATATCGAGAAGAAGGTTGAAGATTGGCATTTACTTTTTTCATCTTTCATCTCTCTCTGCTCATTCTGCAGGAGTTCCACAAGGTAGTATCCTCGGTCCCATCCTCTACACAGTTTGTACAGCTGATATCCCAATCCATCCTGAGACTGTAATCACCACGTACCCCGAAGACATATGTTTGCTATCTGTTAATAATGACCCTTTAATTGCATCCCGAACCCTCCAATCACATATCACAAGCCTTGAAGAATGGTATAAAAATTGGAGAATAGAAATAAAATTCAATAAATCCCATCAGATTACATTTATCCTCCATCGTAAAATTATGACTTCCTGTCCTACAGTATCCTTTAATATCATTCCACTTATTACTGTTGAACGATTCTGCTACCTAGGACTCCACTTGGATAAACGTCGTACTTGGAATCCGTACACTGGACTGAAACGACAAGAAACTACTCGACGACTGCTGCAACACTTACTTGACAAACGCTCTCAACTTTCAATTAATTACAAAAGACTCATCTACATAACTATAATAAGACCTATATGGAAATACGGAGTTGAGCTTTGGGACTCCACTAAACCATCGAATTCCGACCGTATTCAATCCTTACAATCCAAAATGTCCCCTATTTTGTCACAAATAAAACCTTTCAAAGATCTTAATGTACCATATGTCGCTGATTTAGTCCGAGCCAGATATCTATTCTTTCATGATAAACTTCTGTCTCATGCGAACCCACTTGTTTCCAGCCTTGCTTCTTCCTCGAATCCTAATAATCCTCCTAGGCGTCTGAAAAAAAGATGGCCTAGTGATCTTCTTACTTACAATTATTTAGGAAGTGCTACCCACTGGGTACTATATATTCAAGTCTGTCCATGTCATTATTTCTAATTTGTGCATATTTACTTGTAGTAGTTGTAAATTTCATTAAATAAAAAAAAAAAATACTTTTTTGGGTTAGTCTAAAATTAGACATTATTGAATATAACATTTATTTCACTCGTATAAATCAAACAGTAATCACAACACTACCCCTCAAGAGTACCCTAAGGTCACGATTCTGTCACCCCTGAAAGTACCAGCGTTGGTTACCCCTTTAGTCTCTTCATGGGGTTGTTGGGATGATTTATTGATTTTTATTTTTTATATTTATATGTGTTTTTTATTTTATATGTATTTTCTTATAGTCTCAGTAACACTAGGAATTTCATAGTTTGTTCTAGTATTTATGTTTTACTTTCCCAATTTCCTTGTTTATTTTTTATTTACTATACAAAATTGTACTATTTCATCGTCATGATTAATAATAATTTATTTTCTATTACTGGGATAATTAGTGTTATCATTTTGTCCGAAAATAATTACCGAAAAGGATGCTTTCTTGCTCGATGAGTGTATAGGTCTTTTTATTTTTAGCTCCCAAATCCTTTGACCACCTAAAGAAGAGAGAAAAAAAAGCAATGTTGCCTTTGCGCTCTCGCTTTGATGAATATAAAAAGTATCATAAAATTCTTCACGGACATCAAAGGGTTTTATAGGAAAACTAGCATTTCATTATTTTCATCTGGCTCATTCTCCTGCTCTTAACGAATATAGTTATATTTCCCAGTATTAACAATATATTGATTATTTTTTTATCATAACTTTTCTATACATGACCTCATTATGAGCATTATAAAACGAAATTATCAAAATATTTAAAAAATTTATGATTATTTCATAAACAATAAAGAATATACAGTAATTTTTCTGTGCAGAATGGTTTTTGTAATTTATAGTTTAGAATTGGTTTATACAAGATTATAATCCAATTTATAAAATTCAGATGTCGAAACGGATCCGAATAACTTCCATTTTGAATTTTTTTTTTTCAATCAATGGTAATTGATGCATCTAAGCTTTGCGAATGATCCAGCTAAAAATAAAATGAAAAAAAAAAAAACTCTTTTTTTAAACGATTTTTGTAACTAATACATAGATAATGTTTTTTATATTTAAAAAAAAATGCTGAGAATATTATGAATTTTTTTTAAAGCTAGTAAAATTATTAGATTTGTGAGTTGAGGTATATTTATATACAGAATATTTATCAGCGACTATCGCAAAATAAATATAATATCAATAATAATAACAATAAAATAATGAAGTAAAATGACAGTATTTCTCGCGGGCAATAAAGCAACTTTAGTTAATTCTCTCGATATTTGTTGATTATCAAAAACAATTTGTAAAATATATTTATTCAAATTTACTACTATATTAACTGAAATACTACAAGTAAATTGGTTTTATGACATGTACAAACTTGTTGAAAAAATACTAATTGGTAGCACTACTTATATACTGACTATACTGCTAAATACTGATTTTTGGTGTTAATAATAAAAAAAATAATAGTACATTTTATATAAATTGTTTTGTGACAATCATCTGAAGTTCCTTTATTAGTTGTTGGAAAGTTGTGTAATTTTATTTTTTGATGTGATTGTAATTATTATTATTATTAACCTTCGGGTCTGCTAAGCCTTTTATTATTATTTATTATTGTGATTAATATTGATTTTATAGTTTGGCTTATATTGTTGTCTGCCACAGTTTTTTTTTTTTATTTATATGTATATTTTAATTCATACAGTAAATATGTGTTGAAAATAAATTTCAATTTGATAGTTCTACGTATTTGTCACTTTAGACCATGAAGTATTTATATTGGGGATTATCCGGCTGTGGCAGTTATTTTCACTTTCAAAGGAGTGTTTTCGATTTCAAGTAGAAAAAAATGTCAGTATACTTGGGGGGGAGGGGATCCAAATTTAGCAGTTGGAAAAGCATGAAGCACTCTTCCATTACAGCGTTTGAGCTTTTAGTGTCAACGGGCCTGGGACGGGGCTGGGAGCAAATTGATGCGTTATCAGTTTATCCCGAGCCACCTGCCGCTGTCTCATGGAAAACATTTTGCGATATGTTCCTTGCTTAAAGCAATTTATCTACCACTCTCTTATAATAAATATTACCTGTATATAATACAGATAAATATTTATTTTAAAGCTTAACGCATATCCAATTGAAATTTCAATTGGTTTCACAATATCCTTGTTATAAGATATTTTAATATTCATTTAATAATAATTTTTACAAAATGAATTAATTCCATTTTTTTGTTTTTTTCAGGTGAGTGAGAATCTTATCTACTATTCTAGTCATACATATCATAAATAGGTAAGTGAAAACCAAAAGGTATTGCAGCTTAAGAAATTATTAAGTTTATAAGAATTATATTTTTAAATATTTATGCACGAAGATATATATTTTTTAAATGTTTTCAAACTAAAAACTGTTTAACCAGTTTCGGTTTGACTGGAATCTTTATTTAAAATTTTTTTTGTTATTTCAGAACTAGAACTTTTCTCTAGCATTTTTTTAAAGTAAACGTTTTACAAAACTTTTAAATTTTCTTTTAAAGTTTTGTAGATTTCCCTCAAAAGTAGATCTAACAAATGACACATAAAAATTAAGTAATTCACTTAAGATAATTTAAAACTCTAAAATAAGCCCAATAACTGTTTATTTCTCATTTATCGTATTTTTTTTTAAGTAAATAGAAATTAAATATCTAGAACTTTTATTTTTCAAAAAATTGTCCTTAAAAATGTTCACTGGAAATTAAAGTGGAATCTATTTCTAAAAAGTTCCAATACCTGTTCCAATACAAGTTCCAAACTAACTAGTTCGGTCGATATTGAATTTAATAACCTTACCGCAGACTAAATTATGGAAATTGGCGCTAAAGCACTAACGCAAATCTGATTTAGTAATTTTGGGTTTCGACGAGGTTCTACAAATATATGATTTCACATATGTGTTAAGGTCGATTCTGTAGCTTTATCGCTAAGATTTTTCAGCATGTAATATCATTTTTTTGTATTGTAACCTTGGCTGACCTCTCAACCGAAGAACCGCGGACCAGCTGAAGCAATGATAACGCCCACCCTCAGCGATGATGGTACCCGAGGAGACAATACCTGTTGTCTGCTAAGAACAGGTTCCGCGGGTGGACTAGTTCCTGAGGGGAGGGGGGAGCCAACAATTTACAACTAGTTGCAGCCTAACCACCCCCAGTTCCCACACATACGCCCCTCACAGATCTACATGTATAATTAATCGATATCTGCATATTTAAGTCCACCCTCGCGTCTTGCATCGGTTAGCGGCAGGCAGTTGGATAACCTAGATCACCCGGCCTACGGTGGGTTCTCTAGTCGTGAGAATTGGAAATGGAATAAGATGTTAATTTGAATCAGTAGTCAAAATTAATTCTACTGAATTTGAATTACTCTTAAAAATAGCACTAATCGATTTTTTAAGAAAAATAATTTTTAATAATGTATTAAGTCCATCTTTAGGGGTGCATGTCCAGAACATTTGTGTTTTAAATTACCCTAAACAGTTTGAAACTTAAATTTTGAATGTTTATTGTATTGGATTTTTAAATAATAATCAATGATGTTAAATACTCATGTTCAACTAACATATATATCATAAAATATATATATATATATATATAAATTGATAAAACCGATTATTTTTCATTAAAAAAATTAAAACTAGGAATTATTTAATTTCAATATTTTATGGGTTTTTTCTAGGTTTTTGAATATTTTATATTTTCTTTATTATTATTTCACTTAAAATATATCTGTGCCTGGATGTTTCGGGGTTTTACCCCTACTTCAGAATCTTACAATATAAAATAAAATAATTATTTCATATACTTATATAATATATTATTAACAATTAACTATATAATATTATTTTTAATTAATATTCATTATATTCAATAAATGATTTGTGAATTAGTGGTTCAGCTTTCAATACTACGTTCTTTCTTTTATTCTACAAGTGTTGGTTTCTGTTCGATTGGCTAAAGGTCACAGCGATGGAGGCAGGTCTTTGTCAAGTCTTTTTCATTTATTTCTTCTTTTCATTTCTTTTCTTTCTTTCTTTTTTTCACCCTCCGCCTTTTCGTCAAGTTGTTTATTTTCATTGGCGATTGTCTCGCGGAGAATGAAGTCATAGATTAAACCAGAACCAAGGGCGTCCCGTCCGAAATAGGAATCGCCTTGTTATTTAGAATTGTAAAAAATTAAAACCACGAATAATTTACCTCACCCGGTGGATAGGGTGCGTTTGTTATTCCGACTGTATTATTCCGTTTGTAAGAGTTGATGGAAAATCAGTATTTTTTAACTTTAATCAAACTTGCTTTGAACGGATTTAAAACTATCAGCTATGCAATTTATAACCACTTACCACAGACACCAATTACTCTTTAAACTTTGTTTCAATTGATGACATTGTATTCGACTTAGTTGAAGACATTTTCTCACAGATAATTATTTGTTAGCTTACCTATATTAAGGTTAAGGAGAAGAACAGTGTATATTACCTAGGTAAGTTACTTAATTTGCTGATACTGTATAAGTATAAGATTTCTTTAGATACCGTTCTTCAGTAACATACCGTGTTCATAAAAACTTTGCCATCAAACTTAACACACTTTCTATTAAGTCAGTATTTTTTTCCCTTATTCTTAATTAATCCTTTCCTTTTTTTTTATTTACTGAAAGTAAAGCACTTGAATCTTTTAGTCCTTATTTATTTTTTCTTTCAACCAATGTTCCCTACCCTATATGCCATTTACTGAAAAAAACATTATTTAAAATAAAAAATAAGCTAAGACCAGAAATAATACACAGGTACTTCTGGGTAATATTCTTTCTAATGCCTAAAATGCCATTTTCCACGCAAATAACAATTCGTCTGCTCATTATTACCTTCATGGCAGATTCAAATGAAGGTTTGAAGAGATAGAGAGAAAAAAAAATCTAACCAACAATATTAAAAAAAAATCATAATAAAGTACTTTATTTAACTATACCATGATTTTATTTTACACAATTTAAGGCGTAGTCATTACTTTAACAGGTATCTCATTCAATTCGTTTCTTGCCTTTGGCATCATTTATTTATTTTTTTCGTTTATATGTCTTGTATACATTTTCTAAGCAAGAACTTTTGTTATTTACTTTTATACGTATTTTAAAACTAGATAGGTCTTAAAGGTATTATAAGGCGGTATATTTATGACTTATTATTATAAATAAAATGTCTAAAACATTTTTATTCTTTCACGCAAATTTATAGCACACATGTTCAAATAGGTTTCGAAAGTTATTCGTCGACAATTATTGAATTTTTTTTCTGTAGATTAATTAACAGCATAAAAATTTCAGACTTTGCTTAGAAAAACGTAGAATCAGCAGTGGGAGGATGACTATCAAGTTTCTTTTCGCTTATTTTAAAATTCAATCTGGTGTTAATATATTTTCTTCTTTTTCTTTCGTGATTAATTAGGGTTGTTTCTAATTTATTATCCCGCGGATAATGGATTCGAGATTTATTTTTTCCCTCGAGTGGTGTAAGTCATTACTGGGAGGAGCTGCCCTAAATACTCCGGCCCATTGGTATAAAGCCATAGATAGCGAGTTGAGAGTCAGTTGTACTTTTTTATGGCGGTTGTACGTCAACTCCTCTACTTGCGATTTTCTTCTTCACCGGATTCCTTTTGTCTCCCAGATCCTCTTCCGTAGAATTACTATATTATGTTATATCATTATTGAAATGAAAAATAATTTTATTCTACGACTAAAATCTCCTTAGAATAATAGCAAAGTTGAAAAAAATATATAAAGTCAGTCTGGCATGTAGATATAATACAAAAAAAAAATACTAAGAAAAATACAACTATATACAAAAAATACCAAGAAATCAGAAATAAAATCACTCTGATCAATTCATTGTTGGTGAGCAATTGTAATTAATTACAAACCTGAAAATTCTTACAAGCTTTTGCGGATGTTTGAATGTGTGGTAGGTGGAGGAATTGGAGTTGTTTGGAGGAATTTGTGGACTGGGTATGATGTATCGAGATAGGTAAGAAGTTCCAAAAGGAGGTAGCACGAATGACGAAGGATTTGCTGAAGAAAGTGGTTTTATGGGAGGGAACATACAGATCTATAGGTTGAGACCTAGTATTAGGAGAGTGGACAAAGGAACGTATTGTTAGGAGTTCTTGAATGTAGGGAGGATTTTTGATTCTGAAGACTCGAAAAAGGAAAATACTAAGAAAGAATTGCCGTTGGGAAGTAGGATAAGGCCACTTCAACTCGGTGTATAAGCTGAAAACATGGGAACCCAAAGATGAATTTTATGAAGAAACTCCTGAGTCTCTTCTATTTCTCCTCCAGTCTTGTGGACAACCCTCCATACATCAAGCAACCTTAGTGGAAGTGGAAGAAAACAAAGGATGTTTTTAGGACTAGGAGCTGTCTATTTTTCTTCTTTTTTTTTTTAGGAAAAGAATCACGGAATCGTAGTAATTGTTTTTGGATAGTTATGGATTTTCAGGTAATCTGGGAAATGTGATTATTCCAGAAGAGGTTCTTATCAAAGATTAATCCGAGATTTTTGACTGTCGGGAAGAAATGGATGGGGCGGTTATTGAGGTAAAGTACAGAAGAGAAAGGAAGGGAACTAATGAGGGAATTATTCAGTAATTTTATGTAACCACCCGCTTTATATGAACTCTTAGCGATAAACCACGTCCATAATTTAAATGAAACTAACCAAACGCACTATGGTTATCGATGATCAGTATTGCATCTAAATTCGTTTAGAATATTACAATAGAGTTTTCAGATTTGATTTTACCTGCTGCAATATTTATTAACCGGTGTACCCCAGCGAGAGCTCTTGTGTTGGTTCCCTATCCTCCTCCCTAATGCATTCGACGTGTAAGGAAGATCAGCAAAACATGTGTATTCGTATATACAATGTAATACTATCGAGATAGTCATTCAACATACACTACTATGAAGGTTACAATTTACTTAATAAGGATTACCTTGTCCAACGGGAAAATATTCCTCCAGTTAGTTATATTATTCGAGGTATCCAAGGGATCATAGAGCAAGATTTTAATTTTTAAAACCTAAACTTGTGGTAAGTATCCTTTGGCATGCCTAGTACCTATAAAGCTTTCGGAAAGAAGTGTGATTACGAAAACACAGGGATGAAACAATCTGAGTTTTGAAACCTCCCAATTTTTTCAATGTCTTATACAGTAGTTCTGTTAAGGGATTCCTCACTTTTCAGTGAAATCCTCATTCATTTGATACCTCATTGATCAAAATCCATCGCTCCTGATGGCCAGAAAAGGAATCTGTACTATTGTATTGTTCGGAGAACTAGCAGTCCATGTGGAACGAGAGCCCACCAAGCAAGCCGGAAGTTGTAAAAAAAAATCAGTAAAGTCCTGGACCACATTAGACCGTTCTAATTGCATAGAAAAGAAGACTATGTTAAGAATTGGTCAATGTGACTCTTTTATATCTTATCAATAAATAGCCACCTCCAAAATGCCAATACTGCAATAGCCCTCTCGCTATCAGTCATATTTTTCAGGAATGCTCCTATTACACCACCAGCTTAAATAGATTATTTCTTAGACTGGATGTTTCAGTGATTTTAAATAATGACGAACCAAACATAAAAACAGTTATAAACTTTCTTATAACCCAGATGTTATTTTTAAAAAATATAGAAATGCCTAATGTTTTAAAATATTTTTTCTTTATTTTATTTTTTTTTTCTCTCTTGTAATGAGATTTTGAACTCCAGAGAATAAAAATAAATGACCAACATAGATTGATGACCATAAGGTTTTACGACTTAAAGCCCAAACAAATTAACTATTGTATTGTAGATAGTCAAACATTGAATGCAAATTATTTAAACAATATGGAAGTGGTTCTTATATAAAAAAGATATAAGAATATTCAGGAGTTTTATTCGTATTATATCGGAAAGCAACTCTACCCACCTTTTCCCTTTTTAGCATTTTCGTGTAGAGGTCCCATTCAGATTCAAATTTCTTTTCGTCGCTTTATTGTAACAAACACACTGTGATTGTTACGTCCATTCTGGCAGTCATTGAATTGTTGGCTACATTGTGCTATATCCTTTCCATTACCTTCAGCGCTATTCGAGGTGCCGCACATTTGGATTTACCTTTAAATTTTAGTTGTAGGCTCATTCTTAACCACTCCCCGATGCATCTTCGAATTTTCGGATGTATAAAAGAAATCTTTGAAGTAGTCTATAAAATTAAATTGTATATCTTATTATTTGTATAAGAGAATCACTTGAGAAATGGTTTAAAACATCGTATTCTTCTGTTAACATTTCTTAATCCAAAAATGTTCATATTGGTCATTTTTAATTATATCAATTCTTGATAACCCTATACTGGGACTTTGCACCGGATTTGAAGATCGATTGCAAGCATGTTTATTAACAAATTTATTGTTTTTATTGTTTACTATTTACGCAAATTATTATAACAGTTTCTCCTAACCTAAAAAACGGATTTCTCGTCTGTTAGAGTAAGATAAGAGAGAGTGGACAAATAAAGAAACCCGGCTAGGATAAAGACTCATTAATCCCGATAATTGTCACGTAATAATGGAGAAAAGAGATAAACAAACAAACAAAAAAATAAGAAGGGGCGAGGTTTAGGAGGACGAAGGAATTGTTTTTGCCAAAAAGGGAACTCAATCAAGCTTAGAGAGGCACGGCTAATTGTCTCCCTCCCGCCCAATATTTCCCGCGTCAATTTTCGGCGGGATTTGATCCTCCCCCTCATCCTTTCTTGGGAAATAGAGTTTTCAATCGAGGAAACCGAGTGCTCTTCTGTTCCCTCTCAAAAGCGGCCATCTTCCACTTTCTCCAAGAATTTTATGAAATGTCAAAGAGATCCACGGAGCCAGGAGGAAATCCGACCAACTCCCTATCGGTGCTGCGAGTAATTCCATTACTTTATGCTGTCTTGGGCCCGGATTCTCATGAAGATCGATATCTCATCGCCTTTTCTAAACTCAACATTCTCTTTCCACATCAACATACTCTCATGTGTTTTTTTAATTTCTTGGTGAACCTGGGTTAAAATATTTCCTCAGTTGATGACCTTTAAGAAACTATTAATAATCTCTGGGCTTTCCTTATTACTTTGATGTTATCATATCTTGGTAATCTTCCTAGAACTCAATTACAGGTGACATGTTGTTATTATTTGACGTTAAGCAATTTGTTAGTCACGAGACTTATCATATCGAATGCAAATTAGCATCACAATTAATATATAAAGAAAAATATAACCCGAAAAATTTTTACTTAATCCCAAATGCTAATATCATTTTCAATGTCTCATAAAAGCATTGCGGTATTTCTTTTAATTGAAGCCTTTTGTTATAAAATCTATTATTTCTGCCGAGAGTAATGTATATCACTTGGGCCAATTCATGATTATTTGCATCTCGATGGTGTGGATGAACATAATTTTAAATATTTGTATTAATAAATAAGTAGGTAACTTTAATATAAAATAATAAATGATTCTTGCAGAATCTTTGTTTTTCGTTGGTTGGAACTTTTCGCTGACGGTGATACGCTATCAGTAAAGCTCTATCAAAGGAAACCAAAGGGGGAATATCATTGTCAGTGAATTTATTTATCTGAAGGTTTTTTTTTGTCGAATCATTGACCAAACAGTAAGTTTTCATTTGTACTCCAGTTTAACAATAATATTAGAGCGAGATGGCCGACCGAGCTAACGCGTGTGCAAAATAAGCGTTGCCCGACAACCTAACTGATGTTAAACATCATAAAATAATTACGCGTCAAGGTGCACAGGGGCTTTTAACTTTGGTATTAGTCCTCCACCTTCCACCCCTGGCCCATAAAACTATCTTTATAACCTAAAAGGCGAGGAAGGGAAGAACCAAAAAAAAATAAAAAATAAATTCGGCTTAGGCATGTTGTAATTTATTTCTTGGCGGAGTGTGAATTTCGACCTTCTATTGTATATACCTCTGAAACAATACCACCTCATATACCAGAAAAGCCTACCATACTTCTACCAGCGGGAAAGAAATATGTCAAAACAACGAGGTTATATAGAACAAACAGCCCAACATTTTTGTAAGCCACCCTTTTTATCGATTTTGTGATCAAATTATCTTACGATCCAAGTGGAAAGCAAATGGGTATTTACGATATTTTAGCCCCTAATTAAATAGACAAAGTTTGCCGATCACCAGATTGAAAACATCCCGATTCCAAGGGTTTTCATAAATAAAATAGTTGTTGGTTACGATGAGATTAAGATATTCACGAAGTTTCAGGTGGATGTTTGTAATTTGATAAAAAGGGGTTTGTACCATTATCAAATTATTGTACTATTATCTCTGGTAATAATTTACAATAGATCCCTTTTATGTGAAACTCTTTGTCTTAAATTGTGGTTTATCATGGTCTAATATTTCAAAAACTTCACGATATTTTTTTTCTGAAAGTACTTACTGTCTAGTAAGAAATGTACTCATATAAGTACAAATAAAGTATATTAGGTGCTGTCTGATACGTTCCCCTTTCTTTTTAAATTTTTTTCGTAGTAGTAGTTTTTTTTAATCCTCCTTTATTGAACTTTATTTAATCAAATACAATATATAAATATGCAATACACAAAAATATTTCTTCTTGCTTGGTCCTTCTGTTGCCCTAGGGTATTGAAGGAATGAGAATAGGTGTGGGTAACAGTTATGATGGGAGTCCTTGTATCTTTCATTGAACGGGGAGAACTAAAAAGTAAATTTATGCTCGCGGCTTTTATTAAATTCATGGTGTAATATTTTCCGCAGGTAGAAAGATTAATAACAATCCCTGCTTTGTGAGTTGACCGCAGCAGAAATTCCACATGCTCACTTGTTTTAAAAGGAATTCCCTTCCCTTACGTGAAAAATTACTTGGCGTTTTCCAAGCCGAAAATAATCGTCGATTAGCTTTCCAGTTATTATGGTGGGGGTATAGTCTTCTTCTTTTTTTTTTTTTTTTTTTTTACAAAGACTAGCGGTAGTGAATAGGTGCAGTTTTTATCGCAAGATGTTATTAACTTGATAAAGAGTGTTTCATAGAAAGTTAACCGTATTGTGTTGGCCGCCATACTTCAATATCCTTTCATCTAAGCTCTTTTTTAGAGCCGCAAAATGGTTCACTAAAAGTTATTCATAAACTTAAGTCGAAAGTATAGAAACGGAATCTTTTGTCCTTTTGGTATGGGCGGTTTTTACCTTTGTCTTCGCCTTCAGCTTTGTTCTTTGAAAAATACATCAGAGGCTCTGGTGTCGTATAGAAGCTCATTGTCGATGGTGGCGAACCTTATCTATGTCTGCTTCTTCTAAAGTCCATATTACTTTTTTTTTTCTTTTTGGCTAATTCATTTTAAAAAATTAATGCGAATGAAAGATTCATACGGTTTTCAGGATTAAGTCGATTACCTGAGAAGAATACAACATTATTTTAAAAATAGCTAACTGTTGTTAATATAATTATAAATTTAATTGAGGGTTGCAGACACAGTGAGAAACATAAGTAACATTGACACTTGGTGTACGTCGTCCGCATTTGTAGTCCTGACGAAGGCCTGAAATTTAGGTAGAAACGGACCACAGAATAAAATATATTTTTTTCTTTGTGTTTATCACCAAATTTGCGATCATATATAAAAAATTAACTTTTTTTTTTGCCTCCATTGACTATCCCTGATGAGGTCAAAGTTAAACTTTCTGCTCCCACAGTGTATGCCCAGTTAAAAAAAAAATGTAAACAAATAAAAACCTGTTTTTTATTTTATACGTTATCCGATTCAACCATTTTCATAAACCGTTTAAGAAAAAAAAAATCTTCATTCCTGGTTATGTCAGTTTATGAAATTTAGACTGGCTTTTTTAAATTTAAGAATTTTTGAAGTATATTTGATAGAAAGTTGGAATCTGATATTATTAAAACAAAACAGAAGAAAAATTTATTTTGTTTAAAATTTGCTAGAAGAACCTGATAAGGTAACATTCCAATCATACAAACCTTTTAACATTAAAAAAACAACAGTTTTTTTGTTTTGACATCAATAATCAAGAAACTTCAAAAATACCTCATATTCGTAGAATACCAATAAAATTTTATGACTTATAGAATTTCATTGTAAATAAAATTTAGTTGTGGAACAGTTGAAAATTCACTGGAAGAACAATGAAGAAAGTTTACTATTTTCATGTAATTTTTGTCCATGCTGTAAATGATTCGTTTTGCTGAACGCAGTTATCACTTTTTAACCTTTCATATTCTTTCTGTTAGGTCTCGGTTCGCATTTTCGTTTGGGTTCGCTATAGTTGTCTGCCAACGAGTTTGATTGATTTACCAGTCTATTTTAGGAGGACTGTATTGAAAGCTAGTTTTCATGCAGAACATAAACGGAATTGTGGATCGGTTCTAATTTGGTTAATTTGGCTTAAAAATGGCTTTAAGAAGTATAGGAGGATGCTGAAAGAATTTTATAGCATTTCTAAAATTAAAGTAATTTATTCTTACACAATTTACTTTTTCCTTTATTTATCACGTTTTGAAAGTAGCTTAAGGGAGTGTTAAGACTACATAACATCCCTTCCTCGCCCTTTCAAGGGTTACTACAGGCTATAAATATTCCAGAAAAGAGTTGGCTACTTTGGACAGAGGGGCTGGTTAGTATTCCGGACTAGTTTGGGCTCCTGCGAGGCAGCATGGGCCATCCTTCTACGTGATCTTCCATTCTTCTATTTTTTCCCCTTTGAGACAAGTCTGCATAATGAAATTTGAAGCATTACACGAAGCATCACGTACTTTGAAAATGACGAACTGTTGGATATGCTATTGGATGGGATGATAGCATAGTCCGGATCCCAGAGGAATAAAATATAGCACGACGGCCAGAGAGAATATCTAAAAAAAAATATATAACCTATTTAAAATATTGTTGTTAAAGATTATTTCACTTTTCTCATCCGGGTTTGCAATTATATTCCTTCATTATATATACATCATTCAGGTGATTATTATTATGTTAAATATTTTTTTCTATTATATAAGATATTCCAGTATTCATCGGCTTATGTTCTCAATGTTTCTACAATTTATGTCAAAGTACAGATTGATTTAGGAATGGAAAATGTCTTGTAAGTACTTAAGTAAAATAATATAAGTACTCAAACTTGTTGATTTCTTACAAACAAAATAGAGAGAAAAGAGAGAAAAGTGTGTAATGATATTTATTTCATACATTAAAATTAAAACGCAGTAGAGTGAACGCACCAGTTATGGACAGGGGGCCCAGTGATGGACAGATTGGATTTTAAATGTAAATAATAAGCTTCCTTGTTGATTCGAAAGATTCCAGTTCTCTCTTGATTGAAAAACAATGCCCTCTATTGACAAGTGTATGAACAAAGTTTTCAAAAGAATATTTTAAAATGCCGATCATTGTTCTTCCTGTAGTGCTCTTGAGATCAGTGTGTTTCATACCTTCCTATTAACAGTTTTGCCAAGGTTAAGTTGAACATTTATGTTATGTTGTCTTTATCATTAAAGTTTTTTGTTGTTGTTTTTTTTATTAGATCAGGAAATGTGTTATTTGATATACCTGTAGTTTGGAAACGGGGCATTCAATTTGACCCAAACTTGGAGAACAGTATGAAAATTACTTAGTATCAATTTCGTTGAATTTCATTTAATAATTAAATTTAATATAAATAATTGTTAACAATATAATGGCTGTGCTATGTTGAAGGGACTGATCATATGGCGTTATATTAGGTTATTACAATATTTTTATGGGATTATAAAACTTTAGATTTTATTCAAAAAATTAATTGGTACTGAATTGTTTACTGCCTTACCCAACATTACTGCCTTACATAGATTTTGTGTAATTTTCAGTAAATTTAAAGTAATTTTTATTATGAATTTGTAAAAAAAAAAAATACTTCTTATTTGTGATTGTGTTTATTTTCATTGAAGTTCAATCACTTTGTCTTGGTCTCGATTTACTCCTTAAATATCGAAGTTGTGTGAACTTCACCCATATTTTTTTTTATTTATTTAGAAATATAATAATCTGTCATATGGACAATAATTATAGTGAGATATGAAAGCATTCACACCATCTTTATAGTTAAATAAAGATTTTAGAATTTTGCTGAGGTATGTCTATTATTGGTATCGACCCCTTGTCACTAGTACAAAAAGGTGTTTTTTAATGGAAATTATACCGGCATAACAATATATTTTGTTTTCGATTTTAAAGTGTTAAATAGAAAAAGGAGACCCTGGATTGTTCAACGGAGAAGTTTATAACTATAATAATTACGGCGGTATGAGCAAAAAAATATAAAAATTTTCTCAGCTATGTCCATCAATAGTGCGCTTACCCTATTCATGAATAAAATATAAATTTTAAATTTAGACAAGCATCGTAGTTAGTTACAACGGAATGAGATCATGGACCGGATGCTGTGTATGCAATGCCGAATTAAAAGGTTCCATTTCGATGGCTATATCAAGGAAGATTAACCTTGCTAATTTTCCTATCCATGCATGTACATCCAATACTATGTAGAGCTTTTGTAGGAAAATAAATAATTAACATAGATGTATTAGTTTAAGGTGAACGCATATTTTTATCGCATATTTATCATTTTATCGTTTGTATAGGATACTAATTCCTTCCAAAACTTTACCAAGTATTTTGCAAATGAATTCTCACATTTCTGCCGGATAGATTAAAAAAGGGATGGATTTAGAGTATTATATTAATTTTATTGTCATATTATGTTTTAGGATAATGTTGCTCTGTCTATTCAAGACCCTCCTTGAAGGCACTATCCGTTGCTATTACCCAACAACATTCCTAATCAGTTCCAAAACTAATTAGATAAGCTAATTATTTTCACTCAATACTTAAATTGGAATTTAGTTATGTTTCCCAAATCACTTGAAAATCTATCACAACCCTTATAACTGCTCCTCAAATTCTAGGATTTTAATTTTACTCCTCGGCCCGTTATCTTGTTATTATATTAAAAAATTATATTGTACACTAATAGAGAAACATACATTAGGAAACCGAAATACAATATTATTTGTATACAATTTAAGTTTGTATGTATCTATCTATCCACCTACCCAAAGAATTTAAGCTTACTCTTTAATTTTGTATTATTAATAAATATTGCATTGTTCACTAATATTTTAGATTTCTTTTCCTGCTTTAAGTGAATTATTTTATGAAGTTTAATTTCTAATTTAATTACTATTAGTGAATTATAAAAATGAAATTTTTTATTTTTTTTCTATTTTAATGAAATTTACAACTGTATTACATAGAAAATACAACAAGTAAATGTGACATTGCTAACATGTTATGTAAAACATGAATAGAAACTACCCATTGGTTGAACTCAATAAAAAAAATAAAAAAGTGAAAATAAATTTATAAAATTAAATGTTAAAGATGAAAACCAGGATTTCTTCTCCTAGTATATCTGAATTTAATCATTTGTTGTTGTTATGAAAATATTTTGATATAATTTTTATATAGGGTCTGTGGCATTTTTATATTGTGCAAGCTCCATTGTTAGAAGCTCTAGCCAATTAAAAATAATTGAAGTATATTTCAAGATTAAATGCATTAATTTACTTTGTTGTAGAAAGATATAGTTACAAAAAAAAAAAAAAAACCTTGGGCTGTAGAATTAAAATCATTTATTTATATTACTTTGTTGTTTCATTTTTTTGGTTGACCTATTACTGAAAAAGTACTATTCTATTATTTTTTTTTTTTGTAATATTTTTAATAAACGAGATTATGTTTATAAATTCCTATTTATTCATATATATTTTATGTCAGTATATTATATTTTCAAGAATATAGTTTAACACGTGTTCCATATTTTTTTTAAGATTGTCTATTAAAGTTATAAAATAAGATATTTATTGGAAAGTTAGGATAAATGAAGTTATTAATTTCAGGAAGTACAAATTTAACCGAATTCTGAATTTATTCAATATCTTTGTAAAAAATTACATATAATTGCTGTCAAACTTGCCTCTCCAAATTTAATTTATTTTATTTTTTTACTCATTGTTATTTACAACTGTATTAAAAAAAAAAATACATCAAGTAAATGTGCACTCAGGAATATAATAACATGAAATCGCTTGTTGAGAAACCACCCACTGGTAGAACTCAAATAATAAATTTACACGAGAAGATCACGAGGCCACCTTCTTTTCAGACTCCTCGGAGGGTTATCAGGGATCGAGGAGGAAGCAAGGTTAGAAACGAGAGGATTAGGATGGTTCTGAAATTTATTATGAAAGGATAGAAATCTGGATTGGGCCAAATCGGAAGCATATGGAACATTCAGTTCATTGTGGATTATTTTATTTGTTACAAAGTAAGGAGCATTAAGGATTTTTTATTGTAAAGATTGGATACGAGAGGAATTCGATGGTTTAGTGGAGCCCCATAGCTCAACTCCGTAAGTCCAAATAGGTCTTATCATAATGACCATTTAATTGTACACATAATTAGTTCGATAAAAATCGTTAAAGCTTTAAGCTAAAATTGTAGAGAAGTGTAGAATCGACTACATCAAGTGTTACTTCACCTAATTCTACTTTATAGAAATAGACGAACATCCTAAGGATATATCTTTCTTAAATGCGTAATTTCAGTTTTGTGCTAGGATATTCTTATATGCATACTATTTTGCAAGATTTTCATATTTAGGCTCAGAATAACGTCAAACTTGTATTTCCATTGAAAACACTAGCGGATCCAGGATTTAATTTTGGGGAGGGGAGCATCAGCCCGAAAGATTTTTTTTCGTCATATACATATAAAGATAATTAATTTGAAAAAAAAAAGAAAGAAATTAACTGCCTATATGAAATGGTGTTTAAGTGGTTCCTGAAGTGCTATTAAATGTAATTACAGGAACAAGAATACTTTAAGAGATAGTTTTTAATATTTTTTATTGTAAAACATGGTTATATTTTACCATTATTTTTGGGGGGGGAGCTTCAGCTCGAAAGCCCCCTCCCACCTGTAGATCCGCCTATGATTGGAAACTCTTATTCCAAATTTTTAACGACCGCAGTACTCTGCTCACTATATATTTCATATATAGGTATGTGATAGTAAAAGTCTATTTACAATAGTATTAATAAAATGGTAAATATAAGGTTGAAATAGTGTAGGTGATAACTGAGAGGCAGAACCCGAGGAGCCGGCTGAGCATGACCGAGTGCAGTGGGTGCAGCCTTGGCTAGTTGCGCCACTAACCGCTCTCCAACCTCCCTTCAAGGATATCGCTTCCATTCTAGCACCGAAATAATTCCACATCTCCTCTAGAACAGTACCCCAACCCGGCGGAAGGTCGCGGTTCCCAATGACGGAGTGTGGGTGAAAGTTTTGGGGGATTATGAAACAGATTATGCATTTATCTCTACGTGAGAGACCTCTATTATGGTCTGCGTTTCGGCAGTTTGGCCATGTTGCAAGGCGGTTAAGAATGTCCCGGTTGACTGCGCCGTTCGCCTCGTACGTTGGAATTGCTCCATAAATAGGACCGAGTCATAGAAAGCGGTTTTCGGTGAGCTCCTATGGCTGTCTAAAGTTAAATTCATGTTCTACTTGTATTCATTATTTCTTTACATCGTCCTTCACTAACTCACAGCGCTTAGTCCTTGGTTTAGAGTGTAATATTTCTCGTGCTGTTGCTAGAGGATATGTTTCAGAGATGGTGTTGTTTTGCATATTTCACAGAGCCGGTGTGGTTCCAGACCTCTCACCGAATACCGAGAGTGAAAGCGTATAATCTTCATTCTCGTCAGGACCACTTCTTATATTTCGTTGTCAAAACCTTGCTATGTACTACTATTTGCAATAATATTCTCTTTTTTTCTCTCTCTCTTTATCGCCTTTAGAAGTTGAATGGTTTCTACAATTTTTTTTTGGAAGATAGAACTGGAATTCATAACCGGAAACTTTCGGTTTGGATGAAATCTGGTTAGCAACTAAGTATTGCTGTTTTTTAGATGGGTGTGATTAATGGTTATTATTTCAGGTATCTTATAACGCTAGTTTAGGTTAACAATTCTAAAATTTTAGGTTAAACATCTCTTGATTCATTCACTTTAAAAAATCTTAAAACATTATCGCGGTCGTCTCCAATATGGTAAAATTCCTTTCCTAACATAACCTACGGCATTATATTTTTATTTAATTTAATAGTATTTTTTTTTTATATTTTATTATTATGTAACATTGCCAATTTTAAATTTTTGATAATATTTTTTTATTATTATCACAGAAATCTGGCATTATTTAATTACTAGCCAATAAACTTATGTATTTTTAAAACATTAGCATATTTACTTATTTATTTTTTTTTGCTGTTGTTTTCTTTACCTTTACCAGGCAGGGTTATTGGCAACATCACTAACTCTCATATAGTTAGACTATTTTTAAAAATTATATGCAATTTTTGTCTCACGATTGTGAACGTATGGCAGTTTTGTATTATGCATTTGTCTGTTCTTTGAATACTGCATTTCTCAAAAAATTGAGGTTGTGAGAAGTCAGAATGTCCAATCCTTATTCGGTAGTGGACTGTTTCATCTTTCCGTTGGAGATAGGTGAGAAGTTTTCTTTCTGGCAACAGTGGATTTATAGATAAAGGATCTTTAATTCAGAGTATTTTCGTAGCCAAGTTTTCTTTCACACTTTTGTATTTTTAAAGAAGTATTTTGCAGGGACTTACCAAGTGTTACAATCGAAGTTGTTTCCGACTTTCTTGTCATATTTAACAATTGAACATATTTTAATAATTTACAACAAAATTAGAATACGGAATTATTACGGAACATTTTTAAATAAGAGACCAATATATTAAAACACTTTATCCATTCTTATTTGAAACCATAAAACTCTAAAACAAAGCACACTAAAATCTAAATGCTACTTGTTGTAAATTATCTTTACTGTCTAACAGATATTATAAATACTGGATTGCATTATTGTATTTTACTTGGTGTATCTTTCCTACCATGCCTATGTTTCTATCCTATTTCTTGGCGTTAAGAATGGTAAATAAGTAAAGATTATCGATAGTGGAGTAGATCAGTCGATAAAGCTGTCGTGCGGCGAATGGTGCACGCGAACCTGCATTAATAGCTTGTCCGGTCGATTCCAAGCAAATGAACCGCGGAGAACATGTAACCATGGTTTCGGTTTACAAACCAAGTAACCATGGTTAATAATCATAAATACATATATTTTCAAGTTATTTATTATATATATCTGTATATATATATTCTTTTTTTTAATTCTAATTTACTTAAAATAAAATTAAAAACAAATTATTAAAAATAATAAGCGTGACATAGTTTAAACAAGCGTAACGCCCACATATATATATATATATATATATATATATATATATATATATATATATATATATGTATGCTTACTTTTGTAGTACTCATGAAACTTTTCACACTCATTATTTTTTACCATACTTTTTCATATTTATTTAAATTTAAAAAAATCCCTCATGCTAGTAATTTTAAATTCCTCATTTCATCGGCGTTTGTACAAAATTTAATATTTAGAATTTTTAACGTTCCATTTAAGTCTATGAACTGTGTGATTTAGATAAAAAATATCGTTCTAACTTCCGTTATTCGGTTATCTTTAAAAATTGAAAAATAAAAAATATTCATTCTGCCTTATATTATTAATTATTTTCTCTAAAATTATTAAATGTTCCTTGTTTTATTGAAGTGATGTAGCAATTTTGAATAACGGTTTAATTATTAAACTTTGATATTGTATGTAAAATATTAATGACACTTAATGTTTTAAAACATTTTATTTATTAATTAAATATATGTATACTGCAAAAAATCCATTATAATTCAATTTAATTATTTTGTTTCAGGTACGTTTCACAAACCTATGTATGAATATCCTATGCAATATGAAGGTAACTAACCTATCTCATTTTACTTTAATGGCTTATTACAGATAATTAAATTGAATTATGGCCGTATAGATGTGCAATTAACTTAATTATGCTGCAGATGAACATTTTTCTATTCCGCAAACCGTTACTCGCACTATTAGAGCTGCAGTCGGTTAAGATGTATAATATAATTCAGTCTGCAATAATTTTATTAAGTTTTATCGATTAATAATTTATTATTAATTATTATTATATTTCACGTGAAATAAAACCAATTTTACCCTAATGAAATACACTGCTATTCAGTTAATTTGTGTCATAAGTTGTGTATTACTTAATATAAATAAGTATTTTTAAATATTTCACTCATAGTGTGAATGTAAACATATATATTTCACCAATGATATAATAAAAAGGTATTCGATGAGAATATATTATAAATATCAACGAATTTTACAGAATACTTCTACATCTTGTATGTTCTCTATCAATGCCCCGATTGTTTCATCCTTTTGATTCATGTTATAACTTAATTTTGAATCATCCAACACAATCCCCAATCCCCGGTTATTGTTCTACGTATCATCTGTGGTGAGCTTGTTTGTCGAACAAACCTAGGAATGGAATAACCGTGAAAATTAATTCCATACACTGTATTCTGATTGTGCAAACACCGTGCCAAAACCATTCTGCTTGAAAAAACAAAGAGATGTATGGTTTCCGTATCATATTAAAAGAAAAAATTATAAACAAAAAAAAAAATCATTTATCTTCACAATCGTTGTTATTTTAAAACATAATAAGTAAAGATTATTCGTATTATATATGTAAACCTGTGTTTAAGATATAACTTCGACTTTTCAATTAATTTATTAGCTTAATACATTGAATAGATCAATAATCTATTGAACTCCTATTGTTATGAAAGAAAGTCTAAACTAATGATCATAATGTTTTATTTGTTTAAAAATGTTTTATTAATTAAAAATAAGTACACGAGTATAACTGAATGTGGAAAAAAAAAATTCGAAACCAGTCCAATCTAAAAACTTTCCTCTAGTGCAGTTCTCAACTTCGCCCTCCCACCTCCAACGAGATTAGAAACATTAAATAAAACTTAAGTTGGGTACAATTGATAATGAATCCCCCTCCTCTGTAAAACTTAAACAGAAAACTATAGACTAAAATTCAGTGAAAGAGGCATAGAAGAGGAAAGATAAGAAGGATCCATTCTGCGTTTCAGATAACAATTTAATATTCTTCACGCCGTTATTATAAATTTCAACTCAAACAATGGAGAAAACAATCTTCTATTAAGGCGACTTCACCGAACTTAAATGTTGGTCTCCGCTCAATATTCATAGTTACAACAAAATATATTTTGCAGGAGCTTATAACAAAATTATAGAAAAATATGTTTTAAAATCATAAACGAACAACAGTAATTCTGCCTGAACCATATTTTCTGAGTTTTCTCTCCCTATGATTCGGGTACTTAGGAATTTTCTCTGGGCTAGATAAAGCAACATATGATTGTCCATAGGAAAACGATTTTTCTCTTTAGTCGACTCCAATGTAATTAGCTGTTCTTCCCTGCGCTATATTTGTTGCTACTAGTTATCGTAGTTAGTTCCAAGAAGATATGAAAGCGGGATTGCTTACTATTTTCCAGATCAATTACTTTTTATGGCCACTCGTCCGTTTTTATGCTCCGTAGCGCGATTCCTTTAACGCAAAAAATTTCTTTTTTATCAAATTGGAATAGTAGCTCCCAAAATTAGCGAGTTCAAAAAACCCTTTCTGTTTTTTATGTTGTTATAATTTTAAGTTGGATATGCCTTGTTATAGTTCTAAGGGGTTCGAAACTTGTTTACCACTAGTATCATTTTTTAATGTATATTTATGGGCTTGATTCTTCTATTACAGCTAATGTTGCCCAAAATCAGTCTTGATCTTGCACTTTGTAAGACTAAGACAAAAGCCGCCTAACTGTTGCAAGACCAAGACCAGGACTGGTAAAAAACATCGATTTTTCAAATAATAATTAAGGCAAAATAGTTAGTAATACTTGACAATCTTAGTTACTATATGTTGATAATTGGTATAACCAATATACTTTTGCATTTAACCCTTCTAATTCTTCATTCTGGCTTAGTTAGGTTTCTCCTATCTAAAAAATTACAGTAATATCTCTATAATAATAAGCTCATAAGTAACTGCAAGACTGTGGTGAGACTCTTACGCAAGACCAAGACCATGCATGACCAAGACTGAGTTTGCAAGAGCAAGACCGAGGTCTCGAATTTAGCTCTATGGCTGAATCGGTACATTGGGTTGGTTAGGAGTGCAATTTATTAAAGTAATTTTTTAGTTTACATACTATTATGTAGTTCAGAATCTAGAATATCGCAAATACGTACGAGAAAATATTGGCTTGAAAGTAATAATGAATCAATTTGAGTATTGACTCAAAATACACTTGTTTTTATTTCTTTCACCTTGTTATGTCAACTGTTTTTTTGTTTTTTTTTAACCTTTAAGAACGACCCTTGTTCTGATATTTTCTTTGGGCCTCTTACTACAAAAGTGTGAGTTGGAGTTGGTATAGCTATTTGTTAGGCGGACGTAGGCAGCCATTGTTCCAAGTCTGCCAACGGTAGCTGAGTAATTAATTTATACGTTGAAGCCTTTCTGTATTCCTTTACCTTCCGACTATCTCGAAACTTTTACGCCCTCTAGCGGTTGGTATTGTCCTCCTATAATTTGACCTTATTGTCCAAGAGCCATCAAAGGGAATAAACGTGACGTTGATTTATAGCTTTTCCTGTTTATATTTGTCTTTAAAAACACGTATATTTCTGGGACCAGATTACTCCTTTATGAATCGTGAAATAAAATTGATGAACTCCTTTGGCTTGTGCTAAAAAAAAATGGAGATGGTTACTTTTAAAATTTATTTTTAAATTAAATTATTAAATTGTTCCTAGATTATATCATCCATTAGCAGAGGAAAGAAACTGCTTTTTCACAAGAAGTTGTTCTTGAAGTTTTTTTTTTATTTTATGCAAGTACTTTTCATATCCTTACAAAACTGAGTTTCCTAACGACTTGTATGTATATCATGTTTTATATAATTTTATTTTTGAAGGATATATACAATCAAAAGCACATATTGGGAAAGAGGGTTTGTGTTTTAGAGTTTTAACATGTATGGCTACATTTTTAACATGCCCAAATACACACGTAGGAGGCTCAAAAGAAGCTGGGTGAAGGATTTCCTAAATAGATGCTAAATTCAAGAAAGGAAGGGATGCCGCTGAGCACTCCTCTCCATCACGCCGATCAAGCCACTACCTGTACTCTTTTCTACAGCAGACCCGCTAATTTTCATTGCTTATTACAGGTTTGTGTAAAGAAATGGAGTTAAAAAAAACATAATTGATTTATTTTTAAAAAAAGAGATGGAATAAAAACGAAAATATGCCACTCAGATAACAAGAAACAGTATCGTGTATGGAAATGACGCATTAAGGAAATGAAGCGGTTCATTAGAATCAGTAGTGGAGATTTCAACTTAAATGACTGATACGTAGTAGGAATGTGCTCATTTCTGTTCAGAACCACTCCGCATTCCATTGAGCTAGATTAGAAAAAAAGAAGTGGCAACAATGTAATAATTCCTTTATAGACCGAGTATATTTATCTCAAATATTATAACATACAATAAATAATTTAAATAACATATATTAAGTAATAAATGTGTAGTCAGTAATTTCAGCGTAATATTATTCTTTTTATGCAAGCCACCTAACAATCACATCTTACATTTGAAGAAGCTCCATCTTGAGTAGATTGAGTAGCTTTGGTGTAAAAGGAACCAAATACTGCGACATGAAAACGTGAGAAAACATTTACAAAGATATATTTTTTTCTTTTTTTAAAATCTTTTTATTGAGAAATAATACATTTTGCCACATTTAAGAGCACTGAGTACTAAAGCTGAGTGAGGCCCATTCATACTATATATACAATACAATAAAAAAATTTAAAAAATAAAAATAAATAAAAAATAAAAATATATATCTATATAACAAAGGTAAAAACTATAAAACTAAAGAAATGTAACTTGAAATCAAATTTAAAAAAAAAATAATAAAAAAAATAAATAAAAAAAAATTACAAAGATATGAAAATGTATTTTAATTCGGCCAATCCAAAAAGCACTCATTTTATGTATGATTCATTTAAATCAAGTATTGATAAAAGTTATTTAATTTTTTTAATAAAATTTAAAAGTTTTAAGTGGAGTGAAATTTATTACTGCAATTAAAACTTCGGACCCTTCCACAGTTGCATTTTCTCCGTTGAAAACGAGCTTTATGAGAGGCTAACAAATGGCTAAGTTGACAAAGCAGGGCGATTCACGTCCATCGAGGTGAGTGCGTCGCTAAAGAAAAATCGTCCGTTGCAACGCCCGTTAAAAAGTGCATGCTTGTGTCGCCTGACAATAGGCTCCTCCACACACTGCACCCTGCCTATGCAGCCCATCCGACTACTTCCATGCACTAGCTTCCAGACCAAGTTGTTTCAGGATTTCCAGGCATATATATTATTTATGCTTTGGAAATATTTGTAAGATGATTATTTACAAAAGGAATATTGTATATTTTTTTTCATTGAATTATTATTATTTACTAGTTTTTTTTTTGTTTTGTTTTTGGCTTCTAGGCTTTACAGACCTTGTAGATCTCCTGTCACCTCAACAAGCCTTTTTCATATCTGCCAATGGTAGTATTCTCTGTTGCATCTTTGTTGATACCATCTATCCATCTAGTTATCCACGTGGTCTCTTGCCTACTATTGAGGCATTTATTATCTTGTAAAGGCTTCCTCGTAGATATTTATAACTGATTATAAATATGAAATAATGTATTTAAATCGTCATTGATGCAAATTATTTATGATTAGGGATTAAAATGTATTTCTAAGTTAAATTTTTTCCAAATCGTGGCAACATTGGATTATGTACCTTCCCGTCTCTTACTGGTCAACCTTTTTAATTGGAACTGTTGATTAATTTATCGATTAAGTAACTAATTGCTCTTAAAAGTATATTTCTTTGAAGCTAGAGTAAATTGTATTTATTACTTTTCATTGTAAAATAATCATTTCACAGTATTAAATGAAAAAAAAATCTTCTAAAAAAAAAGAGTTGTTAACTATATTTTAATTATGGCGAATTGATTAATTTCGGAGCCTGGAATTTTCCAGTTCCAAACATGAGCGGCTCCATCCAGTGGGTCAGCGGACGGTGTTTCAGGCCAATCTATATTTAGTGTTCCTCTTCTTCAATTTATCGTCCTGTCCGAACCGAACGGTAAACATTTATTTTAGGAACATGATCTCATTTGTTCTGTATTTTCACTAGGTTGGTCCCTATTCCGCTTTATAGTCAAATGAAATCAGTTGTTCAAACATTAATGTTTAATCTGCTAAAATCAAATAAACATCGTACTGAAATGATTTATGTGTTTGGCTCATAATGTTATATTCATCAGGGTTCAAAGTCAGTTAATGCCTGAGCCAGTCAAAGCTTACAATGTTTTTATGTTTTTATTTTATATTATAACCTCAAAACAATTATAATAAATGTAGTAGAGTATTTATTCAGAGGCATGATTATCTATTTACATTTGTAGTTAGTTAGTTATATGATCAAGTCCTTGATTGAGACATTGTAATATTTCTCACTAAACAAGTTTAAAAATATATATAATTAGTGATGAATGTGCTTATTTAAATATTTAGCAAAAATAAAATATCTTGCTGGAGAAGCAAAATGAAACAAGTGGCATCCCTTGTGAGGAATGAATTTACTTAAATTATGAACTAATGAGATTCCTTATCTAGGTCCTTTCGTAATTACTTGGGTTTTCCGACATCAGAGACCTGAGTATCATATTAATTCTGTTTAACGTTACAAAATATTTATATAGTAAAGCGAAAGGTTTTCATATGTATATGTGAGTAGTAAATTATTCCGTAACGCCAAAATTTATTCAGCGTTATTTGTTTTTCTTTTGATTAATGTCTGGTGTAAGTTTCTGTCCTGTATAAATATCCAGCAGCCTTGTACACACGCAAATTTCATGTCACGGAGAGAAATTTACTTTGGTACACGTAACTTATTTTATTTTTATCTAGTTATCATTATCTGAGTAATTTTAGAATGCCTGGTCTAGTTATTTTCCATTAAATTATCGATAATTAATCGATCATTTTCTAATTTCAAATTTATCCGCAATCTTCATTTGGTGTCTATAATACCATTGAATTGCATATGATATTTTCTGTAATTTGGAGTCTTTCTTTGACAGCAGTTCAGCCATCCTTTCTAAATGAATAGCCAAAACTAGTACAAAAAATGTTTTTCAAGGATAGACAAGTTCGGTTTGACTCGATTCAGTTCGCCATTGTGCAATCAATGTTTTTTTGTGTGTGTGGTGTGCACCAAGATAAGGTTCCAGAAGCTTATTTTCTGATTCAATGAAGTTATGACCACTAGTGGACCCAGGATTTAATTTTTTTTTTTGGGAGGAAGGGTATTCAGTATTTATATATGTATATATATATATATATATATATATATATATATATATATATATATATATATATATAAAACGGTAATTACTTTGAAAAAAAAAATATACTAACTACCTATATGAAATGGTGTTTAAGTGATTCTTGAAGTCCTATTAACCAGTAATTACACGAACAATAATACTTTAAGAGATAATTTTTTACCATAAAACATAGTTATGTTTTGAAATTTTGGAGGGGGGAGGGGACTTGAGCCCCAAAAGTCCCCCTCCTCTCCCCGTAGATCCGCCTGTGGCTCTGACAACTGAACTAGCAATATTTGAAGCAGAATGTTCATTCACATCAAGTCTTTTTATTGCATTTTTATTTTATATAATGCAAATTTACGATCTATATTCTCTTGCATTCTTGATATTAAATATTAATATATTTTATTCACACTATGAGTCAATTAAACTACACTGAATTTTATGTATTTATTTTTTTTTTAAATTATATAAAGGTTATATGATTTTAATGTCACTTCACGTAGATCTCTGGTCTCTTATGTTGCTGTCTACATTAGTTTGTTAGTCATTAGTCAATTTTTACTAATAAATTTTAATCCTGTTAATAATTGTCAACTTATAATATTATTGATATTAAGCTCAAATTAAAGAACGTCAAATTAATAAAGATTTGATGTAATATTTAAACTTTTATGTTTCTCTTTTTAACTGTGTAAGTCTTCATGTATTGAAATATGTCATTGAACAATAATTCGTTAAAGAATTTTGGATTGTGTTTGTATTTTATTCATGTGTGCTTGTATTTATGGATCTATATGTTCTGCTCCGTCTGTCCATATCGTTCTCAGCATAGAGTTGTAGATTTTTTTCATGTATGTATTCCTGATGGAATATTATCATCTTGCCTGTTCTTGTCATTTCAATGTATTATGTATGTTTCAAGTGCGTCTTTTATCTAAATAGAGTCCGAGATACATAATTTATTGTAGGTCCTGGGTTATAGTCGATGTTTATAGGTATAGATGAAGCTTTCCGTTGCAAGAAACTTTTGATTCATAAAGCTTAAAAAAAAATTGATTGTAGTGAGGTAAATTCATCCATGGGAATTACTATCAAATACAGATTATCTGACAAATAATTTTGTAATAGAGGCAATAATTTCTGAATAACATCTGGTTAATTGGGGCTGCTCGATAAGGATGATTTTACAGGGCATTATCCACCCCAGCGGCCATCTCGCCCCTCCCCCTCCCTGCACGTGGCGCCGCCGCCCGCTTCCCTTCGCCCAAGTTAGATCCCAATTTACTTATTTTCCCAATGGGTTATAAAAAATCAATACCGTTTGAAAAGTGAATTTTTATTGGACACGCAAATTATATTCTAATAAATCCGAGACCTACCCGTTTGAAAGCTATACAAAAAAAAAAATATATATTAAGCGTACACAAAACCGAATCTATATATAATATATTAGAAATAATTCTTAAAGTTAAAAAGATTTAATATATTAATAGACATTTTTAATATATCTTAACATGGGATCTTAGGAGAGGTGCCGAACAATAAAATTTTAAGACTGTTCAACAGTGTTGAGTTGCTAAATGACTCAGCATATTGGTCATTGTAATCGATGATATTCATGAAAAAAAGACAAAAATGATAAAATTTTACGGAACTAACATCCTGAATACCGAATTTTATTCTTCTTTTCTTTCCCCTTATTTTTATTCTTTAAAAAAAAGTATATATATATATATATATATATATATATATATATATATATATATATATATATAAGGTACTTTCATTTATATGATAATTGTTGGAAAGAGAGACAGGGTTTATTAAACCTAACGAAGAAAAGATTAGAAGAGGCTTTCAATGCCGGCTGTATGATTGATTATACCTTTTTCTTAAAAACATATACTAAATTATTTATTTATTTAAAATATTATCGTACTTGGCATTGAAAAACTGCATGTGTACATTGAAATAAGATTGCGAATGATGTTCTCTTGTTTTTAGGGTACATTAATTAAACATAAAACTTTTGAAGTTACACAAAAGTGCATCAGAGGTTTTATTCGTGTTAAAAGTATATACTTGAGTTATTTGATTAAATATAAATGTTTTTTGTTCACATACCAGCGAACATTCAATAATTAATATCTGTTATTCTTGTGATTTTTCTGTGGACAATTTAGTATATTTTGTGTTAAATTGTCTTGTCGAGCATTTCATCGGTTCATACATCTCAAGAATTTATTTTTTTTTCATAGTGCTAGAAATTCTCGGCAGTTATATAGTCATTTTGAATTGGAATAATTTATTGTATAATTCTAATCACTTGTTATTATCCGGCCCTGAGGACCTCGTGACTCGGATGTATATCAAACATTTTATACTATTATTAAATTAACTCATACTTACTATACTTTTATTTAATTTCATAAAATTCATTTTAATTAATATATTTCAAAACTATATAGTGATAGAGGTAAAAGGAACGTGCATGCCTTTATTCACTTAAAATGCTAAAATACGTTGGTCGATAACAACCTTCAAGTTAATTTAATTTTAGCCAATTCACTTCTATTTTTTATTCGCCCGTTGAAACCTAATTATACGAGTACATAAATCCAAGTTTCATCTGTCCTCGTCCGGAGACCCGGGACCATTTTTCTCCCTGACTGGAGGATTAAGATAAATTATCGATACAGTTGGAGCCCTAACTGTAAAGCCGGACGTTAACATAGGTTGATCCCCGAGCTATTTCCCAAGGGGGCCCGCCTCCAGCCCCCGTATCAGGCCAAGATTAGCCGCCCCCAGGGGCAGTCATAAGGTTGTAGATCAAATAGCATTCTAACCGGGGCTCTCCTCTCTCTGTTGGGGAACCGGCAACCATTACGGTATTTCGGGGGTTTTACGGTCGCGTTTTATGGGGTGATCATTTTCATCCTGGGTTCGAGGGTAAATCTCGAAAGGGCTACTTAAAATAATTATATATATGTTTTATGTACTCGCCCCACACCGGGGATTGGGAAGTTTCAATCTGGGAATTAGGGAGTTTGAGCCATATAGTAAGGTTCTTTATGGGGGCCGCAGAGGTGTAAATATCTCGTCTCTATACCGTTACGAGTTTAAGTTTAACCATAGGAATACTTTTTCATTATATAGCTAAGAATGCGAATGGAATTTTAACAGTTTTAATTTCAATATTTAATATGAATATGAACAAACGCATTCTTTCGAAATATGCACTAAAAGTTTCCGCTTTTATTAGAGGCGGATAGAGAAGGATGAACTGAATTTATCTGTGAACTGAGAACAGTTTGACTGAATCAGAGCCCTTAATCCTATCACAATCTGATCGAAATCCATTGTTTTGTGTAAATCGTTGAAGTTTCTAAAAATTATTTTCATAAAACTTCAAAATTGTTGATGAACATGAAATTTATGTTTGATAAAATAATTACACAACAATTATATATAATAAAATTAATAATTTATTTTTTCATTTTTACGAAAAATAGTTCTGGGGTCTTTGGTGAACTGAATCCTGTGAGCGAGCTGTGATACATGAACAGGTTTCGACGCGTTCTCTGATAGGAGTTATTTCCTCCTATTCCAGAAGCAAAATCTACATAATCAGTTGCTGTCATGACATTTGATGCATACTGGTTTTTAATATTCATGAATGCGTAATTAATCCCTACCTTATTTTTGTTTCTGGTTGTCTTCAGTATAAGTGAATCCATTTTCAGATAAAATATCTCAGTAAATCCTTTTAAACTGTTACAATACCTGTAAATAAAAATATATTTATTTCAGGATTTCTGTAATATTTACAGAAAAAACTAAATAGATTAAATTATAAACAAAGGCTTAAACGGATAAAGTTCGATTTCCATTTGCAAACAAGTAAACTGTATGATTGGAGATTGAGCACACTTTCCGTCCTTAAATTAAGTTAACCGTTCTTGTTTGGATTTTAAATTCAATGACCGCTTTACTTGTTCTATATAATTTTATTTATGAAATAAATTTAGTTTAGGTCTCAATTGATGAACTTTATTTTTATGTTTAAAGTTTTTAAGAGTTTTAAAATTAAGCATTGCTTCATATAGATAGAACTTTTTTATATTGAACCGACTATTTTTAATTTTATGGTTGTGGTTTCAAAATGGTAAAATTTCTTAAATATTTTGTATTATTAGTGAATAATTTGTTTCTTCTTCTATAAATTACAGGCCAACTCATAATCTATTTCCAAAATAAAGAAACAACAATTTTTTTTTAAAGAGATTTTAAATAAAATTATATTTTGCAAACGGTTGATCACTTATATGCATCTAATATTTTATATGTGCAATATAATGTTACTCAAATATATAAAACAAAATTAAAATGTATTAATTTAAATAAGAAGTAACGGCTTTTGTTAAGCGGTTTTGGAAAGTCTTGACACACATTGGAAATCTGGCGATTTTTAATAAAAAAACGTTGTTTAAATTAAATAATGTACAGTAGTAAATTTCATAAACAATAAAAAAAATTAAATAATAAAAATTTTTATATTGTATTTTGTATAACTAATTAAATTTAAAATGTCATATTTTCTTACTAAACTTTTTCACCAAAATAATTGGGGTTTCATTTTTCCTGGTAGTAAAGAAAATTTGCATCTCTGGCAAAAGGAAAAAAACTAAATCAGAATTAAAACTGGTTATTTCAACTTGCTAAAACTTGGTTATATGTAACCGGCTGGTTATACGGAAGTAAAAAAAAAAAAAAAAAAAAAAAAAAAAAAAAAAAAAAAAAAAAAAAAAGATTAATCTATAAATAATTAAATTCAAATAATCACCATCTCTGATGAATAATTGAACTATCCCTACATAGCTTGAGGGGTGATCAGAGAGATTAGCAATAGGCAATAGCGGATCCAGAATTTAATTTTGGGGAAGCTTCAGCCCAAAAAGTTTTATATATATATATATATATATAATATATGTATGTGGCGATATGTGGGCGAGGAGGCCGAACGGGCTAACTTGTGTGCACAGCACCGCCGTTGCCCGGCAACCTGATATATGAGACAATGGATTTAAAATAGCCGGGAGAGTCTTTTAAATCCCCGCCCACACCCCCTGGCCTGGGAAAACCCCGTATAGCCTTAAAGGCGAGGAAGGGGAGAACCAAAAAAAAAATATATATATAAAACGATAATTACTTTTGATGAAAAAAAAAACTAAGTACCTATTTGAAGTGGTGTTTAAGTGATTCTTCAAATCCTACTAATTACACGAACAACAATACTTTTAGTGATATTTTTTTTATATATTTTTTTATAGGACATGGTTCAATTTTACCATTTGGGAGGGGAAGAAGGAGGCTTCAGCTCGAATACCCTCCCCCAGAAGATCCTTCTGTTACAATAGGATGGAAAAGTGAAGGAGTGGGTATTCCCTTTGACTTTTCGTTACGTCATATATTCTAACAAATAATCACTACTTCTTTCTTGATTTAAAAAGTATGGATTGTGGTTCAAATAATTAATGTAAGGTTATACAGTTAATGAGCATTTAAGAAAATATTGGGGCTGTCTGTTCATTGCACGCGTTGATACGCCCGCTATCCTCGTGAAAATAATAGCAATGAAACGTGAAGAATGCAAACTATAAAGAAAGGCGAGGAAGATTTCTCGCGAGGGCTGCACGACTTTGCCCTAGAAGGTCTCAATTGGATAGAGGAAGGGTTGTCGTGTAGCTGAGCTGATGAGTCGCTATTCACCTTGACTCACGAGACAGATGAGAGGAGCCCCGGGCCCTCAAGTGAGTTTTCATGTTGCCTTTGTGAGGCTGGAAAGGGTAGAATGTGCAGTCTCCCGCTTCCAGCCTTAAATTTATAGGCTTAATTCTTTACCTCCTAAGTATGAAATATTACCTCGAGGACTTCTAAGTATATTCCGGGATTAAGTACTCTCGGCCGAGGCTCAAGAAGGATTTCGACGGTTTTACTTACCTTATTAGAAGGATTATTGTAGATACATAATCCAACAGTCCCTGTTGAGAAAAAGAAAATTGTTCTTTCGCATTGTTAAAATTCTTATTTACAGAATTTATTAATTATTTAATTAAATTGAAAATATGGGATAAAACTGACCATTTTCACAAAACTTTAGAACTACCGACTGTGACAGATTTTATAATATTATAAAACGAAATCTGTTATCACGGAACTAATCCACTGTTTAGGGCACTGACTCCGAAGGGACGGCCAAAGAGGTTGCTGACGCGTACGAAAAATTCTCACTTTACTACAATAAGGGTTATTAACTGGATCTACATAAGACAACCAGTGAGCTATAATCGCTTGAATATTAATTCGTCTCACCAATTTTCATAAATTAAGCATATATTTCATATATTCTATTCCACATAGTTAAGTTATGAAAATTTCAGCAACACATCATTGGGGCTAAGAAAAATAAATGCAGAAAAAAATTTGAAGAAATTGTTGCATGTAAAAGACTATAATTACACTTTTTGTTTTACTTTTCTACCTATACTAGGTAAGGAAAGTAGTGTAATCGGGTCAAATTTCCGATTTGTGGTTTTTGACGGATCTATACGTTTCAGAGCTCCCTGATTACGAAAAACACATTTTTAGCCATTGGTCTGTCTGATATTAACGAAGCTACAGCTATTCAATTTATAATGTAAGATTACGGGTTCATATCTTGGTGTCAGAAAGGGGTGAATAAGAGAAAGAAAGATAATTAAGTGAAAATAAGAAAATCTGTTGCCCGCATCTCACAAGGTTCACTATTTCCTCAACTTTTAACAGAAACAGCAATATTAGAGCGTATTGAAATTTTTACTTTGATCTACCCTAAGCCGGTTTACATTGCTTTAGTTTATCGCATATATCATAGTCAAATCGTTTCTTGATGGTCATATGTAAAGATATAAAAACTTTTCTGAAAAAGATAGGAAAGTCGTGTGAGTGGACACACCAGATTTTTTTTTTATGGAACCACCCTCAAAAGTCAAAGAAATATTTCATTTTCATTAGACCTCAAAGATAAAATTCACATGAAAAATATATTTAGAGATTATATTTTTTGTTTGGAATTAATCATAAAAGGATAAACATTTATTTTGGACCCCATAAGAAAACCATATCATTGTTATTGCTTTTGCTTTTGACTTGACGATGATGGTTTAAACGACCACCTGCCAACACATCTGCATAAAATTGATGTTTTCTCCTCACCTACCTGTTTCATTTCCAAGTAAGGAGAAATGGGTGCAGCTTATTTTTTTTTTCTTTAAAGTTTTTCTGGAAGATATCCAGCATTTAATATGTCAAGATTGAGCTTTGAATAAATAGATAAAGTGATTTAATTGTTTCTACCATTAGGATCATTTAGACTGGATTTTAAAGTCGATTTCTATATTTAATTAAAGATTTGGTTCTTGAAAATTGCTTATATTTTCTGCTTTTCTCTTAACTGCAGATCCGTAGAATATCTGTGGGGCCCATAATCTGTACACTCCGTGAATACATGTAATAGGATTTCGAAACTCTCGCGGTAGAGCACGTTCACGAGTCTTCCTTATTCATTAGATTTCCATGGGTGAATCGAGTATGGAAAAAGGGTAAGAACTACCTCGTCTCTCCGTGTCAGCTACAAATTTCTGTTTGGGTGTTTATCCTTATTCCTTGATTCAAGTTTACATCTGAATCATATCACTGCGATCAGTTGTTGAAAACACTTGGCCGCTTTTTATAGCCATGGCTCTACCTCCGAATGATATTTAATGTATTTTATGAATCTATCAGGAAAAGATGAGCATGTTTGATAAATCATTTGGGACGGCTTGATTTCCTGGTTATCATAAAATGATTAAATGTGAATTACATTCTCGTACTGATCGAAGGGCTCACTCTGATTGAATGGTCTAATTGATGAAAATTAACAAATCAATTTTCAGCCTAAATAGGTTTTTTGTTACTTAATACGGCTCATGTTGTATTCTGGAGGTCTGTTTAATGTCAGTTTGGACTGTTTATTGTTCAATGTAATGTGGGAATTTAACAAACACTGAAAGTAACAATGAAAGGTGACTTTTTTTTATTTCTAACATCTTAATGTCAAAACTTTATAAAAATCCATTGTTGATACCTTTTCTATTTTTCATCTCTGAAATCTTAAAAGCTTTTTAGGAGGGGATCTCTCATTTCTGACAAGTTTACTATTTTTAAAAATTTTAAAAAAATACACCGTTCTTAAAAATAATCACACTTGAGAATGGTTCTTGTAAATTCGTCAATTCAGAAAAGTATTTCGATATACAACTAACATAGCCTACTTATTTTCTTATTTACCGTTTATGAATATCCCCGTGTTCACCTGTTGTTTAAAAAGTTGAAGATGATTGTTATCTTGAATTTGAAATTAACCATGATAAGTATTTTTTCTAAGACTATTATTTTATTGAATATTTAATAGTTGACCGTTGCATTATAAAGGAAGGAGATGGTCCGGGGTGGCGGTCATAAATAGGCTAAATAGTGGTAAGACAATTTTTATTAAAATCCAACGTTTCGACCTGACTTTGCAGGTCTTCTTCAGGGCTAGACGGACAAGATACAAAAAGATAGAGAATTGTGGAACTTACATAATGTTTAGACAAAAAATTATAAACAATGTTAATAAGCTTATTAAAATTATAAACAGTAAATACATTAAAATATGAACAGAGTAAGCTAAGTAACAAGATCCTAAGAAGACCTGCAAAGTCGTGTCGAATTTAGAATAATTTATGACCGCCACCTCGGACCATCTTCCACTATTATTTTATGTTGTTTTTTTTTCTTTATAATAATAAATTTTACACTACAGCCCATCCTAAATTGCCACGTAATATTATTGGATACGCGCGAACAGCTCTACCACAAACCAATGCTGCGATATCCTTCTGTATCGTCAATGATTCCGGTGAAAAGAGTATTAGCTCATGATCTGAATCACGATCTCCACAACACCGCCCTCCACTATTAATTACAAGTTTAGTGTGTCGGGGAGTCAAAGCGGTCTCTTTTCAGTGATTCATAACCTCCACCAAGAGTTTATATTACAACATATTACCAAGATTCACCTTCTCTTTTCAGTGAATGAGTAAATCATGTAAAAGAGCTATTCGCGGTGAGCGGGTGATTCTGATCTAATTCCTGAAATCCACTATATTTCTTACCATAGTATAAGGATCCAATTCATATTTTAAAAAATTATGATTTATTAAAAACTGCAGAATTTGTTGTGTTAATGAAAAATATTAAAACCGAAATATTATAAAACTGATTCGAGCAATCGTTTTAAATATTTATGTCTAATTTCAATTTGAATGAATAAATTGTTCATCCCCTCCACTTTCTGAAGGTATCTCGGAAAAAGAAATGTACTTGGAGGAACTCATTAAAATACAAGAGGACTCTTAGCCAAGAATGCAGCAATGATAGAAGGGTAATACTGATTCGGTTTTCTTTCCTTCATTTACATTTTAAATTGCTAATACTAAACATTCCGATTCTAATCCTTCTAATGAAGATTCTTAGGACTGTATCTAAACTTTTTCCTTTTGCAAACTATCCTCTACGAATAGAAAATTCCCTGTCAATTGTTTGTTTTCTTCCATTCCGTTGTCTGACTTATTTCGTTTTCCTGATGAAGTCAAGGATATAAAAGGTCAATTCTAATTTGTGTGCGATGCTCTTTAATAATCCTTTGTGTTTTTTTTGTCTATAACTGCTCCCTCGGATTGATATGTTTCATACTCATCATATTCTAAAGATTCTACCTTTCGCATCAACTCTGTGATAGCCTCTTCTTGCCAACGCTATATCTATCGGATTACTTAATTGTTTATTCTGTTTGATTACACAGCAGTGTTTATTTAATGCTGAGTGTATACCGAATACATAATAAAACGTTTGCATATAACGTGCTAGATCCATTTGTCATACAATTTCATGTTACTTCCAGTTGTGGATTGAATCAATTGGCAGAGTTATTAACAAACTGTAAAAAAAAATGTTCGTCAAATAAATCGGGATTGTTCCATGTCACATGACTCTGCCTACCACATTTCTCTGCTATTATATTTTGAACAATTGCATTAATTATAACTGTTAAATGATGGTTGATAGAAATTACCATCTGTAAATTATTCCCCAAATTTTCTCCAACTTTGAGCCAAATCGAATTAACCGTTTTTTAAATAAACGCAAAGATAGTAAAATACGGTTGTGCAACCGCAAGCTAAAATAGCGGATGCAATTTGAAGAAATTGATGCTAGACTATTTTTCAATAATTCTATACTTTCCTTCAAGTTTTGGTCTAATGAAACGAGCCATTTTTGGTAAATGGCTTATCAGAGTATGCTTTATGATGGAATTTGATGAAATTGGTATGGGACTATTCAGGTACCAACTCTCATAATTCTTTTAAAAATTCATCAGTTTATTCTTAGTATGGATGGTATACACGTCACTTGGAAGTTATTGCTGATAGACATGAACCAAATGTTTTGATTAGTGTTCAACACAGGAATGAATATTTTTGATTTTGAGTACCGAATAATTTTTTTTTTAACTTACAAAGCTTCATAATTTCAGTAATTAGGATGTAAATTGAAATTTATTATATGAAGTAGGTACCTTGATTGTTATTTCATTATTCATAGCATTATGATAATGCTTACTACTTGGCTAATTTTTTTTAAACTATTAAATAAGGAATACAACATAACTTTTTACGTTTGGATGTTACACTACAATGTGTTGTTCAACTTAATTAGTATAGATGTTGTGTCGGTTATTTCTCATTCCAACGTTAATAATGTCAATTTGTACAACACTGAATCATGACTTGAGTCGTTGCATTGAATATTGAGCTGCGATAAGTGATGTTAGAACGAGGTCATCGATTTTCCATCAACTCAATGTACATTAAGATTCTTCTCAAATGGGGCGTGGTTTATTTGTTTTTAAGAGTTTTGGTTGCAAATTTTACGAATTTGAGAGATGTTAATATTTTTTTCAAGATTATATGAGTTTTTATTGCTTAGTGATTCAAATGTTCATGAAAAACTTATCACGTTACTTCTCGTTCCATATATATCTTATATTTTTGCGGTAATGTGGTCGAATTCTTTACTTTCCTCTCTTGATGTTAAGTTTCGTATTTGAATTATTTGGCATAAGGGCGTCATTGATGGGCAAATAACTTTCTGTCAAAGATCCTTCCAACTGGAGGACTTACTTGGGGACTTCGGACTTAGTTTCCAGAAAGGGTCCCGAGCAGAACATCGACCTTTCGACCTCACTCGAAGCAGATGCAGCTAAACTCCTTTTGACCAGGAAGTGCCTCAGGAATCGGGTCAGATCGTATCATCCGCCTGATTTACGAGTCAAATTGCACTTCCTTTTGTGCGGACGGTAACGGGTGGTTGGCATGCAGATGGGATCCCTGGTGACGCCACCCTATGACGAAGCTTCCCCTGGCTAATGGAAGACTTCAGTGGCTGAATCAAGGGGTCGAATTGGTTTATAGAGGTCTCTTTTGTCCACGAAGTCTTTTTTGAATAAACATGTGTATATTTATATCCTCTGATTCAAAAATAACGGTTATTAGAAATGTATTTCACGATTACTATTTCAATTATTTTATGAAATAGCTAAGGGACTAATCGTTCCATTAATAAAAAGTTCTTTATTCCCTTCCTAAATTATATATAATTTGTATATTATATATCATTAATCGGGATGATGTATGCGGATAATAACATGAACCTGGAAGTGATGCAAATATTTATCGTTGTAAACAGATGTCATTAAGGCCTCCTGAAGCATATAAATAGCCGTTCACTACCACGTTGAGCTAAACTCCTGTGCTGTAAGTTAAGTTTTTTTGCTAAAACTTAAATAGTAGGCATCCCCATTTACTTCTCATAAATTCAAATCCATAAAATGAAATTGTGTGTATATATATATATAAAATTTTATTTTTTTTAAAACTTGAAATATCTTCGTGATGGAATCAAATCAAACAGACAAACAGGAGAAAGGGTCAGGGGAATCGCTCAAATATTTACCAAGTTACTCCAATATCAACATTCCATCAAAACCAATAACCAATGACGCTTTACGTCAGTGCTGTTAATGAGATGGACTTCACTAAATGAAGTCCTTTCCACTTACACAAATAATAAGTACTTAATCACTTTTAATTTTCGCTTATTTTATTTCGTAATAGTAAACTATAACTTTTTAAATCGTTTTTTTTTTAAGTTTTAAAAAATACAATAATTTAAAGTATATGAACTTGAGTATTGGTTAGCAAGATTCCTTTTATGCCACGTTCTTAATATTTAAGAAGTAGTATCGGAAACGGTATATACTTAAAGTATTTTAAGACTGTCAATGGCTGGTTTCTCAACAAGTCGCTTTTATTTCGCATTTAATATTGCTAAAGTAGGTTAACTTGTTTACAGTCACAAGCCACAATTATCCATAAAAATTGCTTTCTTAATGATTTTCAAAATAAAACATAATTTCGGAGTATAGTGATTTTCTAAACTGAAGAGGGTTCGAATAACTTATTTACGGTCCTGTCATTCAAGTCGATACTTTTATTTTCCTTTGAAGATAAAGAAACCTTTGTTTATGTTCTTTCTTTCGGTTTTTAGTTTGGTATGAAAAAATCGTTACCTGCATCAAGCATTTTTCCACTCTTTGTTCGGGAATAAATCCAGGATGTTGGAAGGATAGATGGTATTTATGAGTGGATTAAAATTTTTTGTTTCATGTTGGTTCAAGTAAAAATAGTAACCATAGGATTTTTGTAAACTTCCTATTCTATAAGTACTGTTTAGAATGCTATGTTCTATAAGTGGAATTTTGATATTTTATTAAGAATATAATATTCTCTATTCTGGTTTTATGTATAGTTAGTTATAGCTAATATGAATCGGAGAGAAGATATATCTAATATGTATAAAGAGGTTGAAGGAGAGGAAGGTGGAAGAAGGTGGGCTAGTAAGAAGGGAAGTATAAAGACAGGACAGTGGCCATGATTGGAAGGTGTAATTGTGAAAAGGCTGGATGTGATGTTGGCCGAATACGAATGGGGCCCGGGGACGTGATCCCAATCCGGAATCCGCCCCTTCCTGTTTGCCCTGCACTTTGTGCACAACCGCTGGCCCCCTCCTCTAATTGGCTATACTACTCCCACCCCTCGTCTCCTTCATTATTTCATTTGGTTAATTTATTTTGGACTGTCCCGGGGAGGGTGGATCGTGCCCCGGAGCGATGGCAGGCTGCGGGGGCCCTTTGGTCAAACTCTGCCTCAGTGCTAGGCCCTTTGAGGGCTATCGGGATTGTGTTCAATCGAATTTACAACCGCTTGCCAAAGAGTTGTTTGCTTCTAGTTCTATGCCTCCTTTGTGAAATTCGAAGTTAATTTCACATTGCGTTTAATTTATTATTTTAAAAAATACAGTTGTTTTTTTCTTTGAAAAGTGGCTGATATTTTATTTGTAAATATTGAATCAGTTGCTTTAATATAGGTGATTTAAGTATTGATATACATTTTGGTCACTCTTTCGATCATTTTCATGATTGTTACCATAAATACGAAATAAATATTCGGTTGTAGAAAAACATTTCATTATATCTAGATACTAGCAATCATATAGTCCGTGGTAAAGACCCCTGTTTAGCAAATTATTAACATCCGGCTGTAACTTTGTAAATAGCTTCATCTCCTCGTAACCTACAAATATTTTATTTACAAAAATTCTCGGAATTGGCGCGTTTTCAATCAGGAAGTCGACAAACTTTGTTTATTTAATTCGGTACTAAAAACTCATAAATACCCAGTTGCTTTACACTTGGTTCGTAAGATAATTTCGTCACAAAATCGATAAAAAAAGGTGGCCTACAAAATTGTTGGGCTGTTTGGTCTATATAACCTCGTTATTTTGATATTTCGGCGTATAGGTCTCGCGAAACGGCTCAATATTTTTGAACGCCCCCTTTTTTCCCTACTTTGTGTGAAAGTTATCTTACGATTCAAGTGGAGATCAAATGATTATTTTTGAATTTTCGGAAATAAAATAATTGTAGGTTACGATGAGATGAAGCTATATACAAAATTTCAGCCGAATGTCAATTATTTGCTAAAAAGGAGTCTGTACCACGGACTAATATAATATTGTCGGTTTGTTGAAAAAAAAAAAAAAAAACACAAAATGGCATTTCATTTAATTAAATTAAGTTGTACTTTGATAAACTTTCGTTCTATAAAAAAAAAGTTGTACACTTTGTCCTACTATATTCGGGATACAAAAGGGTTTCCTCATTTTTATGCACTTAATGTGTTTTGGTATTTATAAATAAGGTCGAATAAATAATTTAGCACCATCAATAATGTACTAATTAACTTTTTGCATTAATCCGATATGTTGGAAAATACCGAAAATAAAGTGTATTATATATCCTTATTAAATTATTGAGGAAGGAGATGGTCCGGGGTGGCGGTAATAAAAATATTTAAAATAGTGAAATAGTAAAACGTTGTTAACTAACTTAAAATTTCAATTTTCAAGTCTTTTTATGATCACCTTCCTGGCCGTTTCCTTCCTCAATGATATACAACCTTTATATATATATATATATATATATATGTATTATATATATATTTATTTCTGATATGGAATAAAGAGCACCATAAGAAATAGCTCTTTGTTTGTTCCTCTTACAATGACAGTTTTTCCTCTTAAAATTTAAAAAATTGCCTCGGTTAAGATTTCTTATTAATAATAATAATAAATAAAAGCATGAATAGTATATTTATTACCATAAGTAAACGAAAAAATAAAACAATAGTTATAATAAAAATACCTTTTGAAATCTAAATGTATTATGCATTTAACTTATGTGCATCATACAAAGTATCATTATAAATTTTGAAATACCGATTCTTTAACACAATGTAAATAATTTTATTAATAATCTAATTTGCATTAAAATGAAGAGCAGATGCAGATTCTAGGAAACTTAGTGAATGGGGAAATTCGGTTCTGGGAATCGGAAGTTCAGTTCTGTAGCTTAATATCGTAAACTTTCTCTGAACATTGCCATGTTGAGTTATTGCAGTACACGGTAGTTCAGAGCGTTTGTCTATTATATTAAATTAAGCGGGATAGATGACCAGTTTCTAGTAGGTAGTAAGCTTATTGTAAGTAGTTTTCTAGAACACTCTCTGTAATCCGAACATACCTGCTATCCTCTCCAAATCTCCTTCATGCAGCTATTTGTTCGGATTACTGAAATTTTAGTTATAAATATTTTTTTACCAACAATTAACAACTTCTTCATTTTATAAATTAAAACATTTTTTTTTTTTTATATAAAAATTAGCCTGGCGGTATCTTTATATTTTGCCACTATTGTTGCACCATAATTGGATACATCCTTGTTACCAAATACATGAAGACCCTTTCCTGTGCAGGTGCCTGCCTGTAGTAGCACTCTGCTGCAGTAGAAGGAGATAGTAGTATAAAAAAAAAAAAAGACAGGAAAACCCCGGGCCTGCGTATCGGGCTGCACTAACTTGTAAGGGTTCCCGCTTCAAACTTTCAGAGGTTTCACATCGATTTCTGGCTTCCCTCATTCTGCGTTTGAAAATTATAATGCAAAGCTGGACATCCTGGCTTAAATTATCGAGTGAAATGAATTCTTATTTGTTAATATTGCTATCCGATTGCAAAGTATATACATATATACATCCAGTGACTCACAGTCGAAATGATACACCTGGATATAGATAGAAATTATAGAATAAATAAATATTTCAATTTATATTGCATTAAAAATAATAATTTATTGTAATCGATAAACATCCTAGTGATTTTTCCTTTATTGTGTTCTTTTTTCTTGTACTTTGGTATCTATTTTAGAAAGAGGGAGAGGAGAGAATATGAGGAGTGGGAAAAATGTATAAAGGGAGAGAAGGAAGAGAAAGGGTATAGAATGATGATAAATGTATGAAAGAAATAGTAAAAAGTAGTGTTGCCCAAATGCGAGACCGAGACGATTCTTGGTCTTGCAAACTCAGTCTTGGTCATGGTCATGGTCTTGCGCAAGAGTATCGGCACAGTCTTGCAGTTACTTATTAGCTTATTACTATAGAGATATTACTGCCATTTTTTATATAGGAGAAGCCTGACCGAAAAATTAGAGGAGTTAAATACAAAAGTATATTGGTTATACCAATTATTTACATATAGTAACTAAGATTGTTAAATATTAGAAATTATTTTGCCTTAATTTTTATTCAAAAAGTCGATTTTTTTTACCAATCCTGGTCTTGGTCTTGCAACAGTTAGGCGGCCATGGTCGTGGTCTTGCAAGACCGATTTTGGGCAACAATAGTAAAAAGGAAAAAAAAATATACAAAAAGAAATAATTATATATATATATATATATATATATATATATATATATATATATACATATAAAAAATATTGTATACTATGTTCATACATATTGTTAATCCTATGTAATTGTATATTATTTTTAAAAATTGTCTGCTTAATAAGTGTGCTGTGTTGTTAGCAACCCAATGTAATTGGGCAGCACCATTTTATGATAATAAAGAGATTCTCTCTCTATTATGTTCTTTTCTTATGTTCTGTTTCTTGGCGTAGGGTTATATGGCGGCTTCTGTTGTAGGAAATCTTCAACCTTATAGTGAAAATTTTCAGCTTATAACAAATTTTGTTTTTAACCCGATAATGACTTCGAACACTCTGCAATGTTAGTTAAAATATGGGCTACTTTATGACTGCCCCAAAGTTATAAAAAAAAACTCCACCTCATTCACCAAGTCTTAATGTGATAGAACAACTTGGGAGAAAAATTTGAAGAAGAAATTAGACAATATGAATTCCTAAGAATGGAATTTTATTAAAAACCTCCAGAAAAGTTTCAATTGTATATCTTAGTTTATATTAAGCGTGTTTCTGAGGCTGATTGGTCCTAGGCCATTCCATCACCTACGTTAGCTTCTCAAGTTCTCATAATATTACTCAATTCCATTCACGTAGGAAACTGACCTGCCAGCTTCGAACACTTCGCAAGAAGTTGCCCAACCGCAGCACAGAAAAAAAAAAAAATTCCGGCGGTTATAGAGCGCCTATGCCCAAAGGTCAGGATGGAATCACGACAGACGGCGTGACCCAAAGGAAAAAGGGAGAGTCCTCCCGTGACGTCACGACCACCCATCCTCGTAGCTCACTGCTCTTCCCTAATTTACTACCTCGCTGCAGTGACAGCTGTTCACCAGTTACTACAAGCTGTTAATCAGGTCTCCGCCATATTCGCTCCCTTCCTCCGTGCACTGTTCCGTGAACTTCGCTTATTCAATGTCTGTCGGTATGTCTTGCTACAGTACTCTTAATTACCCAATAACTTTGAATTGAATATTATATCATACCACATTTGAATACAACAATCATCCAAAATATTAAAATGTTTGAACTCCACTTTCCTATGAACAATAAATCTGCCTATCTGTTTTTTTTTTGTTTTTTTTCAGAGAACTCAATATCATCCGTCTCATGATTTTCAAAGAACTAAATTTTTCGTTCTTGAAACAATGGTTTTAAAGATATAAAAATTGTAAATGAAAATTATAGTCATTGCCAACCGAATCTCTTGAAGTTTAAAAGCATACAAAAAGCAAATATTTTTTTTATCATTTATTAAAATTTACTACTGTATTAACTAAAAACAACATAACTGTGATTTTTTAATATGACATGTACAAACATGAAACGAAACTACGCATTGATAGTATTCCTATGATATTTCTATATTATATAATTAGGCTATTTTCTTTCCAAACGCCTAAAAGAGTTGTCAGTAAGTGAAGAAGATGCAAGATTAGAAAATAGTGGATTTAGATGGACTAATTGTGGAAGAATAGGTATCTGGATTGAGCCAAATCGGGAACATATGGAACATTAAGTTCATTATTGATAATTTCATTTGTGACAAAGTAAGCAGCATTGAGGATTACAACGCAAGTGTAAACTTAAAATTAGCAAATTGGATATTTTAGATATTGAAAAAAAAAAATCGTTTTTACTTTTAGAACGATACATCCGGAAATTGCCTACAACTGCCTGGTAGTCAGCAACTTGTTGTCCTAACCTAATGGAATCTTATCTTTGCAAGAAGAAAACTAAGTAAAGCACGTGGTTTTAACAAGTTGTTGGGAGTCGTTAAAATTCCTTTTGTATGAGAAAACAAAACGTTCTAGAAATCGTTATTAAATTCAATATCTCAGATATTTTTATACCCCAACATACAAACTTCATCGGCTATTTATGGTATAAATAGCTTACTATAAAAGGTGAAACAATACATTTTACTGCATATCGATGTATGCTATAGATTCTGATTCCAATTGCAATCTAAACTTTACGGGTACAGTTGATTCCAAGCATAAAATTCTCCAATAATTCCGACCTCTTCTTATATCTTGATTAAGTAGGAAGTTAAAATAAAATGCTTGAACCGTAAAAATAAACCATCAAGAATTAAGGCTCCTGGAGTTTGCTCGATAAGGTCAAGTATCATCAGGCATCCTTTTGTGAAATTTTCAAAGGGTTTTCCGAACCGGTAAAATTGCCTTTCAATCTTGTGGACAATCTAATCTAGGACGAATGAGCCGGAAAATTCCATATTTTCAGGGCAGAATGGTTCCCCTTTTCCGGCCACAAAGCTCGGCGGCGCGTTCAAATGAATGCCCACGGGACCTCAAATTAAGAAAAGGAAAATGGTACACTGGTTCTCGGCAGAATTCTTAAGAAGAATTGTTTGAAATTTCATAGTTTTATTTCACTGAATATAATTGATGTCTTAATTTAAAAAAAAATTAAAATAAAAGTTGGTTCGTTTGACGTAGATTAACTAGATGTTAATTTCGTTGATCATTCATTACATACTTCTTTGATTTATTGATTTTTTTAAATTCTAATGAAAGTTCCAAAAAATTACCTTTTTCTAACTCTTTTTAGACAAAAAATGTTAATTTGCTAATATTTTATGTTATTTATTCTTCAAATGACTTTTGGCCTAGGATCACCTAAAAATTTGTTTTCTATAATATAATTTTATTGCAGCCGATGTTTCGACTTGATGGGCCATGTATGAAAAGCAAAATTATATTTTAGGATATTTATAACTAGGTATACACATTAATTTAACAATTAGTGTTAAGAAATAATTTAATGTTCTCTGAACGTTTTTTTTTTTATTATTATTTTTTTTTATTTAGAAAAAATACATTTTGCCTCAATTAAGGGCATTTAGTATTTAGGATGAATGATATACAAACATACCATATATACAGTAAAAGAAAAACAAGATTATAACAAAATTAAATAAAACTTGGAGTAACAGAATAAATCGTATTTAATATTCTATGTCTAACTATAATTGTTAAAATTTATTCTTGAAAATCGCTCAAAAAGTCGAAACATCGGCAACAATAAAATAATTCTAAAGAAATTAAATGTTTTGGTGACCCTTGGCCAAAAATCATTTGAAGAATAAAAAAAAAAAAACAATATTATATTAAAGTAGTTGAATTTAGACTATAATAGAAAAAGAGATACGGAATGTTCTTAGCTTCAATTTATAAACTTTAAAATTTTAATGATGTTTTGAATAATAGATAAATAGCACTAAATTTAATTAAATACATTATTAAATATATAAATAAATACATTATTAGATTGATTCATGTTGAGCTCCACCTGGTAACAACTTATGGACAGGGTCCCCAGAGATAGACAGGTTGTACTTTAAATATAAACAATAAGCTTCCTTATAGATTTAAAGGTTGCAGATTTTTTCTAGATCGAAGAACAATGTCCTCCAATGACAACTGTATAAACAAAGTTACCAAAAAAAAATTTTAAAATCATTGTTGTTTCTATAGTGCTCTTGAGATCAGTGTGTTTCATACCTTTCTACTAATAGTTTTGCCAAGAGTAAGTTGAAAATTTACCTTATCTTTGTCGTTATATTTATAGTTCAATAAAAATTTTAGAATTTTTCTGAGGTATCTCTATTACTGGTACCGACCCTCTTTTCATTACTAGAACAATTGAATTTCGGGGTGTCCATCACTAGTGTAAGAAGTTTTTTTTTTTTAAATGGAGATTATATCTGCATATCTGAATATTTTTTCAATTTTAAAGTGTCAAATAGCAAAGGAGACCCTAGAGATTCTAAATATCCAACGCAGGATTAACTATAACAATTACGGCGGCATAAGCCAAAAAAGACAAAATATTCGTTAGCTGTGTCCATCATTGTGCGCTTACCTTATTTGAGGCCAAGAAATTTTAATACAAATAATTCCTAAAATTATAGAAAAAAACAGCTAAACTTGGCACATCTTAATAATATCATGACATACCAGGGGGCAACAATATTATAAAAAAAAATCCTTTAATTGAATTCAAACGAGGTTTTTGTCGAAATATTGTTAAATTAAAATCATAAAAAATTGTATTTAATTTTTTTTTTTAAATACATTTATAGTTTATATTCGAGTTGTGTTAGCTATGCAATTTTTTTCCTCTATTAATTTTGTTTTCATTATTTTATAGAACAAATTTTATAATGATTTGTGTTGTGTAATTAACTGGCAAGCTGTTAATTTTGTTTTTGCTTCATTCCAGCTGATTAGAATTTTCTATCGATATCAAGCAGGGAACTGATTACATTGTAGGTTATACGGGTATGCTTATCGGGTGGGTTAGGTTGTTACACCTGGAATCGCAGGTGTGCCAGCCCCTATACATTGAAATTCAATTAGTAAATACTTCCGGCGAACCCCCATCTCGGAAAATAATTTTTGGAAATTGCCACAAACCTAATAAAATTGCTCATTCTTTTTTATTTATCATTCTTTCCACAAAATTGTTATTATTATTTCTAAAGCCGTGGTTATAATAATCGATATTTTTGTCATAAAAACTGTTCGATTCCCGGTAAATATTTTACTGTAGATCGATTTTTTTATTTAATTACTGTAACGGTTTTTCATAATGAAACACTATTATAATTTTATGTGTGTAGTTTCTTAGCTTCAAAATAATTTTACTGTCTTTATGCGATGGATAGGTATGATATAGAAAAAAAATAATAAATAGCTCAATTCATAAATATATATATAAATGAAACTTATTACATAAAATTGCTCAAACCTCAAAACGCATATTGAGATTGTTTAAAATTAATTTTTAAGCTATTTATAAAGAATGAATGGAAAGTCTTTTGTTATTTGTTGGCCATGTAAAGTGTCTATCAGCCTTCATCGTGTAGGTTATTTAAATTTTCGTCAAAGGTGGACAATGAAAAGATCAGATTCTATTTATAAATCATACTAGCTTTAGTAATGAAACGCCAACAATAGCCAGGTATCAAAACTTGTCATTACATCGATGAGTAATAGCGAAGATTTCAATCAAACTGATGAATAAACGTCATTTATCAACTTAACTACACCATAATGTGTATTAATTATTATCATGACGTAATTTATGATAATTGTTTTCCTTTATCGAAGTGATTGTTCTGCTTTTTATTCAAATTGTAAGCGAAGTATGATTCATTTTGAATGCCGTGATAAAATTATATATCCTTGTAAGAAATCAATAAAAAGTATATAAGCAAAGTGTGAGGTCAAAATTAATTTTTTAAATAATTATTTTATTGATATTGACTATAGTGTACTTTTTTTTTATTATTATAAAGTCAACTACAATTTTTATTTTGAAAAATTAAAAAGAGAAATTTCAGTAATACAATTTTTCAAAATGATTTAAACCAAAGAATATTTTAAAAATCATTCGAGTTTGATATTTTTCTAATTGTTTACTTCTATGAAAATTTTATTTTTATTCGTCAATGAAGATTATGTTATAACAATAAAAATATGTTTATGATAAATGTAACAAGCTACAACTCGTGGACTTTAAATATATTTATAGCTGTACTACAAAGATACCATTATACTGTATACATGACAAAAAATAATAATGATAAAAATTAATTTAAGAAATAAACAAAATAAGTTAATAAAATTATAATATGCAATCAGACAAAATATGATTATAAACCGTAGAAGTAGAAGAAAATATCAGTATCATAATCAATGGTATTGAATAGAACAATATAAATACATTAATTATTTTGCGTGTGATATTGGAATTTGGTACTTACATGCATTTTCAATTTTTATTCAACGATGAAGTTTAGGTTAGCCTATAACAATAAAAAATTATATTTTCTTTAAATTTATATTGGATGAATTAGTCATGGCCCGCCATCGTGTAGCTCATACCATTGATTATGTTGTACTTATTAGAGCTTATATTAATGTCTCCAGCTTTGAATCTTCAATCTAAGAAATATCTTTGTAAATATTTAGTTTAAAATTTATTTTATTATCTTTTATAGACGTATTTTATGAGTAGAGCAAAGAGACACTTAGGCACCATCTTGTTTGGTAACCAAATAAGTCAGAATACGGTGGTTTGTAGTTTTTAGCTATATATGAACATTTTTTTTTTTAATGTTTGAAAAGGATTCTTTATAACTTAAATTCTATAGCAGATCAAATTTGTACAATTTTTTTCCTTACAAGTTCCACATTAGGGCGCTTCTGAAAAATGGATGAATTTAATACCTCTACAGTTTTTTTTTTTAGTCCGAGTAATTACTTGATTAAAAAATACAATATTTGCTTATTAAAGACTTTAATATTTACTGTCGTATCCCAAATTTCTATTCTACTGATTAACCCGCGACGCTAATTCGATCATGTTAAAATTATTCCTTGAATATGTTATGAATTTTCAAAAAAATAAAAAATAATTTTTTGTTCACACGACACACTTTACCTTTATAAGACGTATGACTTTATTTTTACCTTATAAACGTCACCAGAAAGATGCGAAGTCATCTAGAGTAATATATCATCCTATTTCTTAAATTGTTGTTTCTCAGTTGAAACTTCCCTGATGGGAGAGAGAGATAATGTTGGGCCCTGTCTGCAAAACATTTATCATTTGCATCAAAATTAAATTCCACTCCGCTTCCATAGGACTCTCCGGAATGAATTAGAATTTTAACCTCCGCAGCCTGCATTGAGTTGTTTTATGAAATAATTTAAATATTATTACTACCGAAGTGAATCAGAGCTAAAGTGATATACCTTGCTTTTTTAAAAATGTTTTCTCAGTGGAACAGTGGAGAATTAATATCTCTAGAGAAACGATGGGGTGTTGAGATGTGTTGTTTCGACATAGATCCCCATTTCTTGCTTTAATTATAGCAATTAAAAATCACTTAAAGATTATTAGTGTCGAGTCGTCTCTCACTCCCAATGGTTTCTTAGGATCATGGTTCACTCTTCCATAGCTTAGGTACTCAACAAAACAAAATGTGTGTAAAAAACCTTAAATTGAAAATAAATAAAATAAAATTCCCCTGAAATCATTAACAAAAAAATTATAAATTTATTTTTCAATATAAATCTGTTATATGGTGAAGATACGTGTTGTATGAGATGTGCTATCTATATATTTATTTGTAAAAATTCCGGGCTCATCTTACCGTGCAGAATGGAGTACTGGCAAATTATTTATTTATTTTTAAAAAATTAAATCCTAGAATTGTAGATCACACTTTTATTCAATCATATACCTTCACTACTTAGTTATGATTCTGCATATGAAAATTAAATTAAGATTGACCAATTTCTAGAGATTCGAATCATGAACGAACGCTTCATGAAAAGAATTGCTTGAGTGAAAATTGGCACCTGTCTAAACAGTGAGCGTATAAACTCTTGCCAACTATAGTGAACACTTCATTTCGTGTTTATTTATTTATATTTTTATTTTTTTGAATTATACTAACTTTAAGAGATGGTTGATTATTAAATAAATATCTATTTTTAGGATAGAGTGGTGTTAAAGCTATTTTGGATTTAGGTCAATTTTTATTTAGTAAGATTAAAAAATACTCATAGTAAATTTAGAAGACTCAGTCTTTTAAACATATTTACATTTATTTATATCATTTTTTTTTATTCCTAATCATGTCCTTTTTTATTAGTCCATGAAATAATGGTAAAGTAACTAAGACTGATTTTTCATGAGGGTTACAAGAGGAAAAATGAAAAGTAGCATTCTTGTCGCCATTCTATTCTACCCATTGTAGGGTGGTTTTGATCTATACATAACAAAAAAACACTAATCCAATTTATAACTTAAACTATATTAAATTAATAAAACATATTTGCTTATATTTTACTCTTATGAATTTAGATGAAGATAGTTAAAAAAATGATTTTGAATATTCTAATTTTATTCATTAGTTTTCTCCTAGTTTTTGTTTGTGTCAAAGTCGTTTACTATGGGAAAAAATAACGTACTGTCTCTAGTACATATCTGCGGTATTCGGAGGCATTTAATTTCGACGAATAAGATTCAAATTTACTCATTTACTTTGAGAAAAAAACGTTTCGCAATTTTTAATGGCACAGTTTTTCTCTTAAATGTTACTAATCATTGTTTTATAGCATTTGTAGAAACGAAGCTATTTTCAGTTGAAATAATACCAAAAGGTTTTGAAAAAATGTCTGTCTTAACGTCGCTCATGCAGAAGCGCAGTTCTGAGCTAATAAATACCTGTCTCCGTAGGTATTTTCAAAAAATTACATTTATTTTATTCGGGATCTTAAACCACATATTTAAAAATCATTGTAACTATTCATTTTTTTAAAAATTAATATCTTTAATATTTTGTATAATATTCCAAAACTTTCAGAAGATTTTTTGAAAAATATATTTGCACTGTGGCAATTAAATGATCCTTCTGAAATGTATAGAAAATAAATTTAAAAAGACCTCTTAAAACGTAAAATAAATTTTTTTTTTGTTTATTGATAAATATTACAATCTGTCTCAATAAAGGACATTTATAATAGAGTTCTGAGAGCACATTCACACCATATTTACAAATTAAAAAAAAAAACAAAAAAAAAACCTAACTTCAAATAATATAAAGCTACAAAAGAACAAAATAAAATATCATAGTGAGAAAAAAAAAAAAAAGTAATGAAAATAAACATCTTAGACGCAGGCATACCTATTACACTATTTACAGTCGGCCATAGGAACTCCGAACCATACTTATCCCCCCACACGTGGAGGGAAAGCAAGGTTTTAGGAGATCCCTGCGCTTCTTCCTCAACCATTTCACTGGCATTGAAAGCCAGCGGAGATTGAGTAAGGGCGCTACAAACACGGACACTCATGACTTGAGTGGAGAATATGGCCATTGCCAGAACTCCAGTATATACATGTTACAAAAGGTCACGGGGCCACTGCCGTTTCAGCCTGCGAGGAGGATTGTAGGGATGAGTGGTGCTAGATAGGGATTAGGGTGATGGGTAAGGTTCTGATGAAATTTGGAGAATTTGTCTGGGATAAGATCAAGAATAAATGGAATATTAAGGTCATTGTGCAGGGTTTTATTAGAGACATAAAAGGGAGCATCGACTATTGTACGGAGGACTTTGGACTGGAAGGATTGAATGCGTTTGATGTTAGAAAATTTGGTTGTCCCCCACAGTTCTAGTCCGTAGGTCCACATGGATTTTAATATTGTCTTGTAGATCAGTAGTTTGTTTTCAATAGAAAAAATAAAATTTTACGATTCCACTCAAAACTATGTTGGGGTACGTTGATTTCATTTTAATATTTACGATATTGCAATAAAAAAAACATAAATAAACGAATGAAAAAATGCAGACATGATAATTATTCATCGCTCGGATCATTGGTAATGAATAGCAATGAGATATCCCGAAGAGGGACGGATTCCTACCAACTGAGGTCATACGTCTTGGGTCAGCAATAATCTGAGCGCAGTTATATTTACTAAATTGATAGACCCTGAAGATTGGCTATCTCTAGGCAACAGCCGGTTTTTCCCGTTTATTCCAATAATAATTTACTCATTTCATTCCAAACCTTGCCATTAAATCCTCTTTAATATTGTAGATAAGGAAGAAGAGAGTGTGTCAGGATATTTAAATGTTTATCGGTAATAGCCTTGGGTGAAAATTATATACATTACAAATCGGGAACAAAATTATCTATGTAATTTTCTAAATTAAAGCCGTAGAATTATTCTATGTTTGTACTAACTTTATTTATGGAATAATTATTATGGAGGAAAGCATATTTTTAACTATTTCCCTAAGTTTAGAACAATTCTTAATATAGTTTTACCGTTGTAAAGTCTGTCATTACCGCATAAACTATACTAATTATGGTTTATTTGTCAGTAATAAAAATTATGATTATTATTAATATAATTAATTGATATCTAACAAGTTTTTATTAAAAAATATTTGTATTTGTTTCAGGTGAGATTTTTTTTTTTGCTGTGTTATCGATTCTCTTGTATATAATTAAGGTAAGTTTATTAGCTTTCAAATTATCAAAACGAAATTAAGAAATACAATTACGTATTAATGTATTTATGTGGATTATTACATGGAAATAAATTAACTAATATATAAGGTGAATATAAATTTATTCACCTTTGAATATGGTGAATTATCTCCTGTATTCTAATCTGCATTGGGTATTATCTTTTTACCAATTAACTAGATTGGAGCTAATAAGAGACTTGTTTAAAAGAGGTATTTATTTACATGATTAAATTATATTATTAAATAGACTTAAAATTTAACATAATCAGGCCAAACTTTCAGGCATTAGTAATAAACTTAAAATTGAAACATTTTTCTTACAAAAACAATAAGAAATAAACTGGTATATTATTTTTTATTTGGGTTTAGCATTCTTATATATTGTAACTATTGTATATAATATAGAGCGTGAAAGATAAGTTATGATACAGGTTATCAACTGGTTATCTAGAAAAATATAGGTGGCAGAAATTTATTTATTTATCTATGGGTTCTATACGAAATTAAATTCAACCCCTAAGGGCTGAATTCGGTCTAGTGTCCCTTATAAAACGGGATTCAAGTACTCTTCGTGTGCGTTCTTTGTTTCAATGATCCGAGTTTGGGGATTTTTTTTTTGTTTCAATAACAATTACCCCTCTGCATAACTTTTGCTAGCCCCTTGTTAAATAGTGGCCATGTTCACTTTTTTTTTTACATTTTGATTTGTTATACTACATTCATTCAATCGCCTGCATTATTTTATTAAGTAAGATTAAATATTCATAAAAAGTTAATTACTTTTCAATAAATTTAAAGAAAATAGCTTTCAATTATGAATTTCTTTTTTCATTTATTGGTTGTTATCAAAGCATCGTAAGAATTTTTTATTGTATAGAATTTTGCGAATAACTCAAAACTCAAATTTAAATTTTGTTTAGTCAATCATTAGCTTTGAGAAAAGTTATCACCGAATTTACTTTAACTTCATCGTTATTTTATACAACTTATAATTTTGGTATGAGTCCTATTTTGGTTAGAATTGATATGAAATTATGACGCTCTTGGAGAATGTGGCTGACTGAGAATAATGTTGCATTGTTGATATTTTGGTGTAGGCTGTTTGGTTGAAATCGAATGAAAATGCGCTAAGTTTGTATGCCTTATTCTTATTCTGGTTAGGGCAATTTCCTCTCTATGAATAAGGCGGTTCGAAGTGGACTATGGTCAGATGGTTTTATTTCCTTCTGTTTGCTCGGTGGGTTTTCGTCCCATATGGATTGCCAGCCAAGAGCTAGTTCCTTTGGGGGGGGGGGGGAGGTTGTGTTACGTGAAACGTTATTATTGAAAAATAGCATTTATTTAATCATAATAAATAGAGAAATTACTGCTTACAAAAATTAAATTAATTATAATGATGTAGAGATGGTTGACCGTGATATGATATGAGAAGGAATTGGTCGGAAGGTGCGGTCAAATAAATACTAAATTTTTAAAAAATAGTATTTTTAATTCTTATGCCGATGTTTCGACCAACCTTGCAGTTCTTCATCAGGGCGTGGCATGTGACACTGCAGAAAGCAGATGCTTCCTCAGACTGGCAGTCTATCAACTGCTTTCTGCAATGCCAAACGCCACGCCCTGATGAAGACCTGCAAGATGGGTCGAAACGTTGGCGTAACAATTAAAAATTTAGTATTTATTTTAACCCTCGACCTACTCCTTCTCTTAAATTAATTATAATCGGATGAGTCTTCTTTTCCTATGGAATTTTCCAAAATGAACACGACTTGAAAAATATTGACTGAAACGAAGTACAAGCGTTAAGTATTAACAATCTACTCCTTCAGGTATAAGTTATGTGGTAAGTGGAAAGGGTTTATTTGTATTATATTTTTTAAGAAACTAAGAGTATTAGAAACTGAGTCATAATTTAGGCCATACATTTCTTACACGACGTTGAAATGTCACCCACCGAGAGTGCAGCCGAATCTAATTAGGGCTAGCGGTGTGCTCTAGAAAGTATGTTAAGTAGTGCTGTGGTTCACTTTGTACCACGCTCCATTATCTTTTTCTTTTTTCTTTTTTTTTTATTCTTTTCAATAATGACCCAGATAAGACTCTTCGATTTTCTCGAACGGTCATCGCGCCATAGAAATTACTCCGCGCCGAGCGGCTTCTGTGTATCTGTGTCGGTAAACGCCTGAAGTTGTCCCCGAAGGCTGAAGTTTCTGCATGAGCAGTTCCGACGAGGAGGCTAAGGTTGCCTCAATCGATTAATCACGGGAAGTCGTTTATCGAAGGATTTTTACTTCACAAAAAGTTTTGTAATAGTTGTTATTCTAAGCGATGATCTCAGAGGAAAATGGGTTGACCTACAATGCAGCAACTCCTTCTCTTGCGACCTTTCTCGATTATTTCAGAACTGAACTGTAATACTTCGAAAACGGAGAAAAAAAATTACATTCTCCTTTATTTATCGATTTTACAAATATCTAAAATGTTCCCGGCATGGAACAAGATAGGTTAAAGGTTAGAATAGCTTTCATCTATAGGATTGAGCAATAGGTTAATTACTGTAACCTTTTTTAGCCCTATTTCTGTTGCTTATTCATCGGTTGTTACAGCTAATAAATTTACATTATTTCTTAACTTAAAATTACCATCATTAAAATTGTTATCATTTATTTGAATGAATGAAAATGATTTTATTATACTTTAAAAAAATTATACAAAGTAAAAAAATATATATATATACAAGCAACGACACAGACATTGAAGAATTCCGTCTATCGAGTTCTGTGTGTAATTCATAATAAATATTCATTACATTTATCACTAAAATAAGTGAGTAATAATATATCTACATTATTATGTTATCATTTATTTATTTTTACTTGCTAACCTGTTTTATGTACTGCGAATTAACTTATTATTATTATTATTATGCGAATTAACTCTAGCGATTAAAAAAAATCTCTCAATAATACTTAATTTTAACGGGTTTATTTCAAACTTAAATTCTATTTTCCCTATTGAATGTTACCAGTGAGTTAATTACCTTTTTTTTTTTAACGAAAATTCCTTACTTAGAAATTAATTATCCCTATGGCTTTTATTTTATTAATGACTTTTCCAGCTCTAACGCAGAATGTATGGTACGATGGCTATTTATGAATGTTTTCAAAATATTGAATAACTCTTCGATATTTGGTGTAGAACTTTATTTAAATCACCCATGACCTGCTGTTCTCGAATTTATGCCTTTTATGTTCATTTAAGCCTATAAAATAATATTATTACATTTCATAAGTAATAATATACTTTGAAAGTATTTACTAATTACTTTTGTATTACTTTTTATTTTGTTTTCGTTGCTACTCTAATTCTAAATTAATTTATTCACTGTAAGAATCTTAAAAAAATTAAGGAAAAAAAACGTTTTTTTCTCAAAGATTAAGAAATTTTTTTTGAAAATTTGTAATGACTTTTCGGTTATGATACTGAAAAATAAATAACGAGACATGCTTTTATTGTTTTTTAAATAAAAAAATATTCGTGCTTGTCCAGAATAGATCTAGTCGAGCTCTCGGGTTATAGAGTAGTCGATTTCGTACCCATTCTTACGAATTTTATACAAATAATTTTCATTTTCACATTAATGGACTGCTCTTACCAATAGAAAAGTTAACTCACTAATTAAATATTCTTCTACTATTTAGCCAAAGTTTAAAGTTTGGTCTAGTTACTCCAACAATTTTTACTCCAGTTACTTAACTAGGGTTAATCGATGACGCAGTTCTATTTGTGACGTATTCCTAAAGCTCGTTTGAAAACTCTTAGTTGCATGATATCTCTAAGTAATAAACGACCGACATAAAGGCGTTATAGACGTATTTCTGTTGACGTAAACACACTTATCGAATTGAGAGCTGTATCTTTTGTAAACCATATCTTGATATTAATTTGGGATATCTCTTAAACTTTGAATAAATTATTTTTTACTCACAATTTCTTTTTATGAACCTGATTGACGAGTTGTCTCTTATCTGACGAGCTGTCGTTATCTTATGACGAATTCTTTTCAGATGAAACCATATCACGTTTTCCTTGTTTTCTGCAGTATAAAATAAACACTCAATTTTCAGAAACAAGGAAATTACGTCAACAATTTAAAAAAAAATTGTATCGGTGACATCGGTTAAGGATTTAATCGAGGTCTTAAGATTGGTTAGCTAACCAGAACTACTTAACGGGAAGTTTAGGATAATCAAGGTTGTTCCAACGATTTTTTTTCAATGATTATTATCTAATAAAAAATTTAAATAAAATTATATTTAACAACGCCCAGTACAACTTTCCTTTACTGTCACTATTAAATTATTTCTGATACGAAGTTAGTGTAAAGATATTTATCATATTTATCTAATTAATAATTTAATTTCACGAATCAAATCTGTGCATAGGATTATTATTTAATAAAAATAAATAACTGACAAATCTTCAATACTTCATATGGGTCATCCTTATATTATTTGACCATTTAGCATTTCTGAATCTAGCAATTCAGATTAAAAAAAAATCAACATTTTGAAGAAAAATGCATCTCAAATAATTGTATTGATATCCTACATAACAAACTTGAGCGTAGATAGTCAGTTTTCGTAATATTAGTTTTATTTTTTTAATTTTTAGTTATTTTTTTAAACCATAACTTAATGAATAAGGATTTAAATCTTATTAAACGAGGATTTTTTTCTTCAAACAATTTAAACAAACAAGCTTTATTAGTACATTGGAAAGATATAAGATATAATGGCCATGAATATAATAAAGTTAAAAGTAAACCATATTATATATATATATATAATATATATATATATATATATATATATATATATATATATATATATATATATATATATATATATAGTCATGAGACAAATTTAAAAAAAAGAAAAGATGATTTTCATTTCTTTGATCAATGCCTATTAAAAAAATAACTAAAATCCTCCTCCTATTACCTAAATGTTTATAATAAAAATACTGATATGATCAATTGGTAGTAGGGACAGTAAAAATAAATTATTTTAATTGTTTACGAATAATAGTAACATTCATTACGTTTTCATACAAAATCGCTTTTACTGATTTAACCAAATGTTGGACCGATATGAAATCTCACCCCTAAATAAATGCTTTGAAACTATTTATTTTGTAATTATCATCCATTATATTAATTGAATAGTGTTAAGTAAAATGATGGTAACGTTCGTTACGCATCATTTTTGTGACATAGCGTATTTTGTAGAAAAAAAAATATAGACTCCATCCAGCTCTTTTATGCCATAATATTACACTTGGACTGATAGCTGGCCCAACAGACAGATGCTTTTAAACCCTTTTCAGTCATATTAAAATAATATTATACGTTTTTCTCCCAATTTTTAGAACAAACCAATGTTTCTACTTTACAATCAATGTATTTAAGACAAATAAAAAAGGTATCTATAATTCTAAATACCATCATATAACAGTAAAGTTTCCCATGGTTAAAAATTAATGGATACAGATTATGTTTTATCAAAGCATAAATAAATTCACATCCTCACCTTGAGAACAGTGACATTAGTTAAATTAAATTCATTTAGTTATCTGGGAAGTATAGTAATACAAATTTTTATCGTAGATCATCGTCAAATCCATTTCACTTGAGTATGTAAACTGGCGAGACAAGAACCCAAATGATGGGCGGTACGTCCTTCAATTTCACTTGCACTTAAGATAATTTCTCGGAGGCACGTGGCGTCCCTGCGTAAGACGCGTATCCCCGAGGGCTCGTTAGTGGCGATGGACGGTACCTTCCATTACCTACCATGAATTATATAGAGTCGCTCAGATTTGTCCTTTGTAGAGAGATCATCTTTGGTGAGGGGCCCACAAAGGAATCCGTCTAACGATGATCCACCCCCAACTGCTTCCTCTCTGATAACAGCCACTAATTCCTCCACCCCAAGGATTGGCTTAGGTTGGATGTTGCGGGGGTTGCTAATAAGGTTTATAACGTTTGTCGTTGGTTAAGAGTCTTCGAACTCGGTTGCTGTGTTAAAACGCCTTCAGATAGTGTACTTCCGAAATATTTTCTTATGTTACTCGAAGGTTAGAATTGCATAATAAAATATGTTTAAAACAATAAAAGTCACCCAATTGGAGATTGAATAATAAAAAATTATTCGCAAACTAACTAACCATACTTATAAACTTCGATTAGCTTTCGATTTTAACTCTCAAGTGTTTATATTATTTGTTAGTACTTTATACTTAATGGTATTCATATTATTGTAGTAATTTATTTTTATAATTTAACCAACCATGTAAACATGTAATATTGTAAGTCAGATTTAGTCATTAACAAATATTAAGATAGATTTACATGTATAAATGTTTAATTTATAAATTTGAGGTATATATCTGAATGGCCTAGTTGTTGTTTTTTTTTCAGCTTGATTATCGTTATGGCAACTGACTACGAAAACAATAGTATTGAAGGGTTAATTGTTATTTTTCGTACCGTCCATAATTATTATTCATAGATAGCTAAAATAACTATGTAGTAGTATGTAAAATAAATGTAAATTTACTTGATAACCTCTGTTCCACGCTGGGAGGTTTAATTTACTCGAGTTTCGAATAATCTGCTCTTTTTTTCTCACTTTTTTCTCTAAACTATTAAAATTCTATTAATTTTTGTGCATACTGTTAATTATAGGATATATATTTATTAAAATTATTACGGGCCTAAGGTATTGAGAGCTTCTATTTCCTCTCGAATCTTTTTTTTTTTCCAAAGCAGAGCGTGGAAGAGGTTGCCGCTTTGATGGATGCCTAATCAATGGAGCTAACATTATAATGGAACTCTCTGACAGTTTGACTGAAGCTATCTGACCCGCTGGTGGGTCTGGCTACCGTCATCATCATCAACCCTCCCACGCCAAAATTTATTCAAAAATCTTATTCTGCAAAATCGGAAAAAAAAAAAAAAATATGTCCGCAATACCTATTGTACAGCCAATCAAAACGAAATATTTATAAAAATTACTTCTCTGAGTCGAACGTTTAAATACTCCTGTATGATTTTATTAATTTAAATATTAATTTCTCAATGAAATATTAATAATACATTGATTACATTCACAAGCGTTTGAATTATATTAATTTAAATATTAATGTTATTATTATTAATAACAATTATAATATTAATTGAAATAATGGTAATTATAGATTGGATAATTTAAAAATTATTCACACACTAACTAATCTTATCAAAAATCATCTAATAAACTGCAATCAGCTTTCGATTTTGATTCTCGAGTGTTTATAATAAGAAATAGTATGTTTCTCTATTGTAAATTTACTTATGACAACGCATGCCTTGTCAGCATGAGAAAGCAATATATAATATATTTAAAATAAATAATACCAATAATAGCGTTTTAGATTGATTTTTTTTACTGATTGATAAAGTTAAAACAAATTAGATAATCTTTATTTTTGCAAAGTAAAATAATTTTGTAATATGAATGCATTTTATTTATACAGTATATCTTATTTACTGAAGGCTAAATTTTAATTTTTTAAAAAAAATAACCTTTCTAATGTTTGCTAGTTTATAAAAATCTAGTTTAAAAAACTATGTTGTAATAAGAGGGAAATTATATAGAAATTTTGAAACTGTGATGACAAAATTGATTAGGATGCTTCACACAGCATACTTCATAAATATATTTATAAAATAAAATTATTTATGTTTTTTTTTCTTTTTGTTCAACTAATCTGCTTCGCACTATAATTAAATATGTTTTATTGAACATGCATATTGCAATGCTTCTCCATTTTATTTTCCTATTATACAGTTAATCCTACAATAAAAAACAATTTTTTGATGGTCCTCACTCCTTTGGATCTAAAATAAAATAACTAGTTAAAACGATCCACACACGATAACTTTTCACGATGAATTAAACGGACATAACAACACTTTGTCATGCAAGGTATGGCTAGAAATAACATTCCCGTTAAGACACTCAGGATGCAAAAGAAGCTGGAGGAGGAGAATTCTCGCTTAAGATTGTATACTATTCAAGATAGGAAGAGAAGCCGCTGGACACTCTACTCCCTTACGTCGATACTATTATTATTATTTCTGAAAAAATACCCATTGGTTGTCATTATTTCTGTCAGTTGTTGATGAAGAATAAAAGTAAAAAAAAATCCGTGTTACTACGTGAATCAATAAATTAATTTAATGCAAGCGTTGGTGGATAATGCTCAGAGAATCCAGACTATATTTCAACGCGTCAATAATACTTCTTTTGAAAAACTTATTTCTGTTATTCAGTTTCTCATATTGTTCTTGTTGATTTTTCGTTGCTTTCTACTTCTCTGTTCGGATTATTTGTTGAATATTGGAGGCGAGCCGCGGCGGCGGTTGGGTGAGGAAATGCAGGCAGTGTTCCGAAGAAGGTTGCGGCCTGCGGTGAACCATGAACTCCGGATATGGTGTTCCTCAGGGACCTAGCTCTCCCTTTCAGGAGCCTGTCACCCTTTGGCGATTCTTTTTATTGTTCTAGCCCTTGTGTTCTCTGCCCTTTCAGCCCATCTTTAGCACTTTATAGCGCTTTCAATGAGCCAACGCTCAAATATCACGTGTTTCTTTTTGAGCAATGAGGTGTTAGTTTTATTGGAACACAAGGAACTTTCATAGTTGATTGCTGTTCAGCTTTATTATAAATTAAATTATACTTTTATATTCAAAGGCTGAATAAGAATATGAAATTATTTGATCTCTATTTTTTGAGTTATTTAAAGAAAGATGGACCTCTCGTGTGTTTTTGATATGTATTAGAGCTTTACATTTTCAATTAAATGTAATACAATCGGAAAATTCATTGATTTGATTCCACCAATTATACTGAAGATGATTATTGAATTATGCTATCGATTGAAAACGTTTATTTGTTTTAATAAACGTTATCTTGAGAAACGAGGATTTCGATTTCAATTTGTACTCCAACTTTCAGATCTTCTTACATTATATAGTTTAGGCCCTTATATAAAACTATTTTGATATTTGGCAGCGGGATGTGGTTTTAACAGTTATTACTACTCTGAAATGTTCAATTAGATTAAGTAAGTTACTGAATATTGTGCAAGGTATGCCAGCCATAACTCGATAACCGGACCTATTAGGGCCAATTTGTTGGTGGCCTTTCTATCCGAAGTATGTCCAAACACTAGAGTTCAAGGACATTGACGAATCGATCTAGATCTACGAATTATGGCTGATCAAAGTCAGAAGCCGCAGCCAAAGACCTATATTTCTTCTCCGGTGACAGATTGTACGTGGGATCCCACCTCAGACCTCAAGACCTTAACTTCTTCCTGAATTCTGATATAACCATCATACTTATTATTTCTGGCACTTATTACTAATTTAAAAGAAATATTTTTCGATGCAAGTAATGCCTTCTAAAACTTTGATAATTCTAAAATGTTGATACTGAGAACTTTCATTTTATCGAGAAATTTTCAGTAGTATTGAGAAACTCAGAAAATCATTTTTGATTGTATATAAAGAAAAAAAACAATAGTTGAAGCAAACAATGACTTCCTCGCTATTGCACATAATGATTTATTAAGGACCAAGCAAGAACAAATATATTTCTATATTGTAATTTATTTAAATAAAGGAGGATTAGAAAAATATTATTTATTTTATTTTATTTTTCCAAAGAAATAAAATATAATGAAGAATCGTCAAGAATGTAAACTAATCGACTAATTTTTATTTTAGGCATGCTTTTGACGTTTGCTTTAGCCTAAGCCCCTTAGCAGCTGATATATACCCAAGCTATGTTCCTGCTTGGATTTATGGGTTTCGGAAACACCTGCAGTGAGCCATTTTTCGAAGTTGCCTGCTATTGCGTTTCCCCCATAATCGCAGCCAACGTTCTTCTGGGCGGTACTACGTTTTTTTTTTTTAGAAATGACGTGTTTGAAATATCGCAACCTACCAGCATTAACTGAATCCATAAATCCTCGGCGATAAACAAAATTCGTTCCGAAAAGGCGGATGGAAATTTCTCGTATATTTTCATACGGCTCTGATTCCGTGAGTGACCGCATTTGTTGCCACATAAATATGCTTAGTTTAACTTTAACTTGCTAAAAACAATTTTTCAACCTATTTTGATCAACTAATATTAGTATTTTTAAATAAATAAAAAAAATTATTAAGAATTCTTAAAATTTTCTAATTAAATTAATAATTTAGTGAATTGTAATTATAAAACTGAGCAATTGGAATTTCATCAGAATAGGAATTGAGTATTTTATTTAATAAATTTATTTAATTTTATGAAAATTATTATAATACTTAATTTAATAAACATAATTATAAAGTTATAAACTCTAACAGAACTACATCCAAATTTAACAAGACCTATTTGGACTTACGGAGTTGAGCTATGGGGCTCCACTAAACTATCAAATTCCTCTCATGTCCAATCCTTACAATCAAAAATCCTTCGTAAAATCCTCAATGCTCCTTACTTTGTCACAAATAAAATAATCCATAAAGAACTTAATGTTCCATATGTTTCCGATTTGGCCCAGTCCAGATACTTATCCTGCCACAATAAACTTCATAACCGTCCGAATCCTCTCGTTTCTAAACCTTGCTTCCTCTTCGATCCCTTATAAACCTCCGAGACGTCTGAAAGGAAGATGGCCTCGTGATCTTAATTAATAAATTAATTATTAAGTGGAAAAATATTATTATGTGAAGGTTTGAGGTTTATTTTCGTTCTATGCTATTACAGTTTCAACACTGGTGGTAATTTAATATTTTTTATTTTATTACAAATCAAAAATAATTCTATATAAATATTTTAAATATAGATTTGAATATTTCAAATGACGGTATCTGGAAGAGGGGGGGAAAATTAACCATTTTAGTCTAATGATATGTACGTATAAATTATTAATAAAATATCCGTAAAGAGTCTATATGCGTTAGTCAACTCTTGGGGTACACTCAGCCTCTATAAAGTGGATACTTTTAATTAAATAATTAATTAAGGAGGCTTTAATTAAAAACTGGCATTATCCCGGCCCGATCACCTTGCTCAACCGTTGGCCTTGAAACAGTACTTGCGAAGTACTGAACTCAAGACCCTTCATGGGTTGTTGTGATACAGTTTTTGTTTCCTAATAATTTTTTTTTCAAATATTTTAAGCGTTGTTTACAAGTAGTTAACTACTTTATTGATCCATCACTATGCCATGATGGCCTCTTTGGATACTCCACCCAGCTATTAGAGGAAAGGTCCGGTAGTTGCTCTTCTGTGCAGACATGATGGAAGATAAGAAGGAGATGGGTTCTACAAGAAGGGCCTAAATAAAAAGGGGCCCTAGAGAGCCTATATCGGCGGTCCCTTTGTAAACTGCCTCCCCGGCCTCGTTTCTTCAGGGCCCTTTCCCTTTGAGCTCCAACACGTCCGAATACCCCGCCTCGTCTTCTAGATAAAGGATAGGAGGATTAATATAAAGAAAAATATATTACTCCTAGGAGGGCAATCAATGAGAAGAGTTAGTGAGTATTATGTATTCAAATAAGCAAAAATTAGCTTATAAATTTCTATATTATTTTTATTATAGATAAATTAGGATTTATTTGGTTGTACTAAACAAGCACATGACCTTTTTTAAAACTTTTCTCGTTCATAATTTGAAATAAAAAAAAGATAAAGAATTACCACATACATATAAATGTAGATCAGAACTTATTTTTTTATCTATCCTTTCCTAGACTTTTAGGCTATACGGGGTTTTCCCGGCCCAGAAGGAGAGGGCGAGGGATTAATGCCAGAGTTAAAAGGTCTCAGACACAGGGACGCGAACTCGCAACTATTTCATATCTAATAACATCAGTTCATCAATCATCTGGTTTGCAACATGCATTAGCCCGCTCGGTCACGAGATCAATGATAATGACTCTTAACGTCTCCCATATTCATTTTTTTTTTAATGTAGCGCTTATTAATCAGTCCATATGCTGCATGAAATAATTGAGCAGTATTTATCTAATTGTTTCTGTCTTTGTAACTGTTTCGCGTTTTTATATAGTTTCATTATAGTTTTGACACTATGAAAAGAATTCACATATCTGATAATCCTAAGTCTTGAGGAAATGATCCCGTTTGAGTATTGGGCATAGGTATTCCTGTTCAACTTTTTGAGCCTAAAACAAATTTTAACATCACTCAAACATATGTAAAACATCTTAGGGGCTCATTTTGTTAAATGTTTTTGTGAAAAATAATTGTTTGTTACTCTGTACTTTGCTGATATTAGTTATTCTATACACTATGAAAGGATTTTTTTTTTCAAGCATTAGTGAACATTTATTTGATGATACAAACACTATAGTAGTTTCAAGTATAGTAGTTACTTCAAGTTGGATTATTAATGATTGCAATGTTTTTTTTTTAAGAAGTTATGAATAAGTTCGATGTAAAAATAATAGTTGGTGGTTTTAATGCAAAGATGATTCCTTGAAAGATAAAGGAAAATTAAATTAAATTTTTACACAACACAAAATTAAATATTTTGTGTGAATAAATCTATCGATCTAAACCATAGTAATGCCAGTAGTGTAGAAATGAATAACCATAAGAAAGTGATGTTATTGTTGAAGTTGTTGGACAGAGACAGGAGGCAAGAGAAGTAGTCGGTGCTATGGAGTGAAATCGGGTCATAAACCTGAACCACGAAGTACGCTTCGGAATGTTTCAAACAAGCTGGAGGATAATCAGACTCGATAACCTGATATGGTAACTAATCCTGTAAAGGGTTGAATAAAACTTCAGTGGTTTAAAATTTCATTTTTATTAGTCCATATGAAATCAGAAACCTAATGTAGTTCTATCAGCTTACTCAGGATATACTTGTGCTGTGTCAAGGTTCATGTTAACAAAAGTCGATGAAGAAAAAAATTTCTAACGGCAATTCAACGTGAAGCATTTACTGCTTAATTACTTATACGTCCAAAATGTTTACATCATTATGTTTTCTCATAAATAATCCAAATTAATTTTAAAATGATCGAGATAAAGGAGTATGTATACAACAATGTAAACAATATGGCGGATGGTAATGTCGAATTTCCTGGATTTTCCTGGGATAGGCTGTGACTTTGGTGTCTAAATCTAAAACAAATATGTTCACTAATAAAGAACCGCTAACGGCGGACGGACGTTTTTATTTTTTCTCGGTTCTAAGTATCTTAAATCAATTATATATGGTTTAAATGTACTCTTTTCTCACTGTAAACATTGTCTCTATTGTAACAGAATGTTGTATCACTCAATAAAATATTTTTTTTAAATATAATCTAAAATCTGATTATTAATTAAGTAACGAGATGTATATACCCTTATACTGTCTGTATATGTTGAAAATATATTGTATTTGATGGAATTTTACATAAGAAAATAAAACTGGATTCTTAAGTCCCTGAGAGATAGATACTGAGATAAATATTTAAAGCACGTTTTCAGAAGAACAGCAATTTTGGACTGATGGAATTCAAGGGACTACCTAGGTAGTTGGTACTTTGACAAAGACCAAGGAAGTTTTCTTATTTATTTAACTATAAGTTTATTTTATGTTCGATTTTTCTTATATTCTATAAAAAATGATAAAATGTACGGACCAGCGGCAGGCTTCAATGGCAAGGAATACAAACAAAACAATTTAGACGTTTTCATGGAAATAATATCTTGATTTCGTGGCCACTTCCAGTAATAAACAGGTGATCAGATTATGCAGGCAGATTTCATTTTGTAACATCGGAAAGATTGTCCCCAATCAGGGTGCCATCAGTTGCCAAAGCTGATTGCGAAATCATGGATTCAATGGGAGAGAAATTTCCGATTCCGTTTGTCACGTCGTCATTACATAAAGCACTCGATCGCCAAACACAATTGGAAATTTCAGAGATACCGAATAACTGATGTATCCTAATTAAAATGTTTGCAGGGCAAATTTAATCTTTCGAAATCCAACATGATGATATTTAACTGAGTTCCTTTTTCGAGAACGTAGGGCTGTAAAGATCGTGGGATTTCCTTACATTCGATCAAGAATTTTTTTTCTTAGATCTTCCTTTATGGTCATGGTGAGAGCATTAACGATGGTAAAATATTTATTCTTCCCCGTGGGCGAAGATAATGTACTGCAAAGATTGATATTTGTTGAACCCTTGTTGAATAATCTTTTCTCCTTTTGCAATTGAGTAAGAAAGTTGAGTAACTGGCACTCCCCTCCCTTTCCGCTCGATTTTAATATTGACTCAGGCCCTCTGTAAATAAAGAGAAGCCATTTAGCCTTCGCAACAAACAATACCATTATATTTAGGCACATTAATTAAAAATTTAATTACAAAGTTAGTGTAGGAAGGAATCTTTACATTATAAATTTTCATTTTAGTTCTCAGCACATAAGATTTAATGGAGACAATCGATCAAATTTTTAATTTGGAAAGTATTTTTTAATATTCTTATTAACCTTGCCTTGATACTTCATATATAGGTCTTCAGAGAAAAAATCTTTATAATTTATTATTTTATTATTTATTATTATAAATATACTATTTATTTATTTATTTCAGTGGCTGCTAAATTGGTTACTAGCAATATGGGTTTATACAATTCTCTCTATTCATTTTTTCTTTTAAGTTTTTATATTATTATTAAATTATATTAACTCACCTACTGAATGTTTTTATTGTTGATTTTAATCTTGACCTAGGTAATGTTGACCCGAGATTGCTATTGGCAATAGGCTATGAATACCATAATTTATTGTATATTGTATTCAGTAATTTTCGTTTTCTCATTTCTTCTTATTCCAATTATATCTCTTAGCTTCTCATTAACTCGGAGAAAAAATATATCAACGAGATTCACTAGGTGTGCACTATAGGAATTGTGAAATTTATTTAAATACATAAAAAAATGAACATTATTTAAAAAATTTAATTCATTTATGTATATTTTGTATATAATATTCACAAGTCTTAGATTAGATGGGATGAAATGAATTTTAAAAAAGTTTTTTTTTTTTAGAAAAAGTATAAAAATATTATATAGCAGATCCAGGATGAAATGTGCACAAATTCCTACATATTTTTTGTAAGAATGAACATTGGTTAAGTTCTAAATATGTCCACACAATGTTTCCTTTAACAAAAGTTGCTCAGAGATTATATATTGCGTCTATTTGTTTGATTATGTATTTAATGGGTTTAGGATCGGAGGAGGCCTTTGAGTAATAGTCCGCTTGTAAAGCTAAAAACCAGATATTTATAGATCGAATCAAAAGATGCTGTAGAGTTTCATGCATGCAACTCAAAGGCAATAGCCAAATTGGAGGAGGCTGGTAAAGGCGCCAAAAGATCTATAAGGTCTCTAAATCCAACAGAAAAAAATTATTATACATATGCACTTATATAATACCTCTTCATTGTCTTTTCACGACTTACAAAGTTGTGAAACAATATTATGTTAAAATGTGTTTTTGGACATTTTAATTCTGAATATTTCCTGTTTTAAGTCTAATCTTCTAATCTGTTCACTTAATGAATGTGTTCTCCAGGATCCAGATTATGGAGTATTCGACTTTTCATAATTGAGGTGAATAAGATGTGATCCATATAAGGACGTTGGCGCAACCATATAGGAGTTCTTCCCTGACGTGATGCCTTCGAGGATATCAAGAAATAGCGTTCCACTGGAAGGCAGTTCGGTTGAGGGTACGACGTTGGGTACGGCAGGGGCGGTCAATTAGTCCTCCTTTGTCCCCATTACAATGGCCCTATTGTTTTATTAATTTATTATATCCAAAGGGTTGGGTCCTTTCCTCGCCTCCGTTTCCTCTCCCAGCCAGCTTTTCTGCCAATTGCTTTCAACCGGCCTAGTCAGCTTTTTCTTTAAAAAACGGCTGGCAGCCAACTCCAACTCCCTTCATGGAATCGCGTCCAAGATTTAATGAGTTCATTCAAAGCTATATAATGTCAAAGCAATTAGGTATTATATAGGCAACCAACGTGTATTTAATTTTAATTTAAATCATTCAATAATATATTATTACAATTTCTTGTTTATCATATATATATTGTTTTTGCGTAGAGTAATTCCGTCTGTACTATGAAATTCTGAACAAATACTTGATTTGTTCAGAATTAATTATACATAATTCAGACTTCAGATTTTGTTTTAATTTCAGAAACTATCAGTGCTATTTGGAAAATCCTTTTAGCATTAGATATACTGCTAATTAAGAATGCTTTATACTTATAAAATCGCGGCAAGATTCAAAGGAAAGAGGCAGTAACCATAATCAGTCAGGAAAACTGTAGCTTCTCTTAGATATGGTTTGCAGTCACCCTATTAAAACCGATGTCACAAATTTTGAGTGTATTAATGCCCTTGGGCAATAAAAGGAAATTGAAAATTTATGTATATATAAACCTTTATATATATATATATATATATTGTATTTTGTAATCAAGAAATTCCTGGGCGTAAGAAAAAAAAAAAAAAAAGAATGAGTGTATTATAGGGGAGTGCATTGAAGTTGATTGAAGAGAAGGCGTTCAACTTTTTTTTTTTCAATTGTAGTTTTTTTAATGATTGATCCTTTTGTTTTCCTATAAAAAATTTAGATGTTATTTATTTAATCAGATACACCATGTCTCTACTCATCACGTATAATCCATATTGAACTTGAGCGAAACGGTTAAAACTACAGTTTTGTATTCAAATTAGAAATGTACAATTTAGATTAGTTTTTTATTATAGTGTTTTCAATTTTCCCCTTTATCATTAATTGGCATTTCTTGCTGCATTAATATTTTCAAATTTTTCAGCATTCACCCATGTTTCTATTAGCACTGTTGTAAACCTCTGCAAACTACCCTAACATCACCTTGTAAAGGCATGAGATGTTACACCCTGTTCATTTCCCCGGGGGACTGAAGAGGCTTCTCGAATAGCAATGTTAGCGATATTCCATCAGCCCCGTTGATGAACATCACTGAGAGCGGTTTCAGGTTACCGGGCAAACTGATTGAACAGCGGATCGCTCTATCCCACCATGCACCGCCTAACTAGATTGATTAGCGGCGTGGCAGAATGGGCTGTGTCGATCCATTGCTGCAGTGCATCCAGCCACTGCACCATGGTCCTCGCTGCAGCAACTGCTAGATTTCCCCCGAGGCAGTCCGATATTAGGTATCCTCGGTCCGTGCCTGTCCATCGATCCATCGTCTTCTCACGCTGCTCGGCCTCTGCAGTCATTGTGCAATGCAGAACTCTTTGGAACCTCTCATGTGCGAACCTGTCAAGATACAATGTATTTACATGAATCGTGACGATTTATACTAGACCTTACTTTGTATTCATACTAGGTACTCCTTGACAATAATGAGCTCATAGTTTCACATTTTCATGGCTTGTAAAGTCCATTTCCATTCTTTTGGTACCGTTATTATAGAAATGAATTTATTAAGAAAAAAATCTAGAACGATGATAGATTGAAAGGCATATGTTTGGGCAATAGTTTCCCAAGTATAAAAATTTAAGTCTTGACAATACTAAATGACTTTTGGTTGTAAAATTTAAATTTACCTTGAAACAACTTTTTAAAAAATGCTTCTCTATTAGGACGAATAAATGTAACATATCACGAATACTGTTTTAAAGCTTTTTTTTATCCCAAATCATTAAATAAATTAAAATCATGTACGTAATGAATTTTCCTTATTTGGAAAAATGCATTTAAATTAAACAAAATTATGACCAGATGTCTCTACTAGTAATCACTTGAATACTATGAAATTTTTGTCCTTATTATGTATCAAATATGAAATATTGAAAGAAGAAGCTTATATGAAATAATTATTTTTTTTATTTATTATAATATACATATTCTTGGCTTACAATAAATTTGCGATCTACCTCGGTATTCAGCAAATATGATATCAAGGAGAAGAAATAATAGCATAAAGAAAAAAAGAATAGTAATAACAAAATAAGAAGACAAAAAAAACAAAAAAAAAAAACAGTAGTAAGATAACACATAATAACACACAAACAAAAAAAAAAAAAGATAATGCAGCAGTCTTCTGGGCGGATTATATGGATTTGTGGCAGTAGATAGAGCTTGAGTAAGTGGATTGGTATATAGAGTCAGTCTGCCATGAAAATTATTAAAGCGGTCAGTGGCAGTTGCCGTGATGAAAGGAATGTGGAAATAATTATAAAAAAACATAAATATCCTCTATTGCATTTTCACCAAAAGCTGTGAAATTCAGTAGGCCAGACAGATGTTTGAGTTGGGATAAAAAACTTTCATGATTGTCTGAATTGAGCTATGAATCTCAGGTACGCAACATGACAACTATAGTTTTGATCATTTTGAAAAACATGTTACATTTAAACATGTTAAAGTTTCTGCACATCATATACTTTAAGATCAATGGATATTTACAATATATATTAAATATTAACAATGATTAGGTTTTATAGATAATAGAAGAAAATTATTGACTTGAAATTGAGGGCACTGACAAATTTGACGAGATAGAAATGAATAGACCTATTTAATGGAGCGAATATAATATAAAACTATAAATAATATATGCATATAGAAACAATTGTGAACATTACAAAAAAAAAATATAAAAATGCTAATATCTGAAGAGTGAGACAGTAAATACACGTTCTTTTATATTCTTCATGAAAAATAGATGGAGAATTTTATATTCTTCTTATCCTTAGTATTTCCCCATCCCTCCCCAACGTTAACAATGATGCTCTCCGGCAAATAATCTGATTCAATCGTGGCTCTTGCGTATTCGTGCCCCTATTGTGGCTATGTATGGCTATCTTCTTCCAGTTGGTTCAACTTAATCTGACCCATCCTTCAAGTGTATCTAAAGCTGCTTATTGCTGAAAGTACTCATCTCACTTATACTTTTTTCCCTTTCCTTCGGGTTCTTGTCTTTTCTGTCTTTCTCCAAAGAAATCTTTTTTTGAAGGAATCATTACCGTCCATTTTCTGTAGTGTTATACTATGTTTTGTATCCTATCCTATTCAAGACATTTTTTTTTTTTTTTGTAATTGCGGGCATCTTTATGTATTTCATTTTTTTTTAAATTAGTACCAGACTTTGATATCTAAGGTTAATTAAAAGGCTAATTCATTTGATATTCTAAATAGTTCTCTAATTAATACCCTTGTTTTAACAGAGTTAATTACTTTAGAAAATGTAAAATAAGAGAATATATGTTGGGTAGGGCTTTTAAACAATGACTATGTAGTTATGGGTAAATAACATTATTTTTAGTCCTATTAGCATTATCCCTTCACATCACATAAAAAAAAACTAGTTTTCCTACAATAGAAATTAACAAATGTACGGAAAGTATGTAAAACAGTGTTTTAAAAGTCAAATGCATTTGAAAAAGAAGAGATAAAATAATTTCATTCAGCATTACTTAATGGAGAATGGAAAGAAAACGAGTGTATTGATTTGTAGAAACGTTGGAAAAGACGTTACATCTTCTTGTCTTTCCTCCTTCCTTTAAAAGAATATGTTAATAAATCAACATGTAGCATTACTACCTTTGAAATCTTGGATCCAATATTTACTTTGGAAATACTGTTTCTTGACCAAGGGTCGTGGAAGAAAGTGGCAGGATCACGCCCAACCCATTGAGAGGGATAAGGTACCCACTTTATAGTGGCTGGGTGTACCTAAGGTGTCAGCCGTGTCCGTTTTCGGAATTTGTGAGTCCATTGCCTTGCCCACTACTCAGCTATCCCAATGTTTTCCCTACTTTCATCCAAAGAAGTTTCATTCTAAAAGATAACAACTTGATCTTTTCTTGATAAGCTCTGTTTTTAAATTGTATCCAAGTCTGTTGCTATAACAATCCATAATGTAGATTGATTATTTTATGCCACCTTTGAACGTTTTAATTTTATTCATGATTATCTTCTGCTAGAATCAGTAGGTGCAGTTCTTTTCCTTCTGAGGACAGTCTCAGGACTCCCCTTGAAACAACCATGATGAAAGGGCATCATTTAGGACGAAAATTAATACTGTATACTTCACCGTGCTATACGTTTCTTGATTGTATCTATCATCTATAATCTATCATTTTTTTTTTAAGAAACCAAATCTAATTGGAAATTCTGAACTAGCTGAAGAAAATTATTTTACGCAGTCACTCTGGAGTTTCTGTTATCTTGAAAGACTTTCTGATTCTGAACCAATCTTCGATCGCAAAAACGTCCTAAGCCTGCTCTCACAGGGTAGTGTAAACCAAAGCCCAGAACGGTCTATTAAATTAAAGTGTTAGCCGTTGCAAGTGCTGCGATATCGGCTCTGGGCCATTTGCTCCCGAAGTGTAGCCCGTGAGGTGTTTGAATGGACATAAAAGAAAATAAACCGTAGGGTAGGATTTTAACAAGACGGGGGGAGGCAGTTAGGATCCCGGTGGTAGTTAGGCCTCTGGGGAGCATAACCGTAAACCAGTACGGCTCAACCGCTGAGATACAGTCTGGTTAACTTGTTCTCCCTCTCGCTCCCTCCGGCTCAACTTTATTTCATAACATTAAGCCTTTGGGACTGTTACTATATGGATGGCGCTGTAGGATTTTAGCAGTGCGCTCAATATATTGAAGCTTATTTCACCTCGAGTAATAAAAAAGAAGGGGTAATAGCTCTCATCTCCATTTCACAATTACTATATCATAGCTGTTTATTACTACATATTCTATAATTAAATATAAAATATATTGAAAATTAAATATAATATTTGAAGAGAGAATTTCAATAGTGCAGTACAGTTTAAAAAAAAAAATTAAATGTTTATTAATAATAAAAAGGCTTAGCGAACCCGAAGGTTCGATGCCGACACCAACAATCGCTTATTGCACACCTCCCTCCATCGTTCACCGTCCAAACCCAGTCCCTTCAGATCGGCTTTAATGCAATCTTCCCACCTTCGCTTCGGTCTACCCCTCGGACGCTTACCATTCGGCACAGCAAATATTAGCCTTTTAGGAATTCTCTCGTTACTAAGTCCAACAACTTTACAAGCCCATTTGATTCGCCGCGATGAAATTATCTCAATTATATTACTCGGATACAGTTCACGCAATTCAGCGTTGTGTAACCGCGTTTAAAAATAAAATTAATTGATGAAAAAAAAACCATTGTCAAGGCTTCAAGTCATTCGAACGACAACTATATAACAAACCTTTTGCAGATTCATACATTAACAGGAAAACAATGTCTACCATCAGGGATGTCCATCCCCTCCCACTAGCTCGATGACGCATGCCCTCTCCCAAGAAATTTTATTGCTCTCTTCTTCTTAAAAAAGTTCAAGAGAAATTAGAATTGAATAAATGTAGATAAAATAAAATTACACTTTCTGTTTCTGTTCATAACTCTTTTAAAAAATACCCCTACTCCCCCTCCGTCAAAAATTCAAAACTCCTTAAAAATGTTTTTTATAACTTTTTTCCTGGCCTGGGCATCACTACTCACCATATAAAATATATTTAAAATTACATATTCAAAAACTAGAAAAACATTTAGTTTATAGTATAAACTGAAAAGAATACATATTTAGAAAATTAAAAAGAGTAAAATTATTGATAAATGCATTAATAATAGCTAATACTATCTTTAGCTTATTATCAGAAGAGTCCAAATCTGTTATAGATTTTTTTTCTTTGACGAGATAATATTTGATTTTTCTATTATTGCTTACACAAAAGTTTGTGTTCCGCTTTGTTTTTAATTTGTGTCGACCGAGTAATATCGAAGAGAAAGAGATAAAACGAATAGATTAGGGCGATTGTGAGCTGGAGAGTCATAAATGGCGTGTTTGTCGTGAATTTAATATTTTATTATCATTTGCTTAATAAATAAAAGCAAACTAATTTATAGATGTTTATTTGATAAAATTAGTGTTGCCCAAAATTGGTCTTGGTCTTGCACCTTTCAAGACCAAGACCAAGACCGCCTAACTATTGCAAAACCAAGACTAAGGTTGGTTAAAAAAAATCGATTTTGTAAATAAAAATTAAGGCAAGATTGTTACTAATAATTGACAATTTTAGTTAATATATGTAAAGAATTGGTAGAACCAATATACTTTTGCATTTAACTCTTCTAATTTTTCATTTGGACTTAGTTAGGTTTGTTTTGTCTAAAAAATTACAGTAACATCTCTATAGTAATAAGCTACTAGGTAACTGCGAGACTCTTGCGCAAGACCAAGACCAAGCCCAAGACTCTTCTTGGTATCGCTTTTGGACAACACTAGATAAAATGTTATGTTTTTTGTAAGACAAATATTTTGAAATCCAATCGGTCCAGTGAGAGTTGCAGAGAGCTGGAGAATTAGAAAGAATAGAAAACTTCATGGAGAGTTAAGTATGGTTATGTTTATCAGGTTTGGGAGAATCAGTTGGGCTCACGTGGCCAGCATGAGTGGAGATATTGTATCGTCAAACTTATAATATATTTAATTCGTCAGTAATTACAACGCTACATAATTATAATCCTTTTGTGAATATAGCCGTAATTGATCAGTCTAACTTGATACGTCATTCTTTCAATTTCATTCGAAGCTATTGCTAAACGTAACCGTTTGAACCATTATTGCTATAGAGATATTCTTTGTTGAGAAAGAGGATAGGATGATCTCAGGCCAAGCTGAACGCTTTCCCCGTGAGGTCTCTGGGCCAAGGCTTCAGTGTAATCAGATCCCAAAGCACTATCTCTATTTCAGGGGGAATAGGTTTCATCCAGTATCATAATCTACCCCGCCTTAGCTCCAAGGCTCCTTCTACTCTTTATGAACAAATTATACAAAACTGATTAGGTTAAAGAATTATAGCTATTGGGCGGAGGGGCACTAGGAAAAACCTTTATTGCCTCCTTACACTTTTCAAAAAATGATGGATGTATCAATTAAATATAGATTTTTTTTTTTTAATATATTTTATCAATAGCTTTAAGTATTTGAAGTTACTATGTTATTTTAATTAAAGTAATTATGTAAAATCTCCTTTTCCTTTAGCTCCTATCTTTATAATGTAAGACACACCAAGCAATCAATAACCGGAGCGATCTAGGATCAGAGTACTAACGCACATCTTATAGAAACTGGTTAGTCAATATCTCATGATATGAAGACGAGGATTTATGAAGATAGGCGGAGCATGTAGCTCAGAGCAATCGGTCAGAAAGTCTCTGCACAACAATGAATACCTCAATAGGAAGCAAGGCACAACGTGGAAGGACATACAAAACAAATGGATAGATCGAATCATCAGTTAGATGCAGATAACTGCAGGAAAAATAGCCCATGATGAGCAGAGGTGGGGAAGGCTTAGTGGTGCCCAAAATCGGTCTTGGTCTTGCACTTTGCAAGACCAAGACCAAGGCCGCCTAACTGTTGCAAGACCAAGACCAGGACTGGTAAAAAAAATCGATGTTTTTAATAAAAAATTAAGGCAAAATAGTTACTAATACTCGACAATCTTGGTTTCTATATGTAAATAGTTGGTATAACCAATATAGTTTTGCATTTAATTCCTCTAATTTTTCATTCAGGCTTAGTTAGGTTTCTCCTATCTACAAAATACTGTACTGTACGACTGTATACTGTAGTAAGACCAAGACCATGACGAAACTGAGTTTGCTAGACCAAGACTCGTCTGGGTATCGCATTTGGGCAACACTAGGAAGGCTGGTCAAGGCTGCAAAATTCTTCATAGTATGCAATCTATGCTTAAAAAAACGAAATTGAAGAAGAGATTAAGGTTAGACTGAAGGCGGGGAATGCTTGTTATTTTTCTGTGACAAAACTACTTAGTTCGCGCCTCTTGTCCCGAAACTTAAAAATTAGAATCTATAAAACAATTATCTTGCCTACAGTTCTTTATGGATGCGAAACTTGGCCGCTTACATAAAAGGATGAGCAGCGTCTTAAGGTTGAGTTAACCGGAGAGTTCAGACGGTTACACAACGCCGAATTGCGTGAGCTGTATCCGGGTAATATAATTGAGGTAATTTCATCGCGGCGAATCAAATGGGCTTGTAAAGTTGTTGGGCTAAGTAACGAGAGAATTCCTAAAAGGCTAATATTTGCTGTGCCGAATGGTAAGCCTCCGAGGGGTAGACCGAAGCGAAGGTGGGAGGATTGCATTAAAGCCGATCTGAAGGGACTGGGTTTGGACGGCGAACAGTGGAGGGAGGTGTGTAACAAGCGATTGGTGGTGTCGGCATCGAACCTTCGGGTTCGCTGAGCCTTATTATTATTATGCAATCTATGCTTATAAAAATGAAACTCAGTAAGAGATAAAAATTGTTGTGAATTTAATTCGAATATCCCAAACCCTTATCTACCTTTCCTGTTCCCACTTGGTGTATATATGTATTTATAAATATAGGAGTTAATGAATATTTTTTTTACTTTAGTATGCTTTTTTTCTAGCATTATTAAATAAACTTTAATTTAAGGCTTTTTGAACAATCTTTTTATCTTTTTAATTTCGCTTGGAGAATGAGTATGGCAAAAGAGACCCATACCTCGCCCAAAATATAGTTGTTAAATTGACCATAGGAGGAGGCAGCTGTTCCTGTCCTTCCGGAAGCCACTGGCCATCAAGGCCCACACGGAGGTAATGGCGCCCTAATTCGTGTAATTATGGGTAATTATAGGCGGGTAAGGTGACGAAGGCCCTCGGGGAAGGCGAGAAGCGTGTCCCCTGGTGCAGTGATTACTAGCGCTACCTGATAGTTTCCTTCAGTAGCTGCTAGTTAGTAAGTAGCTTCAAAGAGATGTTAGTAGTTAGTAGTTGTATTAAGAGAAAGGGGGGTTCCTAATTACAGGAGCCAAGACCGCCATTACTCTCCCCGTCGAGGCTTAAAAACAAATTGCCCCCCTCGAAAGAGGGGGGTGGTAGTCTAATTTGTCCGCGTTTGTTTATTGCTAGTTCGTTAGCGGCCTATTGTAGCCCTGTTTGTATCATCCCAATCATCCCCGCTTTCTATAAGTACCTTCGCTTTCTTCCGGGTACTTGGTTCGCTATGAATCTCTGGTACCCTTGCCATATGACATGTTGGGGTTCCTTTCATCAGTACGCCATTCTCATAGGAGTATTGATACTTCTTTTAATCTTGACTCAATTCACAAATATTCAAATATCTAAAAATACATCTGATCCAATTCATTCTACACAGATAACATAAATATTGGGTTTTCTTGATTGATGGAGGTTCGAAAGCTAATTACAAAATAACGTACTCTCACTTTTTATTATTAATAAATGACATATCGAAATTTCCACCATACCGCCAATGCAAACAATATAAGTTGACTACCTTCTAATGCTATCTCATTAGGCTGAATTGTTAATGTTAACTGATTTATTCATTTTTTGAGGATTGTATACGTATTATGCGATTGTGTGAAACAATGACCAATATAAACGTCTCAACAATGAAATGATGTATAGTGTGTCAACTTCATCTTCATCTAATCTATGATGAATTGGTAGTTCGATAATGTGCCTGTGAGATAAATTGATCAACAATATCCACTTTAAAAGAAAATTCAAGAGTTGTTAAATAAAATGCACTATATTTATATGATATGCGTTGAACTTGTTATGAAAACTTGTATATGAACCGCTTGTTAAAATTCTATGATTCTGACTTCTGATTCAACGATCTCTGTCATTTGAAGCAGTTCAAACAACAATAACACCTTCTAACGTTTTTATTACTTATGGCTAACTTCAAAATAATAACCAACAATACTATGATCCTTAATTATGGTCCTGCTCTGACCAGATGGGGGCTTTATTTCCTAAGTTTCGTCTTCAAAATTTTTCAAAAGGGCACATTTTCTTACGGTTTTGAACTTTTCAAGGTGTCACATTTTAATAGGGTTATAAATTTTGGGAAGGGGCCATATTTTTCAAGTTTGCTTCAATTAAAAGGAATTTTTAAAGCATAGGACAAGGTAAATAGGAACAGGTATAGTAGGTGTAATTGTATGTGATTTATATTTTTTTCAATTCTTTTTCCTCTTGAACCTGGTTTTAAGAAGAGTGTGTGCAACCATGTATCTTATGTTTTATTAATACAACAAAAAGTTTAAAGAAATTCGTGGTGACTGTTTTGTTCTTTAATATGTAATGTCTAACATTCATCAGTTAATGTTTTTGTAATGTTTCTAATTTATTTTTCCTGTCTTTAACTATTAAATAATTTATCCCGGCTCATGGTCAAAGGCTATTTCATTTACTAAGATCATTAAATCACGTCCTGCATGTATTAATTGTTACTAATATCTAGTTTCGTATCGAAACAAATCCAGTCATGTATTTCAAGTGCATAATTCAGAATCGATTCTAATGTAATCGACTTATTGGATAATAATGATCGGGAGAAAATGGCGTAGACGAGATGGCGATAAGTGTGTTTATGCAAATGTTTCTTGGAAACGTTCTCTTTATCGAACTATAATTTGTTCACGTTCAGGCTAAAATTGCATATTCACTACGTACTGCGAAGACATAAATAATTTTTCTTGATAGTATCGGAATTATTTATTATATAATTTGTCAGTTTGTGAGGTGACTTTAAAATATTAACGTATCCAATAAAGCATCATTAATCAGTGAAATTGTTAGTAATTACAGGGTAATTTTAATTTTGAACTTTTCCTTATTCTTTTATTGCTTACCATCATCATTTTACAGTAGCGGATCCAGGATTTAATTTCTAGTGGGCTTTTTTTTTTTTTTTGTAATAACTTTAATTACTCTGGAAGAAAAAAAAAAAACCTATACAAGATGATATTGAAGTAGTCCCTAAAAAAACAACAAGAAACATTTAATTAGAGAACTATAATGCTTTAAAGATACATTTCTTGAAACGTGCTTACATGTAGTAGCTGTATATACATTATGGATATGTACATACAGTGACCTATTTCTTTTGATTCTTATGTTGATAACGTTGATTCAATTGAATCATTTTGTTTATCATTACTTATTTAGGTCACAAGAAAACTTTAGCGATGTTTCTCAGTTCGGTTTTAAATAATGTCAGGATAAAAGCTGTAATTATAACCATTTTTCCGAAAACTCTTCTCATCAGAAAATATTTGTGACGTTACATGAAGTAAAGTAACTTTTATGGGAAAAAGTAACGAGGATAAGGTACCACCAATCAACGTTAGACATAGTTATGAAAGAAAAAAAAATGTACCATGGAGCGAAAGAAAAGAACTTGGAGGAGAAAAAAACAAACGAACGATTTCACCGCCTAATGATACGATTGTTTTTAGAATATCGTTTCAGAACTGGTAAAGAAATGTCCAGAGATCTTGCAGATTGCATTATGGTAAATAAAATAAAATTTAACAAATTTTTTTACTGGTTTATGTAATTTCTATTACTGCTACTGTACATAAAAAAAGTATGGACCAACGAGAAAAAGAGTTATTTTTCCATATCACTTTATATATCTTCAATGCTAAACATCTTAACTTAAAAAATTGAGCCCGCCATTCAGCTGTGTATTATTTTGTTGAAGTCGAAATATTTAAAATTTAATTTTGAATTTTCTGGAAGATTTATTTCCTTTAAGATGTTATTTCCTTAAAGAAAAGTTACAAAACTTGTTCATTGGAAAACCAACGATTACATTTTAAATAATTCCTAAAATTATTTGTTTTTATGTCAAAACTACCATAATAATAATAATTAGTACATAAAAGATTTGATATTACAGTGCACTCTTGTGTATTAATTAAGAGCGAAGGTTAATGCCTAACATGTTTTGCATATTGTATAATGTATAATTGTATAACGGTTTTCTTCCAATGTTTTTCTGTAATATTAATTGGTGCTCATGTAACCTACCTTGGTCAAAGCTCTGTCGTATTAAAAAAATATACATTACATTCTGTTTATATTCCCTTGATAAATAGAATAATGGGTTATACACGGCGAACCACATCAACTTTGACATGCCTTCGTTTATTGCGAGGACTGTCACTGGATGAATGATGGTGGAATTCCTAACCGCATTACATTCCTCCTGAATTATTCGTTCTGACTCGATTGTTCCATCTCGCTCCTATCTCTGAATTTAGAGTTCAATTTATCATTCTTAAAATTGATCAAATTATCATTGTTACCGCTACTGAAAAGTACAAAGCAGAATTTTGTTGAATATATAATTTATTTTCTCCGGTTTCCTATTTCATTCACGAGCATACCAGAAACAATTATCAGCAAATTGATGTCTCATCTTAACAGCATGATATATATTTTATAAATTATTATTCAGTTATTTATTTTATTTTAAGCTCCACAACATCCACACAAAGTCGAATCACACTATCCAAAACTCTTTGAAAATTGTAAATGTACCTTGGTTTATTTCACACCATGCATAACGACATCAACACACCAACAGTAAAATCTACTCGTCCTATCTCCTTCTTCCTTGCTTTAATCCGGTCATCCTGAAAAGGCTGCGGGGCAGAGATCTGCACACAATATAAAGAATTATAATGAATAAAGAAGACAAAATTAAAAAAATCAAGAAATTTGTTTGATGCGTTGAATCACAGTCGCAAATATATTATAACGAATATATCAGCGTTTTGTTCATTTAACCTATATGAAAAGAAAAAATATATAAGAAATGCCGTCTTTAAGTTCATTTATCGTTTTATTTTCGAAATTGCTTGTTCCGTGTATTCCAAATTTTTCTCCATTTAAAAATTCATAAACTGCATCTCTATGCTCTTCTCAAATATATTGATGTCTAAAGGATTGTAATATCTAGATAAAAAATCATTAGTGTTTTGTTTATAACCTTTTCTAAATGATTACTTATCAACAACTATGTTTATTAATTAGAATTCCAGAAAAGAAAAATAAATTAAATGTTTCAAGATACTGGGATTTGGCACCTTCTTAGATTTGAACAAAAAATTATTTTCACCGATTTTCAGATTCTAAAAATTTCTCATTATTTTATATTTTAAATTTCTTTATCTTCTACTTTTCATCTCCTCCAATATATGTTACTTAATGCTATGCAATTAGTTTAAAATGTTTTATCTAGTGTATTGTAGTATTTTAAATATTTTGCTACCGGCATGCCATTCATTCTATTTGCTTACGATATTCAAAAAGGTATTTTTGTGTTTAAAGTGTATTCTATTGCCTAGAAATAAATATTTCAGCCTTTTTTCTCATTTTATCTATATAGAAAAATAAAACAGAATTAAAATAAAAAAGTATTAGAAATACCGTCTTTAAGTTCATCGATTCTTTTAGTTACAAGTGCTTGTGCGATATATTCCAAACTTAACTAAATCTAAAATTTTCTTTTTTGAAATTAGTGAAACTGCATCGCTTTAATCTTCTCAAATATAATAACAGAGAAATAATAAAAAAAAAAACTCGAAATCGACAGGCAGGAATTATGTGCGTTAATTATGAAGGATGATTAAATTCATAATAAAACCATTCAATACTTAAAATAAACCGAAATCTTCAAGCAATTTTAACTTACGAAAGAATAAATGGTAAAAAAATAAATAAGTAACCCATCTAAACCTCGGTTTAACCATCATACACTTACCCATTAATGATTTTAGTGATTTGTTGATTATCTATCTGAATATCTATGAATGTTCATATTAATCACTTCGATTATATTTATTCTGTTTTTTTGTTGTTTTTTTTGCCGTGATCAGAACATTCTGTGTTACGTTAACGTTCGAATTCTGCAGTGATTTTTCATTCTTTGAGTATTTAGTAGTTTATTAAATTGCACTATTTTTTGAAAACAGTAACGTTTAAATATAGAACGTAAGAAAATATAGAAAAAAATTCATATCAAATATTATAATAAGAGATCCTAGTAATTTCTTCCTCAATATCACAAGTTTAGGAACAACTGTGAGGCTATTTTTAACTTTTATTACTTGACTCTCTTTGAAGTTTTTTCTAGAAGAACAGAGGAAGCATGAATGGAATTCTTTATTCATTTATTTTTCCATGCAGACAGTATATTGAAAAAAAAAGTTATTCTTTTTCATTCAGACTCTCTTTTATAGTATCAGTCTCGCAACATCTGGGTCTGCTAAGCCTTACAATTTTCGTTTTTAAAATCTCATACCATGTTTAAATTCTTTCATTGCTAACTCCTTTGTAAAGTAGTTATGACATTCCTGCATTCGTATTATTTTACATTACAAACTGTCAAAAAAAATTTTATAATCCTATTATTGTGGAATCTGTCCAAAATACTCCGTCCATCACCAATGTCTATGTTTACTTTTCTTTACTTTTATCATAGTATCCATTCTTGGGAATCTTCCATACCTACGAATTACAAGTACCAACTTCAGAAATTCCTGCAATCTTGGGATTCCTGTCGTGTTGATTTCTTCTACATTGCGTATCGATGCCAAGGGAAATTTTTTTTTAAATACCGCCAAAAATAATGTCATATTTTTTCGGTTTGAGAACCTCCACGGGATGATAGCTTCCCTCAAAATACGCTTACTAGGAAGCCTTGGTGTTGCCAACCAAGAGGAGTCAGATGTCACCCTTTGATAAATGAGATCCAGCTTGCAAAGAGTCACACCTAGACTCCAAGACGTATTTATATTTACAGGCAATCTTCCATCTCAATATTTAAGCTTTGGTCAACCGAGAAAAACTGAAAAGATTTGCTGTAGTCGGAACAGTTGTGTCTCGAAATAAATGAATAGAAATTTTCTCAAGATAATTTAATTTTTAGTCAGTCAATGTATCAGTTTGAGAACTTTTCTATTATATTTCAAATATTTTATCAACACATTAGTTAACCTAATAGTTAATTATAAATAATAAGTTAGAAGAAATATGAATGATGATATAGACCTCCTTATAATGCAAATAGGAGAATTTCAAGAGTTCGAAAGACGTAAACAAAATAAATTAGAAGCTATTAAAAAAAATAATTTATATATTTAATTCAAAAACTTAAAATAGAGAACTAAAGTAGTCAAGACTCGATTGGGCAGTTTCCAATTAAGTAAATATAAAAAAGAAAATAGTCAATTATTTCTTATTAGAGAACTTAAACTTAAATGCAAGTATGCAGAAAAAGAAAAATTTCAAGAAGCTAACACTTCAAAAAAATTAGTTATTAATACATTATTTTTTCTTCAATTTATATTATCTCGTGTTTTTCACAGTCGATTCGATTCTGAAAGTATATTTAATCGAACTATAATTTAAGGTATAAGTAGATGAATGTTTTTTTTTTTTTTTTTTCCCTTACGACGGAATTAACATGGAGGTGCTATGTGTCCAATTTTAGAAAATTGATTTCTTTTTAGGATTTTTTTTAAAAACTTATTAATTGAAAAATAGTAAAATCTGTCTCAATTAAGGACTACAATCTTTATTAACTGCATCAAGTTAACATTGGATCAATCGATGTATCAAGATGTTAAAATCCACTAAAAAAAAAAAAAAATAAGGAAAATAAGCTAAAAAATATATATATATAAAATTGTAATTTTTTCAATACTTTAATTTGTATCAAATTGATACTATCAATGCACCTTAATTCACCCCTGTATTTAATTGATAAAGACCCTTGTCATACTGCTACGAAATGTAAGCTTGTTTAATTTTTATCGTTTCCAGTCCTATACCGTTCAGAGGGACAAGAGGCGTGTCCTGTTCAAATTAAACATACCAGGCGATCGATCGTTCATTTGTAAATTCATTTGTTTGTTCAGTTCGGCGATTGTAAATCATGTTTTGTTCATTGTATGATAATTAACTATGGCTTTGTAATTTCAACTACTAACAGTAAAGACATGACAGTTAGACAAATCTTTGTAACGTTAATGCCAAGGTTTCTGAATTAAATTGGCATTTTTAATAAGTATTGAAATCTTGTTTCTAGAAATAAATCATCATTTAAAAAGTATAAAAAATATTTTTTTAATAATCTTTTATAATAAAATAATCTTTTATTTTCCTCGTAACCAAGAAAGGATATTCTCATAAAAGATTTTAAAAAACATGTCAGTACAAATAATTTATTGTTTTTGGCTTTTTCAATTTCCTAAAGATCTATGAGCTATAAGATTAAATTAAAAAGCCTTTCAAGTGTTTATCAGTGAGATCATCGTTTTAAATTAAATTTTTTCTTTGATTGTCTACTTGTGTTATCTTATTATTTATATATTAATTAGGTAAATAATTTAAATTAATTTGTGTTCTTAATTTCGAATTATGTGTTAAATTGTATCCTCTACTCCTCATAAATTATTATTCAGAGTATTAATAATTATCTTATGTCAATAAATTAGTAATTAATTCGATGATTTGTCCGTGATTAGTAAGATTTAGTCATTAATGGATTTTACCATTATATCGTGAGGTAGACACTAGTTTATGGACCCAGTTACCTTGGACTGATATTCGACAGATGATCATCATCACCCAAGGATCTGTGTATTTTTTATTCCCGTTTTATAATAATTTAAATGGCTTGGACAAGATAATAAGCTTATAAAGGTATATACAACCATGATACACACTCTTTTATCTCTTTTCTTTGGTGCGCCAATCTTCGATCGTGTGAGCAAAGCAACTCGGAATAAGCTGCAATATTTTTAGAATGGAATAATCAGAAAATGGTGGGAGGGACTTCGATGGAAAGATTAAAAACATTGGATATTCAAGCTATAAATTTATCTATAGTTAAAGAATTTCTCACTAAGCGTAAGAAATCACTTTTGTTATTTCAGAACTGTCGGCTAACCCTCTTTTTAACATCCTAACACCAGAAAACGTTGGTAAAAATTAAAAAAGGATTAATTTCTAAATTTATAGCAGTAAGAGTTAGATTGTAATGTCAACTCAGGCCAGGGATGAGGAACATCACCAATATGTTCAGATTTAAATGGAATTCCCAAAATGAAAAAAATAAAATTACTAGACTTGTAGGCAAACATGTAAAAAAGGACTATATATATATATATATATATATATATATATATTGGGAAGTCCATTAACTGGCGACTAAAAATGAGCTGTATGAGATACCTTCATTCCTGAATTAAGGGAAAATGAACAAAGGATTGAAGTGATATTTCCATATCTTCTTCATTCACATCAGAAATAAATTAGAAAACGTGCTAAGTGGAGCTACCTACATATCTGCTTTCAAGTGGATAAAGCTGATTTAAATTCAGTTTTTATTAAAATTCGAAAAATGTTTCGAAATTCACCTTGATCCAAAAAATCTTTTTAAAAAATTAAATAATATGAAATTGATTGGTCACATTTTTTTTTTCTAAAATATTTACTGGATACTTATTCTTGGGATTGGGCTTGTGGCCGTTGGCTTAAAGGGCTTGATAATTTAAGCCGAATGGGGCATTACGCCGTTAAATTGTCTGAAGGAAGGTTTGCCTTTGTCGGCGTAATTTATTCAGTGGCGGGAGTTCCTTTCGCAGAGTGGCCGAGCTTTAGCCGGAGAATTATAACGAAGATGAACAGCCTTCTGTCCCTGTCTGAGAAATTGTCCTGGAAAAGGCTCTTTATGGAGTCTGATAGCCACAATTTCCAGCCTTTATAAATTTATGTCGCTTACAAATTCCACTTTAAAACAACTCTGTCTGATTGATTCTTGTACTTCCCACCTTCTGAATTGTAAGAGATGTTGGAGAACATTCTTGTGTTATAGAAAAAATTAATTGAATGTATTCAAAGTTTTAATCACATACTTCTTTTTTTTAAATTTAATTAGCATTGATTCTTACTGATTTATACGCCTCAGATAGATATCGCTACTGTTAGTGCAAAAGGTCGTTTGTAAAAAATGGAATGTTTTACACGAGAGCATTAAAACTCATTATTTATTTATGATTTATTAGTATTTTCCATAGTAGGAGGCTACTTATAGCAGTAGCAGACTGAAGAATAATAAGTTTTTGTACTCTCCTGTTTAAGTCTCAATTTGTACATGCGACCTTTTACACCGTAGCGAGTTGTTAATTCTGTACCCAGTTGGTAAAGAACATTATACCCATTCTTGTATTTGTTTAGGGCAGACAATGTTCCTAAAGCTACTAATTCAAATTTGTTTCTTAGTTAATAAATTATTTATTTAAAAAAAATGGACTTGGTATCCTTTACTTCCGGGGCATAGAATTTAGAAATGCTTCATACTATTGATTATTTAATCGTTTTTTTTTTCTATCCAAATTTCAATGAGCAAATATCGTGAATTTTACAATGCAGTGAATTTGGGAAATGATATTTCAAGTATGAAGAAGAATAGTACCCACCAGCACCTCTTCCTGGTCTTTATTTGCTTCCTTAATTCAGGAAAGAAGATCTTTCGTCCAGATCCTTTTCAGTCGCCTTCTGATGGTCATGTCAATTTGGGCCACGTTGTTTATGTCTAGATTGTTGTGTCCGTATAGTTTAATATGGAATCGGAAATAAATAGTATATGTTGATCGATAGTTGGTTGTATTAAGTCGGCATGTAAAGTTTTGTTAATAATGTATCAGGATACCACAGGCGGATCTACCGGGGGAGGGGAGAGAGCCCTATCGGGCTGAAGCCCCTTCCTCTCCAAAATGATAAAATATAACCAGGTCTTATGAAAAACATTATCTCTAAAAGTATTAATGTTCGTATAATTACATTTATATGTAGCACTTAAAGAATAGTTTCAACATCATATCATACAGGTAGTTAGTTTCTTTATTTTTTTTTACAAAGTAAACATCGTTTTATACGTCCTTATATATTATATATATATAATAAGGCTTTTGGGATGAAGCTCCTCCTCCCAAAATTAATTCCTGGATTCTCTAGTGCAGAGAGCTGCTGTTATCAGTTTTAAGTTTGAATTTAAATGATTATAGGTTTTGTAAGTACTTCTTTTTTGCTGATCCATAAGTCTGTGAGACGTATTTTGTCTGGTTTTCGATATTGATTTGGAAAAGATTGAGTATAATATTTCCAGTCTCTTGTTTAAAGTCTTTTTTTTTTTTCATTTTGTCCTAATCACTGCTAATTATTTATTATTTTTATTTATCTTTTAAACATTTAAAAAAGGTTAGTAAATGATTAAATCAGTAATCAGCGAATTGGAAACTTGACGCTCGGATTTCGAGTTGGACTATAGATAAAAAATTAATATTCTCTCGACTAATGTAATAATAATGTCAGCCTTAGATCGACTCCGATGATTAGATCCATGTGGAGCACACCCGCTTTAGAATGTGGGCACCTGGCCCTTCATTAGGTCGAGGGTAAAACCTCGTAATTGAGGGTGGGTGATAACCATTTGTGACATTATATTAACATTTAAACAATACATAGAAATTAATGGATAGAAACTTATTTAGACAAAATAATGAAGTTAGAGTTATTCATATAATCGTATGTATCTGTATAGATATACACAGGGTATCTCAGTTCATAATAGGCAAACTCTGGGGAGGCAAAATTTACAACAAAAAAGTGTTTGATGCATGGGCCGATTCCGAATGGAAAATGAGTTAAGACCAATTTTGTGTTTTTCTTAAGGCGGTCAGTTTTTTAATGAATAAGGAGGACTATCTCAAAAAGTGTTGAAGATAATTAAATTCTAAGTACAGAATTATTTGAGAAAACATTTATTAAATTTAGTAACAATGATAAAAGTGACTGAAAGGAGGTCTAATACGTGGGATGTACTGTTGCTGTTACAATACCCATACACGAGCAATGTATTCCCGATTCGTAGGTAGCGGTAAAACGGTCGTATTAGACCTTTTGAAAGTTCCTTTATCATTGACCTTAGTAAATTTAATCATTTTATTGTCAAAGAAAATATTGTCTACTTTACGATAGTGTACTTCTAATTTAATTATCTTGAATAGGTTTTTAGCGATTCCTTCCTATTCAATAAAAAATGTGATCACCTTATGGGCATTTTTTTTTTCTTGTTCTCTCCTACCTCGCTCTTTTAGGCTATACGGGTTTTTTTCCCCATGCCAGAGAGTGAAGGCGGGGAATTTAAAACACCCCCGAACTTTGACCATTAAGAACTTGGACACCCAGTATATAGATAGGAAGGTATTTTTTTTTAGTAATATGTTTTTATATTTTATGTACCTCTTTCTTTATTATCATTTTTCTATTCTCGATGGTCTTAAAACGTTATGGGTACTTATAAAGCCATAGCTTATTTAAATGCACCAATAAACATTCAACGTCTCATCAAACTGAAACGATATAATAAAAAGTAGTGAATAATAAGGGTCAAACTGGAAAGGGCTTTAGGAAGGAAGTTTAGCAGAGCACGTAGAAATCGTCAATTTGGTACATAAAAATCAATTTGTCTTGGCTTTGGCAAATAAAATTGTGCGTGGTTGCGGGGAAGCGGGGGGGGAGAGAGGGGGGTGAGGAGGTATATACAGGGATCGTAAAACCTACCGGAGGGAGGGATAAAAGTGTGGTTGCCTCGGGGTTGTAAAAACAAGAAAGTAACGGCAATAAAGTCTACTGTTTGATCTCGCTCCCTCCGCTTAGTGAAAGCCAACCGTATCGATTAATTTAAGTAGAAAATATTTTTTAAATAAATATTCAATTACACTGGATTAAAATATCGCATAGAAACCCATGACTGTCGAATAAATTGTTGGATAGGAATGGATGAGGATGTTACATGAGATGAAGAATCTTGGAAAAATACCATGTAATTTTGAAAATATTAAAAAATTATCACAGTTTACATTATCACAAAATTATCTTATCAAAAAACTTTGAAATTAGGGAATAATAAAGAAAAAAAGTTTAGTAAAGAAATAAAACATTTCTCTAGACCTCTAATATTGCTAAAGAAAATATAGCTATAATTAATACCAATCTCACAAATTATTTGCCTGTATACAATTTTACTATGATTTTTATCACAGTTTATATGTTAATATCAAGATTTATAAAAACATAAAAATTTCCGTCATTATCAATAAACATTTATAATGAAGGATATGTTTATGAGATAATTTTTTTCGCAGACAATTTCTTTTAATTATCGTATGTCTTATATAAGCTTCATTTTTATTTGTTTTTCTCATATTTTTATTTATTTTATTTTACTTATATATGTCCTCCTCTACTTGTTAAATATTTTAAAAGTAGTGTTATTTTATTGATCGGGCCTGCGACCTAGATTTTTTGTCCCTAAAACATCAAAATAGAGGCTTCAGGAAGCCTCTATACAACAAACGTCAATAATACCCCAGAGACCACGTATATGGAAAAAAAAAACGAATAGATAGAGTTAATAAAAATACAATAATTGCATAAAGATAACTAAAAAAAATAGACCAAAATAGACAAATATGGAGAATGGTTAAGGCGGCTAAACATCTACTATGTCTGTTAAGCTGATAAACAAAAAAAAACAAAAAAGAAAACTCTATTTCTGTTCCTTCTGTTCATTTTTCCTACTTTTGGTGTCTTGAAGTTTTATTATTTGTTACAAATAATTAGGCCATTTTTCACCAACCTTTTATTATTACGCATCAATTTAACGTTTCGACCATACTAAGGGTCATTTTCAAAACTTGATGAGTCCTCCTAATATGTTCATCCTTAATGTTCTAATTAATAAGTTCAGTGAACATTACTTGTCAATTTTTATAGATGCTACTAGACCTCTCGAAATGACGTAGGCGAAGCACCTATAAAAATTGACAAGTAATGTTCACTGAACTTATTAATTAGAATATTTTAGGAGGACTCATCAAGTTTTGAAAATGACCCTTAGTATGGTCGAAACGTTAAATTGATGCGTAATAATAAAAGGTTGGTGAAAAATGGCCTAATTTATTGTAACAAATAATAAATCTATTTCTGTTCTTTTGGGTATTATTGACCTGTAATATTCTTTAAAAAAATATTTTTTTTCTCTATGAATCAATATGTATAATATTTGAATTGCTTAGTTTCAGTTTACAAAATATAGTTCCACATTTTTTTAAATTTTTATTTCAACTCTTTTAATATTATATAATTTCTTAATTATCATTGTAAAAGAAAAGAAACTAGAGCAGTAGAGAATGACGGGTTGGGTTGGATATTGCAATATGCGAGAGACAAAAGGGATTAGAATACAAAATTGGCTCATGCATGATAATGCCAAGGAGTGAAGGACCTGGAAGCTGGTCGGAACATTCCTCCGCCGCCCTATTGTCTTGCGTCTTCCTCCTCTTTTGAGTCCTCTGGTGTCATTCTCCTTTTTTACCCTTTCATCTTCCTTACAGTTCCTCTGCCTCTGCCCGCCGTACGCCGGACATTATTCGGCCAATAAGAGCATCTCGCTTCAAAACCATTGTGTCCTTGGTGTTGCTGTCAGTCGAGAGAAACCCCTTTCTCTTCCTCAGAGGGAATCATTAAAGCCTGGATTTAATCTATTTTGTTCCATCGCTGTTTTTAGAAATCTATATTTAAAGCAATCTATATATGTTTATTCAGCCATTAGCTACTCATTTATAAAACTCATTAAAACAAAAAAATTACATGTATCCCGCTCTCATGAATAACATTAAAGTTATTCTGGTTAATCTATGTATCTTCAGCCCATTTTCATCATTTTTTTTTTTACGTGTAACATCTCGAAGAAATGTGTAATATTCATGTCGAAAGGACGTATTATGTCCGGTTCGTTGAACACGACCAACAAACAAGATGAATTCGTCAAGTTTTTTTTTTTGTTGGATATATATTTTTGCTTATAAAATAATAATAATTAAAATATTGGTAATTTAAAACTTATTATTTTCTAATTATGATATCATGTTCATTTAATTAGAGACAAATGATTATATGCTATTATTTTGTTTTATTATAAATATAAATAGAGGCATAGGATGCCGACTGTGATTTTTCTCACAGATAATTTTTCCGAGGATTGGAAGGCACAACATACACCTATTGTCAAACTGCCAGAACAATCAAGCACATCCTACTAGAATATAGCACTTTCTTAGCTCTAATCTAACCTTGAGGATGGGTACGACAAAGGTAGAAAATATCCAGAACAACGTTAGGAAAGTTTTATTGAAGAATATATAAATTTGTGAGCAAAGGCCCCCTAGGAGAAGTAGCAAAATAAATTAATGGAAAAAATTTTTATAATACTGTTTGGTTTTGTCTGGAAGGAAACTGGGGTTTTAAAATTTATCGATTTGTTTCTGTTCTAATCATTGCTTTAATGGGAGGTTTTTTAGATGAAATTTGATATTATTATTTACTATATATTTTCCTTATAATTTTTCTTTCAGAACCTTTGTTAATATTTAAAAGGATGGAAATATTGTTTTATCAACGCTGGTGGAAAAATGAAAAGCTCTTGCTTAAACGGATACGTTGTTCTTTTTACAAAAATAAACAAAGTGTTGATATAATATATAGTTGATTCATCGCTTGCAGCCTAACTGTCCTCCTCAAAAAAATATCCGTTTTTTGCTTTGGACGGGGGGATGGTGCTGTGTGTTGTGCGCAGGGGTTGGGGGGGGGGGGGGGGCTAGGCAAGGGAGGGGACGCGTGGGACTCTAATGGGTTAGGGATGACTCGGAGTTGGCGCGTAGTATATTAAAAATAAGGTTTTTTGCGTGGGTGAGGGGCCTGTGGTCGATCAGAATTGACCTTCGTATAAGGGGGGGAAAGGCGCGTGGCTCGCGGTTCTTGCCTACGCCTTGTCAGTAGGTGGGGGTGGTGAGGGGATGGTGGGGCGGGGAGAGGAGGGGCTGGGGGGTTTGGTTTGGAGTGGGAGTTAGGTTTGTGATGTTTTGTATAGGGTTAAGGGGTGGATTGGGTGATTTGAGGTGGAAGTATAATTGTGAAAGAGGTAATTGGATGTTGTGTGGTGTGGTGGGTGTTATTGTGGTATAATTGATTGGTGGGTGTTTTTGGTAAAATGTAATTTTGTGGTGGTGGTATAGAAGGGATTTGGAGAAATATGTGATGGGGTGATTATGGAGGAGGTATATTGGGATTGGGTTGTAAGTAATTAACTTTTAGGCTTGGGAAAGCTTGTAATTTACCGCATACTTTTTCCATTAAAAAATCGTCTGATTTCAACTTTATTTTTTTTTTATTTATTGAAATTTACAACTGTTTTGAAGTTAGGGGGCGGGGTGGCCGAATGGGCTAAAGCGTGTGCATTGCACCGCGAGTTGCCTGGCAACCGGATAAGAGATTTGAGAAGATTAAAAAGATTAAGAGTTCGCATCCCGGTGTCGGAGGGGATTTTAAATTCCCCGCCCTCATCCTCCGCCCAGGAAAATCCCGTATAGCCTTAAAGGCGAGGTAGGGAAGAACAAAACAAAAAAAAAAAAAAAACTGTTTTAAAGTTTAAATTACAAATATATGTGAATTAGTATAATTCTCTGCAAGTCTAAGTTTTATATTAGAAGATCCCGAGGCACTGAAAAGAAATTTTCAAACGCTTAGAAGAATCATCAGCAATTCAAGAGGAAGTCCAGCTACTGGTTAGTGGGTTTGGATAGGTCTGGAGTTTAGTATAAAAATTTATTATTATAGAAGGATAGTTATCTGGATTGGGTCAAATCGACAATATACGTAACTTCTAAGTCATTATGTGTAATTTTATTTATGAAAAAGTAAGGAGCAATGAGGATGATTTTACGAAGAATTTTAGACCTTAAGCATTGAATATGAGTAGAATCCAAGCCCAAATAGGCTTTATTATCGTAATATAAATGATTGTTTTTTTTAATTAACTGAAAATCTAGAAGCCCGTTTCTGGTCGTATCAGTCTTATATGAGAGTTACATGATTGTCCAGGTATATTCTTAAGATCGGATACGTTCAACAAGTGTTTTTGTAGGACAGTAAGCCTTAAGTTTACGACGAATAAGGTGATTTGATGGAATTTAATCTAATCCTCCGGCTTGAAACCAAATGTGTCAGAGTGCAATGTCAGCTGTATAAACTTTGTAGGATATGGGACTACTACCATGGACTGATAAAAGAGGGATAATAGGTACCATTCTGATTTGCTTTAAATAATCTATCAGGGAGGTTGAAATGGATAGTGAGATAGTATATAGGGGTTGATTGAGGTCGTAAAGAAATCCCAGGTGCCATGCTCTTTTTTTAAATTAAATACTGGTAGTAAATATATTTAGTACAATACCATAAAATGCACGATGAGACATCAACCGCACTTGATGAGATAAGAGTCTGCTGTAATTTGATTTGGATCAACAGTTTCTGTCTGTTGTTTCAAGACCGAATCATATGGGAGGGAGTATGATTTCTTAGTAGGCTCTATAATTTAGTATACTAATGTAATATGAATTGTGAAATCACTTGAGAGCCTAAATTATTTTAAATCTGCCCGTACCTTATGCAACACATGTATGGTCTTTGGCTTTGTACTTTCTAAGGTCGGAGTTTTTCCTGACACTTGATTTTCTCCTCAATTCAAAGTTGACAGTTTATAAAGGATGGTTGAACCCTAGATAGTTCTCCCGACAATGTGCACTACTTTTAGGCTCCTACTTGGAGCAATGTTTCGTTTCGATCTTCAGTCAGGGAATGTAATAACGATTGAAGAATTTATATTGGCTTTAAATCGTATTTCATTTTTATTGCTACTAAAAGTAGACTTTTATAACCCTTGCTATGAGAGAAATCTCGTTTTGAGAAATAGATTAAATAGGAAAAAAAGTATGGCCGATTCTAAAACCATATGGCTACTTATAGAATCTATAAATATCTTTTTGGGGCATACTCCTACTTGATTCGTTCATACCATGATAGCACAGGATTTTCTTAGTTGACACAGATTATACTAAGCCTCATCTTAGTCAGGGGACTTTTTTTCTTATTAATTATTATTATTATTAAAGCGATGCCACTGAAGCATCGATTGCACTTAAATAAGTTAGGTAGATGAAAATCATAACGATAAGCCTTCTAAGGTAAAGTGGTTTAAAAATGTCCTCGGTCCCCCGTGCTAATCAAATCACAATCACCCTTTAAAAGATTATTGTATAAAGATTACATGATCTTTTTTTTTTCTCTCGTTAATTACAAGCCCCTTTTAAAAATCCGCTTCAAGACCTCTTCCCAAAGCATTAGCTTTTACGATACCCTGAAAATTGCTAATCAAATGATTTTTGTGAAATGTTATTTTATCTTGATGATTTTTTTTCACAGTCAGTGCCTGAATTATCATCAGCACTTTTTTCTAGTCTCCCACCGCAAATATAAAATGGTTTTTATAATTCATTGGTTTTTGATGCTTCAACTTTATCCTAAACTTATTCAGATTTGAGATTTTCTGTTTCTTACTCTATTAATTTCACTAGTTTGTTGTCCTGTTAATACGTTCACAGATCAAGATTTACTGTAGTACGTAAAATTGTATGTTTGCGATATTGTGGTTTAAATAGATTATTTTTGCTGCTACAACTTGTCAACTCAACTTGTCAAGTGAAAAAATGTTTATTTATATTTTTCTACCAGTTAATCATGAACACCACTTAAGCCAGGATTTTATTATAGTTAATTTAATTTTATGAAATATATAATTAAAACTATATCATTTTTTTCGTTGTATTTAATTTCATCTATTTTCTTTGTAAATTAGTGTATTTAATGAACTATGCCTTGAGTGAATAATTTCTATATTATTCACTTGAATATTGTTACTCAATAAATCCTTGTCATATTTCCATTTCTCAAGCTACACAAGTTTCTTCCAATTGAATGGTCAATATAGTCCAATAATATAGTTTAAACCCGACAATAAAAACAGAAATGAAACGCCGCAACCATTATTATAAAAACCACGATATCGTTCCTCATATTATTGGATACAGTATCATAGTCGATATTGGATATCACAGCTGAGATCCGTGATTTATATTATACCTTATTTCCAAGCTTTTTCTACCTTAATAAGCAATTTAATTTTTAAACATATTTACTTTCAAAAATCCCTTCACATCGGAGAATTTGTCACTTAAATGACTATTTCAGTTTATATATTTTTTATCATAGTTTTTCTTTTCATTCTTTGATGAGCAACCACTCAGTCGCTTGCTCGTTAACTGGATGTCTTCAATCATATGTTATATTTTTTATTATATTATTTAAGTCGCGTTGGATGAAATGGATCTAATTTCATCTGCGCTTAATGATATCAATGACAAGAACGCAACTGAAGATAAATAAATAAAATGGCGATTGGATTCGACCTCTTGAATTTAGCTTAAGTTAGATTTAAATCCCAGGGGGGTGGATTTCGTGACCACTGATTTAATCTAAGCACGCCAAGTGGAAATCTAATCCCGGCGGATAGTCATTAAGTCGATAGTAGCTATCGACCCCAATCTACATCCAGCTCGCCCGGTATCCACTTTATAAAATAACTTTACAATACCTTTCGGTTTTCTTGGCTAATTTTCTAATGCTCCAGTCATAAGTTCCTATTCGTAAAAAAAAGAAAGTATATATGTATATATACTTTAAAGAACAATAAATATAGGAAAACATTAACTAATACTAAAATTATTTTTATAGTCGCTTCTTGCTTGTTAATCATGAAATTCATAGAGACATAGATAAATGAGTTCATTATCTCATATTTGTCATATACTTGTAGCTCGGGAACTAGTGAATAAAAAAAAAATATATATATATATAAAGGTCCGGTTTTTTATGAAGTGTTCCTAAGAACATGAAGTGTTTTATGGTGTATTATCGTTTGTCAGTTAAAAAAAAAACTTATAAAATATAAATTCAACTAAATTAAACATTTGATATTCTCCATCCCCATTTCATGATAAAAATACATAACAATCATTTTTTTTTTGTTAATTATAAATTATAAAATTTATTTTTATAATTATTAAGGTTAATATTTGAATTAGACTTTTAAAAATACACATGGTCATCTAAATTTTATTTATGTATAGTTGTCAATAATTAAAATAGTTAATATTTAAACTATTGACAATATTTAATAAGTATTTCAGAGATTTAGTGTAATATCAATATACCCGGAGTAGCAATTTATTTTCGGTGCGAGACTGTAGAATTTAAATTGAACAGGTTATTTCACATCTTTTAACTATCAAGTTAATTATGGTTAAATAATCATACTTTATTCTGTTATGATTAGGATTATGTTTCCAATAAATTTGTTTAGAAGTATTGTAATATAATGAAATTATTTCTACCCCTAAAAATATTTAATATTAAAAAACAAGGAAATTTAAAGAAGAATATTTTAAAATACCCACTGGTAGATGAAAAAAAGTTGGATGAAATCCTTATCATAGCTATTTTTTTATTTTTTGGTTCCTCTTTGAAAGTATATGTTTATAGGTTTTTTTTATTCTAATATTAGAGGTTTCAATTTAAAATGTACCTCGTCGTGGTCTTTTTTTAATTTAATTTAATTTCCATTTATTTATGTAATTAATTTAATTTACATTAACAATTAATGAAGTCATTTTAATTACCATTCTTTGTAGCCTATTAAACACCAAAAATACTTAATCAATAGATAAATTAACATCGGATATTAATAGATGAGCCATGTTTGTTCCATTTCTAATTAATGTAAATCTTTTATTTTCTGAAGTTTCAATAAAGTTTCGAGATATATGTTTTGATATCGACCCTTATTGTTCACTGTCGTCAAAGAATCAATTTCTTGTTTTTCCTAAAAATTAAATCTGCATAAAAATGGTAATGACTATGGATATTACGGCCATACTTATGTTAAAATCGTTGTAAATGTGCCTTTTTATGTGAAGTAAACGATTAACCATATCGTTACAGTACATCTAAAAACCTCAAACAAATATTTTGAAATTGTGATGAAAGATTCCATATTTCACAAAATGTAAAGGTTAGGAGAAATTATTCACAGGCATGGTTGGTTTTTTCCCTTATGTATACATAATTTACCGATGACGTAACGCTTCGTGCGTCAAAGTTGAGTCAACATCTGATAATTATGATATTGCACCGTTGAGAGCATTAAGATGTTTATGGAAGATAAATGTGGATTGCTATGCTCTTTATTATATCATAATATGTATATATAATCTGAATTTATGAGTGCTTTAAAAATTATGTTTATGGAAAATATTATTGGAATTTAAGAATGATCAAAAATGAAAAGTTTCTTCTAGACTTTTTGACTTTTTACTTGACTCTTCTTTCATTGTTCCCATGAATATTTAGTCAATCTACTATTTTATTTACTGCGTTTTCTACTTTTTTTCTATTATTGGTTAACACTTTAAATTTATATTATCTTAAAGATCTTTATATATATGCACAGATAGAGAATTAATTAGAGAGGGTGATGATAGATAGATATAGATTTTATTCACTTTTAACGGAAGAATTACAAAACTTGTTTATTCCAAATGTGCAAGTTTATTAAGAGATTTTTTCTTTTATTTTTTTAAAGTTTTTTAATTTTTATTAATCATGTTTTTAATTTTTTATGTTTTCCTTTGTTTTTAGGTAAGGAATGCAGCAAAATATTTCCTATCTCTTCCTCGGTGAGTAATTTTTTTTTTTTCTAAATCAGTTAAAGAATCTCCCTAACATTGCATTTAATAAAATATACTTACTTAAGAATCCTAGTTCAGAATATTGAAAAATATTTTGTGATAAAAATTTATTTCTTTAAATTAAAACATCTGATTAATTCTGTTTTATTTAATATTGGAATACAAAAGAAAACGGAATGTAGAAACCATAATTAAAAAGAACTAAATATGTATTCCAGAAGAAGGAAAAGAAATTTATAAGTGTATAGATGATCATAAATAATCAGGATTTTCAGTCTATATGTTGTTATTTAGACTTGAGGACATTTCGACTCAAGTATGTGGGTCATTATGAGAACTAAAAATTAAAAAAGCACATCAGAAAAATAAGATATGTATAGAAATATACAGAAAGTTAGACTAAAGAGATGGAAAGTACACATAAGATAATGGTAACATAAACAAAATAGTAAAATGAAAGATGTATTGGGTTTATAATATATAAATGATACTATAATAATTTGATTATTTGTATTAATCATTCAGTAAGTTTATTTTAAGTGATTATATACTTGTTTATTTTTCTAAACTAGTTTATTTATTTCTAGTAATTAATACAAATAAAAAATTGTACTATTATGCTTATTTTACCATTATTCTATCTGTACTTTTCATCTCTTTATTCTGACGTTTTCGTATGTATCTATCTTTCCATTTCTTTATTTATATACTTTAATCTATATCCTATTTTTCTGATGTGTTTTGTTAATTTTTGCCTCTGATGATCATCCATATTATAGGATCTAATTGTAAGCAACGCTATAAGCATATACAGACCGCAAATCTTGATTGTTTGTCATTCTTATTATTTTAAAGCAACAGTCAGCTATGTATTGATTTCTGTAAGCGTATTGTTATTGGAAGGCAAAAAACACAAATCCATAATCAGAAATTAATAGTTAACCACAAAATTTCATTAATACATACTTTTCCATAAAATCATGACTTGTGAACAGTTCTGCATAAAATGCTTAGGATATATCTGTTTGGAATTATTGCCAGTTCAGTTGAAGGGAGGTATGCTATCTCTGTTTTGTGTGGTATAGTATAGTTATAATATTCCTGATAATTCCTATACTGCCGAAACCTTGACTTGTTAATTATCAATCTTAAGGATATATAAAGTTTTTGAATTTTTTCTGTATCCTTCCATCACTAACATATTAAATAATGTTTGAGGTTAATAAATATTAAAAATTTTCGTTATACAATTGCGCAACTATTTGGCACCTTGAATTATGCATGATAACCGCCATCTCCATTATCCTGAATTAAATCAACCGGCTACCGAACAATTTGACATTCGATAGCAATCAGAATCGATAATGCCCCTCCTCTCCACGGCTCATTATCGATTGTTAAATCGTCAGCAGACAATGGACTCCAGGGCCGGCCCCAATTTTCGTTGTAGCAATTTTCTCGACCAGGTTAAAAACGGGGATCGCACAATGCAATGAGAGGACCATGGTTTCGATGCAATTCTTACCAAATCGTATTTCACGATCTTATTTTCAATTTTGTAGTCTTCCAGAAATAATATGGCCGATCCAGAAGAGTGGTAATATTACTTTCCCTGGGATTTGACATTCTGTTTCCTGGGAGACCTTGGCTGGGGCTGGCAGACTGGGTTCAAGGCTGGCTGCTATTTGAAAGTGCATTATGCTCCGGTTGTTCCCGGCCTTGGTTGGCAGATATAGCCCCTTGTTCATAAATAAATCATTTTAGAAAATAGTTCTTAACATACTGGTAATTTTCCATTTTCAATCTATTTGTAATAAGCGGAGGCGGTGGGGATTCCATATTGAACTTTCACCAATATATTCCGATTTCAATTGGCTGGTTAAATTCTTAAACAAATATATATTTAAACTTGATGAATTTAAAGGCAAACAAAAAATGAAGAAAAAAAACATTTATAAAAACGGAGAATTACCAATAATATTCATGTATAACATCACAAATACAACATTACAAATTAGATACTGTACAAATATTTGGTAAAATAAAACATTGTAAATAAAATTATTTTATTAAGTTAACTAATAACTAAATAAAGATTAAATTCTTCTTTTTGTTAAGAAACTGTATAATACTCTCTATATTCTACAATAAAAACTTTCAAATATACAACAATTGGTTTATGTGTTGATTTACATATTAAGTTGACGTTTCGAAAAATTATCCACGTCTTCAAAACTTAAAATCCCATATTTTCATAGCGATTCATGGTTAGAAAAGAGGTAATATAAAAATAATGCATGTTACAATACATGTTAAAGTTGTGTCGTGACATAAATTGTTATAATTACCTAAAGTCTGATGTGATCCTTTATCGTGTTTTGAAATCTATGTTATAGATAAAATAAAATACAGTTATACTATCTGGAGCATCAACGTTCCTATGGACTAATAATTCGGTGCCTGCTATGGGGAATTCTATTGACCTTTGGATATGATTATTTATTCTTTTACTATTGTTATTAAATGGCTGTTTGTTATATGGCTGCATTTCAGTTTTACTACATTTTAATTTTTTTCAGAAATTTATTGGTCCGTATGAATATCAACATTCGTATAGTATAAGATAGTATAACTGTATTTTATTTTATTTATAACATAAATTAAAAAAAAAATGACAAAGAAGCACATCAGACATTAGATAATTATAACAATGCATGTAACAACACAACTTTAACATGTATATTTTTTTTTAATTTCCTCTTTTATAGCAATGAAGATATGGGATTTTAAGTTTTGAAGATGGAAACAATTTTTCCGAAACTTCAACTTAACATGTAAATAAAAAAATAAACCAATTATTGTGTATTTGGTTGTATTCATTGCCGAAAATAGAAATGATTAAAGTGATTAATTTAAACACATTGTAAAAAAATAAATAAAGGTAATTAAATTTTGCACTAATAGATTGTAGGTACGTCTGTATATAAGATGTTTTTTTATTTTTGTTTTTCATTTAGTTTAGTTAATTTATTTTTTAATATAATTTTATATTATTTTAAAATATTATTATTTAGTTATTAGTTTGTTTTTTATTTTACTTAATTTATTTATAGTCTCTGCATATATTTGGTGTGAATGAACTCTTTGTTAACAATTGCCAATGTCCTCTATTGTGACTGACAGAATACAATATTACTCAATAATAATTTTAAAAAAAATACAGCACAAATAAAATTGATAGTAAAATTAAATTAAAGAGGATCATTGTAAGAATAAGTTGATCTTTTCATATATAAGTGATAAAAAATATGGAATTCAATTTAGATAGGTAGGCATTATTCATCATTTTAATCTAAATATTAATAAAATTGAGTCAAGAATAAAAAAACTTAACCACATATAAATGTTATAGTTATTTAATTATTAACTTTAATACTACACCTACTTAAGAGATACAACTTCCAAATGTTGTTTTAAAAATATGCAAGTAACGGAATTTTTTCAATGGATGGGCCTAGAGAATACGAAACGACAAAGCACGTATATTTAGTTTTATTAATATTTGCATTGGAATATATAAACATAAAATATATCTGGGGACTCTTCCAGATTTTATTTTTACAGTTACTATTAGCGAACTCCGCTTAAAAAGAAAATAAATAAGGAAAGAAACAGACTTGGAGTCATTGTTGGTCTCAGAATAGTAAGCACAAATGGAGCATGATTGGACACGGTTGACAGATTATCTGGCTTGTCTTCCGTCCTCGTTAGTTTTAAGGGAATGACTCTTGTAAATATCAAGACAAAATTCAAAACAAGCACTACCATTGGCTAAGTCTTACACGAGTTATCCATGTCATGGAAATGGTTTTTTGCCTCAATCCATTTTAATTTTTTTTTTATGTACATACAATTTTGATTCCTGTCTCTGAATTAACAGATAAATAGGCCTAAAGTTTAGTTTTTAAAAAATGAATATTTGAGGAGAATAAGAGTTCCTTAAAAGTTCTTAAAGGATGACGACGTTGAGAAAATGATAGCATTCTTTTATCATTGTCATCGTTGTGCAATTAAACAATTATTTGTCACTTTATCACTATTCGTGAAAGATAAAAAAATTGTAGCAAATAAGGCAACCTGTATTCAGATTAGTTTGCATATACGATTCCAAAAGACGTAATAAAAATTTAAATTTTTAATAGTTTTGAAATCTACGAGTTATAGATTATTATTCACTAAAAAATATTTGTAATATTAAAAAAAAATTATGTATGCACTTTGTGTGAAGTTTTATTAGAGAAAATCATTTTTTTTTTTTTTTCAAAATACCATTAAAATATATTTTGTGATTTAACCAGATTTTCTTTTCTTGGGAAATACTGCTCTTTTCTGTAACTAGGCTATATTTTGAGCCATTTATTACATTATTTTAGGAATGAGTTAATAAAACGTACAGAGTTGAATTTTTCTGATAACTACATTTTTGGAATGCAGTCTTCACAATATATCTGATCTAGCTAAATATTTTTAAAAATGTATATTTAATTTTACAAACTTTTATTAAAATTAATTTATTATTCACCCTCTAACAGTTGGCTGCAGTAATTAACGGAGCAAACGATAGCCACCAAAATGACACAAATTAAACTAATTATAGTACTTATGAAAGTATTTTAGAAATACTTATTTTTTTTATTGAAGTCCTATAAAATTATGCTTGCTTCATAACACATGAAGTTGCAAGCCCAATTAGCATTCCTGTTCTATGTTTTACAGGCCGAAAAGGAAGCATTCATTAATAATCGATCAATTAAAAAATCATTTTATAAATTCTCCAGAATATTTTTTTAAAAGAGACTATTAATTTTTCAAATACTATTTACTTTTACGAGAAACCATTAAAAAACATTTTATCGAAATTAATTTATTAAATTTTCATTCACATATCATCTGACGAAGTTTCAGGGTCTATTTTTCCCATTTTAAGTCAACAATATTGATTTTTGAAGTTCATTTAAACTCAAGTGTAGACATTGATTCGTTGTAGCTAGATCGTGAAAGAATAATTATTTAAGAAAAGAAATGTAATCAAAAGAATAATCTTATGAAATATTATAGAAACATAATATATTGAAGAAAATTAAGTTCATTTTATTTTATTGACGAACATAAGATGTGGAAATTTAACTGAAACATTGGGATGAGAGCCTGACTTTAAGCAAGCCGTCAGATTTTTTATGAATGAAAATTTAATAAATTAATTTCAACAAAGTGGTAATAGTTTCTCGTAATAGTACAAAAAGTATTTTAAAAATAAATATACTTTTTTGTATTATTTTAGGGAATTTATGAGATATATAAATTTTAATTGATTGATTTTTATTGAGTGCTACTTTTTCGGCCTACAAAACCCCAAACAGGAATTTTAATTGGGCTTGCAATTATATGGATCATATGGACATCATATGGAATGGATACAAAAAGAATTTTAAAAACAAAGTGCTATTTTTCTTACTTTCGTAGTTATGGTTTGTTTCGTTAATTACTATATTCAACTGTTTCTTAGGCGATATAAAATTATCTTCAGTAACAATGGCTGGATATTCAATGCTCACTGAGGTAAGGAAACAGGGAAGAAACAATTAAGAAAAGCAACAGACGAAATGGATCTTTCTCTTTAGAAAAAAAAAAGATGCTCGAACTATTTGTCGCGATGAATTTAAAGGAATTTGTTAAGCATAAGAAAGGGAAAGATAAAAACGCGGAATAAAGATTAGAAGTTTAAACGAGAATGAGATAAGGGGTAATGGAAATAACCTCCTACAAAAAGTCCACTAAAAGGAAAGAAGATTGCTAATATAAATGGCAAAACAGGAGAGTGAGCGAAGGAGAGATAGGGACAAGGCAAGAGACTAATCCCGGGCTGCCTCCTGCAGATAGCGCTGTAGTCGCCTATCTCTCACCTGTCAGTCCATCCTCGGCCCTCTCTTATCTTATGTCACTTCTCTTAAACTGATATCCAGCCGTCTTAGGACTAGTTGTTTACTCTTTTTGAACTCTAAAAAGATCCCAATTCAATTCCTTACCTTAAAAAAAAAAACTTTAAAAAAAACTTTTAAAAAAAACCTTAAAAAAGTGTATCATTATGAAAATATATACATTATCATTAAAGTATAGAATGTCTTTAAGTGTGCGATGAAAATAAAATTAAATCAGTCTTTATCTCGATCCTTAAAGTATAAATAACTTTGGTACTACTCCGCTGCTCATCATATGGCGGCCGATTTCTAGATCAGTTAGAGTACTCCTAAATTCCCAAATATATCCCAAAGAAGACGGAGCCTACTGATCTCCAACTCCTAATTGTAAACTACCCACCTATTTTAAAAGGAAAATTTTTATAAAATTATAATCGTCGATAACAATAGTTAATTGTTAAGATATGGGACTTAAGGGAAAATTACATTAAACTAGATGAATTATTATAGTTATAATAAGTAATCATAGTTATAGAAAATTATGTTTATATTATTATTATATTGTAATTATATACAATTAACATTAGCAATCTAGTATAACAATGTAAAATTCCTATAGTTGTTATGAGGTACGGAAAAAAACAATTCTTCATTCGCTTGAAAAATTTTAATAGCCCCTGATTTAATCTATTACGAATAAAATCGATGATGTAAATAGTAATTTCAATTTCTATTCAAATACATAGAAGAAACTAAATATTGCAATAGAATATAAACACTTACCGCCAATAACCCTCTAGGGTAAAGGCGATTACAAATATAAAATAAAATAAAATTTTCAAGAAATACAACCATTGTCTTTTATTTTCTTAATTAATACATTTTAGCTGAATATTATATATATATAGCCAGATTACAAAAACCAAAAATTAAAAATGCTATACCCACGGATATTCCAAATCCGTTTTTATTTATTCATTATTAGGTTTTTTTCAAGCAATTTTTTTTTCTATTTAAGTAGAAAGATTATTTATTTTGTAACAGTTAATACGTACTATTAAGAATAAAAAGTAAAAGTAAAAGATTAATCATTATCAGCTTCTCAGCTTCACCGCCATCTTCTACATACTCGTCTACACCTCAGTATGTTCAGACGGATTCTTATTGGTTGCTGGTAAAGAGAAGGAATGCGCTGAGCTATTCCTTCCATCTGGCACGCCAGCTCTACTTCAGCCCGAACAGAAACAATCCGAAAGTGTACATTCTGGCCTCTCTGTGCCTCGAGCCAAACAGATAAGACACAGATATCTGGAGGTTTAAATCAAAACAGCCCTTCACTAAAAGCCAAACACTATTTATACAGAACAGCTGTTCCTGAAGCATGGCTACACACTCTTCAAAGCAGATTCGTTCTAATTATAAAAGCGAAACATTAAATTCGAATGATTTAGCAGCATTTGAGGCGTTCAAGATTCTGGCTAAGAAATATGAGGGGTATAAATGCATACTGAGTCAGTATTTGCTTAATATTTGAACGAAATAAAAAAAAAGCATGCACATAAAACAAGGGACGATTAAAACCATAAAAAGTATATAAAAGTCATGGTACTAGTTTCCTTTCACTACTCCAAGATGGCGGCCAGTTTAAAATATGGAAGACATTAATATTAATTGTAATTATTCCAATTCCATATTCTCATAACTTTGATATCATTAATTAATTTTAGGAATGCACTAATAATCGGTTAAATATTATGTCGCTAATTTAATAATAGTCGATCTGGGAATTCAAGGCATGTAAAAATATTTTGAGACAGTTGGCTAATGGTTTTTTTCTTTCATGTTTTTTTTTTTTTAGAAAGATCTTTAGTCATAAATCTTCTTTGGCTATAGGACACCATTAAGAGATAAAATGAGTAGAATTATACGCATCAGATCTTTACATCGGAACATCCTTCCTGACAACAATAGATTATATCTTTGAATGGGGGAAAAAATTACAGGAGGGAACTTACTAGCCTTAACGACTCACGGATGGCAGCACTGCTGCATTGTGTTCATATCGGAAGGCGATCAGATGTTGCGGCGTTCACGGCGATGACGCATCTCCGCGGGGGCGTCTATACTTTATTTAGTTTTTTTTTTTATTCTCTTCTGCTCTTCTGGCATTGCAGTTGAGTATCTCCTCCGGAGCTGTTAAATAATGGATGTCCTATTTACATAATGTAAACTGCAACAATACTATAAGCGAGGCAGTAAGCTACTATTTTAATGTAATGGTGCCTTCGGTGATATTCGCTATGAATATAAAAGAAATTCGTAATTCTTTTTTCAATCTGACTTCGCAACGACTGACTAGTGATGCAAGATCAATCAAGCTTCTGCGGGTAGTTATCTCTAAGCCTATACTTGTATACCTATGTCTTGTACACACACACACATATATATATATATACCTTGCTTACTTGCTGAGGGAAATGGTTCTCCGTATTTATGATTTATAATTCGGTTTCCCTCAGTAGTTTGGCCCTCATTGTCTCATAACAGTTTAAAAAAGAACACAACTGCTCTCTGCAGATTTTTTATAATTTTGAATTATGAAAATCAACCAAAACTCTTTTCAAAAAGTATATCTTATCTGTACACAAAAAAAAAAAATTACACAAGATTTTTACTTTCACGAGTTATGTTCATACAACGGAGCGAATTCTGTTTTTACTGTAAAGCTCTACAAATGATTTTTTTTTTTTTCTGTTGTCTATGAACTCAACTAAACCCTCAAGTTTTATCAAAGAATGTTCTTAAAATCAGGAAACGACGACAACTACAATATTCCATTTTTTTTCAATTAAAAATCACTTTTTCTGAATTCTAAATTACTATAAAAGTTCTAAATCGAATGCAATCTTGAAAAAAATTAGTTTCCAACCAAATGCTTTCCTTTGTTTAAGTTAAGTAAAGCAAAATCAAAATTGAGATTTTAAATGGCGTTTCTATTTCCGATCAAAGAAAGTGATAATTGCCGTAGTAATTTGTAATTGATTTGCCTCCTCTATCGCCCCGGGTAATTAAAAGTGGCTGATGAGTATTTAATGAAAAGGGCCAAGTTTGAAAGGAGATTTCCTATTGATGCAACAAGGTGTAATCGTCTGTCGATAAAGTTTATTTGAATAAATTTATACTTACGCAATTACGTTTAAAAGTATTTTTGCGACGTAACCCTTCATAAATATTTTTTCTTTTTACATCTATGAACATGGATACTACAACAAAACCGCAATCGTAACAACCAACCTTCGGTACACAATAGAATGAACACCTTCAATCTATGATTACATGTTCAGTCTCAGGTTTAGATCTTTGCCTGTAATCTGAATCTTGTCAGATATTGCCAGTACGTCTTATAGGTATCTTATTTCATGGAATGAAAGCTGATCTGAGTATTTGTATCATGTAGTGTACCAATAATAAGTCCATGATATTTTAATTGAAGTTTTTTTTACGTTGCAAATGTCGTTTCTTTACTGTAGTTTTAACTTGTTCACAAGAAATTGATGTCACTAACTGTTGAAATATAAATGAATGAAAATTCTGTATTTTGTAATTAATATATACAATTACAGGAGGTCTGGCTGTATTAAATACATTATTACATAAATAGAACCAAAATAAAGTGCTATAGAAATATAGAAATAAATCGGAGAAATATTCTTTTTCATAAATAAGAAGAACTAGCTATATAAATTGTGATGTAAAAAAAAAAAAAAACAGAAAAGGAAAAACAACTGTATAACAATGTATAAATAAAAAGTCACTACTTTGAAGACGTATAAATAAAAAAATCAAATGAATATACATAAAAGGAATTTTAAAAATAGCAATATTATATTCCTACAATACAATGTAGCAGATTGCAACAATGCATATGCTCAACTTCTAAGATAACAATGTCTTGTTGTAAACATAAACATAAATATTGCTGGCATTTAATCATTCATAATAAGTGATCTTATTTTAAGGCTCCCTACTATAAAATAAAATATATCATTTAACTTTGCGAGGTTTTGTATCGTTAACAAATTACCGAGCATTGAATTGTTGTTTTCTGTAATATATTGAAATATAAATGATATGTTTATTCTCTTCTGTGGAAACTGTTTGTATGAAAACTAAAATTAACAAACCAATGAGTATTTATAATTTTTTTTTTTTTGACAATCAGTAACCTAACTTTTAAAAGTTTAAACTTTTAAAAGGAAGGGGAGGAGGAATTAGTTTCAACTAGTGTCACCTGGCTTCGTCCTCATCATGTTATATCCTTTAGAGTAGCTATAATTTTAAATAGAAATTATTCTTTTCTAGAAACCACAACAAAGGTTGCGAAGAACTGCTTATGGTAAACCGAGAAACCATTTTTCACAAATTCTGATTCAGTATGTGATCAATTTGTGAACATTACTGTAACTTAGCCCTTAAGTATAAAATGGATAAAATAATATAGTTTAAAAATAAAAAAAACTCATTATAGGTCAATTATCAGAACACTCTCTTTCAAGTTGGAATTATTTTTAGCCTTTGTAATATTTACAGGCAAGCAATCTCTACTTATTTGTCATGCTCATGGAAGCACTTTATATATTTTTTATTATATAATTACCTGTATAGGAAACGAAATCCATTACATTTAGACGGTTATAGTATAACATAAAACTCACTTGTTGTTCAGGCATAATAGAAATTCAATATTGAAAGGACAAAGATTTTTCTGCCATGCCGTATGAAAGACATGCCCTCTCCTAAATTTAAAAAAACTCCTAATTACAAAATGTGAAAGTGAACATTTATGTATGTTAATGAGGGCCCTAGCCGAGATGGTGGAACATGGGCGAGAGGAGCGTGTCCAACTCCCTGATAATTACTAAGAACAATGGGATATGGATCCTTTGAAGCCTTGCATTGTTCCTTCAAAGGTGTCAAAGCATGACTAATCTACTCAGACGGATAATAACTTGCTAGAATGGTTCTGGTTGATGGAGGTTCATCGCACTGTGGCCGTCGCCTTATAGCCCGATAGTCTAGCTGCATAGACCGAGAATAGAAAGGAGGCTGTTATTGTAGTTGTTAGGGCGCTGGCCTATATATATGTATACAGCTTCCTCTATATCTCTTTTTATTGCAGCACAGAGAGAGAGAGCAATGGTTAATTACACAGTTGTAAATAGTGAAACAAGAACAAAAAAATTTAGTTTATAAGCTACAAAATCCTGAAACAGATTCTTTCGATTTAAACTAGGTATTTTAATATTTATTATTATTAATTTTTCTTAAATAATGCTGCAATGCTCCATATCCTGATAGTAGAAATAGAAAATCATCTTTATTCTGGGATTAGATCCCTTGAGAATAACAATATTGTTTAAACCAATTGACAATAAATCTGGCCAGATGACCTATTATAATAAAGAGTAACTACAATCTAAGTAATAAAATGAGTATATACATAGTTTTGGTGGGTATATTAAGGAAAGCGGATGGGTAAAACGGTTACAATATTATAATATAGGTACAAAAAACAACAACATACTTATAACTAAATAAAATTGGAAAGAAATGCTAAATAAGTTTTATAGGTATCCAATTTTAGTGCTACAATATAATAAAGAAAAAAAAATAAAGAAAAGTAAGATTAAAAGAAAATAACTAGAGTAAATAAATGATTTATATATGTTCCTTAAGACGTTTAATTGAAAATATGAAGGTATTGTGAGAAAGTAGACAAGTATTGAGATCTACCTATGACGAAATAGATTACGAGCAGAAAAAGAAAAAACAAACACACATATATATATACATACATACCCACATAGAGAGGAGAGTGCAGAAGATAAGTAAAAAATAAAATACTTTTAAATAAAATAAAATACACTCTTATGAATAGAAAAGATAAAAGGTAACCAAAACAATAAAATTATACCTACTCAGAGACTAAGCAGTGTTTGTGAGAGTTGATTGAAATTCTGTTTCACTCAAAACAGAAGAAAAAAAAAATGTATAAAGAAAATTAAAACCTTGTTTCATAATATATACTTATAATATATGCCAGCATCTGATTGAATTGTGAAGAGGAATTGGAATAAGAGTTATGAAAAAAAAAATTGAATATATACTTATTTATTTAAAGACTAATCGACATCTTTAGAGTACTCAGTCAAATAAGTTCTTCAATAAAATCATGAAACGAAAGATATAATTTTCAAAACATTATTTTTTTTATAATAATAATCTCTTATAATTATTTTACACCTCTAATTTGTACTTTGAGGTTATACATAACTCAATTTGAAATTAACAGCTGATGTAGCTAATCAATCTTTACAATTAAGAGCTTATAACGTAGTTTAGATTATAATTAGTATTATTAGAATTAAGTTATACTTTATCTCTTTTCGTTTTTGAGCTATCTCATTCGGAACAACCTACCCCGGTATCTTTTAGCCTCGCTCTCCCCTACTCTGATTTCAGATGGTTTCGGTTGTATATACAAAGGATTTTTCTTCCTATCGGACTGTATAAACAAGGTAACAACCTCTGCTTTTTATCTTTATCACGGACTGTACATTCAATCATGGAATGTTCTTAGTTGATTGAGACCTATACTTATATTTCAAAGTACATTTATAAGTTTTGGTGCTTCATTAACCAAGCTGTTTAACACAGTCAGTTTAAATTTCCTGAAATGTGCAGTTATTTATTCAACGTTTTAGCTGTTTATCTGTTTTAAAAATCAACTTTAAATTAATAATACTTAGATGTGACAGATGATTAATTTCTTTCAATGAAAGTCTTCGTGGACTTTCAGGGCTAATTCTTATGCTCATTCTCCCGCGGGTATCAACATTATATTGTTCGCGCACCTTATGATTCGCGATTCGATGATTAGTTCTTGCAAAAAATGTGAAGAGCCTTTCGACAAAACTATTCATCTTCCTTGCGTTTATTCACGTTTGATAGAGGAGTGATAAGAAGGGGAACTTTTTTTTTTGTAATGTCGTGCTATTTTCTTATCACTGCAGTCCCCTCTTACGATTTCGGAACCGCGCAGATCATTTCGGGCGGGATATCAGCGATGATTAGAGGCAAAAAGACTCAAGCGACAACCGCTATCTGGCGGTGTCGTTAGCAACTAGGGGCAGAGGCATGGCCCCCGACCTCAGGTTAATTGCCTTGGCTCGTGTCCACGGCGTTTGTTTCCCTCGGCCAGGTCCTCCCCTGCTTCCTAACCCCGCCCGTTAGAGGGATCGAGAAAGCGTAAACATATGTTGCAACATATGTACTTCAGTAAACATGTGTTGGCTCGATATAATGATCGATATCACTTTCATTTGTGTTTGGCAATGAATGAGCGTTGCGAATTATTGATATGAAGTCCCACACGTATTTACCTCAGTTATTGAAAATTATTAGAAAGAGGTAACGTCATGTTGTGATATCGTCGGCACCATATTAACGTAACGAATGTGACGTTTACAGGCTCAGGTTCATTGCTTTAACATGGTGCCGAAGATATGTTAGTTCAGTCTGCAAGCCCAATCTTATGAATTTATCGATACTGACATCGACATTTCTTTTTTCTGGCTATTTTACAGCTATATTTTTCTAGCTATATTCCATTCGCAATGTTTCTACATTACCGTTCAAAATAAGCTTTGAGTTTAGTAGGGAATCCAATATTCTTGTTCTGATACATGATGAAAATATAAAGGATTATATCTTTTTATTTTCCAATGTCAAATAAGGCTTCATAAAATTCCTTTCGCTACAGCATGAAATACATATTCCTCTTTTACTGCCAAACTCACCGGATTCCCTATCCCTTAGGTTCATAAATTTTTATTCAAAACAATTTCTGACAACCATCTAATCATTGGAATACTACCAATGCGTAGCTTCTTCACAATCTCCTTATAATGTTTTATATTCTTACAACAAATTTACTTGTTCTATCTATTTACACATTTGTAAATTTGAATAAAAAAAATATTTGTATAACCAATTATCTTGCACTCTCTTTGACGTGTACTACCATGTATGAATTATATTATGGTATAGACTGCTATGCTATATGCGATTGTTTAGTTATAATTTCATCATTTAGTTGATCCTTTGAGTTGGGACTTTAATCCCGAATTTCCAGTTAAACTTTTCGAATTAGGTCGCTTGGTTGAGATTATTAATTAAGTGAAATATTTCGCAGAAGCCAACATGTAAAATGATAAGAGACAGCGCTGAAGGGCGACACCTACCCGAGTTATTATTCCTGAATAATTATACTAGTGAGACAAGGAGGTAAGGGCTGGTTTATAGCCAATTATAGGGCAGCCCTGGGGCAATAAAGGGGATCATATAGTGTATCCTCTTGCGGGGCCAATTACCTGCCCTGGTTTATCGCCCTTCTGGGAGCCTCCTCCGGCTAAACTTATTCCGATCGCGCCCTTATCTCGCGGGCCGGCATATGCAGATTAACTGCACCTAATTCCCATCCAGTCTCTTCCTCTATCCTACGGCTATCTCTACTAATAGCTGCGAAAAAGGAGTTCTCCGATAGAGCTGAGCTTGTGGATACCGGGAATCCTGGGTACTTATCAGCAATGATCTCCGGGGACTGAAATCACATAGTTTTGCTGCTAGTGTTAGTTCAGCTAAAAACAAAGTATTGGATATTTCATAGCCTCGACCATGTACATTGTGAAAATATTAGGGATACTTAAAGGTTTAAAATCCATTAAATAACCAAATAAGAAATCATGAAATAATTGTACATTTTATCAGTACGAATGGAATTTTGAAAGAAGTGCGTTGTAGTCCCTATTGTTTATGTTTTAACCTCAACACCAAAAGCCAATGGTTTGTATATCTGGGGGGGATTATTTTATTTTATTTTATTTTCGATTCCCTCTCCCACTGCTTTTTAGCCATCGTATCAGCTAGCTCATCCATCTAGTACCGAAGTGGCCCTGTAATATAATTGTTTCATTCATATTAATAATTCTGTTAATTGAAATTCCCGTAATTAAAATTCTGAAAAGTAGGATGTACGTTTTTTAATTTAAATTAAAACTCAATTTATTAAAACATTGTCTTCATAAAATTTAAATTGAAGTTCTCTTTTGGGTCTGCAGAATGTGAGATATAGTGGCTCGCTCATAGTTTATGTGGGCGTGGTCGGGCATTCGCTCTGCATCCGGCACGTACGCTTGTAATATGTGTTAGTTATTAATATTTCAGACTTGATTGTTTAGCAAAAAATTTAAGTTGGGTTGCGTTTTGCAATATGCGTGAGACATAACGACTTAAATGATATAATGAAGTTTTCTATCTCACCATTCACTCATTACTGTTCCCCGTTGTGGCAGTGACACTCGGATTGGAAGATGCTCCAGGACGAGATAACTAGACGCATGATCAATAGCGGCGCGAAGCTGTATAATAAAAAGGCGAACACAAAGCTTGTTTGCCGAACGTGCCCGAGCATTGAGGAGCGGGCTCTGTAATCAAGGAATCCACTGTCCCCGGATCAAAGTATCAACGCTCTCATCAGCTGTCCGAGCTGGAGGGGGGGGCCTTTATTGTGTCCTCTGCGTTTGTCTCCTCTGGGGTTGAGCCCCGCTCAAACGGAATGCCCTACCTGTCACTGCGCCTTTTCACCCATCGTCGTTTTGTTTTGTGTTTTTGTTTTACTAATCGTCAAGTTCAGAAAGGTATTATCTCGTCAGCGGTCTTAGTTTGGATGTCAACGTATAAGGTAGAATGAGAAATGAATTTCATCCGGGTGTTCCCTTGTGGGGTTTTTCCTCATGTCATATAAAAACGTTACTGACAAGAAAACAATTCCAAATATAATTTACAAATTAGATAAATAAATATATATTAAATAAAAAAACAAAACAATATTTGGTTTCAGTATCCAATGCTATAAGGAATCGATTACGTAGAAAATTTTAGGTATTCTTCTCTATGGGTACCTAATTGCGGTACCCATCTTGCGGTTCTCTCTGTATTCGAAACGTGACTGCTTATATTAGAGGGTTGTGCAACATCTTAAGATTTTTAAAAATGAAGCATTGCGTATAATAGTCAGACCGAAGAAAAAGGAGAGAGGATTGTGTTCAGGCTGATCCGGCGCAGTTGGTTTGGACCTCGTCCAGTGGAAGGAAGAATGTAGACAGCGATTGGTTCCATTGGCTTCGAGTACGCTAAGCCTTTTTACTATCGATTTAATAAGTAATCGATTACGTTACATCCAGTAATAGAAAACTTACCATCAGTAGGACTTTGTTTTACAACATTGCAAAGGGACGGGAACCTTATACATTTTAACTGCACTGCAAAAAGACTCCCCTTTGTTTGTTCTAAATATTCGTGTCTCGTAGCGGTTTTCAAAAAAGTTTGATGAATATTTATTCCCCATGCAGTCAAAAAGTCCTTTTTGGTCATAAATGAATAAAAAGTACAAGAGGGAGACAAAGAAAAGAAAGAAAGCTATAACGGTAGATAATTTACGACTCCAGTGTGCGCAGATATGGATTGTATGCAAATCAGTCTGCATATTTCTTTTAAGGGAAACCCAATGCGCCCACATAAATTTAGTTTAATCGGATTTGTCTGAAAAATATTCTTATGAAGTCCGCTGTTTTTAATTTGGAATATATTGTTTATTCCTTAAAAGAAGATTATCAAAAGTTAACAAAAATATTGACGTGTTTACTTATTTGACAACGAAATTAAATAATTTACTTTTTTAATAATTTAAATTGTATCACAATTATAATGTTGTTCTCTCCGATTCTATTGCAGAGCCCTAAAAATTCAATATTAACTATTTTCTTCGTCTTCGGCGATTAATGTTTTCGGTACTCTGAGGCTATGTGTAAGAGCAGGAGCGGTATGACATGGGTACGGATACAGGGCTGCCAACCTCTGCCAAGGCTTCCAGAATAAGCCGGCCTCCCTAAACCTCCCTCCAGGCTTCCCCTAAACCTGATATAGTGCCCTCGCAGTAAATCTCACGACTTTCTGCTATTACTCGCCTTAATGAATAATTTCCACCTCGAATTTCCCGCCGGGAGAAATTCCTTAATGATAACTTATTGAAATTTATTAAGAAGGCTCGCACGACTGTGGAATGTGCTTCCGTTGCTTTTTAATAAGGCCCCGGGCCCTATGAGGAATGGCTATGCAAATCTTAACTCATGAATGTGAAGCAATTTCCTTCCCTTTTCTGTCACAGCAAAATCAAATATACTAGGCAGAATTAAAAACTTAATAAATCCACGATATGATTGTCAGGGAATAATTAAATATATATTCCATTTCGTTTCATCATCTATTTTATTTCCTTCCCTTTCAACCAGAAAAAAAAGGCTATAAAGCGACGAAGATAGAAAAAGTAATTTGTAGGTAGGAGAGATGGTACTGTGTAATTTGCTTCTTGACCTTGATAATGGCCTAGAATTATTTTCTTTGATTTTAATTGTATTTACATTATTCTAACTTTACAGTAAAAATGGCGATTTCGGTGTTTTAGCTTTAGATATAATTTACGAAAGATTTAGTCTTATTAAGTCAAAATAAAATAATAATTTATATCGACCACCTTTGCGGCATCTTTTTTCAAATATATTTTGAAGTGTCTGCTAAAGTGAACAAAACAATAACACTTTTGATAAAAAATTAGTATTTGAATTAAGTTTCTTTTATAAAATATTTGTTTTCGACTTTTTTTTCACTCCTCCCTCATTTCGATACATTAAATTCTAAAACAAATTATAGAATGTTTAAAAACCGAATATGAGTAAGAAATTCTGTAGTTCAGTGGATTTTAAAATGCTAATAAATATCCTGATTTTAACATAGATTTTAAATATATTTTCCAAACAAAACTAACTTTTTATTTACCTCTAATAGATGAATACGACCGTAGTTCTTTTACCATTCCGACTGAAGCTTTTCCCAAAACGGAGTGATCTTTTTTTATTTTTTTGTCCATCCCTTCCTCATCTTTAGGCTATACCGGGGGTTTCCCGAACCAGGGGAGAAGGCGGAGTATTAATGGCAGTGTTAAAAGGCTCCCAATACCGGGGCACGAACTAGTAATTATTTTATGTATGCGCATGCGTTAGCCCGCTCGGCCAACCCGTCCCACTTCTGTGCTTGGTCCTTAATAAATACTGAAACAATCAAAACATGTACTTTCAGCTACAAAATCTGACTACATGACCAAGAGAAAATATTTAAAAAATTATCCTATAAGCACTATTGTTCCTGAAAACATTTTTTTTTTTTTATTGTTATTATTATTATTTTGAAAGCCGTTCAAGAACAACTTAAACATTATTTTAAATAATTTCATTCTATTCTTCCACAGTTAGCATTTCTTAAAAAAAAAAAAAAAAATACCTCCCAAAATTAAACCCTGGATTTGTCACTGCTTCCTTGGAACTCCCACCCTCCATATTTAATTAAGAAAAAGAAACCATGGTTGAACGTGATCTCGGTCACCTTTTTGTACAACCGTTGACTAAGAAATAGTACTTCCTTACAAAATACTGATCCGTTGACCCTCCACTGTTTGTAAAGGTGCCTTGTGTTTTTATTTTTTTATAATTTTTAGGCGTGAATATATTGTTCATGTATGATTCAACTTCAGGTTTTCGATGGTACTTATGTATATAAATTGAACACGTCTCCCTCATATTAGGATGAAACAACAACTTCCCTCCTTGTTCCTGTTAGTACATCGGATAATACACTATAAGCCCTCGCGATTCGCCGGATGCCGCTAGAGACAGAGGCACTGTTTGTAAATGGTGGGAGCTATGAACCAGATCCCCCTGACAGCTTCCAGAGCACTCCTTGTTTCTTTCTTAGTCAATCATCCATGATGTCTTTCTTCCTCCTTGGCAGTATACCAGGTTAATTAATTCCTTCTTTCTTTCCTCTATATTTCTCTATTCATAGAAATTTCAAAATAAAATCTTTAATACACGATGGTAGATCCTAACTTTTTTTTTTTTAATGGTCAAAGGTCACAGTTTTTTTATATCAGAAATATAATTATTTTCCACGTGACAGATATTATATTTGTAAATCAACAAATAAAAAAAAAAATATCTTAAACGGATTAATTTTTCTTAACGGTTTTTCTTCTTATGGTATAAAAAAAAAAAAAATTCGAGCCTTATTCCTTTATCTTAATTGCTCACATCACACCTTCATCATTAACGAGTTTCGTGGTTGTCCAAATTTAAAATTTAAATTTTTTGTCATAATGTATGTTTACAAAACTTATTTGATGCTTGTAATCTTATCATTATGATAGGATCTCCCTGTATTGAATAGGATGAAGGAATATAGTAAATTTTAAAAAAAAACTTAAAATTTTGACAACCGTATAATTTAATACTGATAAAGTGACGTTTAAATATGAACACAAAAAATAAAGGTAATTAGAAAATGTACCGATAGGTTTGAAACAGTGTCTTTGATAAATTATTAGATTAAATTTGAAAGGTATATTTTTCTTCTTTATATTATAAGAAAAAATAACCCGATTGAAATAATTATAATCATAGTTTTGATTTTGTTTTAGACTGAGGGGTATCACGCTTAAACCGCGTCTTGTTTATAGCTAAAATAAAAGTAAAAAAGAATAAGTAAATTAAATTTATTCTTATGATAAATATAAAACAAATAATATTAATCAAATAATGGGAAAATAATTAAATAACTAAAATAAAGATAATCATTAGGACAACCAATCTTTTAGATTCCCAGATACCTTAAGGGAGTAGCTAAAGGATTTCGAAAAGTAATATATTTAATATAATAATTAATTTAATTTTCTTGCTCCTAGAAAAGACGAGTTTAATGATGAATGTCTGCCACATAACTTGAAATCGCGTCACATGCATCCGATTAAAGAAATAAATAAAGTAAGAATCAGTAAAAAAATAATCATTGCTCAACCACCTGGTAATATTCGAGGTTTAGGCTAAAATTTAGTGGAAGAGGGAGATTTTTTGGATAGTGGTGAGGTGAGTAAGTAGAGAAAGTTTGATAATATCAGTCCTTTTTTTTTCAATTATTATTTATCATCATGGATATGTGTCATATCAAAATTTAACGATATAATCGCTCTCTGATGTAATCTTTATGAGCCCAGGACACTGTTATACCAGTCCTTGATACCCTCAGGTCATGTTGTTTAAGTACCAAAGATTTGGGGGGGGGGCACAGTCACCCCCCTCAGCGTCTGAGCCGGTTAGTCTGATTGATAGATTGAGCAACTAACTGCTCTGACTTGGTTCACAGATGAACACCCCGGTAATATGATGGCTTTCCCGATTAGTGGGAAATTCATAACTCTTATTTAGTTATACTTCTAGTAATAACCTTAGCTATGTCGTTTTTTGTTTTTTTTCTGGCGAAATGGTTGTCAATGCTGTTTAAAAAATTTATTAATTTTTTTGTGTTTATTGATGATATATTGAATGCGTATTTAATAACAATTTATTCAATAAATGTTGATCATAACCATTTTTTTTTCAATTATATGTTATTGCGGTATTTTATTCCGGTTTTATATTTATAAAATTTTATTCCAGGCCTTGCTCCATAAAGAATAACAAATATGTATCAATAAAAAAAAATTCACTGGATAAAAAACTAATATTTTACAAGTTTTATGAACTAATTAATAAGGTTCAAAAAGCATATACATATATATTTATACACATATACATATATATATATATATATATATATATATATATATATATATATATATATATATATATATATATATATATCGGCATATAAAAATATATTTAAAAAAAAAATCAATTCGAGAATACCAACAGTTGCCTTTAGAAAAAAACATTACCTATTAAGGTACTTCAGTTCAGCAATTTATTCTAAGATAAACATGCCAAGACTATAGTATCTAAGTAACTATGTGTGTGTGTTTGTGTTTATATAATATAATATATAAATAAACTTATGAAAATAATAAAGTAACATTTATGAAAATTTTATTAAAAATACTAAATTTTAAGGACAATAATGACAAAAAAGATATTAACATCAATACTGAAAAGTGAAAAATTTTCAATCCTGCACTCTAACGATTGTAATTGTAATTAAATATTGTTAAAGAGCATATATTAAATCTTCAAACATTAATAAAAGCAGATATCATCGTGGTTTTGCTCAATTGATAATGATATGATATTTTCATATTCGATTGTCAGCATATATATATATATATATATAAGTATATTATATATATATATATATATATATATATATATATATATATATATATATATATATATATATATATATATACTTTATTATTTTATTTTTCTGATATTACATTCTACCACCGTTAAGGACAACGCTAAGTGTGCTAGAGAACTTCATTTACACCTTAATGCCAAATAAAATAGTTGAATATAACTGTAATATAAAACAAAACATTTTACACTGCCAAGGTACAATTCTTTGTTATTTGTTTCAAACCTGGGAAACAGCAGCGTACTCTTATTATGAAAAAGAACTTCTATAAAAGTTATTCTAAAACTTAAATAGTATTTAACAGGTAACTTTTAAATAACATAAAAGTATGAGGAACCAACAGATGTGTTGGTTGTGGTTGAGTCAGACAACCATCGCCTTTTCTGTATTTAATTACATATTTAACTAAGAATTTCACATACTTTGTCATGGCTTTAAATATAAAATTTTGTTATGTATTTGTTATTGGTAGCGTATGGTCTGGAGCTGAGGCCCTAACTCGGCCAATGGATGACCTCCATTTCCTCCCCACAACTATTTATCATGGCGAAATGACGCCAGGGCCTTCATAGATCATAGTCGGCCGACAGCATTTAGTGCCTGATATTCTTATCGAGCCATCCCACGCGCTAATATTTTTAGAGATTTCGAATAAAGATCAAGGCAATTAAGATTTTGTTAATTTTTAAATTGTCGTTATTTATATAATATATTAATATATTTGATGGAGAAATGGTACATTATCTAAGTAGTATAATGTATCATTGAATTTATTTTCAAAGTGAACTCTAATCGATTTTTTTGGAAATTGAGTCAAATATCGATTCTTTTTTTTCATAAAGTAATTTAACCATTTAAAAAAGCGGTGAAAATAAGTAAACAATTATAGTAACAAAATAAAACATTTAATTATTACTGAAATAAACAGTGATTTTCGGAAATATATTCTGAAAACAAAGAATATCTTAAATTTTTCTAATTTTTTTCGCGTTTTCTGAACAATTTTTAATAATAATCATTGTTCAGTTTACGAATAAACGGCTCATACGAGTCGAATGATAAAAATTATATCATATTTAGAAGGGAGTAAAATATAGGGTATACTTAAAAGATTTTAGAACAAAACCCTATTTAAGTTTCTTTAAAAAAAAGTAAATGATTAATCGGTGTGATGTACTGTCTCTAGTGGGTGCAGGTTTTTTGGACTGCTGACGTGAAATGGCAAAACGTTTACTGGGTAAATACTTGTCTATGTTTCAGTGACTCTTGGAAAGAATTTTTTAATTATATCCATAATAATTTTTGTGATTTAGTTGTATGATGATAATCATCATTATGTTTTTAATTATTAAACTGTTTAAATCAGTAAACTCAGTGCATCAAATAATTTTATGGTTCAGCAAAACTCAACATAACGACGTATAACAAGCAATTATTGCCCAACAAATACGCACTCTTTAAGTCTATTTTCATAATAAACTTCAGCAATATAACAACAGCCTGATTCTCGATAAGGTTGCGGCTGACATGCCCATTCGGATGTGACTAAAAAAAAGATGAGAGAAGGATCAAGAGATTTATTCAAAATCGAGAAGAGGTGCTCATGGATACATTCCTGAAGTGTCAAAATAAAAATGTATCACCACGTTTGCTCTCTTATCTATGACAGGTGTGAATGCAGAAAAAAATATATCATGTTATGTAATTACACTTTTGCCTTTTAATGAAACTTTTTTTTTCTATTTTCCCTGGAACAGGCTGTTGCCTGGATCTGGGTCGAATGGTGTATTCGGTATTGGACTTGATTGATTCGGACTTAATGGATCCGAGTGCAGGCGGTGGGCTCTGTATGCATGAGTCATTTGCATAAAATTAATGAGGCGGCTCCCCCCCCCCTCTAGCCCCTCCCTCTCCGCTTCTCCGGTATCGGTCCCACTAATTAAATAGTTGATTTATCTCAGCTCTGTCTGATCGTTAGTCCTTTTGGAATGCCATCAACTTCATTACTCTGTTCTATCTTCATCCTTGGTATTTTGGTTTTGCAGAATAGGTTAAGGGATTGGAGTATGCCTCATGAATAGCCACATTAAGTTTTTAAATATTTGTACCCCTGAGTTTACTGATTTGAACACATTAATAATTAATTATTAAAATGTTCTTTAATAATTAGTTATTAAAATAATTAATAATTAAATTGCCTACGTTTCAGTGACTCTTGGAAAGCTTTAGAATTTTACATTTATATCCATAATCATTTTGGTGATTTAGTTGTATGATCATAACCATCATTATGTTTTTAATTATCAGCCCACAGTACTTTACTTCGTCCGTCTGAAGAATATGGTTGTTGCTAATGAAAATTTATTTTTTCATAATATTATAACAGATAATTATGAACTTTATATACTGTGATTTATCGCGATATAATCGCTTTTTCTAATGTAATAGATGATTTTGTTATATGTAAGGCTAGTATGAGGACGTGGAGATTTGTCAAAATGGATGTATAGTCTTTTTAGATTGCATTCGATATCTCGGATTTGTTAGGTATGCCATATGCTTATATTATGTATAATAAAGGAGTCACTATTGATCCATGCGTTACTCCTACTAAGACTGGTGAAACCTATCGGTTAAAGGAAAAGCTTTCGAAGGGGAATAAGGACTTTAGGATAGAAAGATTGATGAATAAGAGAGTATGTATGAGATAGAACGGACTTCAGTTTTAAAAGAAGTCTCTGCTACCAGACTTTATCAAAAGTATGAAAGAATAAATTAATTGCATTAAATAATGACATAAAAAGATTATTAAAATGCATATTATTTGAAAATCGCAAAAAAGTTTTGTTTTTCTCAACAATGGTCCTTTACTTTTTATTTGTGCTTAGTAAATTCAGGAATCATCAGAATTGTACAACTTAAGATAACATAAGCGAACAGAGACCGTAAGCAGTAGACTTACTCAAAGTAGATAGCATTTATATCACTTCATGCTTTTTAATGTACAATAATAATGGTCGAAGGATATAATTCTGTTACAGCGTTCCATTTGATGAGATAAGTATGATTCATCCAATAACATTCTCAAGAGGTCTTTTTTTTAATTTATTTATTTGATATTTAATAGTTGATCGTTGCATTATAAAGGAAGGAGATGGTCCATTGTGGCGGTCATAAATAGGCTAAATAGTGGCAAAACTATTTTATTCAAAGCCAACGTTTCGACCCGACTTTGCAGGTCTTCTTCAGAGCTAGATACAACAAGATATAGAGAATTGTGGAAGTTACATAATATTAAGACGAAAAATTATTAACAATGTGAATAAGCTTATTAAAATAATAAACACTAAGTACATTAAAATATAAACAGAGTAAGCTAAGTAACAAGATCCTAAACTGAAGTAAATAGATGGTAACAATTGTTGTTGTGTAATATATAATATATGCAAATGTTAATATACTTCTACAGATCTACAGGAGAGATTGAAAGAAAAATAAAAAGGATATAATATGAAATACTAGACATAAAGGAATGTGGAGAAATAAAAGAAAAAAGAAAACCAAAAAATAAATTTAGAAAATTAGAAAAATAAAAATAGAGAGTTACAGGTGTGTTCAGGTAGGAGTTTCACTTAGAACTGGGAAATCAGGGTAAGAGTAGGTATTGGGAACATTTGCTGACCTGTTTGGGTAATGGGAAAAAAAATTGGAAAATTACATTATCTAAAATTTAAAGACCCGGGAATTTAAAGACAAGGGAATACAAGGGGAAAATACTATATCTATGAAACAATAAATTATAAATATATATAATTGGTAAATGGTTGACTGTCGTGAACAATGTAGAGAAGAATAGTTGGGGTGATCAGTCAAATAAGAAAGCAAAAATAAATGATACTTGATTGACTTTACAACATCTCAATTTTCTATCTAACTATTCTACTAATTTTATTTCAATATCTTAATTTTACTGTTTATTTCCATTTCTTATATAACTTCATATTTTTTCGTTTTTACATTTTATGCTAAGATTCCCATTTTAATACTTATGTCACTTTTTTTTTTCCATTATGTTTACTTCATCATTGCACACTTTGTACCGCTTATTATCATTTATCTCTTTGTTCTTACTATTGTCATTATCCTAACAACTGAATTTTACTTTAATTTTTTTTTTTTTACCTACACTACTTATTTTTCTCATACCTTGTTATCTGGTTCTTTTCTTAGCCCTGATGATGGCCTGAACTTCAGGTCGAAACGTCGGCTTAATAACAATAGTATCATAATTAATACGTAAATAGTATCATTTATTTTTGCCTTCTTATTTGACTGATTACCCCAACTATTCTTCTCTCCACTATAAATATATATATATATATATATATATATATATATATATATATATGCATGTAAAATAGAATTAAGAAATTATAGATAAGAGTACAACATTGCAGAACTAATTTAGAAGTATAGAGAGGAAAAAATATGAATAACTATAATTATATTTAGTTGTACATATGTAAGAAAATTACATTTGAATATCAGATAATATTCAAGTTCTCTTCAAGTTTTTTTTTTTTTTTTTTTTTGTGAGTTGTGATTGGACTAACAAAATTTCGCATTTACCAAAACTAACATAAATGTATGTACAACTTAAATTTAATATGAGTATAACATGTATGTATATATGTAATAAATATATTTATATTTTATACTTAAATTTCTGCATATATGATTACATATATATGTAAATAAATTCAACTTACATGAAACCTGTATTGCTATCAATTAATAACATTCTTTGGTATCTTTAATGCTAATATTGAGGACCTCGGTTTTCTTGAACTAAACGTGGCTGACTTGAGTAATGAAGCCAATATGCAGAAAGTAGGTTTAAAGAGAGAACAATCAGATGAAATGTCTTCAAGGGCGTACGAATGAATGGCTCCCCATTCCCTGAATTAATACTCTTCAAGTGCCTTGCAGAAAATAAACTGTTGGAAGGTCAGATGTCAAAGTTATTTTTCTGCTCGTTGTAACAAGGAAAAAAAAAGGTAATTGCCAGTCACTGGTGAGATTCTACAAAGTACATTCGTTATCAACGTTGCAGAACTGAATTAACGTTCCTGTCAACTTTTTCTGTTTTCTTTATATTTATGTTAATTTCAGGTGGAAAAAATCATGTTCATATTTAATTTGTATGAATCCTATGAATTATTTTGTTTTGTATTAGGTTTTCATATTTCGGTTGCCCGCATTAGAGCCCTAACACCTTAACATAAGCCGATGACACTGCACTACTTAAGATACAAAGACCCTTCACACAAGCTTCGATGGCTCTTCAACGGATCTCGAGATTATCGCACGACTTGTTAAAACTATGAGGAATATAATAGCCAAGATTAATTTTAAAAACTGGAAAGACGTCAGTTGTTAACAAAACCCCTAAAAGCAAAAAAAAAAAAAAAAAGCACATAGCTAAAACAGAACGTTCTAAAAAATAAAAAATTAAAACAAAATTCTCATGATATGTATTCACACCACTCAGATTTTCATGTTAAGGAACACTTACACGATTACTGTAAATAGATAATTTCTTTAGGGCAAAAAAAAAACAAAAAAAAACTGTATGACTATAAAACTATCATAAATATGGTGTGGTACGCGCATCACACAACTTTCACTCTAAACTCTATTTTGAATAGAAATGGGTATGTGTCTTCTTACAAAAATATAAAATTGAAAATATAAATGGTACAACGTATTCATTTTATACGATTGATTACCATTCGTTCCTCCCACCCGCTGAATTTGTTAAATGTATGCGTTTGTCAGCACTCTTAAAAGCACTTTGCGTTTCTCGTAAAAGCAGTATCTTTCCAACGTTAATATATTTCAAAGAATATAAATAAATTAAGTAAAGTAATAGCCTCTATCTGACCAATAAATAAAAAAGATTTCCAAAAACATTGAAAGAATAATATCACAATACTTTTATTTATTTATTGTATTATTGAACAGAATTCAATAAAAAAAACAATAAAAAAAAAAAAATGGGTAATTTTTGTGTTAAAGAGAGGTATTAAAATCACAAAACGGTTAGACAAAAAATTCGTTATTCAGAACAAGAAAATTTTTAATAAAAGATCCGAAATCATGTAAAAATATAATAAAGAAATTTAAAAAATAAAATTCCCTGTTTCTATCAAACATTTAAATAGATTTATTCTAATTTATAATTAGCAAAATAGTGCTTTAGCTGAGGCATCATTGGTTAGAATGCAGGTATATACGTTCAACTCAGCGACGTTTTACGAAATTTAATTTTTAGACTACCGAAGAGTTAATCCATAAGCTTTGCGTTTTATAACGAAACTAGCGAAAGAAAGCTCTTATCGGAATTAACTTTTCGATCGCGTGAGCTGATACTGGGACACGCCAAATTTAATGTGACACGAAAACATAACGGTGTCCCCCTTGGGAACCTTATGCTTCACATTATATGACTCACTGGATATAACTAAAAATAATTAAATATTAATTATACTTTTAGAATGATCTTATGCGATGAAACTTTTTAACGCGCTATTTTAATTAATAACTTTTTTTTCTATCCCTACTCGATCCTATATAAACTTATTTCCGGTAATAAAATCTAGATCACTCTCATAAAGTTTATCTATATGAAATGTAATGTAATTTATCGGTTTATAACCACAGTTTTACCTTATAAAGCGATGCATTAGAAAATGTAATGCTCTCTTGACCCGTTTAAAAGACAGGTTAATTATTATTATTATTTTTTTTATATCAGATTTAAAAGCTTCATAAGTAGATTTGATTATAGTTCTAATTGTATACTCTTCTATTTTCAGGTGAGTTCATGTGTTCCTGTTCATTAAGATGTCATACTATAAAATGTGAAAGTAAGTGCTTATAAACATATCCTTTTATTTTTTATTCAATGTATATCTTTTGATATTATTACAAGATTAGCAGTATACAACACCAGTAGTACTCATGAAAATGACGTTACTTCTTATTTAATTATAACACAAAATATAGTTCAATATCTTCAAAATCAGATCGCTGGTGTATGTAATGATGGCCAGAACATATGCTTCCAAATCCATTTATATTGTGTCCAAGAATTTCTCATTATAATTGAGGATCCAGTTATTATCGCTAGCATTATTAACATAAATGACCGGAGACATTTTCAAATTAAATATTTGTTTTTCTGGTAAAAGGGAGCGGGGTAGTCCATTGGATAAGGCACTGACTTATGAAGCTCAAGCCAATGATGGCAATTATTCACTCTGTCCCATCAGCCGTGGATCGATCCTGGGATCAGGAGACACTCCTGGAGCACACCCAGTTTCTATAAGGTGGGTAAATAAATAATTAATTAAGACGAAAAATTTGACAGTTGAGTGCGATCTCGGATTAATCATCTCTCTGCACCAGAGTTTTTTTTTTTTTTGTTCATATTTAAGTAGCAATATAAAATTTAAAAACGTTTTTAAAAAAACATTCATTTTTTTCACTTCAAATTATTGGTATTAAAAGGTAGAAATAATGGAATATTTTGTTCATACATTTATAATTGGTACATTATTTTCCTTAATCTAAATTCTGAAAAAACCAACTGGTTGAAAATTAAGTCTTTTTATTATAATCAACATCAAGAAGAAACACAGAACATTCAAAAGTATTCTTAAATAAAATAAGACAATTTAGTAAATAACACTTTTAAATTATAATTGGTTTAATTGTAGTCAATTATTTAAAGTTCATATACAAACTTGTTCCGTATTAATTTTAATGGCATGCAGAGAAAAGATATTTTTACAGTGAAACTTATAATTATTTAAATTTATGTATCTGTATTGGCAAACAGCTTGGGGTCATTCGTTCCTCCATTGCAACTCTAGAAGGGCACTGAACTATTCCCGCATAATTATACCTGCAAGATTGATTGATATTAGAATTATCTATCATCAATCAGGATTGAAGAACTAATTACGATGGCTACAATGCAACAGCACACTCCATAATATTGACGGATAATTTATGCATTCAACTCGTACATTAGTCACAATAAATATGCAACTTTGATGCGGTTCCGAAGTTGGAATACGAATAATTTTGGAACTTTACGATCAACACTTTGTTCAAAGGACTCTAATTTTTCTCAATCTGGCAAGAATATATTTGTTAGGCCTAATAGCGCAATGTGAGAAGGGAGCATTCCTTTCTATTCCTGCCACTTCTAGGACTATCAGGAAGGCAGGATAATATGGTGGGCAGGAATAGATATCTGTCACCAATAAAAGCGTTTATGACGCCGCAGCTGCGGACAAATAAAGAGGAGGTCGTACTTCAGTAACGTAAGAAGTACAGTTGACATTTTTTTTCCCGTCGACGACTAGGCATTAAAATAGAACAGATCCATTATTTCTCTCACTCTCTCACTCTTTTTTTATCTTTCCATCCTTCAGACAACACATTTCTGACGCCCACGCGCCAATTTTAACTCTCCAAGGAGCAAAACATTATTGGTTTCTCGGACTAATGTAATTACAACTGCCTTGGTGATGAGGAAGCGTTTTTATATTACTTGCTAAACTTTTTTTTTTTTTTTTTTTTATTAAAAACACTTTATTCAGAAATATTACAATTTGTCACAGTTAAGGACACTTATAATAGAGTTCAGAGATTGCATTCATACCGTATATACAAAAATATAAATAAATAAAGTAATAACAAAAGAATAAGAAGAAAGAACAAAAGAGTAAAGAAAAAAAAATAATATATATACACATAAGTAAATAAAAATAGAAATAAAAGTAAAACAAACACCTTATATAAAACATACATTATTTACAATTTGCCAGGTGATCTCCGAACCAATCCTGTCCCCTCCACATGTGGAGGGAAAAGGGAGGCCTAGGAGATCCCTACGCTTCTCCCTCAGCCACTTCACTGGTATTTTAAACCAGCGGAGGATGAGTAAGAGCGCTACAGCCACAGACACTCATGACTTGAGTGGAGAATCTGGCCATTGCTAGAACTCCAAAACTTGCTAAACTAAAAAAAGAAAATAGAATGGTGAGACTCCTTGATACCAACATGAATCAACCAACATCAACACGGTTAGTTTATTTCTTTGTAATAATTCTTTTTGTTCTTATTCGTTTATCAAGATACAATCAATATTCAATTATACTTTTTTTTCTTAATTCGCAGTATGCTATTTATCAATAAACAAATTTAAGAAAAATTACTTTTTATAAAGAACTAATACATATAGAGCTTTCCTCTTTCTTCCAATGTTATTGAAATCCCGAAAAATCTCAAGAAAGCTCAAATTAAGGGTTTACAATGCTATGATAAAGCCAGTACTAAATATGGCTGTGGGACCTGGACACTAAACAGCACTCTAGAAAGAAGTATTGAAAGATTTGATAGAAAGCTCCGCACGAAAACCGGAGTTATCTGGGATCAGAGTACTAACGCATGCAAGAGAAAAACCAATAAAGAACTGCTTACGGAAAATGGTCAATCAATATCTCATGATATGAAGGCAGGAGGTTAAGCTGGAACCTAGCTCGGAACAATCTATCTGGAAGCCTCTACAAAACAATGAATGCCTGAATAGTAGGCAAAAAGACCACATGAAAGGCCAAAAACAGATAGAGATCGAATTAACAAATATGTAGTAGAGCTGCAAACAGATAACTCGAAAGAAATATATATATATATTTAAAGCGACTAATCTACACCACTATACTAAGACCTATTTGGACATACGGAGCAGAACTTTGGGGTTCCGCAAAACACACTCACATAAACAAAATTCAAACCATACAGTCCAAAATACTTCGTAAAATCGTCAATGCTCCTTGGTTTATTTCAAACTACACCATACACACCGACATGAACATACCAAAAGTAAAATCCTACATACACAACAAGTGCACATTTCACTCTTCTACTCTCAATCATCCAAATCCACTCGTTCTATCTCTATCTTCCTCCCTGTTACCTGGTGAGCCTCAAAGACGACTAAAAATGCAGTGGCCTAGAGATCTGCTGAAAAGTTAAGAAAATATCAGGAATTCAAGAAGATATAATTAACGCCAACACATTTGCTTGACGCGTTCCAACGCAGTGACAAATTTAAAATAACAAAAAAAAAAATATATATATATATATTTAAAGACGGAGAAAGCTGGTTAAGTTGGCAATAATTTCTTCTCGTACTAAATCCCATATTCCGTTTTAAAAGAGCTTCATGTTTCGAGCTATAGACAGGTTCAAAAAATGATTTACCACACACGTTTAGGAATTCTATTAATAGATACAATATTATAGAAATTATGATTGTTTTCATAATTATATATTAGGTAAGCAATCATATTGTATAAAAATAGTTCAATGTGAATAAATGAGTTGAAGAATCCCGTTGCTTAGTTCTGTCAATTAATACTAGGTAGCGCTGAGAGCTAACTCACTATCAAGGTGTTATTTCATGTCAAGTATTAATAATAAAAAATATCGATTAGTGAACTTTCAAATGGTTCAGAAATAATTCCTATTAAGAACAGGTCCGTATCGATGAGAATATTAAAGAACAAGCAACATTCATACATATTTTATGCATTGTCATTGGCACGCCATTGTCGAGATGAAGACCAGAAGTTGTAGCGTGTTTTATTCATTGAATACATATTAACTATTTCTTCATATTTACTCCTCCGCAATATGAATAATGATCAAGTTGCTTCCGCTACGCACTGGCAAATAAATAATAATAAAGTCACTGAAATTTTACTTTTCATATGACATTACTTTATATTTTGTTACTAAGCTGCTAATAATTACACCACCTTTTTTTTTTGTATTTTTTTTTTTTTTTGTTTGAGGGGTGGGAGGGGAACAAGATTCTAAATCAAAACCATTATCAAATAAAAGTTTATTTATTACATAAACTCATGTGTTTATTGGACCTAAAACTTAATTCATGCAATTGGTTATAATTATATGCTTGATTCGTATGTTAATATCATATTTCTATATTCAACTCACAAATTTTGTAGTTTCAAGTAAGACAATATTATTTATGTATCTGCTATAAAAATACATTTGAGCGCATCGTATAATTCATTATTCATTAGTTGACTTCGGTTTTAGTACAATAGTGCATTAGTATATGTAATCGGTGTTCACTTAAAACATTTGTGCAGACCTATATTAGGAATTTTCCGACAGTTTTCAACATTTTATAAATTGTTACTTAGTTACATATATATAAAAATGACAATCGATCTATATAATATTATTCATAATCTTTACAAAAACATAAGTCGATAACTTAATAAAACTAGATTTTTTTTTTGGTCAATTTATCGTCAATAGTTGTTTATTGTGCATATTTTAAATCAAAAGACTTTCGGATTATTGAGATTATTTTTTAACTAAATGAAATTTTAATTTATTAAGTTAATAAATATTTTACTCTATGCTAATCATATTTATTTTATCATTCTTCTTTTGCCAGTTATGCTTCAAGTTATAAAATTGAGTTTCTTATTTTATACCTTTGACCTTTCTTCATTAATTATTTTCTTCTCACTTCTTGTCTAGGGTTCTTATTAGACCTTTATGTAAGAAGTGAAGAGAAAATAAAAAAAATATGTTTTTATCTAAATACTTTACAATTTAGTTTTAGTTGCAAACTTCTCAATAAGGAATGTAGAATTCAAAATACTGAGAATCGTATTTTTTATTAGATAAATTGTCCCTAATTTGACTTGTCTACAGATACAATTAAAATATTGTTGATTGCAATGCCTTCTTTTTCTTTAAAACTAAAGTATCGAATAAGATATCGCTGCTTAACTCAGGTGATAAAAATATGTCTACTACAGAGAGGTAAGTCGTTTTGTGTTTAACTTTTTAATTATTTTTTCTGTATACACAAATATAAATTATAAGAACCATTAGTGCACTGGTGTAAGTGGGAGAGTTCACCCTAACCATGAACTCTCATCCCTTACACCAGCAACCCTTAGTCTTGGAATTTCTCACCCCTTGGAGAGTGGCAGTGGATTACCTCTCACCTGCGATCTGAAAATAGCTCCTCAAAGCCGACCTTGGATATCTTAATTCTTCTTCACTAAAGATACTGCACAACCCTCATTTACTTCATTACTTTGTCACAAATAAAATCAGCTATAATGGCCTTAATGCTCCATATGTTGTCGATTTGGCCCCATCCATATTTCTATCCTTCCATAATAAGTTCCATGCTCATCCGAGCGCACTAGCTTCTAACCTTGCTTCCATTCCACCCACCACAAGGTGGTGTCCCTCTTAGGCACCTGAAAAGAAGATGCCCTCTTGACCTTCTAATCTATTGTTATTGGAGTGTTAATGATGAGTAGTTAAATGTAGAGACATGTGTTAGTCATGTTACAGGTACTTGTTATTTTTCTTTGTTTTAAAAAGTTTGAGATTTCAATAAATAAAACAGTTACAAAAAAAAAAAAAAAAGAGATATTGCACAAAAGTCATCAAAAACGAGACGTTAACAATTGGTATTTCATGGTCCATTTCCTTTTAGTCTTTTCGCTTTCTTCTTATCTTTGACTGACAGTTCTGCGGTGCCGGCTTTCGAAACATTCACGCTTCAGATGCTGTTCACAGAATTCCGGTCTTATTTCCTATCAGCTTTTGTTTATTTTATTTAATACAGAAGTACCTAATCAAAATTTAATTTAACAAAAAAATATTCTCCTGTAATCTTTAACAAGTTCTCTCTAAGTATTTTTAATTGAATGTTATTTCTAAAAACAAAAAATAATGTTTTGAAATCATTGATACGAACGCGAAACACCATTCAGGAAATTGTGTATTTTTAATCTCTCAGTTTTTATAACAAGGGAATAAAAATATATATTTTTTAATAATTGTTCATCAGAAGTTTTTTTGCAACGTTTATTGCAAACGTGCAACCCTAGAATCATATGTTGATTAATTCATAAAATCGTACATCTTCATGGTATCATTCAGAAATATGTACAGGAATTTGATGAGAGAAGAGATGATAGTTTATACAGTATATAGTACAGTAGCTCTAATCAATGTCTCTCTGATATTTTATTGAAAATATTTTCTCCGATACCAGTCTCATTTTTTTTTTTTTTTTAAATTCAATTTCGGCAAGCCGTGAACAAGCTCGTGTTGACAAGCAATCTGAAAGCGGTCGCTAACTAAACATCAATCTTCGGTCGGTCAGAGGATCCCGAAAAAACAAATAAATAATACGTCCACATAGAATGTGTGTCCGAATACTGTATTTTTTTTTTTGCTCTATGACGGTTCCTTTCTCTCTTCATTTAGTTTAGGCGATTTATGAAAATATGAAAAAGTTTTGTAGTAGTCCTAAAATTTGGCACATACCAGTTTTTTCGATCGCAGGACGCGAATGCTATGTTAGCTGACAAAACTTGAATACTTTTGCCAAGAATCTTGTTTATTTTTAAGTCAACATTTAAAATTTTTTTTTCACTTCTAACCTAAAAATTATTTTTATAAACCTCATACAAAATTAAAATAAACCAAATTGTATACGTTTTATTCCTGTAGAATATGTATACAATACGATCAACCGTCTTGAGTACACTTTAGAAGAGGGAAAATTACCAAAATTAAATATTTGGATTTTCCATTTATAATATAATTAATTTTAAACTTTACAAATTGGTTTTCTTATAGTAATCGACGTAGATATTATCAAAGTTAACACTATAGATTTAATGTATTTCTGTACTGCGTGTATTGTAGCGATGCGGACGGAAAGGTTGGGTACAGCATTCACGGTGTTAAATCGGTCGGATTTCTGGGGACGATGCTGCGGTAGCAACCGTGTCAGTTCGATATCCGCTCCAAGCAACCCTTGGCACAGAGGGCCGTACCAGTCGGTTCTACTCACTCCCTTTATCTTAAACACAGAATATCTTCCAACGCTACTATCCCTCTCACTTTCTCTCTCTCTCTCTCTCTCTCTCTCTATATATATATATATATATATATATATATATATATATATATATATATAAATACACACCACACATGAGATATTCAAATATGACGATCTAATCAATTTTGCATTAGGTATTAGTTTGTTAAATAAACATTGCAATTCAGATCAATCTAGTTTTTCTTTATCTCTAATTTATTTCCATCCGTTAAGTAATAATAAAAGTTAATTAGAGCAAGATTATTAACTTTATATAATTTTATAAGTAAATTCTTATCATCGATGGATTCGAAATATTAAATTCTCAATGAAATATTAATATTTGGCATCCCTTGTGGGGATCTTTAAATATACTATTGTTTGGAAATTATAAATTAAATTCAAATATATCAATCCATTAAAAATTAAAAAAAGGACCACATAATAATTTTCAGCGCAGTCATCTTTGTAGTGTTTATAAAATAAGTAATCCATAAAATTTAAAGCGGCTCTAAAGATCCTTCGGCGGATATTTCATCCCTAATATGCTCTTTCTCTCGATATAGTCTAATAAATATTTATTGCACGGCTAGTTTCAATACCAGCTTGGCTTGAATCTATTAGTACTTACAAACTTTTTTTGATACCCCACCTATCTCATGGAAGCCGTTTCTTATTAATTTTTTTTTTTTTAAATTAAACAACTTTTCTTCCAAGAAGATGAAGGGTGCCTCATAAAATGAAAATATTCGTTTTAAAATTTTCTTTAAAAGTAATAAAGAGATTCTTTGACTAAGTTTTAATTATTTTAAAAAGCCCCTTCTTGGGGCCCGCTCTGAGCGGATCAGCCCTGAGCTTAATCTCTAAAATAACTCATCCGTTCGTTAAATTAGCTGTTTATAAAAAATTTAACTCTTCTTTCCCTCCTCTCTTTCTTTCCATTTTTTTTTTTTTCGGTGGTAATTTGTGTCCTTTTAAGTGTATGTAATTTTCTCCGTCTCGATAGATAAAACGTTGCCCTCAAGACAAGTATCTCATGGATAACTATAATTTCCGCGGGCCCGATAAGGATAACTGATATGGGCAGGATATTTTGCGAAACAAATTATATGTTCTTAAAAAATCAGTCTGAATGTCCGGCCCACCTTCGTGTCCGGCTTGCCCCTTATTTCAGAAACACCCACGCGTTTTCGCTGGCCCAATTGTTCCGATGTACTCGGAATGAAAAAGACTAAAGAGATTGCAGTATATCAACGGAACGAACACGGGATAAATTAAAAGAGGCGAAGAAAGAGGTTGTACCTCCGATGAGGGCACCAACAATAGCTGAGTCTACCCACGTCGTCGAGGGCCTTTGGGAATATTTTTCTTTTTTTTTTTTCAACATCTCTCGTCCACTCTGTTTAAGTGCTCTTTCTGGTCATTTTATTTTAACCCTTCTATTTAAGAAATAATTTTTACCAGTTGTTTGTTTTTCTGGCCTTTTCCTCTTGGCAGAGGTAAATTAGGATTATTCTTCGTTTGACCAGTTTCGTCAAAACTTATGAGGGTGGAACCGATTCCTCGGTTTCGAAGATTTAAAAAAAAAAACAAATTTATATATTTTAGGTGTTAACATGATCTAGTAAGTAAGTTTTTATGCCTAGCGATCTTCGTGCCTGTTTAATTTATAATTTACAATGAAATTAAGAAATCGTGTATTTGAAACCATTTTCATTAAAATGTCTCCAGTCTATTGAATTAATCAGTTGAAATGTGCTCCTTGACTTCTATAAAATGAACGATTTTCCAAGGTTCCTCTTACCAAAAGCTCAGGGTCTGTAGGGAAATAAAATATTAGAAGGAAGTTCTAAAAACTCTTACAAAACTCTTTAAAAAATCCTTAAAAAAGAGGAACCTAATTGGTCGTTGAATGGCCAAGTGGGAAGTGAAGAATCCCTTTGCGTTTTTGCATGTTCGACCTCGAAACGGGAAGTCATTAATCTTGTATGGAGAATTTACTTTTATGAACAAATTAAAATAATGAAACAAAAGCTGGTTGGTTGGTTGTCTTGATGTTCAGGCGCAAAAAAAGTCATCAGTCCTTGATTAACAAAATGATAAGATTTTAAAAATATTTCTGTGGCAGGTAAATAAAATATATATATATATATATATATATATATATAGAGAGAGAGAGAGAGAGAGAGAGAGAGAGAATAAGAAAATAAATCAAATATACTAAAAACAAAAAATTTTAAAAAAAGTGTAGGTATATAAAAAAATTATAGAGAATCGGCAGAGGATCATTAGTTGTAAAAACTAATATTGTCGGTATATTCCATTATATTGTCACTTTTAAACCCACCCTTAAAATATGTATATTATGTGATGATGCCAGGAACTAACTACTTAGCTTAATCAAGTTGCTAGGATTTAAGCCGTAATTTTTATCTGAAAATAAAAAAATCGAAAATAGGTTTTGTATTTGTAATAATACACTAGGAATTCGTCTCTCCTTTTCTTAATCCTTTGTTGAGTTCTAATTAACTCATTCAAAGAGACAAAGAGAGCCTTATTTAGTTAAAATCTCGAAGTTTTAAGAGACTTGTTTGAATCTCCATTTGTGGTTAAAAAAGATATTATATGTTTAGTTTTTTTTTCTCTCAAAGACATGAGGAAAGAGATATTTTTATCAGGAGTAAACACGTTAAAAGTTGTCTGGCGAATTAGTCTTCGCTTCTCAGCGAGTTGACAGTTTAGGTTGGCCCAACTCCATTATTTATATATTTAATTTATAATTAAGGAAAATAAACACTTATTTTTTACTAGAAGATGACAAGATTCAGGAAATGCGGATTTCTAATTGCTATTTTAATAATTTTTAATTATGATTTTGACCCTTAACTCAACCTCTCGATTTTATAAGTAAAACGGACAAGGGGAAATTTGGCTAATGCATTGTGTCAGCTTTTAAAATATTATAAACAAAGTTTTTGTCTATTTTTAGAGTGTTTAATATAAATGAGATGTCGAACACAAGGCTTGGCAATTCATCGTGCCAAAAGAAATGTTTGTCTTGGAAGATACTGTATATGTTCTCTGATATTAGACATTGTTTAACTCTTTCAAAACACTTGATCTTCGTACCATTTAATATCAATTTTTCGTAATTCGTTGGAAACGCTAACAAGCAAAATATAAAACTCGTTGTCCTGATGCAGAGTTAAAGTTGATTTCATCTTTCTTTTTTTTAAATCACAATGTGTCCATGTCGGATTGGAAAGACATCCTACACTATTGACTATCAATATAGTAACCAGATGGAAGGCTAAAAACTAGATGAATAGATCTAATTAACAAATTAGCAATACCATGAGATAACTGAAAAGCAATAGTTCAAGATAGTCAGAGATGTTAAATACTAGTTAAGGCGGCAATTGATATACATGGTCTATAATTCTATATGGGAAAATGAAAAAAAAAAAAAAATGTATATATATATATATATATATATATATATATATATATATATATATATATATATATATATATATAAATATAAACAAACAAACTATATATACATTTCATGTTTCCATATATATGATTTCCTATTGTTTTTTTCACGTTTTAGCTCTAAAGGGACATCCATCGCAATAAGTGAACAAATTTGGAAACTAAAAGTCTAGGAAAGGCATCCTAAACTATTGACTATCAATATAGTAACCAGATGGAAGGCTAAAATCTAGATGAATAGATCTAATTAACAAAGAAGCAATACCATGAGATAACTGAAAAGCAATAGTTCAAGATAGTCAGAGATGTTAAATACTGGTTAAGGCGGCAATTGGTCTATAATTCTATATGGGAAAATGAAAAAAAAAAAAAAAAATATATATATATATATATATATATATATATATATATATATATATAAACAAAAAAACTAAATATACATTTCTTGTTTCCATATATATGATTTCCTATTGTTTTTTTCACGTTTTAGCTCTAAAGAGACCTCCACCGCAATAAGTGAAAAAAATTGTAAAGTAAAAGTCTCGTTTAACTCTAGGGTAATTTATGATATATTTCACATCCAAAACCTAAAAAGTTTAATTAAATATTAGGGATTCCTGTTTTAATTAAATCAGGAATTAGGATGTGGCTACTAGGATGTCAATAGCCTCCCTGAGGTTTGGTCTGTGAGCCCGAGTGCGTCGGTGGGAAGAATACTTTCAGATTGGCCCCAAAGGTATCGGTTATCTATTCTGCAGAGCTACGGGTGTCCTGCCGCTGCACCATGGAGACCATGATTCGTAGCAACGTGAGGTTGGGTGACCCCTTCCAGGCTATCTGTGCTCCCACAAGTAAGATACGTCTGTACGGAGACCACATATCGCGACCAAAGATCTTCATGGTTCTTCAATTGAATATATATATATATATATATATATATATATATATATATATATATATATATATATATTTATTTATACATCCAATACCATTTTCTTGGAGTGTGAGGATGTTAAAATGCACTGAAAGTATGATTAAAGTATTTATTTATTATGGATGGTCTGATTTCTTGATAGGATTCATTAGTTCACCAAACCATGACTCTATGACTCTAGGGATACCTTATAGCTTTAAGGGGAAAATCTTAAACCCCTCCCTTTTATATTGTAAGATGGTTTAGTACGTAGGTGGATACTTCAGGCTAAATGATACTCAACACCTCCCTCTATAGCCGGACAGAAAAGATGGCCGGATGCATTCAGTTATCGCAAATATGATAAAGAGGAAAATTGTGGTCGTTAGTGGAGCAGCGGCTTCCGCGAGTTAGCAATAGAGGCCGCCATCAATGGGCCAATGTTGACAGCGGTTGCCTTACTTTGGCTACTTCTATTCAATTTATTGATCAAGTTTGGATTCAATGTTTTTTATAAAACTCAATTCAAAATTATTGTTAGGATATTATTAAATTAAACCAAAATCATTCAATGTTAACTTCATATTCTTTCAGTAGTATTTTACTGTTAACTGTCAGATGTGCTGCCCATTTATGATGCCCAGTCCATTTACTCATTTCCATGCCATTTCGATCAGTGAAACAAAATATTCTGTGGGTTTAGAGAGGGGGTTCCCATATAGCGTCAAGACATATACATTTTTTTATATTATGATTTATACAAACCTACAACAGAATAGTTCCTTTGAAAATGATAAATATATATTAAATTCATATCAAGAATATACTTTACTATTATTATGTCTCCTTAAATATAATTTTAATTATCGTTTTGTTTACTAGGTGTTTTGATATTTATTACATCATTTGTACGTAAATAATTTCACATTTATTATTTTAAGTTCATTTTTGTGAAATAAGCCACCTTTCCTTCTATTTATTCTTTGTTAGTTTCAAATCCCACTTTAATCTAATCTGCTTATGTTCGTCTTTTAGGAGGAACATAATGTATGAGGATAATTCATAGATAGTTCAATTAAAAAAAAAAAGTCTACTTTAATCTGATTATATTGAATTAAAAATGGACAAATGAGGTCAGATACATCGTCTAATCGAGGAAAAGGCTTCTTATTTTTAACATTTTTTAGTACATGAACTGATTTCGATGAAACATTTTAGGAAATTCAAATACCTTTTAATCCCTGATTATAAAAATTGTATACTTCTTGAGTTAATCGGAATTTTTTTTCTAGTGTCTTTTCTTTGAAGTACGTTATATAAATAAATTTAAAGGTCATTGAGGAGAAGATTTCAGCCAAGTTTCATTTAAAGTGGCACATTCGTTTTGGCGCTACAGTCTACACCAACACATGTTTTTCGGGCGCCATCTTAGGAAGAAAGGGTAGATTAATGTCGAGATAGGAGGATCATTCTCGAGTGACCTCTGAATTTGATTCCAAATTTGAAAAAAAAAAAATCGGTACAGTAGTCTTGCAGAAAAGCCGCGGACGGCGGACGGATAAAATGTTTTTATTCAGTTTTTGAGTTGAGTGAAACGTAACACCTCAAATTTTGAAGGTGGGTTAAATTTTTGAATTTTTTGGACTATAACGGTTCATTATTGAAAATAATAAATTAAAAATTTATGAAAAGATAAAATAATAATATGAAAAATGAAATGAAATGAAAAAAAATGTTTTATTATTCTGGGACTGTTGTCCCTTAAGAACAAAATATGAATACAGATTATATGTCTGTGTGGCTACAATTGAATTGTATATTTACAATGAAAGTTGACTTACGATAAAAATACAGAAAAGAGAAAAAAAAAGAACAAGTAAATTGTACATATGTATGAGAAACTAAAATAACCTTAATAAATTGAGGTACTCTCTGGTGGTGCTCAGATATTTCTCTGAGATATATTTCACAATCATTCGGATTGAGAAAGGAGTAGGTGCTTAAAGAGGAGTGGTTTAAACGAGGAAACTGATTGAGCGTGTCGAATATCAGGTGGGATGGAATTCCAGAGGGAGGCGGCTTGTATTGCAAAGGATTTGTCAAACGCAGCAGTTCGGTGAGGAGGAGGATAGAGGTCGGAAGTACGAGATCTGGTGGGACGGGATTGGATGGAATATTTGAATTGTAAGCTGTGAAAAATGTAGGAGGGTCGATGGGTTCTAATAATTTGGTACAGAAAGGTGGCTAGGAAGTACTGACGGCGATAGGATGGGTAGAGCCACCTCAACTCAGTGTAATACTGGGTAATATGCGTATCCCTTGAGATTCCGAAAACAAATCGTAGTGCGCAATTCATTAGGCGTTTAAGTTTGGCCTCGGAATCTCCCGGGAGTCCGCCGTACACCATACAGCCGTAGTCGAAGTGGGGGAAAACAAGGGAGGAAACTAGGAGTTGACGGGACTTATATGGAAGGAGATATCGTAGACGATTGAACTGTTTTAGGGTGGAGATAGTGCGACGGGAAATTTGGGAGATGTGAGGTTTCCAGGATAGGGATTGATCGAAAGTAACACCTAGGTTTTTAACGGTGGTGTAGAATAAGATAGGTGAGTTGTTCAGGAAGAGATTGGGAGATACTGGGGAGGATTTGAGGAGTGAAGGGGATCCGATCAAGATGGCTTTTGTCTTCTCGGCGTTCAGAGTGAGCCTATTGAGGTTTGCCCAAGCACTTATTCTGTCAATATCTTCCTGAAGTTTTTGAGTGGCATCTGAGATATCTGTCGGATTAAAGGAGAGGTAAATTTGAATGTCGTCGGCATACAGGTGGTAATGACAGTGCAGGATAGAGGATGGGAGGTCATTTATATAGATGGAGAAAAGGGTGGGGGATAAGGAAGAGCCTTGTGGGACGCCTCTGGTCAGAGGTAGAGATTCTGATGGTGGGTTATTAGGAATTACAACGTACTGGGAGCGACCGGTTAGGAAGGATTGGAACCAATTAAGGGAACTAGAAGAAAAAGAGATATTTTTAAGTTTGGTTAGGAGGATGTTGTGGTCTACTGAATCAAAAGCTTTGGAGAAGTCTAGGAGAATAAGGATGGTTAGTTTCTGCTGATCTATGGCTGTGTGAAGGTCTTGGGAAATTTTGATTAGGGCAGACTGAGTAGAATAACCAGGCCTGAATCCAGACTGGTAGGGATTTAGGAGATTATTGTCCTCTAAAAAATGGGATAGCTGGGATTGGACTAACCGCTCTAATGGTTTTGAGAGGTTTGAAAGGAGGGAAATCGGTCGGAAATCATTAGGAACTGATGGGTTTGAAGTCTTCTTCAATGGGCGTACTAGGGCGGTTTTCCAGGATGTAGGGAAGGTAGCATTTTGAAGAGAATAATTGTATATATGATAAAGGATCGGAAGAATGGATGGCAATGCGGCTTTAATCAGTCTGACTGGGATGTTGTCGGGACCGTAATCATTGGTATGGGACTTCTGAATGGATTTAAGGAGCTCATCTGGTGTAATATGGGAAAGAAAGAAGTGATCAGGATTAAAGGAAGAGAACATAGGAGCCAGACTGGACGTGGGAGATGTGGATGCAAGAGGACAGGAGACAAAGTGAGCGTTGAGGTTATCAGCAGAAACGGAATTGGACTGAGACTGGGGTGTATTACCAATGGTCAGTTTTCTAAGAATAGCCCACGTAGCTATTCATATGTATCATCATGTATTATCATGTATTATCATGTATCACATTCATATCATAATATGATACATATATGATACATGATATGATTTAAAATATTCGACTCAACTAAATAATAATGTTAAATTTGTTATGTATAAATCCGTATTATTTATACGTCCCAGGCTGTTGCGTAATCTTAGTATCATTCGAATATAATTGAAAATAAAAATTACATTATTTGACCAGAGGATTCGTCGTCTATTTCTAGCCGGTGCTGTGTTAGAGGCCGCCCCGCTTTGAAATAAATGGGCAAAAAAGTCATAACAACTCCCGCTCTAAAGTAAACTAGCTCCCATAATACCGCTTTACTGACGTCAGGAATAAGTTGGAAAATAACCCCTCGGCTCTGGTTTGTTCTTCGAGTTTATTTTCTGAATCTCAACCTTTAGATGTTGGAAATGATGCTCGGGATCGGGCGTGGAATAATGAGTCATGGGCCATCTTTTGTGTCACTAATTGACCTCAGTTGGCACCAGTTAGCGCCGAGAACCCTTGACTTGTGCGGGCGGGACTAGGTACAATTTAACATACCATCATTTATTAGGGTATCTACGTAGCCCAGAAATTCTTAATAATTAGTGTAATATATACACATATATATATATATTTATATATATATATATATATATATATATATATATATATATATATATATATTACTCATGTTTTTTTTTTTTATCCTATTGATATTCTATTTCACCCGGGTTAAGTTTAGATTATACATTCTTCTTTCTTACACTTGATGAGGAGTATATGATCATGGTCATCTCATTAAATGTATAACATCTTTTTTTTTTTTTTAAATAAAAAGAGAGAGTTTTTTTCAGTTTGATGAGTTTATAATAATATTTTTACCAATATAATGTTTTAAATCATTTAAAGAAAACTTTTCTCAGCTTAAACGTTATTTTTTTTTCTTCTAGTAATATAAGTCTATTCTGGTTTTATGGTTTTTTGCGCAACCTGATCTATGGCATTTCCAAGCCAATTGCAACCTTTTTCATTTCAAATGTAACCCTTTACGAATCAAATGTAACCTTTTCCATTACAAATGTAACCCTTTTCAAGGTTAAATTTTAATTGTAAAGTGTTACAATTTTAATTTAAATGCTTACACTGGCTTGGAAAAAAGTCTATCCCAAGTCAAATCCTAAATGCTTAAATATTTTTCCCTACGTTTGATGCTGCAAACGATAATGTTATAGCTTTTATTATTATTTTTTAAACATCAAAATTAAAGGATCAAAATTTTATTTTATTCTGAAATTGTATTAAGAATGGAATAAAAAACACATCTATATGATATTATTGGCCAGCTTTTTCATTTATACTTTCTAATACAAATTAAATACTTCTGTGTATAATTATATAAAAAGTCTCTAAATCATTAATATTCCTGATCGAAAAATAGCATCCCTTTTTCGAAATTTTATAACATACTATAAATATATTTTTTTAATATTATTGAAAAGGAAAAATTAATAATATATGCTGTTTTTGTATAAACGTTTGAAATTATTGATTTATTGAAAATGTATGCGATTACATTTATTTGTGAAATTTTTATAAAGGGGAAGGGGTAGCACATGTTTTATTTTACAAATCCACTTAATTTTAGTGTAATAACATTTTAAATAATAGTTGTATTAATAATATGCTCATTAATGATATTAAAATAATATGGTCATTCATTTAACATGAATCATTATAAATGATTAGATGAGATTGATTTTAAGTTTAAATATGTAAAAAGTAAATTACCTTAAAATATCTGTAGCGTTAAAATGAGATATGTTTCTTATTTTCAACTGCAAGAAATTTTAAAATTAATAAACACTATACCAACATTTCAAGGATTTTAATGTAATTTATTAGTCCCGAATGTTGGACTCACAATCGCCTGGAGGGACCCACGATGCAGTGGTTATGGTTTATTAATTATCAAACCCTTTACTCATGCACCACTCTGGTTTAATAAAAGGAGTTTTTTTATGGAGATTGTTTTAAAAGTTTCCTTAAATTAATTAACAACAGTGTGAAAAAAAAAAAAAACTCCACCCTTCCCATGGTCAACAAGAGAAGTTCTGCTTCACGCTGTTCTTATTCTGCGATTAAAATTTACGCATTATTGAGTTGGGGGAAAAAAAATGTTTATATTTATAAGTATAACTTGTGTTGAATTGACAAGTTTCTAAGTTCCTATTTGTTTAATGTGTTCTGCCTGTAAATGAAAATGATCTTGTCGGCGTGTATTGAATACCTTCTATAAAATCCATAAGATTTTATTGTTAAATAACAAATCAAATGTATAAAAGATCGAACAACATACTTAAATTTAGTTCTTGTCTTGTGATTTAATGTGATGAACTACTTTGACCTGATCTTCCTGACCTCAGAATCTCGCATGAGTTTTAAATTTGGTTGATTTTTTAAAATTATAATAAATGCGTTCATTATACTAAGCTAAATTAATAACAACGTATAAATGTTAAAAAGGGCGTAATTCGAGGATCTAATTGTGTTATATAATTATAAATTTTCAAGTAAGGATCGGTAATGTATGTATTTCATTTAATAAAAATATTTTCTATGGCTACAGCGTTCATATTTAATCTCCATTAACTTTCAATAACAATGATAACCGTGAGGGAGGAGCTCTGGGATCTTCTGAAGTCCTACTTTTCCTCAGCGCCAATGCAAGGGACAATCTTTATTTGTGTTCATTGAATGTAAATATAGTACATACGTTATTTTATTATAGTTATATTCAAATATATGTAACTTTTTTATCGTATTGAATAATATTTCTGTGGCAGTTTACGATGTTTTTTTAACACAGATGAAAAGTATAAAAAATATTTCTCTTTAAATTTCCACTTTAATTTTTCCTAATAATATTCAATATGTTAATTATTATTTCGGGATCATTTGTAATTTTAGAGAAATGTTATCTATAATGACTGTTCCATACTGAAATCCTTAATTTGATACTAATAATGAAACTTGTGTCCCATCCTGTGTGTATTATGTATTATGTATGTATGTAGTATGTGTAGCATTTTTAGTACTGTATGTAGTATAGGGTGGTTAGGAGTGGAGGAACACAATCTAATTAATTCCTTCAGCGTAGTTTTTATCGTGGCATTATTTTTGCAAAATTCTGGATATGAGTTCTTGTAGAGGAAATTTGAAGAACTTATGAGAGCCTCTTGCTGATGAAAACTTCCATCTTGAGTTGCCGATGGAATACTCAGTATCCTATATGACGGTGATTTGAAAGGGCGATCGACTATTGGGTAGATTGCCTCATTTCGAATGCGGTCGTTTGGCGAGGGATAAGTAGCCCCTAAAAGAATACATCTCATCGGCTTGACCTCCGGCAAAGGGGTAGATTTTCATTAGTGTAAAAGGCAGGGGGTGGGGGGCTGGTGCGGGTAAATAGTAGGGCCCAAGGGCAGCATACTCCCCCCGAGCCCGGCCCTAAATTCTTACAGTCTCAGGTGAGCCCTTCTAAACTGATTAGGGCCTCTTAGATTGGAACTGGCTCTCGCTGATTCCTAGTTCGCCTTATTCGGTTAAAAGAACTAGTTCTCCTCTTCGAGGGAATTGCTATCGTTAATGCCATTATAGATGATCAATAAGTCATCTATTGAAGGGACCCTGTAGGATATTCCATCTTGATTGATTAAAACGATATCGATGTTTTAAAGAAGGGAAACAATACAAAACTATGGTGAAATTTGGAAAATAATATTCATAATACCTCGCAATATTCTTGGCCAAGTAGCAATTCAGTTATCTTAACGACACCTATTGAACTTCACTCCTGGTCTTTAATGTTTTTAAAAGATCATAACTATCTATGATAATAATATGATCTCACCTTATAATAATAAGATCTATGATTTCTAGCTTGGAAACAAAACATATAGGTGAAGCTGTTTTTAATTTTTTTTTTTTCAAAGGAAAAAGTCGATGGAATTCGATAAAATCAATGAAGAGAAGAATAGTTGGTGTGGTCAGTCAAAAAAGAAGGCAAAAATAAATTTACAGACGTTTCGACCTGAAGTTCAGACCATCATCAGGACTGACTGCTCTAAGGTAAAGATGCAATCGTACCGTTGCATCTTATACCATTGCATCTTGACGTTAGAGCAGTCAGCCCCGATGATGGTCTGAACTTCAGGTCGAAACGTCGGCATATGTAAAAATAAATATTATCATTTATTTTTTCCTTCTTTTTTGACTGACCACCCCAAATATTCTTCTCTTCATTATTCACGACAGTCAACCATTTACCATTGTGGATAAAATCAATATTAGACCATTTAGATACCATCCCTTAGAATCTCTAAAAATTTATAAAATCGAATCAACAGTAGTAGATACTATGCCCATCACCTGGATTCATCTACAAAAATACATTAGATAATACAATCATTTTAAAAAGTTGTTTTATTTAGTATATAACATATCATGCATTGTATGAGATTTTACTTTATACAAATAGGGCGTTATCGTGCCACCGTCATTAGTATATACTCATTGGAGGTTTGTTACTGAAACAGCTTCCTCCTAATTAACAGAGTTGGCTGATGGCTTTCAGTTAATTCCTTGATTGCCTTTTTGTTCACCCATTGGACCTCTACTTCCTGCCATGTATAATAAGTAACGGGTCTTTCCGAAACTTTGATTAAGCCTATTTTATTTTCTTGAACTTGACATGTCTATGTACATAGACATTTATTTAACGCCATGCTTAGCCTGTTAACTCTTTTTAATTCTCATAATTTACTGTGAAATTCCCCTCAGCATTACATTAGCATATTTTTCTTGGTGCATACTAAGCCCGCCGTAGATGGTTGAAAGCGTTTACTCATGGAGAGAATTTTTTATTCATTATAATAAAGTTTTGGAGGCTAATGCTCTTATTTCCATCGGACGGGTGTTCAAAGAGAGGCACTCGTTAGGGGGCCTTTGTACGTATTTGTTGGTTGTTAGCGAAGGCCGGGGTGGATTCTGGTTGATGTATTCTTCTTTTGGTGTCGGTTTTTATTATTTGACTGTTCAACTTATGTCCTTGCCCTTTGGTAACGTCGACCTCGTCGGCTTATTTATCAATCCTTCTTTTTCGTTGGCTTATTTCCTGGTAAATTTTTTTTCCCCCTCTTTTGTTATAGAAGACCTGCCGAGATTCAATTTTGGAAAAAAAAGTTCATTAACTTCTCTACATGTTGTCTGTTCATGGGTAGTACATATATATAAAAGAAATATATTTAAAAAAATCTCTGGCGATATCTGTTCATTTCCTGTGACTAGAAGTCTGTTTCTGGAAAATGAAATGTTTTATTTAAATAATGAACGACTTAACCTTTGTGTGGCTAAAAAATGTAATTTGCGTTTCTGTTCATCCTTGGTCACAGAAAGAGATCTTCCTTCTTTCACCTCATTAAAAAAAAAATTAACAATCATTTTGGAAACATACATCTCTATACTTTACTTTAACAACTACACATTATTGACGAAGTATACAATAATATGTATAATTAAATAAAAAGACAAAAAATCTCTAACTTTCGTGGATCTGTTAGAAAAAAAATTATCATAATGTGTTATTCCTTGAAGGGGAGGCGGTATAGTTTGGAAGTTTGGATTATATAAAGGAAGGATATTGTTCAGAATTAGTCTGTGTAAGAGAGGGAGCGGAGCAGCTCAGTGGGTGAACACTGACTTCCAGAGCTCTGGTCCTAGGTTTGAATCCGGCTCATGTCAAGTAATTTTTCATTAGCCGTGGATCGACCCTGGGATCAGGAGACCCTCCTGGGGCACACCTAGTCTCTATAAAGTGGGTACCCTTAGTTAAAAAAAAACAATTATGGGCGAAAACCTGGCGGTTGAACGTGATTTTGGCTCGTCACCTCCCTGTACAACCGTTGGCCTTGTAACAGTACTTCCTCACGTAGTACTGCACCCAAGACCCTTTATGGGTTGTAGTGGTACAGGTTAAGAGAGGAGCCTCAAAAACACTCGAGATTCTGCAAGCACTACTTGGTGTAGTTTTCTAAATATATAACTATTTATATCCTATTGTGCTTACTAACTCTTATGAGGAGAGATGTGCTAAGACTTTACAACATATTATTTAGACAAGTTGTGAGTGAAATATAGCATTAACGGAATTCGTCCAATCGGGCACCGTAGAAAGACGCAAAGGCTCATCAGAATGCAAACGAGGAACATGCCGAGGACTGGAATAATAGACGGGAAAGGAAAGTGTTAAAACGAGGTGGGCCGGGAGAGGAAGCGAGCGATGTAGGGCAGACCGCGTGGGCGAGCGACGGCTGACTCACGCCGGCCTACGCCACTGCCACGTTCGCTGCACTCCATTCAATGCAGCCGCCTAATTTCAAGGCACGCAGGTGTTCGATCCCTTCGCCGATTGTTCCACGATTCCACTTCATTTCGTATTCCACGAATGCTTCTTTTTATACTGCTGGTGTAAGTCTCCCTCCTTTCTACTCTGTCATTACTCCTTTGGATTCGTGTTGGCTTTGAACCTTTTAGAAAAAAAAAAAATCTGCAGCAACGATCCCATTATGAAAAAGAGAAGATTCAACAACGTTCTAATTTATGCACTGAATACATATCTATGTAAATCCATACCGCTATATCCAATGCAGAGCTAGTCCTACTATGTTCCTTAGATAGAGATTAGTTCGGCGAATCCATTGATGTCATTTTAACTAAATGACATATTCTTTATTTTTTTAAACAATTGTTTAACAAAAGTACAAAACACTTTGGTCTTAAATATTAACTTATTACAGTCTTAAACCTCTTTGGTTATGGCCATCCATGATATATGAAGTTTGTTCATACATAGTTTAAACTATCCATTATTGCTTTGATTCAAGTTGTCGAGGCTGTCAGACAACACGATCCCCCTCTTATACAGTGGGATCACAGCAACATCCATTATATATCAAACGTGTCATACCCCTTCCGTACATTGAGCTGAAGATAACAGAGCAATAGTACCTTTTGACGTGCGTTGCGTTATCTTTGATGATGGGTCCACTGCGTTTCATCGGCTAGAGGAACGCATTCAGTAACTGAATTTCATGTCCTTATTGTTTTATCAATGGATCATTATTGAGGATTTTGGAAAGTTCCATCCAAATGGAGGAATATAAATAAGTATTTTAAATTAAAAGGACTTCATGGTAAGTAGAGATGTTTATATACGATTTAGGATCGAATTATGAGTCGCCCAACTACATTAAACACTTTATTTGTACCCAGACACTATTGTTCCAGTGGACTAAGATGTCACAGAGCGTGGCCCCGAGGCCAACAGGACGCCGAAAAGACAACTTAATGGTGAGCTATGATCTTGCGTTGAAAGGCTGATCCAAATAGGACTGGAGTCGGATTTCGTACAGAACTTGGCAAAATGGTCGGTTCTATTTCGGTTCCCACTCCGGCTCGCCCGCAAACCGCCCCCGCGCCGTTAGTGACTTTCTTAAAATTTACTGGACCGCTCCTCACTGCCGCAGTTTTTGTCCTAACTTCTTCTTTATATTTCCATCTGACTAATGTAATGGGGCTTTCTGGTCCTAAACCAAGACGTGCTCTGGAAACAATGTAAAAAACAAATAGTTTTAATTTGTAAAGGACACCGAGAATTAGACTACCGATAAAGCAAGGAAAATCTTGCAGAGAATGGCATTAATCTAATATAACATACGGTTGTAAAATAACACAATTTGAAATGTATATATAAATATATTATGATCATAATTTTCTTTGGTTGATATTAAAATAATAAGTTATATAGTAAATACAGTACCGTCAAATAACACTTGACTTGTAGGAATCATCGTTTCATAAATTTAAATACATACAACAAAAATTACACAATTTAAATTTTATGTTCAACTAAATGTTTATTCTTAAATATCAATACTTAATTCAAACAGACTAGGTACCGGTTATTATAATTGAGATGATTAAATTGGGACGGATGGAATGGGCGAATATTATTATTTAGCTTTCAATATTAATTTTAATATTGTTAAAAGTCTAATAGATGCTCTGGCGTGACGGGGTTGGGTTTGGAAGTATCTAGCATATATATATAAGTATAGATTATATATATATATATATATATATATATATATATATATATATATATATAATCTATACTTATATATATATGCTTATATATATACTTATATATATAAGCATATATATATAAGTATATATAGCTTATATATACAAGTATATAAGCATATATATATAAGTATATATAGCTTATATATATCTATACTTATATATATCTAGCATATATATATATAAGTATAGATTATATATATATATATATATATATATATATATATATATATATATATATATATATATATATATATATATATATATATATATATATATTTAACCGAAGAGTGGAATAGACATTGGCAACAATCTACCAAAGGACGACCATTACATAAATACATTCCAAACATCACCCTACAAAACTGCAACACAACAAAAAGCACCCATTATAAACTAACCCAATTCCTTACTGAACACGGCCCGACTAACCAATATTTAAACAGATTCCACTTAAAAGCGACAGACGCATGCAATTGTGACGGACTGACCCCACAAACTTTCATACACATCTTAAACGACTGCCAGTTATACGAACACAAAAGAGCCAACTTACTGAAATCTTCTTTGACGCAAGGAGACACATGGCCTCTTCCCGAACCCATACTATACAAAAAATACAAGAAGGAGTTGAAGGAATTCATTAATAGCATAAAATTATAAGACATTCCAGCATAGCTCTTTTATTTAATATACTTCTAAAGTTAGACTTATGTCTTTTATTCTTTATTTTGTTGATACTCAATTGTAAATTTGTAACATTTGTTTATTCTCCGCATAATTTTTGTATTTGATTCTGCCTCTGTTTTAGAGTATTTTGTCTTAGTATATTCTGGTACTGTTCATTCATCTGATACTGTTATTTACTTTATTTAATCGTTTATTGTTATTTATTTTATTTAAACATCTATAAATATTCCCCTTGTAATACAAATTAAGTACCATTCTTTTTAAATATCTTTAGCCAACACATATTGTAATAACTTATATTTATAGTTATATACTAAATAACACTGTAATGCATATAATATGCTTTTGCATGGTGTAAAAAAAAAAAAAAAAAAAAAAAAAAAAAAAAAAAAATTAAAAAAAAAAAAAAATATATATATATATATATATAATCTATACTTATATATATATATATATATATATATATATATATATATATATATATATATATAATCTATACTTATATATATATGCTAGATATAGATTATATATATATATATATATATATATATATATATATATATATATATAAACTTGTACCAGTACAATCCAGAAAGGTCTTGGGTTCAGTATTATTTAGGAAAAGCAGTTTCTTGGTCACGGTTGTGCAAGGAGGTGATTTAAACGAGACCATAATTAATTAATTATTTTATGTTTTAAAAATGAATTTGTTTTATATCATTTGATTAATTGACTGATATTTAATTAGGGATTTCTCAAGAGTTTAATGCAAAGATTAAATAAATTATTTGATTATTAAAATAATAAATAGCTGGCAATGAATTTTAAAACTAGCCCTCTCCAAGAGGTGATTATTGACAACATAAACTCTCCGTGGCGTGTCAGGTGTGGCGTTATCGTCACATGAGGGACGGAAGGCCTATATTATAACAACCAATGTAGGTGATAAGGAATATATGAACCAGGAATAAACTCTCATGAAACCCCAAACCTAATGATAAAACGGTTTCCAGATCAACGAAGCCAAAGAATCAGGTGAATGACCTCGAAACAGTCAAAACATTTGGTGACGTAGGGTGAAAATAGACTACCCAACGAATATTTTCGTTCTGTTTTAGCTACAGTCTAAAAGTAATTCCTTTTCTCTTTATCTTTTTGGTCTCCCGAAAAGAAAAAACCTGCACCAATTATTTTTTTTCAAATATAAAAAATTCCGAAAAGTTTTACATCTTAGTTTTGATGTTTTATTATTTTTATTTTATATTTTGTATTATTATCACCAATTGACATATTTATATTGTATATTAACATTTCAATAATTTATTATTTTTTCATAGTATATAGTATCAATGCAAAATTTTGTTTGCATTTGCATTTTCGTTAATAAACAAAGAAATTGTAAGTATAAATAAATGGAATAAACAATACACTTTTCTTATTAGTATTGCATAATCAGTTCAATCTAAAATACTATAATAAAAATAAAGAAATAAAATTGTTTTTGTCTGAAAAAAAATTAAGGTTGTTTCTAATATAGTTCGGAAAAAAAAAAAAAAAAATCGTGGAGGAAGTGTCATAATTCATAATGTTGGGGAAAAAATAGGGGAGTGAGAAACTTCTTACTACCACATCTGTTCGTCGTTTTAATTTTATTATGGCTGTTAGGTTCTATTTGGCTCCAGCTTGATTTAATGGGTATCTAAAATGAAATTTTTTAAATAATTAATATTTTAATAAAAGTTACAGGTTTAAATTTATTCTAAAGAAGGATTATAAGCAATGACTTAAAATCCTTTTATATACGTATTAGTCGCGAGAAAAAAATCGATAGTTTTGACGAAAATATCAATGTTTTTTTGTCACTTTCTTTTATGTACTTCGTGTCCTGTGTACAAAAAAATTAATTTGACTTATAGCTTGGAGTAATATTAATAGAGAAATTCTGGATGTCCTTAAATCGTTAGATGCTAATACCTGATACTAATTCCAATAATAAGGGCCTATAAAAGGGTGGATTTGGGAATTCCCTTTGCTGAAGGTAGCAGTCGACTAGATTAACTTTAGAAAAATGTTTTTCCAATAATTATTATTGAAATGACGCCTCGGGAGCCCCTTGAATAAATCAGAGCTCTAAAGTCCTTACCATTACATTTTTCCCTTCCTTTTTCTCTCCCCTCTCAAGAATAATAACCCATTTAGGAAAGAAGTTTTTAAAACAGTCTTAGAGAAGTGAGGGCATAAATCTGTCCTGTTATTCTCTGAACGGTAACCTCCTTTAACGAGAAGTAATGAGAGCCTTCCTTTCATCCAGGGATTATATACACTTTTTTATGTATCTAGAGTAATTTCCAGCCCTCTCCTCCTTCTTCCCTCCTCAGGATCAGCCTTCTGCGGCTCTGGAAAAACAAAAGAAAAAGCCCCCCCTTCTGCCGGGAATGCTATTTAGCTCATTAACATGACAATGAGACAGATTACAATTTTAAGTTGGCCTGAGCCGGGGCACATAGGGGTCGGTCCTAATTAAAAAGTTTTGAGGGCCCCAGGCCTCGGGTACTTTTCCCTCCCTAAGGGACTTTATTTCCTTTTCTCTGCTCCCCCTCCCCCTCAAACCTTCCAGAAATATAGTCTTCTTTCCCCAACTCGGATCCTGTTACTCCTTGAGCACTTTCGTTACTTGACCTAAATATCGTTTCGGATTAAAGCTAGTATAAAGAACTCGATCCATGTATCACTTATCCATACTTTTTATCTCAAAGACCATATTACTTTTTAATTCTGATTAAAAGTTTTAAATTATTTTCGTTTATATGTTACTTTTTGAAAGATGCTGGTCTGTTCGATTGTATGAGTAATTGTTAAATGGAATCATATTCCTTATATATATTGGTGTACGTTGAAACAAAACCAAAAATAATCTTGTCTTCCACAGTACAAGGCATACCTTACTCCATTAAAAACCACCCCAGCCCCAATTATCACCAAACATATTAAAAGAAAACCAAAGAAACTTCCGACTGTGGTTTAATGCCGTGCTGATTAAATATATAAACGAATACTTATAGCGTGAAATCACTAGAATAACTTAAGTTCTCAAATTTTGAGAATAGTTCATTAAAAAAATCATTTCTAGTTTATTTGAGTTTGTCCAGTTCATCATTTACTTATATTGATATTTTTTTAATTAAAGTTTTTTATAATTCGTAACGAAATATCCACTCCCTTCAGATTATTTTTTCTTTTCGAAACAAGAACTGTTTTCGAAAACCTTCCGCTTTCACAACATGATATTTCGGAAAATTAGTATTTGACTAATGGATACAGGTGTATTTGACTGGTGGAGCCCACACATTCAGACTCTTGGTAACCATAGAAAACATACTTCAAAAAATAAATTAAATGACGATAAGTTACATGAGTTACCTTATTATCTATAACATTGTTTTCAAAAACGTTTGTGACCTAGATGAACAATAATTGGCCACTCGTTGTTTTCAAATTATCTTTCACATAGTTACGGCTTCAACGCGTTGCCTTACGTTTTCTGAGACAGGGCGGTTTCTGGAGGAGATTCTGTTGTGGAGGAGGAAGTTCTCCGCCTCCAACGCTGGCCACTGCCCACACCTTCCTCGACAGTCTGAACCAGATGTTGTCATTGTTTCAACTACTTCATTATTTTTAATTGGTTTAACGAAGAGCTTTATTCAGGTCTCATGTTACCGTAATAAAAATAAAATAAAATTAAAAACAATAACTTTCTATCTTATCAGACTGTTCTTAAAGTAATGACGTGATTTGAATAAAACGAGTCTTTGTTTCTAAATATTTAAGTGCCTTGTACCGATCCTTTAATTGGCTATTAAAGTAACCAATAATTATTCACCGTGGTAGAAACATAAACATTGACCATACGTGCATAGAACGAGGTTTATCAGCATTGCGCAAGTTACTCCAAAGGTCAAGATGATATCATTTTTAAAAATACTTCTTATTGTATGCGTTATTGCATACTAATAGGATATTGCAGAAATATCTTTCTCCCGTCTATTCAATCACTTCTCAAACAAATATTTAGTTGACTACATGAGTTGAATTTTCAGTTGCTCAACTGGTACTGAAATTAATCAGGTTGATGTTGGACCGCCCACGAGGAATGACGGACTGTTCTTGGTATCCTATTCATCCTCTAATGCCGAGGCCATTTAGCATCCTGGATATTGCACCCGCTTATTGGAGGCATGTTGTATTGCTCCTTTCATAATCAATGATAGACTTCGGATGGTTTCTGATTGGTATACAGGTCTGGAAATAGAGGATTCTAACTGTGTGGTCAAAGGAATACACCGTCAGTAGAATGGGAAAACAAAATAAGTATAAAAAAAGTCGTATAAAAAACTGAATCGATCTCAATTGTTAACAAAAAATGTATTATAGTTTTAAACATATTTTGAACACAGTGACAAAATGTTTATCGTGCATTGTTGTGACCATGAGACGGTTGTTTAGAAGGTTTTTGGATCATATATAATATATAGCAACTACCACAATAAATTCGGATCCTCGAAAATGTGTCAGAATTCAATTGGTCGGACTAAGAGATGATTAATAAATATTTTTCAATGGAAGAGGTACCTTGAATTATAAAACTCTAAAAACCAATATAACTTTTCCCCATTGATTATACATAAAAAAAATAAGTGAAGAAATAATTCTATTAACAATAAGAAATAATTTCGCAAGATGAAATTGTTTTGTGAAATTTAACATTCCATTTACAATTAAGAGTATTTTTAGAAAACCATATGATAGCTGATTCTGAGTGTAATTTATTAATAGGAAATCATAAAAGCAAGCCATCTTTTATGAAATGATAAAAATTTTGTAACATTTAGTCTCTTATTTTTGATTTAAATGAAAAAAAAAAGTCTATTGATATTTTTGTCGTATGTCAGAATAAAGAAGAAAAGCAAAAATTAAACCTTGAAAAGAAAAAAAATTAAAATAATAATATACAATCTCTTTTTAAATCATTTTATTCTACACCTTAAAATTAGAAAATATCTCAGCACCGCATTCATCTCAATAGTGCAGAGCAACATTAAGTTATACGTTAACAATTTATTTTTATTAATTAATTTTGTGAAATTATAGGTAATATTAAAATTTCTTTGTCAGAATAAATTGAACTTTTAAAATAAAAAAAAAAAAAAATAATAATATTGATTGTAAATTGCTAATAATAATAATTATTAAAATATATGTAGCAGGTCCCGAATAAAATTCTGTAACAGAGCTAAGATGATCTTAGATTTATTCCATTACATGGTCTATGTAAGTATTCTAATTCTAAGTCTATGTAAAATTAAAAATATATATTGCCGGTTCCTGCTTTAACCTTGTTTTATTAGAAATTAAAACTCATTTCATATACTATTGAAACTGACGGAAGGTTTAGATCTGTTTAGTCTAGATCTAAGAATAACTCTTGAGTTTAATTCTTATTCATTCAAATTAATGGTAAGGAACGACTAACTTCTTCAGATGTAAAATTTTCTGTAAACTAATATTTTTATAAATAATATTAACCCATAATTGAAGCTGTTTGCATGCGGATAACTGGGAAGAAATAGCCCAAGATAGGCAGAGATGGAGGCTAATGATATAGGTCTGTAATGCCAACAGGAAAAAAAAAAGAAGTTGTTAATTTATGTTAATTCTTATCTCACATTGTATAAAAAAAATAATAACATGATATTTATGTATGTCTTTGGACTTTTTATACATATGAATAACAGGCTATACTTTCATAGTAAACATCTCAATTTCTGCTACTCGTTTTTCAAAACATGACCCTATACTCTTGTAAAAAACCAACCTGGAAAATCGCCGAAGCATAACATATAAATATTTCCTTTCAGAAAAATACATAAATCCTTTCAAACATTTCATTGTTAAAAGAAGCCGAGTTGTAGACGGAGGGTGAAAAAACATCGGTTGAGCGTTAGAGGAACGAAAATGAAATACAAGTGGTCCTGGACTCTTGTAAACATGTTTATCCGGCCCTTAGTTGTTTTCTAGCCTTTGTAGGGGAAAATCAAATCTTTTTTTTTCTCTCTCTGTTTCTCTCTTTATGGTGTCTTTTTCTCTTTTTCCTTTTTTTTTTATCTTCTTTTGTCTGTAGATGTTTATTGACGTTACCGTCAAAGCGCCTTCATTAATAGTCAATGAGTAGCAATTAAAACGAACTATCTAGAACATTTGTATTTCCGTATATCCGCTTAAAAAAATGTACACCAACATGACTCCTGTATCTCCTGTTCCATCTCGCCATTAAATTATTAATACAAGAATTATTTTGAGGAGGCGGGATGATATGCAACCTTAACTTTCTTGCCAACTAGCTCTGAATTATTTCTTAATGCCTACCGTGCCTTAAAGAGAAGGTCGCGTATTAGAAGGGATTTTATTTTCGGCCTCCTCGTTTGTAGATGATTTTAGAATTACACGCAAGCTAGGCATTAATTTGAAATCACCTGTTTTACTAATTTATAAAACCCAAGGGCGCCCTGATCTGTTCCCGAAGTATAATGGGCTCACTGTTGGTCGAGAAGGTCTCGAAGGTTTGGCGAGGTTTGTGTTCAAGACTAATGCACTTGTAGAAATGTTGCCAGATTACTTTTGAGCTTGGAATGTTGAACTGTTAAAGTGAATTCTATTTTTCAATTTTTTTTTTAAGTAAAGAAAACAAATGTTAAAATAATTTCATCCCCTCAATTGTTTATCTGGTTCAATTCCATATCTGATTAAACTAAGACGATTCTTTAGACACGTTAATATATTTCATTTATTTAGATTATATATCCTCGCGCGGGCTCATTACCGCGTATGGGGAGCGTCCCACGGGTGGCGGATGTGGGGATGGTCGGTGGAAATTCCTTGGAAGTTCCTCCCGGCTAAGTCCGATGGACTCGCTGACCAACAATGAGAGGGGCCCTCCAGACTTGCTGGAGGGAGGGGACCTCCAGACTTGCTGGAGGTAGGGGCCCACCAGACTTGCTGGAGGGTGTGACGTAGGATTGAACGCCCTACTCACATATCTTTAGTTCACCAAACACCACAAAAAGTCATGGATCTCCCTAAGGTAAAACGCTCATTATCCGGAGGTAAACTAGTCCCCCGTTCGGGTCTCCGGGTGGGGACTGCTTTAGGGGATTCATGCCGCAAGTTGAAATATAGGGATTTAAATATTGGTACATGGAACGTAAGGAGTTTAAACACAGCAGGGGGGCTAAAATCGGTCGCGAAAGAGGTAAATGGGTACAATTTGGATGTCGTGGCTCTGCAAGAGGTTCGCTGGCCAGGGGAGGGCTCGATGAGGGAAGGAAAGTACACTATTTGGTACGGAGGAAGCGGGAATCATTGTTTAGGTACCGGGTTTCTAATTAGGAGTAGATTACTATCCGCTTTGAGGGACGTACAATTCTTTAGTGATAGAATTTCGGTAGCTACATTTCAGGGACGTTGGTTTAAAATCGCATTAATAAACATACATTGTCCGACCGAAGACAGTGACGATGAAGTCAAAAGTGAATTTTACGATAAACTCGAATGGGTTTATGATAAACTACCGCGAAACTACATGAAAATAATTGTAGGTGACGCGAACGCAAAGGTAGGAAGGGAAGAAGTTTATATTCAGACGATTGGTAAAGAAAGTTTGCACGAATATAGTAATGATAATGGGATCCGTCTGATAAACTTTGCCATCTCGAAAAACCTGGTAATTAAAAGTACGACGTTTAAACGTAAGGATATTCATAAATATACTTGGACATCACCGGATTCGCAAACACGAAATCAAATCGATCATGTCTTGATACAAAACAGCTGGCAAAGCAGTATAATCAATGTACGGTCTTATCGCGGAGCAGAATGTGGGTCGGATCATGAATTAGTAATCGCGAAACTTCGACAAAAACTTAATATAAAAAAGAGAAAAGAAAACCGTTTCGATTTTGAGAATTTTAATTTGGAAAAATTAAAAAATCCATCAATTAGAAACCAATTCGAGCTAGATGTTAAGAATAGGTTTGAAGCTTTAGAGCTTCCTGACGAGGACCACGAGGATATTGACAAGTTATGGGTAGAGATCAGGGATAATATTAAAGCGGTCGGTAACTCGTGTCTAGGAAAAAAGGAAAATAAGAATAACAAACCGTGGTTTGATGAAGATTGCTTAAACATGTGCGAAAAAAGGAAAGCCGCTAAATTAAAAGCTCTAAATAATCCTAGCGAAGAAAATCTGAAATACTTCCGAATCTCAAAGAACGAAACGACAAAATTGCTCAAAAATAAAAAAAAGGAGTATCTTAAAAATAAAATAATTGAAATAGAAACTAATAGAATCCAAAATAACGTAAGAGACATGTACAAAGGTATAAACAGATCACGTAAATATGTAGGGCCCGTAACGTCTGGAATTAGGGATGATAATAACAATATTCTGACCGATCCGGTTGACATATTGAATAAGTTTAAGGACCACTTTGACAATATTTTAAATACGGGAAATTATGATCTGTGTCCTCCTTCTGAGTACCAGAGTGCTGAACCGTTGATAGAAGGACCGAGTAAAGAGGAAGTTGAAGTAGCTATCGGTAAATTAAAATCATATAAAGCAGCGGGAATCGATAATATTCCTACTGAACTAATTAAGGCATGCGGAGAAGCTGGAGTTTCTAAAATACATCGGTTGGTTAAAAAGATCTGGGTGAACGAGAAATTACCTGAAGAATGGAAAGAATCTATTCTTATTCCGATTCACAAAAAGGGTCCGAGGACGGATTGTAATAACTATCGAGGAATTTCACTCCTTCCGGTATGTTATAAAATATTCACTTCAATCTTAACCAGTCGAATCACGGAATACGCCGAGGAAATTATCGGAGACTACCAATGCGGATTTAGACGGAATCGTTCGACTATTGATCAAATATTTTCTTTACGGCAAATATTAGAGAAAAAATTGGAGTATAACGGTATTGTTCACCAGCTGTATATAGATTTTAAAAAGGCTTACGATTCTATTGACCGCCAGAAACTGTATAATATTCTAATCGAGCAGGGAATTCCAAAAAAACTAGTAAATCTAGTCAGGATGTGCTTGACGGAGACACTCAATAAAGTCAGAATCGGTAATAATTTGTCCGAAAAATTTGAGGTTCGTTCGGGCTTAAAACAGGGGGATTCTCTTTCGCCTGTCCTGTTCAATTTGGCATTAGAACATGCCATTAGGGAGGTAATGCGTACCGAGAAAGGGTTGGATCTGGGCGGGACAACATCCGTGCTGGGCTATGCTGATGATCTGGTACTGTTAAGCGAAGACGTTGAAACTATAAAACTAAATACGACAACGTTAATGAAAGCCGGTAAAGAACTAGGACTCGAAATAAACGTGGATAAAACAAAATATATGGTTAGCTGCAAAAATGGCGATACTATGGTGATATCGATATAGATGGTAATATGTTTGAACAGGTAGATAAATTTAGGTATCTAGGTTCTACGATAACTAGAAAAAACGAAATTGAAGAAGAGATTAAAGTTAGACTGAAGGCGGGGAATGCTTGTTATTTTTCTGTGACAAAACTACTCAGTTCGCGCCTCTTGTCCCGAAACTTAAAAATTAGAATCTATAAAACAATAATCTTGCCTACAGTTCTTTATGGATGCGAAACTTGGCCGCTTACATTAAGGGATGAGCAGCGTCTTAAGGTTTTTGAAAATAAAGTATTGCGTAGAATATTCGGACCGAAGAAGGATGAGTTAACCGGAGAGTTCAGACGGTTACACAACGCCGAATTGCGTGAGCTATATCCGGGTAATATAATTGAGGTAATTTCATCGCGGCGAATCAAATGGGCTTGTAAAGTTGTTGGGCTTAGTAACGAGAGAATTCCTAAAAGGTTAATATTTGCTGTGCCGAATGGTAAGCGTCGGAGGGGTAGACCGAAGCGAAGGTGGGAAGATTGCATTAAAGCTGATCTGAAGGGACTGGGTTTGGACGGCGAACGGTGGAAGGAGGTTTGTAACAAGCGATTGGTGGTGTCGGCATCGAACCTTCGGGTTCGCTAAGCCTTATTATTATTTATTAGATTATATAATAGAACGATATGGGTTTAGATATATTGGAGTGATGTGCTGTCTCTAATTGGTGCGTCTATCGGACTGTTGAAGTGAGGTGTGATGTATTTGATCTTGTTGCTCTGTCATGGCGATGCCTGAATTGGCGGAATGTGACGGATCAATCGTGTACATTCATTTTATAGACCTGAGGCTTTGTGTCTGGAATCTTCCAATTATATCCTAGATCGGGAATCCCAAATCCTGTAAATTCACGGGTGTCCGATGTCATCTTCTGAACCAACGATCACCATGGCAGCCGCTAGCATTAGTTTCGTGGTTTTGATTGTTTAAATGTGCAATGAGTACATAATTAATTGATAATATAATCATTTTTTTTTAAATAATAATTTATTGATTTCATAGAATTTCAACAATAATTTTTCAATGATGTATAATATTCATCATATGTTATAACCAGTTATATGGTTGTCTTTAATTTTATTGTTTCAATTGTTTTTTATTTATTTAATTAATCCTAATTAATCAAATGTAGGATCAATATTATTATCACGCTCTCCATATTATGAGACATTAATTAAATGCGGTCTAAAAATCAAATTAACACTTATAATTCATATAAATAAATTTTATATCTAGCATTATTTATTACTTATTTTATATTAGAATTTAAATTATTGTTTACTTATAAGAGTATCGAACTCGTAATAAATTGCTTATTTTGTTTATTCAGGTATGTTTGAGAAGTCTTGTCCTTCAGTACTGATTTAGAAGTAAGTGAACATAATTAATTTAATTTATATGAAATTGTATTTAGTACATTCATTTGAATACAGCACATGATCGTGTTTCATTACTATAATATAAAAAAGAAAAACAACTATCCTCACCTAATTTTGTAATATTTAGTATTAGTTTGGAAAGGATGAAGGACTTACAGAATGTGGAACCCCCATTACAATTTTAATGGAATCTAAATAGACATGGAGAAAAAATGTCTCTTGCTTGCTTGGAGTATTTTATTTTATTTTATTTTTCACTCTACGCTATATATTAAACAATACCGATGTTTGCAGCATATTCTTGTAGTGTATATAAATGTAATATTTTTTTAGGGCGATTACATAATTTATTCCTATATTTCATTCTGGGAAAGTAGTTCCTCCCCCTTGCTTTACGTCCCAAGCCCCAAATTATTTGACTTATATTTTAATCCATCGAAAATTTCTGTGATTATTTTACTGTTACTTACAATGGTGATATGTTGGTTAGCACTTTATTGGTTTAAAATAGATACATATAGTTGTGAAAAATAAATACAGGCATAGGATTGAAGGCGCACGGGGCGAGATTTACTTGGCGCTCCCTTCCCATCCATTCCAACTACTTACGGCAACAACCCTGCATTTAATATTTGCTAAATTTTTCTCAATATATTCAGTTACATATTTGATGATATTTTATGTGTTTAAAATATCGTCCTAATTTTATACAACAGACAATTAAATTAACGTGTTGTACATTTATTCCTTTAAAAAAATTATATATAACGCAATTTTGGTAACTCTTAGCGAAAAATTAGGGACATTTAGACCTAACGTGGGCAATATTAAAAGGAGGATATGAAAGTGGGTGATGAGAGTAATGTATTTTGGGGTGGGAAGAGAGGTAAAAAGTAAGGGAGCTAGTTGTGAAGTGGCGAAGGATAGATTGCGTTAATATAGGCCTTGTCTCGCCTGTTCTTTGTCACGCCTCAGTCTTCCTGTCAAACGGCAGCTTCTCTTTTGTCTTGTCGGGCAAACTCATAAAGAGAGAAAATTGGAAAGAAAATCGCTTTTTTAACTCACATATTGACTATAAAATCTGTGACATACATCACAAGGTAAAATTTTTTTTTTTACTATAAACATGAATGAAAGTGAAGAATAAAATCGAACCCCACTACCATTAAAATGCATTCGAACCCGAACCGGGTGCCTCTAAAGAATAACTGAGTAGCTACTTCAATAAATAATTGTTTTTGCTGCTTAAGAAATATCTGAAATATACATACTGTCTTACAATGAACTGAAATAAATAATGAATCAATAATAAATTGAAATTATAATTAAAAGAAAGCTGTTTAAATTTATACTGCAGCATTCAGCCCGACAGTGTTCCGGTAGGCGGACATTCCTACTGTAGGAAAGCGAATGTCAATTGTACGTAGGCCTTTGCAAACAGAGTAAGAAACAATGGAGATATTGAGAACCTTGCATTATGCCAGGACATACAATTTAATTAACAATTGTTCTATGAAGGAAATTGGCTTTGATTAATCTAAAATTAATTGACGTAGTATGTAAAAATGTTTTAATTAATTTTTATTATTCTAGACTACTAAGACTGTAAGAAAAATCGATCGTTTTACGATTTTTCAAGAAATTAATGTTTAGATTTTTAGAATTTACCATGAAATCGTTTTTAATAATTAACTTTCCTTAAAGTTATAAATTTAAATGTTTTATAAATGATGAAATGTGTTAATATATTTATTTAGACGTTAGCTTAAAGGGATTAATTTTTTTAACTTAAGAGTTAGTTTCTTTGTAGTTTGTAAAGCAGTTTGATTCAGTTATGTGGTGTGTAATAGATTTTATTTTTCATTATATCTTATTGCCTCTTGTCAATTGTTAACCTTAGGAAATGTTTTATTTATTTTTTAAAAATATTGCTACCTGTTTAACTGGTCCTCTATCTAGGACTCCATCTGGACAAATGTTATTAATCCTCATATAAGACTGAAATGACAAGAAACTGATTGACGTTCCGTCTACTTCAAGACTTACTAAACAAAATTTCAATAAAATAGAAAATATTCACTAAATGGACCACAATGAGGCCTATTTGGAATTAAAGAGTTGAGCTTTGGGTCTCCAATAAATCAACTAATTCCTCTCCTATTCATATCCTTATAATCCAAAATGCTGAATGCTCCTTACTTTGTCACAAATAAACTTCAAGCCCATCTAAATCCATTAGTTTCTAGCCTTGCATCCCCTTCATTCCTAACAATCCTCCGAGTCGTCTGAGAAGAAGATGGCCTCGGGACCTTCTGATATAGATCTATAATTGGAGTGCTACCAATGGCTAGTTCTTCTTCAAGTCTGTCCATTTCATATCAATTTAAATTTACTTATTTTTAGTTAATAAAGTTGTAAATTTTAATTTAAAAAATAAAACATTTATAAATGTTCAATTTCTTTTCTTTTCATTATTCGGGCTAGCTAGGAATGACATGTTTACCCAGATATGTATGTTAATATTCCAACTTCCTAAATTAAACGACATGAAATATTTCTATACTCTTTACAAAACTGTGTATGTAAATTGTATCCTTCGCGGATGAGTGTACAATTACACTGAAGAGGACAACAATATATTTCTTGGTTAATGAATTAGTTATGGCTATAAAATCAACAGGTGTACAATTTCGTCGGGTGCCGATAGTGACATTAGAGTCCCTAATGGGCCGACTGATTCACAAGTTAATCTCGGGTTTCATTGATGAGTTTGTCTCTCCTCTCCCCCCCCCCTCTCCCTTGGAGGGATAAGTTTGTCCACCTTGTTCTGCCCTAGTTAACTTCCAACAATGGCTAATGTTATTTAGCAATGACATATTTTCACGAATGACAGGTTTGCAGAGGAGTTAACAGTCCCATTGCTTACCAAATGAAAAAAAAACTTATGACTGCACGATATCTTCAATTACTGTAATAGTTATTGAAATTATCATAATGGTGGAAATATTGTTGACCGTAGATCAAACAGTAGTGAATAGGTCAAAGATGAAATTAAATACAAATAATGAATTTTACTTTCTTCGGTACCGACGTTTCGGCCTAAACTTTAGGCCTTCAGGGCTAATGAGATAAGATCTAGTATGAAAAACAGCAAAAAATAAATAAATATAAACATAAAAATATATATAATAATACAGTATGAAAATGTTAATGATAAACCTAACATAATAAAAAATAATTAGTTATGAGTGAAATATACAATATTTAAGGTATAATGAAATATAAGAAGAAATAAGGCAAAGAAAACATTTTTACAAAGTAAAATATAATGTTATATGATATGTGGTTATGACCATAAGGTGGTATCACAACGTGAAGATATTGATGATATCATATCGTGACTTGAGGACATAGAAATAAATTATGATTAGAGTAAAATATACCAAAATGTCTCGGAATCTTGAAGTATATGCGATGTTCATTGTTAAAAGCTACGGTAGTCCTAATGGCTGTTGACGGACAAAAAGGCCACTATAAAGGACGTTAGAAATACCAGGTTTGGCGTGATTTTAGGTAGTTAAAAATTCAAATTGCTGATTCAATTAGAATTACAGGTCATACGGAGTTGAGCTTTGGGGCTCCACCAAACCATCGAATTCCTATCGTATCCAATCCTTACAGTCCAAAATCCTCCGTAAAATCCTTAATACTTCATACTTTGTCACAAATATGTCGCTGATTTAGCTCGAGCCATATATCTATCCTTTCATGATAAACTTCAGTCCCATCCAAATCCGCTTGTTTCCACTCTTGCTTCTTCCTCGATCCCTGATAATCCTCCTAGGCGTCTGAAAAGGAGATGACCTCGTGATCTTCTTACTTAAAATTATTTAGAGAGTGCTACCACTGGGTAGTGTCTCTTCAAGCTTGTACATATCATTATTTATAATTTGCGCACTAGTTGTATTTGTATACAGTTGTAAATTTCATTAAATAAACAAAAAAAAATTAGAATAACTATAATCTGATTATTAAACAACAAATAAAAAATTCACATATCATCCGGCTATGCATATAATTTCAACAAAATATATATGTATTGTTCGTCATATTTATGGGGTTTATTTCTCCTCCTTGAGCCAGATTGTAATATTTTTCAATAAATAAGCTAAAAAAAAAAATTCTCCTTCATCTATAAATGAGATAGGATATCCGGCTAAAATATGTCACCGTCATAAATATCTCTATTTCTTCATACAACAACTCACTAACTGATAACTAAATCCAACACAACCGTTTTCCATCAACCTGCTAAGGTGCCCTGGTAGCAAGGACGTCAGCCAGTGGAGTAACGCTAATGAATTTTAGTCTCGAGTAGGTGAGTTAAGACGGGACTCGACTAGCATGCGACGTCTTGCCAATACGGAAGCAGAAAGACCGAGATTCATCTTAAGCAAAGAAACCAATTATCGTTTAGATAAAATAAATTAATTTCAAGTAGCAAGGGGTGGCAGGTGTCAACTTGATAGCCGGGGGAACAGTTGGGAGTTACGCCAAGACCTCAGTTTCTAATATTTCCATACTGTCATCGTATGTCACCTGCCACGTGTATTTTTATCGTAAGATAAGGAGTTATGAGTTCCTTGTTTCACTTTCGGAGAAATCTTGACGTTTCCAGGGGAGGAAATATATATTTTGTTGCTCGAAATTGAAAGCAGAACCTAAGTTAGGTTACTAACTTAGGTTTCTTCACCAAACGGTGTCATCATTACTTTCTATTATTGTCTAGGTACACCAGAAATCTTGCCTACAGAGTAAATATATTTTAAAGGAAGGAGATGGTCCGGGGTGACGGTCATAAATAGTGGCAAAACTATTTTATTAAAAGCCTACGTTTCGATCCGACTTTGCAGGTCTTCTTCAGCTTAAAACTCACCAATTTTAAGTGAAACTCCTAACTGAACACACTTCCCTGAAGGAGACCTGCAAATTCGGATCTAAATAGTTTTGTCACTATTTAGCCTTTATGACCGCCACCCCAAACATCTTCTTCCTTTATAATGCAACGATCAACTATTAGATATTCAATAAATATATTTTACATACAATTTTGCTAGCTCATCATAAATTTGAATATAAAGAAAATTACCTTGATAATTACTATATGGATGAGTAAATGAGAACCTATAAATTATTTTAAAAAATATTAGTAAGTGCGCTACATGGTTGCAAAATGTTAAAAAAAATATTAATAGGCAGTTAAAAAGTAATATATTTCAAGTTTTAGAGTGAGTTCATATTCTTTTATTGCTTCTACTGAACTAAGCTTATGTTATTTTTGAAGTAAGAATGGGCCAATTATCTTTGTTTTTCCTCTGTGCCATAAAAACAACTTTGTTCATCACGTGTATTTGTTCACGTTATAATTGGTCACATTGTAAAAAAAAAATTGTCATTCAGTCAAATCTCAACTACCAATTAATTAGGATTATTCATTTTCATTATTTTTTTTCTTATATATTCAAATTTATTAGAGTTTTCTTAGAAATTTTATAAGTTTATGATAATATTCTAATTATTTTTCAACAAGTTTTAGTATTTTATTAAACCTATATAATTTATTAAACAAACCTTTTATAATTTTTTTAGCATTCTTTTATTAAAAGAAACTCACTGAATTTTGTTGATGTATAGAATTTCATATAGATTTATAATAGACTGAACCAAAAATTGTTTTACTGAATTTTTGCAGTCGATTCCGTACCGAACTAAACTTTTCAAAAATAGTTGACAACTACATCTCGGCCACGAAATTTGAACTACTGGTGTGAGAGGAAACTATTTCCTCCTCTACTATTTTCATATAGATTTTGCAGAACTTTAATTTTGTATAGGATAATATTTCGATAAACCTCGTTGTTGATAACCACCTGGGAATCTTAAGGACTTTTCCCTGATTAAGAGAAAGATTATGAACAATTTCTGACAAGTTTCAGTTGTGTTTTATTATATTTAGTTTTCAAACGTATTTTATTTTATTGCAAAATGAATTATTATGATTATTTTGTAAACTTGTAGAACCCTCAGATTGGACAATAGAGACAAGCCCTTCGATTCCGGCGATCGCCATCCTCCCCCCCTCCGTTGTGCCTCGGGATAGCCCACCGTGAGTAGAATTACTCTGAGGTAAGTGAGCATCGACATCTAGGCTCAGTCAGCAGGCATTACCCCCCCCCCCTTTCTCTTAACCTCCTAACGCAATTACCCCTAACTCTTCATGCTCCTACCATCCCTAACTGTTGGTTTTTCCCTCCTCCAGGCGGACCACTCCAATTTCAACTGGGTCCTTAGGGAAGAGAATCCAACTCTTCTTAGCTCTCTCTACAGAGTTGCAGGTGTTCTTGTTATCCCAGCTTGGTTTTATCTTCTTGTTACTAGACAACTTACAATTAGGATTTCACGGAGGAGTTCGCTCGGAAAAGGTTAACTTGAAGGAGAGGGAATTAACCAAGACTAACGTACTTTACTCTCCCGCATTAGCTCTTGGAATTTCTTCTGTGCCTCGTGTGGGTACTTCGAATTGCTTTCTTGCCAGTTAACCCTTTAGTTATCCATTCTCTATTTACCTTATTGCTAATTTATACCCAGGAAATGCATATAAATGTAAGATAACTTGTAATCACGTAGATGTCTTATTTTTCGTAGATTCGATTAATATTAATCAATCAACTGGCTTCTTCCCTTTAAATTTAATATTTTCACAAATGACCAAATAGCCTTAGTTTTGTGTACTTATTTTATATTAAATTTTAATAATATCTTCGATTGCTTAAAATATGCTATTTCGTTGGCAGTTCGACACAATTCTAAAAGCGACAAAATAATAGCAACATGAAGAATCAATTTTATTATTTTGTGAATCAAGCCCCAAATTCAATTTTAAATTAAAGTTATCAATTCAAATGAACATAGTGTCGTTTACCTCCGGGGCACAGAATTTACAAAATCATTATCCTTCCTAAAGTTCTCTATGAATGCGAAACGTGACAACTTAAACCAAGGGGTGAGTAACGTCTTAAAGCTTTTTTAAAACAATACACTGTGTAGAATGTCAGAACCAAAGAAGGATGAGTCAGCCGGACAATTTATACGGTTACACAGCGCCTAATTGCGTGAACTGTACTCCCCTTAATGGAATTGAGGTGATTACATTGCTGCGAATAAAATGTACATATAATATGGTTGAGCGTAGCAAGTACGAAAGTATTTCTAAAAAGTTCTATATGCGTTGTGCCGACTAGAAGTGTCCGTGGAGTTGTCCGAAGCGAAGGTAGAAGGATTGCGTTAAGGTTGATCAGGCTGAGTTAGGTTTGGAAGTATGTAGACGTGGTGGTATCGGCATCGAACCTAGGGTTCGCTAACGATTGTTATTATTATTTATTTTATTAACTGCAGAGGAACACCGAAATCAGTCCTATCCGTAGCCAAACCTCCAATAAATAATATAGTTCATTCTAGTTGCACTACACTCTTCATTTGATCATTTTATTTATTATTGAAAATATGTGATCGTTTAACCAAACTACTTACAACTGCAAGTAGCAATCGCTATGGTGTAGTATCTCTGCGCTCCTCGAAAATTTATTACACATTGTAGAACCGGTACAAAAGAAATACTCTGAATAAATTGAGGCTGAGTAGTATAAAGGGATAAAATAAGAGAAAAAGAAAATCGACTTGAAGAAGATTGATTCGAACATTTATCAAGGCACATATTGCCTGCATCGGCAAATGGTTTTCTTTCCCTTCTTCTTCCTCGATTATATCTGTTGGGCTCAATGGGGACATTCATTAGTTTCACTTATTGTGACTTTCAATGTTCCGCATTGTACTCTCCAATCAATCCACCAATCAAGATTAATCCAGACAATGGAGATAAAATTATCAGTAAAATTGCTCTAGGAGGTGCAATAGTTGAATGCATGATTTCTCTTTGTTGCATATTTAGTTGCATTTTCAATGCGATTGATGACCTCATTGCGATTTTCAAAATCAGGCTATGAAATTTGAGTTGAATTTGAGAAAAATTCCAAAAGGAAGAGGACATCAAAAACCACTTGGATCAGTTTTTTAATAATAAACTCCAGACATTATATGAACATGGCATTATGCAGTTAGTGGAAAGAAGGGAAAAAATCGTATTAAATAATGTTCAATATATTGTAGATTAAAATAAATTTTATGTCTATAATACATTGAGCTTTATTTAACCCTGAAAAACCGAAAGGACTTATTTTTCCAACCCAATATAATAGTGTATTTTCTGTATTAATAATATAGACAATTGCCAATTTTTTAAAAATATTTTGGGACAAGTATTAATTTAATTTTTGCTTTATTATAATATGTATCAATACTTCAAATGTAAAGTATTCTTCCACGAATTTCTTCCGAGGATCTTTTAAAAACTGGACAGTTGGCTGTAACCCGAGAAATGGGGAGGGGGAATGGGGGAGGATATTTGCTAACAAAATGGCCGAAATGTGAAAAAGGTCGGAACCAGTTGACCTGAACGCCAGGGGACAAACCTTATTATATTTACCCTAGTCTCTCCCCTGACAGGCTTTTAGACCCCGGCAAACCTGGCCTTATCAATGGGCAACTATTACCATCAACTTCTTTCCTTATCTTCCAATGGAATGTTCCTGTAACTGGCAGGATGGAGTTTCTCACTTTCTTCAGTATCGGTTATTAAGCTAACGTCGATATTTACTTCGAATTATATACATATCATTATGACGAATTTCATAATAAAATGTCTAAAATCTGTTATTTATAGCACTAATCAATAACACCCGGCAATAACAAACATTGATCAAGCTGACAAAAGAGCTATAGTTAGTCTATTGCGCAAGTTCTATTCATTGCCAACGCTAGAATACAACAGGATATCCGCGTTATTAACTTTTGTGAAAGCTTCTTGGCATTTAAATTGTTTTGTGTGGTTCTGTATTCTGTAAGCTGGTATAAGCTTTATTTTTGAGTTATGTGGAACGATTTCCGAACCTCTCCTTTCATTAGGATAAAATACAGTTGTATGGTATGTATCAGTTGTATTTCGTTTTAGGTTTCGAAAAGTAATTTTTTTATTCATGTTTAAAACCGTTCTTTTACTCATCGCTTGCCCAGTCATCTAACTTATTTATGTAAAAGGAATCATCTTTTTAAATTTTATTTTAAAGAGAAATCAAAATACATTGTATCTATTATTGTATACAATAGTTGACTGTTGTAAGTAATCTATTATATCATTAGGATGATGTTCAAAATAAATAATTAATGCAGTATAAAACTAATTAATTATATGCCTTCTTTAAGGCGGCAAAAACTAGTCATATTAAAGTTTTGATGATTTACGATACAGTGAAGACATATTATTTTGATATTTGTTCTTATTTTTCTTTCTTAGCCCCGATGAATGTTTACAAAATGGACCGAAACGTCTGTATTTATTCATTAATTTTAATCGCCAACCTTTCCATCTCTTTCAGATCAAGTGTACCTTAATTGAGCATCGCCGACTTTTTATTCAAAGTTCAATTTTAATTATATTTGTTTTTGACATTGTCATACAGACATATTTTGCAATTGTTATTCCCTTCTTGCACCCTTGTCATTCATAAAATACTAGTTCTAGGAATTTATTATTTAATTAAAAAACATAAAAAGCTCCAGGTAAGTCGTCAAATTTTAGAATTTTCTATTTTTACTAATTCTTTTTATTTATAAATCCTCATATGTTATTTTAAACTGAACAGTTTTCCGATTCAATCATGTTAGTATAGTATATTTTTGTTAAAATATACTCTTGTACATTGTTTTTTCATGACTTTCTGAAAAGTTTATTGATGAGGAAAATCTTAAATGGAATATAACCTAACAAAAATAATAAATTTAAAATTTTCTTTTGTTAAATTTGTAACGGCGATTCTTAAAAGGAAGCTATACTAAGGAAAGCCAAGTCTTGAGCTATAAGAAGGAAATTTGTATTAATAAGACGATGAAACGATGGAAGGCAAGGGAAAGTAATGAGCCTTTGATGATAGGCTACGGGATTAATTTTAACTTTTATGGTAGCCCAAGTTTAATAGAGAGCAGTCTCGCAGTTAAATAATTCAAAGTAGATAACTCGGTACTTATCTAGCCCGGCTAAGCTCCTTGCACTATTATCGGATTATTTTTCATATGTATAATTAATTCTATAAAGCTTGTATTCTATAAATATTCTAACATATAACGATTCATTTTTATGCTTTAAAAGGATATAACTGAACTTGTTTTTATAATGAAAAACTGTATTAATTTTATTCCACCATCTCATATTGATAAAAAAAATAAAAAGATTGTTTTATTTACACATACTAACTGTTACTTACTACCTATGATTTATATTTTGGACGATGGTGAAGAAATAGTTGACAGTAAATCGTTTTGTGGAAAAAGTTAGTTGAAGTTTGCAGTCAAAGGAAAAATAAAGAATTTTTTTTTATTCGTTGGTTATACCAGATTAAAACGACAAGAAAACGCTAGACGTTTCCTATTACTTCAGCACTTAATGCTAACTAAACAAATGCTCTAAACTCCCAATTAATTACAAAAGACTCATATACATGACTATAATAAGGCCTGTTTGGACTTAACGATTTGAGTTATGGGGCTCCACTAAACCATCGAATTTCTCTCGTATCCAATCCTTACAATCTAAAATCCTTCGTAAAATCCTCAATGCTCCCAACTTTGTTACAAATAAAACCATCCTTAATGACCTCAATGTTTCTTATGTTTCAGATCTGGCCCAATCCAGATACCTATCCTTTCATAATAAACTACAGAATCATCACAACCCTCTCGTTTCTAACCTTGCTTCCTCTTCAATTCCTGATAACCCTCCGAGGCGTCTGAAAAGAAGACGGTCCCGTGATCTCCAAATGTAGGCTTATCATTAGAGTGCTACCATTGGGTAGTTACTCAACAAGTGTTTTCACGTCATTATATCCATATGCTCAAATTTACTAAATGTATTTCTTTAATACAGTTGTAAATATCATTAAAAACATAATAATAAAAAAAGTATTGGTTACTTTGCCTGCAACTCCCGATCAACTTCTTTTACAATATTTTACATGATTTAAAAGTGAACTTCGTTTAACGAAATGATTTCATTCTCTGTTCTCGAACATTAGCGTTGGTTCGGTTTTGACCAGTTGTTTCCTACAATTTTGAAGTAATAAATCTAAAGGCTCGTTTAAACATTTCATAAACTATGGCAAACACAATTATTTAACATAACTAACAGCAGCATTAGCTCTAAGCCAGACTTTTTTTGTTACTGTCAGCAGATGGAAAACATCAAAAACAAGAAACAAAAACATTAGGATATCCAACTATTTAACTATCAATTTTTCTCATAGTTTGGGAAATATATAAACGCACGTTAACAAATTAAGATCAAATCATTTAGAGGAGACCATTCAAGGATGTTAGCAGTTATGATATGTTACGCATGACTCTTCAGTCCGCCAGTCACCCTAAAACACATAGGAGATCGATTGACAATAGTTAACTTTTGAACATATGTTTAACAAATATCTACTGTTTAGTCATCGTGTTACGTACTGCTTAGTATCCTTTCTCTGCATTTCTTGCACAATAATAATTATTGTCTTTAGGTTAATGAAATATTCTATATTCACTTTGGCTTATTGCTGTATATTTAAAGATACATATTCTGATATTGTTTTAAATAAAGAAATTAATTGCTGTATCTTTCAAGTGCTATCTCAGAAATATCTCGAAAATGTCACTACTCACTAATGAAAAATTATGAGCAATACACTATGGATTTATATGTGTATAGTCAACTGCAGAAATTCAATGTTTTCTTTTCTTTTGTTAAAACGTATCGTTCAATATGCACCCCTAGCCCTCTATTTCGCAAAAGCGACTGAGAGCACATCACTAATTCATGGAGTGAGGTATTATATCCTTTGGAGACGGTTAGGGTATGAAGATAATTAAAGTTGTGAGCTGGGAGAGTCAGCGCTTTCTGACTCGATTGAGAGTCAAAAGAAGTTGACTGAAGGATTCAATTAGATTTACTCCCTCCTCCCAATACAAGCCCCAGGGGAGTCCGACAATTAAAAAAGGAAATGGTTCTGTCTTCTGTTGGAAATGTCGCGTCACTTTACAGTGTCGGGCCAATCAGTGCCGGTTCTTTGTTTGGTCTTTTTAGTTCAAATTGCCGTATCGATTTATTCCCGTACAGTGAGTATTTAATTCTATCTGCTTTATCATTCAATGGATAAATTTAATCTTTAAAAAAAAAAAAATGTTCATTAATGAATATGATAGCAGATATACACACCTTAATCCATAATAATCAGACAACTTGTTATGTAATCCACGCGCATCCGCAACTTCCTTCCGGTGCCATGATCCAAACTAGCTTATAAAATAATGTAGTGATCGAAATGTTCCTACTTGTGACGTTACTGTTCATTACAGTATAGTTTGCGATAAACCGCTTAACGAAACTATTATTGTAGCATTAAGTTATATTACGTTACTTGAGTTAAGTTTATGCCGGGCGTTAAGTGCCCTTCAGGCGCAATGTCGGCACTTCTGCACGACAGCTATGTTACATCGGGAACGTCTTACCTATAATACGTCACTTTATTAAATAATCATGTTTTTGTGTTTATATATATATATATATATATATATATAAACTCAGATTCGAAAGTTTCCATGATCGCAGTACTTTATATATATATTTCATAAATAAATAAGCGAAAGTAAAAAAAAAAATATGTATAATACTTTTAGAAAATCAGTCATCTAGGCTTAATTTGGGACAAAATTAAAGAATTTCATCTACTAGGAGTTGAATGAAACCTGATTTTTGTAAAAATAAAACTGGAACGTTTTAAAACGAACAATGGAACATTATCGAGTATGACCTTTTTCATAAAAATTTAATCAATCGACTCAGTTATTCTTTTTTTTTCCTCAATAAGGAAGAAAATCTTCCTTGTTGTAAGCACTACAATGCTAGTTTTTATTGAAAGGTATACTGATATTTTATTACATTTTGAAAGATTGTATTTGGAACTATAAAGCGTTATAATATGAAACTATAAATAAACAAGGTAATGGATTAAATGAAATTTGTAAATAAAACGTTCAAACTGCTTGCTTGTGTTCTAAATGCTGTCAAGTAGATTGAAAAAATATACAGGAAATATTATAAAGTAGGAAACATTTTTTAAGAAATAAATTATTGAAGTCTGTATTGGAAAAAAAACAAATAATATATGTGTTTTCTGACTTCATAATACAAAATATCGGGCCTGCATATTATAATCTTCTAAAACAGTATTTTGTAACAAATTCAGATTTTTTACATATTTAATTTTCAAGTGGTCATAAATGGCGTGCAGTCTCCTATTATCTTCTTAGAATTGTATGAGAATATCACGTTTGTTTCTAACTCCAGTAAATTCATAGCAGGTACATGCGGAATATTATCAAAAGTTATATTAAGGCTGAAACCAAACTGTTAAAACTAAACAAACTTTGGGAATGTTACGATCCTTGACAAATTTAAAAACATTTGCGTTGGTTAAATGTAGTCTGTACTGCTGTGCTGTTGTTGAAATAATTTAGTAAAATGCAGAGAGCTAACCTCTACTTGTGAATTCTGTCATGGATTACTCATCAACGCCATAACATAAATGCCGATCCTAAATTCGGCAAAGCAACAATAACGTGAACAATATCTGAACTGACTTAATTACCTGAAACAGGGAACGGACCTGGTGGAAAAGGGGAAAATTTGAATTACTAGCGAGAACGGTAATAATAAGATAGGAAGGGGAGGGCCTCTAATGGTGCCATTTTTCCCCTAGTGGTGGATTAAAAGTAAATTGCCATTGTAGATTGCGGGCAGGTGGCGCTGCGTTGCGTGCGCCGCAGGTGCGCCGCAGACAATTCGCGATAAATAAAACGCATCCCGGCTACCTTATTAACTTATCCTAATGAAGCTCCTCATCGCCCCGTTAATCAAACTCCGCCGTTCTCGGCAAACTCGTTTAACCCCCGCCCGGACCAATTCCCTCAAATCGGATCCGCTGAGACCACGCTCCAACTCTTCTCCTCCTCAACTTTTTATTCTTTTGTCAAGTCGCCGGACGGCTCCCCCCCCCCGTATTTTCTTAATTTTACTGACTTAGGAGGCTAAATGCCACTCATTAAAAGTTCGAGTCGAGCTTACTTTATTAAAACTTGGGGGGGGGGATTATCCTTCAATTTAATTATAAGTTTTAGGCAAGGTCAGGACGATTTGCTGTAGCAATTTAATGCTCGTACAATTAGCGTTGTAGTGCGAGCGTCAGTCATTCTGTTAATTTGTCGTGTTTTCATAATGAGAACCTAACTCTTCTTTTTTGGCGGATGGAGAAAAAAGGGTTGAAAAACTAGATATCATATTTTTCCGGGCATCATTGGAAGCTTTGGGGTGCATATTCTTAAAGGTAGTAGGACTCAGAAGAGTCAGTTGAATCAATTGAAAAACTAGTAGTTTAAATTTAAATAAAATAACATTTTCTTATCAATTTTAATGTCACATAAATCTCAAATAAATTTGTTATTATTATAACGTAACTCATGTTGTATTATACTTAATATATGTATAATACACCATTCCTTACGTAGCTACAGAGTTAAACATTAAATTAGGCTCTGTATTCCGGCCTTAAGGCAGAGCAACTCGGGTACTAGTATATAAAATCACAGTGTGAGATAAACTATCGTATTAATAAAGGGAATGAATTAGAAACTTATCCATTTTTGGGCTAAGCATCTCCTCTCGCCCTTATATATATTTTTTCATTTATTCATAATTGTTTCTAGCTAAATAATTAATCGATCACAATATATTTTCTTTTAAAATTATAAAGCATATGCACTTGCTAAATGTAGGAAAACGTAAAAAAAAAATTATAAACATATTTTGTGATTATTAATTTAAAATATTGTAACTATGAATTTTCTTCTTATTTTTTTAACCGACATTTAAGAATTACTTTAACATAATTTCATATAGTTTCTTTCTTTTTTCTACTGATCTGCTGTTATTGGAAGTCGTCAAATTTTTACTTATAATAAAACTCAATAAGCTGTTGATTTACAACAATTCTTTAAGGTTATTTTAAGTATTCTGTCGTGCAGCACTTTTTTTTTTTAAATTGATTGGATTATTGATTTAACGTGAAGACTGTAATTTCCCATAGATCAAATAAAGGTTTAATCGACGAAGCGGAGACTCTCTAAAATAGCGAAGCAGTGAGGCCATTGTTGCGCCCCGCCGCGAAGAGATCTGTTTTCTTCAGGTCGCGGTGGCTTTGTTGGGCAGAAAGGCTTTTAATTACTACTTAAGACCTTTGAGGACGGTTAGCGGGCAAAGACACCGGCCATATTGTTCCTCCGAGGGGAGGGGTAACAATGTCCCCTACAAAAAAGGCTGACATTTGGCAAAGTTCACTCACTGATTAATATCGAGGGGGCTTGACCTTTCGGCGATACCCACCCCCCCGGGCCTTCATCAAGTGTCGGCATTTAGTAAAGTTATGTCGATAACCTCCGCTCTTGGCTCATCCATGCATTCACTCCTGATTAATTATCCAAACTTGATATTCATCCACGAGGATCTTTACTATTCCCCAATATAGTCCAGTACAATATTATATTTATAATATAATATATATTAGTTTGGCACTAATAATATATATGTATATATATATATATATATATATATATATATATATATATATATATATATATATCGGTTTGCAAATAAGCACTTTCAGTATTTGTTTATTTATTTTTATGTCACTTTGATTCACTTTTTTTTTTATTTTGATGAATTAAAAACTTAGTTGTATTTTTTCTCCTATTTGTAATATGTCAACAAAAATTTCTGTTAACTCTTTTTAAAATCGAATCACTATTGTGTTTGTTATTATAAGATTTGGATAAGACATTTTTTCCCATCTTTCCTATTCACCAGACTTATCTCCAAGCGACTATCGCTCATTCGGGTCTTTCATATAGGAACAATTCATTCTAAACAATGGTCAATACATTGTAGATTGAAACAAATTCTATGTTTTTAGTAAAATAATTTTATTTTACCTTAAAAAACCGAAAGGGCTTATTTGTCAACCCAATACATATACAATGTATATGCTTTTTCTTATTCTAGTAGCGGTCTCCATTTTTCTATTTTCAAATAGGAGCAGATCACATAAACAGCAAAATATGAAAATTCAATGATAAAATATCTACACCTTTTAATATCTACACCAAACCATCGAATTCCTATCGTATCCAATCCTTACGATCCAAAATCCTGAATGTCCCATATTTATACAAAATATTATACAAATAAAAGCAGTCATAAAGATTTCCTCGATTTCTTTATTATCCTCTTAGGCATCTGAAAAGGACATGGCCTCGTGATCTTATTACCTAGAATTATATAGAGAGTGCTACCACTGGGTAGTATCTGTTCAAGTCTGTTCATGTCATTATTTATAATTTGTGCATATTTACGTCTTACTCTTAAAATATGTATGTATGGTTACAACAGTTACAGAAATGTAAGAGGGAAGAAGTTATTAAAATAAAGAAAGAAGAAGTTAATAAAATTAAGAAATTGTTGTCTATCCAACGTTTTATTATATGCCTAGATATCTTCAACTAATTTGATGATTATTGTATCTTAGCATCCCATACGAATGATCAATTTGAGTAAAAGTGCGTCTTATGAACATTTAAAACTATCTCTTAAAAAATAAGAATTCATCTATACTTATTTCACTTTAGCACAACAGCCTTCTTTCGTCCTAAGTAATCCAATGCCGGCCGAATATTCTGTAAGGTAAGCCTATAAAAACTGTTGCTATAAACCCATCAGTGTTTACGCCCGAACTGATCGTTGTTCAAAGCTGATACTAACTCCTAAACTAAGTATACTATCCCTCGTATAACTTAGATTGGAAATTGGTAAGTTAAATGACGTTAAAGCCCGTGTCTAACAATAGCTTATCCCACCATTCTCCTTATCCCTTCATCTAATATGCGGCAACAGACCTTTACTGCCCTCATCAGATTATCGAATATTCATTGATGTCTCCATAACATAGCATAAGAAAAAGAGGGGGAAGAAACTTGTTTCGAGAATCGGCCCGAATTAAATATTATAAATAGCTGTATGTGTTTAAAACACAATTGGTGTTCAACAAAGATTTTCAACACTCGATGTTGCAATTGGACGATGAATGAAATCGTACAGTGTGGCCTACATTAGAAAAAATCATCAATAATAAGATTTAAAAAAAACATATATTACTAACTGTGTATGGTAAATGCTGTACAACAAAGGTACCACTTTATTTATAAAATGCAATGAACATAAACGGTTAGGTATTCTTCAGAATTGCAGGATATTAGATTTAAAATATTTTAATTAGAATATCTTGCCAAACATGTCATCAACTGAAATTATATATCCATGAAATTAAAAAACAACATATTTTTTTTTTAATTTTCAGATGAACTTGGGCTACAAAAAAATGCTCAGTCTTGTTAAGTTTTATAGCTACTCTATAGTTCTATAAGTTATGTTCTATAGCATTATGTTCTTATACATTTAATACGTATGAAGTTAACCCATATATATATATATACCATATCACATCATTTTTTCATTTCTGCGGCTTTTCAAAACTGATGAATGCGACAAAAGTCAGTAAAAAAAAAAAAGGATTGATTGAATTTGTTAATTCTACCTTTGATTTGTTTATTTAAATGGACTTATTGGCTTGGAAAAAGATTTTTGAGTCCTCTGTGTATGTTTGGTTATGGTTATATACTTATTTAGACTTTTTTTTACCATCCTCTATCCCACGATTATTTGTTTTAGTAACGGTAATTATTATTAAACGTTATTTAAGCATTAAAAATCATAAGTAGTTTGTACTCAATTTTATATGTTTGTACTCATTTAAGGTGGCGATTCCTAACAATGCATACGGTATCTTCCTTTTTTTCTAGCTCATCTTTATTTTATGACCGTTATTCTGTATTCTCTCGTTATGTATAACTATGATATATATTCACATTAAAAGCACATATTCTAAAAAAAAATAATTATACTTCTATATAAAATTATTTATATACCAGTGATTTATTTATAGCTATTAGTCTAGTATTGACTCAGGATGATAACTTAACTCATTCACGCACTATTGTATTTACATGGAACTCGACTCTGGAAATCTCACTATACATTAAGACAATATTAACACAAGAAATGGGTACCCTACCCCTCGTGGGTAGCCCGTTGAGCTAAATCAAAATATCCTCTCCTCCACCCCTCATTGATAATGGAGGGTGTATTTATGTTTTTCCAAGGATGGGTTTTGTAACAGCGTTCTCGGATGCGGTGGAGCTTCGTATCTCTTTTCGAGAGCTTCAATTCTTATCTTCTCCTCCTTCCTAGGTTTTCCCTTTTCTTTTTTTTTAACAAGAGCCCTGATTTATCTCTGGCTCCCTCCCTTTTCCTCTGGCTGGTAGATAACCGTATGTAACCTGAAAGCGATTCTACCAGGAGTGTGCGATTAGAATTAGAGTATTATATACCGTTCGTTTCTTATCTTTGTCCAATTCTATAGACCTAGAAGGTTTGAAAAACTAGAACCGATTTATAATTAGGACAATCCTTGTTGAATCTTTTAAATTACCAGTTCTCCAACCTAGTAATTTTCTTTACTTTTACTAATTCCTATTTAATAATATCCTAGAAGTTGTTACAACAGAGTTAAACTATTGCAAGTGAACGATAAATAAAACAGTGGCCGGTCGCTTGGGTAAGATGAAAGTTATTAGGAGGAGTGTCGCAAGGCTCACCCAGCGCACCACTACTCCTTGACTTATTTATCGGCGACTGTGTGTAATTCAGTTTGCCTTCAGCGTTACCTAGGCACGGAGCCCTCCGCTAAATTATTCCCCGGGGATGACGAGGAAACCCTACCCCTCCGATCCCTCTCCTTCAATCGTAGAGCTGCGCAGGGCTTATAGCGAAAGTTCTGCTTCACTCTGTATCTACGTTTTGTTTAAACTACGTTTAAGTTATGTTTATCAGTTTAACATACCACCCACATATCATGATTTAATTCATTATTTAACAAATATTTTTTTTTCTAATTTCTAACGTGGTCAAAGCGGTTATTCTTTCTTAAGGGAACGTTACCATCATATCGGTTTACGTTAGGACATCCAAAATTATTATTTAGTCAACCATTAATTGTAAGTTCTAGTCGTTGTTTACTGTATTTTTCACATTGAAATATGTGTTCTACATTCAGATTAGTATTTTCACATGTTTGACATGTTGGTCCATGTAGGACAGGAAGCAGATGGAGATGTGTTAGCTTGTTGTGTCCAGTTCTCAGCCTGCTAATGACGGAACATTCTTTTGATGTGAGGTGTTTTGAAAAAAGCCAAGCTTGATAATCTTTTTTGCACAGACAGATGCGATCAGGTGCTCAGAAGAGCCTATTATTCATTCCAAATTTTATTAACTTTGTTTATAATTTCTCTTTTCCATTCATTAATAAATGTCGATCCTAAAAAAGGTGAATAAGAACTTCTGGCTGCTTCCTTTGCTCCTTCGTCAGCTTGTTCATTTCCAGTAATGATAAGTTTTCTTGTATGATGCAGGGTCGATTCTCCCGGATCATTGTTACAAAAAATTTTCACTTTATGAATGATTAACGGCATCTTAAAACATTTTTTAAAATAAAACACAGCTTTTCTACACTCCTATAGAACATAAAATTGAACAAATAAAACGAACTAATGATAGATAATTGTAATATAATAGATTTCAAATACCAGTACTTAGTCCGGCAATTATCCATGACAATTATTTACTAAATTTTCTCTATTGCTGGTCGATCCTAAAGTTAAAACTGTTTGGTGCATTTTGTTTTTAATGTGTCAGTTATGCAATAATAGTATGCAATAATTATATAGTAACTAAATCTATTTTCTCCTCTACGGCTGTACGGGTTTTTCCCGAGTCAGGGCAGAGGAGAATGAGATGCCCTCGGCACCCAAAATCGAATTCGTAATCTACACCCCGCTCTTAGTAACTAAATCTTCAATAACATTAACTAAATATAAGAGAAATGGTGTCATCTAACAAACAAAAAAAAGAGATTCATGCACAAATCTCCATCCTCATTGCTTCCCATCATATTTGTAAAGCACACTTTACACCTACTTGTTCTAAGAAACGTTTATTCTTAGCCTTAATTATCATAATTATTCAAGCATTCATTCAGGAACAGAATAAGAAACAATTCAAAAGTTGCTATTTGAATAATAATGAATATTAATTATAAGTCTTAGAAACGATTAGACTGTTCTTGACTAAATGTCACGGATCCTTTCAATACCGTGATATACCATGACATCCATCGAAGGTTACCCTCCGTTCATTTTTCATAGTTGTGTTCATCATATATTCACCGCTTCCACCTTTTGTGATACGCTCGTAAGAATAATTTATTAACTAAATTAAAAAAAAGTATGTATCACTTTAAGTTTGTTAGTATTTTATAGGGCGAGTTGATCTCAAGCTGTAGGCCGGCTTAAGACATTATCCCCTTGGACAAGGCTGATCCTAGTCCCACCGAGGGAGGATAGTTTAACCTGGACGACAGTTGGTATTAATTAGTCTGAAAAGCTTTGACCCATTCTAATCCAAAGCTGCCGGCAAGTCAATCCCTCCACACACTACCTCCGAAAATAATTAAATCCTTTCTGTTTCAAACCTTTAGTTAGGCCTTTCTCATGAGTTGTGTTATTTTGTCAAGGTGAGATCATGTTTCAGCGGTTAATTAGCAATGTTGCATTTAGATGATATTATGATCTCATAATCAATAACAATGGTTAATGTTAAACTATAAATCTTTGCATATTATTACTTCTTTTTATTTTTCAACTCCTTACTATATCGGATGTATCTGTTTTGATAACAATTTAATTGAGTAATTAAACTATTTCACAATCCAATTAGTAGCAAATAAATTAATAGTGTGCTATCAGTAGGTGCGCTGCAAGCAGCTGATGTTTCTGTATGGTACCTTTGCCGCTAGCGGAGTTTTTTTTCGTTCTTTCCACGCCATTACTTTCTGTTTCTTTCTGTGCCATTATTCCCCGGATCCCTTGGACAAATTGGTCTGCCCATCCCTTTCATGTTCGTCTAAATGACCTCCTTCCATCGGTATTTCTTCTCACCACTTCTTTCTCATTATGGCTGGGCGGTCCTCCCCATTTGAAAAGGTACTCGGGGGAAAAATATATAAGCTTTTCAGTGCAGTAAGACCTTAAGATTTTACTCTATCATTGCTAATTAGTTTTATCATTATTACACTGGCATTTTTTTTTAACCAACTTAAGTTTTTTCTAATTTTATTATAAATATTTGCGAATCACAATGATATAAATTTTTTAAAAGCTCATTCTATAATATTCTATTTTAGTTATAATTCAACAGAGAAAATGTGTCATTAGGGATTACAAAAGATATTTTTGGATTCGAAATAAAATTGGTAGTTGAGCTATGGAGCTCCACTAAACCATCGAATTCCTCTCGTATCCAATCCTTACAATCCAAAATCCTTTGTAACCTCAATGCTCATAAAGACTCATATATATTACTATAATAAGGCCTATTTGGACTTACGGGATCGAGCTTTGGGGCTCTACTAAACCATCAAATTCCTCTCGTATCCAATCCCTGCAATCCAAAATTCTTCGTAAAATCCTTAATGCTCCCTACTTTGTTACAAATAAAATCATCCATAATGAACTTAATGTTTCTTATGTTTCAGATCTGGCCCAATCCAGATACCCATCCTTCCATAATAAACTTCTGAATCATCCCAACCCTTTCATTTCTAACCTTGCTTCCTCTTCAATTAATCATAATCCTCCGAGGCGCCTGAATAGAAGATGCCCCCGTGATCTCCAAATGTAGACATACTTTAGAGTGCTACCATTGGGTAGTTACTCAACAAGATTTTTCACGTCATTATATCCATATGTTCAAATTTACTAAATGTATTTCTTTAATATAGTAAATATCATTAAGAAATAAAAATTAAAAAAAATATTGGTAGTATAGTAAACGAATGAAGTTGACGAATTTTTTGTTAGAATCTATGACATCACTCACAGCTGATATACACGAAATATATTGTATTCCTTCAGTTAGCCTTTTAAGTTTTTTGACGTTCAAGAGTTGAGTTCTAGATTCTGTTTTTTATGTTTTACAAGTACTTAGTGTTCTGGCTAATGATTTTATTAGTATCAAACTTTGTATTAAATAAATACTTTCTATTAGCTTAGCTGATTAGATATTAGACAGCTTTCAAGGCATTACAAATTTCTTTCTACTACTAGATCTCACTAGAAGCCAATAGGGCAGTTATGCCGCCTCTTTGCTAGACAAGACTATAAGACTCATATCTCCCATTCCAACTTCTGTAACACGAACATCTGGGTAATATGAACTGTTCTTTCCTTAATATGTATTCCCTTTCTCCATAACTTGTAGCCGGAGCCCATTCCAACTTGTACTGTTCTCAACTACCCCAGCTCATAAATCCTTCTAAAGCTCCTTCCCTTGGACTTGGATCTTAGTTGGGTTTCTAACTGGGGGTGAAGCCGTTAGCCGAAACCATCTTAGAGTCAGGCAATCAGATAATGGACTCTAGTTTTCAACGCTTCCGCTCTTAAAATGGCTTAAGTTTTTGAACATTAGGTTCAGAAAGTTCCTATCTATTCTCATCATCCGTGCTAATTTTTTTTAAAATACATTTTTATGATTTCAAACTATTTTTAATGTTTATTTACATTTTGTTGGATTTAATAGTAATTTGCTCATATATATATATATATATATATATATATATATATATATATATATATATATATATATATATATTTTCTTAAATCTACGAACAAGTTAATATTAGTAATGCTTTATTAGTCATAATATTCCAAGATTATATGCAGTGATAGCTAACATTAAAATGATTTCAAAAAAAATACTTATCTTCTTTACTATTATTTTATTTATTTTTGTTTTGCATTCCTTATGAAGAATAAAGAACGAGCACATATATAATTAGCTATATTCTTTTAAATAAAGCAATTCATATTTGTTTAAAAAATTGTATTTCCAGCATATATACATATGCTCTCCAAAGCATTAAACAGATATAAAAATAATGATAACAATAATTTTTTGCCTAGGATGGAATAACCAATTTTTCCTTTCTGTATTAGAATTTTTATTATCTCAAGAAATGTTCTGGTAAAAAACTCAAGAATCTAAATAGTATTCCCAGTTATGTGGGCCCTTGATCCGAATTTCGATTCTGTTTGTTGGCCCACAAAAGTAATGGGGTCGCTTGGTTCCTATTCAACCCCCCTCCCCCCCCATTGTCTGCTTCCATTCATAGCTATTGGCCTTTCCATGGTAACCGCTTTATTGATGGAAACTTTCATAGCCTTCATCAGATTGTCCAATTTTCAAATGTTCTTATTAGAGTTTTGATTTTTTTTTTTTTAATAATTTCTGCATTAATATATTCATCAGAGATGAATTGTGTAATAAATTAGTATATTTTTATTGTAAAAAAGTTTAATAGTTCGTGCTATTTAACATGTCATACGTACATTTTAATCATAATTAAAGTTAAGGGAAAAAAAAGTTCACTCTTTAACACAAAAAAAAATATGAGTGTGATATAGGTATAAATATAAAAAATACTAGAGCAGATAATATAGATAGAAGTAAATTATAACCATAATAACCAAAACATGATAATCAAAATCTTTAATTAGCTTTTTAATGTAAGTTAAATAATAATAATGAGGTAAATTGTAAAAATTAAATTCAAAATGTTGTCTTGGAACATTGACTCAGGATGTGTTGGGTTTTGTAAAAATAATATATTTTTTATATTTATTTATTTGAGATGCTTTTCAATTTTCTTTGTTTAACTTTTTATTCATACCTGTAATTATTTGATGTGCATAATATATGTTTTTGTTTTTTTCATTTTGAACTTTTCTATTGTTATTTAAATGTGTGCTCAAAAGTTACCACTGATAGATATTTCTTAGTGGGCATTGTTAACTATTTAATGATATATTAAATATATATATATATATATATATATATATATATATATATATATATATTTCATATGCAGTAATGGAGTATGTGATAACGAACGAGTCTTTCTAGTCATTACAATTGTTATTATGTTAATAATATCAAGAGAAATGCAAAAGAAAAAAATATTTTAAAAAATTATATAATTTTAAATTGATAGTTTACTTTATTAGAGCTAAAGAGGAAAACGGAAGAAACAAATTAAGAGATTTTTAATAGTTGTACATGCTATCACTGCTCTTTATCAAAATTTGGATCTAACTAAAAATAATAATATCGATTGAAGCATATTTTAAAAGAAAAAGTACTAAATGAAGGATATCTTTCTAAAATATTTTTCTTTCAAAGTAAAGTTTCTATTATTCAAATTATCATTTGGCGTTGTCTAAGCAAAAAGTTGGAAGGATATCCCATTTCCATATCCTCAAACCAGATTTTTCATCAGATTATTGTATATTTAAGACCAGATGAAGAGTTTTAAGTAACTTGTTTGATTTCTATTTCTGAACATGCGTGAAGACAAGAAAAGCTCAAAATCCAATGGAATAGTTCTTACAGTTTTTTTATTTTTTTTTGCAGCCTGGCTGTAGAAAATCTCAATTCTTAAAACTATATTTTAGGTATAAGTAGATGTAAGTGCTTTGCCATAGAACATCAAATTGTGAGATGGTGAACTCTATCAAGCCTTCCCACTAGATGATTAGTCACTCGACATTGACACACCACTATAAATATCAAGTGATAAAGTGGAACCTCACAGTAGAGAAGGATTACCATATTGAAATTGCTTCAACGTGTTTAAGTCACTCATAAATTTCAACTAATGTTTGTTGCCTTTGGCTGCAGTCTGTAGTATCCCAATACTCCATACCAGACAACCAAAGTGCAGACCAGTGGTATTTCGGATTCGATACTTATAATACCCGGTAGATTCAGAATATACGAACAACACATAAATATTTGGAGCTTTCGAAAAGGGAGTGGTCGAGAAGTGTGCCAAAAAAATGGAAATAATATTTGGCAAGAGAAGAAGGGACCAGCTGCTACTAATGCCACCAATATATAAAACGCTTGTCCACCGTCACCGAGAAACTATTCAGAATCTGACCTAGGATTTGTTTATGAGTAGAAAATACTCATTTATTTAGTCCCTTGCAACCTGAAACTATGTTCTTGGCGACGAAGTATCGGATTCATAATTTCATAGGTAGTTTTAAGATATTTAGAAAAATATTTTAGCACAACTTCAAAAATCAACACAACACATTATCCTCAACGAACATGTTAGCGCATAAATGAAACGCTAATGCGGAATAATTGTTTCTTGTTTTAATTGGCGTTCTGACAAGGCTAGGTGATCTCGTCGGAAGATGTTAACAACATGAGAGCCTCTCGCATTGCTGCTACAGGCAATAAAATCGATAATATAGTTTATCCTGTTAAATTTCCCATTCATCTCTGATGGAATAACCTAAAATGTCAATACTCATTTATTCCCCAAGTGAATTATACCGAACTGAAAATGCATTACATGACACGACTGAAATATGCCCGTATTAAAAAATAATTTAAACAAAAATCCCTACCCTGCCACCTTGGAGGAGTGAGACTTGAAATATTCCCAGACTCTCTCTCCGGCAATATAACTCCATTAGGTTGCATTATAAGCCCTCGGGAGAGGCGTTACCCCGGCAATAAAACAGGGGATCAAGGGCAACATATATTTTTGGGGAGCTAGGATCAGCAATTTATTCCTTACCCTAGGCAAGGGCATATTTTAGGCCCGTGAAGGGTTCGACTAACTTGCATGGAACTTTTCTCCCAACTTCAGATTCCGACCCTCCTTATATTTTCATCTGCATCCCTTCCCCATAAATTCCTCTCATACTTTTACCTAAATTTCAAACGTTCTTAGAATTTTTCAGATTTAAGGGAAGTATATCGATAAGTATATATAGGAATATGAGTATATTAAATAATTAATGACTTTATTGCCGCTAGACTGATTCCGAATATTCGTATTTACTCTTATATTTTTGATAAGGCTATCGATATAATTGGTAAATTTTTTGTTATTTGATTATTAATAGATAACGGTTATTTTTATATAAAACATAAAGCTGAATATGTATTTGTATAATATTGAATATTTAAAAATATGTATCAAAATATTGGGTGTAGTTTTATTTTATAATTCATTTATTTTCCTATTGTATTTCTAAGAATTATTTTAAGTTGTCATACTACTTTCTAAAGCAGTCATACTTCATTTTCGTTTTTTAAAATTTTCCTTGTGTATTTAATTATTGTAATGATTATTGAATTATGTTGTGTTTTTCTATATTGTTACATATTTTTCTACAAAGCGACCATCGTATCTCGGAAAAGTTCATTGGAAAATTTGAGATTTTTTTTACTTCAAAACCTGACATTTAGAGTAAACAAAAATAATTAACAAGTACACATCTTAACATGGAATGTAACAAATCCTTAATAGTAACAATAAGAATGTTTGAAGAAATGTATTAAGACATTCGCAGCAAATATAATTATATTTCCGATCTAGGCTCATGTACCGTTTTATGATCCCTCCAAAATAATATAAGTTGAGGGAATAATTGTGTTCTTGCATTTCAAAATACTAGCTAAGTGAAACTCCTAGCTGAACACACCTCCCTGATGAAGACCTGCAAGTCGGGTCGAAACGTCGGCTTTCAATAAAATAGTTTTACCGCTATTTAGCCTATTTAAGACCGCAACCCCGGACCATCTCCTTCCTTTATAATGCAACGGTCAACTATTAAATATTCAAAATAGTTATAATTATATTTACGAAAACCTCAACTAAACCTTTCGTGTTGATATTAATTTCCACTTGTATGTTTCGATTTTGTTTGAATAAGATCCTGTCAGTATCGCAATGAAGACAGATTCATTTCCATACACACTTATGTGTTCATCACCGCGAAGAGAGGTTTGTTTTGTAGATGTTGCAAAGTTTATTAAAAGCTGATTCGGATAGGGCGGAAGGGGGATGGGGTAGGTGAAGCGAGTTTACATAAGACAGTTTGGTTTAGACAGGCTATCCCTGGGGAGTCTCCATTCGTCAAACCATCGGGGCTGCTTTGTGCTCGGGATCTAATAAACAGTTTCATATTTATGAGAGGGCCGGGAGTGAAGCACACAGGTGCTCCCGCAAACCCAATTGGAACCCCCTCCACATATCTTTATTAGATCTACCCCCACCACGCTCAAAGTGTTTACCATAAATAAGGGAGGGATACGGGGACCTCTGTCGGGAATTTATCCTTTAGCGATTCTCCTTCTACATACACGCTCTGCTTTTAGGAGCACGTCCTCTCCATAGTTTGTATTCCGAGCTCTTACTCAGATACTCCATCTTTTTTTTTTTTTTTTTTTACGTTTCGTGGTAAAGTCACTTGTTCTGAACAGATATAAAAAAAATAATAATAAAAAAACTTGTATTAAAAAGTGTCTCAACTCATGGTTATCATTAACCACCATTTCAAATTAGCCACCTGGATTTCCTTTTGATCCTATGCCATACCTTTCTGACACTTCATAATTCATGTATTAAATCGGTAAAAAATGATTAATCCAAACGAATACCTGTTAATTTTTTCTTTATCCATATTAATTTCCAAATCTGATAATATTTAAAACTAATGACCATCCTCATATTGGTAAAGAAGCAATAATCCGCATTGGATTGAGGTAACAGGAAAATTTTCTCAGTAAATAAAGAAGTGTGCGTGCCGCTGATTTTATTTCTGTAATAAAACGAGAATTTTCTTAGAATATGAGGAAAACACACTGCTCAAAGCCTTCTCGGAACATATAAATGGAATGACGCCAATAGAACATCGATGAAAATTCTTCAAGAAGTATAACTTATAAATTTTAGTCGGTTTTACTATAAAAATAAAAATAAATTAATCTTATTAATAAAAAAAAAAAGTTTTATTTATTAGTTCGTTCAAATTTATGGGAGGTGTGATGAGATACTGTCGACATATTTTAATAGAACTTCTGTTTTACACGTTGTTAGTTTTTAAAATCGAGAAAATTCCTCAGCTTGTTTCTTATTGACCTTATAAAAAAGTCTTCGGGCACTGGTGGCGACATTACAAGTTTTTTTATTGTTCCCATTAACTTAGTGTGCGTAAAATTTGGGCCCGCGCTAGTTTGTATTGTAAGATTTGTAATGGTAAATCTTAGAGATAAAATAATATCTACTGATAAATACAAGTTCGTAATCCTAACCATGAAGGTTTGGATTGAAGAAAATGGATGAAGGTTTGCCCAGAAGAAGGTTGCATGGAGCAAGTTGTGCAATCAAAATGTTTGAGGAGGAGAAATTTTGCGCGGTTATGAATTTTTGAGATGAAACATTTTTATGTGGTTATGAATTGGTGGGAGGGACGACTACATTTCTGTTTATTTTCGATATGAAGGGTATCGGACAACAAAACTAGAGAAACCATGGATCTTTTCAATTCCGGCTACTTCGGAGCCTACTACATAAAATTTCTGAAGTTTCAACGTGATACAGAGAAATCAATCTTTTTGAATATATTCTAGTACAAATATTCCATCAATATCTCCTCTTAAATTTACTAGGAATTCAACAGATTTCTAAATCTGACTACACATCAGAAACAACATGACCCCAACTTCACGTTCCATCCGATTGTCCCCTCCCAGATACAGATATCGCACTCGCACATAGTGCTTTGCCAAGCTGGAACGCCGGCCTTTGGCAAATACCCCGACACTGACATATTTCAGAGGAGCACACGCTGCTGATCGCATATGCACATGAAGCAGCTTTAGTACCATCCCTCATCAGCTCCCATTACCATAGTCACACACATTAATCTGACCAGGGGTTGTTATCTCCCGCGCAAAAGTATTAACGACCTGCGTCTCTAAAGCTAGAGAGGGAGAGAGAGTCTTCTGATTTATCCCTCTCTCTTATCGTCCTGGCTTTGAATAAATATTATGGGTTTAAATTTAATATCGTTTTTTACTTTTATAAAATGCTTAGTATTTCATAGATTAAAATTTGTGTTTTTAACTTACTCCTAGTCCACAATTTGCACCCTAGTTAGTCAATTTTTGTAATTTACAAGGTAATTTTAAGAAAATGGTTCCTATGTTTTTTTGTTTCCGCTAATCGGCTTAAGAATATTTTCTGAATCTAATATAATATATTAATATATTTTTTGTATTTTCTAATAAATGTAGATTTACAAGTATAGGATTTTCAATCTAATTGTTAACAATGATTAATTATTCACAATTTTACATTATTTTTTTTAAAAACATATTAAATCGTATGAAAAATTCCTATATTAATTCTATTAAAATATTAACTATCCCACCCATTTTAATTTGGGTACATGATTAATTATACTTGATTTAACTGTATAATATACGAAATGAACAAAAGGACAAAAAAAAATTGATTTGACCGACGGATCAGTCGTAGCTGTCCACTAATTAAAAAGGCTTCATGGATCACTTCGATGTCGCGTAAGTTTTCCATCGGGAAAAAAACTTTTCTTAACTTGATTCCAATTTACTCAAAACTTTGTCTCTGCGCTTGATTCTATTGAATGCAACCGCGGTGTGCTTCTTTCCCAAAATAACACATGGGTACCCATCATCTTCAATGTTAGCTTCATTGAAAAATCGAGTTATTATTGTATAACCTTAATTGTGTGTGTCTGAGAAAAAATACCTTAAGAAACATTTTCAGAGTTTTACTGGAGATAGGTCTCTAACTTTTTGATTGTTACATACATTTTTTGTTGTTATATAAATTAAGTGTTGCATATTTTGTTACTACTTTAGCTCACTCACGTAACTTATACTCTGAAAAAATGGCTATATGCAATTACGGTGATAACATCGAAATTACAAAACATTGAACACTAGTCATACACAGAATTAGGCCTTATCTATGTTTTAAGTTCGCAATGCCAGGTAAATAAAATTACCAATATTTAAATAAAATAAATCTATATATACAGTTGTAATATTAGAATCATGAAAAATTTATATCTATGTATTACGTTATTAAAAATATTGATTTTTTTTTCATCTTAAATACATAATGTTCGCCATTCATAGTTATTAACTTATTATTGTATAATTAATTTTATATGGTGCATGGAAATTAAATTAATAGAACTGGACATAATACCAACCATGAATTTATATAACTTATTAATGATTTATATAACCTAGTGAATAAATTCTCATTTAATATTTGACAGTCGACCCCATCTATTATTTTGATAAACTAGATGTTATTTTGTATCTAATTTCTTATTATTTACGAGTTTTTTTTTTTGTAGTGTTTTTTCAAACTTACAACTACCGCTTGTTTGGCTAGATTTGTTATCTAATTTATCATTAATTTTGAATTATTTCTTTCTTCCTTTTTTTACAATAGTATTATCGAGATTATGATTAGTATTCATTAGCAAAAAAAAAAAAAAGTTCTGGAAGAAGTATGTAGATTAGTTCGAGGAGCCAAGAGCGTGTCAAAAATTAATGTTAGTAATTTATATCACCGTTTGACTCACGATTTCGTCCAAGCTTCCGAGGATATTTTTAGAAGAAAAAAAATTGACTTTAAAAATTGACTTTGTCCCATGTCCCAACTCGTTAAACAGCTGTCCCAAGCTGTGACTTGAAAAAAGACATAAATAACTTATACCAGGCTACAAATTTTTCTTTCTCTCCTCGGCCATAAATTGAGTTTAATGGTCCTCCGGGTCGGTAAATAATATTATAAGTTTGTGAAATTTGTGTCCGAGTGCGTTTGTCTGTGTCTGTGTGAGTGTTTAAAAGCTAATAATGCAAGGCCGTGACGGCAGGTGGCTTTAACTGCTTTACACCAGTCTCATTCATAAGCTTTATTTAAATCTAATCAATTTCTGCTGGATTTAATTTGTCTTTACTCCTATTACAACTTCGAAAATAAAAACAATGTCATTCATTTATTTATACTTGCTATTTTATTAAACTATATTTAAACCCTGTTGTAGTTTTTTTTTAATTTAAATTAGTTTTTCTTTATTTTATTTTATGTCTATCGAATAAAGAAATATGAATCCATTGATTTTATTCGCAAAAAAATTACGTATAGAGAATTAGGATTCAATTTAAGACTTCATACGTTTCTTATATTCACAATTATATCTCTGTTTTTCAATTGTATTTTTTCATGAAGCTTAATGAAAAATATCTCCTTTCAGCCAATTTGATGTATCTTCTTCCCTCGAACATAGAAGGAAAACCGCGTCAAGGTATCGATTGAAGTAAAGTAGGTACCGGGACTATTTCCAATTTACAATAACGTTATTGTTTTATTGAAGCTCTGTGCAATCATATTAGCTGAAAGGAGTTCGTTTTCATTGAGTTTCATTAAAGTATTCTCTTTTGACGGAACGTTCAAGTGGAATTAGAGAAACGGCTTCCACCCTATGAATCGAACTAATATTTACCTACAACTCACTCCATAGTATTATTATTTGTTGGTTTATATGCATGATATTAACATTTATATTTATCTATTTATTAATAATTAATAAAGAATCTGTGGTAATTTCCCCTAGAATATTGTAGGTTTGCTCATATATTAGCAATATTTATTTCTAAATACAAAAAATATTTTTTTTTTTTTAAGAACAATATAAATTTTTAAAAAATCTTTATTCATTTTTTTTATTTTCATCTAAGAGGTGGTCTTATGAACCTGTCCAAATTTTTTCAAGCCATCTTATCGCAGCTCTCGGACTAATTTTACGTCTTGCCTCTTCGACATTTACCTTCCTCTACCATCACACTTTGAAATAATGGAGCCGTTCAACTTATCGGACCATGTATTGACTCTCTAACGGATGCTACCGTACTAGATAAAACACGGTGGAATAGGGAGTGTGAATATTCTAAGGCGAAGAAGTGATCTATGGCTGATGGCGGCGGAAGGTGCTGCTAAATTTTTGCCTTGAATAGCCGGGCGGAGGAGGCGAAGCGATGGGGCGATATAGCGCGCCCTGCTGGCGGTAGATAGGGACCGCTCTCTCCACTAACTCATCCCGTGTCTTCTTCCTCCGGCACCCACTTTCCCGCCTTCGAGGGTGTCCTGTCGATACTCTCTTCAGCTGGAAAAATGACCCTTCTCTCTTGTAGATGGAGAACGAAATTTGAGAATTTTTCATTAATTAAAGTCTAACCTTCATCAGGAAATTAGTCCATAAACTATAAGCTTACTGTAGAATACGTTGTAGTCTCCTCGATTTTTTCTGTCTTATCTAGTGTTGCCCAAATGCGAGACCGAGACGAGTCTTGGTCTTGCAAACTCAATCTTGGTCACGGTCTTGGTCTTGCGCAACAGTCTCGCAGTTACTTATTAGCTTATTACTATAGAGATATTACTGTATTTTTTTAGATAAGATAAACCTAGCCCGAATGAAAAATTAAATGAGTTAAATGCAAAAGTATATTGGTTATACCAATTATTAACATATAATAACTACGATTGTCAAGTATTAGCAACTATTTTGACTTAATTTTTATTTAAAAAATCGATTCTTTTTACTAGTCCTGGTCTTGGTCTTGCAACAGGTAGACTGCCTTGGTCTTGGTCTTGCAAAGTGCAAGACCAAGACCGATTTTGGGCAACACTAGCATTATAGATCTTTTGCCGCCGTAACTAGCCTTCTCTATCTCTATATTCTCTGCCTATATTGGGCTATTTCTTTCCAGTCAATGCCTTCATATCATGAGATATTAATGGACCAGTTTCTTTTAGAAAACATGTTGATCGTTTGCCTCCATGCACGTTGCACTATGATCCCAAATCTCACCGGTTATCTTGCGACGGATTTGTCTCTCGAATCTTTCAATAATCATTTCAAAGGTCCTGGTTAGTGTCCAAATCTCGCAGCCGTACATCAGAACTGATTTTATCATAGCATTGTACACCCTACATTTTAATACCTTTAAAAGATAGAAGAAACTTCTTAAATAGACCAGAGTTATATGTGGTGGAGTGTAAAAATAAAAAATGTTTCTCCGACTTACAAAGTCAGTGGATCATTCAGTCCAAGTCACCAGAACCTAGGAGGGAGAACTTGTCGATTTAGAAAGCTTTCGCGTACTGGTAAAAGAAAGGACGAACCTCATTCTGATTGTGAAAGAATGAAAATGAAGATTCTTATCAGTGGAAGTTATCGAGAGTTTCATTACCTAACTGATCCATATTGTGTAAAGTTGGAACACTTAATTTTGTTTCTCCTTCTCTCTCTCTCTCTCTCTCTCTCTCTCTCTCTCTATATATATATATATATATATATATATATATATATATATATATATATTCAGGTAAAGCTGGCAACAGCAAATGTGATGATAAAAACATTATTATGGATGGATATTTAGGCATAGCAAATGATAGTTTATAAAAATATAATTTTCAGGTCTTGATTTAATTTCTAATTTCAGGAAAGGTCTCTCATTCAGCTCCTTTGAACTTACCTAGTTGTGTTATGCGTAGACTTATTATTTATAAGCTTGTTGTTATGTCCGTGTTGTTAGTTATAAAAATAAATACATAATAATGTGTGGATCGATAGCTGTTTGTAGAGTTTTTTATTTGCGTACAAGTAGCTTTTGTTATCAGTTTTTAAAATGAAAATAATGTAGTGTGTTCATTTTGCTCAACCATGGATCTGTGAGGCGCATGTCGACTTGTGTGTTTAAATTTGATAAAATATGTTTAGAAAGAAGAAGAGAGAATTGAAAAAAATACTCTATACAAAAGTTTAATGGCATTCTCCCTCTGCTAATTTCTATTCACTAATTAATTTATCAATCTCTTATTCCCGATTCATTTGCCGACTATTTTTATTCCAAACTCCTGGATTTGCTCTTCCAAGGCATTCCCTCCCTGAGGATGCCAATATACGCACCAGGAAGGCGTAGAGTGGGGGAGGAAGGAGATAGTAGCCCTTTATATAACAATAAAAAAGACAGATCGCCATGGCATCGTTAGGAGCCTACCGCCGATGCCCCTATCTCCCGCCCAACTTGGTCTCCCGCCAAAAACTACCATAGCAACAGTTATAAATCTGCCACCTCTAGATGTGCAAACCCTTCTCCACTTCCTCGTATTACTGGAGGAAAATCTTTGTCGGTGGTATCCTATATGACATACTCGACAATAGATATTGTATTCCATAAAATAAATTTATTTATTTATTGTTATAAATAAATTGCCAACCTCTTTTTATATTCCTTTCCATGTAGATTTAGTATTTAAATTCTACCAATAATTTAATTAAGTTTATGTTAATAAGTGAAGCTTGATTAACCCATGAATAAAAATATGATGTTTTTTTTTTTAATTCCTATTTTAATGTTTCAATGTTAATGTTAATGTCATTTTGATGACTTATATACCTCCCTTCAGTATTTCAATTGAGATTCGAAAGTATCTCAAATAATTTGTTGTTCTCTCGTCACGGTTGGAGCTTCTTCATCTTATATTTAACATTTTTTTATTATCATAATTGGCGCTTGTGGTGATATTTTATAAAAACTGATTGAATAATTGCGAAACGGGAAAAAAAGATATACTTAAAGAAATAAAGAAGAACAGCATACTCGGTTTTCTTGATACAATTTCGTAACTTTTTATTTTTTTTATTTATTTTTTTATTTAATGGAATTTACAACTGTATACAAATACAACAAGTAAATATGCGCATATATAAATAATGGCATGTACAGGCTTGAAGAGATACTACCCAGTGGTAGCACTCCCCAAATAATTTTAAGTAAGAAGATCACGAAGTCATCTCCTTTTCAGACGCCTAGAAGGATTATCAGGGATCGAGGAAGAAGCAAGAGTGGAAACAAGCGGATTTGGATGGGGCTGAAGTTTATCATGAAAGGATAGATATCTGGCTCGAGCTAAATCAGCGACATATGGTACATTAAGGTCTTTATGAATGGTTTTATACAATTTCGTAACTAATTTTTGTTTTTTAGGCGGATAGAAGAGAAAAAAAAAAGAGATATTTAATTGTTGTTTTTTGTCTTATTTTTAAGTATCAACAAACCACTAGTTTTATGGATCAAACCTCTTTTCATAAAATTATTAACATCCACCTAAAGCTTCATATCATTGTAAGCAATAACTTTTTTATTTATGAAAATTTTCGAAATTAATGCTTTTTCAATCTGGAGATCGACAAACTTTTCCTACTTAATTATGCACTAAAATCTCGTCAATATTCAAATGCTTTCTACAAGAATCGTAAGATATTTTGATCACAAAATCGAGAATAAAGATTGTCAACAAAATATTGGCCAAGAATATTGGTTAAAAATAATAATAATGACATTAGTCGGAGTATAAGTAAGGTCATATTGTTTATCAGAAATACGGTAATGTTGAGTCTAATATTTGGAGTTCAAAAATGTTCGTAATAGTAAATGGAGTATTTGGTCGTTGTGAATTTATTGATACCGACCGCGACTGTAGCATTAGACCTCCTTGGGGAAAACTGGATCTTCTTGCACGGTAGCTTTGAGCCTGCTAATCCAGGGATCTGTTCGCCATGCTCCATCCCCGGGGATTCAGCAAGAGACGTTTTGTATTTAGAAGATGACTGTGAGAGCTCTATGCTACGTTTTAAAGGGGTCGTTAGTAGAACAATGGGGGAATATGCCAGTGTGTCTCCTCTTATTGTCCCCCTATCTCTCCTCTGATTACAAGCTCCCGGCGAGCCAATAACTCGTTCTTGTTCCTATCTCGTCTCGTTTTTGTACATTTTGTTTTCAGTTTTTATTCGCCACATGTTCGGGTATTTGTTTTTTCGGTGATATAATGCCTTTCGGCTCAGCTGCAGAAAGGTTTTTATCTGCAGTATAGAAACACTTGATGAGAGCAATGGAAATCGTTTGAGGTTTGCTGACTTTTCATCTTTATTGTTTTCCCTTCTGTGAAGCATATTGTTGAAATAGGAATATAATGACGACGGATTTCTGTTCTTTGTTTTAATTTTATTTTTTACTTTATGGTATTTATTCTAAACTGTCCTAACCATCGGAAAATCAGCGACTCTCCTGAATGTTTATCGAATGATATATCATACTTAAGGCAGGTTAGTACACCACCTCTTACCGAGCTCGCTTTGGTTAGAATGGCGCCATCAAAAGTTTTCAGGGGGGCACATTTCGACGGAGTTATACATTTTCGAAATGAAAAGTTTCTAACCAGGAGACAAGAGGAAAGCATAGATCTGATCACTGAATGTGTAATTGTATATGCCCTATGATTTTTTAAATTCTACCATAGCTAGAATAGGAGAGCAATTGTTAATAAGAATAGGAGAGTAATAAAATATCTTGGGAGAGAAGAGGAGAGTTCATGCGCCATCGAACTTGGGGGGGATGTGCATGTCAACTATGGCCAAATCATTTATTAGACTGCTGTTATATCCTTGTAATTTATTATGCAGATATAAAGAGCCCTTAGTTAACACAAGTTAGCATTGAATGTTCTTTATTCGAGAAATTATACATATAAAGTTAATGTATAAATTTAACGAATAATGTGAAATTGTTTTTATATTTTTATTTATAAATAAGTATAAAGTATGTAATAAATAATTTAAGTGTAAATGTAATGTTATACCGAAGTATTAAAATATTTAGTTAAACGTGTGTTTGAAAAAAGATTAAATCTTCAAAGTTCATACCAAAATTCAATTACTCATTATCAATATTTTTCTTTGATATATGTGGGTAAAGATATTATGATGCAACTACATTTTTTTTTATTCAGGAAAATTAAGTTGTTTATAAAATAAGAAAAAATCTATCTTTAATTTTCGATGCTTAACAATTTTAGATGAATTTTATTCGTGAGGAACAGAAAATTTATTTTTTGTTTATATCAGAGGTTAATCAACTCCTTAGATACACAAATGTCTCTACAAAGTGGGTACCTGAATCTTCAAAAGATTAGAGTGAAATCCTGGCGTTTGAATGTGATTTTAACTTCATCCTCTCCTTTTATGACGGTTGTTAAAGAAAAGGAAAGGTACTTCTTTCTATATCATTTACTGATTCTATGATTTTCCACTCCATGAGTTGTAGTGGCAAATGTGTTTAAAAAATAAATAAATATATTTCACTTTAACCTTTTTGTATTCAACTCTGATGTTATGGATTGAATACTTTAAAATCTGTAATATGTGTAAGAACTTGGAGACTTTGGAGAACTGTAATAATTTACAGTGCAAGAAATGTACTGAACTGATAAAATATTTTCTGATTAAATATCTTTAATCTCATTAAATATTAAAAAAAAAAATAGTGAGTAAGTAGATGAAAAACAAAGTCATTTTTCTTGATAAAATTTCGACACTAGAATGATAGAATGAGTCAGAGGACCAATAAGGCTGTGGGAACACAATCATGGTCATATTACTGTTTCGTTGTCCATCTTTTGTAAAAAACTCGAAGCTGTGACATTTTTTAATTATAATGTTGTTTAAAATGGGTGATTTAAACCAAACGCCGGTACCGTATTTCAGCATAGTTTTTGAATCAGTAAGTACGAAGGGAGACTCTAATATCGGAGGCAGAGGTGGAAAAACCTAGAGGAAAATGGCTTAGCTGATTCATGCACTGGGTTGGCTAGGTGTAGCGGGAAATGGTTCGGAAAATTTGAAAAGTGTTCCTTATATGCACTTAGGCCGATAGCGCTGTACGGAACACTGGGCCGCAAGATGGCTCCACCGCTCCACAAATCCTACGCTTCCATTCTTCCACTTCTAGTGCTCTTATTTATCTCGGAATTTCATCTATCTTCAATATCTGGGATATTTATAACCTTCATACTCGGGTGGAAAATATTATTCAGGAAATATGAGTGAGGGATAACAATAACAAAGGAAATATTTTAAAATACTTAGGGTAAATTTTTGTCTTTTTTAGCTTATGAGACCGTAATTATTATAATTATAAACTTTATTTTACATTTAGGATCTCTAGGGTCTCCTTTTTCTATTTAACACTTTAAAATTTGAAAAAATAAAAATCAGTTATGCTAATGTAAAAAAAATGCATCGCTCTTCCTGAAAATTTGAGATCTTATATTTCAACAACCGCATGAAAAATACTTTAATTATAAATACTTTTAAAATACCGCTAAATTATTCCGAGGCTACTTTCTGTGTACCGATGATTTTTCGATTTGGCACCAAAATCACAGGTAACTCCAATCACATACACCTTTGATACATTCATATCTAAGGTATATATAAAGATGGAAGAAAAACATCTTTTTTTTATATTCATTGGTCATATCAAATAATTATGAATAAAAATAAATAAATTGACGGCTCTCTTCTAAACTTAGTTCTGTGTTTTATTACGTTAATCTTGTACAATGGCTAATTTATTTAAAAATAAAATCGATAGTTGTTTATTAACCGGAAATTTCCCCTTTAATTGATTCAGAAACCTATAATTAATATTTCGTTGGGCATAACTAATAATATTTACTGAAAATATTCAAACTATTCAATCCCCTTACCAATAAAGGTTTTCAGAACAATCGAAATAAATTATGGTGACTTTTATGTTTGTCTGATTCTGCTAAATCCTTTTGACAGTTATTGAGGTTGATTAAAGGACTGATTGGTAAATAGCGTCAGACCGTGGAATATTGATTAATTTAAATTTAATGGAAACAGTTGGAGGATGTTCTGCGATTTTAATTGTTTCAGCTGCAATTTTCTACTGATTTATATAATTGACAACAAAAAAATTGTTTTTTTGTATCTATTACATTAAAATGAACAAAATTTTCAACAGGACAGTTCTCTCACTATACTTCATTATTAGATACAATTTACAATTTGAGGTTGATCTTAAGGCTTAGTGAGCCGTTGAAACTAAATTATTTATTTGTCAAAAATATTAATAATTTATCCTTATTTGTAAATTGCTCTTTTGATTTCTTCCTCACATTTTAATTAATTTTTTCTTCTTTTCATTTTGTTTCTTGCCTCATCGTTTCTGGCATACTGAGATGGTATCTAGTGCTGGCCTTAGGGCAAAGGTCTAAAAAGTCTCAAAATAATTAGTTTTAGCCTATCAATAAAGCAACTGTATTAGAAAAATATTGAATTAAATAAAACTCAAATATTACATAGTATAAAACAGTTTAAGAAAAAACGTATTTTTTAAGTGGAGATATGACATCATTGCCCAGAAGGGCCGTATGTCTAAGATTGGCACTGGTGGTATCCTACGGATAACCGTCCTATTCTAAGCATTGTCAAGGAAGGTCAAGATTCACTCCTAGGGCCTACTACGTAATGGATTTAAATCCACTCAAGTCGGTTTCGAACCTGCGCACTTGTGTTTCTTGCTCTCTATTCGCAGCTACGGTTATCGCTGAAATGCTGTTTAGAGTTCTGAAAAAAATAAAAACAATCTTGATAGTCTGCTGCCGAACGTTATACCTTCACCTTTGGTATCGCTCCTGTCATCTAAGGCGTTACTAATTTTTAATTATCTTTTACATATTTATGTTCTTAGGTCTCTCCCATTTAGATAGTTCCATTTATTTTCTTTTAATTAACTATTTCACATCGACAGTCTAAAAATATGCTGGGTTACTTTGTGATCAATTGAAAGCTAAAGATAAACTCCAATACCTAAATGGACTAAAATTTTCTTTGGTTAGGTAATGATATCATTCAGACAGAATGCGACGAATATACATAAGAAAGTGTATCGACTTTATTCAGTATTGTAGGTAAAAATAAAGTTTATACAAAAAGGCTGACGGCACCTCAAGTAAGCTCCTGAGGGCTTTATCAAGTCCCAGAGAGAGGAGCTTCGCCTGGAAGCGCACTTACATGTAAGTTCTGGATCTGAATTTCAAATCTCTGCCTAGCCTTATCTGTGGAGTACACCTGGTCAGCCTTGGTGGCTTTCTTCGGATCTCCTCTGGAAGTATCAGCCTCGTTCCCACTTATCTAATCCGATGTGCCTTCGGAGGACATCGCATACGGGAAAGCTGCTTGGATTAGAGGATTTATAGTCCGCCCACTTGGCATTCCAGGACTAGATTTATGCGTTGTATTGGATACTGGTTGTTTGATTGTGGAAGGATTCGTCAAAATATTTAATTCAAAATTGGAGATTTCTTAGAGAGCCCTTAGATGGTACCTATGCCGTTGTAATTAAATATTTTCAATAAATTCTTAAAATTATATATATGCATTTGAAGATTTGGAATAATTTTCATTTCAATGCTATAAAAGTATTCAATACATACCATCAATTACTTTTCTGAAATTTGGAAAGTATTCGTTCGAGTTTTCAGTTGTAGATAGTGTTGCCCAAAATCGGTCTTGGTATTGCACTTTGCAAGACCAAGACCAACACCGCCTATCTGTTGCAAGACCAATACCAGGACTGGTAAAAATATCGATTTTTTTTAATACAAATTGAGGCAAAATAGTTACTAATACTTGACAATTTTAGTTACTACATGTAAATAATTGGTGTAACCCATATACTTTTGTATTTAAGTCTTCTATTGTTTCATTCATACTTAGTTAGATTTCTCATATCTCAAAAACTACAGTAATATCTCTCTAGTAATAAGCTAATAGGTAACTGCAAGACTATAACGAGAGTCTTGCGCAAGACCAAGACCTAGACCAAGACTGAGTATGCAAGACCAAGACTCGTCTGGGTCTGGCATTTGAGCAACACTAGTTTCGGCAGTATAATAAATGACATTCAGATTATAAAGATGCCCAAGATATAAATTACTATAACTTACAAAAAAATAAAATATGCGATATCAAACTAAAATACTGTTATTTATTTATTATTTTTTTTTTTTGTATATAATATTTCGATATCTCTTGATTAAAATAAACAATTCTTTAATTATTTGTTTACATGTTTTTAATATAATGATTAATTGCATTGTTATTATTAATGATATATGTTTACGATAGATTTGTCTCCAACTATCTAATTATAAATAAAATATATACAAATAACAAACGAGGTCCTTAAAGTCAACCAGCATTTACATAACGCATCTTCCGCCATTCACCTTTATAAGTGAATTATTATTTATTCAATTATTTCAAATGAAAGATAAGTAAGGAAAATTTAATTATTGATTATACATATTTGTTCAATTTATTACGATATTTACAGATAATAATAACGTCTTAATTACGAAATAATATCTTTTTTTTAACGATAATGGCATTTCTGATTTAATGAACGATCTTGGTGAATACATATACAAATATTTTTATTCTTGTTTCATATATTGATGTACATATTAATGTTTTTTTGTTTTTTTTTTGTTCCAGGTGAGTCAAGATTTTGATGCGAGTTTCGGGTCATTGATGAACAGGTATTGCTAGTAATTTTAGACATGCTCGTGCAATATGGTAAGCTCTTCAGAGTTATTACAGTATTCCATTATAACTTCAAACTATTAAATATAGTATTAGGTTACTATACGAAATAGAAGAGGAAACTGGGTACGATTGTGATGTTCGTCATATTAGCGAAACCATAAGAAATAGGTTTGTAGAGAAGAAAGAAGGTTGTGCCTGTCTGAACCTTGAATTCGACAATGGTTCCTAGTGAGTCTTTGGCCCAACGAAGCTTCTCATCCTTATCGCATACAAGACCAATATTCAAGATTCAGTTATTTTGAATAATTTTTTTTTTTATGCAGTATTATATTTGTGTTAAACTTAATAAATATAAGTTAATTTTGTTTTTAAATTATTCCCTATTAGAGTGCTACCATTGGGTAGTTACTCAGCAAGTGTTTTTCATGTCATTATATACATTATGTTCTAATTTACTAGATGTATTTATTTAATACAGTTGTAAATGTCTTTAAGAAATAAAAAAATAAAATAAATTATTCCCTACATTTTTTGTAATATTTATTTTCAACTATATCTCGCCTTTCCAACTGTATGGGGTATTTTCCCGGCCAGGAGAGAAGACCAGGGATTAATACCAGAGTTAAATGCAACCGGGCAGTGTGACTGGTACCCGCTATCTTAAGTTTGTCAGGTTGTCGGTTGCTTAACATACGCGTTAGCCCGCTCGGCCATCCCGCCCTCAAATTATTCTATTCTTTAATTATTAATAGCCGAAAATCAGATTGTTAAATCAATAAATTTGGTCTCTCTTTGTTCAGAATGATAATTTAAGATCCCTTCTTCTCTCTAAATCTAAATATTAATTAGATAATGGTATATACTTGACTGTAAAAATTATAAGGATAACGAATTGTCAGGATGTGTAATCAAAACCTTCTTTATTGAGCTTGGCAACATTTCAATCCAAATATGTGGGTCATCATCACTACTATAAATTATAAAATACAAAATTACATCAGAAAAATATTAAATATAAACGTATAAGAGAAGTAAGATTAAATAATAACAATAATAAGAAAATTTAACAATACCCCACTTATCCCTGTTGACCAAATCCGATACCTAGGACTCCACCTTGACAAACGTCTCACTTGGAACCCCCATACCAGACTGAAACGACTAGAAACCGCTCGACGTTTCCGACTACTCCAGCACTTACTAGACAAACGATCTAAATTGCCAACTATTTACAAAAGACTCACATATATTACTATAATAAGGCCTATTGGGACTTACGGGATCGAGCTTTGGGGCTCTACTAAACCATCAAATTCCTCTCGTATCCAATCTCTGCAATCCAAAATCCTTAATGCTCCCTACTTTGTCACACATAAAATCATCCATAATGACCTTAATGTACCATATGTTTCCGATTTAGCTCAATCCAGATACCTGTCCTTTTATAATAAACTTCTGAACCATCCGAACCCTCTCGTTTCCAACCTTGCTTCCTCTTCTATTCCTGATAACCCTCCGAGGCGTCTGAAAAGAAGATGGCCTCGGGACCTTCTAATATAGAAATATAATTGGAGTGCTACCAATGGGTAGTTTCTCCTCATGTTGTACATGTCATATTACTTGTTCATATTTACTTGTTGTATTTATTATTAATTACAGTTGTGAATTTCGTTAATAAAAAAAAATGATAATAGTAATAAGAATAAATAATAGCATTTACACTTTTATATTTATCATTTTTCTGGTGCTATTCATTACTCTTATTATTATTTTCTTTTTTTTTTCTTTCTTGGCCTTTGGACTTGGCAAAGCAAGTCCTTTTTAGCCAGTATATTACAATACTTCTTAATTAATTCTATGATTCCGAAACGCAAGTATTTTATAATGTTTATATCAAATCTAAAAATTCTATATTAATGGTCTGAAATTTGTTATGGCTAAGTGAATTTGGACTTTTAACTGGCACTACTATTATCTTATCACTGTTATTCTTTACTGTTATATTACTCCCACACGTTTATGTTTATCATTTTTCTGTTGTTATTTTGAGCACACCCTGACAATGTTTCATCCTTAAATATTAATTTGTAAAATTAAATCGATTGTATCACCTGCTGGTCAATATTATCGAAACTATGAATAGAACGATCTTAAGGCTCTGAGTATAACTCTCCAAATTATTGATCAGAAATAGACCTCAGGATAACTGATTTGTATTCATCTCTTGCAGATTCTTTTAGTTTATATTATTAGTCAAATTTATCCATGGCAGCGGGATTCTCCTCCCATAGATAGCTATTGTAGATGTGGATTATTTACTGACTGAGCTGGAAGAAGAGAACGGTTGAGAGCGTGGCGGCGGTGCAGGGGCTGAAGAGAAAGGTCACGACCGCTCCACTCCGCTGCATAAGAATAATTTATCTTGTCTCGTTGCCTCCTCTCACCCTCGCCTTCGGCAGGCTGCCTCTTCCCAGGAACATAAGGAGAGTATCCAAACATATCCTTCTTACAACTGCGGTAGCATAGATGGAGGATATGAATATAACATTCCTTGGGTTCGTTCGAACATTCCTTCGAAGCTTGGAACATACAAAAATCCTGCATTTTGCCTTAAACATTATAAATAATCAACTCCCATCTTCTTCCAGTAATTAAATTCATCACTCTGTTTGGTTAACCTGGAAGATTGGAACGTTTTAGATCCAAAAACAATCTGCCTGATCAAAAAATGATCCGTAATTTTAATATTGCTATGGCTAAACTATAAAATTCTATTAATTAATACCTCCAAGTTTTCATTGAATATTCTGTTCGGGGCCACAAAAAGTGCAGTAATATTTTCCTAATAAATAAATTATCCCATAATTCTAGATATAAAGATGGTAGGAATGCTCCCATATGAGAAACTGTCGGATTTTTTTAAAACGATTAAACTCCTATTATATAATTAATAATTGTAATTTAATATCTAAATGAATTTATACGTCATAATCAAAGTAATTAATTAAAACTAGGAAAATTGAGAATTAAAATAAAGTAGTTATTATTTAATCATAATTAAAAAGCTATTCTTTATTTCTTATTCATTCATGAAATTTACAACTGTATTAAAATAAAAAAAATACATCTACTAAATGTGAACAAAGAAATATAACAACATGAAAAGACTTATAAAGGAACTACCTACCTAGGAAGGAAGGAACTACCTACTGGTAGCTTATAAAATGTCTACATTAAGAGATCACGAAGTCATCATCTTTTCAGACTCCTCGAAGGGCTATTCAGGGATCGAAGAAGGAACAAGGTTAGATTATTTGTCCATTTTTTCAATGAAGGAAGTTGTTTTTTATTCTTTATTATATATATACTGGAATTTAATAACCATATATTCCTCCTAATATATAGCTTAATCAATCATTTTCTTAGTCACTAATCTTCTCTCGCTCTCTCTCTCTCTCTCTCTCTCTCTATATATATATATATATATATATATATATATATATATATATATATATATAGAGAGAGAGAGAGAGAGAGAGAGAGAGAGAGACAAGATTAGTGACTAAGAAAATGATTGATTAAGCTATATATTAGGAGGAATATATGGTTATTAAATTCCAGTATCGATGAAGTGTTGATAGGAATGTTGATACTTATGTTCCGGATTAGTATGAGCACTGAGTCTTTTATTTCATCATTAATGGGGTTTTATCTCAATGAACCATTAATTTCTCTTCAAGTTCATTATTTCCCTGGATTCTTTACTATTCTTCCCCTAAAAGAGACTACCCGTTCGTGTGAAAATTTAACTTCAACAATACTAAAATATAAAGAAATACCCCGAGAAGAAAACTAGATGTAAGAAGGGCTGAGCCCGAAGAAGGATCTCCTCGGAAGGATATTATTCTGCATAATTTAACATCCGCGGTAGAGAGGGCCGCTTTAGTGTAGGCCAGCAATGGTTTATGAGCCGAGGTGCCATAAAACAGGAGGAATCCTAGCGTCTTCCTCGCTATCCCATTTGAAATAAATATTGGCCCCCCTCCACCGCCTTCCCGGTCCTCCAAGATGAAACTATAAGCCCGAATATATGAGAACTAGCTGCAGATTGTTCTCTCCGCGGATCCCATAACTCCAGGGGGGTTGGTCCTATTTAATACAAATGTTGCCGATACATCTCCCCCGGCAATTCGGTCGGAACAATCGTATTTAATGGCCTTCTTTTTATGCTTTTTTTTTATTATTGTTATTTCTTTTTATTTTCTATTTGAGGCAAATCTCAATTGGCAAATTTTGAATATATAGACCGTTCAGGGAACATTTATTTATTTCCATTTTCTCTCTCTGCTGCAAAAGAGATATGCCGTCGATCCTTTTGAATTTCTTATCGATTATTAACTATATAAAAATGAGAAACTGCTATATGCTATAGGCAAACAGTCCAGACCAAAGCAAAATCGTTCAATCCGAAACGACTGCTAATTAAAAGATGTCTGACTCTTAATCTATTATGTTACGAATTATGATTATAAAAGTAATGGTTAAATATAAATTATAGCATTTAAATTTAAATTTGCTTAACTTATGTTTCTCATAACAACCAACTTAACGGAAAATAAGAATTATCTAAAAATATTTAAAAAGTTATAATAAAATTTTTTATGGAGTCATTTAAAAAGAGATCAAAGGGACAACTGATTATAAAAGTACATTCAGACTAGTTTCTAATTATTCATTTTTCTATCGAATGTGTGCCATTACGAAATATATGAGTAAAACTTTTGATGTACTAGTCTTCTAGTCAGATAACCAGGGACTTCACATGAGAGATAGCAGTACCTAAACATGGAATAAATAATAAAATGGCCATTTTTTATAGTATTCCAAAGAAGAAAAATATAATTTTTATAAATTTAATACACTTTTGGGCGTGGTGGCCGAATGGGCTAACGTGTGTGCACTGCATCGCCGTTGCCCGGCAACCTGATACATGAGATTTGATTAAAAAAATAGTCACGAGTTCGCGTCCCGGTGCCGGGGGAGTTTTTAAATCCTCGCCCACACTGCCTGGCCTGGGAAAACCCCCATATAGCCTTAAAGGCGAGGAAGGGGAGGACAGAAAAAAAAATTTAATACACAAAGCAGAAAAAAATAATTTTTGCTGTAGGTCAAGTTATTGTGATGTCCTCATCTAATCTTGGAAAAAATTCAAGGATTCGCTGAACCTGTTTAATTAAAAATGTTGTAGCCACTTTCGTTGTCAGATCACCTTTACATAGCACGAAACAATATTATTATTATTTTTGTTTTTTTTTATTTTTTTATAAAAAGCTTTGCTGATTTAATTTCAAGTCCTATATAAATGAAATATAAGCTAATTAGAGGTTTAAATACAAATATTCAAATTGATATTGACATTCTTTGTTCAATTAAACTTGTACTAGTGATTATGATGATGTGTGAATGAAGATATATTTTAGAAATTAAAAATAAATAGAGTTAGTCTATTGCAGAAATTAATAATATAATACATAATATGGAATGTAAAGTGAGGAGAGAGTCTTGGTACCTCTTATTATTTGCTGGATCTCGGCGCTCAGATATAGTTTTCGGACAGCAATTCAACTTTTTTAAGTTTCGAAAATTAAATGGTAGTTATTTCCTACTACAAAACCTTTAGAAAAGCCCGGAAAAGAAGAAGGGGGAAATCGAGATGAAAATTCTGGATATGGAAGAGAGGTAGTCTGTGAGTTATCCTGGGAGAAACAGTCTGTTAGGGAGACTTGCTTGGACTCAAGGGTTGTCCATTGAAGAAAGCAGTTGGGAGTGTTTGGAAGAAGTGCTAAGCAAAGAAGGAATAACTGGCTGCAAAATGAAGACGAAGGCTGCAAGAAAGAAATATGAGAACCTTGAGATGACAGCGTTGCTAGAACCCAAAAAGAAATAGCGGAATACTTCATCAAATCCTATATCTAGTTATATATCATTCAAACTTGATAATATCAAAATTTGATAATATCATTCAAAACTTTGTAAGCGTTTGTTGGCAAGCTATATAATAATAGAGCTTTTTATTATCTGGTTCAGCGAATATTTCTTGGCTTATACAAATTTTAATGATTCGAATTCATAAATTATTGTTTGAATTCAATGAGCAATAATGTAAAACAATGAGCTTATTATAACCTAATTTTAGAAATCGTGTATAAATGACTTATTCTGTGCCGATTGGTATCCGCCCTTGGTGGTTTGAAATTTATTTCGTGGAGAACCCATGAATAATATGTTAGCCATCTTATTCTGGCTAAAAAAAGACTCACATGCATGATAATTTTTTGGTAATTCAAAATAGTTTAAAAAAAATTATATTAATTGCTATTGATATTAAAATATTTCCACGTATAGATCTCTAATTTTAAATATTATTATTTACTAAATAGCAAAATGGTACCTCAGTGTTCACACTGACTGAACTCCTATAAGAGAAGCTCTCCTCCCAACAGTAATTGTCTGCTGATTTAGCCCGAGGCAACGGGGGAGGGGGGCGTTTTAGGGCTTATCTCTCGCTTCCATTTCTACTCCCCTTCTCGCCCTGTGGGGGAAAAAACAACCCTGTTTGGGAAAGAAAAAAAGATTTCCACGCTTAAAATTTTCTCAAACCATGGTGAAAGTAACACACTTTTCTAAATTTCTGATTTGATCTGAAGGTATGAGTTGCAGAATTCTTATTCAATTGAGGTTTATTTACAGAATCCTTAAACTCCACATCTGTCTTCAAATCTCAGTAAAACCTTGTAAGAAACAAAACATGGTTATTATACCAAGGGTCATAGAATTATACCTTAATAATTATTGTAAGCAACTAATAAATCATTGTAGGTATATATTATATACGGTTTCGGTCTTCAAAATTCAAATAAATTTGACTTGAAAATCTATAATTATCATTAACTATTTTTCTCCAGAATATTTCTCGTATGATGTGTGTGCGTGGTGCAACGTGGTATTCCCACGAAAAATACTGTTTTTTGTTTTTTTAAGTCCTTCAGAACATGGTGTCTTCTCAAAATTGTGAGAAACTATTTTAATTGAGAAGTAGCGGATTTGTCTAAAACAAGTTATATGAAAGTTGTGAGTGATGTTATAATTTACATAACATATTTCATCACTTTTATGACATTTTTCTTTCTTTTTTTTTTTTTTTTTTTTTGTTTAAAGCTAATTCGGAACATATAATTTGTCATATAAATTCTAACCATAGCCTACCTAAATTCTCACAATTTTACGAGTGATAATAAAAAAAAAAGCTAGATTTCGTTGCTAATGGCCTCATTCATATAATTTATAGTATATCTCAACTTCAAAACCTCTTGGACATATTTAGTTGTCATATATATAGTTATTATTATATCAACATATTTCATCACTTTTATCAAATTTTTCTTCCTTTTTTTTTTTTTGTTTTAGCTAATTCGGAACATATATTTTGTCATATAAATTCTAACCATAGCCTACCTAAATTCTCACAATTTTACGAGTGATAATAAAAAAATAAAAAAAAGCTAGATTTCGTTGCTAATGGCCTCATTCATATAATTTATAGTATATCTCAACTTCAAAACATCTTGGACATATTTAGTTGTCATATATATAGTTATTATTATATCAACATATTTCATCACTTTTATCAAATTTTTCTTCCTTTTTTTTTTTTTTTTTTTGTTTTAGCTAATTCGGAACATATATTTTGTCATATAAATTCTAACCGTAGCCAACTTAAATTCTCACAACTTTACGAGTTATAAAAAAAAAAAAAAAAATGCTAGATTTCGTTACCGTTGCTAATGGCTTCATTCATATAATTTATAATATATCTCAATTTCAAAACCTCTTGGAAACATATATTTACCATATATATAGTTATCGTTCGATTGAATTTGAAAAAAACTAATCCACTTTGCTACCTAACTCTTGAATCGGTGAAAATTGAGTTTCTGTTCAAATTTAATCAGTAGTTTAAGTTTTGGTTTCTCATAATTTCTTCTTCGTTTTTATGGTCTGTTCAAGAATGTCAAAAATAAAAATAAATAATAAAACCTTTAATGCTTATGCTCATTTAGTTAACAATTTTAAAATTATGGTAATTGTATATTATTTCATTTTTTAGATTATTTGGTTCATTTTTTGTCTCTTTAGAAGTATAAAAATAATGGAAAATTTTAATTTTACCAGTTAACTTTTCTCAGTGGTGAAATTATTATTTTTTTAAATATCATAAGTAGACAATTTTTTAATATCTTTCTGCTACTAAGAACAATTTTTTCTGATCAATTTTAACAGTTTCCGTATTGGAATGCCAGCTTTCTTGAGTTATATTTGTAACAGGAGCGTTATTGCGAAACCGCCCAAAATATACTTCCTAAATATTTTCATTCAGAAATACCCGACTTAGTGGTATAATATTTTCACATCTTAATGACAAGCTTCCTTATAGATATTATTTTCATTTCAAGAATGCTATCAGGCTACGAAACCTATTGAGCGTGTCAAAGCCAAGAAAGCTTGTAACATAAGCGACGCCCTATTTGAATTTCCTTGAAATAACACAGCCTCCTCCATCCACTCTCCCCCCCTCCCACCATACACGAGACTTCTCAACTCCACTAGATGGTGCAAAGTTTCCTGCTTTATGTAGATTATGTACGCCACAGGGGACTTAAAGTGTAGAATTAAAGTTATGTGGGGAAGCCGTGGGGGTAAAGTATAAATAAGAAGCTAACAGTCGGAGAAAAGATTGTTCACTCCATGAAGCAGGTTTCTTTAAAGGTTTATGTTTTCAAATCGGCACAGTTATGCATGACTTCATCAAGTTCATTGCTGGTACACCACCTAAGTGTTAGACGAACCTAAGATTAATTTATTATATTATTTTCCTTAGGATGCATCGTCTTTTTCTTTTTTTTTCTATTCTATTCAAATAAGTATTGATATTCCAAACCTTTATAATGTAAAACATTTTAACAGTTTTCTATGTAAATCCAGAGTTATATTGATTTAATTATTATTCGAGTTGCTTTTCAATAAGTCCGGTACTAGACATAAACTATATGAGTAGTTTATATCTTTGATAAATATATAGATTACAGTAAAAATTACTTCAGATAGATGGTTTTCTTTGTGTTCGTTACCTGAAGCCTATGGAAGTATCATTTACTAACTGCCGTGATTAACTACTCTTGTATTACTACTGTTTAGCCACACAATATACCGTTCTCATACATTTGCCAAAGAAGAGATAAGAAATGAAGAATACAAAGAGAAAAAAGAAGTCAACTGAAAGAATACTGTTTATAACAAACTAACAAGAAGAAAAGTACCTTATGCTCTCGTTCACTTTGTCTTTTTTATTTATTTTTTTTAAAGCAGAACTATTCAATAAATTTCTCTTTATTTAATAAATATTTCAAATAAATTAAAATGGTGAAACTTCGCCTTTATGGTTGAAGTGTCATTGGGCCAATATTATTTAATATATATATGTCTGACCTACCGGAACACAACGGCACAATACAATACAATGATACCGCAATCCTAAGCTCAGATAAAAACCCTGTTCGAGCATCTACCACTCTTCAAAATCATCTGAAAGATATAGCAGATTGGGTCACAAGGTGGAAAATTAAGATGAATGGAAAAAAAAGTGTGCATGTGGTATTCACTCTTAACCATAAACCTTCACCTGGAATATATTTTAATAACATTAAAATTCCAACATCAGACGTAATTAGGTATGTAGGTTTTTACCTGGACAAAAGACTTACTTGGAGGACTCACATCAGACAAAAACGAATAGAATTAAACAGACGATACGGTCTTTTATCCAGATTACTTGACAGACGTTCAAAATTATCATTAACTAACAAACTGACCCTTTATAAAGTTTTACTTAAACCTATTTGGACTTACGGCATAGAACTGTGGGGTTCTGCTAAAACTTCTAACATTAAAAAAGTTCAGCCCTTTCAGTCAAAAGTGTTGCGAAGGATAGTTGACGCACCGTTTTATGTCGCAAATGATACACTACATAAAGACTTAAACTTACCAACAATTTTAGATACTGCAAAAGAGAAATACAATAACTTTCACCAAAGACTGACGTACAACATGAATCCCCCGACAGAAATTTTTCATCGTACAAGAAACCCGTACAGCCCACTACGACGATTACGTTGGTTGAGACGTTGGCCAAGAGACCTGCTGATCTGATTTATATCCCGGACGTAATGGGAAGCTGTGAAGCTGCCAAAAAAATTGCTCATTGCAAAGAAATTTGCAGATTGCAAATTTAATCAAATGTTCTACATTTTTGTTTCGTTAATAAAAAAAAAAAAATGGTTGAAGAAACTGCTGCTAATAGTGAAAAAATCGTTGAGTACTCGAAACAGCCATAATCATGAAAAATAAAAGAGAGCTTCAATAATTCTCCAAGAAAACCTCTTAAAGAAGATTTGTCATAATAGCCAATTAAGGTAAGATGTTGGGTACCCTTTGGGGAGATAATTAAGAAAGAAGGAGATAGGACACTTTATTTAATAAGTGTATACTTTCTAATTGTCGGAACGGCTAAGGATGTCGCTCCTCCTCCACGATCCGCTAATGGATTGGAATTGGCCCATTTAGCCGCGGTGATAATCTCCCCCCCTCCCGCTCACACATTTATTGATTTCGGAACGTCCTTGTTTCCCGACTGTTCTCATAACAACATTACACCCTCAGCGGGGCAGTCGATAGGAAGGGCAAGGGCTTCTCAAGGTCCTCATCCACTCTCAACAGAGCGGATGGCCGCCTAGGAGTGCCTCTTTACAGATTGTTATCTGTCAGAATATGTATGCCGAACCACGCTTCATCACATTCAATACTCCGCACTCACAAACACCAAGGCCTTGAATTGGTTTTGGTATATGGAGAGGAGTAAAGGATATCTCGAAGGTCGCAGCGCTCAAGAAGATCAAATAAATTACCGTTATGCACCAGGTTCCAGGATAATGCCTAATATTGTTTCCATAATAAAATAACCTAATATGGACTTTATATAGAAAGGGAGTATGGAAGGAGTAACTATTACATATATATGAATATAAATAACTGGTGAACGAAAATTGTTATAGTCTCTTTGATGTGACTTGAGAATTTTTTTTTCGCCATGAACGCCATCTCATTGAGACCCATCATCGGCATATACTCTGTTAAAACAGTCCAATATACTTTACGACTTTGTACATAGTGTTAGGAAAATATAGCCGCTTCTAATTGCGTTGAAGAATATTCTTATCATTTTTCTGATTTAGGAATACTTGTTACAAACAAAAATGCTACTTTAACAACTGTCTCTAACAATTTATACTCCAAAGACATTGAACGTGGCTACAATTCAAATTAGAGCCCTATGTATCGAAGTATTTGTGGTTACAGTTGCTCAGAACCCGATATTTATTTAAAATTTATGATACCTATAAGAAAGTTACGGACGGTAAATCGTTTAAGAGTATCGGATAGCGACCATCTAAAATTTCTCCATGGGAACATTACATATGTTATAAATACAAACGAAGTCTGCAAGTGGTGCGGCCAACTTATCATTAACGGTTTAAAGCACTTGATGCTGGAGTTTTTGTTTAAGGAAATACCTACATACACATATACAGGCTGTCACAGATGATTTATCACTGGAGTATGTATTGGATATAAAAAATCTTGACCAGTTAAACAAAATATTTTATTTTATTATAAGTGTTTGTGACTCTATCAATACAAATACAAATCCTCAGCTTTATGTCAGTCAAGCATGTGTTTATATGTCCGTGGGCGTACGTATATTTATTCACAATTTAGGTGCCTTTTAAATATTATTATTATTATCAATTGTACGATTCTACATGTGCGTTCTAATCCTAAGATCTCTACTATTTGTTTTGTGTTCTGCCTGATAAATTTTCTTTAGTATATATGTATTTTTATTCATTTATGATATCTCATTTATGATATTTATTATATAAATATATTTATATATATAAATAGTAAAATTATTTGGAGTATAAAAATATTTATGATGTTTGTTATATAAAAATATTTTTGTTTTTGTCTTCTTATACTGTACTTATTTACTTATTTCTTCTACTCATAATACTAATCCCTACTAACACTAAATGGGCCAGCCTCCATGGCTACGATGTATATTAAGCTAATAAAATGTTTCTATTCTATTCTACATAGTGTTAGGATCAAGTAATTCGCAAAGCTTAGGATCTATAATGTAGCCGCAACAGAAATAGAAGAATCGCATCCTAGCTAAAAAAATTAAAAGCGGTCTCCTTATTTATTCTGCAGAATCTACAGATTTATGACTCAGTTAATCTGAGATTGAAGAGGTGTTTAAATTGACTAAAGTGGCCCATATATCGTCCTGTCACATAACTTAGAGTACCACATTCCATGAATAGAAGTATTGCACTCCTCTTTGGATAAGATCCGCCTAGAAACAGCTTGGAATGTTTCTGTTCCATTGTGTTTTCTCTATAAAGCTTATTATTGCCATCTAAAACTTAATTCGTCTTTTAGAAAATCTGATACTTGAAAATTTGTTTTGCAGTATGGTATACCTGATGTGTTTGTTTTGACGGAATCTTATCAAAACATGAAACATCTTCTCTAGAAAGTTAGGAACCTATAATGATACTGGTTCTGATCATCTCAAGTACTTACGCCAACTAGAAACAGCCGTGTTAAAAACTTTAATCGTGTCCTCACTTTCAACCGAAATATTCACATTAATTCCGATTATTTCGTAAAAAAAAAAAATAATAAATAAAAAAAAAAAATAGCATTTTGTTTTATTAGAGAGTTCACATCCACGATCCTTCGGGAAATACTCTCAGAACTTTATGTAAATATGAGAAAACTACTGAAATTAAAAAAAAAAAAGTTCAATTTTATGGATGCTTTTCTCCATTGCCGCTGCTCAAAATGGTTTATTGGGCACTGTCACTTATTATCTATTTTATCAAAGGCGTGGATATAAAAATATAAGAAGGAAAAAAAAAATCCTAAATATATTGTGATGAAATATTTCGAAAGCATTCCCAGCTTTTTCAGGCGCATCACTTATACCATACCGCATTGCAACCTATACCTGACTAAACAGATAGCACGGCCTAAATGCGTTGTGCGGGTAGTATGGTTCACATTAAATGTTTCTTTCTGTTACCTCCATTAGTCTATTTTTTTTTTTTTTTTCTGTTCGACAAAATTATAAAAGCTTTTCCACTATCAAGATACGAAAAATAATTTGTGATGTAATTTTATTTCATGATCTTGTTGTTGGAGCCTTAATTGAAGCTTAACTTGTAGCGATTGTAGGCCAGAAACTTTTGTTCGTGAACCTGACGAATTTCTTGTATTGATCCAAAATTCCAAAATCTATTGCATACCGATCTCACCCGTGGAGTACAGCAAGTATGTGCTGGTAGTCTTCTCGCTATCATCCTTTTTCATATTCGCTAGAGGCGAACTGGCGTTCGCCTAAGATTATATAAAAAGGGAATTAATAACGGATAAGTGGCTTGGTGGAAGGACGGAAGGGGGGAAAGGGAGGTTGGTAATCAGGGCAAATGGGCGGTGACCTTGGGCAGTCAGCTGACTATATTTCCACGGTGAGTGATGGCCCCCTTCTATTAGCGTGATGAAGACCACGCCCTCTCTTATTGAATTTGTCTTTAAAAAATAGTCTTCCCAAGGACCTCCAGGCACGACATTTCGATAACAGTTCTCCCGGTTTTCCCTTCCCATCAATTCCTATCAGATGGGAATAATCTGTATCTTCCTCAGTATTTTTAACCATATCAGGCGAAAATCATTTGGAATAGAATTATAAAATATCTTTTATCAATATGAAATCGCCTTATCCACTTTATTACTTTCACTTTCCTACTACTGAAATATATATTAAGAGAAAGTACGATTACCTTGAAAAAATTTGAGTTTTTAACGCAAATATACGTTTGTTTGTTTGTTTGGATGTCTAGGCCCAAAAACATCCAGGTCATCAGCGCACTATCAACTAAATAATACTACTTTTATACTGTTTGGATGGTTAGTCAAAAAAAAAAAAAAAAAAAGGATAAAAATAATTAAATAAAAGGATTAATAGAATAAAAGAAACAAATAAAAATAACAATAGACATTTGTTGATAATAAGAAAGAATAGATAAATAAATAAACTTATGCAAATCTAAGTTAATAAATAGCCTAGCTCTAAAATGAAAAATAGTACGAAACTGAAAATACCTATTTAAGGTATTAGGTATATGCCTGTGATAGTGCAGCAACATTTTCGTCAAAATCGACTCCTTGGAAGCGGTACTTTATTTCATTGATTTTACCCATGTTTACGATTTTCTCAAAAGCGGCTCAAACAATTTTTATTAAACTGGTTGTATCAATGTTAAATCATTTTGTCTTTAATATCAGGCAGGTATTCTCTTCATTTAAATAGTCTAACAGTGCTTAAATCTCGAATTTTAAGACTTTCTTCCTCTAAAATACCTTTATTATGATGTAGAGATGGTTAACCGTTGTTATACTATGAGAAGGAGTTGATCGGGAGAGGGGGTGCGCTCAAATAAATACTAAATTATACAGATTGTATTATTTAATTTTTGCCGACGTTTCGACCCAACTGTGTTTCAACTACTTCCCGCAGTGCTACATCCTACGCCCTGATGAAGACCTGGAAAGTGGGACGAAACATCGGAAAAAATTAAATAATACTATTTGTATAATTTAGTATTTATTTGACCGCAACTTCTCATAAAATACCTTTAGTTTAGTTTATTTAAAATAATAACTATTTCACATTGTAACTAGTTTAATGCAGGGCGGCCCCTCCACGCCCAGTGGTATAATAAAAGGCCTCTGGCCACAGATGCAAAGAACGCATACAGCGTGCATAGCCCTTTTACCTTCAAATGCCCTTGGGCAATAAAAGGAAATTAAAAAATTATGTATATATAATTCTTTACATTTATATATTGTATTTTGTAATAATGAAGTTCCTGGAGGGTAGGGGAAAAAAATTGTAACTAGTAATAAGAAATAGCTAAATATAAACTTTTTAAAGATATCATAATAACCTAAAGGAGAAATAAAGATTAATCATAGACGCCATTTAAATTGGAAACAGTCGAGGGCATCTCGACTTTTCTCGATCCTCCTTAATTAAAACTTCTCATATCTGAACACGATTTTTCTATTGTTATTCATTGTTAGTTTAAATGATAACATATTTCGCTTACTTAGTTTCAAGAATTCACGCAAAATGTTCTACTAATATATGTTTTGCAAATAACCGATGATTATTTATTTTAACATTTTATTATTTTAACAATTTACATTTTATGATATATTTATATATCATGATATATCTACTAATATTAACTTTTTTTAAAAGCTTGTTTCGTTGTAGATGTTTTAGATGATATGCTCATAATTTTTAAAAAAGATCCACTTTAACATTTTATTAATTATAACGTTTTTTAAATATTTTCTAGTCAGTCAATTTTTAACATTCTTGCATTTCCTTTAATATTTTTGAACCCGTCCACAATATTTCACATGGTAATTGATATACTGAATATATTAGAATGTTTATAATTTTCACTTCTAATTATTAAATTACCCATTTCAACTCAAGGTGAAGTATTTATTATTTATTTATCAACCCTGCCGTGCCTAGTAGGCAATACGGGTGTCTGCAATAGTAAGATGTTAGGCAGGTCAGCTCAACATCTCACTGCTGCAAATGAATCTCGTTCTTCTGCTCTTTCTTCATTTTTTCCTCTTTCTTCATGGGTGCTTTCCTCATCCGTTTCACGCCAATGGTATAGTACCTCTTCCTCCTCTTCTTAAATTAAAATGGGCTGGCCCCACCGCGACTTTCCACCCGTACACAAAATCTTTGTAGTACGGGTAGTTTTCCGCAGTGACTAACTGAGGAAAATCGTTCTCTGTGAGAATGTAGAGACCGGTTTCCCTCAGTAACTTAGCCCTTAGTTCTTCAAAGGCGGTGCAGTCCACTATGATGTGCTCAGCAGTCTCCGGAACACCGCAGCTAGGGCATAGGGGGTCGATGTCCATCCCATGGCAATGAAGCTTTGCTCGAAAGCCCCCATGGCCTGTGAGAAATTGCGAGATCCAATAGTCTGGGACGATCCACCTTGCTTTTAAACGTGACCGGACGGTGGGGAAGTACTTCCTCAAGGTAGATCCTTTGGGGGTTATCACCCATCGCCGGTTCCATTCCTCCAATGTGTCGTCCCGTATAATGTTTTTCCATTTGCAAGGATTCTCGTCAATTCTCACCTTAAGATGTTCCGGTAGACCTGCTGAGCCGTTTTTCTTAAATATGTGCCTCATCATATCTTCTCGCAGGAGAAGGTCGAGAGGTACCCCTCCTGCTAATACCTGCACCGCCTCATGGGATACGCTTCGATACGACCTGGTGACCCGCAACAATGCCGTTCGCTGTATTGTCGCCAACTTACTCTTCTGTCGGTGCGAGAGGTTCTGGTTCCAGGCGGGAGACGCGTACCTCATGATACCCAGAATCACTCCCTTATAAATTGTTAAGGTTGCTGGGTATCTGAGGCCCCAGAAAGCGCCCCCAACCCGACTGAGACCGTTCAAAGATAGGGCCACCCTGTTTTTAAGATAGTCCAAGTGAGGGGTAACGCTGAATTTTTTCCCAAATTTTACGCCTAGATAAGTGACCACCTCACTTGGACGTATTCTCGAACCTTGAACCGTTATGTTAATAGGGTGAGCCCTGTCAGTTTTCCCTTTCATGACAATTGTATGAGTCTTTGAAGCGGCCATTGATAACTTTTTCCTCTCGCACCATTCTCCGACCAAGTTGGCGCATCGTTCCGCTTCTTGTCTTAAGCCGGCTATGCTATTGGAGGCCACCACTACTGCCAAATCGTCAACGTATCCAGTGGCAGGGAACCGCTGTTCTTCTAACACTCCCAATAACTCATCAAAAACGAGCTTCCATAAAGCTGGACCAAGTACCGATCCTTGAGGACATCCCCTCTCTATGAAAGCTTCAGTCTCATAAGAACTGCCACGAACCTTAACACGTCTATCCTGTAAGTAGCTTCTTATCAAGGCATATAAGTTACTGGGAGCATCATATTTCTGCAGCTGCTGGAGCACAAGAGGCCACCAGACGCTGTCGAAGGCGGAGGATATGTCGAATAGCATCAACATGACATACCGCTCCGTCCTCAGTTCAACGTCTTCACGTACTCTCAGCAGGGCATCAGCGGTTCCCTTCCCCTTAGTGGAGCCGTATTGCCGTGGATGACTTGCTCTGGCAAGAACTGGTGCTAGACTGGTCATGATAAGGTTCTCCAGGACCTTGCTCATCACAGGGAGGAGGCATATTGGTCTATAGGACTTGGGGAGCTGTTTATCCCTATTCCCTCCCTTGTAGAGGAGTCTCAAATCGGCGATCTTCCAGGTTTTGGGAAAGTATCCCCTCTCCAGACAATCATTATATATTCCCAAAAGTCTCTCATCAATGTAGGGAATACTACTCTTTAGGATCGCCGCATCTATAGCATCGAGTCCTGGAGCACGACCGATTTTCTGCTTATCCACAGCAATACGGAGATCATATATGTCCCATCGTGGGCACAAGTCCGTATCCGGTGGGTATGCCGTGGTGCGTCTCACGAAGTTTTCCTCATCGCTGTCTTGAGACGGATCATCCCTGGGGTACGTCCTCGCAATGAAGATTTCGGCTGCCTCCTCGAAGTTGGTTGCCTGAACGTCTCCGTGCTTGAGGGCTGCCAATGTTTGCTGCGTACTAAACTTCCCCATGGCTACCCTATAAGGAATACCCCAGGGATTCTTCGTGGACTCTTCAACAATGAACTCATCCCAGGACTTTTTCTTCTGTGAACGCACCTCGTTTCGGTACACCCGGGCCTTGGACTTGTACTGATCACGGAGTGTAGAGCGCCTCTCGTCGCAACTACACCTCTGATACAACCGCCGTGCCTTGTAGAGCTCTCTCTTAAGGTTTGTTAAGGCCGGCGTCCACCATGGAACAGGTCGAGCTTTCGCCTTCCGGTGCTGAAGGGATTCCTCAGCGGCATCACAGACAATATTAGTGATCCTAGACACCCTGTAATCCAGGTCATCAGTCTGTTCTATTTCCGCTTCATCCCATTCATCATCTACCAATTTTCCCTCCAGCGTCGACCGGAAGGCATTCCAATCTGCCCTTCGGGTTAGATAACCCTTGGCAGTACCGTGGGAACTTTCTGAATTTTCCACCAGCCTGAAGGATATCGCTTGGTGGTCGGAACTCGTCTCAGATCGGAGGGTCCAATCAACGATGCGATTGGCTATTAATGGCGTTGCAAGTGTAACGTCAATCCAACTCTGCCCCCTAGCGCTAGAGAACGTAGGGGTAGCAGAGGGATTGTTTAATACTACTAACTGGTTCCGCGAAATAAATTCGCCTAGCTTTGCGCCTCTTCTATTCGTTTGATTGGATCCCCAGACCGTGTTCCAGGAGTTGGTATCTGAGCATATGATCACATTTCTGGTGGTAGCCGTGATCATCTCCATAGCGGATATGTCTTCGTCAATATCGTTGCTATCAGGTAGGTAGGCTGATACTAACGTAAAAGCTACATTACCCCACTTGAAATAGCAAGCGACGGAATCCGCCATAGTATGTTGCCTCAGATCCATCACATCGAGGTTTGGGTTATTAACCACTATAGCAGCCCTGGGCCTCCTCTCTCCACTGCTCAAGGCGATAACCCTCGATGTAAGGCCAAACCCCGTGACTATGTTCCCACGGCAGCTCGGTTCTTGGACCGCCATTATGTCGTATCGTTGGGAGAGAACACGAAGTTCATCTGCCACAATGTGTCGGCGGCCCATGTTGAGCTGGAAGATGGTAAGCTTACTCATAGAAGGTTCTTTTAGCTACCTCTTTGGCCCACTGTAGATGCACAGGGCATTCCCTGCTACCCGCCTTGTGTTTTCTTTGAACAACGGGAGCATTTGCCCTCGCACAATTTATGCAGGTTGGGCTAGCCTGTTCTCTTTTCTTTGGACACTCTTTAATTACATGGCCACTAGCTGAACACCAAATGCAGACTACTGCATCTACTGTGCATGTGGCCTTGGTGTGACCGTAGCCCTGACATCTACTGCATCGAGGAGCATCGACGTAATCTTTAAAGGTTATGGTCCACCATCCTCCGTCTAGGCTTCCTATTTCGAGAAGCAAGAACCTGACTGTTGGATGCACCTCTAGTACCCAATTTTTAGTAAACCCGTTTCTGGCCACTGAAGAGAATAGTGGCCGCAGGTCATCCATGATCAGCGGAGTGGGGCCCGACTTCTCGGGTAATCGTTCCCATAAAAATCTTGCCAACTCAGCTGAATTCCATGTGTGAGGAACACCCCTTATTTCCAGCCTGGGTTTTTTCTTCAGAGCTAACTTGGCTTGCAGGCCATGGTCCCGCAATCCCTGCCATCCAATCACTTTCGTGGCATCATTGATGTCGTCCATACGAACCAAGACAGAACCTGCCTTGGTCGCACGGACTATTGCAGCATTTACACCTATTTCTTTTGGTGACGGTAGCCCATTTATAATATCAACAGGACTCTTTCCAGTCCCACTTATGGTGATGTAAGTTGGTCTCAGAGTCTGAGTGGGTTTCTTTGGCAGTGATTTTACAATCTCTGCCATACTTTTAGGTTTCTTCTCATTTGATTTCGGTTCCTTCGAGCTATCATCTTCACTTTTAGCAGCTGCTTTTGCTTTTCTCTTATTTCGTTTACTCACCACTGTCTCGAAAGGCCTTGTGTTTGCCAAAGACAAAGCTTGGTCAATATCTCCTCTTGGCATTTGTTGCTCTACCTCTCTGGAGCTCTCTCCAATAGGTTCACTAGCTGTAGATTGCAGCTCTCTAGAGGACCCAGGATAAATGTGCTTAAGCTGAGATATATTACTCGTAGCTGAAAGAGCCTCAATTACTTTCGGCACAGAGGCCTCAATTATAATTTGTGTAAGCATATCACGTACCTTCTGTGACAGAAGTGTCTCGTTAATCGCCTTTTCTACAATAGATGAAACACTTCCATCTTTTCTTCCGTCTTCAAGGGTTTCTATCATATCAACAAGACATTGTATTTTGTTGCTAATATGATTACGAATTGACCCAACGGATTTTTTATCGTTCCGCTTTAAATAAGCCCGGAGACTCTCCTGGATTCGTCTAGCATCACTAACTAGCGTATTTGCTTTGCCATCTTTTGCATTTTTACTAACGTCAGGAGAACCATTTCGAGCTCTTTTAGCAGTACGGGTAAGGTTGGTAGGAGATTCCGAATCTTCCATCTCACTGGTTTAATAAACAATACAACGGTAATAGTCTTATTAAAGTAGAAAATTACACTAACCTGTATAACCTTCCACTATAATTACGTTTTCGTTTCAAAATGTCTTTGTGCGTCTAAAGGAAACTTTTATATAGCAGTACTTACCTTATAACTAGCAAGCACCGCAAGGCAAATGAAGACTAAGTCGCTTTGCACTATACAACACAAGTTCAACCTAACCTACAAAGTTCAAGTCTATTTACACTTTAAAATAAAAACACAAAAACTAAAAATGTACATAAAAACAACAAAACGAACGAAACTAAGGCATAATGAACAAGAACGAAAAACATGAAACAATAATAAACACAAAAGAAAGCTGGTAAATAACAATCTCACATACACTGGTTAATACACTTGGTACTCGGGAATCGTGGACAACATATCAACTCAAGGTGAAGTGGTAAACGAAAGTTGTGAGATACCGCAATAGATTTTTTTAAAGAGATATATGTTTGAAATCTAAAATGAATTTACTTAATATTCCTGGATTGCGATATTGTGGATATACTCGAATATTGAACGAGGAAATCAGGTTACATAAATAATTTAGTACATTAATTATCGCATGCTTTATAGTAACCGGCGTAATGTATACAGCGTAAAGGCCTTTGATTGAGGCCAATTAATATCGCGTCATGAGGGATTTTCTCTAAGAGGCGACAAGACTCTATACATTCGTCGTCCCATTTTGTATCAATCAACCTTTATCCCAGTTACTTTGATTTCAGCTAATAACCATTAAATTTCGTTGAATTATCTAAATTATCTTATTATAAATTTTATATTTTATAAAATTCATAATAAGATATAATAAAAATGAAGGGTTAAAAAAAAAAAAAATAAGAATCACGATTGCTTAACTATAGGTAATGCTCATTTATATTAAGAATATGTATATATATATTTCCTTTTGAACACTATATCGCGAAATCAATATAGACAGTATATTATCTGTCTTCTGAGGACTGAAATAATAAAATCTGTTGCAGTACGCGCATCACACAACTTTTACTTACCACCTCCTTCTTAGCAGAAATAATTATTTTCAGTCAAAGGGAAGTGAAAGTAAAAATTATAGACCTATGAAACATTATTTAAAACAATTAGTTAGCATATTTTTTTTCATAGCCGTCTGATGTATTATATTTATTTTGTTTGACACTAGCCATTTCCTTTTGCAACTGAATATTTAAATTATTTATTTGTTATTAATAAATAATTAAGTGCCACGGAATATTTTTAGTCCGACAAGAGTGCCTCTGATAAAGAAGGCGACTATATTTATTCATATTTCATTATGGATATTTTTATTTGTTTAAGTACCAGTGTATATACAAATTGCAAGTTTTATATCGCTGTAATATGTACAATTTAATATTAAATAATACAAACGATGATATTTATGAAAACCGCATATGTTTATGTGTATAATATTGTCGGAGTTCGTATTATATTAAGCACATGTTATGTATAAAAGCCTGTTCTAATCTTTCGGACGAGCTGGGGTGCGCTCGTATTCTTTTGCGCCTCTATTATTCTTCGTTACGATGTCTTATTTTTAGTTTGGTTAATTATCAAATTCTTTCATATTTAACTATTTTTTATATCAAAGTTAATTGTAAAATGGTAATTTATTTCAAATAAAAAAAATTAAAGATACTTTAGAGAAAGAAATATTGAAAATTAGCTATTTAAGCTCTGTTAGAGAACATCAATGAGAATCAAATCTACATTGTACTAAAAACTGCTTAATTTTACACCGATATAATCAAATTGAATTTATTCAAAATAAATTTAATTAAATGAATTTAATCAAAAATGTTAGTGCAGTTTTCAGGAAAATCGTAAAAATTTGAAAAATCTATGATATAAACTGGCACTTTCGGTAAGCCAATTTTGACAAAAAAGTTGCTGTAACATCCCAGGTTTATACAAAATTTAACTTCGTAATTTCACTTTCATACAACTTTTCGTTTTTTATCTAGACCGTTAACATAAATACACTCACACACACCCTGACCATTTTGCGGGACTCTGCTATTTGGACTCGGGATACCTCAAAACAGTTATTTTCGTTAAAAACTAAAAAAAAAAAAAAAAATCACGATCGCAATACTTTCTCTTATTATATATTTCCTATATAGTCACGTACTTTACGAATTCATAGGTAAGTGAAAGTAAAAATGTTGTTGTATATTTCCCAAAAAAGGTAGATTGATTTCCGAAAAATAATTAATAAAAGATAAATAATTTTAACTTTTCAATTTACAGCTCTTTTTAACTGTAACTTAGATCAGAAAAGGCTTCTGTGACAACACCGGAAATAAATATGAAATATATGTTATGCATGCAGCTCTATTGTATCTTTTTTGATTCGATCAACTCATCTGGTTTCAGTACTCACAATTAATTGTTGTGTAGAGGTTTCTTGAGTAATTTTTCCGAGCTACATGGGATGGAAAGAAATAGCCCCAAGATATCTATGAATGATGGTTGAGGATCGTTAGGGAGACAAAATATCTACAATCTATTCTGTAGGTGGAAAAAAAATTAATTCGTGTAGATGATTCATTAAGAAATATAAATAATTTTGTTTTAAACACTTTTTCGTTTAACATTGGAGTTGAAGAAATATTTTTTAAAAACATGGCTAATTTCCAAAATTAAAATTTTTAGAAGGTTGAGCAAAATTAAAAATGTGACTGAAAAGGTGTCCACTAAAATTTAAAAAAAAGTAGGGGAACATCCATAATACTCAGTGAAAATTGTCTGCAGTATATCTTCCGGATATTGTCATTCTTATGCGATATAAGCATTAGAGAAGACAAGTTTGAAAAAAGTTTCATCATGTTTACTGACAGTCACGTGATGAGTTGAGACTTGGATATTTACATAAACAAATTGGTTTCCCCTGGCTCCTTTGTTGAGAACAGAATGTCGAAAGGACGTATTTCGTATTCCATCAGTTCGCCGGTGGCTTCATGTTACTTTGACTCTTTCCTTAGTCATCTAAACATGTAATAACTACAAGACATAGCACATCATATTACATATTTTAAAATATTATTATAAAATTAATTAATGACTATTTCATTCGTCAAGGTGCATTTTTGGATAATCCCTGCCCTTGATTGGGTGTAGAGAGAGTATCATTTTCAGGATTTGATAGCGTTCATTATTCCCGCCGGCGTTGTTGATTTGAGCCAATCTTCTGCGGGATAGAAGGGGGGGGGACGAGGAGGTGGAAGGGGGGGGGGTGTTGACTTTGGTGGATGACTCGGGTTCATAGGGCTGTGATGAGCCCTCTTCAACGGGCTGCTTTGAAAGGCATTTGATTTCGCTGTCTGATTTTAAGTCATTTATTTTTCTTTTTTTTATAACGCAATCATCATCATTTATATGTCAAACTGCGAGTACCTTCGTAATGATAATATTTTTTAAGTTATGAAATCTCACCCTAAAAAAGAAATGATTTCATTATTCCTCGTACTCAAGTATTATATTACATTATATTTAAATTCAAAAGCTTTTTTTAAACATAGCTTATTTTAGTTTATTAATTTTTTGAGAAAATAAATCGACCAAGAAAAACATTATTTCTGACTTATAACAAGTGGTTAATGGTAGATAAGTGAAATGTTAAGTTGTTCAGTCAAACAACCGATGCACAATTGTACTACGAAACTCTTGAGTCTGTGGACATGGGGTTTTCACCCCGATATTTCCTTCTGATAATTTTAATGGGATTCATATTCTATTTAATTTATGTAATTTATTAATCGAGCTGGTAAAGTACATTTGGTGGTAACCGTAACGCGATTTTGTTCCTGTCTCAGCCTAAAGCAATTTTAAATCAACCAAATCTAAAATAAATAAAAAATTATAGTCTTCAAATGAAATTCGCAGCAACGGCAGTATTTGTTTAGAATACATATAAATAATATACTCTACTTATCTACGAATACAATTTATCATATACTAGGATATATTTAGTCAATTTCTATCATACATGCTATATTAAAGAAAATCTGTTAGTAGATATATAGAAAAATAAGTAAACTTTTAAGAAGTAAAAAGTCTTAACAGTGTAGTATGATTTCTTTAAATTTAAGTGCTTATTCCTGGATGTTGCTCAAGCATTTGATAGAGTCTGGCATAAGAAGCTTCTCTTAAAACTGAAGACGATACTCCTTCCTACCTACTATCTTATCCTCCAATCCTTTCTATCTGACATATTTTTCTCTATCTGCCAAAACTCAGAACTTTCCTCAATGAGACCAGCCTTAGCAGGAGTTCTTCGGGAGTCAGTACCAGCTCCACTTGTATACATAATAAATACACACGATATTCCTAACAACGCCGGAACTATTACAGCGACATGCGCAGACGATATAGCAATTCTGACAAGACATAAAAATCCTCCCCTCGCCTTACAGACTTTACAACATCATCTACCAAAAGTAATCGATTGGTGCAAACTTAGGAAAATTCGACTCAACCAAGACGAATCACAATACTTTACTTTAATCTTAGACGTGAAACATGCCCTCCTATTTATCTTTACAATGCTGAAATTTCGCAAAAAGATCAAAATACAATACCTTGACGTTCGACAGAAGAATGACATGGAGCCCACATATGAACAAAAAAATTAAACCGTTAAACCTCAGACTACGATTAATACACTCACTTCTTCACATTTATCTAATAAAGCCTATATGGACCTGCGGTTTTCTAATATACGAAACAGCCAAAACGACCCTCATAGGGAAATTACAAACCTTTCAGTCAAAACCTTTCCGGGCTATAACTAAAATTCGTCACAAGCATTACATTACATAAAGACCTAAACATGCCAACAGTTAAAGACCACATACGGACACATTATAGAAAATTACACAATAACTTACATGGACATACTAACACACAGATACAAGTCATGGCCTCGATTACCATGCCCTTTGGAGCCTCTAAAGAAGCTGGATGAGGGATTTCCTCACCTAAAAATATATTGTGAATTCAAGCCAGGAACGGATGCCGCTGGGCACTCCTTTCTCTCACGCCGATCATGCCACTATTAGTATTTTCCCGACAGCAGACTCGCTAATTGTCAGTACTAAGTGCTAAAAATGTGCTTTAATATTTTCACGGGTCATTATTTTGTTTTTAAGTTTTATTCAATTTAACTGCTGTAGTCACTTAAATGGTATTTCCGTTTTACCAAATATAATGTTTTTTATTTAATGACTAATCTGTTCAGTCATTTAATTAAACGATATATAGGTTTGGTAAAAAATTATGTTTTTATCTGACGATTTATCGTTTTAATAAAAATTAATGTTTTTTCTTTCTTAAGCATGTATATTTCAATAATAATTTTAAATTTTATGTTACCATAATATATAAGCACCATTAAAGGCAAAAACGAACATAATTAACTCCATTTTTTAAAAGCTCTTTTGTCAATGAAATTAATTACATTTTTGTAATTGTATATGTGAAAATGTATCAATATGAAAACTTTTAATCCGAAAATAAATTATTTAACAAGGTTCCTTTATGGATTTCATTCGTTTTTGTTTTAAAACTCTTTCAATAGAATGTATTTTCTACGAAGTATTCAAAAGGTAAGATAAATAATAATATTATTGAGTAGCGAAAGATTTTTAAAAAATTGAATTTTGGTCAATGTCGCGAGTTTTGCCTGACTCGTTCGACTATGCCAGGTTTCTGTCCTTCTGAGCTATGAACTAGAAGAATAAAATATTATACATTTTATTTCGAGTTGTTTGAAATCAATTTTCTTATATTTGAGCTATAGTCCAGGAAATGGCCCGGACCTAAACGACTGCAATATTAATAATCATGAATTTAATAACCGTGAAGTATTTTTTTTTCTCTGTATTTTTACTATTTACTACCCCTCTAAAAAATAAAACCTTAAATTTAATTCATCTTTAGTACTTAATAATAAAAAAAAAGATATAAAAATGATCAGTGGTACATAGAATAACTAATTTATTCAAACAGTTATTAACTAAAATAGATGTTTGACGGATACAATTATTGATTGTTTATTTAAGAAATCCATGTAGTCGCCTGACAAAATTAAAACAATTATTTCTTTTTCTTCTCTTAATTTCTCATTTGTGTAACACTCGAAAAAACTTACGAGCTGACACCTCTTAACTTTCCGAAGCTCTATTCATTACAGCCATATGAAAGCAGACGACGACAAAGAACTGTCTCCGCAAGAAGATAGATGGTGAGGCATGCACATCGAATGATGCAATGCAAAAAGGATGGGATCCCTTTTGAAAAATCGTTTTGTTTATAAAATAACATACGTTCCCTTCCTTGGCCCATTTTGTAATTAATATTAAGTTTTAAAGATAAGTTACACCTTTAAAATAACTATAGGATGATATTATTTATATATCCAAAGTCTATGGTCTGATGATATGATAATAGACCGACGGTTATATGCCTGACATAAGATCATGGAGGCTGGTCTTTAATTTTGGGTTCCCGGTGAATAGAGGTATTAATTTCGTGTCGCGTTATCCTTTTTTTAATTATTATTATTATTGAAAAAATATATTTTTTTTTTTTTGACACGTATGTTTAATTTGACATTTTGTCCAAACATAACATTATTTTTATATTTTAAATGTATTTATCTTTTCTCTGTCTGAGTTATTTGTAGCTTTTACCAAGATCCAAAAAGACCTAGATCGGATTAAAGGCTGCAAAAATTTAAATAAATCAAAGGCTTAACGCTGAAAAACCGCATGTCATTTTCATCGGTCCCAGAACCCACACTTCTCGTTCTCGATAAACAACTATCCTAATCTTTACATAAGTGACCATCCCATCGTTTTCAAATATTCATTTAAAAACTTAACATTCTCATCAACCAAACCTCCTCCTACAATCTCCACGTCGGCCAGATCTCCCGACAGTCACTTTTTACACTTGTGTGGACAGACTGCTCCTCTTCAGTCTTTTCAGTCGTCTTGAGGAAAGGCTAAGAGAATCACTTATAGGCCTGTAATATTTCCTGGGTGCATTCCTTTACCCAATAATGAACAACAACTATCAATCTTCCTATTCCTATAGGCTCTTACGATTCATCTCCTCTATCCACTCTCTATCCACAAGATCTCGGCCTCCTTAACATTGCCTTTCAATAGAACTATATTATTCCAGCACTACTTTATTGTCCGTTCCATTACTTTCTGGAATTCAGTAATATAGTCATTTCTATTTTAACCAAATGAGAATAAACTATTTATGTTATTTTTCAACGATTTTACATGTAGTTTAGTTTTCTACTATCACTTTTTTTACCTTGTACATTCATCTTATATCTTAATATAAAATTAAAGGATGTGATACTGAAAAATGGTGAAGGAGGTACGAGGTACGAACTGTAAGAATTATGGAAAGGAATCAGAAAATGTTTCAATGTATTGACATTGTATGTGTCAAGTTATTTATTCGCTGGCCAACAAACTAATTGGGACTTTGGGACGATCCAAAGAACTATATTACAATTTGCGATGCAAAACTTTTGTATGGGCACCTGAAATACTTGTTTTTTGAACCAATTGCATAGAAGCCGTGGAATATTTTTCATTGTCTCAAAGTCCTTCAAAAGATACTATATCTCATTGAAAACTGATTCTCTTCTTCATATTGTATAAATGATTTGAAATACGATAGTAATTATGATTTGAAATACGATAGAAATTATTTTTTAGTTTTATTCTAAAATTCCAGAAAAAAATAATATAGCTCTTTTATATTAGTAGCATGTAATATTGAACCGAAATCCATAAAATCTTTAGCAGTGGATAGAGAGATAAAAAAAAACTATCGCTAACAAGGATAAAAGAAGAGACAGGTTGAAAAGAAGGTGGAACTAAGCCCTGAGGAAGCCAATATAGGATCCATAAAACTCTTCTTTCCTTCTAAATCTCTCCTCCTCTTTAGCTCCATCCTCTTTGCTTAACTTTCTTCGAATAAGTTGCAAACTGTTTAGTCTGTCTGATTTTATACAGCTTTCATCATGTTAATACGTCCCTCCCCTCACCCCCCTCCTTTCTTATTCGGCTCCAACTTACCTAAGCCTCCCTTATATATCTAGCTTAGGCATGCTGTGATACTTGGAGCTCTTATAGTTTATAGTTAATATAGTACCTGTTTTCCTTTACGGATAGAATTAATATTACATCAGAATAAAAAATAAAAAACTCAATTCATCGTGCAATCCTCATATTTATTATTACTTGTGTTTTCATAAGCATTAAAAACTTATTTTTTAGTTTTATGCTCCTATTTTTTATTGAATTGATTAATCTAAAACTATATATCGTGTTTTCTTTTTCTTTAACGAACTATTTTAGGCAATTTATCACTGTTCACTTTCGTTATTTTGTTTCCTCCGAAATCACAGCCTATGGATCCCTATTGATCATTCGCTCTGATTCAGACAAGTTGTTAAGTGAATGGGACCAGGGCAATCTTGGATTCTGTTTGTTCTTCACCGTTCCCCACTCAGGTGCCATGTGCAGCTCCGGCTTCCCCCACATGAATTCATTACCCCTCTTTCGTTTAATTCCTTCGTTAATTCGTCTCTTTAAAAGGGCCACCCCCTAAAAATAGAGTACGCTCTGTTATACGCGTTTTTTTCTACATTTTAAATGTCACATGCCAGTACACCATTTTATTTTTTTATTATCTATTGGTTTCCGGAAGAAATACTACTTTTTCCTCTTAATCTGTATTTAAAATGATTTTGTACGTCAGATTTCTCTGAATTAGATGTGCTCCTCAGTTTTTATTTTAATCTCCATCAATGATTTTGGTGCAATATTTAATTTTAATGGTTCTAAGAACACATTAATTTGGATTACTGCTATCTAACACACGCCTGTTTTTTTTTTTAAATTAAATAACACATCTATGTTCTCCGTAGTCATAGATGACTCCATAAAAGAAGAGGAATCTGGGGAGGAAGCGAAATACTTTCCAAGTCCCACCATTTATAACATTTTTTTAGATTATTATGAGTTGACCAAACCATGGGAGCTGGTTCCTTCCAGTGAGTCTTGATTCGTGAAAAAAAAGGCCTGCCCATCCCAATGAGCTAGCCGTGCTGATGCGTATAATTCTTGAAATGCCAAATGTAACATCCTCATCGCTAGGGCCTTCCTAAGACTGTTCGTTAACTGAAACACTTGTTGGCTGAGGGCCACCTGTTGTCACAAATCTAGGTTATTATGTAAAATACTAGCTCTGGAATTAGAGTTCTGAAGAGAACTTTCTGCTTAGATTATTCAATGCCGGTGTATGGAAATAACTTTCTCAAAAGACGTTTTCTTCCATTTAGCTGATTATTTTGCTTGAAAGCTTTGATTTTTTCTAACGGTAAGTTTATTTGTAATTAGTAAAATAGAGTTTATCTGGCATCTTAAAGTTGGGTATATGGAATTGTATGTATTTCTATATTATTATTCCCATCTCATGATCCGTGTTATGTCTGCATTTACTAACGTGCCAGAGTGAACAAGTGATAAGTCTCACTTGAATTGCCAACATAAAAGAGCGAAAACCCCTGTAGTGACCTAAATTAATTGTTAAGATATAAATGGAATAAAAGCTGTGGTACATGTTTGATGGGCTTCTTACATCATCCTCATATATAAAAAGACAGCCAGTGCTGCATTTATAACCGCTCATCGCGAAAACTAATTGACGGATTTACAAGCAGTTATTTGTAAAATGATTCATATTGTTTCCAGAAGATTTCAAGCTACTAAATTATCGATGAGACCAGCTGGAATAGTGTTAAATCTAGACCACAAATCTTTGAAAACACTTTCCTATTTTAATTTTAATAGATTATTTGCCTTACTCTACATATCGAATTTGTAAAAGGGTCGTTTTAGAAGTGGATGCCAGACCATTGACCGAGGATGACTTGTTGAATAAATCAAAGAATGTTTCTATTCGATCAAATTTAAGAAGGGAACTTATCGCATGAAATCGCTTAAAGAATATTCACATTTACCACAACCCCTATTTACCGCTTAATTTAAATCTATTTATTCCTCTGAATGTTTTTAGTTCGGTCTCTAATTGATTTCTAATAACTCTACTCTTATTTTGTTCTTTGCTTGCTCCGCATTTGTTTATAATTGCGCTAGGACCAAGGAAAGATCCAGAAATTATCATTAGAGGGAGCACAAATCAAAATAAAAAATTAATAACTCTTCAAAAGACTTTATAATATAATCACTAGGTCATTGGTGATAGAAATCCTACTGGTTTACGTGGAATACATAGTACAATAATGCAATTAGTTAGATTATTATTGTTTGAGTCACATTATATTCTTTCTTGTTTTCATTTATACATCGCGATTTTGAGAATGTAAAATAAACTATACATCATTATAACATAAATATTATTTTGTTTTAGTTTAAAAATATGAACCATATAATTTAAAATGCATCAATTTAAATTATATAGAGCGTATAATTTAAAATGAATCCATTTAAATTATATGGAGCATATAATTTAAAATGAATCCATTTAAATTTAAATTTACATTTTCTTAGGGGTGACACATCTGTTCCCCTAGGTGTAACCTTTGACCAGAACCTCTCTTGAAATAACCATATCTCCCAGATTACCCGAAAATCAATAACTGTCCTTAAAAAACTCCTAAGATTCCGTGACTGTATTCCTCTAAAAACCAGAGAGCTACTTCTAACCTCCTTATATTCCCCCACTTCGACTGCGGCTGTTTTGTTTATGCAGGGCTATCTATCAGGCTAGAAACGAGACTGAAGAAACACATGAAATTCCAATGTTCCATAGATCAGGTTACCGGGCAACGGCGGTGCTGTGCACACACGTAAGTCCGTTCGGCCACCCCGCCCACAAAGAAACTCATGAATTGTTTCATAAGATACATCTTCGGGATCCCGAGACGTTCACATGTTTCATTCTGGTACACCGAGTTGAAGTGGCTTTATCCTACTTCCCGACGACAATTCCTCCTAGGTGTTTTCCTTTTCCAAGTCCTCAGAACCAAAAACTCTCCCTACATCCTCCAACTCCTTACTCTACATTGCTCTATCCACTCTCTTAATACCAGGTCTCAACCTATAGATTTATATATCCTATATCCCCTCCCATAAAACTACTTCCTTCAGCAAATCCTTCGTCATCCGTGCTACCTCCTTTTGGAACTCTCTTCCTACCTCCATACGTCAATCCTCGTCCACAAATTCCTTCAAACAACTCCTGTTCCACCACTTACTCCACATTCAAACTTTCACCAACATGTAAAATTACTTGCATCTATATACTGTTTGATTTCAATCTGCACAATTGCAATAATAATAAGCAGTTAATTAGTTTGTATTTTTTATTATTTTAAACAACAATCTCATGATTGATGATTGATTCTTGGTATAGAGTTTATTATCATAAACTCTATACCAAGAATTGTGTATTTCATCTTCCATCACTAACGGATACAGGATTTAATTTTGAGGAGGTGAGGACTTCAGCCGGAAAGCTTTTTTTATGTATATAAAGACGATTATTACTTTGAAAGCAGAAACTAACCACCTATATGAAATAGTGTTTAAGTGATTCTTGAAGTCCTATTAAATGTAATTATACAAACAATATTTTTTTTCCTTTTTTGGGGGGTCGTAAGGGTTACAGCTTCCTCTTCTTTAAGGCTATACGGGATTTTCCCGGGCCAGAGGGTGTGGGCGGGGGTTCAAAAGACTTCTCCATCACCGGGACGTGAACTCGTGACTATTTTTATGCGGTTATCTATGTATCAGATATCTATGCATCCGTTCGGTCACCCCGCCCCCACACTAACAATAATACTTTTAGAGATCATTTTTCAATATTTCTTACATAACATATGGTTATATTCTACCATTTTGGGGAGCTTCAGCCCGAAAGCTTCCCTCTCCCCTTATAGATCCGCCTGTGTCTCCCATAAAAGGTTAAATGAGCCTAATGACTCGTAAGGGTTACAATAACGATACGCTCCGGTGATCTAGCGAGTTTAGGAGTGAGAGTATTCTGATTCTGTTTGCTGGATGGTGTATGTAGGACCCCTCTCGCCCAGCGAGTGTCAACACCCGAAATGAAAACGGCCACCTCAAGCAAATACAAACACACTTCATCACCGCGCTACTTACTCCATCCCTCCATCTCCACCTCAAGTTGTATTTTCTGTTCTGCTGCCTCTCCCGTCCTTCGTTGGTCTCCATAATATAATACGATATTCAAATTTCTCTAAATTTAGGGCGTGGAAAATTAGGATCACCCTCCTAGAACACTATTTTTTTACTGGTCATGTGTAAAAGCAACTTTATATCTATCCTGACATAGTCTTGCAAATCTCGAACATTTACAGCAGAGCTCTAGAGTAAGCTGCAGAGTTCCAGGTTCAAAATCATCAGAATAAAAGGTTAAACATGGCGTGACTGAATTAGGAAAATTGCAATAAGTACGAACCTCTATTTAAAACGTTTTAAATAAAGGTTCGTACTTATCCTTAAAGATAATTAAGTGGTGTCAATAGGGCCGATAAAAGTATGACAGCCAGAGCAACCTGTGAGGCAGAGGTGGATAGAAGGACGAGAGGAAAGTGGGGGCGAGGTTGCCGAGCGAGCTATCATGGGTGCCAAACACGAGTTGCCCAGTAACCTGATATAACGTACCTTAAATGATAAAATAATTGCGTTCCTTTTTTCCGGTGATTGAATTCGCGTTTCTTTGGTGAGGGGTCTTTAACTCTGACGTTGATAGAGTTCCCTGCTCTCTCCTCTGAACTGGGAAATCCCAGTGTAGCCTAACATGTGAGGGAAAGGTGTATGAAATAAAAAAAGTGTAAGCAGAGGAATGAAAATTAATTGGAGGAAAAGAAAATTGACAGGAGAGATCAAAGTTTGATGTAGGATCTGTAGGAATACCCCCATACTGCTATAGCTTTTGTTGGCACAATACTTGGAATAAAAGCTTATTGAAATATAAACATCACTATTGATGTATTACATTTTTAGTAAGTAAAAGATATTTCATAACTAACTATCTTAGGTAATTTATTCATGTTACTCTTACAAAATGCTTTCAGTAACAGGGATTTGCAGATTTCTATTTATAAAAAAAAAAAAAAAACTTGAAATGTTTTAAGTTTAACTGATTCCCATAATGTCATCTTTCTATTAGAGAAGATAATATGTTACTGAATGAAAGAATTACATTTTATTTTCAAAAAATAATGAATAATAGAAACAATTCTTTATTGAATGGTCTACATACGAAATGGCATTTTTTTTTTTTTTTTACGGAATAAGGTTTTTCTCAAGAAATTATTGTGCATATACGATTAAAAGCTGGTATTAGATAAAAATTATATTTTGGCTCTTGATTGAAGTATGTGTGAGAAAAAGTTGTTTACAGCCTGGGCTTGTCCTATTTGCAATCAGCTAGTTCCGTCCAGTCCTCTGTTGACCTTCCCAATCAGAACCCCGCTCCTTTAACAATTCTCTCAGGTTTGTTTTACCAGGTCCCTCTTCTTTTGAGCCCTCTTCTTCTGTACTTTCTGTACGTTCTATAATTTCTTACTCTCTTTTGTGCATTTAATTGCTCCTGAAATGTTTATAATTTAAATTATTGATTTATAGAACAATATCTATTCTTAAATATTATATCTTTGATTCTGTCCATAAATCTGTCTTAATTGGTTTAGTGATTGATGAAGATTTGATGAGCTAAAAGTATATTTTTATTATTAAAAACTAATTTTTATATAATTGTAAATTGTTCTTTCATTCTCTCTCATAATACATATTAGGCATTAATGTATTTGTTTAATTCCAGGGGCGGTGTAATCGAGACAAGCCACCGTGCAAATATTTCCACCCACCACAACACCTGAAGGACCAGCTCCTTATTAATGGTAGAAATCACCTTGCACTTAAAAATGCCTTGATGCAGCAAATGGGTCTCACACCAGGACAGCCATTAGTACCTGGTCAGGTACCTACTGCAGTTGTAAGTACCCATTTATTTATAGCACACTAATAATATCTTTTTCTTCATCAATAAATCCTGAATGAAAAAAATCATTTATATTGTTTCAAGAAAGAGCTTCTATGTCAAAGTGATGTTTTACAAGACATTCATATTTTCAGAGACATGTCCCAATAAGACAAAATTTTATTTATAATGATGTAGAGATGGTTGATCGTTGATATAATATGAGAAGGAGTTAATTGGGGGGTGAGGTAAAATAAATACTAAATTAAAATATAGTAATTATTTAATTTTTGCCGAAGTTTCGACCCACTTTGCATGTCGTCTTCAGGGCGTACGATGTAGCACTGCGGGAGGCAGCTGAGTGTTTAAACTGCTTCCCTACATCCTACGCTTTGAAGACGACCTACAAAGTGGATCGAAATGTCGGCAAAAATTAAATAATTACTATATTTTAATTTAGTATTTATTTGACCGCACCCCCCAATTAACTCCTCAAAATTTTATTTAGTTTTGAATGTGTTGAGTCCATGATGATGCAAAAACAAATAATATTTATCAAACAAGATTTATTTTAATATATTTTGGGACAATGGGACATCATGCTGTTTTGAGTCCCTTATGCCTCCATAAGTCATGCTGCATCATAAGGATTTTTTTAAATTAATATTTTATAAAAAATGATTTATTAAATCTATTAGCTCTATGTATGTATCGAAATCTTCTCCATTGTTATGTACTTAAACTATTCACTATTTTTAAGCTATTCTTATCTCAACAAATTATTTTATCTTAAAAAGTCAGGAAAATTTGTTAGGATTTTTCATTATTCTCAAATCATTTTTAATTTCATTTGATGACCATTTACCTAGAAATATCTGGACTTTCTGAAGGAAAAAACATTATATTTATTTGATTTATTTTTCAGGCAGCAACGACACCTTACCTTGCTGGTGTCCCACAGGTTGGAAGCACATTCTCACCTTATTTTTCACCTGGTCCTATCATGCCCCTCACAGTTGGACCTGATCCCACAGCGCCCCTTAGTATGGCAGTCCAACAAACTGCTGTAGTAACACAACAGAAGATGCCTCGCACAGACCGTCTGGAGGTCAGTCTTTGCATTAGAAAATATTGTTGTTAAATTTTTTCACTAAAGTTTTATTTCATCGTATTGTACGAATCCCTTTTAGAATGCAATGGATCAATTAGTCCGAAACCAAAGAGATTATAATATGCATGTATTTCATCTTTTATCCACTTTTTATAATTTCTTCCTTTTACTCAATTTCATTTCTGTATATCCCTATATAAACTTTAATTTCTATCTTTTTACTTTTCTATCTGACTAAACCTCATATATACATCATAAATATTCCAATTAGTATATTACTACTATATAGTGTAAATATTGTGTATGTTTAAGATAAGAAGCTGCAACTTACCCCAGCATGGGCTCAGTTTCACTCTAACCAATATCTATCTATGCACTAACACTCTATTTTCTATGTTCTTTGCTTCACACCCCTTCTATCTCTCTTTTTAACTTCTGCAGTCGACCTCCCACACCAAAACTCAAGGCCTCATTTGCTTTTGTCATTAAAAATAAAATGTAAAACATTGTTTGGTTGAAGAGTCAAATTGTTTTATTTAAATACAAATTTGAAGCTCTTACATCATATATACAGGTTACATCTACATTTATAGTTCAATAACCTCATTCTTATATTTTATGTTAATTAGTGTGTTCTTTTATCTGGTATTTACTAAGGGAGGATTTGCAATACACATTCTTTAATTGAATCGAATATTAATGTAATTCATTAAATTTCACCTTGGAACTAAAAGTCCAAAGATTTAAAATGTTAGTGAACCACAGACATGAAATCAGGGTAATGTATACATAATTTTTTGAAAAACCATATGCCCTCCTACTATTGAGACTAAACTAAAGTTGGAAGGCATTGGCCTTTTTGACAATAATTGTATATAACCAATCCTATTTTCCTTCATGCATTTCATTCAAATTTCAAAGTTCTAGATATTGGGCCTTTTTTATATGAAGGCACAAATATTAATATAAACTAGTAAAGTAATTTCCTTATTTTAAATTTTTTTTTTGTGGTTAGCAAAAAAAAAGCTTACAGTAAATTAATTTTACCTTAAGTTTCAATAATAAATATTTATCTATAAAAAGAAATATAAATCTATATATCTATAAAAAGAAAAGCTTGGAAATAAAACGTAATAAGCACTGTTGTGTTCTCTAGAGTGGGGAAATAAAAAAATGTGTATTTTATAAATATATGTACGTTTCAGATTTGTTTTTTCTCTCAATTAATATATCCTCCAACAGACTATAACCTTGGTCTAATAGTGAGCAAAAAGGGAATCTAGAGAAAAAAATATCTGGTGCGCTTGAATCAATTTATTCGTCAAGCTGCTTTTTAAGTAGAATTTTTAACATGTACTCTGCCATTTCTATGGAGTTTATACATCAATTGTTTATTTATAAATGACATTCATTAAACAAATAAAGATATTCATTAAACTATATTCAAAATTAAATATTTAAATGTTATCGTTGGACTTAAAATAATTTTCAAAATTTTATTTAATCTTTGGTATTTAACCATTTTTTTTTTTTTTACATCTAGTTATTTGTAGATTGTAATCAAGTGACTTTATTTCCGTAGAGGTAAAATTTTACTTTATGATAAGCCAAAGTAACATTGTCTTTTGGCGATTTTATCAAAATTTGAGGGATGAATTGTGAGATTAATGGTAACCACTAACTCATTTAGTTCAATGACTTTACATTTTCATTTTCAGATCATCTTATATTCCTAAAACATTATTAGTTTCCTGATATTTATGTTATTTTTTCTGATTATTGTTATTCCAGTATTTTTGTTTCATTTATTTAAGATTATTTATCATTTTTATAATTTATATATTTTATATACCTCATTTGCTAATGCAGTTCTATATGATATGTCATTTTATGTAACTTTTATTAAAATTGAATTTGAAAAAAATATATGTAACTGTTTCGAAATTGATTAGTATTATATAATATATGTAACCTATTTTGATAAGTGAATGCATAAACTCTTTTCTGTAGTTGAACACACAACTTCATATGAAGTTTTCTTTTAAGGCATTATTATGTTATTGCTTCCAAAAGAGGGTTTATAAAATGTATTTGATCCTATTATTTGAGAAACTTCTTTCTCATTTCTAAGACATTAGGTATTGTTAGGCACTTGTTGATTTATGAACATTTTGGTTGAATTTTAAAATCAAACTTAAAGTGCTATAAAAAGAGATAGCACATTCTATATAAAAAAAAAGAAAAGAGAGGCTTGGCATAAAAGAGTGTTTGGTGTTGGTCGTGCGATGCCAGGTGTGTAGGGAGTGGCAGCGGGGGTGCTGCCAGCGGCTAGAGTGTCGGTACGCCCACCCTAGCGCACCAGTCAGCCCTGCTCCGGACAACACTGTCACCGTCTGCATGGACGCCCTCAACGGACGCTGCCTCCGTGATCCCTGCCGTTATTTCCACCCCCCGCTCCACCTTCAGGCCCTTATCAAGGCCGCTCACTCGGTACGCAATGCCACCTCACCATGGGTGGCAGACACTTGCTTTACTTTTTCTTCTTGCTACCACAGTGTCGCACTATAAAGATATTCCTATTCATAAAAAAATTTATAAATAAGTATAAAAGTAACCACATTACTTATTTCAGTTCTAAATCTTAAATTTACACCATCATTTATAACTCTTTTCATTTAAATAGAAAATGTCTGCCTAATGTTTAAAAAACCTTCTAACTTTATCTGTTCATTACTTTTTAATTTATTGAGATGTACTCATTTTTATCTTAACAACTTCAAATACACTTTAACTTAGTCTTCTCAACTTATTCACCAAATAATTTTGTTACCTCATGCTTACAAGATTTTATTTGAAGTAACTTTTACTTAATTCTTTAGTTATAAAAAATATATAGCTGCTACACTGTGGTCCCCTGCCAGCAATTCCTCTGCTCTATCTTTTATTTATATATTACTGCTTTTTCTTGCTACCATCTCAGAGTTATCTGCTAAGCTTCTTGGCTGCTCAAATTTGTTTTCAATCTTACTGTAAATTGATTTATTTTTAATTTCATTATTCTAGCCTTTTTATTTCTTAAATATTTTATTATTCTCTTCCTTTTTTCTTTACTGTCAATTATTCATTTTTATGGACAGAATAAACTAATTATACAATATTTTATTTATTTTATTTTTTTAATTCTCTGAGATGATAGTAGTTCAGATTTAACATTTGATTGTATTTAATTAACTTAATATACTTTATTTCTTACATACTTTTCCTATATTTTCCTAACTTCCTCTACTAATTCTCTTAATCTATCTACCCTTAGTAAGTAGCTTAGATGTATTACTTAATAAAGTCAAATTTATTATGAATATGATATAATTTTCTTAACACTTTTGATGGCTATGTGGAAAGTTATAATATTTAAAAGATGATTTGACTCTATAAATTTTAATAATATTTCTACATGTTCTAAAAAGCTTTCCACATAACTATGAACAGCTTTGTTTTTACCAAATTGCTAACTAAAGGAAAAATTTAATAATGCCAGCTTTGGCAGAAAGGTCTTCGAGTTTTGTAACTTGTAGTTTTTAGTTAGAGCTTTATTCTATTTCTTTACTTTATAATTGATGCCGTATGCATGATATCCAAAACACGGCACAATTTTTTAAACTGTTAAGTTAATTAGCACAGCACTTTCTTTACTCTAGATCAACCATTCAAAAATATTTTTGTTTGTGGTTAGAATTTGTAAGTTTTAGCTTCCTATAATATCTTCTCTTTAATTACAGAAAAACTTAAAAAATGTATTTGTGCATATACAGATATTAACATTGTAGAATTTAACATAGCTTTTGTAAAATGCCAAATCTAAAATACTCTATCTATATCTATTGCCTGTAGTTATCTTTTATCTTTTTTTATTTATTTTTTTTTTTTTAACATTCTCAATCATTGCATGTTACAGAAAAGAAAAAAATGAATCTAATTAGCCAATCACTGAGTCCGCTCAATTTTTTTAACTCTGTTTGTTATTTTGTTTGATTCTCTTTTGGTTTGCGTGCCTGTGGCTTGGCTGTTGTGACCCCCGGCTGCTAACATAGGGCGGCGGCGGAGGATTCTCGCAGAGGAAGAGAGCCCATGAGCCAGCCGATGAACTTCTCCTGGTACCGACTCGCTTTGCACAAGCCGTCCCCGAGGCTCCACGCCCCCAAAGTGTCACGGAAACCTCCCACATTCTTTACCAGACGGTAAAGGTTCTTGTCCGTTACACTCAGGCTCTGTGGAGCTCACGGGAGGCTTTCCTAGTAGACAGAGTCGCATCTAAATTCCCTTTTTAATTTTATATTCATAATGGTTTTATTATGAATAATTGATTATTAACTGGACATCTTGAATGTATCGCTGTACATTTAATAGCTATATGATATGAAGTGGACTACTCAAAATAAATCTTTGATAAATACCCTTAGTAATTTAAACTTTTGAATCAAGTGTAAGTTACATTCATCTTCTAAATTATGCTCCAAAATCTTTGATATATTTATTATATCTCATTTTATTTTTCTGAATACATATATTATGGTTCATTGTTTTGTTGCTGAATCATTCGAAGGTATTATAAAATGAGCATTATTTTAACAATTGAATTCTTTTCCATAATCCATACCTGATTATATTTTATTAAATACGTAATTAATTTGTGAAATTAACATCTTTAGTCTTGTCTTTATATCATAGATAAGCCTATACATTGAAGCTGTCCTTTTAATTGTTATTTATATTGATAAATAAATAGTAACTAAAATAAATTGAGATGGGCTCTGAAAAGCTGGTCACATGGCTCGGCCAGCCTACAGCCTCATACCTCTTGATTTTGACTACTTCTCTTTCATTAACTCCTCCCTTTTGTTGATTAGCTATATTTGATAGCATTGCTTTAGTAGTTACATAACCCTTTTAACAATGACGTGTGTGCCACCCAGTTGATTATTATTTGTCTTACTAGGCTTTAAGTCATGTGACCTTGCTTTTATTTGACTATATTGGTGTTGTAATTACCCTTTTAATACCATTATTTCCTGGTGCACTAGCTTTCCTTTATTATCTTTTCTTTTTGATGTTTTGTTATTTCTTCAAAATCAAGCCAATAGCTTACATTCTTAATTTCTATTGTATATTTTTTAGCTCTTAGATATTTCAATTTTATTTTATGAAAAGTACTATCATATATTTGAAATTGAAATACGTTGGTACTCAAAATTTGTTTATTAATATTTGTATATGAGAGAGAAGCTAGTGCACCTATGTATTACTAGTTTAATATCGCAGTAGAGTTGTTGTCAGCATGTTGTGCCAAAATGCTTTCTAAAATTTCTTTGGCGTTTTGACACTGCATTGCCACAACACAGTCTAATAACCGCCTGCTTAAAGCATGACCAATTGCTTTACACAGTCACTACTGCATCTTTAGTATTACTTTTCTTTCTTTTTTTTTTTCTCCTTATTTTATTTAATTTAAAACTCTAATGGTTTTTGGTGATGGATTAATACCATTGCTTTTCGTCAGAGGCACTTATAAAAGAAAAAAAAAAATGTTTCTTTATAATGACATTTGATATGTTAATTTAGTTTCTTCTTTTTTAAAAGTTTATAAACCTTCAGTTGTGGCTGTGGTTATTATCTTAGTTAAAAAATTAAGTGGTGTCTTTGCTTTCATTCTTTTCATTTCACATTAAAAAAATCCAAAGAATATTTTCTATATTTCTTCCCCCAGATTTCTAAATTTACTTTCAGATTTGATATTTCTAGCATTCTTGAATATATTGTTACTACTTTTGGTTTTATAATAAAATACTGAATTGTTTCAGATGGACATGAAATCTGTTGGTTCTTTCTACTATGAAAATTTTGTAAGTTTGTTATTAAAAAATATTTATTACACTTATAATCTTAGTTATAAATATATTTAGAGATTACACAGGAATAAGACTTTAATCATTCTGTTTTAAAGCTTGTTTAGTTGTGTCAGTATTTTGAGACACTACTCAAAAAATTGAGACAACTTCAAAATTAACAAGTTACCTAGTCACATATTTTTATATAAATTTATGTGATTACTAAAGACGAATCCAAACTTATAAGTCATAATAGTTATATCTGGGATATGGATGCAACATTTATTCTGTTTAGGTTATATTAAGATTTTCCATTAATAGAAAATGGCATGTTTTGATAGTTAAAAACTTAACATTAATCAAACATGGTATACCTCAGCTCTTGAAATGAAAATAACATCTCAAAATGTTGGTGAATAATTTAAAAATTCTTAAATAGAATCATGGAAGTCTTATTGCCATCTAATCATTGAATATTTAAAGGAAAAGTTCTAGAACAGCTCTTTAACAAGCTTATTTATTTATTTAATTTTTGTAGTTCATTACATTATTTTTTTCAAGTTTGACTTTTTTTCTTTTGGTTGAATTTCCACAATGTAAATCTTGTTATTTACTTTTCATTGATAAATTAACAGAGACATTTCACTTTTAAATTTCCTAAGACAAATGTAAAAATAAAAAAAATAATTTTTAGTACAGGAGAGGCTCTACTATAATATATGAAATTGGCTTATATAAAAGTTACAATTACTATTTAGCTATCATTAAACAGCTTCAAGTTAAAATCAATATTTTCTGAAACTGAAAATAAATATATATTGATCATAATATCAAATCAAGTTAAATTCCTTAGCAATAAACTGTTTAAACAAATATGTCTCTAGTGTCTACTTAAAAATGCTTTAATTGACCATTGAAGGGTCAAGTAGATAAAGGTAATAAGTGACATTTAATAAAAAATTTAATAATTGTTCAGAATAAAGGCACAATACTTATTCCATTCTCATCAATTCAATAATTTATTCATAGAAGAGTTGATAGAGGTACTCATTGGCAATAAGCGTTAGCTTTGCTGTGGGTTAAGTTGATTTGAATTCATTTTTCTAAGAACCCAAAAATCTTACTTATAACCTTTATCCGTTTCACCTATCAATTGTTTATTTCATTGTTGTAATTGAAGGTTTGAATATTAAATGATTTCTTATAAATAGGCATGGTTAATTTTCATAAATTATTTGGAAAACCGTCGTTAAAAATTTTAAAAACGCGTTCATTTCAAAAAATCTAGATGGAGGAGAGAAAAATGTTTCCTGGCAAGGGCCAAATTAACAGAAATTAGCTCAAAAAGTTTAAAATGTGGCATATAAAATAAAGTTGGAAACATAATAAGTAATGAATAGGAGGTGTAGTCTAAAACCATTAGTTAAAATAGGCTATTTTTCTGTATAAGCAATATATGCTACAACATTGACCATAACATGTACTTAAATCACTGTTGACCATCAAATGTTTATTCTAAAGTAATTTAATAATCATAATTGAAATTTAAAATAATTGTTTTTAAAATTTTTGGAAAGTATTGTTAATGTTAATTAGCAGCACAAATAATCCAGCTTATCTATAAGTATAAAATCATAATTTCTTTGACTGAAATGATCAATTAAATTATTTCAGAAATGTCATGATTTGATCAAGGTTGTGTTCGAAAAGTTAAAAAAAAAAAAAAAATAAATAAATAAAAAATTTAAATAAAGTCATCACTCTTAAAAGCGAAAACATTTTGTTATTTACACCTTTTATTAGGTTCCTCATTGTAAATATCGAGATATTAAAATAATTAATCAATCATTAATTATAATTGGACCATTGAGTATCAAAAAAACAATTTTATTAATAAAATTTGAACAAATTGTATTAAATTATACTGTAAGGAACAATGAGACATTTCAGCCTTTTATTTTTAATAGGAAATAGTTAACAAATAGTTTTAATAGCAATATTTGCACAAACTTAATTGCTGAACAATTACATAAGTACATAATTTGATATTGTGTTGACTTCTGGAAAAGTGTTGCAATCTTGAATGTTATAGAATTATTATTAATCTGATAATAAACATAAAAGGTTACTTAATAAAATATAAGTGGTATTACCTAACTAAATGATATAAATTATCTATTATGGTTATTATGATTTTATTTTATTATTTTTTAAGTGCGTAATTGGTTAATTCTTTATTGTTTTCTGTATTATTAAGTTTTGTTAAACTGAAAAAAAAAACTTTTTATCAGAAATATAATTTATTAATTATCTTTAATCCTCAATTTTTAAAAATTATTCCATGTTCCAAAAATGTTTACCACTTCATTCTTCAGGTGGACAAGCCGAATCAAGATTCAAGTGACTAAATTTTGAAATTGAATTTTTCATTCTCTATATGCCTCCCTCTTTCACTTTCTCTCTCTCTCTCTCTCTCTCTCTCTCTCTCTCTCTTGATATATATGTATATATATATTTTTTTTCTTTTGTCTATATTTGTTTCTATGAGTAATCTGAGCCAAAAAATACTCTAACAATCATAATATGTCCTCTTTTTAAATTGCAACACATGGACTTATGTTCCTCGAATTACCAATATTAATAAAAAAAAAAGTTTAGCCCTTAAAATTAAATCCCCAATCGACTACAGGGTCTCAATAATACTATTGAGTGGTATATTTCACTCAGAAAAATCAAAATCTAACTGAAAATGGCTTAATTATCAATTTAATTGAAATGCATATGAAGTTATAACTTAAATACAATCTAATGTATTTAAATTATCCTTCTGATCAGTTTTAATTTATGTTTATAAAATAGTGCTTAAATGATCATTCTCCAAGATTTTTCCTCAAACCTTTTTTGGTTCTTCATGACACCTAAATTTAAATATCTCCAGAATTGGAGAATTACACCACATCTTTTTGTTTAGGAGAATTAATAAATAAATTTTTTTGAAAATTTAAATGAATTATCAATGTAGTTAGTCTTTAATTGATGAAGTGCCTAAATAAAAGGGATCAACTTTTATTTTTTCTATCAAAACGAGAAAGAGGATTGATTTTTTAATAAAGGAGAAAAAAGTTAGTTTATAAGTTAACTTATGTTTTTAAAGTTTCCTTTAAAAAAAAAAAATGGATTTAATTTTACTTTTCATTTCTATGGTTTTTAAATATTTTTTGGACAGAACAGAAGTGTTTGAAATGTATATTTGCAAATTTTTTATTATACAAACTAGAACAAACTTTTATGTTTCTATTTTCTAATCTTTAGTGTTGACAAAAACAATGTTTTGTGTTTTCTTTGGGAATTATAATAATTAAAGTATTAACTATATGATTGGCATGCTCTAACCTAATTATTTATCTTTTTTGTTAACAACTATATTATTAGTAAGCAGGCTGAGATCCCTCCTTGAACCTCTACGTTATATAGATAACTTTTAAATGTGGGTGGTCCTTGGACTCAGGCTTTGCTACCTTTTGAGGTTTAAAGATACTTTTTTGCCATATATATATATATATATATATATATATATATATATATATATATATATATATATATATATATATATATATATATATATGTATATTTATATTGCAAGGGTAAATTTAAAACATAAAACTTATTTCCATATTCTATTCATAGCTATTAATTTAGAATTGTTTGCAGCAAAGCTTTAGGTTAATGATCATTTTATTATTTAATTATATTAGATTTATTCAATTACATTATATCTGTAAATTTTAAATATTTGTGAAATTATTTAGGTTATTATATTAAATTTTTAATTTAAGATTTCTTGAACCTCAAAAGGTAGTCCAATCGATTCTGAATCCTTTTTCCAGGACCTTGGCCAAGAGGATTACCTGAGGAAACGATATGAGCCTACTGTTTATTGGTCTTTGGGGTTGGAGGGATCTCAGGATCAAGTTTACCAAGTATTTTTTTTTCCAATTGTTTTTATTAGTGATAGTTTTTATTTGTTGACTGCTAATGTTAATTCTACTCTCATTAATCCTATTGTGAAATTTAAATACTAAATAATAACTTAACAAAATGGTATAATTTAAATTAATTAATTGAAAAGGAAAAGTCAGTTTTATTTAATATATGTTAAATAGGTACATCTTTTTTTTGATAAAGTGAACTAATCATTACATCAGGTTCATGTTATTTTGATTAACCATTTGTTGATACAGGTTAATATTTTTATGTTGCAAACTAATGATGATAATTTTATAGCATCACCGCAATGAAAAAAAAAATTAAAAGTAGTGAAAGAACTGAACTTATACTGTTAAACAAAAACAAAAAAAAATAATTAATTAAAATTTTGAATACAAACATTTTTTCAGTTGTCAAGCTTAAAGAATTAAGCAAACTAGGTCTCCCACCTATTTTATCTAATTTTTTTAAATTTTAAAGTTTTTCCACCTAAATATTCTGTTAGTAATCCTGTCAGAAAGATTTTAGAGCCAATAGACAATTGTTTATAAGTTCAAGTATAGAAGAAGTTCGGCAATAAAGTTTTCTTTCTTTTAAATGTCATTAGAGAATTTATATTTTAAATTTTCCCTCTGCAGTTAATAATTTAATGGTCTCGATTACATCCATTACTTAAGTGTTAGAATCATTTCTTTCAAAATTATTATACTCCGTGATACATAATTATTGATTTTTAGGTGCAAATAGAAAAAAAAATTATAAAATTGGATTTTATATATCAATGCTGTGTAATCAAATTAATTATATTCATAAAATATTAAAAAACTTCATTCTATTTAGTTTATATTAGAATAAATCTTAGTGGCATCATATTGTTGAAATGCTAAGCCAGTTGCCAATATTTGGCATTTATTTTACAGTTTTTTGTTTTAAATTTAACAATACATGTAATGGTAATAATACTATTATAATTTTAACCATTGTCTTAATTGATGCTAAGTCCCATATTAGTTTGATAAATCTTAATTCAGTAAAACACTTAATCCTAGGAGATAAACATTATTTATGAATCAAAATTCAGAAATTGTTTATTTGTTAATTGTAAATAGCGTATAAAATCCTATACATTTCCTTTTTTTAATTTAATGGTTTACTGAATAATGTATATCATTGGTTCATTACAAAAAGTACACTACACTAAGTTGATGGAGCTAAACTTTTAAATACATATTTGTGAATTCCCATAATATTTACCACTGCTAAAGCTTAATAAATATTTCAAAACAATACTGACGCTATTGTATATTAAAAAAAGTACACTAAGAGACCAATGATTTGATATCACAGATAAAAAAAGCCAAAGTACCTTGTGATTAAATTTCCTAAAATGTTACTGACTTTTTGCAACAAACTGACAATATGTTAAATATTTAAACACTATCTAATGACAATAAATTTATGCCAACTCAATTGATAATTTCTGATTAAAAAGCGAATAAAAGATAACATATTAGTTTTATTCTAAATAAAAGAATATAATAAATGAATGAACATTTTTTCATTATTGAATATATTTGTATTTATATGATCCTCAAATATTTTTGTAATAAACTTATTAGTCAAATATCATTTAATAATAATTAACATTTACAATTGAGGAATTTTTTTTCAGAAATGAGACATGTGATATTTTCACGATTTTGAAAAGAAGCAAAAAACTATCTTATCTAAAATTTTAAATAAAAAAATTTATCAAAAATATATGATGTAGAAATTGTACATTACTTATGATTTTTATCTATGAATCATGTGCCCAGAAACCATCTGAACTCAAAAATGATGCATGTTTCATTTCTGAAACAACTGATTTAATTATATTTCTGATAATTGGGTTTTCATATACCCAATCAAAGTGCTTACAATTATGCTGTTCTAACTTCTATTGAAATTTATTGCATAACTTGGTTAATCTGATGTTTACAATATTCTGAATTGAGAAACTAAGAATCGTTAATAATATTGTTGGGTAAATTTAATTATTTGAAAACATAATCTATGTTTTGAAATTGAAATAGAAAATTTGTAATACATTGATTAAAAATGTATTGAATTAGTATAGGCCATTGATTAAAAATTTACTGTAGATAAATTTAGCTATAATGTTGTGCCTTTTCTGATATATCTATAAGATCCAAGGTCAAAATACATAGTTTGTAGTTTTAAGAAGAATAGGAGTTTCTTATTGTTTTATTTATTTTATTTTTTTATTTAATTCCAAATAAAATAATCCTAGTCTCTCTAATTATAATTAGATACATTAGCTTCCATTTTGTCTTCTTTATCTTGCTATTTTTTTTTTTTTTTTTTTTTTATCTTGTGCAAGATAAATGTTTCTAAAGATGTCTTCCCTTAAGTTATCTCAACAAATTTAAAAAGCTACTACATTTTGATTAAGTAGTGTAGTCTGTTCATTTTCATTGCCTAAAGATACTGAACCTCTTCTATATTGAGGATAAATTGTGTTATTTTAATTTAAACTATTAATACTTTATTTCAAAACAAACAGTTCAAGTAGCTTAATCATATTTTGGTTTTATCGATTAACCAAGTTTTATTGCATTTTATAATAGTTAGTATGAAACGAGACATTTTTATTAGTTTAATCATAGATTTTAAATATATTGTCTATTATTATTATTATTACTTCACGATTATAAACTAATGTTATGATTTTCTTATGACTAGTGGCCTGTTGTGCAGGGGTTCCCTGGTATGGTGCCGTACAAGAGAGCAGCAGGAGACAAGTCAGGAGTGCCAGTTTACCAGCCATCAGCAACGTACCAGCAGCTTCTGCAGCCATTTGTCCCGGTCTCATGTGAGTACCGCCCTCCCCTAGCGGCCGCTTTCACTGGGGTCGCACTCAACAAAGCGCCCCCGAAGCCTTATCTGCCATACCTTATCCGACCTCCTACAACCCAACCACCACCACCCCCTCAGCCTACACCAATTATCACTGATCTTCTCTCCGTACAATTCCCTACTTCAAATGTCAACAATAACAATGATGATGAACTCCAACCGTATAAAAAAATGAAAACAACGTAAAAATATAAGAAATTTTACCTTAGAGTTCCTTTAATTTAAAAATTAATCATAAAGTCACGTCCATTTTATGGAAAAAAACGATGTATATTTTATTTTATTTTTTTGCTCCCCTCCCCCGGCACTCTGCTTTAATGGCAGATATTTGTAATTAATCGAGGCTAGTTATCCCTGTTTGTTTTTAAATTTTATTAGTATAGGCCATTGGACCGAGGGCCGGGGTTGATCACAAAGTAAATGCATTTTGGATGTGTTTAGTTAGACACTTGTTGGGTGGTTCGTTCTTTTGCGAATTTGAGCATGTTACCTTGTATTTATCCATTGTTGCCTACCGTGTTTGTTGTTGTTGCAATTTTTAGCTTCACTCATTGTTTTGTTAAGTTTGCTTTAAAATATGTAATTAAGGACACCGCCTTTATCATTAACAGCACAGAAATATATGTTGGCCTGATGAAGGCTAATAAGCGCCCTTGTAAACCAAAGTTTACTGCATAGATTCTATAATTTCTTCCAATAGGAGTTTTACCTAATTAGCTAGATATAGTTTTCTTTCATTCCTGTTGCCAATTAGACATTTATTCAAACCATGAAAATATGTATATTGGAGTAATTTAAGGTTTATTTAATATTATGGTGGTGGTATTCAGTTATATTTTAATCATATGATTTTATCAATGTAATACTTTGTTATATATGCTTTTGAAGCTGTTTAATAATTATATTATAAAGTAGTTTGAGCTTTGTATTGGTTTCGAGGAGTGCACAATATGGCTTGCTTTTGTAGAAATAAAATTATAGTTTCTGTTGGTGTTAGTGGCTAAGGCGATGAGTGTCATTTATACACTCTTTTCACAAAAGAACGGACCCTTAACATTACACAAAGTGCCTCTTGCCACTTAGCATGCTAGGCTGCTTAACATTGTTATATATAGATAATATAATAATTACTTCAATATTATATAAAGAGATATTTGTGCACTATGTGTTTCATATAATAAGTTATTTTTGTTTGTCAGAATGAATGTGACAGCATAATTTATTAGTATATCGGTATTCTAAGTGAACCAGTTCATTTTTAGAAATAAAATCGTGAATTAAGTAAATATATATATATATACATATATATAAATATTATATATATATAAATTATAAGTTAGCGTATTTGTGAATGTGATGTATAGTGTTTTAATCTATTAATTATTTCATTTTAAATGTGTGTTTTAAACATATATAGATTTTTAGAAATTTATTGTATTGTTTTTTATTATTATTATTTTTTTTAGAAGAACAGTTATAATTGTCGTTCTTAAATTACCCAGTGTATTTATAATTGATTTGTAATTTTAGTCAATAATTAATATACCTGCCTAGCAGATATAGAATAAAATATTTATACTATTAAACTGTAGGCGTAAAACGCTTTTATAATGATATTTCGTCGTTAGGAGAAAAAAGCGAGGTCAAGGGCTGTTTCTAGTCATGTGAGCATGACTGTTAGAGAGAGGCACCTTGCTTTTATCCATTAAATACCAACAAAAAACTTGCTTGTAATCTTTTGTCAAGTACAGTATTATGTAATAATAATGCTACAAAGTAAAATGCATGAATGGTTTTAATTAATCGAATTGCTTTATTTATTTCTCTCTCTCTTTCTCTTCTTTCTCTCCCACTACCCCACTCCTTAATCATATCGAAATAAAGCTTTTTTAAAAAAGTAAATCCAAATCAATTACTCCATCTTGATAAAACACAAAAATGTACAAATATGCAGAGTTTTTGTAGTCTCATTTCTTTATCTTGATATTCTGTGGCTTATTATATTATTATATATTTATTTATTATACATATCGCCTTGAAACAATATACACACAACCTGGCAACAAATGTGACTCTGGTCCAAGTAAGTGAGCCTGGCTGGGAAATTGCTGTTCTCTCTCGCATGACCTCCCCGACCTATGCTCTAGCTTCACTGTATTGCACAAATACCAATGGTTAATGCTTGCCTCTCCGCTTGGGCAACCACATCTCTTTCTCAGGTACTCACTCAGTATATAGCATTGTAGAAGCAAAGCAAACTAACACTGCGCGTTTATTACCTTCACTAACTCAATTTTCATCTCAATCGTCTAATTTTTTGTCCGATCATTCAGCCTCTCACTAACTAGCGTAGTTTTTTAATTTGCGTTGCTTCTAATATATTTATATTTGCCTTACTTTAATTTTTTTTTAATGGAATGTGACCCTTTTATTTTTTGCAGCATTTAGTAGTATTTTTTAAATGAACTAGTGTGATTTTAAACTTGGTTTTACTTTAAAGTACTTAAAGTAATTGCTGTTACTGTTTGTATCCTATATTTCTAAACCTTATGATGATTTCATATCTTTTACAGTTACTGGTCATCCTCCAGGTGTTCCCAGATTCTAATTACAACTAAAGAAAAAAAGAAATATTATAAGTAAGATTTTATAGTTAAAAATAGTTTTTGCTTTTAAATTTATTTTATCTAATTTGTAGAAACATTTTTAGCTTAGAGCTGTATTAACTAGCTTTGTTTTAAATTAAGCTTTACTTTCCACACACTTTTTTAATTCTAAAAAACTTTGACTTTTAAAAAACTTAAAATTTTACAATTTCATTTTGTAAGTTATGTTTAAACATTATTATTTTTTTCTTAATTAATTAAGTTTATTCAGAAACTGTTATTAATCTTAAATATGCTTGTTGCTTCGATGTCTTGGATTTAATTTAAAATAATAAGCCTGAAAGTTATTGAAGTTTTTTACATTTGATGTCTGGAAAAGAAACAAAATATTCAGATCAATCATGCTAAAAAAATTTCCCAAAATGTGAAGCAGTAAGTCAAAATCCAGGATTCAGCCATAATTTCCTTCTATTTCTTGTAGTAGGCAACCAAATATATCCCAGTTGCTAACAATCAGTAGGTTGGCTTAGGTAACTTAGGCTTAAACCATTAAAACCAAAATTTTCTTTTCTCCTCATTGATCGCAGTAAGCTATTAGTAGCGAGCCTTCTCCTGAGGATTGATGCCTGGAGCTTTCTGGAGAAAGTCAAACTGAACTTAAACAATTATATTAACAAAAAACTCCTTCAACTTCTGATTGTTCTACTTTCTGACAAACCCCAATCCTTACTGCATGGAGCAGTTTTGATATAATCTTCTGCTTTCATAGGCATAATAGCCTCCAGTATTGCTGCTATGAATTACAACGGTTTCATTCAAAGGATGATAACTACATCACTCTTAGAGAGAGTTTTTTAACCTAATTGTTTTGCAATAATTTTACAAATTATTGTATGCATTGCTAATTTTTCTTCTTTTTCTACAGCCATTTAATTGTCTGACTTCATGAAATAACCAAATATTTTACAAATTCGTAGTATCTTTATGATCCATCTGTTAGAAGATCTATATGATATGTTTTCTTACACATGCATACATCAATGGCTCAACAACCTACTTAATGAATATGATCTTTCTGTAAGAGCCTCAGTAAGAGGACACTATCCGAAGCTACATTTGTCCAGTGTCTAGTATTCAGTTGGATCCTGGCCTCACTTACCACTCCATCCATCCTTAGAATGAAGCTCTTATCAAACATATAGAAAAGATTCACTGCTTCAAATTGAATTTACTCTTTTGACACACATTTGCAGTATCTTTATGATCTATCTGTTGGAAGATGAGCTTTTCATATTTGTATTATATGTTTTCATATAAGTAGTCTTACTTAAACTTGACCTTAAGGACATGAGAGCTCTACTTAGTTTCTTTATTAAGCTGAAAGCGATCTTGTTGAAACAATTGTATCATTCATCACATTTAAGGGCAAGATACTGAGAGTAAGGAAATTATAAGTTCTTCTAGATCAGTAGTTCCTAACAAATTTTTTCTCTAATAAATAGCTGCTGACTTGCATGCACATGATTATATACTACCAGGCAAAAATTTCCACACACTTGATTTTTTCATGTTTTCATCTAAAAATATTTCTGCCACTTGTAAAAAAAGTTGTATTTGTATATAATACTTAGTATTTATGGAATTTTATAATCTTTTTTACCTTTAATAATCAAAATGTGATTGGGTAAGAAAGATTAGAGAAAAAAAAATTGAAAAACGAACCATTATTATTCTAAAAGAAATTAATTACATCATCGTTTAGTAGTGCGTGTTTCCTCCTCTTGCCTTCACTACTTCTTGAAGACGCCTCGGCATACTTTCCACCAGTCGGGAAATGTCCCTTTGCTGCAGGATAGCCCATTCCTCCCGAAGAGCCCTTTCAAGGTCCTACAGTGTATCAGGAAGTGTTGCATGCGATCTTATTTGTCTTCCGAGGTTATCCCATAAATGCTCCTTGGGGTTCAAATCTGGAGAACGTGCTGGCCATGTTAAAACCTCAATATTTTTCTGTTGAAGGAACGTCTGCACTATGCGGGCGACATGTGGGCATGCATTATCGTGCATTAGAATAGAACGAATGCCGATTTCGTTGAAGGATAGGCAACACATGAGGTTCCAAAATCTCATCTACATAGCGAATGGCAGTCAAAGACCCTCCACGAACAACAACCAATTCTTTGCGACGCTCCATAGAAATCCCAGCCCACACCATTAAGATTAAGGAACCACGTTGGAAAGGTTGACTCTGGGAAAAATTACAGGCTGCATATCTTTCGTTTCTTCTTCTCCACACCCTTTCACGCCCATCTGGAGATCGAAGGGCGAATCTTGACTCATCTGTAAAAAGTGCAGCACTCCATTCGTCCATAGTCCAATGGCTGTGTTCTCGAGCAAAAACCAGCCGTGTTACTCTGTGAGTTTTGGTCAACTCTGCTCCTCTTACTGGACGAAAAGCCATTAATCCATACTCATTTAATCTTCTCCGAGCAGTACGTTCAGAAATTTGCACACCTCGAACTTCTTTGAGCTGATGAATCGCTTGAACAACGGTAAGGTGCCGGTTTCGTAAAATTCTCAAAGTCAAAAACCAGTCATCCCGTGGTTCTGTTACCCTAGGCCGTCCAGAACCAGGCTTTCTATTATAAGAACCAGTTTCCCGAAAATGTCTGACGGCGTCTCGTAAAGTTCATATGGAACTCCGATGGCATTAGCTGCATATCTAATGGAACGTCCATCATCAATAAGTAATACACCACACGCAACATCCTCAGCACTAAGAGGCATTTTTAAACTTAATATGTTTAATTAAAAGCCGTTAGACTAAGAAAAAGCCGGAGACTAAGAAATGTGCTGCATGAAACGGCACTGAACTAATGATACTGAATAAACATTTTGATTCCATGGAAAGTAAACATTGGAATCTAGAATCATTTCATTGAATTAAGGATTAAGGGTTATTGTCCTCTATATTAACATTTCTAATTGAAAACAACAAAAAGATTACCTATTTATTCATTAAAAACAATAGACCAATCCAAAGCAGAAATATTTTTAGATGAAAACATGAAAAAATCAAGTGGGTGGAATTTTTTGCCTGTCAGTGTAGATAGGGTGTCTCTTAACTTTCTGGAATTATTTAATAAAAATTATTCCTTGATTTAAAATAAAAATATTTCATAATATAATATGGACATTGGTCTAAATTGTTTAGATACCAAAAACATTTAAAATTAAATCTATTTAATTTAAATTAAATGTGGACTACCACTTTAAAAATATTTTTCATTTAATGTTTTGTATTTAGTTGAAATTTATCTATAAATTTTAGTTGAAATTACATCTTACACACTCCTTAGTCATTGTTCATGGACCCTTAAAGAGGTAAGCAGACCACCTGTTGGGGAATGTTACTCTTGACATAACCTTATCATATTAACTGCAACCCTCTAGACATCACAAATATAATGGGACTGAAGACTGAATTGTTCTTGTCCCAATCCTTTTTAAATTCTAAATCTCATGCCTTACTTATTCATCCATTGCTGATTAATAGACCAAGATTATTCATATTTACTTGATTACTTAATTTTGTATTCCCTGTCCTTTGGCCTTCATTATGTCTATCGATTCTGCCATAATCGTTCTCATCAGTTCCAAACTTCTCCTATTGAAAGCCGATTTGATTTTCTGGTTTTATTTCAATGTATTTCATTAATCCTCTGCTTGTGAATTTCATCAATAAGAGTTTATACTATTTAAGCCAACTATGTTTTTATACTTTATTTTATTTATTTATTTTTATAGACTGGGTTGATCAATCCATCTATATAATCTTAAAATACTCTCTTTTTTTCAAATGCCAAACAATATATGGTCCATAGCTTTCTATAAAACCTTTTCAACATTTTAGTCCATATGCCATCTATCTTGTCCCTTTGTTTTTTTTAGTTTAAAGATTATTTCTATTGCTTCTTCCATTTCTAGAAATGATTCCTTTTCCTATATTACTTAATTTAGTTCACGAAAGTTCAGTAGATGTAATGATTTTATAAATCACTTGCATTTAGTCTTCCACAATGATCTTAATTACCACATACTTGGATTGGTATCATTCATATTAATTATCTCAAATATACATTATTTCTTGGTAGTTCATACCATCATTATTGTACTCTATTTACTTTTTTAGTTTTGTGTTAAAGCTTTTCAGACTGTATTAGGCTTTACTTATTCCATGTGCATAAATGAATGCAATTTCAAAATTGTTGGTTTTTTTTTCCAACTTTTTTTTCCATTTATTCTAAATATCTTTCCACATTTTGCCCTGTTTTTTAGTTGTATAATATCCCTTGGCCAATCTTATTAAATACTATGACTTATCCAATTTTTGGGGCAAGCAATATTGCTGAAAAGGGGAACAAAGATGACCCGAAATGTCCAATAATAAATAGTGAACAAAAAACAATTTGATTATTAATTGAATTGACCAAAAGGGAAAAAAATAAGTGTGAACAGATTTTTTTTTTCATCTGTTAAAGTTAAACATCCATCAGAAAGAAGGGCTAATTACAAAATTAAATTAATTAATCTGATTTTTGTAATACTAACGATGTTTTAGTTTTGGAATGATGAGAGCTTGTATAGATAATGTTTAGAATATAAAATAGATAAAATATCTCCCATAATTAGACCATAGATTGATAAGAATGAAATAATATGTATAACATTGATATTTTAAAGTTTTAATTATTTGTATTGAATATATCTTTGATGTTGTCCATAGTATAAATTAACGTCATTAATGAACATTAATTTGATAACCTGTTTTGACTGACTGATATTTTCATTCTCATTACCTTTAAAAAGATACCAAATAATAATTGTCTGATGAGAGGCATGCAATGCAGAATCAGACTCTCTAAATGCTAAAATTAATTATTGGTTATTTAATTTGAAATAATATTCATAATATATTACATCAGTTCAACCCCTCTTCTCCTTTGCTACTTAGTACACTTAACAATGTTAGATTTGTTGAATTTCAAAATTTTAAAAAGGGTTAAATTAAAAATGTGTATCTGAACACGTTTTTAATCCTAAATCCTTAAAATTCAAAATTAAAGTCGGAAGATAGATAGCATACTAGTTTTGTGTTAAATATAGCATCTTGCTAGTTTCTAGAAATTTGTTTAAGAATAAAGGAAACCATATTGATGGCCACTATGATAAACCATAACTACATATTTGCTCTAGTTTATTTATTGATGTTTAAATTGAAATTGAAAATTGATAAAAATACTCTCAATAAGTTCAAAATCTATTTCCACCATGTTTCAAGCTCATATCTATCAGATGAAAGGTTTTCATTCAATTTTTAAAAAATTGAATTTAAACAGTTTTTTAAACCATATCATTATTAGATAATTTACCTTAAATCAAGGAAAATAAGAAAATTTGAAAAATTATGAAGAGGATTGTATTTTTTTTTATTTTCACTTACCCTATATATATACCATATAGTAAGGGAAAGTGTTGCGATCGGGAAAATTTTTGAATCCGAGTTTTCAATGAAAATACACGTTTTGAGGTCTCCTGAGTGGAAATAACCAAGTCCTGCAAAATGGTCTGTGTGTTCTACAGTCTAGCTCCAAAATGAAAAGTCGTACAAAAGTGAAATTGCATATTTAAGGTTTTTATATGCCTAGGATGTTACAGTAACTATAAATAATATAATATAAATAAGCTGACCGGAAGTGGCACTTTATATGATTGGTTTTACATATTTTTACAATTCATTATATTAAACTCTAATGATTTTTATTAAATTCATTATATTAGTGTAAAACCAAGCATTTTTTAATATATTGTAGGTTTTATTCTCATTGATGTTCTATAACAGGGATTAAATTATTAATTTTCAATATTTCTACCTCTAAAGTACCTTAAATTTTTTTCATTTGAAATAATTAACCATTTCACATTATGACATTCTATAAAAAATGTTTGAATGTGAAATATAAAAGAATTTGATGATTAACTAAAGAAGTATTGGAAGCTATACGGAAACAGCAGAGAGCACCCAACTTTGCCGATCCTCTCCCTTTACAGATACCCGATACCCCTCTTTATAGGGTTTTCATATTGTTAGTTTAACTTTTATATATCACTTATCCATAACTTTTTAAAAAAGTTTTCACCCGAAATATTGAGATTCTATTCATATAAACCTATAATATATTAATGTATATAATATACAATATTTACTAATGTTAAGTAAATTTTTCGACGAATTTTGTGATAAATGTTTCTGATGAAACTCAGAATTTTTCCAAAAGGTCTATTTTTTCCTATTAGTATTGTTTCGTACTATACTCAGTCGAAAAAGAAAGTGATGCAAACTTATTAATTTAATAGATTCGATTATCAGGAAAAACATGGTACTTAATTATTTTAAATAAAGTTATTTCGTTGTTTTCTCTTTCACTTCCCTACAATGAAAATAACTGTCTACTCTGAGATGGGTACGTGAAAGTTGTGTGATGTGCTTACCACACCAGATTTTTTTATTATATATATGCGTGGCCTCACTACTACATGCCGTGGGCATTATTTTGACAATTAGGTAACTACTATTCAGCTTAAAAAAAAAAATTGAAGTTTTTTAAAGATTTGGCAAATATGTGTGGACTTGACTAACTGTAATTTTACTCAATTTCATGTACTTAGAATTTTCTACCCTGATTTGTTGAACCAATAAATATATGGCTTCATGTCAAAGGTGGAGGACATCTGTCATTTTCAGAAATTTAAGAAAAATTCAACTTTTGTTATAAAGTTTTCTATAATTTAAATTTATCACTATTCAACTTGAATATAATTTATTAATTCTGTGGAGGAAGTCATGTCGATATAAATTTAAAAGTTAATAAAATTTATCTTTAAATAAAAATTCAAATATCCATTTTTTATGTAAAAATGTTTGTTATGTTCGCTTTTAATCCAAATGAATCATAATCATTCGATTCACTTATAACCTAGGAAATATTAAATCGGTCTGAACTAAGTTATTTATATGCATTGAAAAAATATTAAATGCTAAATATAAAATTTAAAACTTTTACTTAATCAAATCTTTACTACCATAAATTACCTTCTTGTACAATAGAAAAAGTACTGAACTCAAGAACTTCCGTAGTATCGGGATTTTTTTTTTAAATACTTTACAAATTAAAAACTTGATAATTAACATAATTTTTTCTCAGGTATGTTTTAATCTAATGAATCTTTTTACTGTTATTTTCCTTTTTTAAATAACATTTAACCACTATTGAAGATATAATAGATGTAACCAGAATCTATCTACTCGTCTTCTTTAATTAACCCCTTTTACAATTTTTATTTACTTATTGGTAATATTCGTCACACAATATGAAAGCTAGATTCTGGGTCCTTGTAATAACTTCTTAATCAGGTCTAAATCTTAATAACTTTTTGAATTATTAATACATCTTAAAAAGCACCCATTGTAAAATATTGTTAATCTTATATCTTCTTTAACATAGTAATGTTGCTGCATTTTATATGATTTTTTTTTTGTCCATTTGATATTATAAGTAGAAAACATTTTCTTTTTCTTTCAGATGCGTTGGGAGATTGACCACCAGTTACCAATTTCCTGGTGAAGTTATCTCAACTCGCTCGTCTGTCTATATAAATATATATATAAATATTATATATATAAAATAATGAATATAATACTCTCTATAGATATTTCTCTTAATCTCTCATTAAGTGCCACATTTTGTAAGATTACAAAGAAAAGATTATATGAGAAACGAAACATGTGAAGAATAATAATAATAAAATATAATGTTCCTGTACAGCATTCAAAGAATCAAATTATTAAAGGAGTGTGTGAGTGGCCTGTACATTGTTGTAAATATCACTACACACAGGTACACGAAGTTTGTTGTAAACAAGTAAAAAATGATTGTGATACAATTATCAACTATGTTTTTAGATGAAGAAAGAGGTTATTTTATATTGATTTTTGTATTTTTTTTAACGATGCCGTACTTGTAAATTGGAAATGTTTTTGTGTTTGTTGTTATTGTATCTTGTTGCGGCTGAGAGCCAAGCTATCAAGAGTGAGGTCGCGCTTGCTTTTAACCCGCTTCGTTACCTCAATACTCAAAGGCCTAACAACTCCCGAACTTTATTTATATGTCTATATAAATATTAACTTATATGCATTACATTATATATATATATATATATATATATATATATATATATATATATATATATATATATGTATGTATGTATATATATATCATATATAAATATTCATATTATAAATACACCCGTTGAGGTAGTTCCGAATATTCTACTCTCTTTCTCTTTCTCTCTCTCTCTCTCTTCTCTCTCTCTCTCTCTCTCTCTTTCTCTATCTACCTCTCTTTCTCTCTTTCTACCTAAATATATATATATATATATATATATATATATATATATATATATATTTATATATACTTATATATATATATATATATATACTTATATTTATATATACTTATATTATATATATATATATATATATATATATATATATATATATATATATATATATATATACTTATATTTATATATACTTATATTATATATATATATATATATATATATATATATATATATATATATATATATATATATATATATATATATATATATATATATTTATATGTTATATATATTTATATCTCATATACTCCCTTGTGTTCTTTTAATTGTTTGCAAGCTTGATGTTTAGCTGTTGTATATAGCTCTTATAATGACTACCCTTTGGCAATCCCTCTAGGTTAGGCATACACGCTAACCTGCCCTACTTCCTATCCTTCCCTCCCTCCCTCTTTTAGCTGACTAGATCACTCTTGTAGGCTGGTGTCACTATTCGCTGATGTGACTCAGTGTTCTGTTTATGAACAAAAAAAAAATTAAATAAGTAAAAAAAAAATAACTCAAAAAAATACAGAATTTTATTATTTTTATGGCTAATTTGTGATATTTTTAGTAAACAAAATATGAATTATTGTTATTTAAGTATCACCTATTAATAATTATAACATTGTACCATATTGAATTGTTAGGGTTGAGAATAGCGTAAGATGTAGTATTATCAGTGACAAGGATAATTTTTATATATATATATATATATATATATATATATATATATATATATATATATATATACATATACACAAATATATATATATATATATATATATATATATATATATATATTCTATTTGATAATATTATCTTTTCCTTTGTTTTTATTATTTTATATATTTTTGTTTTAATGTTCTCCTTGTTGTTGATAAGACCTTGTTATGCACCATTTTATATCTCAGTGAAGCTAAGATTAAAACGGTGCCAACAATATGATCTGACAAGTAAGTAGTTAATAAAGAAATTATGTGAATTATTATTTCAATATATTTCTATTGTATTCATTTCATTCCCTACCATTCTTATAACGGTATTCTTATGTGTGACTTTTCAGATGTAATCTGTGTAAATATTGAAAAAGTATTTTAATGTAAAGTCAGTTAAAATTTTGAGATGATTTTGTATTGGGAAGTCTCAAGACATTAGGTAAATAAATGTTCCTTTAAGTATTCAACAAATGAAATTTATTTTAAAATATTTGCTTTATGGCAGCTTATAACCGATGCAATATAAGGATTACGTTAGATTAAACTATTAGTTGACAATTGACCATGAAATATTTTATCGACTGTACATTTTTTTAGTTAACTTCCTAAGGTAGGTGACTTTTATCTCACGTTACATTTGTAGCTATGTAGTTTATGATATTACTAAATTATGATGCAAAGATTTATAATAAAAGTCACACTAGGTTACAATTTAAAAGTTCCATATTTAAACATTAATTTTTTTCTCAATAATATATGTTTTATAATAGTTTGTAATTTTCTTATGTAATATTCTTTAACACCTTTTATCTGTGTAAGAATTCTATCTCAGTTCGAGTTTATATAAGATCCTTGTTTCCTTTCCCTACCCCTATGTTATTGTAAAATAATAATAAAAATAATAATAATAATAATAATTTGGACGATAGATGAAAAGAGTTGCATACATTATAACTTATTATTTAAAAAAAAAAGAAAGGAAAATGAAAAATATGCTAGTCCATTATGTAAAAATACAATACAGTTGCCTTGTTCATATGATCCTCAATTAAATTATTATTACTATGAAGTATCCATTAATTATAAATGGAGGAAATAAACACCATCTAATGTTATATTCTGGAGTTCAAGACAATCAGGACTGATTTTCTGCAATTATCATATTTTGTATTCATATTGTATAACACAGTTATAAAATAAAATAAATCATCTAAAGTACTAGTTTCTGAATTTAAATTATCAATCAGGAAAAATTATCCGCATTTCCACCTTACATAAGTACTACTTAATGTCACATCATAGTAGGCCCTTATTATAGCACTGGAGATGATCCACACACTAAGGCCTGAATTAAATGGTATGAGTCATTTATGGATAGAAACATAATTACACATATATACGTGTATATATACTCAATACTTTATCTTTTTGGTTATAAGTTTGTTATCTTATTATCTAAGAATAAGTTCAAAGATATTAACTAATTAATTGTAAGTATAGGAAGAGCAGTAAGTATTAACTGAACATTAAAGATATATGTTGCTCCAAACCTGGATTTAGAATACCTGGATAACAACAGACAATGTCAAAAACGGAAGAAACTTCAGTGGATGCAGAGTAGGAGACCACAATTTGAATAAGTTTCATACTAACTTGCATGTCTGATTTATTGGAAAAATTAGGAATTCAATATCCTTTCTCTGCTTAACTACTCCAATAATTTATCATTGTCAACCCTCAAACTTCTCAGACATAACCAGTGGTACAGGTTAATTTTCATAATCCAGAAAGAATATAAATCAATTAAGCAATTTTTAACTCTGAATCCTCCAGTGTAAGTAATTTACAATCCTTATTATTATTAAGGTGTAATATCATTTTGTTTCAATTTAGTTTGATACATTTTGGAAAGCAGTGCTATCTGCAATCATTGATGTTAGAGCTAATAGAGAGAGAGAGTTAAACCAGAAATAATTAATATTCTTTTTGAGATAGCTTATAGTCTATTGTTGTCTTGTTATTAAATGGTAACTCTAAATTCATATTTCATCCTCTTAAAGAATGTGTGCTTCAATGTTTTTGTGTATTGAGCAATTGCAAGTTTATCTCCTATCTAAGTGGTGACTTACATTAACACTAACTTTTAAAACAACTGCTGTAGCTCATGCGGCTATCTCACTTCCTCAGTAGTAAAAAATAAATGTATGGATTGCTAATAGTACTAGCGGTAGCAATAGAATTAATCTATTAATTTTCTTGGGCCATCATAAATTAATATTTAACATAAAATAAAAACTAAGCGAATCATAATAGCATTATTATAAAACAAATACAAAATTGAAATTTCATTTTCTTGACTGTTATTTCAATAAATGCTGAAAAAATTAAAGTCAAGTCATCCAATGTTTTAAAAATTACTTCTTTCTTTAAAAAAAAATCTTTTACTGAAAAAAAAAAATAGAAAAAAAGTTTTGTGACCTAGAAAAAAAGTTTGATTAAATAAAATTATGTGTAATACAAATAATTGTATCGGTATCTATATATCATAATATGCTAATTTTTTCAATTGGCCAAGGTCACCATAGGTAGAGAAAATTTAATGCACAAACTTTTTTATAAAAATGTCTGATCTGACAAAGAACAGCTATTTTTTAAATACTTCTACTATTGGTGATCCTGAGTTGCAAACTTAGTGTCTAACTGAACTTTCCTGAATGCTTCTTCACAATAATTTTCCAATTAATCCATTTGTTTTTGATTTCCCTTTAGTAATCACTTATTGGATAAAATTTCAATGTTGTTTAATATTATGATTTAATTCAATAAGGAAAACTATCGCAACTGCTGTTTCAATGGACACTGATCACTCCAATTTGGTCACTTTAAGTTTAAAAAAGTTATACTTACTAAATAATGACATTATTTCACAACAAGCTGCTTCAAATTAAGCATAGTATTTACTGACATTTTTATAAATTGAATTTAAAATCTTAAATTTTAAGATATGTTCACCCGGTAGGTTTTTCCAGAGAATATTAATAAGAAGTTTGTTAATAACTGTCCTCAAAACATAGTGGGAATTCTTAAGTAGTAAATTTACAGTGATCTCAGGTTGGGAGATCTACTCCATATTCTATGTACATTTCAAGAATTTGCCTTTTATGTTAACAAACCATAAATATATAAATGCTCAACTTATTACATAATTTGATTAATATATAGTTGTTTGACACCAACTGAAATAGAGGATAAATTACAAGTCCAGCTCAGCCTCTGTAATCCCTAGTAGGGAATGTAATGTCTCTTCCTCACAGCACCTATTTCTGTTTGCTGCAATTCTCTCGACTCAAGAAAAACATTATAATCATCTGAACCAATCCTGTTTATGTTTATGCATTGAGGTCATGATTGACAAGTGGAAATGTTTAAACAGCCTTACCCGTTTAAACATTCCCAAGCCTAATGATGCCAGTCTGAACAGATCAAAATTTATTTATGTCGGACCCATGTATGAATTTTGACCTTACTGCTTTAGAATAGGTTTGGTTGGACCTGTAGAACAACCCCCACTCCTTTGCTATAAATGGTAAGGTAGAGAATAAGAAAAAAAAAGTTTACGCATTTGGATTTCATATATTAATAGGTAGATATTAATGAGGAAATATTTGTAAGTATATATTCATATAATTATATAATATATTTTGTATAATATAATATATAAAGAAGTTATTCTAGACTTTTTTATAGAATAATATTAACAAAAAGTGACAATATATAATTAATAATTGTTATATAAGCTAACAATCTGAAGCTTATATAAACAAAGTTTCAAAAGCTCAAAACATTTAAGATGGATTTGGGTTAGGGATAAGTAATGAAGGAAATAAAAGTAATATTTTGAATCAACATAAATTATCGTCAAACTAAAAATTTCACTTCTTATTGATTTAAAGGTTAAACATTTTTGTGACAAGTACATTTTTCACTGTTTCAAAAATTGAATTAATCAATAAAAAATATGTTTTACAGTTAAAATAGCAATGGAGTTTAATGTAATGTGTATAGATAATTCATCTTAAAGCTATGTTTTTAAGCTATTACCTATTTTTTTTTTACAAATTATTTTCATTACAAATTCTTTATAAGCTTCATTGTTTATTGAATTTGTAAGACTAAATTATTACATGAAGTAAAATAGATTCAATTGGTTAACAATAAAAATATTCATCATCCAATGTTCATTTGTTTGTATATACATATAATAGTACTAGAATATAATTTTGTTGATAGTTGTTAATACCTTAATACTTCTTTTTATTTTTTTTAATCATATATAATTATTCATTTATATAATTCTTGCTCTTGCACAAATACACACATTATTATACTTCTAAGGAACAAAAATTTGAAATTTGTATCTATATATTATTGTTAAAACCTCATAAGCTTTTTATACTTCTTGTCTTAGGGTGATTATATTTCTCAATTTATTATTTATCTGATCCATTAGAGGATTTGGGTTAAGATTACCCTTCTCCCCAAAATAGAATTATCTTTTTTCATTGATCATAGGTATTTCAGCTATTAAATGAAAACACGGAGATCAAAGCATCAAGAAAAAATATTAAGATTTGATCCATAAAAGCTAAAATGTTATTCTTCTAATTACTGTCATTAAAAAAAAGAATGTTACCCTCCCCCTCTCCCAAATTAAATCCTGAATCTCATACAGATCTGATCTAACCTAATATAGTGTTTTATAGTTAGTAAATTATTTTTGACCTATCCAGGTATAGGTTTCTGTTTGCTCTAGTACAGAGAATAATTATTTCATTAATAGCCTTGGGGTATCTTTACACAACCTCCCTTTCTAGGCCATTAGTTTTCTTACAGAAGTAAGTCAATTTTAATCAAACATTAAATGCTGAGTGAAGTTTGACAATAAATTGTCTGAAAATATTCTGAATTAAATATATTAAATCAAAAGCTAAATCCTCATTCTTCAGTTTTACAATCAAATTCAAACCACGGTCAATGAGATGAAATTATACCATTAGTGAGATTTTTACACTATTTCTCCAGTTCATGCAGAATTCTGTCGTTTCCCAATTTAGGAGAAATAAGTTTCATAATATAAAACAAGTTTGATATATTAACTCCTCAAAAAATTTAATGGCACCTTGCCAGGGTTTCCATCTCCCCCAAGGTAGATGGTGCATGAATCATCCCCTCCTCTCCAAAAATTGTATTTCTCTACTCGTCTTAAAAACAGTGCAAGCGAAAATAGGATTAGACAAATCGTAAATCATATAAAATTGCACTTGCTGTGGTCTCTCTCATGTTTTTCTCCTAGTTCTCTGTTTTGAAAGTTTTGACTCCGAAAATTCATAGCTCCGTCGAAATTTACGCCCCTTAAAAATTCAAACCCAACCAAAATTTACCCCCCCTCAATAATTTTGATGGCGCAACTTGCGCCATTAAACCCTCTTCTGGGCACACCTGCACCTTACTCTATCGTCTCATCAATCTAAGATGTTTCAGGACATTTTGAAAACGGCTAAGCTAGCTGACCAAGCCGTCCTGCATTTATTCATAAAATTTTAAAAGAAAATTGATAATTTATGATAAAGATCTCATATTTTATTTTTGAGACAGTTTTTAAGTCCAGAAATCACTTTTTTAAAGTATTTTAACTTCTTCATTTTTATTTCATGACAACTATGAAATGTATTTTTACTTTGTAATTAATCCACATCACTAGCAATTTTTTTTTTAACGAGAGTCATAGATGGTCCATTTTTATGACCCTTATACTGAGTATATCTCTTTGAATTTCTGCGAGCACAGGCCGGCCAACTGGCAAAAGACCGAATATCAGGCCCCAGAAGCTGACACCCATTAAATCTTTTCAATTCCTTTAATAATAGTTCAAAAACAGATAAAACATAATCTAAAAATCTGGTGCGGTGCACGCATCACACAACTTTCACTTACTACCTTCTTCTTAACAGAAATAAATATTTTTAGACAAAGAGGAAGTGAAAGTAAAAATTATAAACGCTATATTGATTTATATTTCATTGTGGGTTTTTTCATTTGTATAAGTACCCTTATATATACAAATTTTAATATTTAAATAGCTGTAATATATACAATTAAATATTAAATAATACCAACAATAGTATTTCTGAAAACCGCATATGTATATTTACCTAATATTGTCGCAGTCCTCTAATATCTCGTTTAGTTAATTATTAAATTCTTTCATATCTAAAAATTGTCTTTTATATTATAAGTTGATATGAAATGGTCAATTGTTTCAAATAAAAAAAATTAAAGGTACTTTAGGGGAAGCTAATATTGAAAATTAACCATTTAATCCCTGTTATAGAACATCAATGAGAATAAAACCTACATTCTATTAAAAGATGTTTGGTTTTACACTAATATAATGAATTTAATCAAAATCGTTAAAGCTGTTTTGGAGAAAATTGTAAAAATGTGTTTCACTGATGATTTAAAGTGGCACTTCTGGTTAACCGGCTTTGACGAAAAAGTTGCTGTAACATCCCAAGCATATAAAAACCTTAAATATGCAATTTCACTTTCGTACGACTTTTCGTTTTTGAGCTAGACTGTGAACACAAACACACACAGAGACCATTTTGCGGGACTTGGTCATTTCGACTCAGGGGACCTCAAAACATTTCCGTTGAAAACCGAGATTCGAAAATTTTCACGATCGCAATACTTTCCCTTACTATATATTTCATGAAAATAACAATTTTGACATAAATCGAAGTAGTTAAAGAGGAAAAGGCAAACCTCAGGTACCTATGATGCCCTGACACAGAGGTACCCAGAAGGGGGTTCCATGGCACAAGTAGCGCCATCAAAATTTTTTGAATGAACTTTGACTTTTATGAATTTTTGAAAAAAAAAGTTTCAAATAAAAAAATAAATGGAAGCATGGAATTGTCTACAGGATGTGTAATTTTTTACAAAAAAAAAGCAATAAAATATCTTGGGAGGGGTGGGAGAAGGTTCATGCGCCATCGACCTTTGGAGGATGGACACCTCTGCCGTCAGAGATAGATCGTTGTTCCTGGAACACTAAGTGAACTATGAGGGAACTTCCTGTCTTGTTACTCATTATTTCGTTTACGGCTCTCGGCCAGACTAAAGCAACGCTGACAAATACATGAGAAGAAAATATAGAAGCCACCAATTTATGAAATAGAGGTCCACGAGGTCCTGAAATCCAATTATTCCCCTTTTCTAGGAGGATGTCAGGTATTGGTACAGAGGGATGTCCAGAAGGAGCGTTCATGGCGCAAATCGCGCCATCAAAGTTTCTGAGGTTGGCACCCTTTGACAGAGTTATGAATTTTGAATGAAAAGATTCAAAACAGAGAACTAGGGGGTAACAAAGGACAGACACAGCTACTGTAATTGTTTATAATCTACAATTTTTCTAATTCTACTTTCACTTGCACTGTTTTTAAGAACAGGTAAGTAATAACATTTTTGGAGAGAGGGGATGATTCATGCATCATCGATCTTGAGAGGGGAGCCATGTTGGTACACTGTCATACTATTTATATTAATATTGAAATTCTTTGACACGTCAGATATTTTACATTAGATTTATGTTGAATATTAAAAATCAAAGTTTTCTATATTGAAAGACCTGTGGGTTTGCCACAGTGCTCCGAATACCGTTGAAATTTCAGACTTATTTTGTTTACACTAAATAAGCCATTTGAAAAGCAATTCCGCTAAACAATAATTATGTTAAATCTTAAACAGCTTAATATCTTTTAACATTTTGTAAGGATCATTTTATTAGTCTGCGTATGTTGCGGTTAGAATGTTGGGAGTGTCTGGTATGTCATGTGTGTATACAGTGAACAGCAATGGTGCGAGTACAGACCCCTGAGGTTATTCTGCTAGGGCTGGTCGATTATAAGAAATTCCAGGGCCCTGACGTACGGAGAAAAATCTATTGGAAAGGAAAGATTGAAGGATTAAAAAGTATATGCTGGGTACTACTATCTTGAGTTTAAAAAGTAGACCCTGGTGCCACACTTTATCAAATGCTTGAGCGACATCCAGAAATACTTCTGTTGCATATAACTTTTGCTCTAGTGCTGTTGAAACGAAGTCTGTCACTCGGTGTAATTTATGTGTTGTTGAGTGAAGTTTTCTAAATCTAAATTGGTGGTAATATTTGGTATTATTTGCTTATTAGACACAATTTACTCAGATACTCCGACTTACTGGCCAAACTCGGTTTATAGAACTCCTGACTTACTCGACTTTTTGTAACAAAAGGACTTAAGACTGTACCTTATGCCGTTAAATCGAGCTCTGATTTTTGCTGTGATCATTCCTTGGTACACTTAGTTCTTTATGACGAGCCTTCAGCAGCAGAAAAAAGACTATCGCTCAGAAGATGAAATATGAACTGGAATCTTTACCGAACGTATCTTTCAATTCCAATATCACTCAAAACCGAAGAAGAACTCGAAACAGCCGCAGACATATTCACAAAAGCAATACAGAATGTTGCTTGGTCTTCAGATACAGTATACGGAACCCATCATCAAAGAAGCAGTGAACTTACCTTGTTCCCCACGTTACATGAGGGATCTGATCAGAGCCCGAAAAGATTGGCAAATTAATAGATTCCCGTCGTATAAACAGATATTTAACAAACTTAACAATGGATTGAAAAGGTGAATACAAAAGGTTAGCCAGACCAATTATGAATCTAACATTGAAAACTTAGCAACTGACGATGGATGTTTGTGGAGGCACAAAAAAAATGTCTTAAAACATCGCACTGCCTCGGCACCTGATAGGAAAGAAGACGGTTCTTGGGCTATGAAAAATCTTTCATCTGTTTTCACACCTCATACTGAAATAACTAATACACAACATGGCGAAAACTTGCTCAATACTTTAGACATTCCACTACTACTTTCACTCCCAGAAAAGAACACATTATACATTTGCCAAAAAAGAAAGCCCCTGGCTATGATGTGATAAATGCTGTAGTGCTACAGCGAATGCCAAGAAAGGTTCTAGTGTTTCTCACTACTATTTACAATGGAATACTTAGAACTATTAAATTCCGTATACATTGGAAATATTCATACATCTCTATGATTAACAAACCCAATAAATACAAATACAATCCCTCACCCTATCCTATCCCCTAACTTACTTTGTATTAGTTCCAAAATATTTGAAAAACTATTATCCAAAACAATACTAGGCAAACTGACGGGGAAAAGCAAATAATTCCTGACAACCAATTTGGATTTAGAAAACTTCAATCAACAACACATCAATTACACCGAGTGATAGACTTCGCTTTAACAGCACTAGAACAAAAGTTATATGCAACAGGCGTATTTATGGATGTCAATCAAACATTTGATAAAGTATGGCAACAAGGTCTACTTTTTAAACTCAAGACAGTACAACCCAGCACCTAATTATTAATCCTTCAATCTTTCTTTTCCGATAGATTTTTCTCCGTCCGTCAAGGCTCTGAAATTTCTTCTATTCGACCAGCCTTAGCACAAGAACCTCAGGGGGTCTGTACTTGCACGATTGCTGTACACTGTATACATACACGACATACTAGACACTCCCAAAATCCTAACAGAAACAAACACGGACGACACTGCAATCATAACAAGATACCAAGACCCTACACAGACCTGAGTAACGCTACAATATCAATTATACAAACTACAAGATTGGTGCAGGACACAGGTGGATCTACGGGGGGGGGAGGACTTTCGGGCTGAAGCCTCCCTCCCCAGATGGTAAAATGTGACTAAGTTTTATGGTAAAAAATATTAAAAAATTATGTCTTAAAGTATTATTGCTCGTTTAATTACATTTAATAGGACTTCAAGTATCACTTAAACACCATTTTATATGGGTAGTTAGTATCTTTCTGTTTTTCCAAGTTAATTATCGTTATATGAAAAAAAAGCTTACGGGCTGAAGCCTCCCCAAAATTAAATCCTGGATCCGCTAGTGGTGCAGGATTTGAAAAATAAGATTGTCCTATGACAAATGCCAACACACAACATTTACATTAAGGCGCGAAATTTGCCCTTCCGTATATTTCAATAACATATTACCGCAACGTCAACAACCTAGGACTATCGTTTGATAGAAGACTGACTTGGGGTCCACACATTAGGAAAACGTAAAATTTTAAATCAAAGAAGTAAACTGTTATGCTTATTACTCAGACCTCAATATAAATTAAAACTAAGACAGAATCTTGCTACCTACACATACTTACTAAAATCGATTTGATCTTACGTTTCTCAAATTTTCGGTTCTGCTAAAAAGATACACATAACAAACACTCCATACATTTCAATGCAAAATGTTTAGACTTATTACACAATCCCGTTGAAACTTTCCAAACACGATTTTACACACTGGCCTTAGAACACTAGCGGATCCAGCCTAAGGGCGCAGGGGCGCCCCCCCCCCCCTCCCTGAGAGCTGGAAAAAAATCCAAAAAGCACCTATTTAAAGAAAAGAGAAATATAGGACAATTTATCCTCATAGATGATGAATTTCCTAATGTAATATAAAAAAAAATATTATCGTTACCAGCACTAGCGAGGGGTGCCCCCCTCCCTTAGATGGTGGAAAAAATTCCTAAAAAAATGACAAACAACACCCATTTAAATAAAAGAGAAAATTCATCTTCATACAGGAATTTCCTAATGTAATATAAAAAAAAGTTATTATCCTGACCAGCATTAGCGAATTCTATCCCCCCCTCCCTTGGATGCTAGAAAGAATTACGAAAAAACATCTACATAAAGAAAAGAGAAATATAGAGAAAAACCATCCCCATAGACGGATTTTGTAATGTGATCAATATCATTCATCATCCCGAGCTCGATTGTGCATTACTGCATCTTGGCTGCTTCAAGAGTTTTCCTCCATGTTTCCCTGTCCTGAGTAGCCTCTATAAATTCCTGATTCCATGGATTATGGCATCAGCACTTACTCCATTTTCCATCTCAGTTTCGGTCTGCGTACTTTTCTTTTACCTCCCGACTCCATGCTCAGCAACTTCTTTGGGATTGAGATTTCGTCCATACGTACAACTTGGTCCTCCCATCTCTCCCTTGTTTTTTTTTTTATACTCCTCTTCCTCGCCTAAAAATATACGGGGTTTTCCCGGGCCAGAGGGTGTGGGCGGGGATTTAAAAGACGCCCCCGGTACTGGGACGCGAACTTGTGCCTATTTTAAATCCATTGTCTCATAGATCAGGTTGTCCAGCAACGGCGGTGCTGTGCACATTCGTTAGCGCGTTCGGCCACCCTACCCACAATCTCGCCCTTGTTATTCGGCTATATTTCACCACATGTCTGCTTGTATAAGTTAGCTAGTTCTTGGTTGCGTCTAATTCTCCATTCACCATTATTATCCTTAACTGGGCCAAATATCCTCGGAAGAACCTTCCTTTCGAAAACTAATATTTTAAATAGCTGTTTGATGAAAAAAGAAATATAGGGAAAATTCATCCACATAGACGAATTTTCTAATGTAATATATATAAAAAAATATTATCGCGACCAGCACAACCGAATTCTACGTAGTGGTGGGGGAACAGGAAGGGGTGGGGGAAGCACTTGGTATTGAGGTGCGCCTCCCCTGAGAAAATTCCTGGATCCGCTACTGGCTTAGAAGGCCCAAAATCAGCGAATACATACGGATTCACTACAAAAGATTTCATTACAATTTATAGGGATGTAACAATAAGCTTATGGTAAGAATGACCACTGCTAACATGTCTGACAACATCACGAGGAAGCTGAAAAGGTCGTGGATAAGAGCAGAGGTGCCCAAAAGGGGTTTCATGGCGCAAGTTGCGCCATCAAAATTTTAGACGGGGATTTGTATTTTTGATGGGGGCACGTTTCAACGGGGTAATGAATTTTCGAAATGGAAAGTTTTAAACTAGGGGACAAGGGGAAAGCAAAGAATAGAACACTGAAAATGTAATAGTATATGGGCTATGATTATTTAAATTCTACTTTAGCTTGCACTGTTTTTAAGAAGACGACAACAAAAAAATATTTTGGAAGGAGGAGGGAAAGGAAGTTTTTGCGCTATCGACCTTGGGGAGGGGGATGGGCCTCCCTGGATGAGTGAACTTCTCTGTAAATTCTACTTTGAGACTGAGATTTTGAGAACGGATGAGATACCGCGTATAGCGGATCCAGGAATTTTTTCAGAGGAAGGTGCACCTCTGTATCAAGTGCTATCCCCACACCTTCCCGTTTCCCTACCACTACCTATCTCCCACTCTCTTTAGCTGAGTTTAGCCACTCAAAAGTTCTCTTTAAATGGTTTTAACAAAAACAAACTCCATTTTATTTTAAGTAAATTTTGTCTAGTTTACAGTGAAGCAATCGTTAATTACTTAATTTTTTTTTAGCACTTTTATTTATTAATCCGCACCTGTCAATTACAATCATCGACAATCAGCAGACGAGCTGGCACAATCATGGCATAAGAAATAAAAAAATAATAATAATAAAAAAAAATTAAATAAAAAAAAAAAGGCTTGATAGGCATGAGGAAAAGCAATACTCATCCAGACCCTTTTCAGTCGTCTTCTGGAGTTCTCCGGTATAATAGTAGTGGCCATTTCTTTAATTAGCTAGTTGGAGTGTCCATGTAATTTATTATGAAATCGTTTGTAGTAAGTTCGTATGTGTTCATTGATTGTTGGCATGTGTAAGTCAGTGTGTAAAGTGTTGTTATTCTAGTACCAGGGTGCTTGGGTAATTAGTCGTAGTATCTTAGACTGAAAAGTTTGAAGTCGTTTTATGTGTATTGGTTTTGCAATTCCATATATTTGTAATCCATAAGTCCAGAGAGGTTTCAATAAACATGAATAAATATTTAATTTCTGTCTTTCTTTTAATTTAGAATGTCGTCTTAATAATGAGTGCAACAGTTTTAATCTGTGATTTAATGATGCACGTTTTTTCTTTACATGTGGACCCCATGTCATTCTTCTGTCAAACGTCAGGCCTAGGTATTGTACTCTATCTGTTTGTGGAATCGGTATGTTGTCTAAGTACACAGCAGGGCATGTTTCTTGTCTTAGAGTAAATGTGATGTGTTGTGACTTTTGATAATTTATCTGAGTTTTCCATAGTTTACACCAATCGTTTATTTTTTGTAAGTGATGTTGTAGGTTAAGTGATGCCTGTGTAGGATTATCGTGTCTAGTAATGATAGCAGTGTCGTCGGCGTAGGCTGCTGTAAGGGTGTGAATACTTTGAGGGATGTCATGTGTGTATGTGATGTACAGTAGTGGGACTAAAATTGACCCCTGAGGTACGCCAGCTAAAATAGGTCGAATTGAAGATAGACCTGAACCGTGTCGAACGGAGAAAAATCTGTCTGAGAGAAAGGAATAAAGAATTAAGTAGTAGGTTGGTGAAAGTATGGTCTTAAGTTTGAAGAGAAGCCCCTGATGCCATACTTTGTCGAATGCTTGGGCGACATCCAGAAATACTCCGGTTGCATATAATTTCCGCTCTAGTGCTGTCGATATGTAATCAGTCACCCTGTGTAGTTGCTGTGTTGTTGAATGTAATTTTCGAAACCCGAATTGATGGTCAGGAATAATCTGTTTGTCTGTTAGTATATGTAATAGTCGTGAGTACAATAGTTTTTCAAATAATTTTGAACACACTGGAAGCAAACTAATCGGTCTATATGAAGAAGGATTGTTAGTTTCTTTGTCTGGCTTTCTAATCATGGTTATATGGGAGTATTTCCACTGTGTTGGAAATTTTGTGGTCCTAAGAATGCAATTGAAGATTGTGGTGAGAAAAACTAGAGCTTTCCTCGGCATTTGCTGGAGCGCCTCAGCATTTATCAAGTCATGACAGGGGTTTTTCTTTTCGGTGATTGTCTAATTTCTTGTGCAACTTGTGATGGTTTGAAAGGAGGTGGTGGTAGTGTGAGCTGTAATGATATGTCTAAGTTATTTTGTACAAAAATATCATGTTCTATGTTATCGAAGTCCGTATGTGATTTAAAAACAGAGGAAAGATGGGTAGCAAAGAGTTCAGATCGTTCCTCGTCCGAAACAGCCCAAGAACCATCCTCTCTTCGTAGGGGTGCCGACACCTCACGATGCTTTAAAAGATTCCTTGTATGTCTCCATAAACTTCCATCGTCCGTCGAAAGGTTGTTAATAAAATTGTCGTAGTTTGTGCTTTTAAATTTTTGAATATGTCTTTTAAGTTCGTTGTTCAATCTGTTAAAAGTTTGTCGGTCTGAAGGAAGTCTATTAGTCTGCCATACTTTACGTGCTCTTCTCTTTGCTCTAATCAAGTCCCTTATGTACATAGGATAATGGGGCAAGTTCGCTGCTTTTTGTGGCCTGGATGTTGATGAGGCCCATGCTGCATCTTGTATGCTTTTTGTAAATTTTTCAACAGCTTCTTCTAATTCCTCACGATTTTTAATTGAACCTGGAACGGAAAGATTGGTGTTCAAATAGTCTCTATATGCGTCCCAGTCCATGCAGCCTTTTATGAGCCTAGGTCGTTTTTGTGCTTCGGAAGGCTCATCGAAGAGAACCATGTGCACTGAGGAGTGATCAGAACAAAGATCGGAGGTTGCGTTGACGGCAAATGGTACGGTTCTTAGTCCTTTTGTAATAAAGAAATCAAGTAAGTCGGGAGTTTTGCGTCTGGAGGTGGGCCAATAAGTTGGTGAATTTGGTGTTACAGTGTCTAATGAAAGTTCATGGAGAACAGACCAGAGATTTCTGCCTCTTTGAGTAGACAATCTTGAGCCCCAACCTTGATGCTTAGCATTATAGTCTCCACCTGCGATGAAGTATCTTCCGAGGCGTTCGAAAAACTCAGAAAACATCGTTTTTGTAAGCTTGTACCTAGGGGGACAGTAAACTGAGACAAATGTTATGGTGTAGTGTTTAGTGTGTAATGTTATTCCTGTTGATTGTATATCTGGTGTAATGGGTAAGTCTATGGGATTGTAATTTAGTGATTTTTTTACGAGTATCGCTGTTCCTCCATGTGCAGTTTTGTCTGGGTGATCAGTTCTATAAATAGAGTAATCCTGGATGAACATTTTTGATCGAGGTGTCAGGTGTGTTTCAGTAATGAGTGCAACGTCGATCCGTTTTTCTTGAAAGTATAAGTCAAGTTCAGTTCTGTGTTGTGTCAGTCCGTTGGCATTCCACAAAAGAATTGACAGAGAATCCACAGTTAAATTATTGTGAGACATAATTAGGGCACCAGACCTGTGTAAACTGTGATAGCTGTTGAAGCAGAATTAAAAGGGGCTGGATTTAAGTTATTTAACCCATTAATTATATTATATAACTGGGAAGAGCCATTATCTACCGGAGGTACCTCCCCTCATACCTGTACATGGATTTTGGTTCTGGGGTGCCGAGTTCGATGATGGTTGATTTTGTTGCTGATGAGGTCCTGCGATGATCTGTGGTTCCGCTTGGTTGATCAACTGTCGTATTGGAGGGAATTCATGGATGCCTGGAGGTCCCTGGGCTGGTTGTGCTACAGTGGGATGCTGACGACGGTTTCTTGAATTGCGCTGAACCCTGAGATCTTTCAGCGTCTGGCAGCCTCTGTGGTTAGCCGGGTGCTGACCACTACAATTGGCGCACTTAGCGGGAGTCTCTCTTTTTTTTAAACATGAGCTGTTTTCGTGATATTCGCCGCACTTCACACATCGCGGTCGATGATTGCAATATGTTTTAGTGTGCCCAAATTGCTGACACCGCACACACTGAGGAATACTTCGCTTTTGACGCGGTTCCTCGATTTTAATGTGAGAATAATATAAAAACTCAATTTTAAAAATATCTTCTCTAAATGTCTCTTTTGTAAGGTCTACGAAAAACATAGAAAGAGGTTTTTTAAATCGAGATATTACATTTACTACATTTGTTAATTCATAGCCCATATTTTTAAATTCCTCTCTGATTATGATGGAGATATTTAACAACAACCTTTGGGCACCTGTCCTGTGGAAGTTAATAGGTGTGAAAGTCCGCGCCTTCATTTCGTAGGCTTGAGTTTAATTTGCGATATATATCTGGTGTTTGTGGATAAACAGTGACTCCTTTTAATGTTGATTTCGTCTTGAATGTATTAGGGCCAGCTTCATTTTCTAAGAATGAAATTAAAGCACGATAATTCTCAACACCGTTAATAAAAATTGGTGGAATCTTATCATTTTTAGGCGGTTGTCTTATTTCTTTAGATTGCGAGTTAATCTTGGTTAGAACCTCAAAACTGTCAGAGGTTGGAATAGGTTCTGCTGGTCGTTTTTGTGCTCTTGGCTCGCTTGAATCTGACATAGATCTTTTACGACCAATAACCAGTTCCCAGGAGCCAACGTCACTGTTTGTATCACTATTTGTTAAGCTCATATAGCTTACCTCCTCGTGTTGTGACCGTTCCACCATCGTTGGCGGTGAAATCCGCTCAACCTTTGTTTTGTTTTTTGTCTTCAGCTCTGTTGTCTTCAAAAAACACTTTTGCTACACAAAAAAATGAGTATTTATACTAAATTAACACTGTTTAGAAGAGACAAAAGCAAATTAACCTTTATCGTTATTTAACATTAACGGCTGTCCAATTACTTAAATTAAATAGTTTTTTAGTTATCACATCCTATTCAACAAAGAACGTGGCACATCAAAAATCACAAAACTTTAATTCTCTACTTCCCTGCTGAAAATCGAACCGTTGTTTACATTTCCCTCCTCTTACGGGACACCTTGTATATGGGTTTAGATATGTAAAAAAACTAAAATGCTAACATGAGTCGCCAAGATGGAACTTTTTACTGCCAAAAAATCCAGATTTATCTGATTTTTTTTTCATTTATTACTACTAAACAGTGGATCAAAGCGAAAAACGTATTCTTTAAGAAATTAAAGAACTTCAAATTGTGCGTCGAACTAGTACCTATGCTTAATAATATGATTAAGTGATATGGTCGATAACCACGGTCAATGAACGTTAATTTTTACCGATATTGTCAAAATCTGATACAGATTTGATACGGCGCTGCAGCATGGAAATTAGTTCTCTAAGAAAAAAAACAAAGAATAATTTCCGATTCCGATCATAATCAGATTTCGATCAAACCAAAGACCAAATAATCAGCACCTTCTTTCATGAAAACGTTTACAACAGCAGCTATTTTAAGAAAAGAACAACACTCTCTAATGAGAAATATACAAATTACAAGCCTTCGCACCTCACGATGGCCCAAAAACTACATCACTTTACCTTATGAGCCAAGTTTTGCTCTTACCTTCTGTTCTTTGTTTCACAAAATCCCGCCGTGAGCCAAAGGCCGGGCGCGAGTTGATCCAAAGTCTGGTGAGGTGACGAGATATGTCCAACCGTAAGATTAATAAAAATGATCATTATAATATATTTTTTAAAATTATATTAGAAAAATCATTTATGGGAATGAATTTTCCCTATATTTATCTTTTCATTAAACAGCTGCTTAAAATATTAGTTTTCGAAAGGAAGATCCTTCGGAAGATATTTGGCCCAGTTAAGGCTGACTTATACAATGAGCCGGATGTGGTGAAATATATCCGGATAGCAATGCTGAGATGGGAGGGCGAAGTTGTACGGATAGACGAGACCTCAATCCCAAGAAAGCTGCTGAGCATGGAGCCGGGTGGAAAAAGAAAAGTCTGCAAACCGAAACTGAGATGGAAAGATGGAGTAAGTGCTGATACCAGAATCCATGGAATCAGAAATTGGTGGAAGCTGCTCAGGGCAGGGAAACATGGAGGAAAACTCTTAAGGCAGCCAATATCCACTAATGGGTTGTCAAGCTCGGGATGGTGATGATGATTACATTAAAAAATTCATCTTAAAAGATGATTTTTTTCCTATATTTCTCTTTTCTTTCAATAGCTGTTTTTGGATCTTTTTTTGGAATTTTTTTCCTGCCATCCAAGGCAGAGAGAGGCGCTCGCCTCGGCTGGATCCGCAAGTACAGGTCACGATAATATATTTTTTTTATATCACATTAGAAAATTTGTCTTAGAGAATGATTTTTACTATTTTCTCTTTTCTTTAATTTTTTTTTTTTTGGACATTTTCTTTCACCATGTTAGGAAATGCGCCCCCTTAGGAGAATATGCCAGTGCTGGTCAGGATAGTAATTTTTGTTGTATTACATTAGGAGATTCGTGTATGAGGATGAATTTTCCCCTGTACTTCTCTTTTCTTTAAATAGGTGTTTTTGTCACTTTTTGGGGGGAATTTTTCCACCATCCAACGGAGGCCCCGCCCACTGGCAGAATTCGCTAGTACTGGTGACGATAATTTTTTTTTTTTTATATCACATTAGGAAATTCGTCTATGGCAATGAATTTTCCCTATATTTCTCTTTTCTTTAAATAGCTGCTTTTTGGAACTTTTAACATTTTTTTTCCGCTAGTGGATACCGCTGGGTATTTTTTATTCCTCATACCTGATATGCTACTAATATTTTGTTACTAATCTTGACAGACAATCCAGTGATTGTCAATTGTGTATTACACATGTGCGGATTTAAAAATAAAATTAAAAAAAAATGGTATATAATAAAAATATCAAAGTATAACGGATGGTACGGATTAACACGGATGGTAAAATATCTGATATCAGAAGAAAAATATCGATATTTCAATATTATCGACTATCGATGGCCAGTCCTTTTATCTCTTATCTCCAGCTACGACACTCATGACAACTATGTTCTGCCAAGATTATAAGGAAAAAAACATTCAAGGACTGTTTCGTGATTGTTATCTTCTAATCAGTAATGCAATAATAAGAAACTGACGGGTTTGGCTGATTGTAGTAATTATTCAATATTAAATTGTGTAAGGTTTCCTATCATCTCAAGTATTTCTTTTCTTTTTTTTATATTCGTTATATTATGACCTGATTTTATTCATGACTACAGGTTCCTGTACTTAAAATGTTTGATGAGGCTTGGTACAAATTCTGTGGCAGAAAGAAATTTTCTTCTGGTGTTTCTTGAAACTAAGGTTGAAGAAGCCCATGTTCATGCTACTCACACCAGGTTTGATTTAAATAAACAATTGGTTTAAAAACTTTTAAGAAAGTAAATTAGCGTTTGATTAATGGAGATATCTGTTCTGCAAATTACAACTTATTATCAGAGTTGAAACTCTAAGCAATTGAAATAATATATTTACCTTATGAATTGATTCAGTATTGGTTTCGCTGGCATTATATTCTAGGTTATTTTAATTGTACCATATTCCGAAAAACTTACCTATCCAAATTTTATTTAGAAAATCCTGATTATGTATACTTGTTCTCTGTTACTGAATTCACTCTTAAATATGTTTTATGTTTTGTTTTTGTTCTAAAAGTGTGTATGTCAAGGTGTGTTTAGACTAGTGTGTTTTGCAAACTATGGGGAATACACTTATCTAACTTAGCTAACAGCAATATTATTGCTAAACCAAACCATTTACTTAATTTCTCTTGATACCGACAGCAGATAAAAAATATCAAAAACAAGAAACCTAAATACTAGCATAGTGAAATAACCATTTATATGTATTTGTTTATCCCATAGTTTGTGAAATATCTAAACACACCTTTATAGATTTATAAGCTTAATTTCTTTTTATAATGAATATGTATCACTGCCTATGTAGCCAAAAATTTGGTTATCTATATAAGCTTGAGGAAAGTATTAAGGTGTTTTTTTTGTTTTTGTTTTTTTATTGAAGAGTTAAGTCTTAGGGTTTTATCTGTGTATTGTAAATAATATTGAAAAGATTTTGGTAGAAAATATTTAGAACAAGATATAGTTTATTGCTATTTCAGAACTATTTAATATATTGGAGCTTTTCAGTTCAGAAGGATTTCAGGTGTAATATTTATAGAACCAATGTTTTATACTCTGAATTTTAATCAAATTTATTGGACAGTATAAAATTCTATCAAATTACTTTACAAGTATTAGTAATAAATGGTTTTGTTTATATTTTAATAATTTTAAATTTAACTAATAACAGTTAAACTCAAATTACTATATTATATTTTTGGCGAGACATAACAAACAATTTTATGTGACCTATTTGTCCCCACCAATTGAGAAAGAAATTAAAAACAGCATCTATAATACCAGTTTTTCAATGCAATATAACAACTTGAATATATAAAGGGTAGCTTGGTAACATTTAAAAAATTGTTTTTGTCTTAAAAACTTCATGATTTAAGATGAATTATTGGTTGTACATTATAAACATAATTTTGCTCAGAATTAACTGATTATAAGAGGTGGGTTTTATTAGAAAAAATACATAGCAATTCTTTAAATCTTTTATTCCATTTTCAGATACATATTTCATTCTGTCTCTTGTAAAATGCTAGAGGATTTGATCATCGTCCATTCACAGGAATAATATTTTTAAGACGAGATAATTAGGAATAGTATTTTTATGACAAGATAACTGGAATTCAACTCTGTACACTCTTTCTACTGACTAATTTCAATATATATATATATATATATATATATATATATATATATATATATATATATATATATATATATATATATATATATATATATATATATATATATTTACAACTTTTCCTTCATCGACCTTTGAGTATAAATTCAAACTTCACTATTTTATTGGGAATAAGGTCACTTAATTATTATTTAATAAACTAATTAATTTTCATTTCTTCTGTTTATTGACGTTTCGATCCCGGTATTTTCTTTTTATTAGTCAACCATGGGATCCTCTTCAAAGCTAGAATTTATATATATATATATATATATATATATATATACACACAGTTTTTATATAACAGTAATCTAGAAGATCCCTGTTTAATTTACTATGCCAATCCCTTCCACGGCTGTTAGGGATATTGACATAATAATTCTGCTTTAAGAGCTGGTGATAATTTATTGCTGTGGACTGTAAAGTTAGAGAAGTTAATAGACCAAACAAGTGAATATGTAAAATTGATTGCTTTATTTTATAACATTTAATTTTATACAGAGGTTAAATATCAGTGGGTTGGGATACTTGCATTTTCTCTTTTCTTCTATTTGCCAATCTTCTTGTTCATCTTCTCTCTCTTCCTTTCTTGGCCCCTTGCCGGCCGATATAGTTTTTTACTCCATTTTCAGCCAATCAGTGGAATAACAAATTTTCAAACTGGCCAGTTTACTGAATCTCTCACGCTACGTGAGCGTCTATGCTTCAGTAATGGCGGCACAATAACATGTGAGGTATATATGCAGTATGCTCGAGGTAACAGCTGTGTTGTGTTTACTTGATTTAATTTAAATTAAATTTAAATATGAAGTTTGATGTGTTCCCTAAACAATCCCAATGCTTCTCTCTCAAGTACGTCACTCGTAGTAAAAGCCAGTGACGGTTAAGCAAAGATGATTCAGTCACAGAATGGATTATATTGATATAGTGTTTAAATATTCTAATAAAAATAAGCATTTATATTTTAAAAGTAAATATCAGAGATAAATTGTGGAAAAGGTTCTTTCAATTGCAGAACAATCCTGTAGCTATCAGTGTGAGAAGAGAAAACCCTTAGGACAGTTGAGTGCAGGGCCAGTGTTCCGGCAGCTACCAGTGGGTCGAGGCGAGTCATTGTCACTTTCATGTCATGGAATCTGAAGTCCTACCTCAGCCACAGTGCTATGTGCCTGAATCACAATTGCTGGATAGGATTAGAACAATCAGTCAGGATGGTGCAAGAGTTAATGTCTCGACTGACTACTCGACTAACAGTTGAGGAAAGACAAGAGAAGAGTCTGCATACTGGTGAAGTCTATTAGAGTGGAGGGTGGGGGTGATCAAATCGTAATGGTATGCTGTAGCACTGTATTTCAACGCGTCTTGTAGCATGCTGTTGGTAACATTGGAACAGTAAGAGCTGACTAGCGTTATCAGTTCTTGGACGACATGTTACATGTCTACACATAAAAAATTACATTGATATTAGTGGCATGTCTATTAATCATTTTAAGACGTTATTTTTATCATAATTATTAATATTAACTTCATGATCAGATCTAACCCATTTTCTTTTTCGACCCTTAACCTTCAAGTAAGAAATTATTATTTTTTATTGATTAGTGATCAGGCGAAGCACTTCAGTAGCGTCAGTGTGAAGTATATTAATATAGCGTTTCGATATTCTAATAAAAATTAGCATTTATATTTTAAAAGTAAATATCAGAGATAAATTGTGGAATAAGGTATTTTCAATTGCAGAACAATCCCTTAGCCATCAGCGAGTGAAGAGAAAATCGTTAGGACAGTTGAGTAAAGGACCAGTGTTCCGGCAGCAGCCAGTGAGTCGAGGCGATGCATTGTCACTTTCATGTCTTTGTCTGGGAATCTGAAGTCCGACCTCAGCCACAGTGGATTGTGCCTGGATCACAATTGCTGGATGCGATTAGAACAATCGGTCAGGATGGTGCAAGAGTTCATGTCTCTACTGACTAGACAGTTGAAGAAAGACAAGAGAAGAGTCTGCATACTGGTGAACTCTATTAGATTAGGGTTAATCAAATCGTAATGAAAAGCTGTAGAACGTAGTTCAACCCGTCTTGTAGCATTCTGGTAGTAATGTTGGGATAGTAAGAGCTGGCTAGTGTTTTCAGTTTGTGGACGACCTGTAACATTTCTAAACATAAAAAATATATTGATATTAGTGAAATATCTATTGACCATTTTAAGACGTTATTTATGTCATAATTAGAATTATTAACTACATGGCAGATCTAACTCTTTGCCTTTTTGTTCCTTTACCTTAAAGTCAGAGATCATCACTTTTTTTTTTATTAGTGATCAAGCGAAGCACTTCTGTAGCGTCAGTGTGGATTATATATGAATTTGGCGTTTTAATTTTCTAATAAAAATAGACATTTATATTTTAAAAATAAATGTCAAAGACAAATTATAGAAAACATTCTTTCGACTACAGGACAATCCCATAGCCATCAAGAAGAGAGTAAAAAACCGTTAAGACAGTTGAGTGCAGGACCAGCGCTTCAGCAGCTACCATTGAGTCATTGTCAGTTACATGTCTTTATCTGACAATCTGAAGTCCTACCTCAACCACATTGCGACTTGCCTAGATCGCGATTGCTAGATGTGATAAGAACAATCGGCCGATATGGTGCTAAAGTTCATGTGTGAACTTTATTTTTTTAATTTTTTATAAAATTGTTGGCCCAGGATGCGTCAACCCCTAATGGTTCCATTGTGCGCCAATTTTAGTTAATCGTTTTATTCAACATGTTATTTAATTTGTGGACTTACTAAACAGTTGAAGAGAAACAAGAGAAGAGTCTGCATACTGGTGACCTGTATTAGAGTGGGGACGATCAAATCGTAATGGTATGCTGTAGCCCTGAATTTTAACACATCATGTAACATGCTGTTGGTAACGTTAGAACTGTACGAGTTGACTAGCGTTTTCAGTTCTTGGACGATATGTTACATGTCTACACATAAAAAATTATATTGATATTAGTGGTATGTCTATTGAACGTATTAAGACGTTATTTATATCATAATTAGTAATATTAACTACATGATAAGATCTCACCCATTTTCCTTTTCGGCTGTTAACCTTCAAGTCAGAGAATATTACTTTTTATTGATTAGTGATCAAGCAAGCACTTCAGTACTTCAGTAGGGTCAGTGTCAATTATATTAATATAGCGTTTCATATTCTAATAAAAATAAAAATTTGTATTTTAAAAGTAAATGTCAAAGACAAATTATGGAAAACATACTTTCGACTACAGGACAATCACATAGCTATCAGCGAGAGAAGTGAAAACCGTTAAGACAGTAAAGGACCAGTGCTCCGGCAGCAGCCAGTGAGTCGAGGCGAGTCATTTTCATTTTCATATCTTTATCTGCCAATCTGAAGTCCTACCTCAGCCACAGTGCGATGTGCCTGAATCACAATTGCTGGATGGGATTAGAACAATCGGTCAGGATGGTACAAAAGTTCATGTATTGACGTGCTAAACATTTGAGGAGAAACAAGAGAAGAGTCTGCCTACTGGTGACCCGTATTAGAGAGGGGGCGATCAAGTCGTAATGGTATGCTGTAGCACTGTATTTCAAAGCGTCATGTAGCATGCTGTTGGTAATGTCAGAACAGTACGAGTTGACTAGCGTTTTCAGTTCGTGGACGACCTGTAACATGTCTACACATTGATTTTAGTGGCATGTCTATTGACCATTTTAAGAAGTTATTTATATCATAATTAGTAATATTAACTACACAATCAGATCTAACCCATTTTCCTTTTCGGCCCTTAACCTTTGTTATATTAGAGTGCTACCAGTGGGTATTTTCTCAACAAGCGTGTTTCATGTGATAATATTTCTCTGTACACATTTACTTGATGTATTCATACTAATACAGTTGTAAATATCATAATAAAAGTTTAAAAAAAAAACAAAAAAAAAACCTTTGTTCAATCGCAGTAATTTGGTGTGAGCCAAATATTTCCCATTGATCTGTAAGTGAATTATGTTGCGCTGGTGATTGTGAAAATTGGTGTGGACTGTATGAGGTTGAATCACTGAAATTTTATGCTTCATTAAATTAAACAAAATATTGAGAACATTTTTATATTGCATATAATTGAATAAAATAAAATGAATGGAATTTGTGCCTTTGTACATTTCTGTGGTTCTTTACAGATTAAGCACATATTGCTGATTGTGAAATTACAATTTTTAGTTTGATATTGTCATGTTAAAAGTGATTTTGCTTTGATTGAAATTGCATTGTCAATTTAGACTCACTTGCTGTCTGAAATTGAGCTTCATGGTTTTGGCCACCTCTTCTTCCTCCATCAGGCTGTTCTCTTAAAATTTAGCAACTCATATTTTCTTTCCTTATGATTTCTTAAGGGAGTACCTTACTGTGTGCACACTTCACCACAATGAACAGATTAACTGAACAGGAATGGTTTGCAGCAAAATGGTGGTGAAGTTCTGAATTGTACAATAGTTAATTTTTGTGTTTCAGAGGTTGATCCCTGAACAACCTTCAAGTCGGAGATTATTACTTTTTATTGATTAGCAATGAAGCGAAGCACTTCAGTAGCGTCAGTGTGAAGTATATTAATATAGCGTTTCAATATTCTAATAAAAATAAGCATTTATATTTTAAAAGTAAATATCAGAGATAAATTGTGGAATAAGTTACTTTCAATTGCAGAACAATCCTGTAACTATCAGCGAGAGAAGAGAAAACTGTTAGGACAGTTGAGTGCAGGACCAGTGCTCCGGCAGCTACCAGTGGGTCGAGGCGAGTCATTGTCACTTTCATGTATTTGTCTGGGAATCTGAAGTCCTACCTCAGCCACAGTGCAACATGCATAGATTGCAATTGCTGGTTGTGAATAGAACAATTGGCCAGAATGATGAAAGAGTTCATGTCTTGACCGACTAAACAGTTGAGGAAAGACAAGAGAAGAGTTTGTATACTGGTAAACTCTATTAGAGTGGGGGGTGATCAAATCGTATTGGTATGCTGTAGCACTGTATTTCAACGCGTCTTGTAGCATGCTGTTGGTAACATTGGAACAGTAAGAGCTGATTAGCGTTTTCAGTTCTTGGACGACATGTTACATGTCTACACATAAAAAATTACGTTGATATTAGTGACATGTCTATTAATCATTTTAAGACGTTATTTTTATCATAATTAGTAATATTAACTACACAATCAGATCTAACCCATTTTCCTTTTCGGCCCTTAACCTTTGTTATATTAGAGTGCTACCAGTGGGTATTTTCTCAACAAGCGTGTTTCATGTGATAATATTTCTCTGTACACATTTACTTGATGTATTCATACTAATACAGTTGTAAATATCATAATAAAAGTTAAAAAAAAAACAAAAAAAAAACCTTTGTTCAATCGCAGTAATTTGGTGTGAGCCAAATATTACCCATTGATCTGTAAGTGAATTATGTTGCGCTGGTGATTGTGAAAATTGGTGTGGACTGTATGAGGTTGAATCACTGAAATTTTATGCTTCATTAAATTAAACAAAATATTGAGAACATTTTTATATTGCATATAATTGAATAAAATAAAATAAATGGAATTTGTGCCTTTGTACATTTCTGTGGTTCTTTACAGATTAAGCACATATTGCTGATTGTGAAATTACAATTTTTAGTTTGATATTGTCATGTTAAAAGTGATTTTGCTTTGATTGAAATTGCATTGTCAATTTAGACTCACTTGCTGTCTGAAATTGAGCTTCATGGTTTTGGCCACCTCTTCTTCCTCCATCAGGCTGTTCTCTTAAAGTTTAGCAACTCATATTTTCTTTCCTTATGATTTCTTAAGGGAGTACCTTACTGTGTGCACACTTCACCACAATGAACAGATTAACTGAACAGGAATGGTTTGCAGCAAAATGGTGGTGAAGTTCTGAATTGTACAATAGTTAATTTTTGTGTTTCAGAGGTTGATCCCTGAACAACCTTCAAGTCGGAGATTATTACTTTTTATTGATTAGCAATGAAGCGAAGCACTTCAGTAGCGTCAGTGTGAAGTATATTAATATAGCGTTTCAATATTCTAATAAAAATAAGCATTTATATTTTAAAAGTAAATATCAGAGATAAATTGTGGAATAAGTTACTTTCAATTGCAGAACAATCCTGTAACTATCAGCGAGAGAAGAGAAAACTGTTAGGACAGTTGAGTGCAGGACCAGTGCTCCGGCAGCTACCAGTGGGTCGAGGCGAGTCATTGTCACTTTCATGTATTTGTCTGGGAATCTGAAGTCCTACCTCAGCCACAGTGCAACATGCATAGATTGCAATTGCTGGTTGTGAATAGAACAATTGGCCAGAATGATGAAAGAGTTCATGTCTTGACTGACTAAACAGTTGAGGAAAGACAAGAGAAGAGTTTGTATACTGGTAAACTCTATTAGAGTGGGGGGTGATCAAATCGTATTGGTATGCTGTAGCACTGTATTTCAACGCGTCTTGTAGCATGCTGTTGGTAACATTGGAACAGTAAGAGCTGATTAGCGTTTTCAGTTCTTGGACGACATGTTACATGTCTACACATAAAAAATTACGTTGATATTAGTGACATGTCTATTAATCATTTTAAGACGTTATTTTTATCATAATTAGTAATATTAACTACATGATCAGATCTAACCCATTTTCTTTTTCGACCCTTAACCTTCAAGTAAGAAATTATTATTTTTTATTGATTAGTGATCAAGTGAAGCACTTCAGTAGCATCAGTGTGAAGTATATTAATATAGCGTTTCGATATTCTAATAAAAATTAGCATTTATATTTTAAAAGTATATATCAGAGATAAATTGTGGAATAAGGTACTTTCAATTGCAGAACAATCCTGTAGCTATCAGGGAGAGAAGAGAAAATCGTTAGGACAGTTGAGTAAAGGACCAGTGCTCCGGCAGCAGCCAGTGAGTCGAGGTGAGTCATTGTCACTTTGATGTCTTTATCTGGGAATCTGAAGTCTGACCTCAGCCCCAAAGCTCAACTCCATATGTCCAAATAGGCCTTATTATAGTCTTGTAATTAATTGGAAGCTTAGAGTGTTTTTCTAGCAAGAGCTAAAGTAGTCTGAAATGTTGAGCGGTTTCTTATCTTTTCAGTACGGTATAAGGGTTCCAAGTTAAACGTTTGTCTACCTGGAGTCCTACATATCGGGTTTGTTGAACAGGGGTTTGTGGGATATTATTAAAGGATGCTGTAGGATATCAAGTCATAGCTTTACCACAAAGGGTAAAGGTAATTTGATGAGATTTATTTTAATTCTCTGATTTTGATACATGAGGCATTACTCACAAAGATGCCTTTCTTACCAAGGTTATCCACTGAATTCTTTAACCCTTTCATTTTAGGGATGTAAATTTCTAGCTGATTTACAAATGGCATTATGACTGCCGCATCTTCCTTAAATGAATTTTCATCATAATCTGCTGGTATTATATCATCAGGATTCTGTAAAAGATTGTTTTCATTCCATTGTGTTCCTGGAATAGGATTTCTATCATGAAAATTTCTTCTGTATTCTAATGGAGTTTCTTCGTTAGTTAATGCTTCAACTGTCTTGTGTAGATTAGACAGATAAGTAGATGTAGGCTCAGGAACAAATCTATTATTTTCATCATATAAATCATCCAAAAGGTAAGGTAAGTATTTTGTCTCATAATGTGATACTTGACCTGCTAGCTCAGTTATTCTTTGTATTGGTTCTGGTAACCTAGTAACACTTTTGACGATAGCAACGTACTTCTGCGATAACTTTGCAGGTCACTTCTTTTCCACACTCATGACGCTATCTCCGAATGTACCAATCATTTCTTGCATTTTAGATCCAACAATGCCTTGAAATGCATGGTAAGCCTGATTTACATCTGGTAGTTCAATTGTTTTTGTTTACTTTACTATGCCAATCCTTTCCAAGACTGTCAGGGATATTGTCATAATAATTCTGCTTTAAGAGCTGGTGAAAATTTATTGCTGTGGACTGTAAAATTAGAGGAGTTAAAGGATTAAAGAAGTGAATGAGTAAAATTGATTGCTATATTTTATTACATGTATTTTATAAGGAGGTTAAATATAGGTGGGTTGGGATACTTGCATTTTTTCTTTTTCTTGTTGTGCCAGTCTTCTCGTTCATCTTCCCTCTCTTCCTTTCTTGGCCCCTTGCCGGCCGCTGTAGTGTTTTACTCCATGTTTAATAAATCAGTGGAATCACAAAATTTTCAACTGGCCAGTCTAGTCAATCACGGTACGTGAGCGTCTCCGCTTCAACAATGGCGGCGTCACAACAATGACTGAGGTATATATGCAGCATAACAGCTGTGTTGTGCTTACTTGATTTAATTCAAATATCAAGTTTGATGTGTTCCCTAAACAAGCCGCCCACCTAAATTAAGCTACGCTAATTTACAATGAAAACAAAAAGCGTAACATAGTGCTGTGATGTGCTAATACGAATGTGGTAGTAAAAAAAAAAATGTCATCTCCTTTGATGAAATTAAAATAAGCAATCAAATTAATTAAATAAATTAATGGTACTTGTGAATATAATAAAAAAGGAGAATAATCAAATAATAATAAAATTAATAAACAAATTGGTTAAGCAAAACACTAATGGTTAAACAAAGTAACAAACAAACCAAATTTGACACTTATATTTATAAAACTAATGAAAAAATATGTATATGTATATATATGTTACAATGGATGCTAAACATCAAGATTGGGGGAAAATAAGGGAGCGAGTGATACCACTGGACGAACATAAAACATGTTCGAAGGAGTCTTCACAGTTACTGTTCGCACTACGCCGTCTTTCCCAGGATGGATGTCTGAGATTCTTGCCACTGGCCAATGTCCGACGATTGATCTCTTTTCGATCATGCTGACTAGATCGCCTTTCTTCAGGTTTGGAAGGTTTTGCTTCCACTTCACCTTCTGTTGAAGATTGTGAAGATAATCCCGGCTCCACCTATGCCATATAGATCTGATATGAGTTTGAAGAGAATCCCATCTATCCGCGGGCTTCTTATGAACTACTTCATCAACAAGCTCCGGTATCGCAGCTAAGGATGAGCCAATCAAGAAATGTGCAGGGGTGAGGACATCGAAATTTTCCGGATCTTCATTTAGTGGCGTAAGAGGCCTCGAGTTGAGAATTCCTTCAATTCTTACGAATGCTGTAGAGAGCTCCTCAAAGGTGAATGGTTGAGCTCCCATAATTCCTGCTAGTAAGGATTTGGCAGATTTGACGCCTGCTTCCCAGCCTCCCCCAAAGTGAGGGGCTCTTGGTGGGATGAATTTCCATTCAATGCTCTTTTCGGAGAGGCTACGTATGATTTCATCCTCATGCTTAGATATGAACTGGTATACATCCTTGAGGAACCTGCTAGCTCCTACAAAGTTGGTACCGTGGTCAGACCATATTGACTGAGGGATTCCTCTTCTTGATATACAACTTCTAAATGAAGAGCCCGCGTTGACAAACAAATGAATAGACACAAATATGATTTACTGACTGCGGCCTTCCTTCGATTAGATTCTTTTATTAAGAATGGGCCTGCGTAATCCAATCCTACCTGCAAAAATGCACGATATTGTGCAAAGCGTGCCTCAGGTAGGGGTGCCATGATTGGATTAAGTGGTTGTGCTTTCCGGATACGACACCTAATACATTGCTGAATATGACTTCGTATGAGACGAAGAGCACCTGGAATCCAGAATTCATTTCGGAGTAGTGATAGTGTAAGAGAAGGTCCGGCATGATAGTTATTTTGATGTATGTGATCTATCATGAGGCTAGAGAAGTATGAGTTGCGAGGGAGAAGCATTGGGTGTTTCTTGGAATAATCCATAGGGGCTTCTTGCATGCGGCCGCCCACCCTGATGATTCCGCCCTCGTCCATGAAAGGTGATAGCTGTGAAAGCTCCCTAGTTGACATGCCCCTTTGTATCATGTTAACACAACGCAATTTGGCAGCTGAGAATTCTTCCCCGGTGATATTCCCAGAGAGTGTTAATTCCTTATCACGGGCATGCCGAGCTATTCGAAGAATCAATGCCACTACTCTAATAAGTACATTCACATTTGAAAATCGCTTCATCCAGGAGTCGAGAGTGAGTTCCGATTTGCCTTTTGCTTGAATGTTGGTAGTAGTGGTTAGAGCATGAGCTGGAGTTTTGAATTCTGCAACCGGCCAATTTTCGACGGGGCCACAGAGCCACTTTGGCCCGTGCCACCATAAAGGGTTATTGAGAAGAATATTCGGGAGACAGCCACGGGACGCCAAATCACTTGGGTTTTCTTCGGAGGCAATATGTAACCATCTGCTACGTGGCACCAAGTCCTTAATCTGGGCTACCCTGTTTGCTTCGAAAACCTTGAGCTGGTGCGTTCCAGAGTGGATCCAGCTTAATACCACCTTGGAATCAGTGAAGCATATTGGAGGTTCCGAATTGAACCTAGAAACTTTAATAGAAGAGAGTATCCGACTCAAAAGTAGGGCACCGCAAAGCTCCATGCGAGTCACTGATAGGTATTTTATTGGGGCCACCTTTTTTTTGGATTTAATAAGGTTAACGTTGGTGAAACCATCCGGTGAATGGGTGCGGAGATAGACGCTAGCAGCATAACCATCGTTCGATGCATCACTGAAACCAATCAATATAAATGATGCTTCCTGACAACTTATATAACGAGGAATAGATAAGCACGATATGATGGGCCATTCTTGAATGATCTGAGCCCACTTCTCAGCCAATTTAGGGGGAAGATAGACATCCCAATCAAGACGCGCACGCCAGATCTGTTGAAGCAGTACCTTAGCAAGGAATATAACGGGTGCTAGAAAGCCTAAGGGATCAAATATACGGGCTATTGCTGAGAGTACAAGGCGCTTCGTCACTGGTGAGGGTGGTGGTTGGAAAATAGAATAAGAAAATGCGTCTGAAAGAGGATTCCATATTAGGCCTAAGATCATAATAGATTCCATCTCATCTTGACGAAGTTGAATAGGAGTGATTTTAGTGTCTTCTGGCAGAAGCTCGGGTATAGTGGACGCCCATTTGCTTAAAACAAACCCCCCTTTTTATCTCACCAGAGAAACTTGGTATGGGTATCTGCGGTAAATAGGCCTTAGCGCCAATTGTCCTGCTCGTGGTTGGTTCCATAGAACGATTTACAGGATCCTGAACTGCTGGATTCAATTCCGCTGCTAGCTTCCGCTTTATCTGGAGCATAATAGCTTTTGCTTGTATTACTTCACTCCTACAAGCGTCGTAAATCTCCTGCATACGTACACTCGGGAAATCTTCACCCGCCAGAGCGTGAATGGTGTCGCATTTCTCCCATTTTTCGATAAACAGCGCCCAATCGGAATTTGCAGCATCTAGTTGATCTTCAAATAATGGAGCTTTCTCAAGATCCGAAAGTGCTGCCGAACCATAATCTGAACATCCCACGATGTTCCGGTGTAAACCTCTGAGCTGTCGCTCCAGGGTAGTGATTTGAGCATTGTAATCAGTGTTAACTGGTGGCATTTTCATAAGAAAAAACGACGAAGCAAGGGGGTTCAAGGAAGAGAGAACCGATGAACTCAAAGAAGACTGCAATGTAATAAAGAGAATAGAGAGACAACTATAAACAAAACAAACCAGGCATGAATGTGCTAAAGAGACCATGCAGAAACTGCTGTAAGAAAACAAAATTGCAATTTAAGCAATAAAAATTTAAATGAATGAAAAATGAGGTATCTAATTATAAACCATACACATATATTTATAATCAAATTAATTGCTTTTAATTTGATATAGAATGCTAAGTTATAAAATATGTGTGTATATATAAGAATAAACATCAAATGAGTGCGTGATGTTTTTATCCAATAGAAATTGCTATAACAACAGCTATACCTCTTTATTTAGTGAATGAATCAATAATGAATGCTTAACTTAATGGCTGGACGTTAGATATTAACATTGAACGATTATGATTACTATTAAAGACAATAAGTGCTAATTAATTTCTGATAATATACAAACTAGTAATGTAATTCAGTAGATAAATCAATAAATAATTTAAATACAAAAAAAAAAATTATTAAATGCCTGGTAAATAAATGTTTCTCAATTAAGGTAGCTGTTGTTTTAAAGAGGGCTACAAAAATGATAATTCATAACTGATATGGATTCATTATGCATCGAAACCTAATTCAAGTATCAGAAAAGAAAATAGGCCAATGAATAGAAATTAATTAATTAATTGCTAAATTTGATGTGATAAATAATATAAGAAGATAATTACAAAACTAAAATGAGAACAAATATAAATATGAGTGCCAATATACTACATTTAACCTGAATAACATAAGAAAATTTTGTATGATTTAATCTTTAAAGATTTTAATGATATCGGGGCTCGGTGGACCATATGTTTGATTTATTATTAAAGATTTTAATAATATCAGAGCCCGGAGGACCAAATGTTTACTTTACTATGCCAATCCCTTCCAAGACTGTCAGGGATATTGTCATAATAATTCTGCTTTAAGAGCTGGTGAAAATTTATTGCTGTGGACTGTAAAATTAGAGGAGTTAAAGGATTAAAGAAGTGAATGAGTAAAATTGATTGCTATATTTTATTACATGTATTTTATAAGGAGGTTAAATATAGGTGGGTTGGGATACTTGCATTTTTTCTTTTTCTTGTTGTGCCAGTCTTCTCGTTCATCTTCCCTCTCTTCCTTTCTTGGCCCCTTGCCGGCCGCTGTAGTGTTTTACTCCATGTTTAATAAATCAGTGGAATCACAAAATTTTCAACTGGCCAGTCTAGTCAATCACGGTACGTGAGCGTCTCCGCTTCAACAATGGCGGCGTCACAACAATGACTGAGGTATATATGCAGCATAACAGCTGTGTTGTGCTTACTTGATTTAATTCAAATATCAAGTTTGATGTGTTCCCTAAACAGTTTTCTTATAACGATCAGTGACATATAAAAGCAATAAAGTACCAAACCCAATACCACGGGTTGAAATTGTAGTAGTAATAGGTTTTATCTCCTGTTCTCCTTAGTTCAGATGCAGTTAATCCTGCAAGAAGTTCTTTTATCTTATCATAATCAGGTGCCATAAAATTTTCTGAGAGTTCCTCTCTCTCCTTTTCCATACGCTTATGGGAGTGTTGTTGATGTGGCTTACTTCCACGGTTTCCTCCGCATCTTCCATTGTTACGTATCTGAGGCTCTTCCTGATATCTATCATCAAAACCTCGTCCTCTGAAGTTTTGTCTAGACATAGATCCTCAGCCACATTGCGCCTTACCTAGATCGCAATTGCTGGATGTGATAAGAACAATCGGTCAGGATGGTGCAAGAGTTCATGTGTCGACTTACTAAACAGTTGAGGAGAGACAAGAGAAGAGTCTGCATACTGGTGAACCATATTAGAGTGGAGGAGAGACTTGTTGGCCGTAGCTGGTAGAATTAAAAACAGAATTACGTCTGTAACTCATTTTAAGATGGTGTTGGTCGGAAATCAACCAATTTTTTTTCCCTTTTTTTCTCTTATGATATGCGGCATTGTCACCAAGTGATGTCCAGTAAGGTGCCCACTAAGAGGACTCGGTCAGACGGCGTTAGTGACCCTCGTGATTCACCAGCCAAACAAAGAACTCGTGGCTGTCTACAAGAAACCGCTCCAATAACCTTAGCCTCAACCAGGTACGTCTTCGCAAGAAAAGGTTGAAGAATCCCCTTTCTTTACTCCAAACTCATTCCAAGTGCTTCTAAATGACAGAAGTAATGGAGTCTGCAACAATACCCAGTGAACCAAGGCCACCTCCCATATTTGTAAAAAATATCAACAATTTCTAGCTATTGTATACACAACTAAACAAAATCTGTTCCGGCAGTTATTCTTGCCTTAACAGGACCAAAGATACAAAAATAATACCTGATATTGCTGAAACCTATCGAAAAATAGTGAAGTACCTGTCCAAAACAAATGCAAATTTTCATACGTACCAGCTGAGGCAGGAGAGATCGTTACTAGTGGTCATAAGAAATTTACACTCTTCAACCCCAACTGAAGTGATAAAAGAAGAACTAACGACGGTTTCATCTTGCGTCAGGTAACAAACGTTTTTAAGGGAAATAAGGAGCAGCCAGGAGTAAGAAATAAAGTTCCACTACCTTTATTTTTCATGTACCTGGAGCCATCACTTGGTGTCGAGAAAATTTAAGAAATCAAGAGATTGTACTACACTATTGTGAAGATAGGGAAACCGTACCCCAAGACTGAAATCGTGCAATGTCACAATTGCCAGGCGTATGGCCTCACGAAGACTTATTAACAACACTTGCCGCCTTGCTTAAAATGTGACGAACAACACAAATCAGCAGAGTGCACTAAACCTATACAGAATCCTGCGATTTGTACCCTATGTCTAGAGGGACACCTGGCCAACTACAAAGGCTGCCAAACTTATAAGAACCTCAAATCCAAATTCCAGAAGAACCAGCTTCACGATGAGACAACAAGACCAAGAAGAGAACCTTCTAGAATAATGAATAATGATGCATCATTCTCCAAATTGCTTGGAGGTAGGAACCTAACTAGGAAATGTGAAGCCCTCCGCAGCAATTGCCTCAACCCCACTCTCAATATTCTGATCATCCTAACATACCTAATCATCAACAACCTCAAAGTCCTCATATTCCTCCTCCCTCAAATGCCACAGATCTCACTAGGGAATGCAATACCATTAAAAATTTTTGATACCGGTATTTTGGTATTTTCGCTTTTAGAACCGGTATTAGTATTATTTTAAAAAATGTGAACAAAATTAAAATTTACTTACTATAGGTTATGCTATTATTTAGGGGTAGTACAAATATATGTCAAACACAATTAAACAACAAAACATTTATTTTTAAGAATAATTTAACAAAATTAAATCCAACTTTTTTAATATATATTACATTAATTCGTACAAGTGATTATTATTTTTGATGCAAATTGAAATATGATTTCAAAAAACATATATGATCCAACGTACCATCGTCTCACCTCGATCTTATTTTTGTGGTTATGTGTTGAGCAGCCGGAAAGGCTCGTTCTGACTCCACACTTGTTGGTGGTATTGTTAACAAGTATTCATAAGTAAGCTTTAGATGCATCCCCCTAATGCCATGCTCTTCAAAAAATTGTCATTCTTTTTTCAAGTTTATGTTCTATTTCTAATCTTTTGTTTTGTTTCTTTGGGTTTGGAACATTCGTCATTGCTTTTTTTTTATATATATATTTTTTTTTAATGTCTCGAGGCACATCGACCCCTATTGGGTCCATTGTGCTCCAATTTCAGTGATTCGTTTAATGAAAATTTCGTTTATCTAGTAAGAGCTAGTCCTTTCCGCATATCTTAGTAGGCTGGTTGGATTGACCTTCTCATATCTACTGGGGAGATCCATTCGCTCCTCCCCAAATAGTGCCAGTCTCAGCCTTGTGAATCTATCACATCTACACACGATGTGAAAGGCTGTTTCATTCTCCTCCTGAGAGAATCTGCATAGCGGATTCGTCGTTACTCGGAGATTGAACATATGGTAATTTAGCTTACAGTGACCTGTATAGATTGCTGTAAGCTTTTTAAGAGCTGCTCTGTCCATACTCAGTAGCAGTTTGTTTCTTTTTTCACATGGACCTTTAAGGAACAGCTTTGAATGTCGCTTTAAATTTAATTTAAATAATTATACGTTTCACCAATATTGAACAACCAAATTGAACAGATACAGTCTTCTCCAATTGTTCTCTTTTGGACAAGTTTTCCAACATAGTTTACATGCTTTTCACCTCGTACTTTTGCATCTCTTATTAAACATTCCTTTTTCTCCTTTCTCTGGATTGTTTTTGGCTGCACAGCAGAATTAATACAATCCATTGTTGAATGACCTGGATGTGAATATTCAATAGAACAATAAAAATAAGCCTCACTCTTATAAAACTAATCTGGTAATGACTTGCAAAGTTGAAGGAACACATAATTGGCAGTGGGAAAGACACATCAACACACTATAGCGGTATATTCTGCAAATAGCAGACAAGTCCAAGGACTAGTCTGGATTTTGGTGGAAAGGCGTTGTACTTGTCTTATTTTTGTAGAATCGCTAATACTTCACACTCATATATAATGTGACCTATCTGCTTTTTGGGGACAGCAATAATATCAATTCTTGGACTAGTCTGGTTTTTGTAATGAACCCTTCAATAAGGAATTGATCTGGGCCAAAAAATAATTGCTTAAGAAATTTCACTTGAATTAATTCAATCGATTCAAAATATCTTAAGCCCCAAATGATGCGTAAGGAAAAGTTCTGGAGACCATTGAATTAAAGAGAGTCATTTGGATTTCCCATGTATCACTCTTTCCTCTTATTAAAATCTTACATAAATTTGCTCTTGCGACATAATATGTTCAGCAGCCTTAAAAAATTTTGCCGATTTTGAAAATGGACCTCCTAGGTAGTTATAACATTTTTTAAATCCCAGGGGTTTATTTTGGCAAAGCAATGACTAATTTTTTCATTCTTGGTGACTTATGGCATATCAGAACTTTTGATTTTTCGCGTTTTAAGACCAGTGAATTTTGTGCGCAATACTGTTCAAAAATCTGAAGTTTCTTTTGGGTACTATGCCACGAGTTACTTAACATTAAATGTAGTCTGCCAATGGGAGATGGCATTAGAACTTCATTTTTGCCATCTATAGGTAAACCAGATATACCGCTTCTACCTATAGATTTTTTTTTTTATATGTTAGCCATAAGCATGTCGACCCCGAATGGGTCCATTGTGCGCCAATTTCAGTTGGTCGTTTTAATTAAAACATTATCCTGTCACTTCCGCGTATCTAAGTGAAAAGCTGTTTCATTCTCCTCCTGACAGAATTTGCATAGCGGATTCGTCGTTACTCGAAGATTGAACATATGATAGTTTAGCTTACAGTGACCTGTATAGATTGCTTTAAGCTTTTTAAGGGCTGCTCTGTCCATGTTAAGTAGAAGTTTACTTCTTTTTTTCACATGGACCTTTTAGGAACAGCTTCGAATGTCGCTGTTTCTTGTCGGTCCAGTAATTACTGAATTTGTTCCCATAAATCTCCCTGATCCTGCCCTTGGCAGTGCTGAGGCTGATTCCACAGACAGGCTCGGGAGTTACAGGAATGGTATCTGAGCCCAATCTGGCTAGTTCGTCAGCCACCTCGTTGCCTGGTATGCCAGAGTGACCTGGCACCCACTCCACTGCAACTCTATTGTGCTCAGTTAGTTCGTTAAGTGCTGTGTTGCATTCCTTAACGACCTTTAAATAAACGTAATAGTTGTTAATAGCACCTATTGCTGCCTGACTGTCGGTATAGATGGTAATCTTTTTCCCAGTCATGTTGCTTCGCAATAGGTTTTGTGCACAATCGCAGATTGCCAGTATCTCAGATTGAAACACTGAAGCATACCTACCAAGTGGTATAGACATTTTTTCCTAAATATCTTTGCGATAGATGCCTGCTCCAGAGCCAAAGGCTGTTAGAGAGCCATCTGTGTAGCAATTTATTCCACTATTTGGTTTATGTTGTCTGCTGCTATCTATCCCAACCTTATATTTACGGTCCTGATATTCTCGGATTAGAGTGTCAGAGTGCATAGCTAGAACTCCTTCACGTCCAATCCTATTCAGCAGTATTGTGTGTCCTTCTTGGCAGGGGACTGGTGAGCAGTAAGTTGACTTTCTTAACCTGTATAATGTGTTTGTTGCCCGAGCCTCCACCTCCAGCTGTAGCGGAGGCATGTTCAACATTACTTCCATGGCAGCCGTCGGTGTCGTGCTCATCGCGCCTGTTATCATTGTACATGCAAGCCTTTGAATCTTTCCTAATGAGGATAAGTTGGCTACAGTCTTTGCTTTGTGCCATCATAGCAAAGCTGAGTAAAGTATGATAGGTCTGACTGTCGTTGTGTACCCTGCTTGGTGTACGGAACTGGAGAGCTGCAGCAGAAGACAGAGCCAACTGGCGGAGGCTCTTGGAGGAGGCCCAGTCTCGGTAACGGGATGTCGTGCCACACATGAATGAATGAATGACTGTCGTTGTGTACAGCCAGTATACCATTTTTGGTTTGAGTCCCCAATTCTTTCCTATCGCTCTTTTACAGGCCCATAGGCATTTGAGGGTTTACTTGTCACGTTTTGAACGTGTTTAGTCCATGATAGTTTATGGTACAAAATGACTCCAAGGTGTTTAACTTCCTTGCTCAGTGTCAATTGGATACCATTGATTTCCGGCATTTTGATAAATACCTTCTTCTTCTTAGTGAAGATACACACATTGATTTTCCTAGGGTTGATGCTTAGTCCATTAATCCTGCACCAATTCCTAAGAATGTTAGACACTGTACTGAGGATATCAAAGAGGACACTCTGATGCCTTCCTTCTATTAGGATGGCAATATCGTCAGCATATCCTTGTGCATAAATGCCTGCAGTGTTTAGGGCTTCCAACAATGAGTCAGCCACAAAGCACCACAGTAGCGGAGAGAGCACACCTCCCTGTGGACAGCCACCACAGAGTTTAATCCACAGTTCCTTGTGCCCTATTTCTGATTTTAGAACTCTGTCCTCCGTATTCTCCCAATCCATCTGGAGGACATAGCATCTATGTCTTTTTTCCTTAGTGCATCATTTATGATGTTGTAAGGAGTTATATCAAAGGTACCCTCGATATCAACGAAGACGCTTATCATGATTTCATTCTGTTCTAAGGATTTCTCTATTCTTGTTACCAAGTTATGAAGCGCCATCTCACAGGATTTTCCTGGTTGGTAGGCATATTGCTTTAAATGTATTGGACTAGTAGCCAATATATGTTCCCGAATATGTCTGTCCAGTATCTTTTCTAGTGTCTTCATTATGAAAGATGACAGCCATACTGGCCTAAATGCCTTGGGGTCTTCGTAAGATTCCTTTCCTGGTTTAGGAATGTATCGCACTTTGGATATCCTCCATTTACATGGTAGATATCCTAGTGCTAGGCTACCTCTTAGGAGTTCCAGAAGGTATGGCCTTAACTCTGGGAGACTCTTCTGCAGCAGTGCTGGAAAGATCTCGTCAGTTCCAGCAGATTTGAAAGGAGAGAATGAATTCACTGCCCATTCAAGTCTTCTGTTAGTAATCACTCTTCTTGCCAGACCCCACATACGTGCACCAGTACCACGATCCTGTGTATTGGGGTCAAGAGGTTCATTTACTGTCGTAAAACAACTTGGGAAATGAGCTTTTTCTACCACATTCAATGTTTCTATTTCATTCATGCTGTGTTTATCATCATATTTGAGTGTTCCCATTATACCTGTATTGGTTTGTTTTGACAGTATTTTGTTTACCTTACATACCACCGGCATGTTGTCAACCTCCAGACAAAACCTTTTCCAGGTTTGTCTTTTGGCTTTCCTGACAGATTTAAGTAAGAGATTTCCTGTATCCCAATTGCCAGATGTTTTAGCAGCATTGAACAATCTCCTTATGAGTGTTCTTTGCTTTGTTAGACTATCATTCCATCAGGACACTTTCCTGTTGGTTGTAGTTTTTTTGGCTTCATTACTGGCCAGATATGCTCTAGTCATAGCATCAGTAATTGAAGTATTTAAACATTCTAGTTGCCATGTATTGTGGATAACTTTGGGGCAGCATTTAACAGCCGCCTCCAAGTTAGAACTATAGGACACCCAGTCTGTACGTTTGGGATCTCTATAATCCACATCATGTTGTATTCTGTCAGATATATTGAATCTGATATACCTGTGATCTGAGCATGTTTCTTCATCAGAGACATGCCAGTTATCTATAAGGACACTAGTCAATCAAGTCGCTAGTGTTATGTCTATGATCTCTGTCCTAATTCTATTACAAAATATAGGTTTGTTCCCCCTGTTCAGAATATCAAGATCATATTTGATTATAGTCTCTAAGAGTTTCTCACCTCTTTAGTTGGTATTTGTGCTTCCCCAGATCTCATTATGTGCGTTAGCATCCAGGGCAGCCACAATTTCCTCCTTGCACCTTAGTAGTTCATCCATTCCTTCTGCAGGTTCTGGATATTCATATGGTAGATAGACCGCCGCTATGATTATTGATCTATTATACTCTTGTTGGGTATATTTAGCTGCTGCAAGATCTCTAGAACAAAATTTCCATAGAGGCAGCAGTTTTAGTTTATTTTTATAAAGAAGGTAGGCTCTAGGATATGTGGGTGCAGATATTATTCCATACCCATGCATATTAAGTCCTTTGATCCTGTCTTCATATAGGTAAGGTTCAAGAATTAATATTACATCAATATCCTTACCTTTATATACTGTTGCAATACACCACATGCCGCAATGCAGTGGTGGATATTGATCTGCAGCAGTTTCATAGTTCAATTGAATATTTATTTTCTGGAAGGTGGTTTTCCAGACGGAGCCAATGGTAGGGTTCCTCCATCAGACTCAGTTTTCACCTTGTCTTTTGGTTTCTCCCCGCCACTCGACCTCGCTTTCGAACCCCCACCAGTGTTAGAGGAGTGCCGCGAGACAGAGTTCTGGCCACCAGACCGCGGCAGTGGCCAGGATTCGCCTCTGTAACCAGTTTTCACTGGTTCCTTTGGCTTAGCCCCGCCTCCTGCCCCGGCCGACGGCCTCGACCCCGTCCTCGACGCACTCCTTCTAGAAGAGAAAGATTCCCTGTTCTCCCTCTCCTTAGATGTGCCTGCTTTCGGCGCCACCTCCTGCATTTCCTCCGGAGCAGGCTTACTTCCTGACGCCAAGTGCCTGAAGGTAATAATGTATATCCCACAGCAGGCCTGCATTTTATGTGAAGTGAGGCTCTGGAGGCTAGTCACCGGTATGTTGAATACTCCAAAGGATCCTCTTTCCAGAGCCTTGAAGTTAAACACGGCCCAGGTGTTGATTCCAGTAATAGATTGGTTTTGAATCTGGAGCCGGTTTAAGTAATAATCAGCAGGTAGGGCCTTTCCTGGAAAGAAGGCTCCAATCCTGATGATTTTTGTTAAATCACCTGCCTCACAAGCTCGTAGGGTTAGGCCTTCCTTGATTGTGATGCTCGGTGTTATGTTTTTGAACCATTCCACTGTATGGCTATATAGGCAGGATACAAGACATCCTCTTAGCTTAAAAAGCGCCCCGTCGAACTTTGGATGAATGTCTCCTCCTATTGTTAATTCGTCAATTTTACTGGCGATTGCTTCCTTGAGTTCTTCGCATTGGTCGTAGGTAAGCTGGATCTGTGGGTTGTCGACAGGAACTACCGCGACCAATTGTCCTTGTGCAACCTTTGCGTAGTTTCTAGGCCTTTCAGCCTCCCTCGGTTTCCTAGGGATTTCCTGGCTCTCTTTTCCACAGGCAGTCTTGATCTGGACCTCAACCTTTGAGGCCTCGCATTCTTAGCTGCTGGCCGGTATGGCCTCACAAACTTAGATGCTGGACTCTTGGGTGTGTCTTTCTCATCTCCTGTCTGTGGTATTGCAGCTTTCCCCTCCGGCGCGGTAACTTCGTTAGCCAGGCCTTTTGGGGCCTTTGCATCCTCCACTACCTGCCTTTGAGTAGGCTCCAATTCACTGGTTGTTTGCCCTTGATCTAAGCCTCCTGTTTAATTTACTATGCCAATCCCTTCCAAGGCTGTCAGGGATATTGTCATAATAATTCTGCTTTAAGAGCTGGTGATAATTTATTGCTGTGGACTGTAAAATTAGAGGAGTTAGTGGATTAAAGAAGTGAATATTTAAAATTGATTGCTATATTTTATTACATGTAATTTTATACGGAGGTTAAATATAGGTGGGTTGGGATACTTGCATTTTCTCTTTTCTTCTAGTTGCCAGTCTTCTTGTTCATCTTCTCTCTCTTCCTTTCTTGGCCCCTTGCTGGCCGCTGTAGTTTTTAACTCCATGTTTAGTAAACCAGTGGAATTACAAATTTTTAAACTGGCCAGTCTGGTAAATCTCTCACGCTACGTGAGTGTCTACACTTCAATAATGGCAGCGTCACAATAACAACTGAGGTATATATGCAGTATGTTCGAGATAACAGCTGTGTTGTGATTAAATTTCTTGATTAAATTCAAATTAAATTTAAATATGAATTTTGATGTGTTCCCTAAACACCTCCCTTTCAAGACTCACCGCCTTGTCCGCCAGGCCTTTTGGGGCCCTTGCTTCCTCGGCAGAGTTCTCTACAGGTGGCCTATTCTCTTCTTGTGGGCTTAATAGATATTGGGCCTTTGCCCTCCTCCTATTGCGCCTCTTCGCATTCCTTATCGTCCGCGACGTGGCAGGCCTCGAGTCTTTGGGCTCGTGGTCCCCGCTCTCTGTCTGGTCGAGTCCAGAATACGATAGGCTACTTCCCATCATAACCATTTCTGGCTTTTTAAGTTCGTCCACGTCCATATTTTCTACTGGGGCCTGCACTATAGCAATAGCCACCTCCATTAGTTCTTTCTCCTTTAATTCCGTTTAGACGTGGAATGTTCCTACATCCTCTGTTAGGGTTTTCAGTAGTTCCCCTACCAGAGATTCATCTATCTTATCGGAGGTAACCTCTGATAAGTTTAAAAGTTCTTCGGAGGACAAATCCTCCTCAGATACCAACGATTTACTTTTTTTGAGTTGTTTGTTTTGTTTGGACATTTTGTTCCCATGAGTATGGGGGTCAATGGAACTGCAAGTACTACCCCCTCTCCCTGCAGCCGTCTACTTGAAATGGGGTCTCGCCTGGTTCCCCAAGTGAGTCGATAAAAAACAGTATATCTTTACCCACCCTCTGCCACTCAGGCTCAGTTCGTGCGCCCCAGACCTAGCTTGGGTGCCTAACAGGTTCATCAGTTCCATCACATATATATCATCCACATACATATGGATGGAAGCAATGAACCCTACCTCTGTTGTCCGCGAGTCCCATCAGACTCCCTGGGGGACGCCACATGGAGGTGACATTAGGCATTGATAGGGATAAGGAGATCTGGGAACTCACAAGCAGTGGGTAGGGCACTTCACTCGATCATTCCGCAAAGAGAGGAGATTCCCGCACCTATCTCCCTCTCTAGACCTCCCATTACCCTACCTATTAGCCCCCCTCTTCGGGAGTGTGGTAGCACACTAAGCTTCCAATGCTAGAGATATCAGGTTCGAATCCCAGCTCATGGCAGAAAATTTTCTTATTCTGTTTCATTGGCCGTGGGGCGACCCTGAGGTAGGTAAGTTGGGGAAAAGTGAATATCCTTAATTAAATGTTGATTAAGGGAGAAAATCTGGGCGGTTGAGCATGATCCTGGCCCGATCTCCTCCCTGCACAACCATTGGCCTTGAAACAGTACTTTCCCCAAATAGTACTGAACCCAAATATTTTTGCAATCTTATAACGCAGGTAGTATCATTCGAGCGTTCCACTCAGCCACCTATTAGAAACTCTCTCCGTTTAGGCTTCGATGCAGCTTTCTTTCTAGACATCATAAATTTTGAATATTTAGCGGATACATTCTTGTTTGGATGTTATACTGTGTGACTCTGTAATTTCTGAGAAGTAAAAGCTTCTTTATAATCTTTCTTTTAAGTCTTAAAAGTGATCTCTTGACCACCTTGAACCCAACGTATTTAGTGCCACTTCCCTTGTTGTTCCGAAGAACATTAGAGGTAACCCTATTATATTTCACGCCTAAGCATAGTACTGTTTCTAAAGTGTCGGAAGTTGGAATTTTCGACATATACTGGTTTTATACACTATTTATTTAGTCAAATCCTTTTGAGTACATTCCAACTCGACTTCCTTAGATGGCTCGACAGTAGGATGTTCAAGCTCAATCACCTCTTTAAAATATTTGTCTTGCCATTGCTTGTGTTTTGCTGACGCTTAAATGCAGACTATGAAGCTTCTCCAACATTTCTTTTCTCAGGGCATATTTATTATAAGCAGGCCATCCTCTCATATAGTGTTGCACTATGCACTGTAATGTCGTAGTGGTTTCTTCTTCTTGAATTTTTTTTCTTCTAGGTCTGATCAGCAATTGATAATGATTAGATGCTACTTCATGAACTATCTCACTAATCCACGTTAGAACTGATATTATCCTCATTTTCACACTCTCTTGACAATAAATCAGCAATATATAATTCCTTACCAGGCACATATCTCAAATCTAAGTCATATTTAACTAATTTACGAATCATCGTCTGCATTCTGTATGATGGTATTTCTCCAACATTATTTTTAATTAGAGACACAAGAGGTTTGTGGTCTGTTCTGACAAAAGCTTTACGCCCATAGATGTATAAATGAAATTTAGATGTTGCCAAAAGAAGTCTTAATAACTCCTTTGAATTGAATGAGCTTCTGTCCAAATAAATTCTACAATACATTTAAAAAGGGGACACAAATTAGAAGTTAAGCCAGCAAATTTTGAAATGAAATTTCTGATGTAATTAAGCATGCCCAAAATTCTCTGTATTCTTTCTTATCACTTGGGTTCTCTAAACTTTTAATAGCTTCTATTCTCTGTGGGTCAATTTTCATCCCATTTTTATCAAACTCAAACACCAAAAATGTATGTTTATTGGTTTTATATTGAAAGTTACTAGGATTAAAGTTTAAATTACTTGACCTGGCCCTTTCTAACTCTTTATTTAGCACTTCATCATGTTCTTTTTCTGTCTCAGTTATGATTAAAATATCATCAAAATGTATTTATAAGTTCTTGAATATCTGAAAATATGAAATTGTTTGTTTTTGAAATTCTTCAGGAGCATTGGATATGCTGAATGAGAGTCTGGAAACTTATAGCACCCAAAAAGTGTTGAAAAGATGTACAAGTTAGATGATTCTGTGTTCAGTTTAATATTATAGAAGCCCTCCTTAAGATCAAGGAAAGAAAACCAACATTTATCAGCTAACTGAGAAGTTACTTCTTATAAGTTAGGTATTAACATAGGTGTTTTAACGATGAATTTTTTCAGATCAGTTGGGTCCAAACATATTCAAAGAACCCCATCTAATTTTTCAATTACTACAAGACTGCTAAGCCATGTCACCGGACCATCCACTTTTTCAATAATTTTTTCTCACTCAAAAAGGTTCAACTTTCCTTGCAATCTGTCTCTAATAGCTAAAGGTACTCTTCAAGAAGGTCTGATGACTGGTCTTCAAGGTCTGATGACTGGTGATACAGATTTACTCTCTTAAATGTGACACTCATAATTTTTTATCAGTCCAGTTCCATTAAACATGTCTTCATTTCTCTTCAAAATTTCCGTTTTCTTTTGATTATCTACTGTAAGATCATTTATTCTTTTAATTAAGTTTAATTTAACACAACCATCCAACTCCAGTAAGGGTTAATAACTCCTGAAGGTTTTAACTGATTACCTCCACAATTGTTTGTCAATTATTACATATATTTCTCAGTACTTACTCCCAATTTTAACAGACAGCTTATTAGCATTACATTAATCTCAGCTCCCGTATCAGGCTTGAACTCCAATTCCATGTTATTAATAATTAAATTTTATGTCCACCGTAAAAGATCAATTTTACAAATTTTTCTTGAGCTCTCAACTAATACACAAGAGTCAATTAGGAAATCCGCTTAATCCTGTTCACTTCCATACTTACTTTGTTTTACTAAAGTTAACCTTCTAGTTCATTATATATTAATGGGTATATATTCTTTGTCTTATTAATAGGGGAAGACACATTGATTCATCAGAAACTGTAAATTATAAATTGGGTTTATGTTGTTATTTAATATAACCAATATTAATATGGGTAATACAAAGTTATAGGGAGCAGGGTAGCTCATTGGGTGAGCACTGACTTCCAAAGCTCAAGGTCGTCCCAGGTTCAAATCTGGTTGATGACTAGTAATTTTTCATCAGCAGTGTGTCAAATTTGGGGCTGGGAGACCTTGCCCCAGCAAACCCAGCCTTTATAAAGTGGGTACTCTCATTTAATAATTACTTAAGGAAGAAAACCTGGCGGTTGAGCGTGATATTGGCCCGTCACCTCCCTGCACAACCGTTGGCCTTGTAACAGTTCTTCCTCACATTTAACTGAACCCAAGACACTTCATTGTCATATATTTGTTATTGGTACAGGTAATACAAAGTTAAATATTATATATATATATTCAGCACACCTCTTAAATCACTGTTAAGTGACTGTTTATTAAATTTTTCAAATAATGCATATTTTGAACTTTAAGATACTTGAATACTTCTTAAAAAGTCTTTTATTTTCCTTAATATTATGAGAGCACACGTTAAGTTTTGCTCCAATGTGACCATTCATTATTAACCTACATTATTTTATACCTCCACTATTTATGGAATAATTTTGAAAGAAATTAATGTCATGTTTTTTCTTTAGTTTGTTAAAAAACAGTTAACTGAAATCTTTTCACTTAAAGGTTAATAGTTATAAAATTATTTTTAAATTGGTGTAATAATTGTTTAATTTAAAGATGAAAGTGATTATTGAAATTCTATTTACAGAATAGAGTCATAGAAAAAAGTCATTATTCTAAATATAATTAGTTAACAAACTTGTTGTGTTATGAAGTAAATTTATATGTGGTTAGGATTTATTGATAAAAAGTCTATCATCACATTTAAACCAGTTTCTATGTATAACTGAAGAAAATTTAAATTCAAAAAGTTAAAATGAGATTTGGGTTATTGTTTAGATATAATTTCTGTGGTACTACATAAGTTCAGGAATACAATTCCTACTTTTCTAAAACTTTGAAGAGTTTCAATGTTAGATAATTTTTATTGGGGCACTTCTTCGTAGATAAAAAAAAGTCTTTAAAAACACCACCACATCTTTTCAGTAAACTTCATTATAGTAAAAATATTTGTTATATTTCTCTGTACTGGAAACTGATTTTGAATCACTTGATTTTTCACAATCTTTAGTTTTATATGATATGGACAATTTCATGTAAAGACATTTTATATATATATAACTTACGTCTGTTCGAACAAGAAAAGATAAAAAAAAAGAAAGAAAGGTCCGAAATAAAACACGTGGTTGCTCAAATAAGACTAACTTTATTCTCTCCGTAATGCTATATATATAGCATTACGGTTTGTTTACAACTGTTGAATAGGATTAAATAATATATCAACTTACATCTAACCATAACTCCCCCCCCCCCCGCCAGTTTATGAACAATCTTCCTTGGCGTTCCCATACAGCCATAGTACAGAACAAATAAAATTAAACATTTTCTTGCAATAAAAGAGCTACAACTGAAATAAACCTTCTACCGTCCTTCCATAGCTTGTAGGAGACAGAAAAGAGGATATACCACTTATTTACGTTACTGACCCGGCTCTATCGGGAGTTTCAACTGTTCTATGTGAACGGTCCTCCGTTTCCTGGGATCGTTCAGACTCTGAATTGTACAAAGATTGTGTTCGCGAAGTATAATCACTTTGAATGGTCCTTCGTAGCGTGCCAGTTCTTCCCCCCTATTAGAACCGACCCTACGATAGACTATCGTCCCTATCTTCAATTCCCCCATTCTGTCCTTGAGGTTCAAATTGACCTTCTCCACCCTTTTCCGTTTTTCCCTCTCGTTTTTTCCCACACTTTCTTTATCTCTGCTCTGTTACAAGTGATCCGTTGAGCTTGTGCTTCGTCCGTGAGTGTTTCCATCCAATCCCGTCGCCGTATATTTACTCCAAACAATACCTCGACCGGAGAAAACCCTGTAACGGAGTGGATCGAATGATTATAGGCCGCTACTGCTCTTTTCATGGCTACATCCCCTTCCAATCCCTGCTCCCCTTGATAAATACGTAGGTGGTCGCTTAAAGTGCTGTGCAACCTCTCGATATCTCCTCTGCCCTTTGTATGTCCCGGAGTATTAAAGTGCCAATCTATATCTAGCCAATCTATCATCAGTCTGGCCAGAGACAGCAACCAGTCAACATATCTCTGTGTTATTAAGTACTCTATTTTGTTAAAATTGCTTTGATTTCTGCCGTTTTTTTTTTCTTTTTAATATTTTTTATTAAAAGAAATTATAGACATTTCATATTTCCTCTCTACTCATCGGAAAGTAAAAGTATCGAAGTTTTTATACTATTGCGAGCTACGGGACAGTGGTAAACAACTGAGCTCTAGAGGATTAAGCGCAGCTGTTGCTATTACGCATCATAACAACCCGGCTTGTTATTGTAAGTACGATCTATTTACTAAATAACAATATGGCACAATGCCCGCTATGCAGCAGCACCATCAGCCGAGAAGAGAAAAATATTTTATGTTGTGTTAAATGCAAACTTTTATTTCACAGCAGGTGCGGTAAACTCAGTGATAAAGAGTTTGAAGCTCAAAAATCCTCAAAAAAAGGATGGATATGCGCTTGTTGCGATCAGCCTAAAAAGATTCCACCAGGTGGTGAAAACCCAGATCAAAGTCACAATACTGAGCCTACACCATCAGAAATTCTGGCAGCAGTAAAGCGGCTAGATATTTTTTTCAACCAGGAATTAAAAAATATTAAAGTAGCGCTAGACAAGTACGGAGATCTGAGCTTCGAAGTAAACACTAGGCTATCTAAAATTGAAAACCACTTAGAGGGACAATCTAAGAAGCTTGAAGAAATAATTTCAGAAAATAAAGCCCTCAAATCTAAAGTCGGTGAACTGGAGGTCAGGCTGAATAAAGCCGAACAGGGCTTGCTTAGTAGATCGCTCGAGATACGGGGCATCCCGGTTCGAGCAGGTGAGACCCCCGCAGCCCTGGTTACAAGTATTGGGGCCGGTCTGGGAATTAAAATCAATGTCGAAGATATAGATACTGTGCTGCGCCGAAGAGCAAGAAAAGATGACCCTCGACCACCGCCTATAATCGCGAAATTCGTCAGGCAGTCAGTGAGAGACGACCTGGTGCAGAAGCGAAAAGTAAAAAGGGACTTCTCGACGCGGGAAATCGGTTGGCAGGAAAATGACTGCCACCGTATTTATCTCAGCGAGGAAATGACCCCGACGAACAGGTACCTCTACTGGCTCGCTCGGCAGAAGAAATCAGCAGGGAAAATAAAATATATATGGTTCTCCGGCGGCAGACTGCGGTGTCGAAAGGATGACGGTCATCAGGTTGTCTTTATCGACCAGAGTCAAGACCTAGACGTCTTCGGCTGACTCTTCGATCCCTGTTTACTCCTCAACATCGATAAACAATTTGGCTCAGTTCACAGGACTTACACTGAAAATCTGAAATGTATGTTATGTTACTACCGTAAATTTTTGATTAATTTATTTCTATTGATTATTGCATTCAAAATTTTTTTTCTTTTTAATGGTTTTTTTTCTTATATTTTTATTTTTACATTATTTCATCTAATGTATCATATCCGATCCAGCGTCTGCTCACCAAATTCTGACTTTATTTTCCTCAAGCCTAATCATGTCTAGCATCCTTAATACCTGTCACGTCAACTCCCAATCCCTCCCAGCCCACTATGATGAATTCCTTGAATACTTTACCCATAATTGTTACCATATCATTGCAATTTCCGAAACCTGGCTCAAGCCTTACATCCCTTCCTCATCTGTTTCCCTTCCTAACTACACACTAATCCGCCACGACCGGACGAGCCGGACTGGCGGAGGTGTAGCGTTGTATGTTCACGAATGCATGAAGACCCGAATACTCCACTGCTCTCCTCCATCCGATCACCCACATGTAGAGTTCCTAATCGCTGAAATTTCCTTTGATACATCTCCTATCCTTTATGTCGTAGTGTATAGACCTCCTCTTGTTCCCTTTGATCCATCATTTGAATCATCCCTCTTCAACTTTGTTCCTCTTTATACCAAAATAATCATCTCCGGAGACCTAAACACTAATTTCCTTTCCGATTCCAGCGATAAATCATACCTCGAAAACCTTTTTTTCTCTCTTCATCTTTTCATTGTTCCTTTTTCGCCCACTCATCACACCCCCAGGTCCGATACCTGGTTGGACCATTACATTATCGACTCCGCTCAGAACCTCCTTTCCTCCTCACAAGTACCGGTCTCCTTTTTATCCTCTCATGACCTAATTCAAATTTCATATAATATCCATACTCCTCCGATCCTACCTAGAACCATAACTTTCCGTAATATTGATGTCCTCACTCGTGAAAAAATCTTACCCTACCTGGAAACCCTTGATTGGAATGGAATATATTCCTGTTCATGTATTGACGCTATGGTTGATATTTTAACTTCCAACCTCCGTAATATCCTTGATTCCCATGCTCCCATCAAAACCTCTACCTTTCGTCGCCCCCCTGCTCCCTGGATGTGTCAGCAAATTAAAGATCTTCAGAAGAGACGCGATGCAGCCCGCAGACGCTTTAGACGCACTAGACTCGCTGACGACTACCAAGCGTTTAGGGTGCTCCGTAACCTGACACAAACCAATATCCGAAGAGCCAAATCCTCCTATTTCCACGAAGCCCTTTCAGCAGCTCCTGATTCCAAAACCAAATGGCAACTCCTTCGTAAACTCTCCCTCTGTGACTCTTCCAGATCACCTTCCTCAGCAGCCTTTCCAGTCAAACCTGATGATTTAAATTCATATTTTATATCAGCTTCCTCCTGCATTCCTCCATCAACCTTTTCCTTCTTTACTCCTGGAATATCATTTAACGACGACAACTTTTATTTTTCAGATATTTCTCCTACAGACCTCATATCCGCCGTCATGAAATCTCATTCCAATTCCATTGGTCCAGATGGTATTCCCGTCAAATTAATCAAATTATGCCTACCTGAAATCCTTCCCGCTCTACTTTTCATCTACAATTTCTCCCTTCAGAACGCAATATTCCCTTCCTCATGGAAAAAAGCCATTGTCCGTCCTTTACTTAAAAATCCTAACCCTTCTTCCCCTGAAGATTACCGTCCAATTTCAATTCTGTCTAACCTTGCAAAACCTCTAGAACGAATAGTCCAATCCCAAATTTCCAACTTCCTAGAACAATCCAATCAACTTGACCCTTACCAGTCTGGTTTTCGACCAGGCTACTCCACACAATCCGCCCTAATCAAAATCGTTAGTGATGTTCAGTCAGCCATAGATGATAAAAAACTAACGGTCCTTATCCTCCTGGACTTTTCCAAAGCCTTTGATACCATTAACCATTCCATCCTTTTCTCCAAATTGAAATCGTTATCCTTTTCCAACAGCTCTATCCTTTGGTTTCAATCATTCCTCTCTCAACGTACCCAAGCAGTCTCTATCCCGAACCAACCTTTATCATCCTATCTAACTCTGTCCTCAGGAGTGGCACAGGGCTCCAGCATATCTCCTCTCCTTTTTAGTTCATATATTAACGACCTTCATAAATCAATCCTTCACTGTTCACATCACCTTTATGCCGATGATTCCCAAATTTACCTCTCCTTCGCTCCCTCTGAATGGCATGATGCGTTTGCCAAAATACAAGAAGACCTAAATCGGATTTGTGCCTGGGCAAGTGAAAATGGATTAAGGTTAAACGTTGCTAAAACCCAAGCCATTGTCCTCGGTTCCAAACCCCTTCTCAGATCAAATACCAACATTCCTCTCCTGTACCTGAATGACCAACCCATCACCTTCAACACTTCAGTTAAAAACTTAGGTGTTATCATAGATCAAACCCTCTCCTGGAATCACCATATCTCCCTCATATCCCGACGTTCAATTTCCATCCTGAAACTCTTCCATCGCTTCCGCCATCTCCTACCCATATCCACACGTAGACTCCTAGTATCCGCCCTCATCTTCCCCCACATTGACTACGGCTGTGTAGTGTACGGTGGCCTCTCATCGGAACTTGGAGTCAGACTGAAAAGAATAATGAATGGCTTAGTACGATTTGTCAATGGGACCCCGAGACGTTCTCATGTTTCCCACTACTACGCCGAGTCAGGGTGGCTCTTCCCCTCCTTCAGAAGACAGTACTTCCTAGGTACATTCCTTTACCAAATAATCTATAATCATCGTCCGTCCTACGCATTCAATCTCCTTCAATTCAAGTCATCTATCCACTCCCTCTCCACAAGATCTCGTCCTTCCGACCTTTATACCCCTTTCCACAAATCGGCCTCATTTCAACACTCCTTTATTGTCCGATCCACCACATTTTGGAATTCCATCCCACTTAAAATCCGCCATGCACCATCCTTATCCACATTTAAAACCCTCCTTTTCCAATTCCTCCTTACAATTCAATCAGACGCTGGGTAGCCTATATTGTATTATTATACTATTGTTGCATTGTATGTATGTATATGTGTATGTATGTATATGTATATATATATTAATATATGTATATTGTATATATACTATTGTACTATTATTGTATTCTCACTATTATTGTATTATTGGGTGTATATATTGTGTATGTACGATTACACTATTATTGTATTTCGATTATACTATTATGTTCTACGAACATACTACTATTACTATAACATCTTTATTATTATTTGTCGCTCATTTATAATTTCATAGCGTATTGTGTATAGCAACTATTTTGCAATATTAGGACATTATTTCTCATATTATGGCTTCCGATATCTGCACAGTTATGTAAACACTTCTTTTATCCCTTATTTTTTAGTTGTTTTTTTTGTTTGTTTGTTTGTTTTTGTTTATTGTAATATACATTTTGGCCAGATGTAATGTTTAATTTTATGTACAATATTGTTATTCTCAAGGGACGTAGTCCCAGAATAAAGTTGATTCTTCTATCTATCTATCTATCTATATCTAATCGTTTAACCTCCTCACGTACGGTACTGTTGTCGAACTCCCTCCCTCCGTCCGACGTTATGCGATCTGGCACTCCGTAGAACTGGGCCCACGTTTGTAGAGCCCCCACAACCGCCTCCGACAACTTATCTTGTACTTGATGTGTCATCGCTACCTTGCTGAAGAGGTCGATCATTGTAATCCACTTAAACCCCCTCCACGTGAATGTATCGATTTGCACATCTTTCAATGGTATATCTCCCGTAGGGGTTTCCTCCTGTAATCCTTGAGGTGACCGTCTATCGTACTTAGTGCGCGCGCACACTTCGCATCTCCCAATGATTTCTGAAATTGTCTTCCTCATGCCCTCCCAGAAATATCTTCTGCGCAACACCTGAAACGTCTCTTGTTCTCCCCGATGGTTGGTCTTGCCCTGGTGATGTGCCAGTGTTACCTCCTTTTGCTGCCTCCTGTCCATCAACGTTTCAACTAAGTATTTGCATTTAATGAACGACCTATCGACGCCTATTTTCTCTGCTCTCCAGAGTTTCTTGATCTTTTCCCAGACGGTTGCATTGCCCACGTACAAATGGTAAATTTTTCCCGACTCTGAAGCGTCGTGCAAGGCCTTACAAATCTCTTCTTCTTTCACCCCTGGTTGGGACCAAATGGTGTTAATTTTCTTCTTGCCATATTTACTGAAGTCGATCTTCATAAGCCCTGACGTTCTGGTCTTCCAAATGACTTGTCGTCGCTTATCATTGATGATCTCCTCACATTCTTCCATGTCTGTAGGCCTTTAGTCCACCGAGCTCTCTTCTCCTCTTGATTCCTCTGTTCTCGCATCCCCGGGTTCCCCTTCACCTTCCGGTGTCCACGCTCTCAAAAACTGCCGCACGTCCCTCGACGACTCCCCTTCTTCCTCCTCGATGGCATTTATCATGATGGCTCTGGACAGCCAGTCCGCTACCACATTTTCCTTACCCGGCTTGTACATGACCTCCATATTGTACTGGCTAAGAAATTGCTTCCACCGAGTGACCCTTGCTGACGATTCCTTCAGATTACCAACCCATTGCAGCGGTCTGTGATCGGTATGAACTTTAAATTTTCTGCCAAAAATATATGGTCTAAAATGTCCTACTGCCCATACTATGCCCAAGAGTTCCCTCTCCAGGGCGCTATACCGCGTTTCCGCGTCTGTAAGCCGCCGACTTGCATATGCTACCGGTTGTTCCCCATTAGTTCCTTCTTGAGCAAGTACTGCCCCCAACGCATACTCACTCGCATCCGTAGTAATGATAAATGTCTTCGTAAAATCGGGAAAAGCTAGTACCGGCTTATCTTGTAACCTCGCCATGCACTTCCTTACATTGTCCTCTATTGCTGGCGTTATTTTTATATTCCGGCCTTTCTTCAGAAGGTTATTAAGAGGTGCTAAATACTCCGCCATTTCCGGCACGAACCGACGGTAATAGTTTAGTGTTCCCAATAACCTGCGGATATCTTTTACATCCCTGGGCATCGCCATATTTTGTATTGCCTCGACCTTCTGTTTATCGGGCCTGATCCCCTCCTTCGAAATGGAATGTCCCAAAAAGGTTATCTGGTCCTGTCCCAAAATCGACTTTTCCGCTGATAATTTCAACCCAAATTGCCGTAATCTGTCGAATACGCTCCCCAAATGATCAACGTGTTGCTCTTCATCCTTGCTAAAGACCAAGAGATCGTCCATGTATACTTGACAGAATTCTTCGTCTAATCTCTCAAGAATTCGTCCATAAATCTCTGGAAAGTTATGGGAGCGTTCTTTAAACCGAATGGCATCCGAGTAAACTCGTAATGCCCCCTCTCGAAAGAAAACGCCGTTTTGTGTTGATCCCTGGGGTTCATACGAATTTGGTGGTAGCCCGCCTTTAAATCCAAAGTACTAAAAATGGTTGCCCCACTAAGCCTGTCAATAATATCATCAAATCGCGGAAGCGGGTACTTCTCGTCTAGGGTGTTGTCATTGAGCTTTCTGAAGTCTACCACCGCTCTGTACTTCTGCTCTCCAGACGACGTATTTTTCTTCACCGCCCACAGGGGACTATTGTATGGTGACGTGCTGTCCACGATGATGCCCTGCTTCTTCAAACTTTCTAGCTCCTCCTTGATATGGCGACGTAAAGCCTGTGGGTAACGTCGCTCCTTCACGTACGTCACCTTTTCCTGTTTTAACGGAATCTCATGTGCCGTCCTCCCAGTTGCGCTCAACACCTCCCCCTCTTTAAAAAAAATATCCGCGTATTCCCTCTTTATCCTTTGTACCCAATGTTCCGCTTGTTCTATTGCCCCAATGTTCCCTTTTTCTCCCACTCTCCCTTTCTTACACCGGTACCTCTTCCCTCCCATTCGCACCCTCCAACCCGTTCCCCTGTAATCTATTCTTGGTCTCACTCTGCTCAATAGGTCACATCCTATTATACCCCCGTATTCCCTCGGCATATTCTCTACTACATGAACCCTCAACTTCCCACTTCCTGTTACCCATTTGTCTAAATCTAATTCTACTTCCCCTTCTATCCTACATAGACCACCCAAAGTAATCAACTTACACGTACAATTTTTTATTCTCGGTATCCTCTCTCCTTTACACAACTCCTCCAACATCTGTCTAGATACTATTGTATTAGAACTTCCCGTATCCACCAGACACTTTCCCTTCCCCACAACACTTATAATTGGCAAACCAACGCACTCACCTCCAATATTATTTACTACCGCGTGGCTGCCTCCCCTCTGCTCCTCTCCTCATTGGTCTGATCTTCCTCTCCTGTCCGCGACGGCTCCCCCTTCACCACTCTTTCTGCTAATTCTGCCTCCTCGAGCTCCTCTTACCACCGGCTCCTCCTCCTCGGTTCCAGATGTTCCCGACGAATCGTCCGACTCCGATGCCGCTCCTCTCTTCCTCCACAATCTCTGGGCGTTCACTTCCATCGGCTCATCTCGACCCACTTCTCCCCGTCTACTCATATACGGGCATTGTCTGGCAATGTGCCCCTCAGTTCCGCATTCGAAACATCGGGTTCGCGGGCGATTCGCCACTAGGTGACCTATCTTTCCGCACCCGTGGCATCTCCTGTCCTCCTTTGTCCATTTCCTTCTCTCCTTTCCTGGCTTTTTCTCCTTCATTGCCGTTCTTTCTCTTGCACTAACTTCTCCTCCTCTTTTCTTCCACCCTTCCTGTCTCGTTTTAAACCTTCCGGTTTCTGCTCTCCTGTACGATACTCGGTTCCGCCCATTCTCATTCTTCTCTTCTCTCCTGGGTGCTTCTTCCTCCCGCGCGCTTGCATCAAGCATCTCCTGGGCACACTCCACAAAACTCTAGTCTCTAGGTAGTCCATCCCTCTTTCCCCTATCTCTACCCAGCTGAACTTTAAGGATGGTTGACAAGAACGCCATTCTTGTCAACCATCCAGAAACATCTGCAAGATGTCTTCTTCTGGAGCCTAGCGGCCTCCTCCAAATGCCTTCTTCAGCCTATCCTTCACGGTGTTCCATGGGGTGTCTTCATCCGCCTGAATCATATTCAGCACGCTCCTCTTAACCCGGCATACCAAGGCTGCCCTCAATGCGTTGGCATCCAGCGTATCTATTAAGTTCTCCCCTTCTTTAGCCGATATACGCGATATCACCCGATCGCCTCCCTTTAGAAAGTGATTCAACTCACCTACTCCTCCATCAAATCTTTCTAAATCGGATATAGCTCTCATCAGGTCCTGCGATGTCGCCGTTCTCACCTTCAACCATTCCAGCGTCGTCGCATGTGCTGATGCTAATGTTTCAGAAGGTAGCGGAGGAAAGTCCCTCGCTAACGCTTCTGACAACGGAGGAAACGCTGGCGGTGGAGCCAACGGTGCCGCCGGTGGCGCAGTCGGCTGTGCTACCTGTGGTATAGGCGGTACTGGCGGTTGACCTACTCCGTTCGGCATCCTTTCTTTTAATTATTTCCTCGACGTGAATAAAAAGAGAAAAAAAAAACTTCACAATTAAATTTAAACCTCCCGGGTTTCGGCACCACTTACGTCTGTTCGAACAAGAAAAGATAAAAAAAAAAAAAGAAAGGTCCGAAATAAAATACGTGGTTGCTCAAATAAGACTAACTTTATTCTCTACGTAATGCTATGTATATAGCATTACGGTTTGTTTACAACTGTTGAATAGGATTAAATAATATATCAACTTACATCTAACCATAACTTATATATAACTTATATTATATATAAGCTTATATATATATATAAGTTAAGCGTCGTCGGACTCCTCAAAAAATAAAAAAAAAAGAAGGAAAGGGATAGAGATGCAACACACACGGCTTCTGAATAAGCACTGCTTTATTCAATCAGTAATTCTCCTTATATACATTTAGCATGTTTGTTTACATTGCCAGATGGTATTAAGGCTGATATCGCCAGTCTCCGGTCTTTATCTCCCCCCCCACCAGTTTACGAACAGGCTTTCGGAAACTTAAATAATCCTAGATCGGAGCCAACGATGACCAGCCTTAACACTTTACAATTGTTCTTACAGTATACCCTTAAAAGATACTAAAACTCACTTCCACTCAGCTGGAACGGAAAAAAAAAATAAAAAAAAACACAGAAACTAAACACAACACGTGATTCAAAGAACAGAACTCTTCGTAACCTACACACAGAAAATAATACAATTTCCTCTACAGTATTGCTATAATTCTATTTACATGAAATAATAAAAAAAAAAATACAAAATTTTTACGTTTTGACAGGCAAAAAAAACATATATATATTTTTTTTTATATACAGCGGTGAGGGTACTACGAATCCGTTGGTCTATGGTCCGGTTCTATCATTGGGAGCTTTAATTGTTCGATGTGAACGGTTCTCCTCTTTCTGGGCTCATTAACGCTTTCGATAGTTAGCAGATTATGCTCCCTCATAGCAACCACTCTGAATAGACCCTCGTACCGTAGCAATTGTTTCCCTCTGTTGGTTCCCAATCTCCGGTAAACTATTGTTCCGATCTTTAGTTCCCCCATTTGGTCGCGTACCTGCACATTCTGCCTCTCCACCCGCTTCTTCTTTTCCCGCTTAATTCTCGCCGTTATCTTTCCCCATGTTTTCTCTACCTCTACCCTATTGCTCTGAATTTGCTCTACTAACGGTTCGGTAATCGTAGTTTCCCCATAATCCCGCCTTGGCCTGCGCATCCCGAATAGAACTTCTATGGGTGAAAATCCCGTTACGGAGTGGATCGAGTGGTTATAGGCTGTTACTGCCTTCCTCATTGCCACATCCGGCTCCAACCCTTTTTCCCCCCTGATATACACGGATGTGGTCGCTTAGTGTGCTGTGCAACCGTTCGATACCGCCTCTACCTTTAGGATGTCCCGGGGTGTTATAATGTCACGCAATCTCCAATCGCTTCACCTCCTCCCTAATCGCGGCATTGTCGAACTCCCTACCACCGTCCGATGTAATCCTCTCGGGGACCCCATAGAACTGCACCCAGGTTTGTAGGGCTTCCACAACTGCATTGGCTGACTTATCCATCACTTGATGTGCCATCGCCACTTTGCTGAGTATGTCGATTACCGTGACCCACTTGAATCCTTTCCAGGTGAAAGTATCAATCTGGAGGTCTTGTAGCGGCATATTCCCTGTAGGTGTCTCCTCCTGAACTCCTCTGGGGGGGGGGGGTCGATCGTATTTTGTGCGCATGCATATCTCACATTTCCCAATGATTTCCTGGATGGACCTCTTCATGCCCCACCAGAAATACTTTCGACGTAATGCCTGAAACGTCTCATTCACGCCTCGGTGGTTGGTTTTTCCCTGGTGATATGCCAATGTGACTGCTTGCTGTTGCTCTTCGTCTTGTATCGTCTCCACGGCATATTTGCACCGGATGAATGTCCTGTCCATGCCTATTCGCTCGGATCTCCACATTCGCTTGATCTTGTCCCATACTGTATTATTCCCCACATACAGATAGTGCGTTTTACCCGCTTCCGAGGCGTCCCTCAGTGCCGTACAGATTTGCTCTTCGCTTACCCCGGGTTGCGACCAAATGACGCGAATCCTACTCCTTCCGTATCTTCTGAAATCTATTTTCATGATCCCGGCTGTTCGTGTCTTCCAGATCACCTGACGATGTTTGTCGTTAACGATTTCATCTATTTCGTCCATCTCCGCTGCCCTTTCCTCCGCTGAACTCTCCTCTTCTGGGGACTCTTCCCTGTCCTCTATACCTGCGGTATCATTTGCCCCTTCGCCTTCAGGAGTCCATTCACTCAAGAATTGACGCACGTCCCGCGATGGTCCTCCCCTGTCCTCTTCAACCGCGTTTATCATGATGGCCCTAGAGAGCCAGTCTGCCACCACGTTTTCCTTTCCCGGCTTATATACCACCTCTATATTGTATTGGCTAAGGATCTCTTTCCATCTCGTGATCCTAGCTGAGGTTTCCTTGAGTTTCCCTACCCACTGAAGGGGTTTGTGGTCGGTGTGGACTCGAAACTGTCTCCCGAACACGTATGGCCTGAAATGGTCGATAGCCCACACTATCGCGAGTAGCTCCCTCTCCAAAGCGCTGTACCTTGATTCCGCACCCGTAAGCCGACGGCTCGCGTACGCTATCGGACGCTCACCCTCACTTCTTCCCTGAGACAAAACGGCCCCTAACGCGTATTCGCTCGCATCGGTGGTTATATTGAATTGCTTTTCAAAATCCGGGAACGCCAACATAGGCTCTGCCTGCAACCTATCCATGCATTTCCGGATATTGTTCTCCATTTCCGGTGTGACCATAATCTTCGCGCCTTTCTTCAGCAAATTGTTAATAGGTACCAAATACTCTGCCATCTCAGGCACGAATCTCCGGTAATAATTAAGCGTCCCGAGAAGCCTCCGGATCCCTTTAACGTCCCGTGGTACCGCCATCCGTGTGATTGCCTCCACCTTCGCTGCATCCGGTCTGACCCCCTCGCTAGAGATAGTGTGGCCTTAAAAATTAATCCGCGTTTGCCCCAGCAGGGACTTCTCGCTCGACAATTTCAGCCCGAATTGCCGCAGCCTTTCGAAAACTGATCTCAGATGCCCCACGTGTTCGGCTTCCGTTCTACTAAAAATCAGCAGGTCGTCCATGTACACTTGGCATACCGAGTCATCAATACCTCTTAGAAACTCGTCCATCAGACGTTGAAACGTTATGGGCGCGTTCTTCAGACCAAACGGCATTCTGGTGAACTCATAATGCCCCCTTTCAAATGTAAATGCCGTTTTGTGTTGGTCTTCTGGGTGCATCCGTATTTGGTGATATCCCGCTTTGAGGTCCAATGTGCTAAATACCACTGCCCCACTTAACCTATCGAGTATATCTTCGAATCTGGGGATCGGGTACTTCTCATCCAATGTGTTGTCATTTAATTTCCGATAGTCTATTACTACCCTATATCTTTCCTTGTTATCCCCCGGCACTGCCTTCTTTTTCACCGCCCACAGGGACTATTAAATGGTGAGGTACTATCGACGATGATCCCTTGCTCCTTTAGGCTGTCTAATTCCTCCCGAATATGCTGCCTCAGCGCCTGCGGGTATCTCCTTTCCTTCACGTAGGTTACCCTATCCTGCTTCAGTGGGATTTCATGCACCGTCCTCCCCGTTACCCCCAATACCTCGCCTTCCCTGAAGAAAATATCTTTGAACTCCGTTTGTAGCGACTTCCTCCAGTCCTCTACCCTGTTCACCGCTCCTATCCGTACCCTTCTTTCTCTCGCGACCCCTACACATTCAAACTTCCTCTTTCCCAGCCTAATACTCCAGGCTCCCCTATGGTTTCTGATGCTCGCCCCTACCTGCCCTAACAGATCGCACCCAACTATGACCTGGTATTCCCGTGTCATGTTCTCCACTACATGCACCCTTAGCTCACCCTCTTTCCCTGTCCACCGATCAAGCCCAATTATCGCCTCCCCCTCTACGCTACAGGGACCACCCAGAGTGATCAGCTGGCAGTCGCATTTCTGTATCCGGAGTACCCTCTCGCTCCCGCACACTTTCCCTAAGCCCTTCGGGTCATGATAGTGCTCGAGCTACCGTGTCCACAAGACACTTTACTCCCCCGTCTACTTCAATAATTGGCAACCAGCATGGCTTACCTCTGACACTGTTGCATGTTGCTGTGCGGTCGCCTATCTGCTGACACACTCCTCAGATGTCGCCCCGCTTCCTCCTTCCTGCCGCCGCTCGTCGCTGCTCGCTCCGTTGGCTGCGCCTACCTCCTTCACCTCCGCTGCTGCCTGGTTCATCCGTCTCCGTTCCTGAAGTTCCTGACTCCTCGGTTGCCTCCTCCGAAGATCCGTCCCTCTGCTGTACCCTAGCTCGCCTTTTCATTTTCTGCACATTCACCTCCATTGGTTCGTCCTGAGGTCTCTTTCTCCTGCGAAATATGTATGGGCACTGTCTTGCTACGTGCCCTTCGGTCCCGCACTCGAAGCATCTAGTGCGCGGACACTGCGCTACTAAATGTCCCGGCTTCCCACACCCGTGACATTTTCTCTCTTCCCTCCGGGGACCATTCCTCGGCCTCGACGACTGTCCGGATCTTCTTTCCCCCATCATGGCCTTTTCTCCACTCTGCTGCCTTGTGTCCCTCTTCCTCCAACCTGTCGGGGCTGTCCGTGGTCGTCTATTCGTCACTCGGATCCATCCCGGTTCCTCCACGTCCATCCGCGTCTCTTCCTCTCTTGCGCTTAGGTCGATCATCTCCTGGGCACATTCGAGGAACGATCGCTCTCTGGGCAGTCCGTCCCTCCTCCCCGTTTCCTTAGCCAGCTGGACTTTCAGTATTGTCGAAAGGAACTCCATTCTGGCTTCAACCTCTCCCACGCTCATCGTTTCCCGCATCTTCTCGGTTATGCGGTTGTACTTTGCCACGAGAACCCCCGCGTACTGTCCCCTCGTCTGTCGTTGGGACCGCCGCTCCCTAAACATTTGGAAGATGTCCTCTTCCGGCGTCCATCTACTCTCCTATTCTCGCTCCTTAATCATCGGCCTTAATCACCAGGTCTCCTCGTCCGCTTGAATTTGGTTCAGGACGTTCCTCCTTACTCGGCACACAAGAGCTGCTTTTAGTGCTTCTGCGTCTCCTAGGTTCACCAGGTCCTCCGCCACCTTTACCTCGATTCTTGACATGAGGCGATCTCCGCCTTTCAAAAAATGGTTGAGCTCACCTACCTCGCCTCCGAAGCGTTCCAGGTCCGCAATGGCCCTCCGTAAGTCCTGCGTAGTTGTTGCTCTTATTTTCATCCATTCCAAGGCGTTGGCGTGCGCTTCTGCCAACGTGTCCCTTGGTAAGGGAGGAATCTCCTGGATTTGAGGGATCTGAGGTACCTGAGGCGTGATCTGGGGTACCTGGTTGATCTGAGGAATTTCCTGAGGTTGAGGAATTTCCGGTGCGCTTAATACTCCCGGTCTAATTAAGCCCTCGGTCGGCATCTCTCCTTTTCCTTATGGCTAAACACCAACAAAAAAAAAATATACTTAATATACTTAGAAAAAAAAATTACTTCCTTGACGTTTTCCCGGGTTTCGGCACCAGTTAAGCGTCGTCGGACTCAAAAAATAAAAAAAAAATAAGGAAAGGGATAGAGATGCAACACACACGGCTTCTGAATAAACACTGCCTTATTCAATCAGTAATTCTCCTTATATACATTTAGCATGTTTGTTTACATTGCCAGATGGTATTAAGGCTGATATTGCCTGTCTCCGGTCTTTATCTTATATATATATATATATATATATATATATATATATATATATATATATATATATATATATATATATATATTTTGTAATTAAGTTTTTTTTTTAGTACATATAAAGGTTATTCCAATAAAGCATGCCTATTTCATAAAGCCATATCATTTCTATTATTCTATAGATACTATAGAATATTTATTAACTGTATAAAGTATTTCTGTTAAGAGTTTTTCATATTATGCACATTAATATGTACCATTTATTTGCATATAATTATTATTATAAGAAACAAATTATAACCACAAGTATTTTAAACTTTGCATTAAGGAAAGTATATGATATAAATTTGTACCAACAGAAAATTTTCAAACATTGCAGGAAATGCCAGTTTCTTTCTGATTTATTGATTTTGAACTGTCTGTTTACAAATATAAATAAAAAATCTGTTATAAATTAACAATATTTGCTGTGTGTAAAATTGACAACAGAATAAAAAAAAAAAATGTATACATACTTCTGATATGTTTAATATGCCCATTGTTGAAGTTTCAGTTTACTATTGTTCATATTTAGAAAATCATTATTTTAAGTTTTTCTATCAACATTATTAAAGGTAGAAGGTATTCTTTGTCCACTATTTTGGAAGAAATCACACTTGTTAAAGTTTAGTTCTCCAAGTTTGATGTCCAGAAATCACACTTGTTAAAGTTTAGTTCTCCAAGTTTGATGTCCTGAAATGTATTTATATTTAACAACTGGTATAAATCATCTGGGTATTGTAAATAAATAAATATTAAAAGTTGTTGAGATTTCGGGCACTATGCCTGTGGTACTTTTCCCTATGTTTATAGAACAGTAGTTTGAATAGATGTTTGTTTCACTTAAATTAAAAATCTTATATTATTTTAAAATAATGTAACTCCCCACTCAACCAGTGCAAGGTATTATTACAGTTAAGTAACGCTTGAAACAATTAGGTAACCCTAAGGTGGAAAAAAAATGGACAGTGTCTTATAGCTCCGAGACACAGATATTGATTATGTTCTTGTTTTAGAAAATTTATAACCTATACAATACACAGAATTTTGAGTCAATAGTCAAGTGTTTCTTATGATTATTTTTTATAATTTTAATATATATTAATGTACAAATACAAATAGTAGAATTAATGTATTTATAGAAGCTGTTTATTAATGTGTATAATTAATTTTTAAGCAATGAAATGTATTTTTTATTTATTTCAGCATAAACTTTGTAATGATGTTAGTTGTGGAACATACATGTTGGTAAAATTAATTCTAATAATAATAATATGTATATTAGGACAAGAATGTTGTGAACTACTTTTTGTGTATTTCATTTAATTCCTAGCATGGGTGTATTGCAAAAAGTCATTAAGTAACATACTATAAAATTAAATAATTATAAACTTTGATGAATTTTCACGGCTGTGATGGCAGGATTGTGTGGCAAGAGATGCACCTGCACTACTTGGTGTACCTAACTGGAAAGCGGCTGCGCAGAATAGAGACGCCTGATGGACACGTCTTGAGGAAGACAAGACTTTTCATGAGCAATGATTTGGAGGCCATTGAAAAACACAGGAACCTAAACGAAGTGAGGAAATTTTACCAAATAATTAACGAAGGGCGCAAACTTATCAACCAGTAATTTCTTCATGCAGAGATGGAAATGGTAATCTTCAGACGGAAAAGACGGGTATTTTAGATAGATGGAGAAGATATTTCGAAGACTTCCTTGCTGAAGGATTGAGAAATAACAAAATTGATGAGGATGCTGTAACACCTGGTTATAGTGCCGATGATGATCTGGAACCACCAGATGATGAGGAAGTAGATGAGGCAATAAGAAAGCTCAAAAACAACAAGACCCCAGGATTTGATGAACTCCCAGGTGAACTATACAAATATGGGGGAACCGAGCTAATAAAAGTCTTACGGCAACTATTCTTGAGTATCTGGACAGAAGAGAGATTACCTAAGGATTGGAACAAGTCTGTGATATGCACTATATACAAGAAAGGTGATAAACAACTGCGAAAATTATAGATGCAATTCTCTACTCTCCAGTGCTTACAAAGTATTATCAAACGTGCTCTTTCATAGGCTTCTGCCTTTTGCAGAGCGAGAGATCGGCAAATACCAGTGTGGATTCAGAAAAGGAAAATCGACCAGTGATCAGATATTTACGCTTAGAATGCTGCTGGAGAAAACTATGGAGTATAATGTTAAAACTCGCCATCTTTTTATAGATTTTAGAGCTGCTTATGACAATATCGATAGAGAGCAGTTATAATGGCATAGCAGGGCAATGATTGAAATGAACATACCACCAAAACTGGTCCGCCTCGTCAGGACGACCATGATTGTTTCGTCCGAGTACAGGGATACCTATCACAGAGATTCATGACAACTAAAGGACTGCGACAAGGATATGCTCTTGCATGCCTCCTATTTAACCTGGTACTCGAAAAAGCTGTGAGGGATTCTGACAACCAGACTACTGGTACGCTATTCAATAATACCGTACAGCTACTTGCATATGCCGATGGCATCGACATAATGACCAGATCGGTGAACGCTATGAAAGAACCGTTTAGTTCTGCTAGAAGCAGCGGCTATAGGGTTAGGACTGATTAATGAAGCCAAAACCAACCATATATGTGTATTGGAGGTAGTGCTACTGCCCTAGAACAGCACCTGGAGATCGCGCACTATAAGTTCCGAAGAGTTAATGAGTTTGCATATCTGGGATCTCTGGTAAATAGAGAAAACAAAGGAAACCTAGAGATCAAGAGAAGGATAGTAGCGACAAACAAGTGCTGTTTTTGCCTAAATAAGCATTTCAAAACTAAACTCATCTCTCGCAGCACAAAGACACAGCTTTATAAAACGCTAATTCACCCGGTACTGATGTATGGCTCCGAAGCCTGGACCATGACGCAAGGATACGAGCGAGCCCTAGCGTTATTTGAGCGAAAGGTGCTCCGCAGAATCTATGATTCTGTGCGCGATGAACAGAATTAGAGGATTAGACATAACACAATCTATTCAAGGAGCCGGATATCATAAGTATCATAAAACTTGCAATACTGCGATGGGCAGGGCATGTAGCAAGGGATGCACGTGCACTACTTGGTGTACGTAACTGGAAAGCGGCTGCGCAGGATAGAGACGCCTGGCGGACTCGTTTTGAGGAGGCAAAGACTCTTCCAAGTCAAGAAGATGAGTTGTAGTGCCGTGGAAGAAGAAGAAGATGAATTTTCCTTCTGTGAAATCAGAACATCATAGCATGATCAGAACAGCGTACCTATATATCGTATATAAAATGTTTTTTGTTGATAAATAACTTCAAAATTCACAAAACATAAAAGTTAACCTACATAAAAATGTACTTAGTGACTTTTGCAATAAACTGTCAATATATTTTTTGTTTTTTTATGTTTATGGATACATTCTTTATTTTAATTTTATTAAGTAAGTAATTTTAATGTATTATTTATTATTGCATTATGTTCTCATGTATGCTTACTTAATTTGTATTTGTTCTGATAAAATAAAAATTTATCTGAAAACGTTTGAAATTAAATATTTATTTAGATTATACCAATGTACAGATGATTGTACCTTTGTTTTTTGTGTGAGTTGATATATTTTTGATAGTATATTTCTGAAGCTGAAGCATAAATCCTAAAACTTGAGAACAAATCATATTTGACTGAATATTGATGAATAGCAATAAAAATATGTATTTATTAATGTGTAACATTTTATTCCCAAATTTTAAATTGACTAAAATTATTACAAAATTTAAATATATCATTTTTAAATCTCACAATATAATAAAAAAAAGTCTGCCAAGTAAGGTCAGTATAGTTTCCTCACCGATTCCGTTGTATATTACAAGGTATACAATTTTTCGTATGAGAATTAAATCTCTGAGAGAAGTAGAATCGGAATAGCCGATTACAGTTATTCTTCAACATTCAACAAAAGAGTGTCGTATTTGAAGACTCCATACTTGATTATACTTAATAAAAAAAATAAAATAAAAAAATGCATACTGAACATGAATTTCAATACTGTTAGTGCAAAAGATCTTATGTAAAAATTTATTTTTTGTTTTACAAGAGTGCATAAAAACTCATTATTTCTTTATGCTTTATTAGAATAATTTCATATTTTATTGTCATCTGCTATTTTCCATTGTAGCAGACTACTTATATCAGTTGCAGACTACACAATGTTACCTTTAATACACATAGAATTAAAAATTTTGACACATAAGAGTTGAAAATTTTTACATACGACCTTTTGCACTAATAATAGTGATATACACTACCGGATCCAGATTTAATTTTGGGGGAGGGGCTTCAGCCCGAAAGATTTTTTTTTCCGTATATATACATATATATATATATATATATATATATATATATATATATATATATATATATATATATATAAACGATAATTAATTTGAAAAAAAAATGCTGCAAATTATTTCACAATGGTATATTATTTCCAAACCATTATATATATAAAGTAACATTACCTTCCTAGTTATAAATAAAAGGTGATTCCAATTATCGGACTAAACTTTTTTTTAATCATTAGTAATATGCTAAAAAAAAATAGCATTACTTCAGTAACACATTCAAAAATCAAAACAAAAGATAAACCTTTGCAATAGCACATCTAAAAAAAAACTAGAGACCATATCTTTGCTCCTAATTGTCCGATTTTAACGATTTTTTTTAGGAAATTCCATAAACTTTTAAAAAAACATATGCAATATTGACAAAAATGTGTATACTTCTTGAGTTATTCGGAAACGTCTTGAGTTATTACTTAATTTTACCATTTCTCGTAACTTTTTTTCAGCTTCATTTCGTTGAAGTATGTTATATAGATAAATTTAAAGGGCGTAGAGGAAATGACTTTAGCAAAGTTTCATTGAAATCGAAACATCCGTTTAGGCGCTACGGTCTATAGCAACGTAGGTTTTTCGGCCGCTATTTTGAAACAAAAAGGCTGATAGTCATGTCGATGAAGGAGTATCATCCTCGGGTGACCTCTGATTTTATATCCAAATTTGAAAAAAATCGGTCTAGTAGTTTCGGAAAAAAAAATGCACGGACGGCGGACGGCGGACTAGTAGTACATATATAAGAGAAAGTGGTGGAAAGAATTCAATAAAATTGAGACTACATTATTTTATTACCAAAGTCTACCTTTTATCTAACTTTGAGCCAAATCGAACGAGCCCTTTCTGAAATATTGGCCTATCTAAAAAAATACGTTTGCGCGTGCGTAAGCGGAAGTGCTGGATGGAATTTGATAAAATTGATATGGGACCATCTAGGCACCAATCAGCATAATCCATAAAGCATAATCATGAAGATTGGATGAACGGTACTAGGTAGGTGATATGCCCGTCACATCGATTTGACTACAGACAGACACCGAAGCAAATTTGATCCTTGATGTCTGAAAGGTAAAACGCGAGTGAAAATTTTCGATTCTAAGCAAAAAAAATTTTTTTAATCTCTCGCTCGAACACACTGCTTACCTACCTTCGGTAGTGAGGAAGCAATAACATTAGATAAAGTTTGAATGTTCATTGTGCTAATGTTTTTTTCTATTTATTTTTTAATTCACAACTGTCAAGGTCCAGTGACAACCAGTGAATGAGATTACTATATAGAAATAAACTATGAAGAAGAGAAAATCCAATGGGTAATCTTGAGTCGTGGTAATTGGGGAGATCTCTTTTCCAACTTTTCTATGTTCAAATTATGTAATTTTTGACCAATAGTTTGTATTTCAAACATCTCATTTCTCTGTTCACCAGTTTCATTTTCCTGTGGATCAAGAAATATACTTCAGAGGATTGTTTTTTACATTAAACAAACTTTGGACCAAGTCTGGCAACCTTGACTGCTATACGAACTCCACAATATTCTATCCTCTACATACTTTCTATAATCCATTCTTATACCACTGAAAGAACTTTTAAAGTAAATAAGGATGTTGCTTATAAAATCCTCTTTTTTTAGCCTCCCTGTGTCCCTTAATAGGGGTGCCCAGAAGGGAGTTTCATGGTTCAAGTTGCGCTATCAAAATTTTCGAGGAGGCACATTTTGACTGGATTTTGAATTTTTTGGGGCCCACATTTCGATGGAGCTATGAATTTTCGGAGTGAAAAGTTTCAAAACAGAGAACTAGGAGGAAACATGGGACAGACCACAGCAAGTGTAATTGTATATGATCTACGAATTGTCTAATCTTACTTTCGCTTGCACTGTTTTTAAGGAGAAGAGAGAAATATAATTTTTAATAACATAACATAATATAATAGCTTCAAATATTTTTGATAAAATATTACTACTATATTAAGCCATGGTAAATACCAGGTTATTGATTGAAGGTTACATTGCGGGTTTACGGCACTTAGTCACCTTCTCTTTAACCTTTCGTGGTAAAAGCAAAACCGCCTCCTACTTTAACTACTTTGGTTCTCCGATTACGCTTCCTGAAAATCTTTTTTCCTGCCGACTTGTCCTCGTTCCCATTTGTGCTTACAGAGCGGCCACTTCATTATTTCGATGATATATTGCTGTTTCAGAATCGTCTCTTCTTGAAAAGTATGCCGTGAGATGGTTCGCCATAATGAGATTATCTGGAGGCAGTTGTATCTCAGCTATTTTATAGGCTGTCTTGGCCAGTTTCGTGGGGTCTTCATCGCACGTGATAGCTAGTGTCGTTTGTATCCATTCTAGAGATCCTCTGAGCCACAGCTTGGTGAATATATCTCCAGAGACTATTGCTCTGGCCAACTATTGCATCTCACGGATTAGCTGTGAAATGGCCGCTAATCGCCAAACTTCTGCTCTTCTAAATGCTTCTTAATCTATCGATGGTACTATCGACTATCGCCCATCCCCACAGGCGGATCTACGGGGGGGCTTTCGGGCTGAAGTACCCCCCAAAATGGTAAAATATACAGAAAAAAATATTAAAAACAACCTCTTAAAGTATTCTTGTTCGTTTAATTACATTTAATAGGACTTCAAGAACCACTTAAACCCCATTTCATATAGGTAGATAATTTCTTTCTTTTTTTAAAAAATTAATTATCGTTATATGTATATGAAAAAAAAAATCTTTTGGGCTGAAGCCCCCCCCCCAAAATTAAATTCTGGATCCGCTAGTGCCCATCCCTACCTTGAATTGACTTGCCAACAAGTTTGTTGCGATATCAGGTAAGTTCTGATATTGATATCAGTCTATGGTTTAGATATTAGTATTATATCGATATTATAAGAGTTTGTGTTTAGATCTAGATTTTTAAAAAAATATCTCAAGTTTTTATACACAAAAGAAACTGAGAGACGGTACACTATTAGTTGAAGTTTTTTACGATACCGAATCCAATAAACTTTTTAAATGTAAAAATTTATTGAAAACTTTCAGATCCAAATAGAGCCTCATGATTAGGGATGGTCAATTCCGACTACACGTCCATTCGGAATGGAATTTTCCACTACTGGAATTCGTTCCAGCTCTCGTTGCGTTCCATCTTCGTTCCGAACAACACATGAACCCCGATAGAGAATAATGAAGCAAATATGCATAATACTAAAACTATTTAAAACGACTGAAAAATCATTGAGGCTGAGGAAAATTAAGATAAACGAAGAGGAATACAGAAAAATTAAGAAAAAAAAAAACGAACTGGAAGTTATAGGAACATTGATGAGTGTTTGCGAGTAACATTTCCCCTATGGGACACCTGAATCAAAGACAATGATTGAATTAAAAAGGTATTTAGAAAAGTATATTTTATACAACAATGAGGACCCTATAAGTGGTGGTTTGGTCTGCAGAACAACTATCCTAATTTGCACATCATTGCCAAAAAAATGTTGAGTATAGTGGACACTTCGGTTCCATGTCCTATAATAGATTTGTTTGTTTTTGTTTTATTTTTTTAATAAAACTATTATTTGGTTGGTAAAATTCTTATATTTATCTTAATTTTCTTTAAATATTCTCTTACTCCAAGTTACAGAGAAATATTAATGAATACAAATCTATTTGTGTTTTCTAATTGGCTGCAGAATTTAATTAATTTTAAACTTGCTAATTTAAACTAAAAATGACAACGCACCTAGACACCTTAATCCCGTATTATAATCATTCTAAACGTATACTAGAATAAAATCTCAGATTGGAACAAAAACGCAATGTAATCGAACGTTCACATTCTGATGGAACGATAAATACCGTTCCTGGTGGAATGAGAAAGACCGTTCCGGGTGGAACCATTCAGAATCGTTCCAGAGGTGGAATAGTTTCATCGAACAGGTTCAAGAAGTTTTTATGTGACTTACAAAATAAATTTAAAGTAAAATAATAATAAAAAAGCTTAAATTTAATAAAAATCAATATTTTTTTAAATGTTTAAAAAATATTGATATTGATGACTTTTATAGGTAGCGAAAAAAAGTTAAATAAAATAAAATGCGGAATCTTAGGTTTTCTAAATGCAAATAAATCAATAACATAAATGTTTCTATTCATCGTTGTTCTTAATAACAATAATAATAAAAATTTGATTAAAATTTTTATTTTTATTTATAATTTTATTGAAATTTACAACTGTATTACATTAAAAATACAACAGGTAAATGTGACATTGGTAACATGACATATAAAATATGAAGAGAAACTACCCATTGGTAGAACTCAAATTAAAGTTCTATATTAGAAGATCCCGAGGCCATCTTCTTTTCAGACGCCTCGGAGGGTTATCAGGGATAGAGGAGGAAGCAATGTTTGAAACAAGAGGGTTCGGATGGTTCTGCAGTTTGTTATGGAAGGATAGGTATCTGGATTGGGCCAAATCGGAAACATATGGAACATTAAGGTCTTTATGGATGATTTTGTTTGTGACAAAGTAAGGAGTGTTGAGGATTTTACGAAGGATTTTGGATTGTAAAGATTGGATACGAGAGGAATTCGATGGCTTAGTGGAGTGGATATATATGAGTCGTTTGTAAAGGTGTGAAAGCTTAGAGCGTTTGTCTAGTAAGTGTTGGAGTAGTCGGAAACGTAGAGCGGTTTCTTGTTGTTTCAGTCTTGTATGAGGATTCCATGTGAGTCGTTTGTCGAGGTGGAGTCCTAGGTAACGAATTTGTTCAACTGGGATAAGTGGGGAATTGTTAAAGAATATTGTAGGACAGGAGGTCATAGGTTTGCGACGCAGGGTAAAGGTAATTTGATGAAATTTATTGGAGTTTATTTTAATCCTCCAGTTTTGACACCATTCTTCAAGATTTGTGATGTGTGATTGGAGAGTTTGGGATGCAATTGATGGATCGTTGTTAACTGATAGGATACACGTGTCATCGGCATAGGTGGTGATGACAGTGTTGGGATGGGTTGGAATGTCAGCTATATAAACTGTGTAAAGGATAGGACCTAGGATACTACCTTGAGGAACACCAGCAAATTGAGATAAAAGAGATGAACAGGCATTTTTGTGATTTAATTTGAAGTATCTATCACTAAGGTAGGAACGGATAATGAGGAAGTATGTAGGTGGTAGGAATTTACGGAGTTTGTACATCAGTCCCGGATGCCAGACTCGATCAAGCGCCTGTTCAACGTCGAGAAAGACTCCCGTGCAGTACATTCCGCGCTACAATGCAGAGGAAACCACTTCTACCACACGATGACATTGCTGAATAGTGGAGTGAGATGTACGGAATCCAAATTGGTGATCTGGGATTATGTTATTAGAATCTAGGATGGGATACAGGCGTTTTAAGATGAGTTTTTCTAGGATTTTGTCCATAATGGGTAAAAGAGAGATAGGACGGTAAGAGGATGGGTATTCTGGCGGCTTTTTGGGTTTCGGTATCATTTGGACTATGGATAGTTTCCAAGAGTCAGGAAAATATGTAGTTCGGAGTACCGCATTATATATATAGGTGAGGAATAATACGGCTTTCTGAGGAAGCAGTTTTAGGATCTGGGATGTGATTAGGTCATGGCCAGGAGCTTTGCGGGAAGGTAATCTATGAATGATATTGGATATTTTTGAAGGATGAAATGCTTTAGGTGGAAGGGTCAATTGTAGTGGAATATCGAGTTCTGCTTCAATACACTCAAGGTGGATTGGACTTAGGATATCTGGGTGTGGATTAAATGTTTTGAAGAGGTGTTGAGCAAATATTTCAGATTTTTCTTCATCAGATCTAGACCAGGTTTGGGTTTCGGTAAGAAGTGGGTGGTTAAAATCTTTGAATTTTAAGAGCTTTTTAGTGGTCAACCATAGTGATTTGTCAGTAGTTGTTAGATTTTCTGTTAAGATAAGTAAACTTTGGATTTTGTATTTCCTAATTTCAGCTTTTAGTTGGTTAGTTAACTTATTGTAATATGACTTGTCTGATGGGTATCTAGTCCTATGGAACTTCGATCTTGCTCTGCGTTTTTCCTTTAATAAGATACGAATGTGCTGTGGCACGTTAGTCTGTTGGGAGTTGTTATTTTTATTGGTTGATGTGTTATCGTTAATTTTGTCACTTATAGATGAAGTAAGTACCTCGATGGCTGAGTCAATGTCATTTTTCGTCTTAAGTGGAATATTTAGGTGCAATTTATCTTCCAAGTCTTTACGAAATTTGTCCCAGTTTACTCGTCCTGTGATAAGTGAAGGAGAAAAGGAGGGCTTAGGAACAAAAGTTGAGTACAATGAAAGCAGAACTGGACTATGATCTGAAGAGAGGTCATCCAGGGATTTGATAGTGACGTAGGAAGAGGAAATCTGGGAGGTGACAAATATGTCCAAGATATCAGGTCGTTTTTTGAGGGAGGTTGGCCAATAGGTAGGATTCATAGGTGAGAGGATGGAGTAACTATTAGAAGTTGAGACAGAAGATAGTATATTACCACTGGAGTTGGATGCTCGACAACCCCATCGTTGGTGTTTAGCGTTATAGTCTCCTCCAGCAATAAAGCGCGATCCGAAGGATTGGAATAAGGATTCAAACAGATTATAGGTAAGAATATGACCAGGAGGACAGTATACAACTGAAAGTGTTAAATGGAAAGGATGAGTTGAAATGATAACCGAGGTTGCTTGAATAGCCTTAGTTGGAGTAGAAGGAATGAGGGAATGGGATAAGGATTTATGGATAAGGATGCAAGAACCGGCATGGGAAGTGTTGTCGGGGTGGTCTGATCTATAAGTGATGTAGTCACGTATGTAGAAATATGAACGTTGAGTGAAGTGAGTTTCTGTCAATAGAGCAATATCAATGTGTTTGTCATGAAGAAAAATGTCAAGTTCTTCTCGGTGGTTTTGTAGTCCGTTAGCATTCCATAAAAGAACAGCTAAGGGCTTTGTGCTCATCGTGGGAGATTGAAAGGAATTTCAGTAAGGATTCTTGTGAGGAGGGTTATTAGTGGCTTGATGGTATCTTGGAGATCTTTCAGGAAGGAGGCAAGGGTGGATTGGATTAAGTCGATCGGGTTTTGTTGGTCAGCTGGAATTTGTGAGGGATAGCTCTTATGGTAAGGAGTGTCTGATGGATGATGTACCAGTCGTGATGTACGAGAGGCTGAATCATAATTAGATGGAATTTGGGAAGGAGAGTTAATGTGATGAATAGGATGGGAATTAACTGGAATTGGATCTTCAGGCGGTAGTTTGACACGTAGAGGTATCTGATAAGGAGAGATTGACTGACGTGATGATTTTGAGTGCATGTGGGAGGTCTGAGTCTTGGAATGGGAAGTCTGGAGCTTAGGTTTGGAAGCCTGGGTCTTAGGTTGGAAGACTGAGGCGTCTGACGGCTGATTCTTCAGTGTGGAGTCAGAATATAGTTGTCTGGAGTCCTGATAGGGATGATTTCTTGATGTAGAAGGCTGTTGTGTAAATCGTGGTGCTATTTCATTCGGCAATTCAGGAAACGTTGCCAAGCTTTGTATTTCCGGTGCTTTTGCCTGGATAGGATTCTTCTGTTCTTGGGTTTTTAAATATATGTTATAAGTCCTTTGCTTGTATAGCTTCTTGTAAACAATGCATCCGCGATAGCTTGCAGGGTGGTCCTCACCACAAAGGACACATTTTGCTGGTTCATTTAATGGTTTCTGACATGTGTCAGAGGCGTGAGAGCCGGCACAGTTGACACACCGCGCCGGGTGATGGCAGTAAGCCTTTGTGTGCCCTAAGTTTTGACACTTGGTGCATTGCACGACTATTGGTTTCTGCCTCGGTTCTTTAAATTTTACTATTGAATAAAGTAGTCTTTTAACTTCGAAGATTTCCGAATTATTCCGGGCTGGTTCCAAATCGATAAAAAATAATGGAAGTGGGTATTTATCGATTGGATGTAAAACAGAAGATATATGTCTTACATTGTGGCCTATTTCTTCGAGTTCTTTTTTTATAGCGGTAGTGGGAGTGGTTGAGTGAAGACCTCTCAAAATGACCCTATATGTTTTTTCCTCTTTTAATTGGTAGCAGTGGAAGTCATAATTGTGTGATGTTAAGTGATTTATAAGTTTTTTATAATCATCTTTGGTGTTGGTATTGATTTTTATGTCGTTGATACGAGAAAAGCAACGGAAATTGGTCTGTCCGATTAGATTAGCTAATTCTTGACCGAACTGCATGAAGTTTTCAATTTTGCTTACATATGTGGGTGGTGGCTCTGGTTCAGTGAAAGTCTGAGTAATTTCGATATTTTTATTATTAGCGACAACAGAATTGTTGCTGGATGTGCTAGTAGGTGGTTTAGTTTCAGCTTTCATGGTTGAATTATTTTTAGAGTTTGTTTTAGTTTGTTTATTTTGGTCTACTTTAAGTGGCTGCTTTGATTTAGCGGATTTATTTTTTTTTTATTTGGTGAGTTGCCCGCCGAACCGGGGGCAGAGTTTCTGTTTCGCTTTTGTAGAGTTCGCCTGGTTAAATATTGAGAATCAGTCTCACTGATTTCGGAGAAGGGAGTCTCTTCATCTGATTCGTCACATGAAATGTTTCTCTCAGGTTACATACCTCTAAATAATATATAAAAAAAAAAAAAGAAGAGAAAGTAAAAAAAAAATATATATCACTAATAAGAAAGTATACAAAATAAATACTTAATAACTAATCTATTTACAAAGCTATATAAAAATATTAAATAAAACATTTTCTGTAAATAAAATAAAAGTCTTAGTAAAAAAAAAATAAATAAAGAGAAAGAGAAGAAAAAAAAAAAAGTTATAGACTGTCTGAGGTACGAACTCGCGATTTTCTCACGTGAAACCAAGCGCCGTGGCCGTAAACTTGAAAGATAAGACCCGCTGAGGGGAATTATCTGCCACGTAAACTGTCTCTACCAGACGAGTATCAATTGTTATTAAATCACTAATTGTTATTAAAAAGTCACTCACCTCACTAATTATTACGTAAAAATGTTTAACTGTTTATAAACACTGTTTGCAAAGTCTCAGAAAGGGATTTAAGATAACAACCAGATGACAATGTAACAAAGACAGAACGATATGAATATTGAACTGCAGTTGCGGCCATGACACTTGATATTCAAATTTTTATTGAATACTATTTATAATTAGTTTATTATTATTTTAATAGTTTGTCTGAATCTTGGCATTATAATCAGTATTTTTAAAATTTGCATATTTCTATCTTAAAATTATGGTTAGGATCTTATTATATTTTTTTTTATATTTAATCAAACCCTAAGTTAAATTTAGTTGTTATGGTTCACTTTTGAAGCAAACAACCTATCTCAACCATTCCGTTATTCCACTTCGGCAGCAATCAGCGCACTAACATTGCTACAAATCCCTTTTGTACCTATTTGACTTCTCTGCCGAACATTTACCCATCGAAACTTAAAGACATTTATATTCTTAGATAACGAAGTTTCCGAAGGTTTCTTTCCGTTCCGAACCGTTCCAGTGGTGGAATTCTTTCCGGGTGGAACGGTCCATCCCTACTCATGATACATTAAATCTAGGAAATGGCATTATATGGTGCCCTGATCTTTTGGACAAAATGACGATAAAACGATATCCGATGTAAAATACCAAATAATTTTAGTATAAGAAATAGTAATATAAATAAAGGAAATAAAAATAAAAATCTCATAACCGATTATTTTAAAATATTAGACAACGAAGAAAATACTAATAAAGGCAATTTGGATAATATAGAAAACAACGCAGAAAGAATAATATATACTGCAAACTAAAATATAACCCAAGATTGACAGAAAAGATCTGGTGCGCGCATCACACAACTTTCACTTACCACTCTACTTCGAAAAGCAATTCTTGTATGGCAAAATTGGACTATTACAAGAAATTTTTGAAGCTTATTTTTCATTCAGCCTAAACCTTAAACAACATATTTTTGAATTTTGGTCATTTTGATCAATTTAAAAACTCATTAGGACCATCAAAATAACATAAACCCTATTAATTATATCAATTGTAAGCAATAAAAACTTTATAACTGCATCCATCTATTTATATTACATAGCTCCAGTCTCTGAGCTCTATAGACTAAAAGAGATTTGAAAGAACAGTTATTTAATTATGAATAAGTAAGAATTGTACTTCATAGTAAAAATTATAGTTATTCAATCTCTATCACTTTTAACATGTATTTAAATTCTTATTTTTTACCCTTGGAACATTTACCAAAATACAGTTACTTGCTTTTAAATATAACATCGATAAGTCAAAAGTCGTCACACTAATCGTAAGTGGATAATATGATTTCACAAAGAGAATTTTTTTTTTTAATATATCGACGATGCATACCTAATTATTTATCCCTTCAATACGACTTTTCGTTTTTGAGCTAGACTAGCCATATACATATACACACCATTTTGCAGGACTTGGTCTTTTGGACTCAAAAAACCTCAGAACATCTATTTCCGTTAAAAACTCAGATTCGAAAATTTTCATGATCACAATACTGTCCCTTACTATATATTTCATATTAGACATGGGCACAATATATTTAAAATGATATTTCCGAAATAAATCCTTAAATAACCTTCCTCAAACAAGGGATGCCACTATTTAATGTCAGAAAATCACTTCAGGAAACAAATGAGGCTTTGTTGATAAACTTGTACACCCCAAATACACAAAACACCTTTTATTATTCTACAAAAACATCACACAATCAAAAACAAAGAACTACTCTTCCCTCTGGGTAACCTCACCCAAGCCAACCTGCTTTGCTTACAACAGCTCAACAGTGCTGCCAGATAACATGCATTAACTCTACAAAGGTTATAAACATATCCATGAAATATTTTTATATTTACTTCTTTCACACAAGTACAATGAAATAGTATTTTAAACAATGGTATTAGCTTGATTCGGTAGATTTTAAGTATTATTTTTTTAAATTTTGAAAAATAAATAAAAGTTTACATTTAGTAAGAAAATTTCATTTAATTTCCTTGGAAACATGTTATTTACGTTAAATAATGTTAGTTTTCTGAAATTATTATTTATATTAGCTGACCTGTGCGAATAATCCGCACAAACCTAATGATTGTATCTGATTTCAATACAATAATAGAACAACTTCCATTCAATAATATTTATTATGTATATTGTAAGTTGTCTGTTTATGAATAGGATTTACATTCTGCCTTGGTTTAACCATTGTATTTCCTTAAACTTATGATTTAAAATTTAGCTTTTTCCTTCATTAGATTATCATAAATTAGCAAAATCTTCTAAATGTTGCTTAAAACATCTGATGACGACCAATGCCTCAAATTCTCAGTTATCAGGGAGTTATATAGTTAGTCCAATCACGATGTATGTTGATTTATCATTAAAAAAATAGAAAGTGTATTTTTAAAATGATTAATTACAATAATAAAGAAATAATGGTAAATGCTATTGTAATCGAAGCACATTGAAAAAAATTACCAACAATGTTTAAAGGAAAATACTTTATATAAATAAAAATAAAATTAATGTTGTTATTAATGTAAAAGAATATGATTTTTTAAAATTAAAAAAAGAATTACTAATTGATACATAATATACTGTACCCCGGAAACAAAGGGCAAATTTCCAATTTGATAAATAAGTACCCAGATTTAACTCAATCTTTGCAGTGTAACAAATAATAAATGTTCAGAACGCTATAACTGTGCACCAAATTGTCCTATTTCGATGATATATTTTGCGTGTTGTAGGGAATTTAGTAAGCTTTCAAATACTCACCCTGTTTCCAATTATCATATTCTTTTAAACTTCATATGGAGCCATTTTTTATAGCAACTGTCAATAAAAGAGAGTTATATTTTTTAAATAAACCATATTAAAGGTACTTTAGAGGAAGGCGTGTATGAACATTAGGCATTTAAACCCTGTAAAGTGACATCAATGGGGATAAGACCTAAATGATATTAAAGACTACTTAATTATACAATGATGCACCGAGTTAAATCAAAATCGTTAGAGCCGATTTTGAGAAAAATGTAAAAATATGTTTCACTGTTAATATAAAGTGGCACTTCCGGTTAGCCGATTTTGACGAAAAAGTTGCTTTAACATCTGAGGTATATAAAAACCGTAAATGTGCAATTTCACTTTCATACAGCTTTCCGATTTTGAGCTAGACTGTTCACATACACACACACACACACACACACACAGAGACCATTTTACAGGACTTGGTTATTTGGACTTAAGGGACCTCAAAACATTTATTTCCGTTGAAAACTTGAACTTGAAAATTTTCACTATTACAATACTGTCTCTTACTATATATTTTATATATATTTAAGTGAAAGTAAAAATATAAATAATACAGTAAATTTCAAAATAGATGTTAAAAATATTGGGCAACATTATATTCATATATCAAATGAAATTAGTTTCTAATTAGAATAAAAACATCAACAACGCTATATCCCTTTAGCAATTCCTACTGACACATTTATCCCATAAGAGTTCAAATGTGGCAGTCCATATAAAACAATAGTAATAGAAGGTAGTGCAGAGCTTCGTGTGAGTACATATATCAAATAAAATAAGCATAAGAATACTGAATTGCAAATATTTTGATTTGAAAATAAATGCACGTTAGAATCTTATTTATATATTTTTTTAGAATTGGCACGCATTATAAAATATGTAAATAAAATGGAATATGATAATTTAGTTACATGGTTGTAAACAAGAAATAAGATGTAATAGAAAGATTTTGAAACTATGGAGTTTTGATAAGTTCCCACGGTAAGTATTGACATCATGCATGTAAATGTCGTTAGTTAATTAATGATTATTATCAGCAATGTTTTTTGTGACTATTTGCAGAGAACTTGAAAATGAGAAAACTGTTCAATATATATATACAGTGATGGAAAAAAGTATTTGCACAACACGTTTTTATGAATAAATTAGTTCAAGGAAACTAAAAACTTCGCTTTCCTTTGCAAAAATAAAAAGTAAATTTATTAAAACCTGAAAAAAAACTTTCTACAAAAATATAAAAACACTTCATAATCAAACAAAATAATTAAAACAATAAAAGTGCTTGGAAAAAAGTATTTGCACACTTCCACATTTACAAGTTTATTTTAAATTTTAATATTTTGTAAATAGGCCATTTGCGTCAATAATTGCTTGTATACGTCTGGTCATTGAATGCATTAGGTTTTTAATTAAATCTACGTTTACTTGTACCCATTCTTGAACAAGAAGTTGTTTAAGGTGATGTCCACTAGTGACATGGTGTTTTCTTACATTTTGGTCAAGGGTGTACCATAAATTTTCAATAATTATATCTGGTGACTGAGGAGGAGTGTGGAGCTGTCTTGGAACATTAATTATTAACCACTCCTTTGTTCTCCTCGTACTTGTTTTGGATCCTTGTCCTGCTGGAAATAGTACTGATCCTGGATTCCCATTTTTTCGGCACTAATACGCAAATTACGACGCAAATTACGTCGCAAAATGTTCACATAGCCTTCCGCATTTAAAATGCCTTCGATGCTCACAAGATTTCCCACACCATGGTAGGAAACACACCCCCAAACCATAACATGTCCTCCACCATGCTTTACAGTTGTTAAAACATTTTGCTTCTTTAGTGCTTCATTATGATGTCGCCATATCGTCCTTCGACCATCTGAACCAAACAAATTAAATTTGCTTTCGTCAGAAAATATGACATTTTCCCAAAAGCTTAAGGGTTTCTGTACGTATTCCTTAGCAAAAGCAAGGCGCTTTTTGTGATTCGTTTCACTGATGTATGGCTTCTTTCTTGGAACTCTACCATGGAGCCCTTCCGAATTCATGGCATATCTAATTGTTCTGCTAGTAATCTGAACTCCAGACGTTGATTGGACCATGGTAGCCAGCTCCCGAGAACTTATCAGAGGATTTTTAAGAGCTTTTTTTCTGATTTTCCTCTTCAGCCTGGGAGTTAACTTTTTTGGACGCCCTTTACGCTCACTGTTTTCAGTCGCACCACGTTCTCAATACCTTTTTTTTGACGTATCTCACTGTAGAAAAATTCAACCCTAAGGAATCGGCAATTTGGCGTTATGTTTTTTGCTGACTCCTCAGTAAAACAATTTTTTCGCGAGTTGCGGCACACAGTTCACTTGTCTTTGGCATGATAATTGTCTATTGGCTAAAGGAAACTGATTGAAAGACTAGAGAATACTGGTAATACACGATTAGAGGTAAATTAGTAAACAAACCTATGACCTATGGACACAGGAGGATTAATGCCAAAGTAAACAGAGCTTGTGAGTCATGGTGTACAAATACTTTTTTCCAAGCAATTTTATTGTTTTAATTTTTTGTTTCATTATGGAGTGTTGTCATTTTTTTCCAAAAGGTTTTTCTCAGGTTTTAACAAATGTACTTTTCATTTTTGCAGAGGAAAGCGAAGTTTTTTGGTTCCTTGAACTCATTTATTCATAAAAACATGATGTGCAAATACTTTTTTCCATCACTGTATATATATATATATATATATATATATCTTTGGAGACACCATTTGTAAGTACAATAAGTGCCCTTAAAAAACTTCTACGAAAGTAACTAAATATATCGAATCCTTTTTTTCGCTACGATATCCAGTGATATCGAAAGAAAAATATCAATATCGATATAATCACAACTTCCTTAATTGCCGCTGAGTTCATAAAATGTGAGGTTATATAGCAGTTGATGAGCATTTGAATTTTCTTGTAAGTAGGAACGTCTTTATGTTTTTTTTTTTCAGACGTTTATGTTACTACCTCTGCATTTATGAAATTATAGAATTTTTCAGAGAATAGTAATTGACAATGAACGAGGATGAAGATGTTAATCATTCTTTCTCTAGGGATGAGCTTATGGAAATTACCAAGAAAACTATTGCCGATCTTATACAAAATGATCCTCTTCTTCGTGATCTTCCAAAGGATGTTACTTTGGAAGAAGTTACTAACCAACTTGCTTTAGAACATGGGCAGTCAATGACAATATTTCTTCACAAAGAAAATGGTGACACTTGGCCAATTGTTGTAAGTTCAATTCTTTGGAGTATTGTTGAGGACCCTTGTTATAATGGGATATATTGCACTAATCCTACTAAAGTCATTCAATTCTAATCCCATCATTTTAATAATCAAGTATAAGTCTGCTGCCCAGGTATAAAACTAAAACATTTTATTCTTATCCTGGGCATTTATTTTGAAATCCTTGACTAAGGGCACTGGTGAAAATGTTTTATTGTGTTATTTTATACAAATGACTCATTCATATCTGTCCTAACCATGGTCTACAATTCCCCTAGACCAGTCTTATAATAACGGTCTTTGATAGTATTTTTTTTGTAGTGATATGTGGATTTTGTCTTTATTTTTCAATTATGTTTCACAGCTTTATATTACATGATTCCAGGTTCCCATAAAAGCAACTGTTTTAGACTTGAAACGAGCTATAAGGCGTTACACTACTCTTTGGTTGGATAGATCGGGGTTTTCTTCACATCTCTCCTGGAAATATGTTTGGAGAAATAATGTTCTTGTTTCCGCCCACACCAAGCTTGATGATGATAATAAGAAACTCTCTGATATTGGTTTGAGTAATAAATGTAGTGTTTCATTTATGAAAAGACTACGTCAAAAGAACTGCTCTAAGTGTCGATAATCTACATTTTTTGTAGACCATACAAGTTGATGGTTCTATATTCAGAGGTATGTTGATACCAATTATACTTGTAACTGGATGATATCACATATTATTACCATAATTGGTAAATGGTTGACTGTCGTGGATAATGAAGAGAAGAATAGTTGGGGTGGTTAGTCAAAAAAGAAGGCAAAAATAAATGGTAATATTTATTTTTACATATGCCGACGTTTCGACCTGAAGTTCAGGCCTTCATCAGGGCTAATAAAAATAACCAGATAACAAGGTATGAGAAACATAAGTAGTGATGGTTAAAAAAAAAATTATTTAAAAAAAATATATATATATAAAGTAAAATGAAATTGTTAGAATAATGACAATAGTAAAAACTAAGAGATAAATAATAATAGCCGTTACAAAGTGTGGAATGATGAAGTAGGCATAATCAAAAAGGGTGACATAAGTGTTAAAATGGGAATCTTAGAATAAAATGTAAAACATAAAAAAGAAATATGAAGTTATATAAGAAATGAAAATAAATAGTAAAATTATTTATTTATTTTTTATTTTTTTATAATTTTTATTTATTTATTTTTTTTTTTTTACCATCACTACTTATGTTTCTCATACCTTGTTATCTGGTTATTTTCTTAGCCCTGATGAAGGCCTGAACTTCAGGTCGAAACGTCGGCATATGTAAAAATAAATATTATCATTTATTTTTGCTTTCTTTTTTGACTGACCACCCCAACTATTCTTCTCTTCATTACATATTATTACCATTTTGATTTTATAACAGTCTAGACTTATTTTTTAATTCAGAAATTAATATTCAATAATTCTGTTTAGTATTTGAAGGAACCTTGATTATATAAAGTTATATTTCATTCTATTGTTTTACGATATCGTATGATTTTCCATTTTTATACTTCTTTTTTAAAATTTCATTTAAGAAAAATTATATATTTTTAAGTGATAATAGGAAATGACTTTCGGTACTATTATACAAATGATACTCCTTATAGCGAGTGGGCCAGAATCCCATGATCACACTTTAAAGGGGATTCCAACGATTGATAATGTGTTTCCAGTCTAAGCTCACATAATTTAGATTGTTATTTGACTTCAGTCAAGTCTCTACTAATCATTTCTAGTTAAAATTGGGTCCTTAATTAGTTTTAATTACATTGGTGCTTTCAACTTGCATTCCCTCAAAAGGCATAAACAAACCCCCAATGTGCCTTTTTCAGTTAAATTCCGGATCTTTCCAGACAGTTTAAGCTATATTCGGCCATTCTCCCAATTCTATTCATGGTGTGATCATGAGATCTTGTACCACCCATGAAAATGGAGTAACATTTTTACCTTATCAATACTATTAATTGTTCGATGAAGTCTGTTATTAAGCACTTTTCTTTGAATGTTATATATTAATTAATGGAAAATGGTAAATAATGATTATCATCATTTCCCCATTTACTTATTCTGGTGATATTGGCTTATCCAGTTTTTATCAATGAATTTATTAAGGAATATAATATACCACTACTATGAACCTATTGATGTATAAAGAAAATATTTCAGTTGATATATATTTTTAAAAAATCTTATTTTCCCCAGATTATAAAAATTTCTTTGGTAGTACTGCTTGAAGCTTTTAAATTTTTCACAAATGATTTCGGTAATTTTATTTGTGTCCAACTAATATAATATTGTAAAATTTATCAATATTAGAATGATTCAATGAGATGCTATGTAAGGAGGGGTGTTTAGGAAGAATAATGTTATAATATGAATGAAAATTTAACACTACAAATGTTAATTGTACCATTGCCATTAATTAGGTGAATCAGGTTTTATCTTTTTCTTATTAACCTGTTGATGAATAATTGGCACAGGTGCAAAAATCCCAGACAATCATAGTGTCTGTAGAAGTTAGGTATAAAAAGTTGGACTTTTACTGTGATAAGGATCGTGTCATCGTCCTCAAATGCTTAGGCATAAATCTCGTCTTTTTTTTTTCTGTCCTCCCCTTTCTCGCCGTTAAGGCTGTACGGGGTTTTCCTGGGCCAGGGAGTGTTGGCGGGGATTCAAAAGACTCCTTCGGCACCAGGGCACGAACTCATGATTATTTTATATCATTTGATTGATATATCAGGTTGCCGGGCAACGGTGGTGCTGTGCACACGCGTTAGCTCATTCGGCCACCCGGCCCACAGCTTCCTCAAGTCTATTTAATAGATCATTCATTAACCAGGCACCACAACAGTGGTGAGATACAGGAGGATTACATGGAGAGATTCCCTTGGGGGTACCCTGTCACCGCCTGTGCCTGCAATCTATCTGTTACTTCTGAAACAACAATAATTCTATTTTTTAGTACCCAACTGATCAGTCTAGTGGGGGCAGATATATTTACTAAGGCTTTACAAACTGCTTCTGGTTCGGTCTTATCGAATGCCCCTTCTACATCAAAAAAGAGTCCTAACACAGATTCCTTCTAGTGCAGGGCCTTTTCTATTTTCCCTATTAGAGAGTATCGGGCTGTGTCCATAGATTTTCTCTGGAGATAAACGTGTTGGTTTGTGTGTAAAGAGTGATGAGGCAGCACTTTACCAGTTAAGTGAACTGCCACCAACTGCTCCAGTATCTTAAATAAAAAGGAGGTTAGGCTTATAGGTCGATAAGCTTTAGCAACACTATAATCCTCCTTACAGTTGTTAGGAATGAAAGCTATTAATGATTTCCTCCAGGATTCCGGTATATATCCAAGTGCTAGTGAGGATCTAAGAAGTGCTTAAATTTGAGGAAGTAATACATTAAGATCCTCTTTAAGCATGAATGGAAATTTTCCATGCATACCAGGGGCCTTATATGGTTTGAGCTCTCCCACAGCCCCTTTGGTAACTACTGCCTCAGCCCATGGCCAATCTTCCTCTTTAATTGAGGCTTCTTTTATTTGGGTCCATTATAGGAGGCTTGTCTTTATTTATTACCTTACTATCCGCGAAATGGGTCTCCATTAAATAAGTCAAAGTATTCTCAAGGATGGAGGTTATTAAGCACCTAATGACTGGTGGTTATTGTTGCCTAGGATCTTTATTTATCTTTGGGAGGCCTCAGACGTTTGTTCCACATTACTGCAAAAGTTACACCAATCTTCCCAATTGCTCCTCCTTAATACTCTTTTGTAAATATTAGAAGTGGCACTAAAATGATCTCAGTCTTCTTTTAGTCTTGTTCTGTAGGCTTTCCTAGTTTCATTTTGTATCTTAGTCAGATCATTAGACCATCTGATGTTTTTCTTTGGTCCTGTTCTTTCTTCACAAAGGCAGTCTCTATTCGAGTCTATTTATCTATTTGATTTTTTATACCATCCACCTTGTGGGTTTTGATTCTTTCCAATATATCTCTGTAAAGCTTTCAATCAGTTTCTCGGATTTCTTTTCAGGGAAGGATCATAGAATTTTTATCAGACAGTGTGATGTCTGAGGTGACGACCCAGTCTTTAAATAGACTTAATTCGGCTTGAAGTGAATATAATGTCAAAGACCTCACTTATAGCCCTAGTCACAAAAGTAGCTTCACTGCCGTTGTTTTGAATTCCCAAGCTTGTTGAGGCTATATACATTCTAACAAGGTTTCACCTTGTTCATTAATATCAGTACTACCCCACAGACAATGATCGTCATTTATATCCCCATGTATTAACCCTTTGGCTGCGTAATACTCATGTGGTTAGAGGATAGAGTGGTACGGGATAGCTTAGTGCCTGAAGTGCCCCGTGTGCGGAATACTTTTTCAGTTCTACCGTTCGTCATTTTCTTTTCATTCTACACTTTTTTTATTATGTTTTCCATCCTCCTTTTGGATCCGCACTGTAGACCGCCACTGGTGGAGTTAAAAACCCTTTATATATATATATATATATATATATATATGTATTTTTTTTTTTTTTAGTATTTTAATTATGTTTTTCGAATAATTTTTTTACTGTATGATATATTTCAAAACAGGGCCCTATACAAAGTGCCATATCACATTCCTTGCAATATGTTTTAATTTGCCATATTTTATTTTTACTTGAACAAACTTTACATATCCTAGGTTTTTCTAACATTTTAGGAAAATGTCTTCCTACAAACCGAAGTGGAACATCGGTGGGAATTCTTCCTCCACTTTTTCGGCTTTCTGCACTGCATTTTCCACCATCTCTCTAATCAATTCTAGTTGGAAATTGGCAAATAAAACAGCTTCCTAGGTGTTTGAAGAAACTACAAAACATGGCAGGTGTTTGGGGCATCAGGCCTTCCCTAATCCCGAAGTAGGGGGAATCAAACCTGGATGCTAATTACTTGATCAGAAGGGAGTGTTCATGCAGAATGTGAAATGAGTAAAATGAGGTTTAACATAAAATATATTGATAAAATAAATTGAAATGGACAGAGGTTGATGGGGTTTTAGATGTACATTTGGATTATTGTGTTAGTGAACTATTGGTTAATATGGGCTGACTGACCAGATAAATGAAGATGCTGGCTGGTTGATGATGAGGTCGAATTCTCCATTGCGACTGGCTTCTGTGTCATCTGAGTTGAATGATGTGTTTCGTACTGCTGGCATCTTTTATGTCTTCTCATGTGCTGGCATCCATGCTGCCTCTTCCTTCTGTTGGTCTAGCTAGACATGTTATTGAGACCTTATATGAACATGCTTGGTAATAGAGGCCATTTTGTAGGCAGACTCAGACTCAGACTCGAACTGGTTGGCACTGGTGTTGTACTTTGGTCCTTCTAGTCCCAGGTCACCAGGCAGGGTTATACTTCTTCAGCTTGCCAGTAGATGGCACTGTCATAATGGCCACTGTACAGTGGCTTAATAATACAGTGCGGTCATATGGATTCGATTTCTGATTGTTTGGCCATCTTGGATCGTCACTTGCTATCTGCTTGCTCTTTAGGCACCTCAAAACTGTTAAAATTTCATATTTTATTAGCAGTATTTTAGTTCAGAAGCTTAATTTTGTTGTTAAAGTGATAGGTTTGGTTTATTAATAGCTAGTTTTTATTGAATAGTTGTACGTTTTAGTGTTTTCAGTGATTGTTTTGGTTTCTTGTTCAGTGATAGGTTTCATCTTTACAGACTTATTTTATTAGTGATATTTTATTTAAAAGTTTAATTGTGTTGTTTTAGTAATAAATTTAGTTTACTAATAGGTAGTTTTTATTGAATAGTTGTACGTTTTAGTGTTTAAAGTGATAGTTAACCTATTCATGTTCAGTGATAGGTTTCATCTTCACAGACTCATATTTTATTAGTGATATTTTGTTTGAAAGTTTAATTGTGTTGTTTTAGTAATAGATTTAGTTTATTAATAGGTATTTTTTATTCAATAGCTATATGTATTAATGTTCAAAGTTAAAGTGACAAGTTTGGTTTCTTCTTCGTAGACTTAAAATTGTGAGTATACTTTAATTTTTTACTTTATTTTATTAATTTTCCTTTTTAATTCAGTGGTAATGAAAGAAAAAGATGAAAAACAAGTTTGAAACTTGGTTGTATGAAGACAGTGTCTATAGTTCGAGGCTATTAGCTAACACAATTTTTATCTTGAAGTTATTAGTTTCCAGTATAAAATTGAAATTTTGTTTTCCTTTATAGTTATTGTTACTTTCATCATTAAAATATGAGTATCATTTAAGGTCAAGATTATCATTTAAGGATCATAAACTATACTCAATTAAACTATGATTTAAGGATCATCAACTACACTCATATTTTAATATTGAAAGTAACAATAACTATAAATGAAAACCAAATTTCAATATTATACTTGAAACCACTGACTTCAAAATACAAATTGTATCAGCTAATAGCCCCAAACTATAAAAATATCTTCTATAATCAAGTTTCAAACTTAATTTCAATCTTTTTCTCTCATAACCACTAAATTACAAAGGAAAATTAATAAAATAAAGTAACAAATTAAAGGATTAAGTCAATTTCGAAACCTATATGAGCCAAATCAACTCAGTTAGAGGTGATTTAAGAGGATTTTTCATAGAGAAAAATGAGTTCTGTTGATGAAGAACACATATTTAATTGTCACAATATTAAATATAGTATTCTTAAGAGGTTTATTGTATTTAGACTTAGGATAAATTCAATAAGTAAAAAGAATTTCCCTCATATGTCTGTTTTTAGCAGTAAATATGTAAATGTATATGTGCAGCATTTATAAATTTAAATTTCTTTGTGAATAAATATTCTGTTTCATCTTTTTTTTTTATATTCCTTTGTTGATTAAAAATGTTTTCTTTTTCAAGTTAAATTGGATAGTTCTTCAATCAATTGATAATTTATTGTATTTTATCCTTACAGTTTTATGTTTCACTATTAGTTATTTTTACTTGGTATATGCTGTGTGATAAAATTGAAAATATATTATAGCCAACAATCTCTAATTTCCCAAAAAAGTAATGAAAAATAAATAAAATAAGAGATGCAATATAAAATATCTACATTATGGTAAGAGGTAAACCATTTCATAAAAAATATTTTATATCAATGATCAGATATACATCGAGGATCAAATTTTGAACTATTTAAAATTTTAATTATAGTGGATTTATAATAGTTAGTGTTGTCCAAAATCAGTCTTGGTGATATACTTTGCAAAATCAAGACCTGCCTAACTTGTAAGACCAAGACCAAGATTGATAAAAAAATCCTTTTTATGAATAAAAATTAAGTTAAAATAGTCAACCTTGAAATAGTTGTAATAGTAAAACTTGAAAAATTTAGTTACCATATGTAAGGAATTAGTGTAACCAATATCCTTTGGAATTTAACTCTCAATTTTTCATTTGGGCTTAGATTTCCATGTCTGACAAATTACAGTAATATATCTATAATAAGAAGCTGATAGGTAACTGGAAGACTGTTGCGAGACTTGCACAAGACCAAGACACCTCATGGTCTCGCATTTGGGCAACACTAGTTGTGGTATTCAGTCATAAGCAATTAATAAATTATATTTATTAAATTTACATAAGTAATTTATTTTTATTAAATTTACATTAAATAATTTATATTTATTAAATTTGCATTAAATAATTTATAATTACTAAATTTGCATTAAATAATTTGTATAATTTTCACTCAGTTTTTGTTTAATGTTTTAATAATTAAATAAATTTGTTTGTGAAATTTGTCAGTGAGAGAGTAAGATGAATACAATGGAAATCTTAATATGCCTAAGTTTATTGGAATATATTTTAAAAGAAATTAAACAGAAAAAAAAACAAATATTGTTCTTTGATTTTATTATTTATTTTCGCGAGATATAAGTGATTCATATGCTTCATACAGATTCTTCAACTTCAATTCTATCTCCCAAACCATTCTAGTAAATAATTTGTTGCAATAATTACTTGTTAAATTGAAATAACAAAGACAGACTATTCAAATATTAGTTTCCCGCCGATCCAATATGGCCGTCCTCTCCGTATGACCGCACTGTATTATTAAGCCACTATAGGCCACTGGTGTGCGCTATTTGATGCACTTAAATTAAGGGCTACGGTGAGTGGCCTTAACAGCAGGTGTCAGAACATACCTAGGGGGACAGTAAATTGAAGCAAAGGTGATAGTGTTGTGTTTAGTATACATTGCTAAGCCTCTGGCTTGGGTGTCAGGTGTTAGTGGTAATTGTAGTGGATTATGTTTTATTGTGGATTTTATTAGTATTGCAGTGCCACCATGAGCCTTGCTGTCTGGATGGTCTGTTCTGTAAGTTTTGTAGCCTGAGATGTAAAATTTGGTTCTTGGTGTCAAGTGAGTTTCAGTGAAAAGAGCGATGTCAATTCGTTTCTTATGTAGATATAAGTCAATTTCAGTTTTATGTTGTCAGACCGTTAGCGATCCACAGAATGATGAACAGGGAGCCTACAATGAGAGGATTAAGGGGCATACTGGATGAATAAGACCTGAGTCATCTGTGAGATTTGTTGCAGAAGACTGTAAAGGGGTTGGATAAGATTATTTAGGTTTTTATTATTTGAGAAAGATCATTTTCGGTTTTGGGTGCCGACTGCGCAATACCCTTCCTCATACCTGAATGCCTCTGTGTAGCTGATGTCTGTCTCGGTTGAGGTACTGTGGTGGGCTTTGGAAGTTGAGACTTCGACTGCTGAAGTGGTGCTGGCATCTCTGAAAAGTGTTGAGGCTGTGCTCCTACTTCAGGTCTGAGTGATTGCGGAGACAGAGCTGGCTGAGGTAGTGGTGGGAACTCCTGAATATCTGGTGGTGCGACTTGCTGGATGGATGCTGCCCTCTGTTGAGTCCAGTGCTTTTTCTGATCCCTCAGGTCTTTCAGAGTTTGGCAACCTCTGTAGTTGGCAGCATGCTCCCCCTGACAGTTGGCACATTTTGCTGAGGTTTCTCTGCTTTTTTTGCAGGAGGCACTTACGTGTCCCAAGCCACATTTCACATACTTCGGTGCATGATTACAGTATGTTTTGGTGTGTCCATATTTCTGACACCTCGTGCACTGGGGAATGATTCTTTTTTTCCTTGGTTCTTCAATTTTTATTCTTGTATAGTACAAGAAATCCCTCTTGAAGATATTATCATTATATGTCTCCTTAGAAATATCTACGAAGAACATAGGTAAAGTTTTTTGAACCTTGAGTGGACATTAGTGATATTGCATCCTTCATAACCATTTATTGATAATTCCTCTTTGAAAATTGAGGATGGTGTGGCGTGATGTATCCCTTTTAGGTACTTTTAGTCTAAGCGGCCGCTACTGACTGCTATCTGCCAATGTTTATAACCTTAACACTGATAACTCCCATAACGCAGTGATAAGCCTTCTCCTACTTCACATCTTCGTATTATTGTATTAAATTCCTATTATTGAAAGTGTAAACAGATACAAAAAACAAATGTAATAACAACAAAAATACTTTTATTTGACGACAAATATATTAATGAAATAATAAAAAAACACTTTAAGAAGATATGTACATATAAACT